>CM057794.1:24589778-25826000 GCA_030145905.1 Populus davidiana | reverse complement strand
GCCTTTGAATTTCGGGTGATCCCTCTTGAGCATGTATGCTTCTGCTACTTGTTCTAAATCAGACTTCTTCCGCAAAGAGCGAAATGCTTTGAATCGGTGAGTTTCGCGGCATTCCGACTTTGATGCCCCGGTTGCCGAAATTCAATTGCCTTTGAATCTCGGGTGATCCCTCTTGAGCATGTATGCTTCTGCTACTTGTTCTACATCAGACTTCTTCCGCAAACGTCGAAACGCTTTGCCTCGTTTAGTTTCGCGGCATTCCGACATCGATGCCCCGGTTGACGAAATTCAGTTGCCTTTGAATTTCGGGTGACCCCTCTTGAGCATGGATGCTTCTGTTACTAGTTCTACATCAGACTTCTTCCGCAAACGGGGAAAGGCTTTGCCGCGGTGAGTTTCGCGGCATTCCGACTTCGATCCCCCGGTTGACGAAATTCAGTTGCCTTTGAATTTTGGGTGACCCCTCTTGAGCATGGATGCTTCTGTTACTAGTTCTACACCAGACTTCTTCCGGAAACGGGGAAACGCTTTGACTCGGAGAATTTCGTGGCATTCCGACTTCGATGCCCCGGTTGCCGAAAATCAGTTGCCTTTGAATTTCGGGTGTCCCCTCTTGAGCATGGATACTTCTGTTACTTGTTCTACATCAGACTTCTTCCGCAAACGGGGAAACGCTTTGACTCGGAGAATTTCATGGCATTCCGACTTCGATGCCCCGGTTGCCGAAATTCAGTTGCCTTTGGATTTCGGGTGATCCCTCTTGAGCATGTATGCTTCTGCTACTTGTTCTACATCAGACTTCTTCCGCAAACGGGGAAACGCTTTGACTCGGAGAATTTCATGGCATTCCGACTTCGATGCCCCGGTTGCCGAAATTCAGTTGCCTTTGGATTTCGGGTGATCCCTCTTGAGCATGTATGCTTCTGCTACTTGTTCTAAATCAGACTTCCTCCGCAAAGGGCGAAACGCTTTGCCGCGGTGAGTTTCGCGGCATTCCGACCTTGATGCCCCGGTTAACGAAATTCAGTTGCCTTTGAATTTCGGGTGACCCCTCTTGAGCATGGATACTTCTGTTACTTGTTCTACATCAGACTTCTTCCGCAAACGGGGAAACGCTTTGACTCGGTGACTTTCGTGGCATTCCGACTTCGATGCCCCGGTTGCCAAAATTCAGTTGCCTTTGGATTTCGGGTGATCCCTCTTGAGCATGTATGCTTCTGCTACTTGTTCTAAATCAGACTTCATCCGCAAATGGCAAAACGCTTTGACCCGGTGAGTTTCGCGGCATTCCGACTTCGATTACCCGTTTGCCGAAATTCAGTTGCCTTTGGATTTCGGGTGATCCCTCTTGAGCATGTATGCTTCTGCTACTTGTTCTAAATCAGACTTCCTCCGCAAAGGGCGAAATGCTTTGAATCGGTGAGTTTCGCGGCATTCCGACTTTGATGCCCCGGTTGACGAAATTCAGTTGCCTTTGAATTTCGGGTGTCCACTCTTGAGCATGGATACTTCTGTTACTAGTTCTACACCAGACTTCTTTCGCAAACGGGGAAACGCTTTGACTCGGTGAGTTTCGCGGCATTCCGACTTCGATTACCCGTTTGCAGAAATTCAGTTGCCTTTGAATTTCGGGTGATCCCTCTTGAGCATGTATGCTTCTGCTACTTGTTCTAAATCAGACTTCTTCCGCAAAGAGCGAAATGCTTTGAATCGGTGAGTTTCGTGGCATTCCGACTTTGATGCCCCGGTTGCCGAAATTCAATTGCCTTTGAATCTCGGGTGATCCCTCTTGAGCATGTATGCTTCTGCTACTTGTTCTACATCAGACTTCTTCCGCAAACGTCGAAACGCTTTGCCTCGTTTAGTTTCGCGGCATTCCGACATCGATGCCCCGGTTGACGAAATTCAGTTGCCTTTGAATTTCGGGTGACCCCTCTTGAGCATGGATACTTCTGTTACTTGTTCTACATCAGACTTCTTCTGCAAACGGGGAAAAGCTTTGACTCGGAGAATTTCGTGGCATTCCGACTTCGATGCCCCGGTTGCCGAAATTCAGTTGCCTTTGAATTTCTGGTGATCCCTCATGAGCATGTATGCTTCTGCTACTTGTTCTACATCAGACTTCTTCGACGAACGTCAAAACACTTTGCCTCGTTTAGTTTCGCGGCATTCCGACATCGATGCCCTGGTTGATGAAATTCAGTTGCCTTTGAATTTCGGGTGACCCCTCTTGAGCATGGATGCTTGTGTTACTTGTTCTACATCAGACTTCTTCTGCAAACGGGGAAACGCTTTGACTCGGTGAGTTTTGCGGCATTCCGACTTCGATTACCCGTTTGCCGAAATTCAGTTGCCTTTGAATTTCGGGTGATCCCTCTTGAGCATGTATACTTCTGCTACTTCTTCTAAATCAGACTTCTTCCGCAAAGAGCGAAATGCTTTGAATCGGTGAGTTTCGCGGCATTCCGACTTTGATGCCCTGGTTGCCGAAATTCAGTTGCCTTTGAATCTCGGGTGATCCCTCTTGAGCATGTATGCTTCTGCTACTTGTTCTACATCAGACTTCTTCCGCAAACGGGGATACGCTTTGACTCGGTGAATTTCGCGGCATTCCAACTTCGATTCCCCGTTTGCCGAAATTCAGTTGCCTTTGGATTTCGGGTGATCCCTCTTGAGCATGTATGCTTCTGCTACTTGTTCTAAATCATACTTCCTCCGCAAAGGGCGAAATGCTTTGAATCGGTGAGTTTTGCGGCATTACGACGTTGATGCCCCGGTTGACGAAATTCAGTTGCCTTTGAATTTCAGGTGACCCCTCTTGAGCATGGATGCTTCTATTACTGGTTCTACAGCAGACTTCTTGCGCAAACGTCGAAACGCTTTACCTCGTTTAGTTTCGCGGCATTCCGACATCGATGCCCCGGTTGACGAAATTCAGTTGCCTTTGAATTTCGGGTGACCCCTCTTGAGCATGGATGCTTCTGTTACTTGTTATACATCAGACTTCTTCCGCAAACAGGGAAACGCTTTGACTCGGTGAGTTTCGCGGCATTCCGACTTCGATTACCCGTTTGCAGAAATTCAGTTGCCTTTGAATTTCGGGTGATCCCTCTTGAGCATGTATGCTTCTGCTACTTGTTCTAAATCAGACTTCCTCCGCAAAGGGCGAAATGCTTTGAATCGGTGAGTTTCGCGGCATTCCGACTTTGATGCCCCGGTTGACGAAATTCAGTTGCCTTTGAATTTCGGGTGTCCACTCTTGAGCATGGATACTTCTGTTACTAGTTCTACACCAGACTTCTTCCGCAAACGGGGAAACGCTTTGACTCGGTGAGTTTCGCGGCATTCCGACTTCGATTACCCGTTTGCAGAAATTCAGTTGCCTTTGAATTTCGGGTGATCCCTCTTGAGCATGTATGCTTCTGCTACTTCTTCGAAATCAGACTTCTTCCGCAAATGGGGAAACGCTTTGACTCGGTGAGTTTCGCGGCATTCCAACTTCGATGCTCCGATTGCCGACATTCAGTTGCCTTTGAATTTCCGCTCATCCCTCTTGAGCATGTATACTTCTGCTAGTTCTTCTACATCAGACTTCTTCCGCAAACGTCGAAACGCTTTGCCTCGTTTAGTTTAGCGGCATTCCGACATCGATGCCCCGGCTGACGAAATTCAGTTGCCTTTGAATTTCGGGTGACCCCTCTTGAGCATGGATGCTTCTGTTACTAGTTCTACATCAGACTTCTTCCGCAAACGGGGAAAGGCTTTGCCGCGGTGAGTTTCGTGGCATTCCGACTTCGATGCCCCGGTTGCCGAAATTCAGTTGCCTTTGAATTTCTGGTGATCCCTCATGAGCATGTATGCTTCTGCTACTTGTTCTACATCAGACTTCTTCGACGAACGTCGAAACGCTTTGCCTCGTTTAGTTTCGCGGCATTCCGACATCGATGCCCTGGTTGACGAAATTCAGTTGCCTTTGAATTTCGGGTGACCCCTCTTGAGCATGGATGCTTGTGTTACTTGTTCTACATCAGACTTCTTCTGCAAACGGGGAAACGCTTTGACTCGGTGAGTTTTGCGGCATTCCGACTTCGATTACCCGTTTGCCGAAATTCAGTTGCCTTTGAATTTCGGGTGATCCCTCTTGAGCATGTATACTTCTGCTACTTCTTCTAAATCAGACTTCTTCCGCAAAGAGCGAAATGCTTTGAATCGGTGAGTTTCGCGGCATTCCGACTTTGATGCCCCGGTTGCCGAAATTCAGTTGCCTTTGAATCTCGGGTGATCCCTCTTGAGCATGTATGCTTCTGCTACTTGTTCTACATCAGACTTCTTCCGCAAACGGGGATACGCTTTGACTCGGTGAATTTCGCGGCATTCCAACTTCGATTCCCCGTTTGCCGAAATTCAGTTGCCTTTGGATTTCGGGTGATCCCTCTTGAGCATGTATGCTTCTGCTACTTCTTCGAAATCAGACTTCTTCCGCAAATGGGGAAACGCTTTGACTCGGTGAGTTTCGCGGCATTCCGACTTCGATGCCCCGATTGCCGACATTCAGTTGCCTTTGAATTTCCGCTCATCCCTCTTGAGCATGTATACTTCTACTACTTATTCTACATCAGACTTCTTCCTCAAACGGCGAAACGCTTTGCCGCGGTGAGTTTCGCGGCATTCCGACTTCGATCCCCCGGTTGACGAAATTCAGTTGCCTTTGAATTTTGGGTGACCCCTCTTGAGCATGGATGCTTCTGTTACTAGTTCTACACCAGACTTCTTCCGCAAACGGGGAAACGCTTTGACTCGGAGAATTTCGTGGCATTCCGACTTCGATGCCCCGGTTGCCGAAAATCAGTTGCCTTTGAATTTCGGGTGTCCCCTCTTGAGCATGGATACTTCTGTTACTTGTTCTACATCAGACTTCTTCCGCAAACGGGGAAACGCTTTGACTCGGAGAATTTCATGGCATTCCGACTTCGATGCCCCGGTTGCCGAAATTCAGTTGCCTTTGGATTTCGGGTGATCCCTCTTGAGCATGTATGCTTCTGCTACTTGTTCTAAATCAGACTTCTTCCCCAAATGGCAAAACGCTTTGACCCGGTGAGTTTCGCGGCATTTCGACTTCGATTACCCGTTTGCCGAAATTCAGTTGCCTTTGGATTTCGGGTGATCCCTCTTGAGCATGTATGCTTCTGCTACTTGTTCTAAATCAGACTTCCTCCGCAAAGGGCGAAACGCTTTGCCGCGGTGAGTTTCGCGGCATTCCAACCTTGATGCCCCGGTTGACGAAATTCAGTTGCCTTTGAATATCGGGTGACCCCTCTTGAGCATGGATACTTCTGTTACTTGTTCTACATCTGACTTCTTCCGCAAACGGGGAAATGCTTTGACTCGGAGAATTTCGTGGCATTCCGACTTCGATGCCGCGGTTGCCGAAATTCAGTTGCCTTTGGATTTCGGGTGATCCCTCTTGAGCATGTATGCTTCTGCTACATGTTCTAAATCAGACTTCTTCCGCAAATGGCAAAACGCTTTGACCCAGTGAGTTTCGCGGCATTCCGACTTCGATTACCCGATTGCCGAAATTCAGTTGCCTTTGGATTTCGGGTGATCCCTCTTGAGCATGTATGCTTCTGCTACTTGTTCTAAATTAGACTTCCTCCGCAAAGGGCGAAATGCTTTGAATCGGTGAGTTTCGCGGCATTCCGACTTTGATGCCCCGGTTGACGAAATTCAGTTGCCTTTGAATTTCGGGTGTCCCCTCTTGAGCATGGATACTTCTGTTACTAGTTCTACACCAGACTTCTTCCGCAAACGGGGAAACGCTTTGACTCGGAGAATTTCATGGAATTCCGACTTCGATTCCCCGTTTGCCGAAAATCAGTTGCCTTTGAATTTCTGGTGATCCCTCATGAGCATGTATGCTTCTTCTACTTGTTCTACATCAGACTTCTTCCGCAAACGTCGAAACGCTTTGCCTCGTTTAGTTTCGCGGCATTCCAACATCGATGCCCCGGTTGACGAAATTCAGTTGCCTTTGAATTTCGGGTGAGCCCTCTTGAGCATGGATGCTTCTGTTACTTGTTCTACATCAGACTTCTTCTACAAACGGGGAAACGCTTTGACTCGGTAAGTTTCGCGGCATTCCGACTTCGATTACCCATTTGCCGAAATTCAGTTGCCTTTGAATTTCAGGTGACCCCTCTTGAGCATGGATGCTTCTGTTACTTGTTCTACATCAGACTTCTTCTGCAAACGGGGAAACGCTTTGACTCGGTGAATTTCGCGGCATTCCGACTTCGATGCCCCGGTTGCCGAAATTCAGTTGCCTTTGAATTTCTGGTGATCCCTCACGAGCATGTATGCTTTTGCTACTTGTTCTACATCAGACTTCTTTAGCAAAAGTCGAATCACTTTGCCTCGGTGAGTTACGCGGCATTCCAACTTCGATGCCCAGGTTGCCGAAATTCAGTTGCCTTTGAATTTCTTGTGATCCCTCTTGAGCATGTATGCTTCTTCTTCTTGTTCTACATCAGACTTCTTCCGCAAACGTCGAAACGCTTTGCCTCGTTTAGTTTCGCGGCATTCCGACATCGATGCCCCGGTTGACGAAATTCAGTTGCCTTTGAATTTCGGGTGACCCCTCTTGAGCATGGATGCTTCTGTTACTTGTTCTACATCAGACTTCTTTTGCAAACGGGGAAACGCTTTGACTCAGTGAATTTCGCGGCATTCCGACTTCGATGCCCCGGTTGCCGAAATTCAGTTGCCTTTGAATTTTGGGTCATCCCTCATGAGCATGTATGCTTCTGCTACTTGTTCTAAATTAGACTTCTTCCGCAAACGGGGAAACGCTTTGACTCGGAGAATTTCATGGAATTCCGACTTCGATTCCCCGTTTGCCGAAAATCAGTTGCCTTTGAATTTCTGGTGATCCCTCATGAGCATGTATGCTTCTTCTACTTGTTCTACATCAGACTTCTTCCGCAAACGTCGAAACGCTTTGCCTCGTTTAGTTTCGCGGCATTCCAACATCGATGCCCCGGTTGACGAAATTCAGTTGCCTTTGAATTTCGGGTGAGCCCTCTTGAGCATGGATGCTTCTGTTACTTGTTCTACATCAGACTTCTTCTACAAACGGGGAAACGCTTTGACTCGGTAAGTTTCGCGGCATTCCGACTTCGATTACCCATTTGCCGAAATTCAGTTGCCTTTGAATTTCAGGTGACCCCTCTTGAGCATGGATGCTTCTGTTACTTGTTCTACATCAGACTTCTTCTGCAAACGGGGAAACGCTTTGACTCGGTGAATTTCGCGGCATTCCGACTTCGATGCCCCGGTTGCCGAAATTCAGTTGCCTTTGAATTTCTGGTGATCCCTCACGAGCATGTATGCTTTTGCTACTTGTTCTACATCAGACTTCTTTAGCAAAAGTCGAATCACTTTGCCTCGGTGAGTTACGCGGCATTCCAACTTCGATGCCCAGGTTGCCGAAATTCAGTTGCCTTTGAATTTCTTGTGATCCCTCTTGAGCATGTATGCTTCTTCTTCTTGTTCTACATCAGACTTCTTCCGCAAACGTCGAAACGCTTTGCCTCGTTTAGTTTCGCGGCATTCCGACATCGATGCCCCGGTTGACGAAATTCAGTTGCCTTTGAATTTCGGGTGACCCCTCTTGAGCATGGATGCTTCTGTTACTTGTTCTACATCAGACTTCTTTTGCAAACGGGGAAACGCTTTGACTCAGTGAATTTCGCGGCATTCCGACTTCGATGCCCCGGTTGCCGAAATTCAGTTGCCTTTGAATTTTGGGTCATCCCTCATGAGCATGTATGCTTCTGCTACTTGTTCTAAATTAGACTTCTTCCGCAAACGGGGAAACGCTTTGACTCGGTGAATTTCATGGCATTCCGACTTTGATGCCCCGGTTGACGACATAGAGTTGGCTTTGAATTTTGGGTCATCCCTCTTGAGCATGTATGCTTCTGCTACTTGTTCTACATTAGACATCTTCCGCAAACAGGGCAACGCTTTGCCTCAGTGACTTTCGCGGTATTCCGACTTCGATGCCCCGGTCGCTGAAATTCAGTTGCCTTTGGATTTTTGGGGATCCCTCTTGAGCATGTATGCTTCTGCTACTTGTTCTACATCAGACTTCTTCCGCAAACGTCGAAACGCTTTGCCTCGGTGAGTTTCGCGGCATTCCAACTTCGATGCCCCGGTTGCCGAAATTCAGTTGCCTTTGAATTTCTTGTGATCCCTCTTGAGCATGTATGCTTCTGCTACTTGTTCTACATCAGACTTCTTCCGAAAATGTCGAAACGCTTTGCCTCGTTTAGTTTCGCGGCATTCCGACATCGATGCCCCGGTTGACGAATTCAGTTGCCTTTGAATTTCGGGTGACCCCTCTTGAGCATGGATGCTTCTGTTACTTGTTCTACATCAGACTTCTTCCGCAAACGTCGAAACGCTTTGCCTCGTTTAGTTTCGCGGCATTCCGACATCGATGCCCCGGTTGACGAAATTCAGTTGCCTTTGAATTTCGGGTGACCCCTATTGAGCATGGATGCTTCTGTTACTTGTTCTACATCAGACTTCTTTTGCAAACGGGGAAACGCTTTGACTTAGTGAATTTCGCGGCATTCCGACTTCGATGCCCCGGTTGCCGAAATTCAGTTGCCTATGAATTTTGGGTCATCCCTCATGAGCATGTATGCTTCTGCTACTTGTTCTAAATTAGACTTCTTCCGCAAACGGGGAAACGCTTTGACTCGGTGAATTTCATGGCATTCCGACTTTGATGCCCCGGTTGACGACATAGAGTTGGCTTTGAATTTTGGGTCATCCCTCTTGAGCATGTATGCTTCTGCTACTTGTTCTACATTAGACATCTTCCGCAAACAGGGCAACGCTTTGCCTCAGTGACTTTCGCGGCATTCCGACTTCGATGCCCCGGTCGCTGAAATTCAGTTGCCTTTGGATTTTTGGGGATCCCTCTTGAGCATGTATGCTTCTGCTACTTGTTCTACATCAGACTTCTTCCGCAAACGTCGAAACGCTTTGCCTCGGTGAGTTTCGCGGCATTCCAACTTCGATGCCCCGGTTGCCGAAATTCAGTTGCCTTTGAATTTCTTGTGATCCCTCTTGAGCATGTATGCTTCTGCTACTTGTTCTACATCAGACTTCTTCCGAAAATGTCGAAACGCTTTGCGTCGTTTAGTTTCGCGGCATTCCGACATCGATGCCCCGGTTGACGAATTCAGTTGCCTTTGAATTTCGGGTGACCCCTCTTGAGCATGGATGCTTCTGTTACTTGTTCTACATCAGACTTCTTCTGCAAACGGGGAAATGCTTTGACTCGGTGAATTTCGAGGCATTCCTTCTTCGATGCCCCGGTTGCTGAAATTCAGTTGCCTTTGAATTTCTGGTGATCCCTCATGAGCATGTATGCTTCTGCTACTTGTTCTACATCAGACTTCTTCCGCAAAAGTCGAAACACTTTGCCTCGGTGAGTTACGCGGCATTCCAACTTCGATGCCCAGGTTGCCGAAATTCAGTTGCCTTTGAATTTCTTGTGATCCCTCTTGAGCATGTATGCTTCTTCTTCTTGTTCTACATCAGACTTCTTCCGCAAACGTCGAAACGCTTTGCCTCGTTTAGTTTCGCGGCATTCCGACATCGATGCCCCGGTTGACGAAATTCAGTTGCCTTTGAATTTCGGGTGACCCCTCTTGAGCATGGATGCTTCTGTTACTTGTTCTACATCAGACTTCTTTTGCAAACGGGGAAACGCTTTGACTCAGTGAATTTCGCGGCATTCCGACTTCGATGCCCCGGTTGCCGAAATTCAGTTGCCTTTGAATTTTGGGTCATCCCTCATGAGCATGTATGCTTCTGCTACTTGTTCTAAATTAGACTTCTTCCGCAAACGGGGAAACGCTTTGACTCGGTGAATTTCATGGCATTCCGACTTTGATGCCCCGGTTGACGACATAGAGTTGCCTTTGAATTTCGGGTCATCCCTCTTGAGCATGTATGCTTCTGCTACTTGTTCTTCATTAGACATCTTCCGCAAACAGGGCAACGCTTTGCCTCAGTAACTTTCGCGGCATTCCGACTTCGATGCCCCGGTCGCTGAAATTCAGTTGCCTTTGGATTTTTTGGGATCCCTCTTGAGCATGTATGCTTCTGCTACTTGTTCTACATCAGACTTCTTCCGCAAACGTCGAAACGCTTTGCCTCGGTGAGTTTCGCGGCATTCCGACTTCGATTCCCCGTTTGCGAAAATTCAGTTTCCTTTGGATTTCGGGTGATCCCTCTTGAGCATGTATGCTTCTCTTACTTGTTCTACATCAGAGTTCTTCGGCAAACGGCGAAACGCTTTGCCTCGGTGAGTTTCGCGGCATTCCGACTTCGATTCCCCGTTTGACGAAATTCAGTTGCCTTTGGATTTCGGGTGATCCCTCTTGAGCATGTATGCTTATGCTTCTTGTTCTAAATCAGACTTCTTCCGCGAACGTCGAAACGCTTTGCCTCGGTGAGTTTCGCGGCATTCCGACTTCGATGCCCCGGTTGCCAAAATTCAGTTGCCTTTGAATTTCGGATGATCCCTCTTGAGCATGTATGCTTCTGCTACTTGTTCTACATCAGACATCTTCCGCAAACAAGGCAACGCTTTGCCTCAGTGACTTTCGCGGCATTCCGACTTCGATGCCCCGGTCGCTGAAATTCAGTTGCCTTTGGATTTCGGGGGATCCCTCTTGAGCATGTATGCTTCTGCTACTTGATCTACATCAGACTTCTTCCGCAACCGTCGAAACGCTTTGCCTCGGTGAGTTTCGCGGCCTTCCGACTTCGATTCCCCGTTTGCGAAAATTCAGTTTCCTTTGGATTTCGGGTGATCCCTCTTGAGCATGTATGCTTCTCTTACTTGTTCTACATCAGACTTCTTCCAGAAACGGCGAAACGATTTGACTCGGTGAGTTTCGCAGCATTCGGACTTCGATGCCCCAGTTGCCGAAATTCAGTTGCCTTTGCATTTCGGGTGATCCCTCTTGAGCATGTATAGTTCTGCTACTTGTTCTAAATCAGACTTCTTCCGCAAATGGTGAAACGCTTTGACTAGGTGAGTTTCGCGGCCTTCCGTCTTCGATACCCCGGTTGCCGAAATTCCATTGAATTTGAATTTCGGGTGATCCCTCTTGAACATGTATGCTTCTGCTACTTGGTCTACATCAGACTTCTTCCGCAAACGTTGAAACACTTTGCCTCGGTGAGTTTCGCGGCATTCCGACTACGATGCCCCGGTTGCCGAAATTCAGTTGCCTTTGCATTTCGGGTGATCCCTCTTGAGCATGTATAGTTCTGCTACTTGTTCTAAATCAAACTTCTTCCGCAAATGGTGAAACGCTTTGACTAGGTGAGTTTCGCGGCATTCCGACTTCGATCACCCGTTTGACAAAATTCAGTTGCCTTTGGATTTCGGGTGATCCCTCTTGAGTATGTATGCTTATGCTACTTGTTCTACATCAGACTTCTTCCGCAAACGTCGAAACGCTTTGCCTCGGTGAGTTTCGCGGCATTCCGACTTCGATGCCCCGGTTGCCGAAATTCAGTTGCCTTTGAATTTCGAGTCATCCCTCTTGAGCATGTATGCTTCTGCTACTTGTTCTAAATCAGACTTTTTCCGCAAACGGGGAAACGCTTTGATTCGGTGAATTTCGCGGCATTTAGACTTCAATTCCCCGTTTGTCGAAATTCAGTTTCCTTTGGATTTCTTGTGATCCCTCTTGAGCATGTATGCTTCTGCTACTTGTTCTACATCAGACTTCTTCCGCAAACGGCGAAATGCTTTGCCTCGGTGAGTTTCGCGGCATTCTGACTTCGATGCCCCAGTTGCCGAAATTCATTTGCCTTTGCATTTCGGGTGATCCCTCTTGAGCATGTATAGTTCTGCTACTTGTTCTAAATCAAACTTCTTCCGCAAATGGTGAAACGCTTTGACTAGGTGAGTTTCGCGGCATTCCGACTTCGATCACCCGTTTGACAAAATTCAGTTGCCTTTGGATTTCGGGTGATCCCTCTTGAGTATGTATGCTTATGCTACTTGTTCTACATCAGACTTCTTCCGCAAACGTCGAAACGCTTTGCCTCGGTGAGTTTCGCGGCATTCCGACTTCGATGCCCCGGTTGCCGAAATTCAGTTGCCTTTGAATTTCGAGTCATCCCTCTTGAGCATGTATGCTTCTGCTACTTGTTCTAAATCAAACTTTTTCCGCAAACGGGGAAACGCTTTGATTCGGTGAATTTCGCGGCATTTAGACTTCAATTCCCCGTTTGTCGAAATTCAGTTTCCTTTGGATTTCTTGTGATCCCTCTTGAGCATGTATGCTTCTGCTACTTGTTCTACATCAGACTTCTTCCGCAAACGGCGAAATGCTTTGCCTCGGTGAGTTTCGCGGCATTCTGACTTCGATGCCCCAGTTGCCGAAATTCATTTGCCTTTGCATTTCGGGTGATCCCTCTTGAGCATGTATAGTTCTGCTACTTGTTCTAAATCAGACTTCTTCCGCAAATGGTGAAACGCTTTGACTAGGTGAGTTTCGCGGCATTCCGTCTTCAATACCCCGGTTGCCGAAATTCCGTTGCATTTGAATTTCGGGTGATCCCTCTTGAACATGGATGCTTCTGCTACTTGGTCTACATCAGACTTCTTCCGCAAACAGGGCAACGCTTTGCCTCGGTCACTTTCGCGGCATTCCGACTTCGATGCCCCGGTCGCCGAAATTCAGTTGCCTTTGGATTTCGGGGGATCCCTCTTGAGCATGTATGCTTCTGCTACTTGTTCTAAATCAGACTTCTTCCGCAAACGGGGAAACGCTTTGATTCGGTGAATTTCGCGGCATTTAGACTTCAATTCCCCGTTTGTCGAAATTCAGTTTCCTTTGGATTTCTGGTGATCCCTCTTGAGCATGTATGCTTCTGCTACTTGTTCTACATCAGAGTTCTTCCGCAAACGGCGAAATGCTTTGCCTCGGTGAGTTTCGCGGCATTCTGACTTCGATGCCCCAGTTGCCGAAATTCAGTTGCCTTTGCATTTCGGGTGATCCCTCTTGAGCATGTATAGTTCTGCTACTTGTTCTAAATCAGACTTCTTCCGCAAATGGTGAAACGCTTTGACTAGGTGAGTTTCGCGGCATTCCGTCTTCGATACCCCGGTTGCCGAAATTCTGTTGCATTTGAATTTCGGGTGATCCCTCTTGAACATGTATGCTTCTGGTACTTGGTCTACATCAGACTTCTTCCGCAAACGTTGAAACGCTTTGCCTCGGTGAGTTTCGCGGCATTCCGACATCGATGCCCCGATTGCCGAAATTCAGTTGCCTTTGCATTTCGGATGATCACTCGTGAGCATGTAGGCTTCTGCTACTTGTTCTACATCAGACTTCTTCCGCAAACAGGGCAACGCTTTGCCTCGGTCACTTTCGCGGCGTTCCGACTTCGATGCCCCGGTCGCCGAAATTCAGTTGCCTTTGGATTTCGGGGGATCCCTCTTGAGCATGTATGCTTTTGCTACTTGTTCTACATCAGACTTCTTCCGCAAATGTCGAAACGCTTTGCCTCGGTGAGTTTCGCGGCATTCCAACTTCGATGCCCCGGTTGCCGAAATTCAGTTGCCTTTTAATTTCGAGTGATCCCTCTTGAGCATGTACGCTTCTACTACTTGTTCTACATCAGACTTCTTCCGCAAACAGGGCAACGCTTTGCCTCGGTGAGTTTCGCGGCATTCCGACTTCGATGCCCCGATCACCGAAATTCAGTGGCCTTTGGATTTCAGGGGATCCCTCTTGAGCATGTATGCTTCTGCTACTTGTTCTACATCAGACTTCTTCCGCAAATGTCGAAACGCTTTGCCTCGGTGAGTTTCGCGGCATTCCGACTTCGATGCCCCGGTTGCCGAAATTCTTTTGCCTTTGAATTTCGAGTGATCCCTCTTGAGCATGTATGCTTCTGCTACTTGGTCTACATCAGACTTCTTCCGCAAACGGGGAAACACTTTGACTCGGTGAATTTCACGGCATTCCGACTTCGATTCCCTGTTTGCTGAATTTCAGTTTCCTTTGGATTTCGGGTGATCCCTCTTGAGCATGTATGCTTCTGCTACTTGTTCTAAATCAGAGTTCTTCCGCAAACGGCGAAACGATTTGCTTCGGTGAGTTTGGCGGCATTCCGACTTCGATGCCCCGGTTGCCGAAATACAGTTGCCTTTGAATTTCGGGTGATCCCTCTTGAGCATGTATGCTTCTGCTACTTGTTCCACACCATATCTCTTCCGCGAACGGGGAAACGCTTTAACTCGATGAATTTCGCGGCATTCCGACTTCGATGCCCCAGTTTCCAAAATTTAGTTGCCTTTGAATTTCGGGTGATCCCTCATGAGCATGTATGCTTCTGCTACTTGTTCTAAATCAGACTTCTTCCGTAAACGGCGAAACGATTTGACTCGGTGAGTTTCTTGGCATTCTGCCTTCGATACCCCGGTTGCCGAAATTCCGTTGCATTTGAATTTCTGGTGATTCCTCTTAAGCATGTATGCTTCTGCTACTTGGTCTACATCAGACTTCTTCTGCAAACGTTGAAACGCTTTGCCTCGGTGAGTTTCGCGGCATTCCGACTACAATGCCCCGGTTGCCGAAATTCAGTTGCCTTTGAATTTCGGGTGATCCCTCTTGAGCATGTATGCTTCTGCTACTTGTTCTACATCAGAATTCTTCCGCAAACGGGGAAACGCTTTGACTCGGTGAATTTCATGGCATTCCGACTTCGATCACCCGTTTGACGAAATTCAGTTGCCTTTGGATTTCGGGTGATCCCTCTTGAGCATGTATGCTTATGCTACTTGTTCTAAATCAGACTTCTTCCGCGAACGTCGAAACGCTTGCCTCGGTGAGTTTCGCGGCATTCCAACTTCGATGCCCCGGTTGCCGAAATTCAGTTGCCTTTGAATTTCGGATGATCCCTCTTGAGCATGTATGCTTCTGCTACTTGTTCTACATCAGACTTGTTCCGCAAACAAGGCAACGCTTTGCCTCGGTGACTTTCGCGTCATTCCGACTTCGATGCCTCGGTCGCCGAAATTCAGTTGCCTTTGGATTTCGGGGGATCCCTCTTGAGCATGTATGCTTTTGCTACTTGTTCTACATCGGACTTCTTCCGCAAACGTCGAAACGCTTTGCTTCGGTGTGTTTCGCGGCATTCCGACTTCGATGCCCCGGTTGCCGAAATTCAGTTGCCTTTGAATTTCGGGTCATCCCTCTTGAGCATGTATGCTTCTGCTACTTGTTCTATATCAGACTTCTTCCGCAAACGGGGAAACGCTTTGATTCGGTGAATTTCGCGGCATTCCGACTTCGATTCCCCGTTTGCCGAACTTCAGTTTCCTTTGGATTTCGGGTGATCCCTCTTGAGCATGTATGCTTCTGCTACTTGTTCTACATCAGACTTCTTCCAAAAACGGCGAAACGCTTTGCCTACGTGAGTTTCGCGGCATTCCGACTTCGATGCCCCGGTTGCCAAAATTCAGTTGCCTTTGAATTTTGGGTCATCCCTCTTGAGAATGTATGCTTTTGCTACTTGTACTAAATCAGACTTCTTCCGCAAACGGGGAAACGCTTTGACTCGGTGAATTTCATGGCATTCCGACTTCGATCACCCGTTTGACGAAATTCAGTTGCCTTTGGATTTCGGGTGATCCCTCTTGAGCATGTATGCTTATGCTTCTTGTTCTAAATCAGACTTCTTCCTCGAACGTCGAAACGCTTTGCCTCGGTGAGTTTCGCGGCATTCCGACTTCGATGCCCCGGTTGCCGAAATTCAGTTGCCTTTGAATTTCGGATGATCCCTCTTGAGCATGTATGCTTCTGCTACTTGTTCTACATCAGACTTCTTCCGCAAACGTCGAAATGCTTTGCCTCGGTGAGTTTTGCGGCATTCCGACTTCGATGCCCCGGTTGCCGAAATTCAGTTGCCTTTGAATTTCGGATGATCCCTCTTGAGCATGTATGCTTCTGTTACTTGTTCTACATCAGACTACTTCTGCAAACAAGGCAACGCTTTGCGTCGGTGACTTTCGCGGCATTCCGACTTCGATGCCCCGGTCGCTGAAATTCAGTTGCCTTTGGATTTCGGGGGATCCCTCTTGAGCATGTATGCTTCTGCTACTTGTTCTACATCAGACTTCTTCCGCAAACGTCGAAATGCTTTGCCTCGGTGAGTTTCGCGGCATTCCGACTTCGATGCCCCGGTTGCCGAAATTCAGTTGCCTTTGAATTTTGGGTCATCCCTCTTGAGCATGTATGCTTCTGCTACTTGTTCTATATCAGACTTCTTCCGCAAACGGGGAAACGCTTTGATTCGGTGAATTTCGCGGCATTCCGACTTCGATTCCCCGTTTGCCGAACTTCAGTTTCCTTTGGATTTCGGGTGATCCCTCTTGAGCATGTATGCTTCTGCTACTTGTTCTACATCAGACTTCTTCCAAAAACGGCGAAACGCTTTGCCTACGTGAGTTTCGCGGCATTCCGACTTCGATGCCCCGGTTGCCAAAATTCAGTTGCCTTTGAATTTTGGGTCATCCCTCTTGAGAATGTATGCTTTTGCTACTTGTACTAAATTAGACTTCTTCCGCAAACGGGGAAACACTTTGACTCGGTGAATTTCATGGCATTACGACTTCGATCACTCGTTTGACGAAATTCAGTTGCCTTTGGATTTCGGGTGATCCCTCTTGAGCATGTATGCTTATGCTTCTTGTTCTAAATCAGACTTCGTCCGCGAACGTCGAAACGCTTTGCCTCGGTGAGTTTCGCGGCATTCCGACTTCGATGCCCCGGTTGCCGAAATTCTGTTGCCTTTGAATTTCGGGTGATCCCTCTTGAGCATGTATTCTTCTGCTACTTGTTGTAGATCAGAATTCTTCCGCAAACGGGGAAACGCTTTGGCTCGGTGAATGTCGCGGCATTCCGACTTCGATTCCCCATTTGCCGAAATTCAGTTACCTTTGGATTTCGGGTGATCCCTCTTGAGCATGTATGCTTATGCTACTTGTTCTAAATCAGACTTCTTCCGCAAACGGGGAAACACTTTGACTCGGTGAATTTCACGGCATTCCGACTTCCATTCCCTGTTTGCCAAAATTCAGTTTCCTTTGGATTTCGGGTGATCCCTCTTGAGCATGTATGATTCTGCTACTTGTTTTACATCAGACTTCTTCCGCGAACGTCGAAACGCTTTGCCTCGGTGAGTTTCGCGGCATTCCGACTTCGATGCCCCGGTTGCCGAAATTCAGTTGCCTTTGAATTTCGGATGATCCCTCTTGAGCATGTATGTTTCTGCTACTTGTTCTACATCAGACTTCTTCCGTAAACAAGGCAACGCTTTGCCTCGGTGACTTTCGCGGCATTCCGGCTTCGATGCCCCGGTCGCTGAAATTCAGTTGCCTTTGGATTTCGGGGGATCCCTCTTGAGCATGTATGCTTCTGCTACTTGTTCTAGATCAGACTTCTTCCGCAAACATCGAAACGCTTTGCCTCGGTGAGTTTCGCGGCATTCCGACTTCGATGCCCCGGTTGCCGAAATTCAGTTGCCTTTGAATTTTGGGTCATCCCTCTTGAGCATGTATGCTTCTGCTACTTGTTCTAAATCATACTTCTTCCGCAAACGGGGAAACGCTTAGATTGGGTGAATTTCGCGGCATTCCGACTTCGATTCCCCATTTGCCGAAATTCAGTTTCCTTTGGATTTTGGATGATCCCTCTTGAGCATGTATGCTTCTACTACTTGTTCTACATCAGACTTCTTCCACAAACGGCGAAACTATTTGCATCGGTGAGTTTCGCGGCATTCCGACTTCGATGCCCCGGTTGCCGAAATTCAGTAAGCCTTGGAATTTCCGGTGATCCCTCTTGAGCATGTACGTTTCTACTACTTTTTCTACATCAGACTTCTTCCGCAAACAGGGCAACGCTTTGCCACGGTGAATTTCGCGACATTCCGCCTTCGATGCGCCGGTTTGCCGAAATTCAGTTGCCTTTGAATTTCGGGTGATCCCTCTTGAGCATGTATGCTTCTGCTACTTGTTCTAAATCAGACTTCTTCCGCAAACGTCGAAACGCTTTGCCATGGTGAGTTTCGCGGTATTCCGACTTTGATGCCCTGGTTGCCGAAATTCAGTTGCCTTTGAATTTCGGGTGATCCCTCTTGAGCATGTATGCTTCTGCTATTTGTTCTAGATCAGACTTCTTCCGCAAACCGGGAAACGCTTTGACTCGGTGAATTTCGCGGCTTTCCGACTTCGATTCCCCGTTTGCCGAAATTGAGTTTCCTTTGAATTTCGAGTGATCCCTATTGAGCATGGATGCTTCTGCAACTTGTTCTACATCAGACTTCTTCCGCAAACGGCGAAACGCTTTGCCTCAGTGAGTTTCACGGCATTCCGAATTCGATGCCCCGGTTGCCAAAATTTAGTTGCCTTTGAATTTCGGGTGATCCCTCTTGAGCATGCTTCTGCTACTTGTTCTAAATCAGACTTCTTCCGTAAATGGCGAAACGCTTTGCTTCGGTGTGTTTCGCGGCATTCCGACTTCGATGCCTCGGTCGCCGAAATTCAGTTGCCTTTGGATTTCGGGTGATCCCTCTTGAGCATGTATGCTTCTGCTACTTGTTCTACATCAGACTACTTCTGCAAACAAGGCAACGCTTTGCCTCGGTGACTTTCGCGGCATTCCGACTTCGATGCCCCGGTCGCTGAAATTCAGTTGCCTTTGGATTTCGGGGGATCCCTCTTGAGCATGTATGCTTCTGCTACTTGTTCTACATCAGACTTCTTCCGCAAACGTCGAAATGCTTTGCCTCGGTGAGTTTCGCGGCATTCCGACTTCGATGCCCCGGTTGCCGAAATTCAGTTGCCTTTGAATTTTGGGTCATCCCTCTTGAGCATGTATTCTTCTGCTACTTGTTGTAGATCAGAATTCTTCCGCAAACGGGGAAACGCTTTGGCTCGGTGAATGTCGCGGCATTCCGACTTCGATTCCCCATTTGCCGAAATTCAGTTACCTTTGGATTTCGGGTGATCCCTCTTGAGCATGTATGCTTATGCTACTTGTTCTAAATCAGACTTCTTCCGCAAACGGGGAAACACTTTGACTCGGTGAATTTCACGGCATTCCGACTTCCATTCCCTGTTTGCCAAAATTCAGTTTCCTTTGGATTTCGGGTGATCCCTCTTGAGCATGTATGATTCTGCTACTTGTTTTACATCAGACATCTTCCGCGAACGTCGAAACGCTTTGCCTCGGCGAGTTTCGCGGCATTCCGACTTCGATGCCCCGGTTGCCGAAATTCAGTTGCCTTTGAATTTCGGATGATCCCTCTTGAGCATGTATGTTTCTGCTACTTGTTCTACATCAGACTTCTTCCGTAAACAAGGCAACGCTTTGCCTCGGTGACTTTCGCGGCATTCCGGCTTCGATGCCCCGGTCGCTGAAATTCAGTTGCCTTTGAATTTCGAGTGATCCCTATTGAGTATGGATGCTTCTGCAACTTGTTCTACATCAGACTTCTTCCAAAAACGGCGAAACGCTTTGCCTACGTGAGTTTCGCGGCATTCCGACTTCGATGCCCCGGTTGCCAAAATTCAGTTGCCTTTGAATTTTGGGTCATCCCTCTTGAGAATGTATGCTTTTGCTACTTGTACTAAATTAGACTTCTTCCGCAAACGGGGAAACGCTTTGACTCGGTGAATTTCATGGCATTACGACTTCGATCACTCGTTTGACGAAATTCAGTTGCCTTTGGATTTCGGGTGATCCCTCTTGAGCATGTATGCTTATGCTTCTTGTTCTAAATCAGACTTCGTCCGCGAACGTCGAAACGCTTTGCCTCGGTGAGTTTCGCGGCATTCCGACTTCGATGCCCCGGTTGCCGAAATTCTGTTGCCTTTGAATTTCGGGTGATCCCTCTTGAGCATGTATTCTTCTGCTACTTGTTGTAGATCAGAATTCTTCCGCAAACGGGGAAACGCTTTGGCTCGGTGAATGTCGCGGCATTCCGACTTCGATTCCCCATTTGCCGAAATTCAGTTACCTTTGGATTTCGGGTGATCCCTCTTGAGCATGTATGCTTATGCTACTTGTTCTAAATCAGACTTCTTCCGCAAACGGGGAAACACTTTGACTCGGTGAATTTCACGGCATTCCGACTTCCATTCCCTGTTTGCCAAAATTCAGTTTCCTTTGGATTTCGGGTGATCCCTCTTGAGCATGTATGATTCTGCTACTTGTTTTACATCAGACTTCTTCCGCGAACGTCGAAACGCTTTGCCTCGGTGAGTTTCGCGGCATTCCGACTTCGATGCCCCGGTTGCCGAAATTCAGTTGCCTTTGAATTTCGGATGATCCCTCTTGAGCATGTATGTTTCTGCTACTTGTTCTACATCAGACTTCTTCCGTAAACAAGGCAACGCTTTGCCTCGGTGACTTTCGCGGCATTCCGGCTTCGATGCCCCGGTCGCTGAAATTCAGTTGCCTTTGGATTTCGGGGGATCCCTCTTGAGCATGTATGCTTCTGCTACTTGTTCTAGATCAGACTTCTTCCGCAAACATCGAAACGCTTTGCCTCGGTGAGTTTCGCGGCATTCCGACTTCGATGCCCCGGTTGCCGAAATTCAGTTGCCTTTGAATTTTGGGTCATCCCTCTTGAGCATGTATGCTTCTGCTACTTGTTCTAAATCATACTTCTTCCGCAAACGGGGAAACGCTTAGATTGGGTGAATTTCGCGGCATTCCGACTTCGATTCCCCATTTGCCGAAATTCAGTTTCCTTTGGATTTCGGATGATCCCTCTTGAGCATGTATGCTTCTACTACTTGTTCTACATCAGACTTCTTCCACAAACGGCGAAACTATTTGCATCGGTGAGTTTCGCGGCATTCCGACTTCGATGCCCCGGTTGCCGAAATTCAGTAAGCCTTTGAATTTCCGGTGATCCCTCTTGAGCATGTACGTTTCTACTACTTTTTCTACATCAGACTTCTTCCGCAAACAGGGCAACGCTTTGCCACGGTGAATTTCGCGACATTCCGCCTTCGATGCGCCGGTTTGCCGAAATTCAGTTGCCTTTGAATTTCGGGTGATCCCTCTTGAGCATGTATGCTTCTGCTACTTGTTCTAAATCAGACTTCTTCCGCAAACATCGAAACGCTTTGCCATGGTGAGTTTCGCGGTATTCCGACTTTGATGCCCTGGTTGCCGAAATTCAGTTGCCTTTGAATTTCGGGTGATCCCTCTTGAGCATGTATGCTTCTGCTATTTGTTCTAGATCAGACTTCTTCCGCAAACCGGGAAACGCTTTGACTCGGTGAATTTCGCGGCTTTCCGACTTCGATTCCCCGTTTGCCGAAATTGAGTTTCCTTTGAATTTCGAGTGATCCCTATTGAGCATGGATGCTTCTGCAACTTGTTCTACATCAGACTTCTTCCGCAAACGGCGAAACGCTTTGCCTCAGTGAGTTTCACGGCATTCCGAATTCGATGCCCCGGTTGCCAAAATTTAGTTGCCTTTGAATTTCGGGTGATCCCTCTTGAGCATGCTTCTGCTACTTGTTCTAAATCAGACTTCTTCCGTAAATGGCGAAACGCTTTGCTTCGGTGTGTTTCGCGGCATTCCGACTTCGATGCCTCGGTCGCCGAAATTCAGTTGCCTTTGGATTTCGGGTGATCCCTCTTGAGCATGTATGCTTCTGCTACTTGTTCTACATCAGACTACTTCTGCAAACAAGGCAACGCTTTGCCTCGGTGACTTTCGCGGCATTCCGACTTCGATGCCCCGGTCGCTGAAATTCAGTTGCCTTTGGATTTCGGGGGATCCCTCTTGAGCATGTATGCTTCTGCTACTTGTTCTACATCAGACTTCTTCCGCAAACGTCGAAATGCTTTGCCTCGGTGAGTTTCGCGGCATTCCGACTTCGATGCCCCGGTTGCCGAAATTCAGTTGCCTTTGAATTTTGGGTCATCCCTCTTGAGCATGTATTCTTCTGCTACTTGTTGTAGATCAGAATTCTTCCGCAAACGGGGAAACGCTTTGGCTCGGTGAATGTCGCGGCATTCCGACTTCGATTCCCCATTTGCCGAAATTCAGTTACCTTTGGATTTCGGGTGATCCCTCTTGAGCATGTATGCTTATGCTACTTGTTCTAAATCAGACTTCTTCCGCAAACGGGGAAACACTTTGACTCGGTGAATTTCACGGCATTCCGACTTCCATTCCCTGTTTGCCAAAATTCAGTTTCCTTTGGATTTCGGGTGATCCCTCTTGAGCATGTATGATTCTGCTACTTGTTTTACATCAGACTTCTTCCGCGAACGTCGAAACGCTTTGCCTCGGCGAGTTTCGCGGCATTCCGACTTCGATGCCCCGGTTGCCGAAATTCAGTTGCCTTTGAATTTCGGATGATCCCTCTTGAGCATGTATGTTTCTGCTACTTGTTCTACATCAGACTTCTTCCGTAAAGAAGGCAACGCTTTGCCTCGGTGACTTTCGCGGCATTCCGGCTTCGATGCCCCGGTCGCTGAAATTCAGTTGCCTTTGAATTTCGGGTGATCCCTCTTGAGCATGTATGCTTCTGCTACTTGTTCTAAATCAGACTTCTTCCGCAAACGTCGAAACGCTTTGCCATGGTGAGTTTCGCGGTATTCCGACTTTGATGCCCTGGTTGCCGAAATTCAGTTGCCTTTGAATTTCGGGTGATCCCTCTTGAGCATCTATGCTTCTGCTACTTGTTCTAGATCAGACTTCTTCCGCAAACCGGGAAACGCTTTGACTCGGTGAATTTCGCGGCTTTCCGACTTCGATTCCCCGTTTGCCGAAATTGAGTTTCCTTTGAATTTCGAGTGATCCCTATTGAGCATGGATGCTTCTGCAACTTGTTCTACATCAGACTTCTTCCGCAAACGGCGAAACGCTTTGCCTCAGTGAGTTTCACGGCATTCCGAATTCGATGCCCCGGTTGCCGAAATTCAGTTGCCTTTGAATTTCGGATGATCCCTCTTGAGCATGTATGCTTCTGCTACTTGTTCTACATCAGACTTCTTCCGCAAACGTCGAAATGCTTTGCCTCGGTGAGTTTTGCGGCATTCCGACTTCGATGCCCCGGTTGCCGAAATTCAGTTGCCTTTGAATTTCGGAT
The DNA here is from genome assembly GCA_030145905.1 of Populus davidiana. Classification (NCBI taxonomy): domain Eukaryota; kingdom Viridiplantae; phylum Streptophyta; class Magnoliopsida; order Malpighiales; family Salicaceae; genus Populus; species Populus davidiana. The sequence continues at coordinate 25,802,764 of CM057794.1, read as the reverse complement.
GATCCCTCTTGAGCATGTATGCTTCTGCTACTTGTTCTACATCAGACTACTTCTGCAAACAAGGCAACGCTTTGCCTCGGTGACTTTCGCGGCATTCCGACTTCGATGCCCCGGTCGCTGAAATTCAGTTGCCTTTGGATTTCGGGGGATCCCTCTTGAGCATGTATGCTTCTGCTACTTGTTCTACATCAGACTTCTTCCGCAAACGTCGAAATGCTTTGCCTCGGTGAGTTTCGCGGCATTCCGACTTCGATGCCCCGGTTGCCGAAATTCAGTTGCCTTTGAATTTTGGGTCATCCCTCTTGAGCATGTATGCTTCTGCTACTTGTTCTAGATCAGACTTCTTCCGCAAACCGGGAAACGCTTTGACTCGGTGAATTTCGCGGCTTTCCGACTTCGATTCCCCGTTTGCCGAAATTGAGTTTCCTTTGAATTTCGAGTGATCCCTATTGAGTATGGATGCTTCTGCAACTTGTTCTACATCAGACTTCTTCCAAAAACGGCGAAACGCTTTGCCTACGTGAGTTTCGCGGCATTCCGACTTCGATGCCCCGGTTGCCAAAATTCAGTTGCCTTTGAATTTTGGGTCATCCCTCTTGAGAATGTATGCTTTTGCTACTTGTACTAAATTAGACTTCTTCCGCAAACGGGGAAACGCTTTGACTCGGTGAATTTCATGGCATTACGACTTCGATCACTCGTTTGACGAAATTCAGTTGCCTTTGGATTTCGGGTGATCCCTCTTGAGCATGTATGCTTATGCTTCTTGTTCTAAATCAGACTTCGTCCGCGAACGTCGAAACGCTTTGCCTCGGTGAGTTTCGCGGCATTCCGACTTCGATGCCCCGGTTGCCGAAATTCTGTTGCCTTTGAATTTCGGGTGATCCCTCTTGAGCATGTATTCTTCTGCTACTTGTTGTAGATCAGAATTCTTCCGCAAACGGGGAAACGCTTTGGCTCGGTGAATGTCGCGGCATTCCGACTTCGATTCCCCATTTGCCGAAATTCAGTTACCTTTGGATTTCGGGTGATCCCTCTTGAGCATGTATGCTTATGCTACTTGTTCTAAATCAGACTTCTTCCGCAAACGGGGAAACACTTTGACTCGGTGAATTTCACGGCATTCCGACTTCCATTCCCTGTTTGCCAAAATTCAGTTTCCTTTGGATTTCGGGTGATCCCTCTTGAGCATGTATGATTCTGCTACTTGTTTTACATCAGACTTCTTCCGCGAACGTCGAAACGCTTTGCCTCGGTGAGTTTCGCGGCATTCCGACTTCGATGCCCCGGTTGCCGAAATTCAGTTGCCTTTGAATTTCGGATGATCCCTCTTGAGCATGTATGTTTCTGCTACTTGTTCTACATCAGACTTCTTCCGTAAACAAGGCAACGCTTTGCCTCGGTGACTTTCGCGGCATTCCGGCTTCGATGCCCCGGTCGCTGAAATTCAGTTGCCTTTGGATTTCGGGGGATCCCTCTTGAGCATGTATGCTTCTGCTACTTGTTCTAGATCAGACTTCTTCCGCAAACATCGAAACGCTTTGCCTCGGTGAGTTTCGCGGCATTCCGACTTCGATGCCCCGGTTGCCGAAATTCAGTTGCCTTTGAATTTTGGGTCATCCCTCTTGAGCATGTATGCTTCTGCTACTTGTTCTAAATCATACTTCTTCCGCAAACGGGGAAACGCTTAGATTGGGTGAATTTCGCGGCATTCCGACTTCGATTCCCCATTTGCCGAAATTCAGTTTCCTTTGGATTTCGGATGATCCCTCTTGAGCATGTATGCTTCTACTACTTGTTCTACATCAGACTTCTTCCACAAACGGCGAAACTATTTGCATCGGTGAGTTTCGCGGCATTCCGACTTCGATGCCCCGGTTGCCGAAATTCAGTAAGCCTTTGAATTTCCGGTGATGCCTCTTGAGCATGTACGTTTCTACTACTTTTTCTACATCAGACTTCTTCCGTAAACAAGGCAACGCTTTGCCTCGGTGACTTTCGCGGCATTCCGGCTTCGATGCCCCGGTCGCTGAAATTCAGTTGCCTTTGGATTTCGGGGGATCCCTCTTGAGCATGTATGCTTCTGCTACTTGTTCTAGATCAGACTTCTTCCGCAAACATCGAAACGCTTTGCCTCGGTGAGTTTCGCGGCATTCCGACTTCGATGCCCCGGTTGCCGAAATTCAGTTGCCTTTGAATTTTGGGTCATCCCTCTTGAGCATGTATGCTTCTGCTACTTGTTCGAAATCATACTTCTTCCGCAAACGGGGAAACGCTTAGATTGGGTGAATTTCGCGGCATTCCGACTTCGATTCCCTATTTGCCGAAATTCAGTTTCCTTTGGATTTCGGATGATCCCTCTTGAGCATGTATGCTTCTACTACTTGTTCTACATCAGACTTCTTCCACAAACGGCGAAACGCTTTGCATCGGTGAGTTTCGCGGCATTCCGACTTCGATGCCCCGGTTGCCGAAATTCAGTAAGCCTTTGAATTTCCGGTGATGCCTCTTGAGCATGTACGTTTCTACTACTTTTTCTACATCAGACTTCTTCCGCAAACAGGGCAACGCTTTGCCACGGTGAATTTCGCGACATTCCGCCTTCGATGCGCCGGTTTGCCGAAATTCAGTTGCCTTTGAATTTCGGGTGATCCCTCTTGAGCATGTATGCTTCTGCTACTTGTTCTAAATCAGACTTCTTCCGCAAACATCGAAACGCTTTGCCATGGTGAGTTTCGCGGTATTCCGACTTTGATGCCCTGGTTGCCGAAATTCAGTTGCCTTTGAATTTCGGGTGATCCCTCTTGAGCATGTATGCTTCTGCTACTTGTTCTAGATCAGACTTCTTCCGCAAACCGGGAAACGCTTTGACTCGGTGAATTTCGCGGCTTTCCGACTTCGATTCCCCGTTTGCCGAAATTGAGTTTCCTTTGAATTTCGAGTGATCCCTATTGAGCATGGATGCTTCTGCAACTTGTTCTACATCAGACTTCTTCCGCAAACGGCGAAACGCTTTGCCTCAGTGAGTTTCACGGCATTCCGAATTCGATGCCCCGGTTGCCAAAATTTAGTTGCCTTTGAATTTCGGGTGATCCCTCTTGAGCATGCTTCTGCTACTTGTTCTAAATCAGACTTCTTCCGTAAATGGCGAAACGCTTTGACTAGGTGAGTTTCGCGGCATTCCACCTTCGATACCCCGGTTGCTGAAATTCTGTTGCATTTGAATTTCTGGTGATCCCTCTTGAGCATATATGCTTCTGCTACTTGGTCTACATCAGACTTCTTCCGCAAACGTTGAAACGCTTTGCCTCGGTGAGTTTCGCGGCATTCCGACAATGATGCCCTGGTTGCCGAAATTCAGTTGCCTTTGAATTTCGGGTGATCCCTCTTGAGCATGTATGCTTCTGCTACTTGTTCTACATCAGACTTCTTCCGCAAACGGGGAAACGCTTTGACTCGGTGACTTTCATGGCATTTCTACTTCGATCACCCGTTTGACGAAATTGAGTTGCCTTTGGATTTCGGGTGATCCCTCTTGAGCATGTATGCTTATGCTACTTGTTCTAAATGAGACTTCTTCCGCGAACGTCGAAACGCTTTGCCTCGGTGAGTTTCGCGGCATTCCGACTTCGATGCCCCAGTTGCCGAAATTCAGTTGCCTTTGAATTTCGGGTGATCCCTCTTGATCATGTGTGCTTCTGCTACTTGTTCTAAATCAGACTTCTTCCGCAAATGGCGAAACGTTTTGACTCGGTGAGTTTCGCGGCATTCCGACTTCGATGTCCTAGTTGCGAAAATTCAGTTGCCTTTGAATTTCTGGTGATCCCTCTAGAGCATGTATGCTTCTGCTACTTATTCTACATTAGACTTCTTCCGCAAACGGGGAAACACTTTGACTCGGTGAATTTCGCGACATTCCGACTTCGATGCCCCGGTTGCCGAAATTCAGTTGCCTTTGAATTTCGGATGATCCCTCTTGAGCATGTATGTTTCTGCTACTTGTTCTACATCAGACTTCTTCCGTAAACAAGGCAACGCTTTGCCTCGGTGACTTTCGCGGCATTCCGGCTTCGATGCCCCGGTCGCTGAAATTCAGTTGCCTTTGGATTTCGGGGGATCCCTCTTAAGCATGTATGCTTCTGCTACTTGTTCTAGATCAGACTTCTTCCGCAAACATCGAAACGCTTTGCCTCGGTGAGTTTCGCGGCATTCCGACTTCGATGCCCCGGTTGCCGAAATTCAGTTGCCTTTGAATTTTGGGTCATCCCTCTTGAGCATGTATGCTTCTGCTATTTGTTCTAGATCAGACTTCTTCCGCAAACGGGGAAACGCTTTGACTCGGTGAATTTCGCGGCATTCCGACTACGATGCCCCGGTTGCCGAAATCCAGTTGCCTTTGAATTTCGGGTGATCCCTCTTGAGCATGTATGCTTCTGCTACTTGTTCTACATGAGACTTATTCCGCAAACGGCGAAACGCTTTTCCTCGGTGAGTTTCGAGGCATTCCGACTTCGATGCCCCGGTTGCCGAAATCCATTTGCCTTTGAATTTCGGGTGATCCCTCTTGAGCATGTATGCTTCTTCAACTTGTTCTACATCAGACTTCTTCCGCAAACGGCGAAACGCTTTGCCTCGGTGAGTTTCGCAGCATTCCGACTTCGATGCCCCGGTTGCCGAAATCCGGTTGCCTTTGAATTCCGGTGATCCCTCTTGAGCATGTATGCTTCTGCTACTTGTTCTACATCAGACTTCTTCCGCAAACAGGGCAACGCTTTGCCTCGGTGACTTTCGCGGCATTCCGACTTCGATGCCCCTGTCCCCGAAATTCAGTTGCCTTTGGATTTCGGGAGATCCATCTTGAGCATGTATGCTTCTGCTACTTGTTCTAAATCAGACTTCTTCCACAAACGGGGAAACGCTTTGCCTCGGTGACTTTCGCGGCATTCCGACTTCGATGCCCCGGTTGCTGAAATTCAGTTGCCTTTGAATTTGGGCTCATCCCTCTTGAGCATGTATGCTTCTGCTACTTGTTCTAAATCAGACTTCTTCCGCAAACGGGGAAACGCTTTGATACGGTGAATTTCGCGGCATTCCGACTTCGATTCCCCGTTCGCCGAAATTCAGTTTCCTTTGGATTTCGGGTGATCCCTCTTGAGCATGTATGCTTCTGCTACTTGGTCTACATCACACTTCTTCCGCAAACGGCGAAACACTTTGCCTCGGTGAGTTTCGCGGCATTCCGACTTCGATGCCCCGGTTGCCGAAATTCAGTTGCCTTTGAATTTCGGGTGATCCCTCTTGAGCATGTATGCTTATGCTACTTGTTCTAAATCAGACTTCTTCCGCGAACGTCGAAACGCTTTGCCTCGGTGACTTTCGCGGCATTCCGACTTCGATGCCCCGGTTGCTGAAATTCAGTTGCCTTTGAATTTCGGATGATCCCTCTTGATCATGTATGCTTCTGCTACTTGTTCTACATCAGACTTCTTCCGCAAACAGGGCAACGCTTTGCCTCGGTGACTTTCGCGGCATTCCGACTTCGATGCCCTGGTCGCCGAAATTCAGTTGCCTTTGGATTTCGGGAGATCCATCTTGAGCATGTATGCTTCTGCTACTTGTTCTAAATCAGACTTCTTCCACAAACGGGGAAACGCTTTGCCTCGGTGAGTTTCGCGGCATTCCGACTTCGATGCCCCGGTTGCTGAAATTCAGTTGCCTTTGAATTTGGGCTCATCCCTCTTGAGCATGTATGCTTCTGCTACTTGTTCTAAATCAGACTTCTTCCGCAAACGGGGAAACGCTTTGATTCGGTGAATTTCGCGGCATTCCGACTTCGATTCCCCGTTCGCCGAAATTCAGTTTCCTTTGGATTTCGGGTGATCCCTCTTGAGCATGTATGCTTCTGCTACTTGGTCTACATCACACTTCTTCCGCAAACGGCGAAACACTTTGCCTCGGTGAGTTTCGCGGCATTCCGACTTCGATGCCCCGGTTGCCGAAATTCAGTTGCCTTTGAATTTCGGGTGATCCCTCTTGAGCATGTATGCTTATGCTACTTGTTCTAAATCAGACTTCTTCCGCGAACGTCGAAACGCTTTGCCTCGGTGACTTTCGCGGCATTCCGACTTCGATGCCCCGGTTGCTGAAATTCAATTGCCTTTGAATTTCTGGTGATCCCTCTTGAGCATGTATGCTTCTGCTACTTGTTCTACATCAGACTTCTTCCCCAAACGCCGAAACGCTTTGCCTCGGTGACTTTCGCGGCATGCCGACTTCGATGCCCCGGTTGCTGAAATTCAGTTGCCTTTGAATTTCGGATGATCCCTCTTGATCATGTATGCTTCTGCTACTTGTTCTACATCAGACTTTTTCCGCAAATAGGGCAACGCTTTGCCTCGGTGACTTTCGCGGCATTCCGACTTCGATGCCCTGGTCGCCGAAATTCAGTTGCCTTTGGATTTCGGGGGATCCCTCTTGAGCATGTATGCTTCTGCTACTTGTTCTAAATCAGACTTCTTCCACAAATGGGGAAACGCTTTGATTCGGTGAATTTCGCGGCATTCCGACTTCGATTCCCCGTTTGCCGAAATGCAGTTTCCTTTGGATTTCGGGTGATCCCTCTTGAGCATGTATGCTTCTGCTACTTGTTCTACATCACACTTCTTCCGCTAACAAGGCAACGCTTTGCCTCGGTGACTTTCGCGGCATTCCGGCTTCGATGCCCCGGTCGCCGAAATTCAGTTGCCTTTGGATTTTGGGTGATCCCTCTTGATCATGTATGCTTTTGCTACTTTGTCTAAATCAGACTTCTTCCGCAAACGGCAAAACACTTTGCCTCGGTGAGTTTCGCGGCATTCCGACTTCGATGCCCCGGTTGCGAAAATTCAGTTGCCTTTGAATTTATGGTGATCCCTCTTGACCATGTATGCTTCTGCTTCTTGTTCTACATCAGACTTCTTCCGCAAATGTCGAAACGCTTTGCCTCGGTGAGTTTCGCGGCATTCCGACTTCGATGCCCCGGTTGCCGAAATTCAGTTGCCTTTGAATTTCAGGTGATCGCTCTTGAGCATGTATGCTTCTTCTACTTGTTCTACATCAGACTTCTTCCGCTAACAAGGCAACGCTTTGCCTCGGTGACTTTCGCGGCATTCCGGCTTCGATGCCCCGGTTGCTGAAATTTAGTTGCCTTTGAATTTCTGGTGATCCCTCTTGAGCATGTATGCTTCTGCTACTTGTTCTACATCAGACTTCTTCCGCAAACGCCGAAACGCTTTGCCTCGGTGAGTTTCGCGGCAGTCCGACTTCGATGCCCCGGTTGCCGAAATTCAGTTGCCTTTGAATTTGGGGTCATCCCTCTTGACCATGTATGCTTCTGCTAGTTGTTCTAAATCAGACTTCTTCCGCAAACGGGGAAACGCTTTGTTTCGGTGAGTTTCGCGGCATTCCGACTTCGATTCCCCGTTCGCCGAAATTCAGTTTCCTTTGGATTTCGGGTGATCCCTCTTGAGCATGTATGCTTCTGCTACTTGGTCTACATCACACTTCTTCCGCAAACGGCGAAACACTTTGCCTCGGTGAGTTTCGCGGCATTCCGACTTCGATGCCCCGGTTGCCGAAATTCAGTTGCCTTTGAATTTCGGGTGATCCCTCTTGAGCATGTATGCTTATGCTACTTGTTCTAAATCAGACTTCTTCCGCGAACGTCGAAATGCTTTGCCTCGGTGAGTTTCGCGGCATTCCAACCTCGATGCCCCGGTTGCCGAAATTCAGTTGCCTTTGAAATTCAGATGATCCCTCTTGAGCATGTATGCTTCTGCTACTTGTTCTACATCAGACTTCTTCCGCAAACAGGGCAACGCTTTGCCTCGTTGAATTTCGCGGCATTCCGACTTTGATTTCCCGTTTGCCGAAATTCAGTTGCCTTTGAATTTCGGATGATCCCTCTTGAGCATGTATGCTTCTGCTATTTGTTCTAGATCAGACTTCTTCCACAAACGGGGAAACGCTTTGACTCGGTGAATTTCGCGGCATTCCGACTTCGATTTCCCGTTTGCCGAAATTGAGTTGCCTTTGAATTTCGGGTGATCCCTCTTGAGCATGGATGCTTCTGCTACGTGTTCTACATCAGACTTCTTCCGCAAACGGTGAAACGCTTTGCCTCGGTGAGTTTCACGGCATTCCGACTTCGATGCCCCGGTTGCCGAAATTTAGTTGCCTTTGAATTTCGGGTGATCCCTCTTGAGCATGTATGCTTCTGCTACTTGTTCTAAATCAGACTTCTTCCGCAAACGGTGAAACGCTTTGCCTCGGTGAGTTTCACGGCATTCCGACTTCGATGCCCCGGTTGTCGAAATTCAGTTGCCTTTGGATTTCGGGGCATCCCTCTTGAGCATGTATGCTTCTGCTACTTGTTCTACATAAGACTTCTTCCGCAAACGCCGAAACGCTTTGCCTCGGTGAGTTTCGCGGCATTCCGACTACGATGCCCCGGTTGCCGAAATCCAGTTGCCTTTGAATTTCGGGTGATCCCTCTTGAGCATGTATGCTTCTGTTACTTGTTCTACATCAGACTTCTTCCGCAAACGGCGAAACGCTTTTCCTCGGTGAGTTTCGAGGCATTCCGACTTCGATGCCCCGGTTGCCGAAATCCATTTGCCTTTGAATTTCGGGTGATCCCTCTTGAGCATGTATGCTTCTTCAACTTGTTCTACATCAGACTTCTTCCGCAAACGGCGAAACGCTTTGCCTCGGTGAGTTTCGCGGCATTCCGACTTCGATGCCCCGGTTGCCGAAATCCGGTTGCCTTTGAATTCCGGTGATCCCTCTTGAGCATGTATGCTTCTGCTACTTGTTCTACATCAGACTTCTTCCGCAAACAGGGCAACGCTTTGCCTCGGTGACTTTCGCGGCATTCCGACTTCGATGCCCCGGTCCCCGAAATTCAGTTGCCTTTGGATTTCGGGAGATCCATCTTGAGCATGTATGCTTCTGCTACTTGTTCTAAATCAACTTCTTCCACAAACGGGGAAACGCTTTGCCTCGGTGAGTTTCGCGGCATTCCGACTTCGATGCCCCGGTTGCTGAAATTTAGTTGCCTTTGAATTTCTGGTGATCCCTCTTGAGCATGTATGCTTCTGCTACTTGTTCTACATCAGACTTCTTCCGCAAACGCCGAAACGCTTTGCCTCGGTGAGTTTCGCGGCAGTCCGACTTCGATGCCCCGGTTGCCGAAATTCAGTTGCCTTTGAATTTGGGGTCATCCCTCTTGACCATGTATGCTTCTGCTAGTTGTTCTAAATCAGACTTCTTCCGCAAACGGGGAAACGCTTTGTTTCGGTGAATTTCGCGGCATTCCGACTTCGATTCCCCGTTCGCCGAAATTCAGTTTCCTTTGGATTTCGGGTGATCCCTCTTGAGCATGTATGCTTCTGCTACTTGTTCTACATCACACTTCTTCCGCAAACGGCGAAACACTTCGCCTCGGTGAGTTTCGCGGCATTCCGACTTCGATGCCCCGGTTGCCAAAATACAGTTGCCTTTGAATTTCGGGTGATCCCTCTTGAGCATGTATGCTTCTGCTACTTGTTCTACATCAGACTTCTTCCGCTAACATGGCAACGCTTTACCTCGGTGACTTTCGCGGCATTCCGGCTTCGATGCCCCGGTCGCCGAAATTCAGTTGCCTTTGGATTTTGGGTGATCCCTCTTGATCATGTATGCTTTTGCTACTTGTTCTAAATCAGACTTCTTCCGCAAATGGCGAAACGCTTTAACTAAGTGAGTTTCGCGGCATTCCAACTTTGATGCCCTGGTTGCGAAAATTCAGTTGCCTTTGAATTTCTGGTGATCCCTCTTGACCATGTATGCTTCTGCTACTTGTTCTACATCAGACTTCTTCCGCAAATGTAGAAACGCTTTGCCTCGGTGAGTTTCGCGGCATTCCGACTTCGATGCCCCGGTTGCCGAAATTCCGTTGCCTTTGAATTTCGGGTGATCCCTCTTGAGCATGTATGCTTCTGCTTCTTGTTCTAGATCAGACTTCTTCCGCAAACGGGGAAACGCTTTGACTCGGTGAATTTCGCAGCATTCCGACTTCGATTCCCCGTTTGCCGAAATTTAGTTGCCTTTGAATTTCGGGTGATCCCTCTTGAGCATGGATGCTTCTACTACTTGTTCTACATCAGACTTCTTCCGCAACCGGCGAAACGCTTTGCCTCGGTTAGTTTCACGGCATTCCGACTTCAATGCCCCGGTTGCCGAAATTTAGTTGCCTTTGAATTTTAGGTGATCCCTATTGAGCATGTATGCTTATGCTACTTGATCTAAATCAGACTTCTTCCACAAATGGCGAAACGCTTTAACTCGGTGAGTTTTCTCGGCATTCCAACTTCGATGCCCTGGTTGCGAAAATTCAGTTGCCTTTGAATTTCTGGTGATCCCTCTTGAGCATGTATGCTTCTCCAACTTGTTCTACATCAGACTTCTTCCGCAAACCGCGAAACGCTTTGCCTCGGTGAGTTTCGCGGCATTCCGACTTCGATGCCCTGGTTGCCGAAATCCGGTTGCCTTTGAATTCCGGTGATCCCTCTTGAGCATGTATGCTTCTGCTACTTGTTCTACATCAGACTTCTTCCACAAACAGGGCAACGCTTTGCCTCGGTGACTTTCGCGGCATTCCGACTTCGATGCCCCGGTCGCCGAAATTCAGTTGCCTTTGGATTTCGGGAGATCCATCTTGAGCATGTATGCTTCTTGTTGCGATGTCGCGGTCGCACAAATTAATTACCTTAGCTTAAAACACACAAGATAGTATAGAGCAAGCAAGGGGTCGATCCCACGAGGAAGTTTGAAGTTAGATTTTTATGTTGTACGTTATGTAATTGGGGGGGATTGATTTGAAATGATTTAAACTATGGCAGAAATTAAACTAGCAAACAAAATCAATTGAAACTGAAATATATCAAGAAAACAAACCTTGGTTGCAAGCACACACCACCAACGGAAATTAGAACCGATCCTTGAAACGAAACTCCAGTTTATATTATGAATTTTATCTTTTCTTAATATTGGTTAATTAACGGATCCGCCGTATAACTAGCCCTAACCAACAAACAATCACAGTGTCCGCACTAATGATTTAATCCAATGGCAGCCTTAAGATCCAGATAAATTCATTAATCTTAACAACCAAGTTGTCAATTTGTGTTGCTATGATCGAATATTCTCCCTAAGTTTAATAACGTAGTTCCGCTACAATTATCAAGCTTAGTTGTTTCACAAGTTTATATACCACAACTCCGGTTTTGATATCAAACTTAGCAATAGATTGTTCACAATAATAACTTAGAGTCCGCTCTAGCAATTAAGATAAACAATCATAGGAAATATGCATAGGAAAACAAACATATTCATTCATAACATAAACTGAAAATAAAAGGAAGAATAAATCTCACGATTCTTGAAATCCGAAGGTTTGTTGTGTCCTTGCAACCAAGAAAACGAGCTTAGCCTTGCATATCTATTGAACAACTACTCCTAAAGATGAAAGAATACATAATTTCTGATTTGTAGAGAGGAGAGTTTGTGTTTCTTCCTTCTTCTTCTTCTTTTTCTTCTTTACCTCCTTCTACTCACCCTCTATTTATACACAAATTGTAAGTAAGAAAATATCAAAGCTCAAGTGTGAACATCAATAGATGGTGGTAGTGTGAAGGCGGCTGGCGGCTGGCGGCTGGTGGCTGCTGGCTGCTGGCTGCCATGAGGTTGGTGGCTGCCATGAGGTTGGTGGCTGCCATGAGGTTGGTGGCTGCCTTCCTTGACCTTCTAGAATATTTACTAGAGGAGCTAAATTGCTGGTGGGTTTGGATGCTTCTAGATGAAATTTGGATTCGTTTCTTCACGCAACCTGCTTGCTGGCAGAATTCAGCTGTCATCTTTGAAAAATCATATATACCTCATATGACATCGTTTTTGGCTGAAATTTGGAGCGTTTATAGATCTTTGAGTAAGGAATCCAACAAAATTGAGTTTGCATCAATTGGACTTCTGAAGCTCCAGATATTGAATTTTGAATGGGCAAAGGTCAACATTGGCAGACTGCGAGATTTGACTTTGAAGGATGTGATTTCCATGATCTTTCTCTTTTTATTTTTCTTGCATTACATTTCCAAAAAGGTATGGATGTTAAATTTTTAATGCCACTGGAATCACTTCATTTCGATCTCTGGAACTCACGCTCTGCACAAAATACCGACTGAACGTCAAATCTGCCAATTACCTCCAATTTACTCCTTTTTGCATCTTTCATCCAAAAATGCCTTCAAAACATAAAACAAAGAATATCAAGGCATTTTATATAAATAACATATGCAAAACACTAGTTAAATGCGGGTGAAACTATCGAATAATATGGTTACATCAAATACCCCCACACTTAGCTCTTGCTCGTCCTCGAGAAAGGATAAATAAAATTAAATTGAAAATAACTATGATCAATTTCTTAATCTCCCATCAATGTCTAAGAGTACAAGCATTATAAACAAGAATACAATCATGAAGGATAAATAATATAATTCTCATGAATTTATTTACATGCAAACTTCAAAACTCAATCAATCGTCTGGATTTAAATGAAATCTATGCCATGCCAAAGTGATAGGTCCTCTCATTGATATACACTCCAACACTCATGTGTTTAGGGTTTATGTGTTTAAATCTCTCAAATTCAATCAAAGAGTATGTTCTACCATAAGCTTGCTTTTCAATCTCATCTCCATTAGCAACTTATTACAAGTATTACATGAATCAAAAGGTCTTATTTTCCGGTTGTAATGGGGCTGAGGTTAAGGTGAGGTAAAAGAAAGTAAAAGGAAAGGTTCAAACCAAAGAAAGTAGAGCATTTTGAAAAATAATACTTCAAACAATATAATTCCATTAAAGCACATAAATTTTTCATCTTTAATCACAAATGCTTAACTCCTTTTGATTTCAAGCTCTTTCAACATAAAACCTTAAGAACATAAAGGAATACTTTTTTTTTTCTTTTTTCTTTTTCTTTTTTTTTTCTTCGGCAACTTTGCCCATTTTTTTATCAAGCATCACTTCTTTGTTTTCATATAATTTCCAATCATAATTCCATGAAATATTACAAGTATATGCTCTACTAATCCTTGGCCAGGGGAAAAGAAAAACATATATAAAGTTAAGGCTTATACATGGATAAAGCAAAAAAAGATAACCAAGCTCAAAACGGGTTCACTAAGGATAATATGCTTTAGGTTGGCTTTTTGGCTTGAGGGGTTAAAATTCCTAATGCCTTTATCATCTTCATGTATATTTGTAATGGGATATATTCTCAATAAGATATGAAGCAAGTTCTAGAGATACTTATCATTGAAAGAATGCACACTCAAAGAATATAATTTTGAAGGCTCAAAAGCTTGCATTTGTATAACACTATAAAGTCAACATGGCATATTCTCAAAGTCAATCCCTAAACCAATTAAACCTTAAAATTTGCATGCATACTCCTTCATTTGATTTATATCTTCATCTATCTCAATTAATTCTCATACATAATACTCATATTCTCAAAAACCAATGGGAGTTAAAAAGATCAAAATTTGTGTTTTTTTTTTTTTTAAGAACAACAAAGAAAATTAAAATAAGAAAACCAAAATTCTCTCAATACCCCCACACTTAAAACACAACATTGTCCTCAATGTTGAAATAAAAGCAAAGGAACATAAGAGAATGACAAAGATAAAGTAAAATACGAAAAATAAAAGATAAGGAAAAAGAAAGCAAATCTGATTTTTTTTTTTTCTTTTTGTGCTGGGTTGCCTCCCAGTAAGCGCTTTTGTTTTATGTCATTGGCTCGACATATTGCATGCTCATTCTTCATAGATTGGTTCAATTAACTCTACAGAAGCGGTGAGTTCTGCCGTCCAACCTTCATAGAAAGGTTTCAAACGATGCCCATTGACTTTGAGTATGTTGTTCGTTTCTAAACTTGTAATTTCAACTGCACCATAAGGAAAAACATTAGAAACAACAAATGGTCCAATCCAATGAGAGCGTAACTTTCCAGGAAAAAGTTTCAAACGCGAATGATAAAGAAGGACTTTGTCTCCAACATGAAACTCCTTTCTTGTAAGCATTCGGTCATGAAGATTCTTAGTCTTTTCTTTGTAAATCCTTGCATTGTCGTAAGCATCATTTTGAATCTCTTCCACCGTAATTCCAATCTTTTTGGGCACCAAAAGGATAGGCGCCACCCATTCACTATCCGTGATGGAATAAATGACTCCTGCATCATGAAGGACAATTTGCAAAGCTTGCAAATCCAATGTTGATTCATGCATGTTTTGGGGAACACATATATGCCTTTCCATCTCTTCTATCTTGGTAAAATCATAGTCATTGCTCAAAGCCATGCTTAATCCATACTCATCATCAAAATCACAAACTGGCTGCACACACTTATCAACTTGGTCATAACATGTGATAGAATAAACATTGCTATAAGGATATGTCATTGCATCATGAAAATTAAATTCAATTTTTTCATCTCCTACCTCCATAGACAAGGTATCCTTACCACAATCAATCTTTGTGTTGGCAGTTTTCAAGAATGGTCTCCCAAACAATATAGGAGTGCTGGTTGATGAATCACAAGAATCATGTTCCATATCAAGAACATAAAAGTCACATGGAATAACCAAACTATCAATCTTGACTAGGACATCTTCTATCACACCAAGTGGGTAAACAAAACTACGATCCGCAAGTTGCATTACAATACTAGTTTTATTCAAAGGCTCTAGACTAAGAGAATCATAAACATGTTTAGGCATAACACTAATGGATGCACCTAAATCGCATAAAGCTCTTTTAAAACTAGCATTACCAATAACACATGGGATAGTAAACGCACCTGGGTCTTTTTGTTTCAAAGGCAGATTATTTTGAACAACGGCAGATACAACTTCACCCATACTTACCGTTTCATGACCTTTCAGTTTGAAAGCTCTCTTGGTAGTACACAACTCCTTCAAGAATTTGGCATACTTGGGAATTTGCTTGATAGCATTAAGCAAAGGAATGTTGAGTTCTACTTTCTTAAAAACCTCTAGAATCTCTTTTTCCTTGTCCTCTTTCTTTGACCTAGAAGAACTCACGGGAAAGGGTGGAATTGTTGTAAAACTGGAATTCATTGAGTGAGGAGTTACCTTTGGAGTGTTGGTCTTTGTTTCAGTTTGTGGAGGAGAAGGATGATGTATCTTCTTTGTACTCAATTCAGTTTCTATCTCTTCTTCTTCCTCCATCTCAATTTGTTTTGACCTTTTCTCTTCAATTTCTTTCCCACTTCGCAACATGATCGCACTAACATTCTCTATTGGATTTAATGCTTGGGAGGGCAACTTTCCATTCATTTGTGCTTCCAATTTCCCTACACTTGAAGCTACTTGCCCCATTTGCTTTTCCAAGTTGTGAATACTTGACCTTGTTTCCTGTTGAAAAGACATGACATTTTGTTGCAAGGTAACAGTATTAGAAGCCAAATTTTTCATCATCTCACGAAGATCGTCATTGGATGACGACCCCATAACATTGGAGTTTGTGAATGGAGTGGGCTGTCTTGCTTGATAATTCTGTTGGGGCTGAAATCCATTGGGATGGAATTGTCGGCCTTGATTGCCTTGTTGGGATGGGTTACCGTAGCGTAAGTTGGGATGATCTCTCCATCCAGGATTGTACGTGTGGGAAAAAGGATCATACTTACGCTGAGGTTGTCCGTTGAATGCTCCATCAATTGCATGAGCTTGTTCAATGTAATCTTCTTGCATTGTTGGGCACATATTCGAAGCATGTCCTTGTGAGGAGCATATGCTACAAACTTTCACCTGCTGCACATTTCCACAAGCCAAAGAACGCACAAGAGAAGTAAGATCATTAACTTTATTTTCAAGGTTAGAAATACTTACCTCATTTACTCGTTTGTTGGAGAAGTCTCCACGAGTGCCAAATTGTTTTGAGTTGGCTGCCATGTTTGAGATCAATTGGCGTGCAGCCTCAGGTGTCTTATCTACCAATGCGCCTCCACTTGCAGCATCAATGATACTACGGTCAGTAGGCATCAATCCTTCATAGAAATATTGAATGAGTAGCTGATCGGGTATTTGATGATGAGGGCATTGAATACACAATTGCTCAAATCTTTCCCAATACTCTGAAAGTGTCTCTCCATGAGATTGCCGAATCCCACATATTTCTTTCCTTATGTTGGCAACTCGAGATGCTGGGAAATACTTCTCAAGGAAAATCTTCTTCATGGCATTCCAAGTTCCAATAGATCCTGGGAGAATAGAGAAAAGCCATGCCTTTGCTGCCCCTTTTAAAGAGAAAGGGAAAGCTTTCAACTTAACTTGTTCTTCATCAACTCCATTCGGTTTCATGCCAACACAAACCATATGGAACTCCTTGAGATGAGTATGAGGATCTTCTCCTGCAAGACCATTGAATGTTGGTAACAAATGTATAAAACCAGATTTGAGCTCAAAGTTTATATTATTGTCAATGTTTATGCACAATGGTTGATTTTCCATGTTAGGAGCAGCAAGCTCCTTGAGTGTTTGTTGTCGTGCAACCGCCATGGTGTTGAGGTGAACTTCCTTTCTTAACCTGCGTAAAGTGCTTTCTATTTCAAGATCAACCTGCACTAGACTCTGATTAGTAGAACGGGTTACTGGCATCAATCGCTAAGAAAACTCAAAAGAAAACAACCACACAAGAGATAAAAAAAAAAAATGCAAATTATATGAAAATCCTATGCTAAAAAAAA
The DNA here is from genome assembly GCA_030145905.1 of Populus davidiana. Classification (NCBI taxonomy): domain Eukaryota; kingdom Viridiplantae; phylum Streptophyta; class Magnoliopsida; order Malpighiales; family Salicaceae; genus Populus; species Populus davidiana. The sequence continues at coordinate 25,785,921 of CM057794.1, read as the reverse complement.
CTAAAACTACCTAAAAACCTTAGAAAACAGTGGAATTTGGCCTCGATAGGGTGGGGCTAGTGGTTTACCACTAGTCTTGTTCAGAACATCGTTTCACTTCAAAAAACGAAGGTTAGAAACCTAATTCCACAAACAATTCTGTCTTCAACAATACCGCTGCGGCAAGTGAACAGTAACACCGCAAGCAAAAATTCAGTCTCTTTTTTTTTTTTTTTTCAGAAATGTAAATAACAATCACATAAACTAAAAATAACAGTACAAGCACAAGAATAAACTAAAATTACCTCCCCGGCAACGGCGCCAAAATTTGTTGCGATGTCGCGGTCGCACAAATTAATTACCTTAGCTTAAAACACACAAGATAGTATAGAGCAAGCAAGGGGTCGATCCCACGAGGAAGTTTGAAGTTAGATTTTTATGTTGTACGTTATGTAATTGGGGGGGATTGATTTGAAATGATTTAAACTATGGCAGAAATTAAACTAGCAAACAAAATCAATTGAAACTGAAATATATCAAGAAAACAAACCTTGGTTGCAAGCACACACCACCAACGGAAATTAGAACCGATCCTTGAAACGAAACTCCAGTTTATATTATGAATTTTATCTTTTCTTAATATTGGTTAATTAACGGATCCGCCGTATAACTAGCCCTAACCAACAAACAATCACAGTGTCCGCACTAATGATTTAATCCAATGGCAGCCTTAAGATCCAGATAAATTCATTAATCTTAACAACCAAGTTGTCAATTTGTGTTGCTATGATCGAATATTCTCCCTAAGTTTAATAACGTAGTTCCGCTACAATTATCAAGCTTAGTTGCTTCACAAGTTTATATACCACAACTCCGGTTTTGATATCAAACTTAGCAATAGATTGTTCACAATAATAACTTAGAGTCCGCTCTAGCAATTAAGATAAACAATCATAGGAAATATGCATAGGAAAACAAACATATTCATTCATAACATAAACTGAAAATAAAAGGAAGAATAAATCTCACGATTCTTGAAATCCGAAGGTTTGTTGTGTCCTTGCAACCAAGAAAACGAGCTTAGCCTTGCATATCTATTGAACAACTACTCCTAAAGATGAAAGAATACATAATTTCTGATTTGTAGAGAGGAGAGTTTGTGTTTCTTCCTTCTTCTTCTTCTTTTTCTTCTTTACCTCCTTCTACTCACCCTCTATTTATACACAAATTGTAAGTAAGAAAATATCAAAGCTCAAGTGTGAACATCAATAGATGGTGGTAGTGTGAAGGCGGCTGGCGGCTGGCGGCTGGTGGCTGGTGGCTGCTGGCTGCCATGAGGTTGGTGGCTGCCATGAGGTTGGTGGCTGCCATGAGGTTGGTGGCTGCCTTCCTTGACCTTCTAGAATATTTACTAGAGGAGCTAAATTGCTGGTGGGTTTGGATGCTTCTAGATGAAATTTGGATTCGTTTCTTCACGCAACCTGCTTGCTGGCAGAATTCAGCTGTCATCTTTGAAAAATCATATATACCTCATATGACATCGTTTTTGGCTGAAATTTGGAGCGTTTATAGATCTTTGAGTAAGGAATCCAACAAAATTGAGTTTGCATCAATTGGACTTCTGAAGCTCCAGATATTGAATTTTGAATGGGCAAAGGTCAACATTGGCAGACTGCGAGATTTGACTTTGAAGGATGTGATTTCCATGATCTTTCTCTTTTTATTTTTCTTGCATTACATTTCCAAAAAGGTATGGATGTTAAATTTTTAATGCCACTGGAATCACTTCATTTCGATCTCTGGAACTCACGCTCTGCACAAAATACCGACTGAACGTCAAATCTGCCAATTACCTCCAATTTACTCCTTTTTGCATCTTTCATCCAAAAATGCCTTCAAAACATAAAACAAAGAATATCAAGGCATTTTATATAAATAACATATGCAAAACACTAGTTAAATGCGGGTGAAACTATCGAATAATATGGTTACATCACTTCTGCTACTTGTTCTAAATCAGACTTCTTCCATAAACGGGGAAACGCTTTGCCTCGGTGAGTTTCGCGGCATTCCAACTTCTATGCCCCGATTGCCGATATTCAGTTGCCTTTGGATTTCGGGTGATTCATCTTGAGCATGTATGCTTTTGCTACTTGTTCTATATCAGACTTCTTCCGCAAATGGCGAAATGCTTTGAATCGGTGAGTTTCACGGCATTCCGACTTCGATGCCCCGGTTGTCGAAATTCAGTTGCCTTTGAATTTCTGGTGATCCCTCTTGAGCATGTATGCTTCTGCTACTTGTTCTACATCAGACTTCATCCGCAAACGCCGAAACGCTTTGACTCGGTGAGTTTCGCGGCATTCCGACTTCGATGCACCAGTTGCCGAAATTCAGTTGCCTTTGAATTTGGGGTCATCCCTCTTGAGCATGTATGCTTCTGCTACTTGTTCTAAATCAGACTTCTTCTGCAAACGGGGAAACGCTTTGATTCGGTGAATTTCGCTGCAGTCCGACTTCGATTCCCCGTTCGCCGAAATTCAGTTTCCTTTGGATTTCGGGTGATCCCTCTTGAGCATGTATGCTTCTGCTACTTGGTCTACATCACACTTCTTCCGCAAACGGGGAAACGCTTTGCCTCGGTGAGTTTCGCGCCATTCCGACTTTGATGCCCCGGTTGCCGAAATCCGGTTGCCTTTGAATTCCGGTGATCCCTCTTGAGCATGTATGCTTCTGCTACTTGTTCTACATCAGACTTCTTCCGCGAACGGCGAAACGCTTTGCCTCGGTGACTTTCGTGGCATTCCGACTTCGATGCCCCGGTCGCCGAAATTCAATTGCCTTTGGATTTCGGGAGATCCATCTTGAGCATGTATGCTTCTGCTACTTGTTCTAAATCAGACTTCTTCCACAAACGGGGAAACGCTTTGCCTCGGTGAGTTTCGCGGCATTCCGACTTCGATGCCCCGGTTGCTGAAATTCAGTTGCCTTTGAATTTCTGGTGATCCCTCTTGAGCATGTATGCTTCTGCTACTTGTTCTACATCAGACTTCTTCCGCAAACGCCGAAACGCTTTGCCTCGGTGAGTTTCGCGGCAGTCCGACTTCGATGCCCCGGTTGCCGAAATTCAGTTGCCTTTGAATTTGGGGTCATCCCTCTTGAGCATGTATGCTTCTGCTACTTGTTCTAAATCAGACTTCTTCCGCAAACGGGGAAACGCTTTGATTCGGTGAATTTTGCGGCATTCCGCCTTCGATTCCCCGTTCGCCGAAATTCAGTTTCCTTTGGATTTCGGGTGATCCCTCTTGAGCATGTATGCTTCTGCTACTTGGTCTACATCACACTTCTTCCGCAAACGGCGAAACGCTTTGCCTCTATGAATTTCGCGGCATTCCGACTTCGATGCCCCGGTTGCCGAAATTCAGTTGCCTTTGAATTTCGGGTGATTCCTCTTGAGCATGTATGCTTATGCTACTTGTTCTAAATCAGACTTCTTCCGCGAACGTCGAAACGCTTTGCCTCGGTGACTTTCGCGGCACTCCGACTTCGATGCCCCGGTTGCTGAAATTCAGTTGCCTTTGAATTTCGGATGATCCCTCTTGACCATGTATGCTTCTGCTACTTGTTCTAAATCAGACTTCTTCCACAAACGGGGAAACGCTTTGATTCGGTGAATTTCGCGGCATTCCGACTTCGATTCCCCGTTTGCCGAAATTCAGTTTCCTTTGGATTTCGGGTGATCCCTCTTGAGCATGTAAGCTTCTGCTACTTGTTCTACATCAGACTTCTTCCGCAAATGTCGAAACGCTTTGCCTCGGTGAGTTTCGTGGCATTCCGACTTCGATGCCCCGGTTGCCGAAATTCCGTTGCCTTTGAATTTCGGGTGATCCCTCTTGAGCATGTATGCTTCTGCTACTTGTTCTAGATCAGACTTCTTCCACAAAAGGGGAAACGCTTTGACTCGGTGAATTTCGCGGCATTCCGACTTCGATTCCCCGTTTGCCGAAATTTAGTTGCCTTTGAATTTCAGGTGATCCCTCTTGAGCATGGATGCTTCTGCTACTTGTTCTACATCAGACTTCTTCCGCAACCGGCGAAACGCTTTGCCTCGGTTAGTTTCACGGCGTTCCGACTTCGATGCCCCGGTTGCCGAAATTGAGTTCCCTTTGAATTTCAGGTGATCCCTATTGAGCATGTATGCTTATGCTACTTGATCTAAATCAGACTTCTTCCACAAATGGCGAAACGCTTTAACTCGGTGAGTTTCGCGGCATTCGAACTTCGATGCCCTGGTTGCGAAAATTCAGTTGCCTTTGAATTTCTGGTGATCCCTCTTGACCATGTATGCTTCTGCTACTTGTTCTACATCAAACTTCTTCCGCAAATGTCGAAACGCTTTGATTCGGTGAGTTTCGCGGCATTCCGACTTCGATGCCCCGGTTGCCGAAATTCCGTTGCCTTTGAATTTCGGGTGATCCCTCTTGAGCATGTATGCTTCTGCTACTTGTTCTAAATCAGACTTTTTCCGGAAACGGGGAAACGCTTTGATTCGGTGAATTTCGCGGCATTCCGACTTCGATTCCCTGGTTGCCGAAATTCAGTTGCCTTTGAATTTCGGGTGATCCCTCTTGAGCATATAAGCTTCTGCTACTTGTTTTAAATCAGACTCCTTCCGTAAATGGTGAAATGCTTTGACTCGGTGAGTTTCGCGGCATTCCGACTTCGATGCCCCGATTGTCGAAATTCAGTTGCCTTTGAATTGGGGGCGATCCCTCTTGAGCATGTATGCTTCCGCTACTTGTTCTACATCAGACTTCTTCCGCAAACAGAGTAACGCTTTGCCTCGGTGACTTTCGCGGCATTGCGACTTCGATGCCCCGGTCGCCGAAATTCAGTTGCCTTTGGATTTCGGTGGATCCCTCTTGAGCATGTATGCTTCTGCTACTTGTTCTACATCAGACTTCTTCTGTAAACAGGGTAACGCTTTGCCTCGGTGAGTTTCGCGGCATTCCGCCTTCGATGCCCCGGTCGATGAAATTCAGTTGCCTTTGGATTTCGGCGGATCCCTCTTGAGCATGTATGCTTCTGCTACTTGTTCTACATCAGACTTCTTCCGCAAACAGGGTAACGCTTTGACTCGGTGAGTTTCGCGGCATTCCGACTTCGATGCCCTGGTTGCGAAAATTCAGTTGCCTTTGAATATCTGGTGATCCCTCTTGTGCATGTATGCTTCTGCGACTTGTTCTACATCAGACTTATTCCGCAAACGTCGAAACGCTTTGCCTCGGTGAATTTCGCGGCATTCCGATTTCGATTCCCCGTTTGCCAAAATTCAGTTACCTTTGGATTTCGGGTGATCCCTCTTAAGCATGGATGCTTCTGCTACTTGTTTTAAATCAGACTTCTTCCGCAAACAGGGAAACACTTTGATTCGGTGAATTTCGCGGCATTCCGACTTCGATTCCCTGTTTTGTCGAAATTCAGTTTGCTTTGGATATCGGGTCATCCCTCTTGAGCATCTATGCTTCTGCTACTAGTTCTACATCAGACTGCTTCCGCAAAGGGCGAAACGCTTTGCCTCGGTGAGTTTCGCGGCATTCCGACTTCGATGCCCCGGTTGCCGAAATACAGTTGCCTTTGAATTTCGGGTGATCCCTCTTGAGCATGTATTCTTCTGCTACTTGTTCTACATCAGACTTCTTCCACTAACAGGGCAACGGTTTGCCTCGGTGACTTTCGCGGCATTCCGGCTTCGATGCCCGGTCGCCGAAATTCAGTTGCCTTTGGATTTCGGGTGATCCCTCTTGAGCATGTATGCTTCTGCTACTTGTTCTAGATCAGACTTCTTCCGCAAACATCGAAAGGCTTTGCCTCGGTGAGTTTCGCGGCATTCCGACTTCGATGCCCCAGTTGCTTATATTCAGTTGCCTTTGAATTTCGGGTGATCCCTCTTGAGCATGTATGCTTCTGCTACTTGTTCTAGATCAGACTTCTTCCGCAAATGGGGAAACGCTTTGACTCGGTGAATTTCGCGGCTTTCCGACTTGGATGCCCCGGTTGCCGAAATTTAGTTGCCTTTGAATTTCGGGTGATACCTCTTGAGCATGGATGCTTCTGCTACTTGTTCTACATCAGACTTCTTCCGCAAATGGCGAAACGCTTTGCCTCAGTGAGTTTCACGGCATTCCGACTTCGATGCCCCGGTTGCCGAAATTTAGTTGTCTTTGAATTTCAGGGGATCCCTCTTGAGCATGTATGCTTATGCTACTTGTTCTAAATCAGACTTCTTCCGCAAATGGCGAAACGCTTTGACTCGGTCAGTTTCGCGGCATTCCGACTTCGATGCCCTGGTTGCCGAAATTCAGTTGCCTTTGAATTGCGGGCGATCCCTCTTGAGCATGTATGCTTCTGCTACTTGTTCTATATCAGACTTCTTCCGCAAACGGGGAAACGCTTTGACTCGGTGAATTTCGCGGCTATCCGACTTCGATTCCCCGTTTGCCGAAATTCAGTTGCCTTTGGATTTCGGGTGATCCCTCTTGAGCATGTATACTTCTGCTACTTGTTCTCAATCAGACTTCTTCCGCAAATAGCAAAACGCTTTGACTAGGTGAGTTTCGCGGTATTCCGACTTCGATACCCAGTTGCCGAAATTCCGTTGCCTTTGAATTTCTGGTGATCCCACTTGAGCATGTATGCTTCTGCTACTTGTTCTACATCAAACTGCTTCCGCAAATGGCGAAACGCTTCGCCTCGGTGAGTTTCGCGGCATTCCGACTTCGATGCCCCGGTTGCCGAAATACAGTTGCCTTTGAATTTTGGGTGATCCCTCTTGAGCATGTATGCTTCTGCTACTTGTTCTACATCAGACTTCTTCCGCTAACAGGGCAACGGTTTGCCTCGGTGACTTTCGCGGCATTCCGGCTTCGATGCCCGGTCGCCGAAATTCATTTGCCTTTCGATTTCGGGTGATCCCTCTTGATCATGTATGCTTCTGCTACTTGTTCTACAACAGACTTCTTCCGCAAATGGCGAAACGCTTTGACTAGATGAGTTTCGCGAGATTCCGGCTTCGATGCCCGGTCGCCGAAATTCAGTTGCCTTTGAATTTCTGGTGATCCCTCTTTAGCATGTATGCTTCTCCTACTTGTTCTACATCAGACTTCTTCCGCAAACGTCAAAAACGCTTTGCCTCGGTGAGTTTCGCGGCATTCCAACTTCGATTCCCCGGTTGACGAAATTCAGTTTCCTTTGAATTTCTGGTGATCCCTCTTGAGCATGTATGCTTCTGCTACTTGTTCTAGATCAGACTTCTTCCGCAAACGGGGAAACGCTTTGACTCGGTGAATTTCGCGGCATTCCGATTTCGATTCCCCATTTGCCAAAATTCAGTTACCTTTAAATTTCGGGTGATCCCTCTTAAGCATGGATGCTTCTGCTACCTGTTTTAAATCAGACTTCTTCCGCAAACGGAGAAATGCTTTGATTCGGTGAATTTCGCGGCATTCCGACTTCGATTCCCTGTTTGCCGAAATTCAGTTTCCTTTGGATATCGAGTCATCCCTCTTGAGCATGTATGCTTCTGCTACTTGTTCTACATCAGACTTCTTCCGCAAATGGCGAAACGCTTTGCCTCGGTGAGTTTCGCGGCATTCCGACTTCGATGCCCCGGTTGCCGAAATACAGTTGCCTTTGAATTTCGGGTGATCCCTCTTGAGCATGTATGCGTCTGCAACTTGTTTTAAATCAGACTTCTTCTGCAAACGGGGAAACGCTTTGATTCGGTGAATTTCGCGGCAATACGACTTCGATTCCCTGTTTGCCGAAATTCAGTTTCCTTTGGATATCGGGTCATCCCTCTTGAACATGTATGCTTCTGCTACTTGTTCTACATCAGACTTCTTCCGCTAACAGGGCAATGGTTTGCCTCGGTGACTTTCGCGGCATTCCGCCTTCGATGCCTCGGTCGCCGAAATTCAGTTGCCTTTGGATTTCGGGGGATCCTTCTTGAGCATGTATTCTTTTGCTAATTGTTCTACATCAGACTTCTTCCGCAAATGTCGAAACGCTTTGCCTCGGTGAGTTTCGCGGCATTCCCACTTCGATGCCCCGGTTGCCGATATTCAGTTGCCTTTGAATTTCGGGTGTTCCCTCTTGAGCATGTATGCTTTTGCTACTTGTTCTACATCAGACTTCTTCCGCAAACAGGGCAGCACTTTGCCTCGGTGACTTTCGCGGCATTCCGACTTCGATGCCCCGGTCGCCGAAATTCAGTTGCCTTTGGATTTCGGGGGATCCCTCTTGAGCATGTATGCTTCTGCTACTTGTTCTACATCAGACTTCTTCCGCAAATGTCGAAACGCTTTGCCTCGGTGAGTTTAGCGGCATTCCGACTTCGATGCCCCAATTGACGAAATTCAGTTTCTTTTGAATTTCGGGTGATCCCTCTTGAGCATGTATGCTTCTGCTACTTGTTCTAGATCAGACTTCTTCCGCAAACAGGGAAACGCTTTGACTCGGTGAATTTCGCGGCATTCCGACTTCGATTCCTCGTTTGCCGAAATTCAGTTACCTTTGGATTTCGGGTGATCCCTCTTGAGCATATATGCTTCTGGTACTTGTTCTAAATCAGACTTCTTCCACAAACGGGGAAACGCATTGAGTCGGTGAATTTCGCGGCATTCCGACTTCGATTCTCTGTTTGCCGAAAATCAGTTTCCTTTGGATTTCGGGTCATCCCTCTTGAGCATGTATGCTTCTCCTACTTGTTCTACATCAGACTTATTCGGAAAACGGCGAAACGCTTTGCCTCGGTGAGTTTCGCGGCATTCCGACTTCGATGCCCCGGTTGCCGAAATACAGTTGCCTTTGAATTTCGGGTGATCCCTCTTGAGCATGTATGCTTCTGCTACTTGTTCTACATCAGACTTCTTCCGCTAACAGGGCAACGGTTTGCCTCGGTGACTTTCGCGGCATTCCGGCTTCGATGCCCCGGTTGCCGAAATACAGTTGCCTTTGAATTTCGGGTGATCCCTCTTGAGCATGTATGCTTCTGCTACTTGTTCTACATGAGACTTCTTCCGCAAATGGCGACACGCTTTGATTTGGTGAGTTTCGCGGCATTCCGACTTCGATACCCTGGTTGCAAAAATTCAGTTGCCTTTGAATTTCTGTTGATCCCTCTTGAGCATGTATGCTTCTGCTACTTGTTCTAGATCAGACTTCTTCCGCAAACGTCGAAATGCTTTGCCTCAGTGAGTTTCGCGGCATTCCGACTTCGATGCCCCAGTTGCCGATATTCAGTTGCCTTTGAATTTCGCGTGATCCCTCTTGAGCATGGATGCTTCTGCTACTTGTTCTACATCAGGCTTCTTCCGCAAACGGCGAAACGCTTTGCCTCAGTGAGTTTCACGGCATTCCGACTTCGATGCCCCGGTTGCCGAAATTTAGTTGCCTTTGAATTTCGGGTGATCCGTCTTGAGCATGTATGCTTATGCTACTTGATCTAAATCAGACTTCTTCCGCAAATGGCGAAACGCTTTGACTCGGTCAGTTTCGCGGCATTCCGACTTCGATGCCCTGGTTGCCGAAATTCAGTTGCCTTCGAATTGCGGGCGATCCCGCTTGAGCATCTATGCTTCTGCTACTTGTTCTATATCAGACTTCTTCCGCAAACGGGGAAACGCTTTGACTCAGTGAATTTCGCGGCAATACGACTTCGATTCCCCGTTTGCCGAGATTCAGTTGCCTTTGGATTTCGGGTGATCCCTCTTGAGCATGTATGCTTCTGCTACTTGTTCTAAATCAGACTTCTTACGCAAATGGTCAAACGTTTTGAATAGATGAGTTTCGCGGGATTCCGACTTCGATACCCCGGTTGCCGAAATTCCATTGCCTTTGAATTTCTGGTGATCCCTCTTGAGCATGTATGCTTCTGCTACTTGTTCTACATCAGACTTCTTCCGCAAACGTTGAAACGCTTTGCCCCAGTGAGTTTCGCGGCATTCCGACTACGATGCCCCGGTTGCCGAAATTCAGTTGCCTTTGAATTTCGGGTGATCCCTCTTGAGCATGTATGCTTCTGCTACTTGTTCTACATCAGACTTCTTCTGCAAACGGGGAAACGATTTGACTCGGTGAATTTCATGGCATTCCGACTTCGATCACCCGTTTGATGAAATTCAGTTGCCTTTGGATTTCGGGTGATCCCTCTTCAGCATGTATGCTTATGCTACTTGTTCTAAATTAGACTTCTTCCGCGAACGTCGAAACGCTTTGCCTCGGTGAGTTTCGCGGCATTCCGACTTCGATGCCCCGGTTGCCGAAATTCAGTTGCCTTTGCATTTCGGGTGATCCCTCTTGAGCATGTATGTTTTGCTACTTGTTCTACATCAGACTTCTTCCGCAAACAGGGCAACGCTTTGCCTCGGTGACTTTTGCGGCATTCCGACTTCGATGCCCTGGTCGCCGAAATTCAGTTGCCTTTGGATTTCGGGGGATCCCTCTTGAGCATGTATTCTTTTGCTACTTGTTCTACATCAGACTTCTTCCGCAAATGTCGAAACGCTTTGCCTCGGTGAGTTTCGCTGCATTCCGACTTCGATGCCCCGGTCGCCGAAATTCAGTTGCCTTTGGATTTCGGGGGATCCCTCTTGATGATGTATGCTTCTGCTACTTGTTCCACATCAGACTTCTTCCGCAAATGTCGAAACGCTTTGCCTCGGTGAGTTTAGCGGCATTCCGACTTCGATGCCCCAATTGACGAAATTCAGTTTTTTTTGAATTTCGGGAGATCCCTCTTGAGCATGTATACTTCTGCTACTTGTTCTAGATCAGACTTCTTCCGCAAACAGGGAAACGCTTTGACTCGGTGAATTTCGTGGCATTCCGACTTCGATTCCTCGTTTGCCGAAATTCAGTTACCTTTGGATTTCGGGTGATCCCTCTTGAGCATATATGCTTCTGCTACTTGTTCTAAATCAGACTTCTTCCACAAACGGGGAAACGCTTTGAGTCGGTGAATTTCGCGGCATTCCGACTTCGATTCCCCGTTTGCTGAAATTCAGTTTTCTTTGGATTTCGGGTCATCCCTCTTGAGCATGTATGCTTCTCCTACTTGTTCTACATCAGACTTATTCGGAAAACGGCGAAACGCTTTGCCTCGATGACTTTCGCGGCATTCCGGCTTCGATGCCCGGTCGCCGAAATTCAGTTGCCTTTGGATTTCGGCTGATCCCTCTTGATCATGTATGATTCTGCTACTTGTTCTACATCAGACTTCTTCCGCAAACGGCGAAACGCTTTGACTCGGTGAGTTTCGCGGCATTCCAACTTCGATGCCCTGGTTGCGAAAATTCAGTTGCCTTTGAATTTCTGGTGATCCCTCTTGAGCATGTATGCTTCTGCTACTTGTTCTAAATCAGACTTCTTCCTCTAATAGGGCAACGGTTTGCCTCGGTGACTTTCGTGGCATTCCGGCTTCGATGCCCGGTCGCCGAAATTCAGTTGCCTTTGGATTTCGGGTGATCCCTCTTGATCATGTATGCTTCTGCTACTTGTTCTAAATCAGACTTCTTCCGCAAATGGCGACACGCTTTGACTCGGTTAGTATTGCGGCATTCCGACTTCGATACCCTGGTTGCGAAAAATCAGTTGCCTTTGAATTTCTGGTGATCCCTCTTGAGCATGTATGCTTCTGCTACTTGTTTTAAATCAGACTTCTTCCGCAAACGGGGAAACGCTTTGATTCGGTGAATTTCGCGGCAATCCGACTTCGATTCCCTGTTTGCCGAAATTCAGTTTCCTTTGGATATCGGGTCATCCCTCTTGAGCATGTATGGTTCTGCTACTTGTTCTACATCAAACTTCTTCCGGTAACAGGGCAACGGTTTGCCTCGGTGACTTTCGCGGCATTCCGGCTTCAATGCCCGGTCGCCGAAATTCAGTTGCCTTTGTATTTCGGGGGATCCCTCTTGAGCATGTATTCTTTTGCTACTTGTTCTACATCAGACTTCTTCCGCAAACGTCGAAACGCTTTGCCTTGGTGAGATTTGCGACATTCCGACTTCGATGCCCCGGTTGCCGAAATTCAGTTGCCTTTGAATTTCGGGTTATCCCTCTTGAGCATGTATGCTTCTGCTACTTGTTCTATATCAGACTTCTTCCGAAAACGTGGAAACACTTTGCCTCGGTGAGTTTCATGGCATTCCGACTTCGATGCCCGGGTTTCCGAAATTCAGTTGCCTTTGAATTTCGGGTGATCCCTCTTGAGCATGGATGCTTCTGCTACTTGTTCTACATCATACTTCTTCCGCAAACGGCGAAACGCTTTGACTCGGTGAGTTTCGCAGCATTCTCACTTCGATGCCCCGGTTGCCGAAATAAAGTTGCCTTTCAATTTCGAGTGATCCCTCTAGAGCATGTATGCTTCTGCTACTTGTTCTAAATCAGACTTCTTCCGCAAACGGGGAAACGCTTTGAGTCGGTGAATTTCGCGGCATTCCGACTTCGATTCCCCGTTTGCCGAAATTCAGTTTCCTTTGGATTTCAGGTCATCCCTCTTGAACATGTATGCTTCTACTACTTGTTCTACATCAGAATTCTTCAGCAAACGGCGAAACGCTTTGCCTCGATGAGTTTCGCGGCATTCCGACTTCGATGCCCCGATTGCCGAAATACAGTTGCCTTTGAATTTCGGGTGATCCCTCTTGAGCATGTATGCTTCTGCTACTTGTTCTACATCAGACTTCTTCCGCAAATGGCGAAACGCTTTGACTGGATGAATTTCGCGGCATTCCGACTTCGATTCCCCGTTTCCCGAAATTCAGTTGCCTTTGAATTTCGGGTGATCCCTCTTGACCATGGATGCTTCTGCTACTTGTTCTACATCATACTTCTTCCGCAAACGGCGAAACGCTTTAACTCGGTGAGTTTCACAGCATTCTAACTTCGATGCCCCAGTTGCCGAAATACAGTTGCCTTTGAATTTCGGGTGATCCCTCTTGAGCATGGATGCTTCTGCTACTTGTTCTACATCAGACTTCTTCTGTAAACAAGGCAATGCTTTGCCTCGGTACCTTTCGCGGCATTCCGACTTCGATGCCCTGGTCGCCGAAATTCAGTTGCCTTTGGATTTCGGGGGATCCCTCTTCAGCATGTATGCTTCTGCTACTTGTTCTACATCAGACTTCTTCCGCAAACATCGAAACGCTTTGACTCAGGAAGTTTCGCGGCATTCCGACTTCGATGCCCCGGTTGCCGAAATTTAGTTGCCTTTGAATTTCGGGTCATCCCTCTTGAGCATGTATGCTTCTGCTACTTGTTCTAAATCAGACTTCTTCCGCAAACGGCGAAACGCTTTGACTCGGGAAGTTTCGCGGCATACCGACTTCGATGCCCCGGTTGCCGAAATTTAGTTGCCTTTGAATTTCGGGTGATCCCTCTTGAGCATGGATGCTTCTGCTACTTGTTCTACATCAGAATTCTTCCTCAAACGGCGAAACGCTTTGCCTCAGTGAGTTTCACGGCATTCCGACTTCGATGCCCCGGTTGCCGACACTTAGTTGCCTATGAATTTCGGGTGATCCCTCTTGAGCATGTATGCTTCTGCTACTTGTTCTAAATCAGACTTCTTCCGCAAACGGCGAAACTGCTTTGACTCGGTGAGTTTCGCGACATTCCTACTTCGATGCACCGGTTGCCGAAATTCAATTGCCTTTGAATTTCGGGTGATCCTTCTTGAGCATGTAAGCTTCTGCTACTTGTTCTACATCAGACTTCTTCCGCGAACGTCGAAACGCTTTGACTCGGTGAGTTTCGCGGCATTCCGACTACGATGCACCGGTTGCCGAAATTCAGTTGCCTTTAAATTTCGGGTGATCCCTCTTGAGCATGTAAGCTTCTGCTACTTGTTCTAAATCAGATTTCTTCCGCGAACGTCGAAACGCTTTGACTCGGTGAGTTTCGCGGCATTCCGACTTCGATGCCCCGGTTGCCGAAATTCAGTTGCTTTTGAATTGCGGGCGATCCCTTTTGAGCATGTGTGCTTCTACTACTTGTTCTACATCAGACTTCTTCCGTAAACAGGGCAACGCTTTGCCTCGGTAACTTTCGCGGCATTCCGACCTCGATGCCCTGGTCGCCGAAATTCAGTTGCCTTTGGATTTCAGGCGATCCCTCTTGAGCATGTATGCTTCTGCTACTTGTTCTACATCAGACTTCTTCCGCAAACGTCGAAACGCTTTGCCTCAGTGATTTTCATGGCATTCCGACTTCGATGCCCCGGTTGACGAAATTCAGTTTCCTTTGAATTTCCGGTGATCCCTCTTGAGCATGTATGCTTCTGCTACTTGTTCTAGATCAGACTTCTTCCGCAAACGGGGAAACGCTTTCACTTGGTGAATTTCGCGGCATCCGACTTCGATTCCCCGTTTGCCGAAATTCAGTTACCTTTGGATTTCAGGTGATCCCTCTTGAGCATGTATGCTTCTGCTACTTGTTCTAAATCAGACTTCTTCCGCAAACGGGGAAACGCTTTGAGTCGGTGAATTTCACGGCATTCCGACTTCGATGCCCCGGTTGCCGAAATACAGTTGCCTTTGAATTTCGGGTGATCCCTCTTAAGCATGTATGCTTCTGCTACTTGTTCTACATCAGACTTCTTCCGCTAACAGGGCAACGCTTTGCCTCGATGACTTTCGCGGCATTCCGGCTTCGATGCCCGGTCGCCGAAATTCAGTTGGCTTTGGATTTCGGGTGATCCCTCTTGATCATGTATGCTTCTGCTACTTGTTCTAAATCAGACTTCTTCCGCAAATGGCGACACGCTTTGACTCGGTGAGTTTCGCGGCATTCCGACTTCGATGCCCTAGTTGCGAAAATTCAGTTGCCTTTGAATTTCTGGTGATCCCTCTTGAGCATGTATGCTTCTGCTACTTGTTCTACATCAAACTTCTTCCGCAAACATCGAAACGCTTTGCCTCGGTGAGTTTCGCGGCATTCCGACTTCTATGCCCCGATTGCCGATATTCAGTTGCCTTTGGATTTCGGGTGATTCATCTTGAGCATGTATGCTTTTGCTACTTGTTCTATATCAGACTTCTTCCGCAAATGGCAAAATGCTTTGAATCGGTGAGTTTCACGGCATTCCGACTTCGATGCCCCGGTTGTCGAAATTCAGTTGCCTTTGAATTTCGGGCGATCCCTCTTGAGCATGTACGCTTCTGCTACTTGTTCTAAATCAGACTTCTTCCGCAAACGGGGAAACGTTTTGATTCGGTGAATTTCGCGGCATTCCGACTTCGATTGCTTGTTTGCCAAAATTCAGTTTCCTTTGGATTTCGGGTCATCCCTCTTGAGCATGTATGCTTCAACTACTTGTTCTACATCAGACTTCTTCCGCAAACGGCGAAACGCTTTGCCTCGGTGAGTTTCGCGGCATTCCGACTTCGATGCCTCGGTTGCCGAAATATAGTTGCCTTTGAATTTCGGGTGATCCCTCTTGAGCATGTATGCTTCTGCTACTTGTTCTACATCAAACTTCTTCCGCAAACGTCGAAACGCTTTACCTCGGTGAGTTTCGCGGCATTCCGACTTCGATGCCCCGGTTGCCGATATTGAGTTGCCTTTGGATTTCGGGTGATCCCTCTTGAGCATGTATGCTTCTGCTACTTGTTCTAGATCAGACTTCTTCCGCAAACGGGGAAACGCTTTGACTCGGTGAATTTCGCGGCATTCCGACTTCGATGCCCCGATTGCCGAAATTCAGTTGCCTTTGAATTTCGGGTGATCCCTCTTGAGCATGTATGCTTCTGCTACTTGTTCTAGATCAGACTTCTTCTGCAAACGGGGAAACTCTTTGACTCGGTGAATTTCACGGCAATCCGACTTCGATTCCCCGTTTGCCGAAATTCAGTTGCCTTTGGATTTCAGGTGATCCCTCTTGAGCATGTATGCTTCTGCTACTTGTTCTAAATCAGACTTCTTCCGCAAACGGGGAAACGCTTTGATTCTGTGAATTTCGCGGCATTCCGCCTTCGATTCCCGGTTTGCCGAAATTCAGTTTCCTTTGGATTTCGGGTCATCCCTCTTCAGCATGTATGCTTCTAGTACTTGTTCTACATCAGACTTCTTCCGCAAACGGCGAAACGCTTTGAGTCGGTGAATTTCGCGGCATCCCTACTTCGATCCCCGTTAGCCGAAATTCAGTTGCCTTTGCATTTCGGGTGATCCCTCTTGAGCATGGATGCTTCTGCTACTTGTTCTACATCAGACTTCTTCCGCAAACGGCGAAACGCTTTGCCTCAGTGAGTTTCACGGCATTTCGACTTCGATGCCCCGGTTGCCGAAATTTAGTTGCCTTTGAATTTCGGGTGATCCCTCTTGAGCATGTATGCTTATGCTACTTGTTCTAAATCAGACTTCTTCCACAAACTGCGAAACGCTTTGACTCGGTGACTTTCGCGGCATTCCGACTTCGATGCCCCGGTTGCCGAAATTCAGTTGCCTTTGAATTTCGGGCGATCCCTCTTGAGCATGTATGCATCTGCTACTTGTTCTATATCAGATCTTCCGCAAACGGGGAAACTCTTTGACTCGGTGAATTTCGCGGCAATCTGACTTCGATTCCCCGTTTGCCGAAATTCAGTTGCTTTTGGATTTCAGGTGATCCCTCTTGAGCATGTATGCTTCTGCTACTTGTTCTCAATCAGACTTCTTCCGCAAATGGCGAAACGCTTTGAATAGGTGAGTTTCGCGGCATTCCGACTTCGATACCCAGTTGCCGAAATTCCGTTGCCTTTGAATTTCTAGTGATCTCTCTTGAGCATGTATGCTTCTGCTACTTGTTCTACATCAGACTTCTTCCGCAAACGTTGAAACGCTTTGCCTCGGTGAGTTTCGCGGCATTCCGACTACAATGTCCCGGTTGCCGAAATTCAGTTGCCTTTGAATTTTGGGTGATCCCTCTTGAGCATGTATGCTTCTGCTACTTGTTCTACATCAGACTTCTTCCGCAAACGGGGAAACGCTTTGACTCGGTGAATTTCATGGCATTCCGACTTCGATCACCCGTTTGACGAAATTCAATTGCCTTTGGATTTCGGGTGATCCCTCTTGAGCATGTATGCTTATGCTACTTGTTCTAAATCAGACTTGTTCCGCAAATGGCGAAACGCTTTGACTCGGCGAGTTTCGCGGCATTCTAACTTCGATGCCCCGGTTGCCGAAATACAGTTGCCTTTGAATTTCGGGTGATCCCTCTTGAGCATGTATGCTTCTGCTACTTGTTCTACATCAGACTTCTTCCGCAAACGGGGAAACGCTTTGACTCGATGAATTTTGCGGCATTCCGACTTCGATTCCCCGTTTGCCGAATTCAGTTGCCTTTGAATTTTGGGTGATCCCTCTTGAGCATGGATGCTTCTGCTACTTGTTCTAAATCAGACTTCTTCCGCAAACGGCGAAACGCTTTGACTCGGGAAGCTTCGCGGCATTCCGACTTCGATGCCCCGGTTGCCGAAATTTAGTTGCCTTTGAATTTCGGGTGATCCCTCTTGAGCATGTATGCTTCTGCTACTTGTTCTAAATCAAACTTCTTCCGCAAACGGCGAAAGAGTTTGACTCGGTGACTTTCGCGGCATTCCGACTTCGATGCACCGGTTGCCGAAATTCAGTTGCCTTTGAATTTCGGGTGATCCCTCTTGAGCATGTATGCTTCTGCTACTTGTTCTACATCAGACTTCTTCCGCAAACGGGGAAACGCTTTGACTCGATGAATTTTGCGGCATTCCGACTTCGATTCCCCGTTTGCCGAATTCAGTTGCCTTTGAATTTTGGGTGATCCCTCTTGAGCATGGATGCTTCTGCTACTTGTTCTACATCAGAGTTCTTCCGCAAACGGCGAAACGCTTTGACTCGGTGAGTTTCGCGGCATTCCGACTTCGATGTACCGGTTGCCGAAATTCAGTTGCCTTTGAATTTCGGGGGATCCCTCTTGAGCATATAAGCTTCTGCTACTTGTTCTACATCAGACTTCTTCCGTAAACAGGGCAACACTTTGCCTCGGTACCTTTCGCGGCATTCCGACTTCGATGCCCCAGTCGCCGAAATTCAGTTGCCTTTGGATTTCGGGGGATCCCTCTTGAACATGTATGCTTCTGCTAGTTGTTCTAAATCAGACTTCTTCCGCTAACGGCGAAACGCTTTGACTCTGTGAGTTTCGCGGCATTCCGACTTCGATTCACCAGTTGCCGAAATTCAGTTGCCTTTGAATTTCGGGGGATCCCTCTTGAGCATGTAAACTTCTGCTACTTTTTCTAAATCAGACTTCTTCCGCGAACGTCGAAACGCTTTGACTCAGTGAGTTTCGCGGCATTCCGACTTCGATGCCCCGGTTGCCGAAATTCAGTTGCCTTTGAATTTCGGGTGATCCCTCTTGAGCATGTATGCTTCTGCTACTTGTTCTACATCAGACTTCTTCCGTAAACAGGGCAACGCTTTGCCTCGGTACCTTTCGCGGCATTCCGACTTCGATGCCCTGGTCGCCGAAATTCAGTTGCCTTTGGATTTCGGGGGATCCCTCTTGAGCATGTATGCTTCTGCTACTTGTTCTACATCAGACTTCTTCCGCAAACGTCGAAACGCTTTGCCTCGGTGAGTTTCGCGGCATTCCGACTTCGATGCCCCGGTTGACGAAATTCAGTTTCCTTTGAATTTCGGGTGATCCCTTTTGAGCATGTATGCTTCTGCTACTTGTTCTAGATCAGACTTCTTCCGCAAACGGGGAAACGCTTTGCCTCGGTGATTTTCAAGGCATTCCGACTTCGATGCCCCGGTTGACGAAATTCAGTTTCCTTTGAATTTCCGGTGATCCCTCTTGAGCATGTATGCTTCTGCTACTTGTTCTAGATCAGACTTCTTCCGCAAACGGGGAAACGCTTTCACTCGGTGAATTTCGCGGCATCCGACTTCGATTCCCCGTTTGCCGAAATTCAGTTACCTTTGGATTTCGGGTGATCCCTCTTGAGCATGTATGCTTCTTCTACTTGTTCTAAATTAGACTTCTTCCGCAAATGGGGAAACGCTTTGAGTCGGTGAATTTCGCGGCATTCCGACTTCGATTCCCCGTTTGACGAAATTTAGTTTCCTATGGATTTCGGGTCATCCCTCTTGAGCATGTATGCTTCTACTACTTGTTCTACATCAGACTTCTTCCGCAAATGGCGAAACGCTTTCCCTCGGTGAGTTTCGCGGCATTCCGACTTCGATGCCCCGGTTGACGAAATTCAGTTGCCTTTGGATTTCGGGGGATCCCTTTTGAGCATGTATGCTTCTGCTACTTGTTCTACATCAGACTTCTTCCGCAAACGTCGAAAGGCTTTGCCTCGGTGATTTTCACGGCATTCCGACTTCGATGCCCCGGTTGACGAAATTCAGTTTCCTTTGAATTTCCGATGATCCCTCTTGAGCATGTATGCTTCTGCTACTTGTTCTAGATCAGACTTCTTCCGCAAACGGGGAAACGCTTTCACTCGGTGAATTTCGCGGCATCCGACTTCGATTCCCCGTTTGCCGAAATTCAGTTACCTTTGGATTTCGGGTGATCCCTCTTGAGCATGTATGCTTCTTCTACTTGTTCTAAATTAGACTTCTTCCGCAAACGGGGAAACGCTTTGAGTCGGTGAATTTCGGGGCATTCCGACTTCGATTCCCCGTTTGAC
The DNA here is from genome assembly GCA_030145905.1 of Populus davidiana. Classification (NCBI taxonomy): domain Eukaryota; kingdom Viridiplantae; phylum Streptophyta; class Magnoliopsida; order Malpighiales; family Salicaceae; genus Populus; species Populus davidiana. The sequence continues at coordinate 25,766,224 of CM057794.1, read as the reverse complement.
GAAATTTAGTTTCCTATGTATTTCGGGTCATCCCTCTTGAGCATGAATGCTTCTACTACTTGTTCTACATCAGACTTCTTCCGCAAATGGCGAAACGCTTTCCCTCGGTGAGTTTCGCGGCATTCCGACTTCGATGCCCCGGTTGCCGAAATTCAGTTGCCTTTGAATTTCGGGCGATCCCTCTTGAGCATGTATGCTTCTGCTACTTGTTCTATATCAGACTTCTTCCGCAAACGGGGAAACGCTTTGACTCGGTGAATTTCGCGGCAATCCGACTTCGATTCCCCGTTTGCCGAAATTCAGTTGCCTTTGGATTTCAGGTGATTCCTCTTGAGCATGTATGCTTCTGCTACTTGTTCTCAATCAGACATCTTCCGCAAATGGCGAAACGCTTTGACTAGGTGAGTTTCGCGGCATTCCGACTTCGATACCCAGTTGCCGAAATTCCGTTGCCTTTGAATTTCGGGTGATCCCTCTTGAGCATGTATGCTTCTGCTACTTGTTCTACATCAGACTTCTTCCGCAAACGTTGAAACGCTTTGCCTCGGTGAGTTTCGCGGCATTCCGACTACAATGTCCCGGTTGGCGAAATTTAGTTGCCTTTGAATTTCGGGTGATCCCTCTTGAGCATGTGTGCTTCTGCTACTTGTTCTACATCAAACTTCTTCTGCAAACGGGGAAACGCTTTGACTCGGTGAATTTCATGGCATTCCGACTTCGATCACCTGTTTGACGAAATTCAATTGCCTTTGGATTTCGGGTGATCCCTCTTGAGCATGTATGCTTATGCTACTTGTTCTAAATCAGACTTCTTCCGCAAATGGCGAAATGCTTTGACTCCGTGAGTTTTGCGACATTCCGACTTCGATGCCCGGGTTGCCGAAATTCAGTTGCCTTTGAATTTCGGGTGATCCCTGTTGAGCATGGATGCTTCTGCTAGTTGTTCTACATCATACTTCTTCCGCAAACGGCGAAACGCTTTGACTCGGCGAGTTTCGCGGCATTCCGACCTCGATGCACCGGTTGCCGAAATTCAGTTGCCTTTGAATTTCGGGTGATCTCTCTTGAGCATGTAAGCTTCTGCTACTTGTTCTAAATCAGACTTCTTCCGCGAACGTCGAAACGCTTTGAATCGGTGAGTGTCGCGGCATTCCGTATTCGATGCCCCGGTTGCCGAAATACAATTGCCTTTGAATTTCGGGTGATCCCTCTTGAGCATGTATGCTTCTGCTACTTGTTCTACATCAGACTTCTTCCTCAAATGGGGAAACGCTTTGACTCGATGAATTTCGCGGCATTCCGACTTCGATTCCTCGTTTGCCGAAATTCAGTTGCCTTTGAATTTCTGGTGATCCCTCTTGAGCATGGATGCTTCTGCTACTTGTTCTAAATCAGACTTCTACCGCAAACGGCAAAACGCTTTGACTCGGGAAGTTTCGCGGCATTCCGACTTCGATGCCCCGGTTTCCGAAATTTAGTTTCCTTTGAATTTCGGGTGATCCCTCTTGAGCATGTATGCTTCTGCTACTTGTTCTAAATCAAACTTCTTCCGCAAACGGCGAAACGCTTTGACTCGGTGAGTTTCGCGGCATTCCGACCTCGATGCACCGGTTGCCGAAATTCAGTTGCCTTTGAATTTCGGGTGATCTCTCTTGAGCATGTAAGCTTCTGCTACTTGTTCTAAATCAGACTTCTTCCGCGAACGTCGAAACGCTTTGAATCGGTGAGTGTCGCGGCATTCCGTATTCGATGCCCCGGTTGCCGAAATTCAGTTGCCTTTGAATTGCGGGAGATCCCTCTTGAGCATCTATGCTTTTGCTACTTGTTCTACATCAGACTTCTTCCGTAAACAGGGCAACGCTTTGCTTCGGTACCTTTCGCGGCATTCCGACTTCGATGCCCTGGTCGCCGAAATTCAGTTGCCTTTGGATTTCGGGGGATCCCTTTTGAGCATGTATGCTTCTGCTACTTGTTCTACATCAGACTTCTTCCGCAAACGTCGAAACGCTTTGCCTCGGTGATTTTCACGGCATTCCGACTTCGATGCCCCGGTTGACGAAATTCAGTTTCCTTTGAATTTCCGGTGATCCCTCTTGAGCATGTATGCTTCTGGTACTTGTTCTAGATCAGACTTCTTCCGCAAACGGGGAAACGCTTTCACTCGGTGAATTTCACGGCATCCGACTTCGATTCCCCATTTGCCGAAATTCTGTTACCTTTGTATATCGGGTGATCCCTCTTGAGCATGTAGGCTTCTGCTACTTGTTCTAAATCAGACTTCTTCCGTAAACGGGGAAACGCTTTGAGTCGGTGAATTTCGCGGCATTCCGACTTCGATTCCCCGTTTGCCGAAATTTAGTTTCCTTTGGATTTCGGGTCATCCCTCTTGAGCATGTATGCTTCTACTACTTGTTCTACATCAGACTTCTTCCGCAAACGGCGAAACACTTTGCCTCGGTGAGTTTCGCGACATTCCGACTTCGATGTCCCGGTTGCCGAAATACAGTTGCCTTTAAATTTCGGGTGATCCCTCTTGAGCATGTATGCTTCTGCTACTTGTTCTACATCAGACTTCTTCCGCTAACAGGGCAACGCTTTGCCTCGATGACTTTCGCGGCGTTCCAGCTTCGATTCCCGGTCACCGAAATTCAGTTGCCTTTGGATTTCGGGTGATCCCTCTTGATCATGTATGCTTCTGCTACTTGTTCTAAATCAGACTTCTTCGTAAATGGCGACACGCTTTGACTCGGTGAGTTTCGTGGCATTCCGACTTCGATGCCCTGGTTGCGAAAATTCAGTTGCCTTTGAATTTCTGGTGATCCCTCTTGAGCATGTATGCTTCTGCTACTTGTTCTACATCAGACTTCTTCCGCAAACGGGGAAACACTTTGACTCGGTGAATTTCGCGGCATTCCGACTTCGATGCCCCTGTTTCCGAAATTCAGTTGCCTTTGAATTTCGGGTGATCCCTCTTGAGCATGTATGCTTCTGCTACTTGTTCTAAATCAAACTTCTTCCGCAAACGGCGAAACGCTTTGACTCGGTGAGTTTCACGGCATTCCGACTTCGATGCACCGGTTGCCGAAATTCAGTTGCCTTTGAATTTCGGGTGATCCCTCTTGAGCATGTAAGCTTCTGCTACTTGTTCTAAATCAGACTTCTTCCGCGAACGTCGAAACGCTTTGACTCGGTGAGTTTCGCGGCATTCCGACTTCGATGCCCCGGTTGCCGAAATTTAGTTGCCTTTGAATTGCGGGAGATCCCTATTGAGCATGTATGCTTCTGCTACTTGTTCTACATCAGACTTCTTCCGCAAACGTCGAAACGCTTTGCCTCGGTGATTTTCACGGCATTCCGACTTCGATGCCCCGGTTGACGAAATTCAGTTGCCTTTAAATTTCTGGTGATCCCTCTTGAGCATGTATGCTTCTGCTACTTGTTCTACATCAGACTTCTTTCGCAAACGTCGAAACGCTTTGACTCAGTGAGTTTCGCGGCATTCCGACTTTGATGCCCCGGTTGCGGATATTCAGTTGCCTTTGGATTTCGGGTGATCCCTCTTGAGCATGTATGCTTCTGCTACTTGTTCTACATAAGACTTCTTCCGCAAACGGGGAAACGCTTTGACTCGGTGAATTTCGCGGCATTCCGACTTCGATGCCCCGGTTGCCGAAATTCAGTTGCCTTTGAATTTCGGGTGATCCCTCTTGAGCATGTATGCTTCTGCTACTTGTTCTAGATCAGACTTCTTCCACAAACGGGGAAACTCTTTGACTCGGTGAATTTCGCGGCATTCCGACTTCGTTTCCCCGTTTGCCGAAATTCAGTTGCCTTTGGATTTCGGGTGATCCCTCTTGAGCATGTATGCTTCTGCTACTTGTTCTAAATCGGACTTCTTCCGCAAACGGGGAAACGTTTTGATTCGGTGAATTTCGCGGCATTCCGACTTCGATTCCCCGTTTGCCGAAATTCAATTTCCTTTGGATTTCGGGTGATCCCTCTTGAGCATGTATGCTTCTGCTACTTGTTCTACGTCAGACTTCTTCCGGAAATGGCGAAACGCTTCGACTCGGTGAATTTCGCGGCATTCCGACTTCGTTTCCCCGTTTGCCGAAATTCAGTTGCCTTTGAATTTCGGGTGATCCCTACTTAGCATGGATGCTTCTGCTACTTGTTCTACATCAGACTTCTTCCGCAAACGGCGAAACGCTTTGCCCCAGTGAGTTTCACGGCATTCCGCCTTCGATGCCCCGGTTGCCGAAATTTAGTTGCCTTTGAATTTCGGGTGATCCCTCTTGAGCATGTATGCTTCTACTAGTTGTTCTAAATCAGACTTCTTCCGCAAACGGCGAAACGCTTTGACTCGGTGAGTTTCGCGGCATTCCGACTTCGATGCACCGGTTGCCGAAATTCAGTTGCCTTTGAATTTCGGGTGATCCCTCTTGAGCATGTAAGCTTCTGCTACTTGTTCTAAATCAGACTTCTTCCACGAACGTCGAAACGCTTTGACTCGGTGAGTTTCGCGGCATTCCGACTTCGATGCCCCGGTTGCCGAAATTCAGTTGCCTTTGAATTGCGGGAGATCCCTCTTGAGCATCTATGCTTCTGCTACTTGTTCTACATCAGACTTCTTCCTTAAACAGGGCAACGCTTTGCTTCGGTACCTTTCGCGGCATTCCGACTTCGATGCCCTGGTCGCCGAAATTCAGTTGCCTTTGGATTTCGGGGGATCCCTTTTGAGCATGTATGCTTCTGCTACTTGTTCTACATCAGACTTCTTCCGCAAACGTCGAAACGCTTTGCCTCGGTGATTTTCACGGCATTCCAACTTCGATGCCCCCGTTGACGAAATTCAGTTTCCTTTGAATTTCCGGTGATCCCTCTTGAGCATGTATGCTTCTGCTACTTGTTCTAGATCAGACTTCTTCCGCAAACGGGGAAACGCTTTCACTCGGTGAATTTCACGGCATCCGACTTCGATTCCCCGTTTGCCGAAATTCTGTTACCTTTGTATTTCGGGTGATCCCTCTTGAGCATGTATGCTTCTGCTACTTGTTCTAAATCAGACTTCTTCCGCAAATGGGGAAACGCTTTGAGTCGGTGAATTTCGCGGCATTCCGACTTCGATTCCCCGTTTGCCGAAATTCAGTTTCCTATGGATTTCGGGTCATCCCTCTTGAGCATGTATGCTTCTACTACTTGTTCTACATCAGACTTCTTCCGCAAACGGCGAAACACTTTGCCTCGGTGAGTTTCGCGACATTCCGACTTCGATGTCCCGGTTGCCGAAATACAGTTGCCTTTAAATTTCGGGTGATCCCTCTTGAGCATGTATGCTTCTGCTACTTGTTCTACATCAGACTTCTTCCGCTAACAGGGCAACGCTTTGCCTCGATCACTTTCGCGGCTTTCCAGCTTCGATTCCCGGTCGCCGAAATTCAGTTGCCTTTGGATTTCGGGTGATCCCTCTTGATCATGTATGCTTCTGCTACTTGTTCTAAATCAGACTTCTTCGTAAATGGCGACACGCTTTGACTCGGTGAGTTTCGTGGCATTCCGACTTCGATGCCCTGGTTGCGAAAATTCAGTTGCCTTTGAATTTCTGGTGATCCCTCTTGAGCATGTATGCTTCTGCTACTTGTTCTACATCAGACTTCTTCCGCAAACGGGGAAACACTTTGACTCGGTGAATTTCGCGGCATTCCGACTTCGATGCCCCTGTTTCCGAAATTCAGTTGCCTTTGAATTTCGGGTGATCCCTCTTGAGCATGTATGCTTCTGCTACTTGTTCTAAATCAAACTTCTTCCGCAAACGGCGAAACGCTTTGACTCGGTGAGTTTCGCGGCATTCCGACTTCGATGCACCGGTTGCCGAAATTCAGTTGCCTTTGAATTTCGGGTGATCCCTCTTGAGCATGTAAGCTTCTGCTACTTGTTCTAAATCAGACTTCTTCCGCGAACGTCGAAACGCTTTGACTCGGTGAGTTTCGAGGCATTCCGACTTCGATGCCCCGGTTGCCGAAATTCAGTTGCCTTTGAATTGCGGGAGATCCCTCTTGAGCATCTATGCTTCTGCTACTTGTTCTACATCAGACTTCTTCCGTAAACAGGGCAACGCTTTGCTTCGGTACCTTTCGCGGCATTCCGACTTCGATGCCCTGGTCGCCGAAATTCAGTTGCCTTTGGATTTCGGGGGATCCCTTTTGAGCATGTATGCTTCTGCTACTTATTCTACATCAGACTTCTTCCGCAAACGTCGAAACGCTTTGCCTCGGTGATTTTCACGGCATTCCGACTTCGATGCCCCGGTTGATGAAATTCAGTTTCCTTTGAATTTCCGGTGATCCCTCTTGAGCATGTATGCTTCTGCTACTTGTTCTAGATCAGACTTCTTCCGCAAACGGGGAAACGCTTTCACTCGGTGAATTTCACGGCATCCGACTTCGATTCCCCGTTTGCCGAAATTCTGTTACCTTTGTATTTCGGGTGATCCCTCTTGAGCATGTATGCTTCTGCTACTTGTTCTAAATCAGACTTCTTCCGCAAACGGGGAAACGCTTTGAGTCGGTGAATTTCGCGGCATTCCGACTTCGATTCCCCGTTTGCCGAAATTCAGTTTCCTATGGATTTCGGGTCATCCCTCTTGAGCATGTATGCTTCTACTACTTGTTCTACATCAGACTTCTTCCGCAAACGGCGAAACACTTTGCCTCGGTGAGTTTCGCGACATTCCGACTTCGAGTCCCGGTTGCCGAAATACAGTTGCCTTTAAATTTCGGGTGATCCCTCTTGAGCATGTATGCTTCTGCTACTTGTTCTACATCAAACTTCTTCCGCTAACAGGGCAACGCTTTGCCTCGATGACTTTTGCGGCATTCCAGCTTCGATTCCCGGTCGCCGAAATTCAGTTGCCTTTGGATTTCGGGTGATCCCTCTTGATCATGTATGCTTCTGCTACTTGTTCTAAATTAGACTTCTTCGTAAATGGCGACACGCTTTGACTCGGTGAGTTTCGTCGCATTCCGACTTCGATGCCCTGGTTGCGAAAATTCAGTTGCCTTTGAATTTCTGGTGATCCCTCTTGAGCATGTATGCTTCTGCTACTTGTTCTACATCAGCCTTCTTCCGCAAACGTCGAAACGCTTTGCCTCAGTGAGTTTCGCGGCATTCCGACTTCGATGCCCCGGTTCCGGATATTCAGTTGCCTTTGGATTTCGGGTGATCCCTCTTGAGCATGTATGCTTCTGCTACTTGTTCTACATCAGACTTCTTCCGCAAACGGGGAAACGCTTTGACTCGGTGAATTTCGCGGCATTCCGACTTCGATGCCCCGGTTGCCGAAATTCAGTTGCCTTTGAATTTCGGGTGATCCCTCTTGAGCATGTATGCTTCTGCTACTTGTTCTAGATCAGACTTCTTCCACAAACGGGGAAACTCTTTGACTCGGTGAATTTCGCGGCATTCCGCCTTTGATTCCCCGTTTGCCGAAATTCAGTTACCTTTGGATTTCGGGTGATCCCTCTTGAGCATGTATGCTTCTGCTACTTGTTCTAAATCGGACTTCTTCCGCAAACGGGGAAACGTTTTGATTCGGTGAATTTCGCGGCATTCCGACTTCGATTTCCCGTTTGCCGAAATTCTATTTCCTTTGGATTTCGGGTGATCCCTCTTGAGCATGTATGCTTCTGCTACTTGTTCTACGTCAGACTTCTTCCGGAAACGGCGAAACGCTTCGACTCGGTGAATTTCGCGGCATTCCGAATTTGATTCCCCGTTTGCCGAAATTCAATTGCCTTTGAATTTCGGGTGATCCCTACTTAGCATGGATGCTTCTGCTACTTGTTCTACATCAGACTTCTTCCGCAAACGGCGAAACGCTTTGCCCCAGTGAGTTTCACGGCATTCCGCCTTCGATGCCCCGGTTGCCGAAATTTAGTTGCCTTTGAATTTCTGGTGATCCCTCTTGAGCATGTATGCTTCTACTAGTTGTTCTAAATCAGACTTCTTCCGCAAAGGGCGACACGCTTTGACTCGGTGAGTTTCGCGGCATTCCAACTTCGATGCCCTAGTTGCGAAAATTCAGTTCCCTTTGAATTTCTGGTGATCCCTCTTGAGCATGTATGCTTCTGCTACTTGTTCTACATCAGACTTCTTCCGCAAACGGGGAAACGCTTTGACTCGGTGAATTTCGCGGCAATCCGACTTCGATGCCCCGGTTGCCGAAATTCAGTTGCCTTTGAATTTCGGGTGATCCCTCTTGAGCATGTATGCTTCTGCTACTTGTTCTAGATCAGAATTCTTCCGCAAACGGGGAAACTCTTTGACTCGGTGAATTTCGCGGCATTCCGACTTCGATTCCCCGTTTGCCGAAATTCAGTTGCCTTTGAATTTCGGGTGATCCCTCTTGAGCATGTATACTTCTACTAGTTGTTCTAAATCAGACTTCTTCCGCAAAGGGCGACACGCTTTGACTCGGTGAGTTTCGCGGCATTCCAACTTCGATGCCGTAGTTGCGAAAATTCAGTTGCCTTTGAATTTCTGGTGATCCCTCTTGAGCATCTATGCTTCTGCTACTTGTTCTACATCAGACTTCTTCCGCAAACGGGGAAACGCTTTGACTCGGTGAATTTCGCGGCATTCCGACTTCGATGCCCCGGTTGCCGAAATTCAGTTGCCTTTGAATTTCTGGTGATCCCTCTTGAGCATGTATGCTTCTGCTACTTGTTCTAGATCAGAATTCTTCCGCAAACGGGGAAACTCTTTGACTCGGTGAATTTCGCGGCATTCCGACTTCGATTCCCCGTTTGCCAAAATTCAGTTGCCTTTGAATTTCGGGTGATCCCTCTTGAGCATGTATGCTTCTGCTACTTGTTCTAGATCAGACTTCTTCCGCAAACGGGGAAACGCTTTGATTTCGTGAATTTCGCGGCATTCCGACTTCGATTCCCTGTTTGCCAAAATTCAGTTTCCTTTGGATTTCGGGTCATCCCTCTTGAGCATGTATGCTTCTGCTACTTGTTCTACATCAGACTTCTTCCGCAAATGGCGAATCGCTTTGACTTAGTGAATTTCGCGGCATCCCGACTTCGATTCCCCGTTTGCCGAAATTCAGTTGCCTTTGGATTTCAGGTGATCCCTCTTGATCATGTATGCTTCTGCTACTTGTTCTAAATCAGACTTCTTCCGCAAATGGCGACACGCTTTGACTCGGTGAGTTGCACGGCATTTCGACTTCGATGCCCCGATTGCCAAAATTCAGTTGCGTTTGAATTTCTAGTGATCCCTCTTGAGCATGTATGCTTCTGCTACTTCTTCTACATCAGACTTCTTCCGCAAATGTCGAAACGCTTTGCCTCGGTGAGTTTCGCGGCATTCCGACTTCGATGCCCCGGTTGCCGATATTCAGTTGCCTTTGGATTTCGGGTCATCCCTCTTGAGCATGTATGCTTCTGCTACTTGTTCTACATCAGACTTCTTCCGCAAACGGCGAAACGCTTTGATTCGCTGAATTTCGCGGCATTCCGACTTCGATTCCCCGTTTGCCGAAATTCAGTTTCCTTTGGATTTCGGGGGATCCCTCTTGAGCATGGATGCTTCAGCTACTTGTTCTACATCAGAATTCATCCGCAAACGGCGAAACGCTTTGCCTCAGTGAGTTTCACGGCATTCCGACTTCTATGCCCCGGTTGCCGACACTTAGTTGCCTTTGCATTTCGGGTGATCCCTCTTGAGCATGCATGCTTCTGCTACTTGTTCTAAATCAGACTTCTTCCGCAAATGGCGACACGCTTTGACTCGGTGAGTTTCGCTGCATTCCCACTTCGATGCCCTGGTTGCGAAAATTCAGTTGCCTTTGAAATTCTGGTGATCCCTCTTGAGCATGTATGCTTCTGCTACTTGTTCTACATCAGACTTCTTCCGCAAACGTCGAAACGCTTTGCCTCGGTGAGTTTCACGGTATTCCGACTTCGATGCCCCGGTTGCCGATATTGAGTTGCCTTTGAATTTCGGGTGATCCCTCTTGAGAATGTATGCTTCTACTACTTGTTCTAAATCAGACTTCTTCCGCAAATGGCGACACGCTTTGACTCGGTGAGTTTCACGGCATTCCAACTTCGATGCCCTGGTTGCGAAAATTCAGTTGCCTTTGAATTTCGGGCGATCCCTCTTGAGCATGTATGCTTCTGCTACTTGTTCTAGATCAGAATTCTTCCGCAAACGGGGAAACTCTTTGACTCGGTGAATTTCGCGGCATTCCGACTTCGATTCCCCGTTTGCCGAAATTCAGTTGCCTTTGAATTTCGGGTGATCCCTCTTGAGCATGTATGCTTCTGCTACTTGTTCTAGATCAGACTTCTTCCGCAAACGGGGAAACACTTTGATTTCGTGACTTTCGCGGCATTCCGACTTCGATTCCCCGTTTGCCAAAATTCAGTTTCCTTTGGATTTCGGGTCATCCCTCTTGAGCATGTATGCTTCTGCTACTTGTTCTAAATCAGACTTCTTCCGCAAACGTCGAAACGCTTTGCCTCGGTGAGTTTCGCGGTATTCCGACTTCGATGCCCCGGTTGCCGATATTGAGTTGCCTTTGAATTTCGGGTGATCCCTCTTGAGAATGTATGCTTCTACTACTTGTTCTAAATCAGACTTCTTCCGCAAATGGCGACACGCTTTGACTCGGTGAGTTTCACGGCATTCCAACTTCGATGCCCTGGTTGCGAAAATTCAGTTGCCTTTGAATTTCGGGCGATCCCTCTTGAGCATGTATGCTTCTGCTACTTGTTCTAGATCAGAATTCTTCCGCAAACGGGGAAACTCTTTGACTCGGTGAATTTCGCGGCATTCCGACTTCGATTCCCCGTTTGCCGAAATTCAGTTGCCTTTGAATTTCGGGTGATCCCTCTTGAGCATGTATGCTTCTGCTACTTGTTCTAGATCAGACTTCTTCCGCAAACGGGGAAACCCTTTGATTTCGTGAATTTCGCGGCATTCCGACTTCGATTCCCCGTTTGCCAAAATTCAGTTTCCTTTGGATTTCGGGTCATCCCTCTTGAGCATGTATGCTTCTGCTACTTGTTCTACATCAGACTTCTTCCGCAAACGGCGAAACGCTTTGCCTCGGTGAGTTTCGCGGTATTCCGACTTCGATGCCCCGGTTGCCGATATTGAGTTGCCTTTGAATTTCGGGTGATCCCTCTTGAGCATGTATGCTTCTACTACTTGTTCTAAATCAGACTTCTTCCGCAAATGGCGACACGCTTTGACTTGGTGAGTTTCGCGGCATTCCGACTTCGATCCCTCGGTTGCCGATATTCAGTTGCCTTTGGATTTCGGGTCATCCCTCTTGAGCATGTATGCTTCTGCTACTTGTTCTACATCAAACTTCTTCCGCAAACGGCGAAACGCTTTGAGTCGCTGAATTTCGCGGCATTCCGACTTCGATTCCCCGTTTGCCGAAATCTAGTTTCCTTTGGATTTCGGGTGATCCCTCTTGAGCGTGGATGCTTCTCCTACTTGTTCTACATCAGAATTCTTCCGCAAACGGCGAAACGCTTTCCCTCAGTGAGTTTCACGGCATTCCGACTTCGATGCCCCGGTTGCCGACACTTAGTTGCCTTTGAATTTCGGGTGATCCCTCTTGAGCATGTATGCTTCTACTAGTTGTTCTAAATCAGACTTCTTCCGCAAATGGCGACACGCTTTGACTCGGTGAGTTTCGCGGCATTCCGACTTCGATGCCCTGGTTGCGAAAATTCAGTTGCCTTTGAATTTCTGGTGATCCCTCTTGAGCATGTATGCTTCTACTACTTGTTCTAAATCAGACTTCTTCCGCAAATGGCGACACGCTTTGACTCGGTGAGTTTCACGGCATTCCAACTTCGATGCCCTGGTTGCGAAAATTCAGTTGCCTTTGAATTTCGGGCGATCCCTCTTGAGCATGTATGCTTCTGCTACTTGTTCTAGATCAGAATTCTTCCGCAAACGGGGAAACTCTTTGACTCGGTGAATTTCGCGGCATTCCGACTTCGATTCCCCGTTTGCCGAAATTCAGTTGCCTTTGAATTTCGGGTGATCCCTCTTGACCATGTATGCTTCTGCTACTTGTTCTAGATCAGACTTCTTCCGCAAACGGGGAAACACTTTGATTTCGTGACTTTCGCGGCATTCCGACTTCGATTCCCCGTTTGCCAAAATTCAGTTTCCTTTGGATTTCGGGTCATCCCTCTTGAGCATGTATGCTTCTGCTACTTGTTCTAAATCAGACTTCTTCCGCAAACGTCGAAACGCTTTGCCTCGGTGAGTTTCGCGGTATTCCGACTTCGATGCCCCGGTTGCCGATATTGAGTTGCCTTTGAATTTCGGGTGATCCCTCTTGAGCATGTATGCTTCTACTACTTGTTCTAAATCAGACTTCTTCCGCAAATGGCGACACGCTTTGACTCGGTGAGTTTCGCGGCATTCCGACTTCGATGCCCCGGTTGCCGAAATTCAATTGCCTTTGAATTTCTAGTGATCCCTCTTGAGCATGTATGGTTCTGCTACTTCTTCTACATCAGACTTCTTCCGCAAATGTCGAAACGCTTTGCCTCGCTGAGTTTCGCGGCATTCCGACTTCGATCCCCCGGTTGCCGATATTCAGTTGCCTTTGGATTTCGGGTCATCCCTCTTGAGCATGTATGCTTCTGCTACTTGTTCTACATCAGACTTCTTCCGCAAACAGCGAAACACTTTGATTCGCTGAATTTCGCGGCATTCCGACTTCGATTCCCCGTTTGCCGAAATTCAGTTTCCTTTGGATTTCGGGTGATCCCTCTTGAGCATGGATGCTTCTGCTACTTGTTCTACATCAGAATTCTTCCGCAAATGGCGAAACGCTTTGCCTCAGTGAGTTTCACGGCATTCCGACTTCGATGCCCCGGTTGCCGACACTTAGTTGCCTTTGAATTTCGGGTGATCCCTCTTGAGCATGTATGCTTCTACTACTTGTTCTAAATCAGACATCTTCCGCAAAGGGCGACACGCTTTGACTCGGTGAGTTTCGCGGCATTCCAACTTCGATGCCCTGGTTGCGAAAATTCAGTTGCCTTTGAATTTCGGGTGATCCCTCTTGAGCATGTATGCTTCTGCTACTTGTTCTACATCAGACTTCTTCCGCAAACGGGGAAACTCTTTGACTCGGTGAATTTCGCGGCATTCCGACTTCGATGCCCCGGTTGCCGAAATTCAATTGCCTTTGAATTTCTAGTGATCCCTATTGAGCATGTATGCTTCTGCTACTTCTTCTACATCAGACTTCTTCCGCAAATGTCGAAACGCTTTGCCTCGCTGAGTTTCGCGGCATTCCGACTTCGATCCCCCGGTTGCCGATATTCAGTTGCCTTTGGATTTCGGGTCATCCCTCTTGAGCATGTATGCTTCTGCTACTTGTTCTACATCAGACTTCTTCCGCAAACGGCGAAACACTTTGATTCGCTGAATTTCACGGCATTCCGACTTCGATGCCCCGGTTGCCGACACTTAGTTGCCTTTGAATTTCGGGTGATCCCTCTTGAGCATGTATGCTTCTGCTACTTGTTCTAAATCAGACTTCTTCCGCAAAGGGCGACACGCTTTGACTCGGTGAGTTTCGCGGCATTCCAACTTCGATGCGCTGGTTGCGAAAATTCAGTTGCCTTTGAATTTCGGGTGATCCCTTTTGAGCATGTATGCTTCTGCTACTTGTTCTAGATCAGACTTCTTCCGCAAACGGGGAAACTCTTTGACTCGGTGAATTTCGCGGCATTCCGACTTCGATTCCCCGTTTGCCGATATTCAGTTACCTTTGGATTTCGGGTGATCCCTCTTGAGCATGTATGCTTCTACTACTTGTTCCAAATCAGACTTCTTCCGCAAACGGGGAAACGCTTTGAGTCGCTGAATTTCGCGGCATTCCGACTTCGATTCCCCGTTTGCCGAAATTCAGTTCCCTTTGGATTTCGGGTCATCCCTCTTGAGCATGTATGCTTCTGCTACTTGTTCTACATCAGACTTCTTCCACTAACAGGGCAACGCTTTCCCTCGATGACTTTCACGGCATTCCGGCTTCGATGCCTGGTCACCGAAATTCAGTTGCCTTTGGATTTCGGGTGATCCCTCTTGATCATGTATGCTTCTGCTACTTGTTCTAAATCAAACTTCTTCCGCAAATGGCGACACGCTTTGACTCGGTGAGTTTCGCGGCATTCCGACTTCGATGCCCTGGTTGCGAAAATTTTGTTGCCTTTGAATTTCTGGTGATCCCTCTTGAGCATGTATGCTTCTGCTACTTGTTCTACATCAGACTTCTTCCGCAAATGTCGAAACGCTTTGCCTCGGTCAGTTTCGCGGCATTCCGACTTTGATGCCCCTGTTGCTGATATGCAGTTGCCTTTGGATTTCGGGTGATCCCTCTTGAGCATGTATGCTTCTGCTACTTGTTCTAGATCAAACTTCTTCTGCAAACGGGGAAACGCTTTGACTCCTTGAATTTCGCGGCATTCCGACTTCGATGCCCCGGTTGCCGAAATTCAGTTGCCTTTAAATTTCTAGTGATCCCTCTTGAGCATGTATGCTTCTGCTACTTCTTCTACATCAGACTTCTTCCGCAAATGTCGAAACGCTTTGCCTCGGTGAGTTTCGCGGCATTCCGACTTCGATGCCCCGGTTGCCGATATTCAGTTGCCTTTGGATTTCGGGTCATCCCTCTTGAGCATGTATGCTTCTGCTACTTGTTCTACATCAGACTTCTTCCGCAAACGGCGAAACGCTTTGAGTCGCTGAATTTCGCGGCATTCCGACTTCGATTCCCCGTTTGCCGAAATTCAGTTTCCTTTGGATTTCGGGTGATCCCTCTTGAGCATGGATGCTTCTCCTACTTGTTCTACATCAGAATTCTTCCGCAAACGGCGAAACGCTTTCCCTCAGTGAGTTTCACGGCATTCCGACTTCGATGCCCCGGTTGCCGACACTTAGTTGCCTTTGAATTTCGGGTGATCCCTCTTGAGCATGTATGCTTCTGCTACTTGTTCTAAATCAGACTTCTTCCGCAAATGGCGACACGCTTTGACTCGGTGAGTTTCGCGGCATTCCGACTTCGATGCCCTGGTTGCGAAAATTTTGTTGCCTTTGAATTTCTGGTGATCCCTCTTGAGCATGTATGCTTCTGCTACTTGTTCTACATCAGACTTCTTCCGCAAATGTCGAAACGCTTTGCCTCGGTCAGTTTCGCGGCATTCCGACTTTGATGCCCCTGTTGCTGATATGCAGTTGCCTTTGGATTTCGGGTGATCCCTCTTGAGCATGTATGCTTCTGCTACTTGTTCTAGATCAAACTTCTTCTGCAAACGGGGAAACGCTTTGACTCCGTGAATTTCGCGGCATTCCGACTTCGATGCCCCGGTTGCCGAAATTCAGTTGCCTTTAAATTTCTAGTGATCCCTCTTGAGCATGTATGCTTCTGCTACTTCTTCTACATCAGACTTCTTCCGCAAATGTCGAAACGCTTTGCCTCGGTGAGTTTCGAGGCATTCCGACTTCGATGCCCCGGTTGCCGATATTCAGTTGCCTTTGGATTTCGGGTCATCCCTCTTGAGCATGTATGCTTCTGCTACTTGTTCTATATCAGACTTCTTCCGCAAACGGCGAAACGCTTTGAGTCGCTGAATTTCGCGGCATTCCGACTTCGATTCCCCGTTTGCCGAAATTCAGTTTCCTTTGGATTTCGGGTGATCCCTCTTGAGCATGGATGCTTCTGCTACTTGTTCTACATCAGAATTCTTCCGCAAACGGCGAAAAACTTTGCCTTAGTGAGTTTCACGGCATTCCGACTTCGATGCCCCGGTTGCCGACACTTAGTTGCCTTTGAATTTCGGGTGATCCCTCTTGAGCATGTATGCTTCTGCTACTTGTTCTAAATCAGACTTCTTCCGCAAATGGCGACACGCTTTGACTCGGTGAGTGTCGAGACATTCCTACTTCGATGCCCTGGTTGCGAAAATCCAGTTGCCTTTGAATTTCTGTTGATCCCTCTTGAGCATGTATGCTTCTGCTACTTGTTCTACATCAGACTTCTTCCGTTCAAACGCTTTGCCTCGGTGAGTTTCGCGGTATTCCGACTTCGATTCCCCGGTTGCCGATATTCAGTTGCCTTTGAATTTCGGGTGATCCCTCTTGAGCATGTATGCTTCTGCTACTTGTTCTAAATCAGACTTCTTCCGCAAATGGCGACACGCTTTGACTCGGTGAGTTTCGCGGCATTCCAACTTCGATGCCCTGGTTGCGAAAATTTTGTTGCCTTTGAATTTCTGGTGATCCCTCTTGAGCATGTATGCTTCTGCTACTTGTTCTACATCAGACTTCTTCCGCAAATGTCGAAACGCTTTGCCTCGGTCAGTTTCGCGGCATTCCGACTTTGATGCCCCTGTTGCTGATATGCAGTTGCCTTTGGATTTCGGGTGATCCCTCTTGAGCATGTATGCTTCTGCTACTTGTTCTAGATCAAACTTCTTCTGCAAACGGGGAAACGCTTTGACTCCGTGAATTTCGCGGCATTCCGACTTCGATGCCCCGGTTGCCGAAATTCAGTTGCCTTTAAATTTCTAGTGATCCCTCTTGAGCATGTATGCTTCTGCTACTTCTTCTACATCAGACTTCTTCCGCAAATGTCGAAACGCTTTGCCTCGGTGAGTTTCGAGGCATTCCGACTTCGATGCCCCGGTTGCCGATATTCAGTTGCCTTTGGATTTCGGGTCATCCCTCTTGAGCATGTATGCTTCTGCTACTTGTTCTATATCAGACTTCTTCCGCAAACGGCGAAACGCTTTGAGTCGCTGAATTTCGCGGCATTCCGACTTCGATTCCCCGTTTGCCGAAATTCAGTTTCCTTTGGATTTCGGGTGATCCCTCTTGAGCATGGATGCTTCTGCTACTTGTTCTACATCAGAATTCTTCCGCAAACGGCGAAAAACTTTGCCTTAGTGAGTTTCACGGCATTCCGACTTCGATGCCCCGGTTGCCGACACTTAGTTGCCTTTGAATTTCGGGTGATCCCTCTTGAGCATGTATGCTTCTGCTACTTGTTCTAAATCAGACTTCTTCCGCAAATGGCGACACGCTTTGACTCGGTGAGTGTCGAGACATTCCTACTTCGATGCCCTGGTTGCGAAAATCCAGTTGCCTTTGAATTTCTGTTGATCCCTCTTGAGCATGTATGCTTCTGCTACTTGTTCTACATCAGACTTCTTCCGTTCAAACGCTTTGCCTCGGTGAGTTTCGCGGTATTCCGACTTCGATTCCCCGGTTGCCGATATTCAGTTGCCTTTGAATTTCGGGTGATCCCTCTTGAGCATGTATGCTTCTGCTACTTGTTCTAAATCAGACTTCTTCCGCAAATGGCGACACGCTTTGACTCGGTGAGTTTCGCGGCATTCCAACTTCGATGCCCTGGTTGCGAAAATTTTGTTGCCTTTGAATTTCTGGTGATCCCTCTTGAGCATGTATGCTTCTGCTACTTGTTCTACATCAGACTTCTTCCGCAAATGTCGAAACGCTTTGCCTCGGTCAGTTTCGCGGCATTCCGACTTTGATGCCCCTGTTGCTGATATGCAGTTGCCTTTGGATTTCGGGTGATCCCTCTTGAGCATGTATGCTTCTGCTACTTGTTCTAGATCAAACTTCTTCTGCAAACGGGGAAACGCTTTGACTCCGTGAATTTCGCGGCATTCCGACTTCGATGCCCCGGTTGCCGAAATTCAGTTGCCTTTAAATTTCTAGTGATCCCTCTTGAGCATGTATGCTTCTGCTACTTCTTCTACATCAGACTTCTTCCGCAAATGTCGAAACGCTTTGCCTCGGTGAGTTTCGAGGCATTCCGACTTCGATGCCCCGGTTGCCGATATTCAGTTGCCTTTGGATTTCGGGTCATCCCTCTTGAGCATGTATGCTTCTGCTACTTGTTCTATATCAGACTTCTTCCGCAAACGGCGAAACGCTTTGAGTCGCTGAATTTCGCGGCATTCCGACTTCGATTCCCCGTTTGCCGAAATTCAGTTTCCTTTGGATTTCGGGTGATCCCTCTTGAGCATGGATGCTTCTGCTACTTGTTCTACATCAGAATTCTTCCGCAAACGGCGAAAAACTTTGCCTTAGTGAGTTTCACGGCATTCCGACTTCGATGCCCCGGTTGCCGACACTTAGTTGCCTTTGAATTTCGGGTGATCCCTCTTGAGCATGTATGCTTCTGCTACTTGTTCTAAATCAGACTTCTTCCGCAAATGGCGACACGCTTTGACTCGGTGAGTGTCGAGACATTCCTACTTCGATGCCCTGGTTGCGAAAATCCAGTTGCCTTTGAATTTCTGTTGATCCCTCTTGAGCATGTATGCTTCTGCTACTTGTTCTACATCAGACTTCTTCCGTTCAAACGCTTTGCCTCGGTGAGTTTCGCGGTATTCCGACTTCGATTCCCCGGTTGCCGATATTCAGTTGCCTTTGAATTTCGGGTGATCCCTCTTGAGCATGTATGCTTCTGCTACTTGTTCTAAATCAGACTTCTTCCGCAAATGGCGACACGCTTTGACTCGGTGAGTTTCGCGGCATTCCAACTTCGATGCCCTGGTTGCGAAAATTTTGTTGCCTTTGAATTTCTGGTGATCCCTCTTGAGCATGTATGCTTCTGCTACTTGTTCTACATCAGACTTCTTCCGCAAATGTCGAAACGCTTTGCCTCGGTCAGTTTCGCGGCATTCCGACTTTGATGCCCCTGTTGCTGATATGCAGTTGCCTTTGGATTTCGGGTGATCCCTCTTGAGCATGTATGCTTCTGCTACTTGTTCTAGATCAAACTTCTTCTGCAAACGGGGAAACGCTTTGACTCCGTGAATTTCGCGGCATTCCGACTTCGATGCCCCGGTTGCCGAAATTCAGTTGCCTTTAAATTTCTAGTGATCCCTCTTGAGCATGTATGCTTCTGCTACTTCTTCTACATCAGACTTCTTCCGCAAATGTCGAAACGCTTTGCCTCGGTGAGTTTCGAGGCATTCCGACTTCGATGCCCCGGTTGCCGATATTCAGTTGCCTTTGGATTTCGGGTCATCCCTCTTGAGCATGTATGCTTCTGCTACTTGTTCTATATCAGACTTCTTCCGCAAACGGCGAAACGCTTTGAGTCGCTGAATTTCGCGGCATTCCGACTTCGATTCCCCGTTTGCCGAAATTCAGTTTCCTTTGGATTTCGGGTGATCCCTCTTGAGCATGGATGCTTCTGCTACTTGTTCTACATCAGAATTCTTCCGCAAACGGCGAAAAACTTTGCCTTAGTGAGTTTCACGGCATTCCGACTTCGATGCCCCGGTTGCCGACACTTAGTTGCCTTTGAATTTCGGGTGATCCCTCTTGAGCATGTATGCTTCTGCTACTTGTTCTAAATCAGACTTCTTCCGCAAATGGCGACACGCTTTGACTCGGTGAGTGTCGAGACATTCCTACTTCGATGCCCTGGTTGCGAAAATCCAGTTGCCTTTGAATTTCTGTTGATCCCTCTTGAGCATGTATGCTTCTGCTACTTGTTCTACATCAGACTTCTTCCGTTCAAACGCTTTGCCTCGGTGAGTTTCGCGGTATTCCGACTTCGATTCCCCAGTTGCCGATATTCAGTTGCCTTTGAATTTCGGGTGATCCCTCTTGAGCATGTATGCTTCTGCTACTTGTTCTAAATCAGACTTCTTCCGCAAATGGCGACACGCTTTGACTCGGTGAGTTTCGCGGCATTCCAACTTCGATGCCCTGGTTGCGAAAATTCAGTTGCCTTTGAATTTTGGGCGATCCCTCTTGAGCATGTATGCTTCTGCTACTTGTTCTAGATCAGACTTCTTCAGGAAACGGGGAAACGCTTTGACTCGGTGAATTTCGCGGCATTCCGACTTCGATGCCCCGGTTGCCGAAATTCCGTTGCCTTTGAATTTCGGGTGATCCCTTTTGAGCATGTATGCTTCTGCTACTTGTTCTACATCAGACTTCTTCCGCAAACGGCGAAACGCTTTGACTCGGTGAATTTGGCGGCATTCCGAATTCGATTCCCCGTTTGCCGAAATTCAGTTGCCTTTGAATTTCGGGTGATCCCTCTTGAGCATGGATGCTTCTGCTACTTGTTCTACATCAGACTTCTTCCGCAAACGTCGAAACTATTTGAGTCGGTGAATTTCGCGGCATTCCGACTTCGATTCCCCGTTTGCCGAAATTCAGTTTCCTTCGGATTTCGGGTCATCACTCTTGAGCATGGATGCTTCTGCTACTTGTTCTACATCATACTTCTTCCGCAAACGGCGAAACTCTTTGCCTCGGTGAGTTTCGCGGCATTCCGACTTCGATGCCCCGGTTGCCGAAATACAGTTGCCTTTGAATTTCGGGTGATCCATCTTGAGCATGTATGCTTCTGCTACTTGTTCTACATCAGACTTTTTCCGCTAACAGGGCAACGCTTTGCCTCGATGACTTTCGCGGCATTCCGGCTTCGATGCCCGATCGTCGAAATTCAGTTGCCTTTGGATTTCTGGTGATCCCTCTTGAGCATGTATGCTTCTGCTACTTGTTCCACATCAGACTTCTTCTGCAAATGTCGAAACGCTTTGCCTCGGTGAGTTTCGCAGCATTCCAACTTTGATGCCCCTGTTGCCGATATGCAGTTGCCTTTGGATTTCGGGTGATCCCTTTTGAGCATGTATGCTTCTGCTACTTGTTCTAGATCAGACTTCTTCCGCAAACGGGGAAACGCTTTGATTCGCTGAATTTCGCGGCATTCCGACTTCGATTCCCCGTTTGCCGAAATTCAGTTTCCTTTGGATTTCGGGTCATCCCTCTTGAGCATGTATGCTTCTGCTACTTGTTCTACATCAGACTTCTTCCGCAAACGGCGAAACGTTTTGACTCGGTGAAATTCGCGGCATTCAGACTTCGATTCCCGTTTGCCGAAATTCAATTGCCTTTGAATTTCAGTTGATCCCTCTTGAGCATGGATGCTTCTGCTACTTGTTCTACATCAGACTTCTTCCGCAAATGGCGAAACGCATTGCCTCAGTGAGTTTCACGGGATTCCGACTTCGATGCCCCGGTTGCCGACACTTAGTTGCCTTTGAATTTCGGGTGATCCCTCTTGAGCATGTATGCTTCTGCTACTTGTTCTAAATCAGACTTCTTCCGCAAATGGCGACACGCTTTGACTCGGTGAGTTTCGCGGCATTCCGACTTCGATTCCTTGGTTGCAAAAATTCAGTTGCCTTTGAATTTTTGGTGATCCCTCTTGAGCATGTATGCTTCTGCTACTTGTTCTACATCAGACTTCTTCCGCAAATATCGAAACGCTTTGCCTCGGTGAGTTTCGCGACATTCCGACTTTGATGCCCCTGTTGCCCATATTCAGTTGCCTTTGGATTTCGGGTGATCCCTCTTGAGCATGTATGCTTCTGCTACTTGTTCTAGATCAGACTTCTTCCGCAAACGGGGAAACACTTGGACTCGGTGAATTTCGCGGCATTCCGACTTCGATGCCCCTGTTTCCGAAATTCAGTTGCCTTTGAATTTCGGGTGATCCCTCTTGAGCATGTATGCTTCTGCTACTTGTTCTAGATCAGACTTCTTCCGCAAACGGGGAAACTCTTTGACTCGGTGAATTTTGCGGCATTCCGACTTCGATTCCCCGTTTGCCGAAATTCAGTTCCCTTTGGATTTCGTGTGATCCGTCTTGAGCATGTATGCTTCTACTACTTGTTCTAAATCAGACTTCTTCCGCAAACGGGGAAACGCTTTGATTCGCTGAATTTCGCGGTATTCCGACTTCGATTCCCCGTTTGCCGAAATTCAGTTTCCTTTGGATTTCGGGTCATCCCTCTTGAGCATGGATGCTTCTGCTACTGGTTCTACATCAGACTTCTTCCGCAAACGGCGAAACGCTTTGCCTCAGTGAGTTTCACGGCATTTCGACTTCGATGCCCTGTTGCCGAAATTTAGTTGCCTTTGAATTTCGGGTGATCCCTCTTGAGCATGTATGCTTATGCTACTTGTTCTAAATCAGACTTCTTCTGTAAATGGTGAAACGCTTTGACTCGATGAGTTTCGCGGCATTCCGACTTCGATGCCCCGGTTGCCGAAATTCAGTTGACTTTGAATTTCGGGCGATCCGTCTTGAGCATGTATGCTTCTGCTACTTGTTCTACATCAGACTTCTTCCGCAAACGGGGAAACTCTTTGACTCGGTGAATTTTGCGGCAATCCAACTTCGATGCCCGGTCGTCGAAATTCAGTTGCCTTTGGATTTCGGGTGATCCCTCTTGAGCATGTATGCTTCTGCTACTTGTTCTAGATCAGACTTCTTCCGCAAACGAGGAAACTCTTTGACTCGGTGAATTTTGCGGCATTCCGACTTCGATGCCCCGGTTGCCGAAATTCAGTTGCCTTTGAATTTCGGGCGATCCGTCTTGAGCATGTATGCTTCTGCTACTTGTTCTACATCAGACTTCTTCCGCAAACGGGGAAACTCTTTGACTCGGTGAATTTTGCGGCAATCCAACTTCGATGCCCGGTCGTCGAAATTCAGTTGCCTTTGGATTTCGGGTGATCCCTCTTGAGCATGTATGCTTCTGCTACTTGTTCTACATCAGACTTCTTCCGCAAACGGGGAAACGCTTTGACTCGGTGAATTTCGCGGCATTCCGACTTCGATGCCCCGGTTGCCGAAATTCAGTTGCCTTTGAATTTCGGGTTATCCCTCTTGAGCATGTATGCTTCTGCTACTTGTTTTAAATCAGACTTCTTCCGTAAATGGTGAAACGCTTTGACTCGATGAGTTTCGCGGCATTCCGACTTCGATGCCCCGGTTGCCGAAATTCAGTTGCCTTTGAATTTCGGGCGATCCGTCTTGAGCATGTATGCTTCTGCTACTTGTTCTAGATCAGACTTCTTACGCAAACGGGGAAACGCTTTGACTCGGTGAATTTCGCGGCATTCCGACATCGATTCCCCGTTTGCCGAAATTCAGTTACCTTTGGATTTTGGGTGATCCCTCTTGAGCATGTATGCTTCTACTACTTGTTCTAAATCAGAATTCTTTCGCAAACGGGGAAACGCTTTGACTCGGTGAATTTCGCGGCATTCCGACTTCGATGCCCCTGTTGCCGAAATTCAGTTGCCTTTGAATTTCGGGTGATCCCTCTTGAGCATGTATGCTTCTGCTACTTGTTCTACATCAGACTTCTTCCGCAAACGGCGAAACGCTTTGACTCGGTGAAATTCGCGGCATTCAGACTTCGATTCCCGTTTGCCGAAATTCAGTTGCCTTTGAATTTCGGGTGATCCCTCTTGAGCATGGATGCTTCTGCTACTTGTTCTACATCAGACTTCTTCCGCCAACGGCGAAACGCTTTGCCTCAGTGAGTTTCACAGCATTCCGACTTCGATGCCCCGGTTGCCGACACTTAGTTGCCTTTGAATGTCGGGTGATCCCTCTTGAGCATGTATGCTTCTGCTACTTGTTCTACATCAGTCTTCTTCCGCAAATGGCGACACGCTTTGACTCGGTGAGTTTCGCGGCATTCCGACTTCGATTCCTTGGTTGCGAAAATTCAGTTGCCTTTGGATTTCTGGTGATCCCTCTTGAGCATGTATGCTTCTGCTACTTGTTCTAAATCAGACTTCTTCAACAAATGGCGACACGCTTTGACTCGGTGAGTTTCGCGGCATTCCGACTTCGATTCCTTGGTTGCGAAAATTCAGTTGCCTTTGAATTTCTGGTGATCCCTCTTGAGCATGTATGCTTCTGCTACTTGTTCTACATCAGACTTCTTCCGCAAATGTCGAAACGCTTTGCCTCGGTGAGTTTCGCGACATTCCGACTTGGATGCCCCTGTTGCCCATATTTAGTTGCCTTTGGATTTCGGGTGATCCCTCTTTAGCATGTATGCTTCTGCTACTTGTTCTAGATCAGACTTCTTCCGCAAACGGGGAAACGCTTTGACTCGGTGAATTTCGCGGCATTCCGACTTCGATGCCCCTGTTGCCGAAATTCAGTTGCCTTTGAATTTCGGGTGATCCCTCTTGAGCATGGATGCTTCTCCTACTTGTTCTACATCAGACTTCTTCCGCAAACGGCGAAACGCTTTGCCTCAGTGAGTTTCACGGCATTTCGACTTCGATGCCCCTGTTGCCGAAATTTAGTTGCCTTTGAATTTCGGGTGATCCCTCTTGAGCATGTATGCTTCTGCTACTTGTTCTAGATCAGACTTCTTACGCAAACGGGGAAACGCTTTGACTCGGTGAATTTCGCGGCATTCGGACATCGATTCCCCGTTTGCCGAAATTCAGTTACCTTTGGATTTCGGGTGATCCCTCTTGAGCATGTATGCTTCTACTACTTGTTCTAAATCAGACTTCTTCCGCAAACGGGGAAACGCTTTGATTCGCTGAATTTCGCGGCATTCCGCCTTCGATTCCCCGTTTGCCGAAATTCAGTTTCCTTTGGATTTCGGGTCATCCCTCTTGAGCATGTATGCTTCTGCTACTTGTTCTACATTAGACTTCTTCCGCAAACGGCGAAACGCTTTGACTCGGTGAATTTCGCGGCATTCAGACTTCGATTCCCGTTTGCCGAAATTCAGTTGCCTTTGAATTTCGGGTGATCCCTCTTGAGCATGGATGCTTCTGCTACTGGTTCTACATCAGACTTCTTCCGCAAACGGCGAAACGCTTTGCCTCTGTGAGTTTCACGGCATTTCGACTTCGATGCCCCTTTTGCCGAAATTTAGTTGCCTTTGAATTTCGGGTGATCCCTCTTGAGCATGTATGCTTATGCTACTGGTTCTACATCAGTCTTCTTCCGCAAACGGCGAAACGCTTTGACTCGGTGAGTTTCACGGCATTCCGACTTCGATGCCCCGGTTTCCGAAATTCAGTTGCCTTTGAATTTCGGGTTATCCCTGTTGAGCATGTATGCTTCTGCTACTTGTTTTAAATCAGACTTCTTCCGTAAATGGTGAAACGCTTTGACTCGATGAGTTTCGCGGCATTCCGACTTCGATGCCCCAGTTGCCGAAATTCAGTTGCCTTTGAATTTCGGGCGATCCGTCTTGAGCATGTATGCTTCTGCTACTGGTTCTACATCAGACTTCTTCCGCAAACGGCGAAACGCTTTGACTCGGTGAGTTTCACGGCATTCCGACTTCGATGCCCCGGTTTCCGAAATTCAGTTGCCTTTGAATTTCGGGTTATCCCTGTTGAGCATGTATGCTTCTGCTACTTGTTTTAAATCAGACTTCTTCCGTAAATGGTGAAACGCTTTGACTCGATGAGTTTCGCGGCATTCCGACTTCGATGCCCCAGTTGCCGAAATTCAGTTGCCTTTGAATTTCGGGCGATCCGTCTTGAGCATGTATGCTTCTGCTACTTGTTCTAGATCAGACTTCTTACGCAAACGGGGAAACGCTTTGACTCGGTGAATTTCGCGGCATTCCGACATCGATTCCCCGTTTGCCGAAATTCAGTTCCCTTTGGATTTTGGGTGATCCCTCTTGAGCATGTATGCTTCGGCATTCCGACTTCGATGCCCCAGTTGCCGAAATTCAGTTGCCTTTGAATTTCGGGCGATCCGTCTTGAGCATGTATGCTTCTGCAACTTGTTCTAGATCAGACTTCTTACGCAAACGGGGAAACGCTTTGACTCGGTGAATTTCGCGGCATTCCGACATCGATTCCCCGTTTGCCGAAATTCAGTTCCCTTTGGATTTTGGGTGATCCCTCTTGAGCATGTATGCTTCGGCATTCCGACTTCGATGCCCCAGTTGCCGAAATTCAGTTGCCTTTGAATTTCGGGCGATCCGTCTTGAGCATGTATGCTTCTGCTACTTGTTCTAGATCAGACTTCTTACGCAAACGGGGAAACGCTTTGACTCGGTGAGTTTCGCGGCATTCCGGCTTCGATGCCCCGGTAGCCAAAATTTAGTTGCCTTTGAATTTCGGGTGATCCCTGTTGAGCATGTATGCTTCTGCTACTTGTTCTAAATCAGACTTCTTCCGCAAATGGTGAAATGCTTTGCCTCGATGAGTTTCGCGGCATTCTGACTTCGATGCCCCGGTTGCCGAAATTCAGTTGCCTTTGAATTTCGGGCGATCCCTCTTGAGCATGTATGCTTCTGCTACTTGTTCTATATGAGACTTCTTCCGCAAACGGGGAAACACTTTGACTCGGTGAATTTCATGGCAATCCAACTTCGATGCCCGGTCGTCGAAATTCAGTTGCCTTTGGATTTCTGGTGATCCCTCTTGAGCATGTATGCTTCTGCTACTTGTTCTACATCAGACTTCTTCCGCAAATGTCGAAACGCTTTGCCTCAGTGAGTTAAGCGGCATTCCAACTTTGATGCCCCTGTTGCCGATATGCAGTTGCCTTTGGATTTCGGGTGATCCCTTTTGAGCATGTATGCTTCTGCTACTTGTTCTAGATCAGACTTCTTCCGCAAACGGGGAAACGATTTGACTCGGTGAATTTCGCGGCATTCCGACATCGATTCCCCGTTTGCCGAAATTCAGTTACCTTTGGATTTCGGGTGATCCCTCTTGAGCATGTATGCTTCTACTACTTGTTCTAAATCAGACTTCTTCCGCAAACGGGGAAACGCTTTGATTCGCTGAATTTCGCGGCATTCCGCCTTCGATTCCCCATTTGCCGAAATTCAGTTTCCTTTGGATTTCGGGTCATCCCTCTTGAGCATGTATGCTTCTGCTACTTGTTCTACATTAGACTTCTTCCGCAAACGGCGAAACGCTTTGACTCGGTGAATTTCGCGGCATTCAGACTTCGATTCCCGTTTGCCGAAATTCAGTTGCCTTTGAATTTCGGGTGATCCCTCTTGAGCATGGATGCTTCTGCTACTGGTTCTACATCAGACTTCTTCCGCAAACGGCGAAACGCTTTGCCTCTGTGAGTTTCACGGCATTTCGACTTCGATGCCCCTGTTGCCGAAATTTAGTTGCCTTTGAATTTCGGGTGATCCCTCTTGAGCATGTATGCTTATGCTACTGGTTCTACATCAGTCTTCTTCCGCAAACGGCGAAACGCTTTGACTCGGTGAGTTTCACGGCATTCCGACTTCGATGCCCCGGTTTCCGAAATTCAGTTGCCTTTGAATTTCGGGTTATCCCTGTTGAGCATGTATGCTTCTGCTACTTGTTTTAAATCAGACTTCTTCCGTAAATGGTGAAACGCTTTGACTCGATGAGTTTCGCGGCATTCCGACTTCGATGCCCCAGTTGCCGAAATTCAGTTGCCTTTGAATTTCGGGCGATCCGTCTTGAGCATGTATGCTTCTGCTACTGGTTCTACATCAGACTTCTTCCGCAAACGGCGAAACGCTTTGACTCGGTGAGTTTCACGGCATTCCGACTTCGATGCCCCGGTTTCCGAAATTCAGTTGCCTTTGAATTTCGGGTTATCCCTGTTGAGCATGTATGCTTCTGCTACTTGTTTTAAATCAGACTTCTTCCGTAAATGGTGAAACGCTTTGACTCGATGAGTTTCGCGGCATTCCGACTTCGATGCCCCAGTTGCCGAAATTCAGTTGCCTTTGAATTTCGGGCGATCCGTCTTGAGCATGTATGCTTCTGCTACTTGTTCTAGATCAGACTTCTTACGCAAACGGGGAAACGCTTTGACTCGGTGAATTTCGCGGCATTCCGACATCGATTCCCCGTTTGCCGAAATTCAGTTCCCTTTGGATTTTGGGTGATCCCTCTTGAGCATGTATGCTTCGGCATTCCGACTTCGATGCCCCAGTTGCCGAAATTCAGTTGCCTTTGAATTTCGGGCGATCCGTCTTGAGCATGTATGCTTCTGCTACTTGTTCTAGATCAGACTTCTTACGCAAACGGGGAAACGCTTTGACTCGGTGAGTTTCGCGGCATTCCGGCTTCGATGCCCCGGTAGCCAAAATTTAGTTGCCTTTGAATTTCGGGTGATCCCTGTTGAGCATGTATGCTTCTGCTACTTGTTCTAAATCAGACTTCTTCCGCAAACGGTGAAATGCTTTGCCTCGATGAGTTTCGCGGCATTCTGACTTCGATGCCCCGGTTGCCGAAATTCAGTTGCCTTTGAATTTCGGGCGATCCCTCTTGAGCATGTATGCTTCTGCTACTTGTTCTATATGAGACTTCTTCCGCAAACGGGGAAACACTTTGACTCGGTGAATTTCATGGCAATCCAACTTCGATGCCCGGTCGTCGAAATTCAGTTGCCTTTGGATTTCTGGTGATCCCTCTTGAGCATGTATGCTTCTGCTACTTGTTCTACATCAGACTTCTTCCGCAAATGTCGAAACGCTTTGCCTCAGTGAGTTTCGCGGCATTCCAACTTTGATGCCCCTGTTGCCGATATGCAGTTGCCTTTGGATTTCGGGTGATCCCTTTTGAGCATGTATGCTTCTGCTACTTGTTCTAGATCAGACTTCTTCCGCAAACGGGGAAACGATTTGACTCGGTGAATTTCGCGGCATTCCGACATCGATTCCCCGTTTGCCGAAATTCAGTTACCTTTGGATTTCGGGTGATCCCTCTTGAGCATGTATGCTTCTACTACTTGTTCTAAATCAGACTTCTTCCGCAAACGGGGAAACGCTTTGATTCGCTGAATTTCGCGGCATTCCGCCTTCGATTCCCCGTTTGCCGAAATTCAGTTTCCTTTGGATTTCGGGTCATCCCTCTTGAGCATGTATGCTTCTGCTACTTGTTCTACATTAGACTTCTTCCGCAAACGGCGAAACGCTTTGACTCGGTGAATTTCGCGGCATTCAGACTTCGATTCCCGTTTGCCGAAATTCAGTTGCCTTTGAATTTCGGGTGATCCCTCTTGAGCATGGATGCTTCTGCTACTGGTTCTACATCAGACTTCTTCCGCAAACGGCGAAACGCTTTGCCTCTGTGAGTTTCACGGCATTTCGACTTCGATGCCCCTGTTGCCGAAATTTAGTTGCCTTTGAATTTCGGGTGATCCCTCTTGAGCATGTATGCTTATGCTACTGGTTCTACATCAGTCTTCTTCCGCAAACTGCGAAACGCTTTGACTCGGTGAGTTTCACGGCATTCCGACTTCGATGCCCCGGTTTCCGAAATTCAGTTGCCTTTGAATTTCGGGTTATCCCTGTTGAGCATGTATGCTTCTGCTACTTGTTTTAAATCAGACTTCTTCCGTAAATGGTGAAACGCTTTGACTCGATGAGTTTCGCGGCATTCCGACTTCGATGCCCCAGTTGCCGAAATTCAGTTGCCTTTGAATTTCGGGCGATCCGTCTTGAGCATGTATGCTTCTGCTACTGGTTCTACATCAGACTTCTTCCGCAAACGGCGAAACGCTTTGACTCGGTGAGTTTCACGGCATTCCGACTTCGATGCCCCGGTTTCCGAAATTCAGTTGCCTTTGAATTTCGGGTTATCCCTGTTGAGCATGTATGCTTCTGCTACTTGTTTTAAATCAGACTTCTTCCGTAAATGGTGAAACGCTTTGACTCGATGAGTTTCGCGGCATTCCGACTTCGATGCCCCAGTTGCCGAAATTCAGTTGCCTTTGAATTTCGGGCGATCCGTCTTGAGCATGTATGCTTCTGCTACTTGTTCTAGATCAGACTTCTTACGCAAACGGGGAAACGCTTTGACTCGGTGAATTTCGCGGCATTCCGACATCGATTCCCCGTTTGCCGAAATTCAGTTCCCTTTGGATTTTGGGTGATCCCTCTTGAGCATGTATGCTTCGGCATTCCGACTTCGATGCCCCAGTTGCCGAAATTCAGTTGCCTTTGAATTTCGGGCGATCCGTTTTGAGCATGTATGCTTCTGCTACTTGTTCTAGATCAGACTTCTTACGCAAACGGGGAAACGCTTTGACTCGGTGAATTTCGCGGCATTCCGACATCGATTCCCCGTTTGCCTAAAAATTCAGTTCCCTTTGGATTTTGGGTGATCCCTCTTGAGCATGTATGCTTCTACTACTTGTTCTAAATCAGACTTCTTCCGCAAACGGGGAAACGCTTTGACTCGGCGAATTTCGCGGCATTCCGACTTCGATGCCCTTGTTGCCGAAATTCAGTTGCCTTTGAATTTCGGGTGATCCCTCTTGAGCATGTATGCTTCTGCTACTTGTTCTACATCAGACTTCTTCCGCAAATGGCGACACGCTTTGACTCGGTGAGTTTCGCGGTATTCCGACTTCGATTCCTTGGTTGCGAAAATTCAGTTGCCTTTGAATTTCTGGTGATCCCTCTTGAGCATGTATGCTTCTGCTACTTGTTCTACATCAGACTTCTTCCGCAAATGTCGAAACGCTTTGCCACGGTGAGTTTCGCGGCATTCCGACTTTGATGCCCCTGTTGCCCATATTCAGTTGCCTTTGGATTTTGGGTGATCCCTCTTGAGCATGTATGTTTCTGCTACTTGTTCTAGATCAGACTTCTTCCGCAAACGGGGAAACGCTTTGACTCGGTGAATTTCGCGGCATTCCGATTTCGATGCCCCTGTTGCCGAAATTCAGTTGCCTTTGCATTTCGGGTGATCCCTCTTGGGCATGTATGCTTCTGCTACTTGTTCTAGATCAGACTTCTTCCGCAAACGGCGACACGCTTTGACTCGGTGAGTTTCGCGGTATTCCGACTTCGATTCCTTGGTTGCGAAAATTCAGTTGCCTTTGAATTTCTGGTGATCCCTCTTGAGCATGTATGCTTCTGCTACTTGTTCTACATCAGACTTCTTCCGCAAATGTCGAAACGCTTTGCCTCGGTGAGTTTCGCGGCATTCCGACTTTGATGCCCCTGTTGCCCATATTCAGTTGCCTTTGGATTTCTGGTGATCCCTCTTGAGCATGTATGCTTCTGCTACTTGTTCTAGATCAGACTTCTTCCGCAAACGGCGAAACGCTTTGCCTCAGTGAGTTTCACGGCATTTCGACTTCGATGCCCCTGTTGCTGAAATTTAGTTGCCTTTGAATTTCGGGTGATCCCTCTTGAGCATGTATGCTTATGCTACTTGTTCTACATCAGACTTCTTCCGCAAACGGCGAAACGCTTTGACTCGGTGAGTTTCGCGGCATTCCGACTTCGATGCTCCGGTAGCCGAAATTTAGTTGCCCTTGAATTTCGGGTGATCCCTCTTGAGCATGTATGCTTCTGCTACTTGTTTAAAATCAGACTTCTTCCGTAAATGGTGAAACGCTTTGACTCGCTAAGTTTCGCGGCATTCCGACTTCGATGCCCCGGTTGCCGAAATTCAGTTGCCTTTGAATTACGGGCGATCCCTCTTGAGCATGTATGCTTCTGCTACTTGTTTTATATGAGACTTCTTCCGCAAACGGGGAAACACTTTGACTCGGTGAATTTCGCGGCAATCCGACTTCGATTCCCCGTTTGCCGAAATTCAGTTGCCTTTGGATTTCGGGAGATCCCTCTTGAGCATGTATGCTTCTGCTACTTGTTCTAAATCAGACTTCTTCCGCAAACGGGGAAACGCTTTGATTCGGTGAATTTCACGGCATTCCGACTTCGATTCCTCGTTTGCCGAAATTGAGTTTCCTATGGATTTTGGGTCATCCCTCTTGAGCATGTATGCTTCTGCTACTTGTTCTAGATTAGACTTCTTCCGCAAACGGGGAAACGCTTTCACTCGATGAATTTCGCTGCATCCGACTTCGATGCCCCGATTGCCGA
Organism: Populus davidiana; assembly: GCA_030145905.1. NCBI lineage: Eukaryota > Viridiplantae > Streptophyta > Magnoliopsida > Malpighiales > Salicaceae > Populus > Populus davidiana. The sequence goes on along the minus strand of CM057794.1, from coordinate 25,734,482 downwards.
AATTCAGTTGCCTTTGAATTTCGGGTGATCCCTCTTGAGCATGTATGCTTCTGCTACTTGTTCTAGATCAGACTTCTTCCGCAAACGGGGAAACTCTTTGACTCGGCGAATTTTGCGGCATTCCGACTTCGATTCCCCGTTTGCCGAAATTCAGTTACCTTTGGATTTCGGGTGATCCCTCTTGAGCATGTATGCTTCTGCTACTTGTTCTAGATCAGACTTCTTCCGCAAACGGGGAAACGCTTTGACTCGGTGAATTTCGCGGCATTCCAACTTTGATGCCCTTGTTGCCAAAATTCAGTTGCCTTTGAATTTCGGGTGATCCCTCTTGAGCATGTATGCTTCTGCTACTTGTTCTAGATCAGACTTCTTCCGCAAACGGTGAAACTCTTTGACTCGGTGAATTTCGCGGCATTCCGACTTCGATTCCCCGTTTGCCGAAATTTAGTTACCTTTGGATTTTGGGTGATCCCTCTTGAGCATGTATGCTTCTACTACTTGTTCTAAATCAGACTTCTTCCGCAAACGGGGAAACTCTTTGATTAGCTAAATTTCGCGGGATTCCGACTTCGATTCCCCGTTTGCCAAAATTCAGTTTCTTTTGGATTTCGGGTCATCCCTCTTGAGCATGTACGCTTCTGCTACTTGTTCTACATCAGACTTCTTCCGCAAACGGCGAAACGCTTTGACTCGGTGAATTTCGCGGCATTCCGACTTCGATTACCCGTTTGACGAAATTCAGTTGCCTTTGAATTTTGGGTGATCCCTCTTGAGCATGTAAGCTTCTGCTACTTGTTCTAGATCAGACTTCTTCCGCAAACGGGGAAACTCTTTGACATGGTGAATTTCGCGGCATTCCGACTTCGATTCCCCGTTTGCCGAAATTCAGTTTCCTTTGGATTTCGGGTCATCCCTCTTGAGCATGTATGCTTCTGCTACTCGTTCTACATCAGACTTCTTCCGCAAACGGCGAAACGCTTGGCCTCGGTGAGTTTCATGGTATTCCGACTTCGATGCCCCGGTTGCCGAAATACAGTTGCCTTTGAATTTCGGGTGATCCCTCTTGAGCATGTATGCTTCTGCTACTTGTTCTACATCAGATTTCTTCCGCTAACAGGGCAACACTTTGCCTCGATGACTTTCGCGGCATTCCGGCTTCGATGTCCGGTCAATGAAATTCAGTTGCCTTTGGATTTCGGGTGATCCCTATTGATCATGTATGCTTCTGCTACTTGTTCAAAATCAGACTTCTTCTGCAAATGGCGACACGCTTTGACTCGGTGATTTTCGCGGCATTCCGACTTCGATGCCCTGGTTGCGAAAATTCAGTTGCCTTTGAATTTCTGGTGATCCCTCTTGAGCATGTATGCATCTGCTACTTGTTCTACATCAGACTTCTTTCGCAAACGTCGAAACGCTTTGCCTCGGTGAGTTTCGCGGCATCCGACTTCGATGCCCCGGTTGACGAAATTCAATTTCCTTTGAATTTCGGGTGATCCCTCTTGAGCATGTATGCTTCTGCTACTTGTTCTACATCAGACTTCTTCCGCAAACGGGGAAACGCTTTCACTCGGTGAATTTCGCGGCATCCGACTTCGATTCCCCATTTGCTGAAATTCAGTTACTTTTGGATTTCGGGTTATCCCTCTTGAGCATGTATGCTTCTGCTACTTGTTCTAAATCAGACTTCTTCCTCAAACGGGGAAACGCTTTGATTCGGTGAATTTCGCGGCATTCCGACTTCGATTCCCTGTTTTCCGAAATTCAGTTTCCTTTGGATTTAGGGTCATCCCTCTTGAGCATGTATGCTTCTGCTACTTGTTCTAAATCAGACTTCTTCCGCAAATGGCGACACGCTGTGACTCGGTGAGTTTCGCGGCATTCCGACTACGATGCCCTGGTTGCGAAAATTCAGTTGCTTTTGAATTTCTGGAGATCCCTCTTGAGCATGTATACTTCTGCTACTTGTTCTACATCAGACTTCTTCCGCAAACAGGGAAACGCTTTGACCGGGTGAATTTCATGGCATTCCGACTTCGATGCCCCGGTAGCCGAAATTCAGTTGCCTTTGAATTTTGGGTGATCCCTCTTGAGCATGTATGCTTCAGCTACTTGTTTTAAATCAGACTTCTTCCGCAAACGGGGAAACGCTTTGATTCGCTGAGTTTCGCGGCATCCGACTTCGATTCCCCGTTTGCCGAAATTCAGTTCCTTTTGGATTTCGAGTGATCCCTCTTGAGCATGTATGGTTCTGCTACTTGTTCTAAATCAGACTTCTTCCGCAAACGGGGAAACGCTTTGATTCGGTGAATTTCGCGGCATTCCGCCTTCGATTCCGCGTTTGCCGAAATTCAGTTTCCTATGGATTTTGGGTCATCCCTCTTGAGCATGTATGCTTCTGCTACTTGTTCCAAATCATATTTCTTCCGCAAACGGCGAAACGCTTTGCCTCGGTGAGTTTCCCGGCATTCCGACTTCGATGCCCCGGTAGCCGAAATTCAGTTGCCTTTGAATTTCGGGTGATCCCTCTTGAGCATGTATGCTTCTGCTACTTGTTTTAAATCAGACTTCTTCCGTAAATGGGGAAACGCTTTGATTCGCTGAATTTCACGGCATTCCGACTTCGATTCCCCGTTTGCCGAAATTCAGTTTCCTTTGGATTTCGGGTCATCCCTCTTGAGCATGTATGCTTCTGCTACTTGTTCTACATCAGACTTCTTCCGCAAACGGCGAAACGCTTGGCCTCGGTGAGTTTCGCGGCATTCCGACTTAGATGCCCCGGTTGCCGAAATACAGTTGCCTTTCAATTTCGGGTGATCCCTCTTGAGCATGAATGGTTCTGCTACTTGTTCTACATCAGACTTCTTCCGCTAACAGGGCAACGCTTTGCCTCGATGACTTTCGCGGCATTCCGGCTTCGATGCCCGGTCGCCGAAATTCAATTGCCTTTGGATTTCGGGTGATCCCTATTGATCATGTATGCTTGTGCTACTTGTTCAAAATCAGACTTCTTCCGCAAATGGCGACACGCTTTGACTCGGTGAGTTTCGCGGCATTCCGACTTCGATGCCTTGGTTGCGAAAATTCAGTTGCCTTTGAATTGCGGGTGATCCCTCTTGAGCATGTATGCTTCTGCTACTTGTTCTACATCAGACTTCTTCCGCAAACAGGGCAACACTTTGCCTCGGTGACTTTCGCGGCATTCCGACTTCGATGCCCCGGTCGCCGAAATTCAGTTGCCTTTGGATTTCGGGGGATCCCTCTTGAGCATGTATGCTTCTGCTACTTGTTCTACATCAGACTTCTTTCGCAAACGTCGAAACGCTTTGCCTCGGTGAGTTTCGCGGCATTCCGACTTCGATGCCCCGGTTGACGAAATTCAGTTTCCTTTGAATTTCGGGTGATCCCTCTTGAGCATGTATGCTTCTGCTACTTGTTCTAGATCAGACTTCTTCCGCAAACGGGGAAACGCTTTAACTCGGTGAATTTCGCGGCATCCGACTTCGATTCCCCGTTTGCCGAAATTCAGTTCCTTTTGGATTTCGAGTGATCCCTCTTGAGCATGTATGCTTCTGCTACTTGTTCTAAATCAGACTTCTTCCGCAAACGGGGAAACGCTTTGATTCGGTGAATTTCGCGGCATTCCGCCTTCGATTCCCCGTTTGCCGAAATTCAGTTTCCTATGGATTTTGGGTCATCCCTCTTGAGCATGTATGCTTCTGCTACTTGTTCGAAATCATACTTCTTCCGCAAACGGCGAAACGCTTTGCCTCGGTGAGTTTCCCGGCATTCCGACTTCGATGCCCCGGTAGCCGAAATTCAGTTGCCTTTGAATTTCGGGTGATCCCTCTTGAGCATGTATGCTTCTGCTACTTGTTTTAAATCAGACTTCTTCCATAAATGGGGAAACGCTTTGATTCGCTGAATTTCGCGGCATTCCGACTTCGATTTCCCGTTTGCCGAAATTCAGTTTCCTTTGGATTTCGGGTCATCCCTCTTGAGCATGTATGTATCTGCTACTTGTTCTACATCAGACTTCTTCTGCAAACGGCGAAACGCTTGGCCTCGATGAGTTTCGCAGCATTCCGACTTCGATGCCCCGGTTGCCGAAATACAGTTGCCTTTGAATTTCGGGTGATCCCTCTTGAGCATGAATGCTTCTGCTACTTGTTCTACATCAGACTTCTTCCGCTAACAGGGCAACGCTTTGCCTCGATGACTTTCGCGGCATTCCGGCTTCGATGCCCGGTCGCCGAAATTCAGTTGCCTTTGTATTTCGGGTGATCCCTATTGATCATGTATGCTTCTGCTACTTGTTCAAAATCAGACTTCTTCCGCAAATGGCAACACGCTTTGACTCGGTGAGTTTCGCGGCATTCCGACTTCGATGCACTGGTTGCGAAAATTCAGTTGCCTTTGAATTTTTGGTGATCCCTCTTGAGCATGTATGCTTCTGCTACTTGTTCTACATCAGACTTCTTCCGCAAATGTCGAAACGCTTTGCCTCGGTGAGTTTCTCGGCATTCCGACTTTGATGCCCCTATTGCCGATATTCAGTTGCCTTTGGATTTCGGGTGATCCCTCTTGAGCATGGATGCTTCGGCTACTTGTTCTACATCAGACTTCTTCCGCAAACGGCGAAACGCTTTGCCTCAGTGAGTTTCACGGCATTCCGACTTCGATGCCCCGGTTGCCGAAATTTAGTTGCCTTTGAATTTCGGGTGATCCCTCTTGAGCATGTATGCTTCTGCTACTTTTATTAAATCAGACTTCTTCCGCAAAGGGCGACACGCTTTGACTCGGTGAGTTTCGCGGCATTCCGACTTCGATGCCCTGGTTGCGAAAATTCAGTTGCCTTTGAATTTCTGGTGATCCCTCTTGAGCATGTATGCTTCTGCTACTTGTTCTACATCAAACTTCTTCCGCAAACGTCGAAACGCTTAGCCTCGGTGAGTTTTCCGGCATTCCTACTTCGATGCCCCGGTCGCCGAAATTCAGTTGCCTTTGGATTTCGGGCGATCCCTCTTGAGCATGTATGCTTCTGCTACTTGTTCTACATCAGACTTCTTTCGCAAACGTTGAAAAGCTTTGCCTCGGTGAGTTTCGCGGCATTCCGACTTCGATGCCCCGGTTGACGAAATTCAGTTTCCTTGGAATTTCGGGTGATCCCTCTTGAGCATGTATGCTTCTGGTACTTGTTCTACATCAGACTTCTTCCGCAAACGGCGAAACGCTTTGCCTCAGTGAGTTTCACGGCATTCCGACATCGATGCCCCGGTTGCCGAAATTTAGTTGCCTTTGAATTTCGGGTGATCCGTCTTGAGCATGGATGCTTCTGCTACTTGTTCTAAATCAGACTTCTTCCGCAAATGGCGACACGCTTTGACTCGGTGCGTTTCGCGGCATTCCGACTTCGATGCCCTGGTTGCGAAAATTCAGTTGCCTTTGAATTTCTGGTGATCCCTCTTGAGCATGTATGCTTCTGCTACTTGTTCTACATCAGACTTCTTCCGCAAACGTCGAAACGCTTAGCCTCGGTGAGTTTTCCGGCATTCCTACTTCGATGCCCCGGTCGCCGAAATTCAGTTGCCTTTGGATTTCGAGTGATCCCTCTTGAGCATGTATGCTTCTGCTACTTGTTCTAAATCAGACTTCTTCCGCAAACGGGGAAACGCTTTGATTCGATGAATTTCGCGGCATTCCGACTTCGATTCCCTGTTTTCCGAAATTCAGTTTCCTTTGGATTTCGGGTCATCCCTCTTGAGCATGTATGCTTCTGCTACTTGTTCTACATCAGACTTCTTCCGCAAACGGCGAAACGCTTTGCCTCGGTGAGTTTCGCGTCATTCCAACTTCGATGCCCCGGTTGCCGAAATACAGTTGCCTTTGAATTTCGGGTGATCCCTCTTGAGCATGTATGCTTCTGCTACTTGTTCTACATCAGACTTCTTCCACTAACAATGCAACGCTTTGCCTCGGTGACTTTTGCCGCATTCCGGCTTCGATTCCCGGTCGCCGAAATTCAGTTGCCTTTGAATTTCGGGTGATCCCTCTTGCGCATGTATGGTTCTGCTACTTGTTTTAAATCAGACTTCTTCCGTAAATGGTGAAACGTTTCGACTCGGTGAGTTTCGCGGCATTCCGACTTCGATGCCCCGGTTGCCGAAATTCAGTTGCCTTTGAATTTCGGGTGATCCCTCTTGAGCATGTATGGTTCTGCTACTTGTTTTAAATCAGACTTCTTCCGCAAATGGTGAAACGCTTCGACTCGGTGAGTTTCGCGGCATTCCGACTTCGATGCCCCGGTTGCCGAAATTCAGTTGCCTTTGAATTTCGGGCTATCCCTCTTGAGCATGTATGCTTCTGCTACTTGTTCTATATCAGACTTCTTCCGCAAACGGAGAAACACTTTGACTCGGTGGATTTCATGGAATTCCGACTTCGATCACCCGTTTGACGAAATTGAATTGCCTTTGGATTTCGGGTGATCCCTCTTGAGCATGTGTGCTTATGCTACCTGTTCTAAATCAGACTTCTTCCGCAAATGGCGAAATGCTTTGACTCCGTGAGTTTCGCGGCATTCCGACTTCGATGCCCGGGTTGCCGAAATTCAGTTGCCTTTGAATTTCGGGTGATCCCTCTTGAGCATGGATGCTTCTGCTACTTGTTCTACATCATACTTCTTCCACAAACGGCGAAATGCTTTGACTCGGTGAGTTTCGCGGCATTCCGACTTCGATGCCCCGGTTGCCGAAATTCAGTTGCCTTTGAATTGCGGGGGATCCCTCTTGAGCATGTACGCTTCTGCTACTTGTTCTACATCAGACTTCTTCCACAAACAGGGCAACGCTTTGCCTCGGTGACTTTCGCGGCATTCCGACTTCGATGCCCCGGTCGCCGAAATTCAGTTGCCTTTGGATTTCGGGGGATCCCTCTTGAGCATGTATGCTTCTGCTACTTGTTCTACATCAGACTTCTTTCGCAAAAGTCGAAACGCTTTGCCTCGGTGAGTTTCGCGGCATTCCGACTTCGATGCCCCAATTGACGAAATTCAGTTTCCTTTGAATTTCGGGTGATCCCTCTTGAGCATGTATGCTTCTGCTACTTGTTCTAGATCAGACTTCTTCTGCAAATGGGGAAACGCTTTAACTCGGTGAATTTCGCGGCATCCGACTTCGATTCCCCGTTTGCCGAAATTCAGTTCCTTTTGGATTTCGAGTGATCCCTCTTGAGCATGTATGCTTCTGCTACTTGTTCTAAATCAGACTTCTTCCGCAAATGGGGAAACGCTTTGATTCGGTGAATTTCGCGGCATTCCGAGTTCGATTCCCTGTTTTCCGAAATTCAGTTTCCTTTGGATTTCGGGTCATCCCTCTTGAGCATGTATGCTTCTGCTACTTGTTCTACATCAGACTTCTTCCGCAAACGGCGAAACGCTTTGCCTCGGTGAGTTTCGCGTCATTCCAACTTCGATGCCCCGGTTGCCGAAATACAGTTGCCTTTGAATTTCGGATGATCCCTCTTGAGCATGTATGCTTCTGCTACTTGTTCTACATCAGACTTCTTCCGCTAACAATGCAACGCTTTGCCTCTGTGAGTTTCGTGTCATTCCAACTTCGATGCCCCGGTTGCCGAAATACAGTTGCCTTTGAATTTCGGATGATCCCTCTTGAGCATGTATGCTTCTGCTACTTGTTCTACATCAGACTTCTTCCGCTAACAATGCAACGCTTTGCCTCGGTGACTTTCGCCGCATTCCGGCTTCGATGCCCAGTCGCCGAAATTCAGTTGCCTTTGAATTTCGGGTGATCCCTCTTAATCATGGATGCTTCTGCTACTTGTTCTAATTCAGAATTCTTCCGCAAATGGCGACACGCTGTGACTCGGTGAGTTTCGCGGCATTCCGACTACGATGCCCTGGTTGCGAAAATTCAGTTGCTTTTCAATTTCTGGTGATCCCTCTTGAGCATGTATGCTTCTGCTACTTGTTCTGAATCAGACCTCTTCCGCAAACGGTGAAACGCATTGATTCGGTGAATTTCGCGGAATTCCGACTTCGATTCCCTGTTTTCCGAAATTCAATTTCCTTTGGATTTCGGGTCATCCCTCTTGAGCATGTATGCTTCTGCTACTTGTTCTACATCAGACTTCTTCCGCAAACGGCGAAACGCTTTGCCTCAGTGAGTTTCGCGACATTCCGACTTCGATGCCCCGATTGACGAAATTCAGTTTCCTTTGAATTTCGGGTGATCCCTCTTGAGCATGTATGCTTCTGCTACTTGTTCTAGATCAGACTTCTTCCGCAAATGTCGAAACGCTTTGCCTCGGTGAGTTTCGCGGCATTCCGACTTGGATGCCCCTGTTGCCCATATTCAGTTGCCTTTGGATTTCGGGTGATCCCTCTTGAGCATGTATGCTTTTGCTACTTGTTCTAGATCAGACTTCTTCCGCAAACGGGGAAACGCTTTGACTCGGTGAATTTCGCGGCATTCCGACTTCGATGCCCCTGTTGCCGAAATTCAGTTGCCTTTGAATTTCGGGCGATCCGTCTTGAGCATGTATGCTTCTGCTACTTGTTCTAGATCAGACTTCTTACGCAAACGGGGAAACGCTTTGACTCGGTGAATTTCGCGGCATTCCGACATCGATTCCCCGTTTGCCGAAATTCAGTTACCTTTGGATTTTGGGTGATCCCTCTTGAGCATGTATGCTTCTACTACTTGTTCTAAATCAGACTTCTTCCGCAAACGGGGAAACGCTTTGACTCGGTGAATTTCGCGGCATTCCGACTTCGATGCCCCTGTTGCCGAAATTCAGTTGCCTTTGAATTTCGGGTGATCCCTCTTGAGCATGTATGCTTCTGCTACTTGTTCTACATCAGACTTCTTCCGCAAACGGCGAAACGCTTTGACTCGGTGAAATTCGCGGCATTCAGACTTCGATTCCCGTTTGCCGAAATTCAGTTGCCTTTGAATTTCGGGTGATCCCTCTTGAGCATGGATGCTTCTGCTACTTGTTCTACATCAGACTTCTTTCGCCAACGGCGAAACGCTTTGCCTCAGTGAGTTTCACAGCATTCCGACTTCGATGCCCCGGTTGCCGACACTTAGTTGCCTTTGAATTTCGGGTGATCCCTCTTGAGCATGTATGCTTCTGCTACTTGTTCTACATCAGACTTCTTCCGCAAATGGCGACACGGTTTGACTCGGTGAGTTTCGCGGCATTCCGACTTCGATTCCTTGGTTGCGAAAATTCAGTTGCCTTTGGATTTCTGGTGATCCCTCTTGAGCATGTATGCTTCTGCTACTTGTTCTAAATCAGACTTGTTCCGCAAATGGGGAAACGCTTTGACTCGGTGAGTTTCGCGGCATTCCGACTTCGATGCCCCGGTAGCCAAAATTTAGTTGCCTTTGAATTTCGGGTGATCCCTGTTGAGCATGTATGCTTCTGCTACTTGTTCTAAATCAGACTTCTTCCGCAAATGGTGAAACGCTTTGCCTCGATGAGTTTCGCGGCATTCTGACTTCGATGCCCCGGTTGCCGAAATTCAGTTGACTTTGAATTTCGGGCGATCCCTCTTGAGCATGTATGCTTCTGCTACTTGTTCTATATGAGACTTCTTCCGCAAACGGGGAAACACTTTGACTCGGTGAATTTCGTGGCAATCCAACTTCGATGCCCGGTCGTCGAAATTCAGTTGCCTTTGGATTTCTGGTGATCCCTCTTGAGCATGTATGCTTCTGCTACTTGTTCTACATCAGACTTCTTCCGCAAATGTCGAAACGCTTTGCCTCAGTGAGTTTCGCGGCATTCGAACTTTGATGCCCCTGTTGCCGATATGCAGTTGCCTTTGGATTTCGGGTGATCCCTTTTGAGCATGTATGCTTCTGCTACTTGTTCTAGATCAGACTTCTTCCGCAAACGGGGAAACGTTTTGACTCGGTGAATTTCGCGGCATTCCGACATCGATTCCCCGTTTGCCGAAATTCAGTTACCTTTGGATTTCGGGTGATCCCTCTTGAGCATGTATGCTTCTACTACTTGTTCTAAATCAGACTTCTTCCGCAAACGGGGAAACGCTTTGATTCGCTGAATTTCGCGGCATTCCGACTTCGATTCCCCGTTTGCCGAAATTCAGTTTCCTTTGGATTTCGGGTCATCCCTCTTGAGCATGTATGCTTCTGCTACTTGTTCTACATTAGACTTCTTCCGCAAACGGCGAAACGCTTTGACTCGGTGAATTTCGCGGCATTCAGACTTCGATTCCCGTTTGCCGAAATTCAGTTGCCTTTGAATTTCGGGTGATCCCTCTTGAGCATGGATGCTTCTGCTACTGGTTCTACATCAGACTTCTTCCGCAAACGGCGAAACGCTTTGCCTCAGTGAGTTTCACGGCATTTCGACTTTGATGCCCCTGTTGCCGAAATTTAGTTGCCTTTGAATTTCGGGTGATCCCTCTTGAGCATGTATGCTTATGCTACTTGTTCTAAATCAGACTTCTTCCGCAAACGGCGAAACGCTTTGACTCGGTGAGTTTCACGGCATTCCGACTTCGATGCCCCGGTTTCCGAAATTCAGTTGCCTTTGAATTTCGGGTTATCACTCTTGAGCATGTATGCATCTACTACTTGTTCTAAATCAGACTTCTTCCGCAAACGGGGAAACGCTTTGACTCGGTGAATTTCGCGGCATTCCGAATTTGATGCCCTGTTGCCGAAATTCAGTTGCCTTTGAATTTCGGGTGATCCCTCTTGAGCATGTATGCTTCTGCTACTTGTTCTACATCAGACTTCTTCCGCAAATGTCGAAACGCTTTGCCTCGGTGAGTTTCGCGGCATTCAAACAGGGATTTTGGGTGATCCCTCTTGAGCATGTATGCTTTTGCTACTTGTTCTAGATTAGACTTCTTCCGCAAACGGGGAAACGCTTTCACTCGATGAATTTCGCTGCATCCGACTTCGATGCCCCGTTTGCCGAAATTCAGTTGCCTTTGAATTTCGGGTGATCCCTCTTGAGCATGTATGCTTCTGCTACTTGTTCTAGATCAGACTTCTTCCGCAAACGGGGAAACTCTTTGACTCGGCGAATTTTGCGGCATTCCGACTTCGATTCCCCGTTTGCCGAAATTCAGTTACCTTTGGATTTCGGGTGATCCCTCTTGAGCATGTATGCTTCTGCTACTTGTTCGAAATCAGACTTCTTTCGCAAACGGGGAAACGCTTTGAGTCGGTGAATTTCGCGGCATTCCGACTTCGATGCCCCTGTTGCCGAAATTTAGTTGCCTTTGAATTTCGGGTGATCCCTCTTGAGCATGTATGCTTATGCTACTTGTTCTAAATCAGACTTCTTCCGCAAATGTCGAAACGCTTTGCCTCGGTGAGTTTCGCGGCATTCCGACTTTGATGCCCTTGTTGCCGATATTCAGTTACCTTTGGATTTCGGGTGATCCCTCTTGAGCATGTATGCTTCTGCTACTTGTTCTAGATCAGACTTCTTCCGCAAACGGTGAAACTCTTTGACTCGCTGAATTTCACGGCATTCCGACTTCGATTCCCCGTTTGCCAAAATTCAGTTTCTTTTGGATTTCGGGTCATCCCTCTTGAGCATGTAAGCTTCTGCTACTTGTTCTAGATCAGACTTCTTCCGCAAACGAGGAAACTCTTTGACACGGTGAATTTCGCGGCATTCCGGCTTCGATTCCCCGTTTGCCGAAATTCAGTTTCCTTTGGATTTCGGGTCATCCCTCTTGAGCATGTATGCTTCTGCTACTCGTTCTACATCAGACTTCTTCCGCAAACGGCGAAACGCTTGGCCTCGGTGAGTTTCGCGGCATTCCGACTTCGATGCCCCGGTTGCCGAAATACAGTTGCCTTTGAATTTCGGGTGATCCCTCTTGAGCATGTATGCTTCTGCTACTTGTTCTACATCAGATTTCTTCCGCTAACAGGGCAACACTTTGCCTCGATGACTTTCGCGGCATTCCGGCTTCGATGTCCGGTCGCCGAAATTCAGTTGCCTTTGAATTTCGGGTGATCCCTCTTGAGCATGTATGCTTCTGCTACTTGTTCTACATCAGACTTCTTCCGCAAATGGCGAAACGCTTTGACTCGGTGAGTTTCACGGCATTCCGACTTCGATGCCTTGGTTGCGAACATTCAGTTGCCTTTGAATTTTTGGTGATCCCTCTTGAGCATGTATGCTTCTGCTACTTGTTCTACATCAGACTTCTTCCGCAAACATCGAAACGCTTAGCCTCGGTGAGTTTTGCGGCATTCCGACTTCGATGCCCCGGTTGCCGATATTCAGTTGCCTTTGAATTTCAGGCGATCCCTCTTGAGCATGTATGCTTATGCTACTTGTTCTAAATCAGACTTCTTCTGCAAATGGCGAAACACTTTGATTCGGTGAATTTCGCGGCATTCCGACTTCGATTCCCTGTTTTCCGAAATTCAGTTTCCTTTGGATTTCGGGTCATCCCTCTTGAGCATGTATGCTTCTGCTACTTGTTCTACATCAGATTTTTTCCGCTAACAGGGCAACGCTTTGCCTCGATGACTTTCGCGGCATTCCGGCTTCGATGTCCGGTCGCTGAAATTCAGTTGCCTTTGGATTTCGGGTGATCCCTATTGATCATGTATGCTTCTGCTACTTGTTCAAAATCAGACTTCTTCTACAAATGGCGACACGCTTTGACTCGGTGAGTTTCGCGGCATTTCGACTTCGATGCCCTGGTTGCGAAAATTCAGTTGCCTTTGAATTTCTGGTGATCCCTCTTGAGCATGTATGCTTCTGCTACTTGTTCTAAATCAGACTTCTTCCGCAAATGGGGAAACGCTTTAACTCGGTGAATTTCGCGGCATCCGACTTCGATTCCCTGTTTTCTGAAATTCAGTTTCCTTTGGATTTAGGGTGATCCCTCTTGAGCATGTATGCTTCTGCTACTTGTTCTAAATCAGACTTCTTCCGCAAACGGGGAAACGCTTTGATTCGGTGAATTTCGCGGCATTCCGACTTCGATTCCCTGTTTTCCGAAATTCAGTTTCCTTTGGATTTAGGGTCATCCCTCTTGAGCATGTATGCTTCTGCTACTTGTTCTAAATCAGACTTCTTCCGCAAATGGCGACACGTTGTGACTCGGTGAGTTTCGCGGCATTCCGACAACGATGCCCTGGTTGCGAAAATTCAGTTGCTTTTGAATTTCTGGAGATCCCTCTTGAGCATGTATGCTTCTGCTACTTGTTCTACATCAGACTTCTTCCGCAAACGGGGAAACGCTTTCACTCGGTGAATTTCACGGCATCCGACTTCGATTCCCCATTTGCTGAAATTCAGTTACTTTTGGATTTCGGGTGATCCCTCTTGAGCATGTATGCTTCTGCTACTTGTTCTAAATCAGACTTCTTCCGCAAACGGGGAAACGCTTTGATTCGGTGAATTTCGCGGCATTCCGACTTCGATTCCCTGTTTTCCGAAATTCAGTTTCCTTTGGATTTAGGGTCATCCCTCTTGAGCATGTATGCTTCAGCTACTTGTTTTAAATCAGACTTCTTCCGCAAACGGGGAAACGCTTTGATTCGCTGAGTTTCGCGGCATCCGACTTCGATTCCCCGTTTGCCGAAATTCAGTTCCTTTTGGATTTCGAGTGATCCCTCTTGAGCATGTATGCTTCTGCTACTTGTTCTAAATCAGACTTCTTCCGCAAACGGGGAAACGCTTTGATTCGGTGAATTTCGCGGCATTCCGCCTTCGATTCCCCGTTTGCCGAAATTCAGTTTCCTATGGATTTTGGGTCATCCCTCTTGAGCATGTATGCTTCTGCTACTTGTTCCAAATCATACTTCTTCCGCAAACGGCGAAACGCTTTGCCTCGGTGAGTTTCCCGGCATTCCGACTTCAATGCCCCGGTAGCCGAAATTCAGTTGCCTTTGAATTTCGGGTGATCCCTCTTGAACATGTATGCTTCTGCTACTTGTTTTAAATCAGACTTCTTCCGTAAATGGGGAAACGCTTTGCTGCGCTGAATTTCACGGCATTCCGACTTCGATTCCCCATTTGCCGAAATTCAGTTTCCTTTGGATTTCGGGTCATCTCTCTTGAGCATGTATGCTTCTGCTACTTGTTCTACATCAGACTTCTTCCGCAAACGGCGAAACGCTTGGCCTCGGTGAGTTTCGCGGCATTCCGACTTAGATGCCCCGGTTGCCGAAATACAGTTGCCTTTGAATTTCGGGTGATCCCTCTTGAGCATGAATGCTTCTGCTACTTGTTCTACATCAGACTTCTTCCGCTAACAGGGCAACGCTTTGCCTCGATGACTTTCGCGGCATTCCGGCTTCGATGCCCGGTCGCCGAAATTCAATTGCCTTTGGATTTCGGGTGATCCCTATTGATCATGTATGCTTCTGCTACTTGTTCAAAATCAGACTTCTTCCGCAAATGGCGACACGCTTTGACTCGGTGAGTTTCGCGGCATTCCGACTTCGATGCCCTGGTTGCGAAAATTCAGTTGCCTTTGAATTTTTGGTGATCCCTCTTTAGCATGTATGCTTCTGCTACTTGTTCTACATCAGACTTCTTCCGCAAATGTCGAAACGCTTTGCCTCGGTGAGTTTCGCGGCATTCCGACTTCGATGCCCCGGTTGCCGAAATTTAGTTGCCTTTGAATTGCGGGTGATCCCTCTTGAGCATGTATGCTTCTGCTACTTGTTCTACATCAGACTTCTTCCACAAACAGGGCAACACTTTGCCTCGGTGACTTTCGCGGCATTCCGACTTCGATGCCCCGGTCGCCGAAATTCAGTTGCCTTTGGATTTCGGGGGATCCCTCTTGAGCATGTATGCTTCTGCTACTTGTTCTACATCAGCTTCTTTCGCAAACGTCGAAACGCTTTGCCTCGGTGAGTTTCGCGGCATTCCAACTTCGATGCCCCGGTTGACGAAATTCAGTTTCGTTTGAATTTCGGGTGATCCCTCTTGAGCATGTATGCTTCTGCTACTTGTTCTAGATCAGACTTCTTCCGCAAACGGGGAAACGCTTTAACTCGGTGAATTTCGCGGCATCCGACTTCGATTCCCCGTTTGCCGAAATTCAGTTCCTTTTGGATTTCGAGTGATCCCTCTTGAGCATGTATGCTTCTGCTACTTGTTCTAAATCAGACTTCTTCCGCAAACGGAGAAACGCTTTGATTCGGTGAATTTCACGGCATTCCGCCTTCGATTCCCCGTTCGCCGAAATTCAGTTTCCTTTGGATTTTGGGTAATCCCTCTTGAGCATGTATGCTTCTGCTACTTGTTTGAAATCATATTTTTTCCGCAAACGGCGAAACGCTTTGCCTCGGTGAGTTTCCCGGCATTCCGACTTCGATGCCCCGGTAGCCGAAATTCAGTTGCCTTTGAATTTCGGGTGATCCCTCTTGAGCATGTATGCTTCTGCTACTTGTTTTAAATCAGACTTCTTCCATAAATGGGGAAACGCTTTGATTCGCTGAATTTCGCGGCATTCCGACTTCGATTCCCCGTTTGCCGAAATTCAGTTTCCTTTGGATTTCGGGTCATCCCTCTTGAGCATGTATGTATCTGCTACTTGTTCTACATCAGACTTCTTCCGCAAACGGCGAAACGCTTGGCCTCGGTGAGTTTCGCAGCATTCCGACTTCGATGCCCCGGTTGCCGAAATACAGTTGCCTTTGAATTTCGGGTGATCCCTCTTGAGCATGAATGCTTCTGCTACTTGTTCTACATCAGACTTCTTCCGCTAATAGGGCAACGCTTTGCCTCGATGACTTTCGCGGCATTCCGGCTTCGATGCCCGGTCGCTGAAATTCAGTTGCCTTTGTATTTCGGGTGATCCCTATTGATCATGTATGCTTCTGCTACTTGTTCAAAATCAGACTTCTTCCGCAAATGGCAACACGCTTTGACTCGGTGAGTTTCGCGGCATTCCAACTTCGATGCACTGGTTGCGAAAATTCAGTTGCCTTTGAATTTTTGGTGATCCCTCTTGAGCATGTATGCTTCTGCTACTTGTTCTACATCAGACTTCTTCCGCAAACGGCGAAACGCTTTGCCTCAGTGAGTTTCACGGCATTCCGACTTCGATGCCCCGGTTGCCGAAATTCAGTTGCCTTTGTATTTCGGGTGATCCCTATTGATCATGTATGCTTCTGCTACTTGTTCAAAATCAGACTTCTTCCGCAAATGGCAACACGCTTTGACTCGGTGAGTTTCGCGGCATTCCAACTTCGATGCACTGGTTGCGAAAATTCAGTTGCCTTTGAATTTTTGGTGATCCCTCTTGAGCATGTATGCTTCTGCTACTTGTTCTAAATCAGACTTCTTCCGCAAACGGGGAAACGCTTTGATTCGGTGAATTTCACGGCATTCCGCCTTCGATTCCCCGTTCGCCGAAATTCAGTTTCCTTTGGATTTTGGGTAATCCCTCTTGAGCATGTATGCTTCTGCTACTTGTTTGAAATCATATTTTTTCCGCAAATGTCGAAACGCTTTGCCTCGGTGAGTTTCTCGGCATTCCGACTTTGATGCCCCTGTTGCCGATATTCAGTTGCCTTTGGATTTCGGGTGATCCCTCTTGAGCATGGATGCTTCTGCTACTTGTTCTACATCAGACTTCTTCCGCAAACGGCGAAACGCTTTGCCTCAGTGAGTTTCACGGCATTCCGACTTCGATGCCCCGGTTGCCGAAATTTAGTTGCCTTTGAATTTCGGGTGATCCCTCTTGAGCATGTATGCTTCTGCTACTTGTTCTAAATCAGACATCTTCCGCAAAGGGCGACACGCTTCGACTCGGTGAGTTTCGCGGCATTCCGACTTCGATGCCCTGGTTGCGAAAATTCAGTTGCCTTTGAATTTCTGGTGATCCCTCTTGAGCATGTATGCTTCTGCTACTTGTTCTACATCAAACTTCTTCCGCAAACGTCGAAACGCTTAGCCTCGGTGAGTTTTCTGGCATTCCTACTTCGATGCCCCGGTCGCCGAAATTCAGTTGCCTTTGGATTTCGGGCGATCCCTCTTGAGCATGTATGCTTCTGCTACTTGTTCTACATCAGACTTCTTTCGCAAATGTCGAAACGCTTTGCCTCGGTGAGTTTCGCGGCATTCCGACTTCGATGCCCCGGTTGACGAAATTCAGTTTCCTTTGAATTTCGGGTGATCCCTCTTGAGCATGTATGCTTCTGGTACTTGTTCTACATCAGACTTCTTCCGCAAACGGCGAAATGCTTTGCCTCAGTGAGTTTCACGGCATTCCGACTTCGATACCCAGTTGCCGAAATTTAGTTGCCTTTGAATTTCGAGTGATCCGTCTTGAGCATGGATGCTTCTGCTACTTGTTCTAAATCAGACTTCTTCCGCAAATGGCGACACGCTTTGACTCGGTGAGTTTCGCGGCATTCCGACTTCGATGCCCTGGTTGCGAAAATTCAGTTGCCTTTGAATTTCTGGTGATCCCTCTTGAGCATGTATGCTTCTGCTACTTGTTCTACATCAGACTTCTTCCGCAAACGTCGAAACGCTTAGCCTCGGTGAGTTTTCCGGCAATCCTACTTCGATGCCCCGGTCGCCGAAATTCAGTTGCCTTTGGATTTCGAGTGATCCCTCTTGAGCATGTATGCTTCTGCTACTTGTTCTAAATCAGACTTCTTCCGCAAACGGGGAAACGCTTTGATTCGGTGAATTTCGCGGCATTCCGACTTCGATTCCCTGTTTTCCGAAATTCAGTTTCCTTTGGATTTCGGGTCATCCCTCTTGAGCATGTATGCTTCTGCTACTTGTTCTACATCAGACTTCTTCCGCAAACGGCGAAACGCTTTGCCTCGGTGAGTTTCGCGTCATTCCAACTTCGATGCCCCGGTTGCCGAAATACAGTTGCCTTTGAATTTCGGATGATCCCTCTTGAGCATGTATGCGTCTGCTACTTGTTCTACATCAGACTTCTTCCGCTAACAATGCAACGCTTTGCCTCGGTGACATTTGCCGCATTCCGGCTTCGATTCCCGGTCGCCGAAATTCAGTTGCCTTTGAATTTCGGGTGATCCCTCTTGTGCATGTATGATTCTGCTACTTGTTTTAAATCAGACTTCTTCCGTAAATGGTGAAACGTTTCGACTCGGTGAGTTTCGCGGCATTCCGACTTGGATGCCCCGGTTGCCGAAATTCAGTTGCCTTTGAATTTCGAGTGATCCCTCTTGAGCATGTATGGTTCTGCTACTTGTTTTAAATCAGACTTCTTCCGCAAATGGTGAAACGCTTCGACTCGGTGAGTTTCGCGGCATTCCGACTTCGATGCCCCGGTTGCCGAAATTCAGTTGCCTTTGAATTTCGGGCTATCCCTCTTGAGCATGTATGCTTCTGCTACTTGTTCTATATCAGACTTCTTCCGCAAACGGAGAAACACTTTGACTCGGTGGATTTCATGGAATTCCGACTTCGATCACCCGTTTGACGAAATTCAATTGCCTTTGGATTTCGGGTGATCCCTCTTGAGCATGTGTGCTTATGCTACTTGTTCTAAATCAGACTTCTTCCGCAAATGGCGAAATGCTTTGACTCAGTGAGTTTCGCGGCATTCCGACTTCGATGCCCGGGTTGCCGAAATTCAGTTGCCTTTGAATTTCGGGTGATCCCTCTTGAGCATGGATGCTTCTGCTACTTGTTCTACATCATACTTCTTCCGCAAACGGCGAAATGCTTTGACTCGGTGAGTTTTGCGGCATTCCGACTTCGATGCCCCGGTTGCCGAAATTCAGTTGCCTTTGAATTGCGGGGGATCCCTCTTGAGCATGTACGCTTCTGCTACTTGTTCTACATCAGACTTCTTCCACAAACAGGGCAACGCTTTGCCTCGGTGACTTTCGCGGCATTCCGACTTCGATGCCCCGGTCGCCGAAATTCAGTTGCCTTTGGATTTCGGGGGATCCCTCTTGAGCATGTATGCTTCTGCTACTTGTTCTACATCAGACTTCTTTCGCAAACGTCGAAACGCTTTGCCTCGGTGAGTTTCGCGGCATTCCGACTTCGATGCCCCGATTGACGAAATTCAGTTTCCTTTGAATTTCGGGTGATCCCTCTTGAGCATGTATGCTTCTGCTACTTGTTCTAGATCAGACTTCTTCCGCAAATGGGGAAACGCTTTAACTCGGTGAATTTCGCGGCATCCGACTTCGATTCCCCGTTTGCCGAAATTCAGTTCCTTTTGGATTTCGAGTGATCCCTCTTGAGCATGTATGCTTCTGCTACTTGTTCTAAATCAGACTTCTTCCGCAAACGGGGAAACGCTTTGATTTGGTGAATTTCGCTGCATTCCGACTTCGATTCCCTGTTTTCCGAAATTCAGTTTCCTTTGGATTTCGGGTCATCCCTCTTGAGCATGTATGCTTCTGCTACTTGTTCTACATCAGACTTCTTCCGCAAACGGCGAAACGCTTTGCCTCGGTGAGTTTCGCGTCATTCCAACTTCGATGCCCCGGTTGCCGAAATACAGTTGCCTTTGAATTTCGGATGATCCCTCTTGAGCATGTATGCTTCTGCTACTTGTTCTACATCAGAGTTCTTCCGCTAACAATGCAACGCTTTGCCTCGGTGAGTTTCGTGTCATTCCAACATCGATGCCCCGGTTGCCGAAATACAGTTGCCTTTGCATTTCGGATGATCCCTCTTGAGCATGTATGCTTCTGCTACTTGTTCTACATCAGACTTCTTACGCTAACAATGCAACGCTTTGCCTCAGTGACTTTCGCCGCATTCCGGCTTCGATGCCCAATCGCCGAAATTCAGTTGCCTTTGAATTTCGGGTGATCCCTCTTAATCATGGATGCTTCTGCTACTTGTTCTAATTCAGAATTCTTCCGCAAATGGCGACACGCTGTGACTCGGTGAGTTTCGCGGCATTCCGACTACGATGCCATGGTTGCGAAAATTCAGTTGCTTTTCGATTTCTGGTGATCCCTCTTGAGCATGTATGCTTCTGCTACTTGTTCTGAATCAGACTTCTTCCGCAAACGGTGAAACGCATTGATTCGGTGAATTTCGCGGCATTCCGACTTCGATTCCCTGTTTTCCGAAATTCAGTTTCCTTTGGAATTCGGGTCATCCCTTTTGAGCATGTATGCTTCTGCTACTTGTTCTACATCAGACTTCTTCCGCAAACGGCGAAACGCTTTGTCTCGGTGAGTTTCGCGTCATTCCAACTTCGATGCCGCGGTTGCCGAAATACAGTTGCCTTTGAATTTCGGATGATCCCTCTTGAGCATGTATGCTTCTGCTACTTGTTCTACATCAGACTTCTTCCGCTAACAATGCAACGCTTTGCCTCGGTGAGTTTCGTGTCATTCCAACTTCGATGCCCCGGTTGCCGAAATACAGTTGCCTTTGAATTTCGGATGATCCCTCTTGAGCATGTATGCTTCTGCTACTTGTTCTACATTAGACTTCTTCCGCTAATGGCGAAATGCTTTGACTCGGTGAGTTTCGCGGCATTCCGACTTCGATGCCCCGGTAGCCGAAATTCAGTTGCCTTTGAATTGCGCAAGATCCCTCTTGAGCATGTACGCTTCTGCTACTTGTTCTACATCAGACTTCTTCCACAAACAGGGCAACGCTTTGCCTCGGTG
The DNA here is from genome assembly GCA_030145905.1 of Populus davidiana. Classification (NCBI taxonomy): domain Eukaryota; kingdom Viridiplantae; phylum Streptophyta; class Magnoliopsida; order Malpighiales; family Salicaceae; genus Populus; species Populus davidiana. Next base: position 25,713,855 of record CM057794.1, on the reverse strand, counting down.
ACTTTCGCGGCATTCCGACTTCGATGCCCCGGTCGCCGAAATTCAGTTGCCTTTGGATTTCGGGTGATCCCTCTTGAGCATGTATGCTTCTGCTACTTGTTCTAGATCAGACTTCTTCCGCAAACGGGGAAACGCTTTAACTCGGTGAATTTCGCGGCATCCGACTTCGATTCCCCGTTTGCCGAAATTTAGTTCCTTTTGGATTTCGAGTGATCCCTCTTGAGCATGTATGCTTCTGCTACTTGTTCTAAATCAGACTTCTTCCGCAAACGGGGAAACGCTTTGATTCGGTGAATTTCGCGGCATTCCGACTTCGATTCCCTGTTTTCCGAAATTCAGTTTCCTTTGGATTTCGGGTCATCCCTCTTGAGCATGTATGCTTCTGCTACTTGTTCTACATCAGACTTCTTCCGCAAACGGCGAAACGCTTTGCCTCGGTGAGTTTCGCGTCATTCCAACTTCGATGCCCCGGTTGCCGAAATACAGTTGCCTTTGAATTTCGGATGATCCCTCTTGAGCATGTATGCTTCTGCTACTTGTTCTACATCAGACTTCTTCCGCTAACAATGCAACGCTCTGCCTCGGTGAGTTTCGTGTCATTCCAACTTCGATGCCCCGGTTGCCGAAATACAGTTGCCTTTGAATTTCGGATGATCCCTCTTGAGCATGTATGCTTCTGCTACTTGTTCTACATCAGACTTCTTCCGCAAACGGCGAAACGCTTTGCCTCGGTGAGTTTCGCGTCATTCCAACTTTGATGCCCCGGTTGCCGAAATACAGTTGCCTTTGAATTTCGGATGATCCCTCTTGAGCATGTATGCTTCTGCTACTTGTTCTACATCAGACTTCTTCCGCTAACAATGCAACGCTTTGTCTCGGTGAGTTTCGTGTCATTCCAACTTCGATGCCCCGGTTGCCGAAATACAGTTGCCTTTGAATTTCGGATGATCCCTCTTGAGCATGTATGCTTCTGCTACTTGTTCTACATCAGACTTCTTCCGCTAACGGCGAAATGCTTTGACTCAGTGAGTTTCGCGGCATTCCGACTTCGATGCCCCGGTAGCCGAAATTCAGTTGCCTTTGAATTGCGGGGGATCCCTCTTGAGCATGTACGCTTCTGCTACTTGTTCTACATCAGACTTCTTCCACAAACAGGGCAACGCTTTGCCTCGGTGACTTTCGCGGCATTCCGACTTCGATGCCCCAGTCGCCGAAATTCAGTTGCCTTTGGATTTCGGGGGATCCCTCTTGAGCATGTATGCTTCTGCTACTTGTTCTACATCAGACTTCTTTCGCAAACGTCAAAACGCTTTGCCTCGGTGAGTTTCGCGGCATTCCGACTTCGATGCCCCGATTGACGAAATTCAGTTTCCTTTGAATTTCGGGTGATCCCTCTTGAGCATGTATGCTTCTGCTACTTGTTCTAGATCAGACTTCTTCCGCAAATAGGGAAACGCTTTAACTCGGTGAATTTCGCGGCATCCGACTTCGATTCCTCGTTTGCCGAAATTCAGTTCCTTTTGGATTTCGAGTGATCCCTCTTGAGCATGTATGCTTCTGCTACTTGTTCTAAATCAGACTTATTCCGCAAACGGGGAAACGCTTTGATTCGGTGAATTTCGCGGCATTCCGACTTCGATTCCCTGTTTTCCGAAATTCAGTTTCCTTCGGATTTCGGGTCATCCCTCTTGAGCATGTATGCTTCTGCTACTTGTTCTACATCAGACTTCTTCCGCAAACGGCGAAACGCTTTGCCTCGGTGAGTTTCGCGTCATTCCAACTTCGATGCCCCGGTTGCCGAAATACAGTTGCCTTTGAATTTCGGATGATCCCTCTTGAGCATGTACGCTTCTGCTACTTGTTCTACATCAGACTTCTTCCACAAACAGGGCAACGCTTTGCCTCGGTGACTTTCGCGGCATTCCGACTTCGATGCCCCGGTCGCCGAAATTCAGTTGCCTTTGGATTTCGGGGGATCCCTCTTGAGCATGTATTCTTCTGCTACTTGTTCTACATCAGACTTCTTGCGCAAACGTCGAAACACTTTGCCTCGGTGAGTTTCGCGGCATTCCGACTTCGATGCCCCGATTGACGAAATTCAGTTTCCTTTGAATTTCGGGTGATCCCTCTTGAGCATGTATGCTTCTGCTACTTGTTCTAGATCAGACTTCTTCCGCAAATGGGGAAACGCTTTAACTCGGTGAATTTTGTGGCATCTGACTTCGATTCCCCGTTTGCCAAAATTCAGTTCCTTTTGGATTTCGAGTGATCCCTCTTGAGCATGTATGCTTCTGCTACTTGTTCTAAATCAGACTTCTTCCGCAAACGGGGAAACGCTTTGATTCGGTGAATTTCGCGGCATTCCGACTTCGATTCCCTGTTTTCCGAAATTCAGTTTCCTTTGGATTTCGGGTCATCCCTCTTGAGCATGTATGCTTCTGCTACTTGTTCTACATCAGACTTCTTCCGCAAACAATGCAACGCTCTGCCTCGGTGAGTTTCGTGTCATTCCAACTTCGATGCCCCGGTTGCCGAAATACAGTTGCCTTTGAATTTCGGATGATCCCTCTTGAGCATGTATGCTTCTGCTACTTGTGCTACATCATACTTCTTCCGCTAACGGCGAAATGCTTTGACTCGATGAGTTTCGCGGCATTCCGACTTCGATGCCCCGGTTGCCGAAATTCAGTTGCTTTTGAATTGCGGGGGATCCCTCTTGAGCATGTACGCTTCTGCTACTTGTTCTACATCAGACTTCTTCCACAAACAGGGCAACGCTTTGCCTCGGTGACTTTCGCGGCATTCCGACTTCGATGCCCCGGTCGCCGAAATTCAGTTGCCTTTGGATTTCGGGGGATCCCTCTTGAGCATGTACGCTTCTGCTACTTGTTCTACATCAGACTTCTTCCGCTAACGGCGAAAGGCTTTGACTCGGTGACTTTCGCAACATTCCGACTTCGATGCCCCGATCGCCGAAATTCAGTTGCCTTTGGATTTCGGGGGATCCCTCTTGAGCATGTATGGTTCTGCTACTTGTTCTACATCAGACTTCTTTCGCAAACGTCGAAACGCTTTGCCTCGGTGAGTTTCGCGGCATTCCGACTTCGATGCCCCGATTGACGAAATTCAGTTTCCTTTGAATTTCGGGTGATCCCTCTTGAGCATGTATGCTTCTGCTACTTGTTCTAAATCAGACTTCTTCCGCAAACGGGGAAACGCTTTGATTCGGTGAAATTCGCGGCATTCCGACTTCGATTCCCTGTTTTTCCGAAATTCAGTTTCCTTTGGATTTCGGGTCATCCCTCTTGAGCATGTATGCTTCTGCTACTTGTTCTACATCAGACTTCTTCCGCAAACGGCGAAACGCTTTGCCTCGGTGAGTTTCGCGTCATTCCAACTTCGATGCCCCGGTTGCCGAAATACAGTTGCCTTTGAATTTCGGATGATCCCTCTTGAGCATGTATGCTTCTGCTACTTGTTCTACATCAGACTTCTTCCGCTAACAATGCAACGCTTTGCCTCGGTGAGTTTCGTGTCATTCCAACTTCGATGCCCCGGTTGCCGAAATACAGTTGCCTTTGAATTTCGGATGATCCCTCTTGAGCATGTACGCTTCTGCTACTTGTTCTACATCAGACTTCTTCCGCTAACGGCGAAATGCTTTGACTCGGTGAGTTTCGCGACATTCCGACTTCGATGCCCCTGTCGCCGAAATTCAGTTGCCTTTGGATTTCGGGGGATCCCTCTTGAGCATGTATGCTTCTGCTACTTGTTCTACATCAGACTTCTTTCGCAAACGTCGAAACGCTTTGCCTCGGTGAGTTTCGCGGCATTCCGACTTCGATGCCCCGATTGACGAAATTCAGTTTCCTTTGAATTTCGGGTGATCCCTCTTGAGCATGTATGCTTCTGCTACTTGTTCTAGATCAGACTTCTTCCGCAAATGGGGAAACGCTTTAACTCGGTGAATTTTGTGGCATCTGACTTCGATTCCCCGTTTGCCGAAATTCAGTTCCTTTTGGATTTCGAGTGATCCCTCTTGAGCATGTATGCTTCTGCTACATGTTCTAAATCAGACTTCTTCCGCAAACGGGGAAACGCTTTGATTCGGTGAATTTCGCGGCATTCCGACTTCGATTCCCTGTTTTCCGAAATTCAGTTTCCTTTGGATTTCGGGTCATCCCTCTTGAGCATGTATGCTTCTGCTACTTGTTCTACATCAGACTTCTTCCGCAAACAATGCAACGCTTTGCCTCGGTGACTTTCACCGCATTCTGGCTTCGATGCCCGGTCGCCGAAATTCAGTTGCCTTTGAATTTCGGGTGATCCCTCTTGATCATGGATGCTTCTGCTGCTTGTTCTAAATCAGACTTCTTCCGCAAACGGGGAAATGCTTTGACTCGGTGAATTTCATGGCATTCCGACTTCGATTACCCGTTTGACGAAATTCAGTTGCCTTTGAATTTCGGGGGATCCCTCTTGAGCATGTATGCTTCTGCTACTTGTTCTACATCAGACTGCTTCCGCGAACGGCGAAACGCTTTGCCTCGGTGAGTTTCCCGTCATTCCAACTTCGATGCCCCGGTTGCCGAAATACAGTTGCCTTTGAATTTCGGATGATCCCTCTTGAGCATGTATGCTTCTGCTACTTGTTCTACATCAGACTTCTTCCGCTAACAATGCAACGCTTTGCCTCGGTGACTTTCGCTGCATTCCGGCTTCGATTAACCGTTTGACGAAATTCAGTTGCCTTTGAATTTCGGGGGATCCCTCTTGAGCATGTATGCTTCTGCTACTTGTTCTACATCAGACTTCTTCCGCAAACGGGGAAACGCTTTGACTCCGTAATTTTCATGGCATTCCGACTTCGATTACCCGTTTCACGAAATTCAGTTGCCTTTGAATTTCGGGGGATCCGTCTTGAGCATGTATGCTTCTGCTACTTGTTCTAAATCAGACTTCTTCGGCAAAAGGCGAAAGGCTTTGAATCGGTGAGTTTCGCGGCATTCTGACTTCGATTACCCGTTTGACGAAATTCAGTTCCCTTTGAATTTCGGGGGATCCCTCTTGAGCATGTATGCTTCTGCTACTTGTTCTACATCAGACTTCTTCCGCGAACGGCGAAACGCTTTGCCTCGGTGAGTTTCCCGGCATTTCGACTTCGATGCCCCGGTCGCCGAAATTGAGTTGTCTTTGAATTTCGGGTGATCCCTCTTGAGCATGTATGCTTCTGCTACTTGTTCTATATCAGACTTCTTCCGCAAACAGGGAAACGCTTTGACTCGGTGAATTTCGCGCCATTCAGACTTCGATTCCCCGTTTGCTGAAATTCAGTTACCTTTGGATTTTCGGGTGATCCCTCTTGAGCGTTTATGCTTCTGCTACTTGTTCTAAATCAGACTTCTTCCACAAAAGGCGAAAGGCTTTGAATCGGTGAGTTTCGCGGCATTCCGACTTCGATTACCCGTTTGACGAAATTCAGTTCCCTTTGAATTTCGGGGGATCCCTCTTGAGCATGTATGCTTCTGCTAGTTGTTCTACATCAGACTTCTTCCGCGAACGGCGAAACGCTTTGACTCGGTGAGTTTCGCGGCATTCCGACTTCGATGCCCCGGTCGCCGAAATTCAGTTGCCTTTGGATTTCGGGGGATCCCTCTTGAGCATGTAAGCTTCTGCAACTTGTTCTACATCAGACTTCTTCCGCAAACAGGGCAACGCTTTGCCTCGGTGACTTTCGCGGCATTCCGACTTCGATGCCACGGTCGCCGAAATTGAGTTGCCTTATAATTTCGGGTCATCCCTCTTGAGCATGTACGCTTCTGCTACTTGTTCTATATCCGACTTCTTCCGCAAACGGGGAAACGCTTTGACTCGGTGAGTTTCGCGGCATTCCGACTTCGATGCCCCGGTCGCCGAAATTCAGTTGCCTTTGGATTTCGGGGGATCCCTCTTGAGCATGTATGCTTCTTCTACTTGTTCTACATCAGACTTCTTCCGTTAACAATTCAACGCTTTGCCTCGGTGACTTTCACCGCATTCCGGCTTCGATGCCCGGTCGGCGAAATTCAGTTGCCTTTGAATTTTGGGTGATCCCTCTTGATCATGGATGCTTCTGCTACTTGTTCTAAATCAGACTTCTTCCGCAAATGGCGACACGCTGTGACTCGGTGAGTTTCGCGGCATTCCGACTACGATGACCTGGTTGCGAAAATTCAGTTGCTTTTGAATTTCTGGTGATCCCTCTTGAGCATGTATGCTTCTGCTACTTGTTCTACATCAGACTTCTTCCGCAAACGGGGAAACGCTTTGACTCCGTAATTTTCATGGCATTCCGACTTCGATTACCCGTTTCACGAAATTCAGTTGCCTTTGAATTTCGGGGGATCCGTCTTGAGCATGTATGCTTCTGCTACTTGTTCTAAATCAGACTTCTTCCGCAAAAGGCGAAAGGCTTTGAATCGGTGAGTTTCGCGGCATTCCGACTTCGATTACCCGTTTGACGAAATTCAGTTCCCTTTGAATTTCGGGGGATCCCTCTTAGGCATGTATGCTTCTGCTACTTGTTCTACATCAGACTTCTTCCGCGAACGGCGAAACGCTTTGCCTCGGTGAGTTTCCCGGCATTCCGACTTCGATGCCCCGGTCGCCGAAATTGAGTTGCCTTTGAATTTCGGGTGATCCCTCTTGAGCATGTATGCTTCTGGTACTTGTTCTATATCAGACTTCTTCCGCAAACAGGGAAACGCTTTGACTCGGTGAATTTCGCGCCATTCAGACTTCGATTCCCCGTTTGCCGAAATTCAGTTACCTTTGGATTTTCGGGTGATCCCTCTTGAGCGTTTATGCTTCTGCTACTTGTTCTAAATCAGACTTCTTCCGCAAAAGGCGAAAGGCTTTGAATCGGTGAGTTTCGCGGCATTCCGACTTCGATTACTCGTTTGACGAAATTCAGTTCCCTTTGAATTTCGGGGGATCCCTCTTGAGCATGTATGCTTCTGCTACTTGTTCTACATCAGACTTCTTCCGCGAACGGCGAAACGCTTTGCCTCGGTGAGTTTCCCGGCACTCCGACTTCGATGCCCCGGTCGCCGAAATTGAGTTGCCTTTGAATTTCGGGTGATCCCTCTTGAGCATGTATGCTTCTGCTACTTGGTCTAAATCAGACTTCTTCCGTAAATGGCGACACGCTGTGACTCGGTGAGTTTCGCGGCCTTCCGACTACGATGACCTGGTTGCGAAAATTCAGTTGCTTTTGAATTTCTGGTGATCCCTCTTGAGCATGTATGCTTCTGCTACTTGTTCTACATCAGACTTCTTCCGCAAACGGGGAAACGCTTTGACTCCGTAATTTTCATGGCATTCCGACTTCGATTACCCGTTTCACGAAATTCAGTTGCCTTTGAATTTCGGGGGATCCGTCTTGAGCATGTATGCTTCTGCTACTTGTTCTAAATCAGACTTCTTCCGCAAAAGGCGAAAGGCTTTGAATCGGTGAGTTTCGCGGCATTCCGACTTCGATTACCCGTTTGACGAAATTCAGTTCCCTTTGAATTTCGGGGGATCCCTCTTGAGCATGTATGCTTCTGCTACTTGTTCTACATCAGACTTCTTCCGCGAACGGCGAAACGCTTTGCCTCGGTGAGTTTCCCGGCATTCCGACTTCGATGCCCCGGTCGCCGAAATTGAGTTGCCTTTGAATTTCGGGTGATCCCTCTTGAGCATGTATGCTTCTGCTACTTGTTCTATATCAGACTTCTTCCGCAAACAGGGAAACACTTTGACTCAGTGAATTTCGCGCCATTCAGACTTTGATTCCCCGTTTGCCGAAATTCAGTTACCTTTGGATTTTCGGGTGATCCCTCTTGAGCGTTTATGCTTCTGCTACTTGGTCTAAATCAGACTTCTTCCGTAAATGGCGACACGCTGTGACTCGGTGAGTTTCGCGGCATTCCGACTACGATGCCCTAGTTGCGAAAATTCAGTTGCTTTTGAATTTCTGGTGATCCCTCTTGAGCATGTATGCTTCTGCTACTTGTTCTACATCAGACTTCTTCCGCCAACGGGGAAACGCTTTGACTCGGTGAATTTCATGGCATTCCAACTTCGATTACCCGTTTGACGAAATTCAGTTGCCTTTGAATTTCGGGGGATCCCTCTTGAGCATGTATGCTTCTGCTACTTGGTCTAAATCAGACTTCTTCCGTAAATGGCGACACGCTGTGACTCGGTGAGTTTCGCGGCATTCCGACTACGATGCCCTAGTTGCGAAAATTCAGTTGCTTTTGAATTTCTGGTGATCCCTCTTGAGCATGTATGCTTCTGCTACTTGTTCTACATCAGACTTCTTCCGCAAACGGGGAAACGCTTTGACTCGGTGAGTTTCGCGGCATTCCGACTTCGATGCCCCGGTCGCCGAAATTCAGTTGCCTTTGGATTTCGGGGGATCCCTCTTGAGCATGTATGCTTCTGCTACTTGTTCTACATCAGACTTCTTCCGCTAACAATGCAACGCTTTGCCTCGGTGACTTTCGCCGCATTCCGGCTTCGATGCCCGGTCGGCGAAATTCAGTTGCCTTTGAATTTCGGGTGATCCCTCTTGATCATGGATGCTTCTGCTACTTGTTCTAAATCATACTTCTTCCGCAAATGGCGACACGCTGTGACTCGGTGAGTTTCGCGACATTCCGACTACGATGCCCTGGTTGCGAAAATTCAGTTGCCTTTGAATTTCGGGGGATCCCTCTTGAGCATGTATGCTTCTGCTACTTGTTCTAAATCAGACTTCTTCCGCAAAAGGCGAAAGGCTTTGAATCGGTGAGTTTCGCGGCATTCCGACTTCGATTACCCTTTTGACGAAATTCAGTTCCCTTTGAATTTCGGGGGATCCCTCTTGAACATGTATGCTTCTGCTACTTGTTCTACATCAGACTTCTTCCGCGAACGGCGAAATGCTTTGCCTCGGTGAGTTTCCCGGCATTCCGACTTCGATGCCCCGGTCGCCGAAATTGAGTTGCCTTTGAATTTCGGGTGATCCCTCTTGAGCATGTATGCTTCTGCTACTTGGTCTAAATCAGACTTCTTCCGTAAATGGCGACACGCTATGACTCGGTGAGTTTCGCGGCATTCCGACTACGATGCCCTAGTTGCGAAAATTCAGTTGCTTTTGAATTTCTGGTGATCCCTCTTGAGCATGTATGCTTCTGCTACTTGTTCTACATCAGACTTCTTCCGCCAACGGGGAAACGCTTTGACTCGGTGAATTTCATGGCATTCCAACTTCGATTACCCGTTTGACGAAAATCAGTTGCCTTTGAATTTCGGGGGATCCCTCTTGAGCATGTATGCTTCTGCTACTTGTTCTAAATCAGACTTCTTCCGCAAAAGGCGAAAGGCTTTGAATCGGTGAGTTTCGCGGCATTCCGACTTCGATTACCCGTTTGACGAAATTCAGTTCCCTTTGAATTTCGGGGGATCCCTCTTGAGCATGTATGCTTCTGCTACTTGTTCTACATCAGACTTCTTCCGCGAACGGCGAAACGCTTTGCCTCGGTGAGTTTCCCGGCATTCCGACTTCGATGCCCCGGTCGCCGAAATTGAGTTGCCTTTGAATTTCGGGTGATCCCTCTTGAGCATGTATGCTTCTGCTACTTGTTCTATATCAGACTTCTTCCGCAAACAGGGAAACGCTTTGACTCGGTGAATTTCGCGCCATTCAGACTTCGATTCCCCGTTTGCCGAAATTCAGTTACCTTTGGATTTTCGGGTGATCCCTCTTGAGCGTTTATGCTTCTGCTACTTGTTCTAAATCAGACTTCTTCCGCAAAAGGCGAAAGGCTTTGAATCGGTGAGTTTCGCGGCATTCCGACTTCGATTACCCGTTTGACGAAATTCAGTTGCCTTTGAATTTCGGGGGATCCCTCTTGAGCATGTATGCTTCTGCTACTTGTTCTACATCAGACTTCTTCCGCGAACGGCGAAACGCTTTGCCTCGGTGAGTTTCCCGGCATTCCGACTTCGATGCCCCGGTCGCCGAAATTGAGTTGCCTTTGAATTTCGGGTGATCCCTCTTGAGCATGTATGCTTCTGCTACTTGGTCTAAATCAGACTTCTTCCGTAAATGGCGACACGCTGTGACTCGGTGAGTTTTGCGGCATTCCGACTACGATGCCCTAGTTGCGAAAATTCAGTTGCTTTTGAATTTCTGGTGATCCCTCTTGAGCATGTATGCTTCTGCTACTTGTTCTACATCAGACTTCTTCCGCCAACGGGGAAACGCTTTGACTCGGTGAATTTCATGGCATTCCAACTTCGATTACCCGTTTGACGAAATTCAGTTGCCTTTGAATTTCGGGGGATCCCTCTTGAGCATGTATGCTTCTGCTACTTGGTCTAAATCAGACTTCTTCCGTAAATGGCGACACGCTGTGACTCGGTGAGTTTCGCGGCATTCCGACTACGATGCCCTGGTTGCGAAAATTCAGTTGCTTTTGAATTTCTGGTGATCCCTCTTGAGCATCTATGCTTCTGCTACTTGTTCTACATCAGACTTCTTCCGCAAAAGGCGAAAGGCTTTGAATCGGTGAGTTTCGCGGCATTCCGACTTCGATTACCCTTTTGACGAAATTCAGTTCCCTTTGAATTTCGGGGGATCCCTCTTGAACATGTATGCTTCTGCTACTTGTTCTACATCAGACTTCTTCCGCGAACGGCGAAACGCTTTGCCTCGGTGAGTTTCCCGGCATTCCGACTTCGATGCCCCGGTCGCCGAAATTGAGTTGCCTTTGAATTTCGGGTGATCCCTCTTGAGCATGTATGCTTCTGCTACTTGTTCTATATCAGACTTCTTCCGCAAACGGGGAAACGCTTTGACTCGGTGAATTTCGCGCCATTCAGACTTCGATTCCCCGTTTGCCGAAATTCAGTTACCTTTGGATTTTCGGGTGATCCCTCTTGAGCGTGTATGCTCCTGCTACTTGTTCTAAATCAGACTTCTTCCGCAAAAGGTGAAAGGCTTTGAATCGGTGAGTTTCGCGGTATTCCGCCTTCGATGCCCCGGTTGCCGAAATTCAGATACTTTTGAATTGCGGGCGATCCCTCTTGAGCATGTATGCTTCTGCTACTTGTTTTAAATCAGACTTCTTCCGTAAATGGTGAAACGCTTTGACTAGGTGAGTTTCGCGGCATTCCGACTTCGATGCCCCGGTTGCCGAAATTCAGTTGCCTTTGAATTGCGGCCGATCCCTCTTGAGCATGTATGCTTCTGCTACTTGTTCTATATCAGACTTCTTCCGCAAACAGGGAAACGCTTTGACTCGATGACTTTTGCGGCATTCCGACTTCGATTCCTCGTTTGCCGAAATTCAGTTACCTTTGGATTTTCGGGTGATCCCTCTTGAGCATGTATGCTTCTCCTACTTGTTCTAAATCAGACTTCTTCCGCAAACGGGGAAACGCTTTGACTCGATGAATTTCGCGGCATTCCGACTTCGATTCCCCGTTTGCCGAAATTCAGTTGCCTTTGAATTTCGGGTGATCCCTCTTGAGCATGGATGCTTCTGCTACTTGTTCTAAATCAGACTTCTTCCGCAAACGCGGAAACGCTTTGACGCGGTGAGTTTCGCGGCATTCCGACTTCGATCCCCCGTTTGCCGAAATTCAATTACCTTTGGATTTCGGGTGATCCCTCTTGAGCGTTTATGCTTCTGCTACTTGTTCTAAATCAGACTTCTTCCGCAAAAGGCGAAAGGCTTTGAATCGGTGAGTTTCGCGGCATTCCGACTTCGATTACCCGTTTGACGAAATTCAGTTCCCTTTGAATTTCGGGGGATCCCTCTTGAGCATGTATGCTTCTGCTACTTGTTCTACATCAGACTTCTTCCGCGAACGGCGAAACGCTTTGCCTCGGTGAGTTTCCCGGCATTCCGACTTCGATGCCCCGGTCGCCGAAATTGAGTTGCCTTTGAATTTCGGGTGATCCCTCTTGAGCATGTATGCTTCTGCTACTTGTTCTAAATCAGACTTCTACCGCGAACGGCGAAACGCTTTGCCTCGGTGAGTTTCCCGGCATTCCGACTTCGATGCCCCGGTCGCCGAAATTGAGTTGCCTTTGAATTTCGGGTGATCCCTCTTGAGCATGTATGCTTCTTCTACTTGTTCTACATCAGACTTCTTCCGCAAACGGGGAAACGCTTTGACTCGGTGAATTTCATGGCATTCCAACTTCGATTACCCGTTTGACGAAATTCAGTTGCCTTTGAATTTCGGGGGATCCCTCTTGAACATGTATGCTTCTGCTACTTGTTCTAGATCAGACTTCTTCCGCAAACGGGGAAATGCTTTTACTCGGTGAGTTTCGCGGCATTCCGACTTCGATGCCCCGGTTGCCAAAATTCAGTTGCCTTTGAATTGCGGTCGATCCCTCTTGAGCATGTATGCTTCTGCTACTTGTTCTATATCAGACTTCTTCCGCAAACAGGGAAACGCTTTGACTCGATGACTTTCGCGGCATTCCGACTTCGATTCCCCGTTTGCTGAAATTCAGTTACCTTTGGATTTTCGGGTGATCCCTCTTGAGCATGTATGCTTCTGCTACTTGTTCTAAATCAGACTTCTTCCGCAAACGGGGAAATGCTTTGACGCGGTGAGTTTCGCGGCATTCCGACTTCGATCCCCCGTTTGGCGAAATTCAGTTACCTTTGGATTTCGGGTGATCCCTCTTGAGCGTGTATGCTTCTGCTACTTGTTCTAAATCAGACTTCTTCCGCAAAAGGCGAAATGCTTTGAATTGGTGAGTTTCGCGGTATTCCACCTTCGATGCCCCGGTTGCCGAAATTCAGATGCTTTTGAATTGCGGGCGATCCCTCTTGAGCATGTATGCTTCTGCTACTTGTTTTAAATCAGACTTCTTCCATAAATGGTGAAACGCTTTAACTCGGTGAGTTTCGCGGCATTCCGACTTCGATGCCCCGGTCGCCGAAATTCAGTTGCCTTTGGATTTCGGGGGATCCCTCTTGAGCATGTATGCTTCTGCTACTTGTTCTACATCAGACTTCTTCCGCTAACAATGCAACGCTTCGCCTCGGTGACTTTCGCCGCATTCCGGCTTCGATGCCCGGTCGCCGAAATTCAGTTGCCTTTGAATTTCGGGTGATCCCTCTTGCTCATGGATGCTTCTGCTACTTGTTCTACATCAGACTTCTTCCGAGAACGGCGAAACGCTTTGCCTCGGTGAGTTTCCCGGCATTCCGACTTCGATGCCCCGGTCGCCGAAATTGAGTTGCCTTTGAATTTCGGGTGATCCCTCTTGAGCATGTATGCTTCTGCTACTTGTTCTATATCAGACTTCTTCCGCAAACGGGGAAACGCTTTGACTCGGTGAATTTCGCGCCATTCAGGCTTCGATTCCCCGTTTGCCGAAATTCAGTTACCTTTGGATTTTCGGGTGATCCCTCTTGAGCGTGTATGCTTCTGCTACTTGTTCTAAATCAGACTTCTTCCGCAAAAGGCGAAAGGCTTTGAATCGGTGAGTTTCGCGGTATTCCGCCTTCGATGCCCCGGTTGCCGAAATTCAGATACTTTTGAATTGCGGGCGATCCCTCTTGAGCATGTATGCTTCTGCTACTTGTTTTAAATCAGACATCTTCCGTAAATGGTGAAACGCTTTGACTCGGTGAGTTTCGCGGCATTCCGACTTCGATGCCCCGGTTGCCGAAATTCAGTTGCCTTTGAATTGCGGCCGATCCCTCTTGAGCATGTATGCTTCTGCAACTTGTTCTATATCAGACTTCTTCCGCAAACAGGGAAACGCTTTGACTCGATGAATTTTGCGGCATTCCGACTTCGATTCCCCGTTTGCCGAAATTCAGTTACCTTTGGATTTTCGGGTGATCCCTCTTGAGCATGTATGCTTCTCCTACTTGTTCTAAATCAGACTTCTTCCGCAAACGGGGAAACGCTTTGACTCGATGAATTTCGCGGCATTCCGACTTCGATTCCCCGTTTGCTGAAATTCAGTTACCTTTGGATTTTCGGGTGATCCCTCTTGAGCATGTATGCTTCTGCTACTTGTTCTAAATCAGACTTCTTCCGCAAACGGGGAAACGCTTTGACGCGGTGAGTTTCGCGGCATTCCGACTTCGATCCCCCGTTTGGCGAAATTCAGTTACCTTTGGATTTCGGGTGATCCCTCTTGAGCGTGTATGCTTCTGCAACTTGTTCTAAATCAGACTTCTTCCGCAAAAGGCGAAAGGCTTTGAATCGGTGAGTTTCGCGGTATTCCGCCTTCGATGCCCCGGTTGCCGAAATTCAGATACTTTTGAATTGCGGGCGATCCCTCTTGAGCATGTATGCTTCTGCTACTTGTTTTAAATCAGACTTCTTCCGTAAATGGTGAAACGCTTTGACTCGGTGAGTTTCGCGGCATTCCGACTTCGATGCCCCGGTTGCCGAAATTCAGTTGCCTTTGAATTGCGGCCGATCCCTCTTGAGCATGTATGCTTCTGCTAATTGTTCTATATCAGACTTCTTCTGCAAACAGGGAAACGCTTTGACTCGATGAATTTGGCGGCATTCCGACTTCGATTCCCCGTTTGCCAAAATTCAGTTACCTTTGGATTTTCGGGTGATCCCTCTTGAGCATGTATGCTTCTCCTACTTGTTCTAAATCAGACTTCTTCCGCAAACGGGGAAACGCTTTGACTCGATGAATTTCGCGGCATTCCGACTTCGATTCCCCGTTTGCTGAAATTCAGTTACCTTTGGATTTTCGGGTGATCCCTCTTGAGCATGTATGCTTCTGCTACTTGTTCTAAATCAGACTTCTTCCGCAAACGGGGAAACGCTTTGACGCGGTGAGTTTCGCGGCATTCCGACTTCGATCCCCCGTTTGGCGAAATTCAGTTACCTTTGGATTTCGGGTGATCCCTCTTGAGCGTGTATGCTTCTGCAACTTGTTCTAAATCAGACTTCTTCCGCAAAAGGCGAAATGCTTTGAATTGGTGAGTTTCGCGGTATTCCGCCTTCGATGCCCCGGTTGCCGAAATTCAGATGCTTTTGAATTGCGGGCGATCCCTCTTGAGCATGTATGCTTCTGCTACTTGTTTTAAATCAGACTTCTTCCATAAATGGTGAAACGCTTTGCCTCGGTGAGTTTCGCGGCATTCCGA
Organism: Populus davidiana; assembly: GCA_030145905.1. Taxonomy (NCBI): domain Eukaryota; kingdom Viridiplantae; phylum Streptophyta; class Magnoliopsida; order Malpighiales; family Salicaceae; genus Populus; species Populus davidiana. The sequence continues at coordinate 25,698,691 of CM057794.1, read as the reverse complement.
CTTCGATGCCCCGGTTGCCGAAATTCAGTTGCCTTTGAATTGCGAGCGATCCCTCTTGAGCATGTATGCTTCTGCTACTTGTTCTATATCAGACTTCTTCCGCAAACGGGGAAACGCTTTGACTCGGTGAGTTTCGCAGCATTCCGACTTCGATGCCCCGGTCGCCGAAATTCAGTTGCCTTTGGATTTCGGGGGATCCCTCTTGAGCATGTATGCTTCTGCTACTTGTTCTACATCAGACTTCTTCCGCTAACAATGCAACGCTTCGCCTCGGTGACTTTCGCCGCATTCCGGCTTCGATGCCCGGTCGCCGAAATTCAGTTGCCTTTGAATTTCGGGTGATCCCTCTTGCTCATGGATGCTTCTGCTACTTGTTCTACATCAGACTTCTTCCGCGAACGGCGAAACGCTTTGCCTCGGTGAGTTTCCCGGCATTCCGACTTCGATGCCCCGGTCGCCGAAATTGAGTTGCCTTTGAATTTCGGGTGATCCCTCTTGAGCATGTATGCTTCTGCTACTTGTTCTATATCAGACTTCTTCCGCAAACGGGGAAACGCTTTGACTCGGTGACTTTCGCGCCATTCAGACTTCGATTCCCCGTTTGCCGAAATTCAGTTACCTTTGGATTTTCGGGTGATCCCTCTTGAGCGTGTATGCTTCTGCTACTTGTTCTAAATCAGACTTCTTCCGCAAAAGGCGAAAGGCTTTGAATCGGTGAGTTTCGCGGTATTCCGCCTTCGATGCCCCGGTTTGCGAAATTCAGATACTTTTGAATTGCGGGCGATCCCTCTTGAGCATGTATGCTTCTGCTACTTGTTTTAAATCAGACTTCTTCCGTAAATGGTGAAACGCTTTGACTCGGTGAGTTTCGCGGCATTCCGACTTCGATGCCCCGGTTGCCGAAATTCAGTTGCCTTTGAATTGCGAGCGATCCCTCTTGAGCATGTATGCTTCTGCTACTTGTTCTATATCAGACTTCTTCCGCAAACAGGGAAACGCTTTGACTCGATGAAGTTTGCGGCATTCCGACTTCGATTCCCCGTTTGCCGAAATTCAGTTACCTTTGGATTTTCGGGTGATCCCTCTTGAGCATGTATGCTTCTCCTACTTGTTCTAAATCAGGCTTCTTCCGCAAACGGGGAAACGCTTTGACTCGATGAATTTCGCGGCATTCCGACTTCGATTCCCCGTTTGCTGAAATTCAGTTGCCTTTGAATTTCGGGGGATCCCTCTTGAGCATGGATGCTTCTGCTACTTGTTCTAAATCAGCCTTCTTCCGCAAACGGGGAAACTCTTTGACGCGGTGAGTTTCGCGGCATTCCGACTTCGATCCCCCGTTTGCCGAAATTCAGTTACCTTTGAATTTCGGGTGATCCCTCTTGAGCGTGTATGCTTCTGCTACTTGTTCTACATCAGACTTCTTCCGCGAACGGCGAAACGCTTTGCCTCGGTGAGTTTCCCGGCATTCCGACTTCGATGCCCCGGTCGCCGAAATTGAGTTGCCTTTGAATTTCGGGTGATCCCTCTTGAGCATGTATGCTTCTGCTACTTGTTCTAAATCAGACTTCTTCCGCAAATGGCGACACGCTGGGACTCGGTGAGTTTCGCGGCATTCCGACTACGATGCCCTAGTTGCGAAAATTCAGTTGCTTTTGAATTTCTGGTGATCCCTCTTGAGCATGTATGCTTCTGCTACTTGTTCTACATCAGACTTCTTCCGCAAACGGGGAAACGCTTTGACTCGGTGAATTTCATGGCATTCCAACTTCGATTACCCGTTTGACGAAATTCAGTTGCCTTTGAATTTCGGGGGATCCCTTTTGAGCATGTATGCTTCTGCTACTTGTTCTACATCAGACTTCTTCCGCGAACGGCGAAACGCTTTGCCTCGGTGAGTTTCCCGGCATTCCGACTTCGATGCCCCGGTCGCCGAAATTGAGTTGCCTTTGAATTTCGGGTGATCCCTCTTGAGCATGTATGCTTCTGCTACTTGTTCTAGATCAGACTTCATCCGCAAACGGGGAAATGCTTTTACTCGGTGAGTTTCGCGGCATTCCGACTTCGATGCCCCGGTTGCCGAAATTCAGTTGCCTTTGAATTGCGGTCGATCCCTCTTGAGCATGTATGCTTCTGCTACTTGTTCTATATCAGTCTTCTTCCGCAAACAGGGAAACGCTTTGACTCGATGAATTTCGCGGCATTCCGACTTCGATTCCCCGTTTGCTGAAATTCAATTACCTTTGGATTTTCGGGTGATCCCTCTTGAGCATGTATGCTTCTGCTACTTGTTCTAAATCAGACTTCTTACGGAAATGGTGAAACGCTTTGACGCGGTGAGTTTCGCGGCATTCCGACTTCGATCCCCCGTTTGGCGAAATTCAGTTACCTTTGGATTTCGGGTGATCCCTCTTGAGCGTGTATGCTTCTGCTACTTGTTCTAAATCAGACTTCTTCCGCAAAAGGCGAAATGCTTTGAATCGGTGAGTTTCGCGGTATTCCGCCTTCGATGCCCCAGTTGCCGAAATTCAGATGCTTTTGAATTGCGGGCGATCCCTCTTGAGCATGTATGCTTCTGCTACTTGTTTTAAATCAGACTTCTTCCATAAATGGTGAAACGCTTTGACTCGGTGAGTTTCGCGGCATTCCGACTTCGATGCCCCAGTCGCCGAAATTCAGTTGCCTTTGGATTTCGGGGGATCCCTCTTGAACATGTATGCTTCTGCTACTTGTTCTACATCTGACTTCTTCCGCAAACAGGGCAACGCTTTGCCTCGGTGACTTTCGCGGCATTCCGACTTCGATGCCCCGGTCGCCGAAATTGAGTTGCCTTATAATTTCGGGTCATCCCTCTTGAGCATGTACGCTTCTGCTACTTGTTCTATATCAGACTTCTTCCGCAAATGGGGAAATGCTTTGACTCGGTGAGTTTCGCGGCATTCCGACTTCGATGCCCCGGTCGCCGAAATTCAGTTGCCTTTGGATTTCGGGGGATCCCTCCTGAGCATGTATGCTTCTGCTACTTGTTCTACATCTGACTTCTTCCGCAAACAGGGCAACGCTTTGCCTCGGTGACTTTCGCGGCATTCCGACTTCCATGCCCCGATCGCCGAAATTGAGTTGCCTTATAATTTCGGGTCATCCCTCTTGAGCATGTACGCTTCTGCTACTTGTTCTATATCAGACTTCTTCTGCAAACGGGGAAACGCTTTGACTCGGTGAGTTTCGCGGCATTCCGACTTCGATGCCCCGGTCGCCGAAATTCAGTTGCCTTTGGATTTCGGGGGATCCCTCTTGAGCATGTATGCTTCTGCTACATGTTCTACATCAGACTTCTTCCGCTAACAATGCAACGCTTTGCCTCGGTGACTTTCGCCGCATTCCGGCTTCGATGCCCGATAGCCGAAATTCAGTTGCCTTTGAATTTCGGGTGATCCCTCTTGATCATGGATGCTTCTGCTACTTGTTCTAAATCAGACTTCTTCCGCAAATGGCGACACGCTGTGACTCGGTGAGTTTTGCGGCATTCCGACTACGATGCCCTGGTTGCGAAAATTCAGTTGCTTTTGAATTTCTGGTGATCCCTCTTGAGCATGTATGCTTCTGCTACTTGTTCTACATCAGACTTCTTCCGCAAATGGGGAAACGCTTTGACTCGGTAAATTTCATGGCATTCCGACTTCGATTACCCGTTTCACGAAATTCAGTTGCCTTTGAATTTCGGGGGATCCCTCTTGAGCATGTATACTTCTGCTACTTGTTCTAAATCAGACTTCTTCCGCAAAAGGCGAAAGGCTTTGAATCGGTGAGTTTCGCGGCATTCCGACTTCGATTACCCGTTTGACGAAATTCAGTTCCCTTTGAATTTCGGGGGATCCCTCTTGAGCATGTATGCTTCTGCTACTTGTTCTACATCAGACTTCTTCCGCGAACGGCGAAACGCTTTGCCTCGGTGAGTTTCCCGGCATTCCGACTTCGATGCCCCGGTCGCCGAAATTGAGTTGCCTTTGAATTTCGGGTGATCCCTCTTGAGCATGTATGCTTCTGCTACTTGTTCTACATCAGACTTCTTCCGCAAACGGGGAAACGCTTTGACTCGGTAAATTTCATGGCATTCCGACTTCGATTACCCGTTTCACGAAATTCAGTTGCCTTTGAATTTCGGGGGATCCCTCTTGAGCATGTATCCTTCTGCTACTTGTTCTAAATCAGACTTCTTCCGCAAAAGGCGAAAGGCTTTGAATCGGTGAGTTTCGCGGCATTCCGACTTCGATTACCCGTTTGACGAAATTCAGTTCCCTTTGAATTTCGGGGGATCCCTCTTGAGCATGTATGCTTCTGCTACTTGTTCTACATCAGACTTCTTCCGCGAACGGCGAAACGCTTTGCCTCGGTGAGTTTCCCAGCATTCCGACTTCGATGCCCCGGTCGCCGAAATTGAGTTGCCTTTGAATTTCGGGTGATCCCTCTTGAGCATGTATGCTTCTGCTACTTGTTCTATATCAGACTTCTTCCGCAAACGGGGAAACGCTTTGACTCGGTGAATTTCGCGCCATTCAGACTTCGATTCCCCGTTTGCCGAAATTCAGTTAACTTTGGATTTTCGGGTGATCCCTCTTGAGCGTGTATGCTTCTGCTACTTGTTCTAAATCAGACTTCTTCCGCAAAAGGCGAAAGGCTTTGAATCGGTGAGTTTCATGGTATTCCGCCTTCGATGCCCCGGTTGCCGAAATTCAGATACTTTTGAATTGCGGGCGATCCCTCTTGAGCATGTATGCTTCTGCTACTTGTTTTAAATCAGACTTCTTCCGTAAATGGTGAAACGCTTTGACTCGGTGAGTTTCGCGGCATTCCGACTTCGATGCCCCGGTTGCCGAAATTCAGTTGCCTTTGAATTGCGGCCGATCCCTCTTGAGCATGTATGCTTCTGCTACTTGTTCTATATCAGACTTCTTCCGCAAACAGGGAAACGCTTTGACTCGATGAATTTTGCGGCATTCCGACTTCGATTCCCCGTTTGCCGAAATTCAGTTACCTTTGGATTTTTGGGTGATCCCTCTTGAGCATGTATGCTTCTCCTACTTGTTCTAAATCAGACTTCTTCCGCAAACGGGGAAACGCTTTGACTCGGTGAATTTCATGGCATTCCAACTTCGATTACCCGTTTGACGAAATTCAGTTGCCTTTGAATTTCGGGGGATCCCTCTTGAGCATGTATGCTTCTGCTACTTGTTCTAAATCAGACTTCTTCCGCAAAAGGCGAAATGCTTTGAATCGGTGAGTTTCGCGGTATTCCGCCTTCGATGCCCCGGTTGCCGAAATTCAGATGCTTTTGAATTGCGGGCGATCCCTCTTGAGCATGTATGCTTCTGCTACTTGTTTTAAATCAGACTTCTTCCATAAATGGTGAAACGCTTTGACTCGGTGAGTTTCACGGCATTCCGACTTCGATGCCCCGGTTGTCGAAATTCAGTTGCCTTTGAATTGCGGTCGATCCCTCTTGAGCATGTATGCTTCTGCTACTTGTTCTATATCAGACTTCTTCCGCAAACAGGGAAACACTTTCACTCGATGAATTTCGCGGCATTCCGACTTCGATTCCCCGTTTGCTGAAATTCAATTACCTTTGGATTTTCGGGTGATCCCTCTTGAGCATGTATGCTTCTGCTACTTGTTCTAAATTAGACTTCTTACGGAAATGGTGAAACGCTTTGACGCGGTGAGTTTCGCGGCATTCCGACTTCGATCCCCCGTTTGGCGAAATTCAGTTACCTTTGGATTTCGGGTGATCCCTCTTGAGCATGTATGCTTCTGCTACTTGTTCTAAATCAGACTTCTTCAGCAAAAGGCGAAATGCTTTGAATCGGTGAGTTTCGCGGTATTCCGGCTTCGATGCCCCGGTTGCCGAAATTCAGATGCTTTTGAATTGCGGGCGATCCCTCTTGAGCATGTATGCTTCTGCTACTTGTTTTAAATCAGACTTCTTCCATAAATGGTGAAACGCTTTGACTCGGTGAGTTTCGCGGCATTCCGACTTCGATGCCCCAGTCGCCGAAATTCAGTTGCCTTTGGATTTCGGGGGATCCCTCTTGAGCATGTATGCTTCTGCTACTTGTTCTACATCTGACTTCTTCCGCAAACAGGACAACGCTTTGCCTCGGTGACTTTCGCGGCATTCCGACTTCGATGCCCCGGTCGCCGAAATTGAGTTGCCTTATAATTTCGGGTCATCCCTCTTGAGCATGTACGCTTCTGCTACTTGTTCTATATCAGACTTCTTCCGCAAACGGGGAAACGCTTTGACTCGGTGAGTTTCGCGGCATTCCGACTTCGATGCCCCGGTCGCCGAAATTCAGTTGCCTTTGGATTTCGGGGGATCCCTCTTGAGCATGTATGCTTCTGCTACTTGTTCTACATCAGACTTCTTCCGCTAACAATGCAACGCTTTGCCTCGGTGACTTTCGCCGCATTCCGGCTTCGATGCCCGGTCGCCGAAATTCAGTTGCCTTTGAATTTCGGGTGATCCCTCTTGATCATGGATGCTTCTGCTACTTGTTCTAAATCAGACTTCTTCCGCAAATGGCGACACGCTGTGACTCGGTGAGTTTCGCGGCATTCCGACTACGATGCCCTGGTTGCAAAAATTCAGTTGCTTTTGAATTTCTGGTGATCCCTCTTGAGCATGTATGCTTCTGCTACTTGTTCTACATCAGACTTCTTCCGCAAACGGGGAAACGCTTTGACTCGGTAAATTTCATGGCATTCCGACTTCGATTACCCGTTTCACGAAATTCAGTTGCCTTTGAATTTCGGGGGATCCCTCTTGAGCATGTATGCTTCTGCTACTTGTTCTAAATCAGACTTCTTCCGCAAAAGGCGAAAGGCTTTGAATCGGTGAGTTTCGCGGCATTCCGACTTCGATTACCCGTTTGACGAAATTCAGTTCCCTTTGAATTTCGGGGGATCCCTCTTGAGCATGTATGCTTCTGCTACTTGTTCTACATCAGACTTCTTCTGCGAACGGCGAAACGCTTTGCCTCGGTGAGTTTCCCGGCATTCCGACTTCGATGCCCCGGTCGCCGAAATTGAGTTGCCTTTGAATTTCGGGTGATCCCTCTTGAGCATGTATGCTTCTGCTACTTGTTCTATATCAGACTTCTTCCGCAAACGGGGAAACGCTTTGACTCGGTGAATTTCGCGCCATTCAGACTTCGATTCCCCGTTTGCCGAAATTCAGTTACCTTTGGATTTTCGGGTGATCCCTCTTGAGCGTGTATGCTTCTGCTACTTGTTCTAAATCAGACTTCTTCCGCAAAAGGCGAAAGGCTTTGAATCGGTGAGTTTCATGGTATTCCGCCTTCGATGCCCCGGTTGCCGAAATTCAGATACTTTTCAATTGCGGGCGATCCCTCTTGAGCATGTATGCTTCTGCTACTTGTTTTAAATCAGACTTCTTCCGTAAATGGTGAAACGCTTTGACGCGGTGAGTTTCGCGGCATTCCGACTTCGATGCCCCGGTTGCCGAAATTCAGTTGCCTTTGAATTGCGGCCGATCCCTCTTGAGCATGTATGCTTCTGCTACTTGTTCTATATCAGACTTCTTCCGCAAACAGGGAAACGCTTTGACTCGATGAATTTTGCGGCATTCCGACTTCGATTCCCCGTTTGCCGAAATTCAGTTACCTTTGGATTTTCGGGTGATCCCTCTTGAGCGTGTATGCTTCTGCTACTTGTTCTAAATCAGACTTCTTCCGCAAAAGGCGAAAGGCTTTGAATCGGTGAGTTTCATGGTATTCCGCCTTCGATGCCCCGGTTGCCGAAATTCAGATACTTTTCAATTGCGGGCGATCCCTCTTGAGCATGTATGCTTCTGCTACTTGTTTTAAATCAGACTTCTTCCGTAAATGGTGAAACGCTTTGACGCGGTGAGTTTCGCGGCATTCCGACTTCGATGCCCCGGTTGCCGAAATTCAGTTGCCTTTGAATTGCGGCCGATCCCTCTTGAGCATGTATGCTTCTGCTACTTGTTCTATATCAGACTTCTTCCGCAAACAGGGAAACGCTTTGACTCGATGAATTTTGCGGCATTCCGACTTCGATTCCCCGTTTGCCGAAATTCAGTTACCTTTGGATTTTTGGGTGATCCCTCTTGAGCATGTATGCTTCTCCTACTTGTTCTAAATCAGACTTCTTCCGCAAACGGGGAAACGCTTTGACTCGGTGAATTTCATGGCATTGCAACTTCGATTACCCGTTTGACGAAATTCAGTTGCCTTTGAATTTCGGGGGATCCCTCTTGAGCATGTATGCTTCTGCTACTTGTTCTAAATCAGACTTCTTCCGCAAAAGGCGAAATGCTTTGAATCGGTGAGTTTCGCGGTATTCCGCCTTCGATGCCCCGGTTGCCGAAATTCAGATGCTTTTGAATTGCGGGCGATCCCTCTTGAGCATGTATGCTTCTGCTACTTGTTTTAAATCAGACTTCTTCCATAAATGGTGAAACGTATTGACTCGGTGAGTTTCGCGGCATTCCGACTTCGATGCCCCGGTCGCCGAAATTCAGTTACCTTTGAATTGCAGCCGATCCCTCTTGAGCATGTATGCTTCTGCTACTTGTTCTATATCAGACTTCTTCCGCAAACAGGGAAACGCTCTGACTCGATGAATTTTGCGGCATTCCGACTTCGATTCCCCGTTTGCCGAAATTCAGTTACCTTTGGATTTCGGGTGATCCCTCTTGAGCGTTTATGCTTCTGCTACTTGTTCTAAATCAGACTTCTTCCGCAAAAGGCGAAAGGCTTTGAATCGGTGAGTTTCGCGGCGTTCCGACTTCGATTACCAGTTTCACGAAATTCAGTTGCCTTTGAATTTCGGGGGATCCCTCTTGAGCATGTATGCTTCTGCTACTTGTTCTAAATCAGACTTCTTCCGCAAAAGGCGAAAGGCTTTGAATCGGTGAGTTTCGCGGCATTCCGACTTCGATTACCCGTTTGACGAAATTCAGTTCCCTTTGAATTTCGGGGGATCCCTCTTCAGCATGTATGCTTCTGCTACTTGTTCTACATCAGACTTCTTCCGCGAACGGCGAAACGCTTTGCCTCGGTGAGTTTCGCGGCATTCCGGCTTCGATGCCCCGGTCGCCGAAATTCAGTTACCTTTGAATTGCGGCCGATCCCTCTTGAGCATGTATGCTTCTGCTACTTGTTCTATATCAGACTTCTTCCGCAAACAGGGAAACGCTCTGACTCGATGAATTTTGCGGCATTCCGACTTCGATTCCCCGTTTGCCGAAATTCAGTTACCTTTGGATTTCGGGTGATCCCTCTTGAGCGTTTATGCTTCTGCTACTTGTTCTAAATCAGACTTCTTCCGCAAAAGGCGAAAGGCTTTGAATCGGTGAGTTTCGCGGCATTCCGACTTCGATTACCCGTTTGACGAAATTCAGTTCCCTTTGAATTTCGGGGGATCCCTCTTGAGCATGTCTGCTTCTGCTACTTGTTCTACATCAGACTTCTTCCGCAAATGGCGACACGCTGTGACTCGGTGAGTTTCGCGGCATTCCGACTACGATGCCCTAGTTGCAAAAATTCAGTTGCTTTTGAATTTCTGGTGATCCCTCTTGAGCATGTATGCTTCTGCTACTTGTTCTACATCAGACTTCTTCCGCAAACGGGGAAACGCTTTGACTCGGTGAATTTCATGGCATTCCAACTTCGATTACCCGTTTGACGAAATTCAGTTGCCTTTGAATTTCGGGGGATCCCTCTTGAGCATGTATGCTTCTGCTACTTGTTCTACATCAGACTTCTTCCGCGAACGGCGAAACGCTTTGCCTCGGTGAGTTTCCCGGCATTCCGACTTCGATGCCCCGGTCGCCGAAATTGAGTTGCCTTTGAATTTCGGGTGATCCCTCTTGAGCATGTATGCTTCTGCTACTTGTTCTAGATCAGACTTCTTCCGCAAACGGGGAAATGCTTTTACTCGGTGAGTTTCGCGGCATTCCGACTTCGATGCCCCGGTTGCCGAAATTCAGTTGCCTTTGAATTGCGGTCGATCCCTCTTGAGCATGTATGCTTCTGCTACTTGTTCTATATCAGACTTCTTCCGCAAACAGGGAAACGCTTTGACTCGATGAATTTCGCGGCATTCCGACTTCGATTCCCTGTTTGCTGAAATTCAGTTACCTTTGGATTTTCGGGTGATCCCTCTTGAGCATGTATGCTTCTGCTACTTGTTCTAAATCAGACTTCTTCCGCAAACGGGGAAACGCTTTGACGCGGTGAGTTTCGCGGCATTCCGACTTCGATCCCCCGTTTGGCGAAATTCAGTTACCTTTGGATTTCGGGTGATCCCTCTTGAGCGTGTATGCTTCTGCTACTTGTTCTAAATCAGACTTCTTCCGCAAAAGGCGAAATGCTTTGAATCGGTGAGTTTCGCGGTATTCCGCCTTCGATGCCCCGGTTGCCGAAATTCAGATGCTTTTGAATTGCGGGCGATCCCTCTTGAGCATGTATGCTTCTGCTACTTGTTTTAAATCAGACTTCTTCCATAAATGGTGAAACGCTTTGACTCGGTGAGTTTCGCGGCATTCCGACTTCGATGCCCCGGTCTCCGAAATTCAGTTGCCTTTGGATTTCGGGGGATCCCTCCTGAGCATGTATGCTTCTGCTACTTGTTCTACATCTGACTTCTTCCGCAAACAGGGCAACGCTTTGCCTCGGTGACTTTCGCGGCATTCCGACTTCCATGCCCCGGTCGCCGAAATTGAGTTGCCTTATAATTTCGGGTCATCCCTCTTGAGCATGTACGCTTCTGCTACTTGTTCTATATCAGACTTCTTCCGCAAACGGGGAAACGCTTTGACTCGGTGAGTTTCGCGGCATTCCGACTTCGATGCCCCGGTCGCCGAAATTCAGTTGCCTTTGGATTTCGGGGGATCCCTCTTGAGCATGTATGCTTCTGCTACTTGTTCTACATCAGACTTGTTCCGCTAACAATGCAACACTTTGCCTCGGTGACTTTCGCCGCATTCCGGCTTCGATGCCCGGTCGCCGAAATTCAGTTGCCTTTGAATTTCGGGTGATCCCTCTTGATCATGGATGCTTCTGCTACTTGTTCTAAATCAGACTTCTTCCGCAAATGGCGACACGCTGTGACTCGGTGAGTTTCGCGGCATTCCGACTACGATGCCCTGGTTGCAAAAATTCAGTTGGTTTTGAATTTCTGGTGATCCCTCTTGAGCATGTATGCTTCTGCTACTTGTTCTACATCAGAATTCTTCCGCAAACGGGGAAACGCTTTGACTCGGTAAATTTCATGGCATTCCGACTTCGATTACCCGTTTCACGAAATTCAGTTGCCTTTGAATTTCGGGGGATCCCTCTTGAGCATGTATGCTTCTGCTACTTGTTCTAAATCAGACTTCTTCCGCAAAAGGCGAAAGGCTTTCAATCGGTGAATTTCGCGGTATTCCGCCTTCGATGCCCCGGTTGCCGAAATTCAGTTCCCTTTGAATTTCGGGCGATCCCTCTTGAGCATGTATGCTTCTGCTACTTGTTTTAAATCAGACTTCTTCCGTAAATGGTGAAACGCTTTGACTCGGTGAGTTTCGCGGCATTCCGACTTCAATGCCCCGGTTGCCGAAATTCAGTTGCCTTTAAATTGCGGCCGATCCCTCTTGAGCATGTATGCTTCTGCTACTTGTTCTATATCAGACTTCTTCCGCAAACAGGGAAACGCTTTGACTCGATGAATTTTGCGGCATTCCGACTTCGATTCCCCGTTTGCCGAAATTCAGTTACCTTTGGATTTTCGGGTGATCCCTCTTGAGCATGTATGCTTCTGCTACTTGTTCTAAATCAGACTTCTTCCGCAAATGGGGAAATGCTTTGACTCGATGAATTTCGCGGCATTCCGACTTCGATTCCCCGTTTGCCGAAATTCAGTTGCCTTTGAATTTCGGGTGATCCCTCTTGAGCATGGATGCTTCTGCTACTTGTTCTAAATCAGACTTCTTCCGTAAATGGGGAAACGCTTTGACTCGATGAGTTTCGCGGCATTCCGACTTCGATGCCCCGGTTGCCGAAATTCAGTTGCCTTTGAATTTCAGGCGATCCCTCTTGAGCATGTATGCTTCTGCTACTTGTTCTATATCAGACTTCTTCCGCAAACAGGGAAACGCTTTGACTCGATGAATTTTGCGGCATTCCGACTTCGATTCCCCGTTTGCCGAAATTCAGTTACCTTTGGATTTTCGGGTGATCCCTCTTGAGCATGTATGCTTCTGCTACTTGTTCTAAATCAAACTTCTTCCGCAAATGGGGAAATGCTTTGACTCGATGAATTTCGCGGCATTCCGACTTCGATTCCCCGTTTGCCGAAATTCAGTTGCCTTTGAATTTCGGGTGATCCCTATTGAGCATGGATGCTTCTGCTACTTGTTCTAAATCAGACTTCTTCCGTAAATGGGGAAACGCTTTGACTCGATGAGTTTCGCGGCATTCCGACTTCGATTCCCCGTTTGCCGAAATTCAGTTACCTTTGGATTTTCGGGTGATCCCTCTTGAGCATGTATGCTTCTGCTACTTGTTCTAAATCAGAATTCTTCCGCAAACGGGGAAACGCTTTGACGCGGTGAGTTTCGAGGCATTCCGACTTCGATCCCCCATTTGACGAAATTCAATTGCCTTTGGATTTCGGGTGATCCCTCTTGAGCATGTATGCTTATGCTACTTGTTCTAAATCAGACTTCTTCCGCAAATGGCGAAATGCTTTGACTCAGTGAGTTTCGTGGCATTCCGACTTCGATGCCCGGGTTGCCGAAATTCAGTTGCCTTTGAATTTCGGGTGATCCCTCTTGAGCATGGATGCTTCTGCTACTTGTTCTACATCATACTTCTTCCGCAAACGGCGAAATTCTTTGACTCGGTGAGTTTCGCGGCATTCCGACTTCGATGCCCCGGTTGCCGAAATTATATTGCCTTTGAATTGCGGGTGATCCCTCTTGAGCATGTATGCTTCTGCTACTTGTTCTACATCAGACTTCTTCCGCAAACAGGGCAACGCTTTGCCTCGGCGACTTTCGCGGCATTCCAACTTCGATGCCCGGGTCGCCGAAATACAGTTGCCTTTGGATTTCGGGGGATCCCTCTTGAGCATGTATGCTTCTGCTACTTGTTCTACATCAGACTTCTTTCGCAAACGTCGAAATGCTTTGCCTTGGTGAGTTTCGCGGCATTCCGACTTCGATGCCCCGGTTGACGAAATTCAGTTTCCTTTGAATTTCGGGTGATCCCTCTTGAGCATGTATGCTTCTGCTACTTGTTCTAGATCAGACTTCTTCCGCACACGGGGAAACGCTTTCACTTGGTGAATTTCGCGGCATCCGACTTCGATTCCCCGTTTGCTGAAATTCAGTTACTTTGGGATTTCGGGTGATCCCTCTTGAGCATGTATGCTTCTGCTACTTGTTCTAAATCAGACTTCTTCCGCAAACGGGGAAAGGCGTTGATTCGGTGAATTTCGCGGCATTCCGACTTCGATTCCCTGTTTTCCGAAATTCAGTTTCCTTTGGATTTCGGGTCATCCCTCTTGAGCATGTATGCTTCTGCTACTTGTTCTACATCAGACTTCTTCCGCAAACGGCGAAACGCTTTGCCTCGGTGAGTTTCGCGTCATTCCAACTTCGATGCCCGGTTGCCGAAATACAGTTGCCTTTGAATTTCGGATGATCCCTCTTGAGCATGTATGCTTCTGCTACTTGTTCTACATCAGACTTCTTCCGCTAACAATGCAACGTTTTGCCAAGGTGACTTTCGCCGCATTCCGGCTTCGATGCCCGGTCGCCGAAATTCAGTTGCCTTTGAATTTCGGGTGATCCCTCTTGATCATGGATGCTTCTGCTACTTGTTCTAAATCAGACTTCTTCCGCAAATGGCGACACGCTGTGACTCGGTGAGTTTCGCGGCATTCCGACTACGATGCCCTAGTTGCGAAAATTCAGTTGCTTTTGAAATTCTGGTGATCCCTCCTGAGCATGTATGCTTCTGCTACTTGTTCTAAATCAGACTTCTTCCGCAAACGGGGAAACGCTTTGACTCGGTGCATTTCATGGCATTCCGACTTCGATTACCCGTTTGACGAAATTCAGTTGCCTTTGAATTTCGGGGGATCCCTCTTGAGCATGTATGCTTCTGCTACTTGTTCTACATCAGACTTCTTCCGCGAACGATGAAACGCTTTGCCTCGGTGAGTTTCCCGGCATTCCGACTTCGATGCCCCTGTAGCCGAAATTCAGTTGCCTTTGAATTTCGGGTGATCCCTCTTGAGCATGTATGCTTCTGCTACTTGTTTTAAATAAGACTTCTACCGTAAATGGGGAAACACTTTGACTCGATGAGTTTCGCGGCATTCCGACTTCGATGCCCCGGTTGCCGAAATTCAGTTGCCTTTGAATTTCGGGCGATCCCTCTTGAGCATGTATGCTTGTGCTACTTGTTCGAAATCAGACTTCTTCCGCAAACGGGGAAACGCTTTGATTCGCTGAATTTCGCGGCATTCCGACTTCGATTCCCCGTTTGTAGAAATTCAGTTTCCTTTGGATTTCGGGTCATCCCTCTTGAGCATGAATGCTTCTGCTACTTGTTCTACATCAGACTTCTTCCGTTAACAGGGCAACGCTTTGCCTCGATGACTTTCGCGGCATTCCGGCTTCAATTCCCTGTTTTCCGAAATTCAGTTTCCTTTGGATTTCGGGTCATCCCTCTTGAGCATGTATGCTTCTGCTACTTGTTCTACATCAGACTTCTTCCGCAAACGGCGAAACGTTTTGCCTCGGTGAGTTTCGCGTCATTCCAACTTCGATGCCCGGTTGCCGAAATACAGTTGCCTTTGAATTTCGGATGATCCCTCTTGAGCATGTATGCTTCTGCTACTTGTTCTACATCAGACTTCTTCCGCTAACAATGCAACGCATTGCCACGGTGACTTTCGCCGCATTCCGGCTTCGATGCCCGGTCGCCGAAATTCAGTTGCCTTTGGATTTCGGGTGATCCCTATTGATCATGTATGCTTCTGCTACTTGTTCAAAATCAGACTTCTTCTGCAAACGGCGACACGCTTTGACTTGGTGAGTTTCGCGGCATTCCGACTTCGATGCCCTGGTTGCGAAAATTCAATTGCCTTTGAAATTCTGGTGATCCCTCTTGAGCATGTATGCTTCTGCTACTTGTTCTACATCAGACTTCTTCCGCAAATGTCGAAACGCTTTGCCTCGGTGAGTTTCGCGGCATTCCGACTTCGATGCCCCTGTTGCCGATATTCAGTTGCCTTTGGATTTCGGGTGATCCCTCTTGAGTAGGTATGCTTCTGCTACTTGTTCTAGATCAGACTTCTTCCTTAAACGGGGAAACGCTTTAACTCGGTGAATTTCGCGGCATTCCGACTTCGATGCCCCGGTTGCTGAAATTCAGTTGCCTTTGAATTTCTGGTAATCCCTCTTGAGCATGTATGCCTCTGCTACTTGTTCTAGATCAGACTTCTTCCGCAAACGGGGAAACTCTTTGACTCGGTGAATTTCGCGACATTCCGACTTCGATTCGCCGTTTGCCGAAATTTAGTTACCTTTGGATTTCGGGTGATCCCTCTTGAGCATGTATGCTTCTACTACTTGTTCTAAATCAGACTTCTTCAGCAAACGGCGACACGCTTTGACTTGGTGAGTTTCGCGGCATTCCGACTTCGATGCCCTGGTTGCGAAAATTCAATTGCCTTTGAAATTCTGGTGATCCCTCTTGAGCATGTATGCTTCTGCTACTTGTTCTACATCAGACTTCTTCCGCAAATGTCGAAACGCTTTGCCTCGGTGAGTTTCGCGGCATTCCGACTTCGATGCCCCTGTTGCCGATATTCAGTTGCCTTTGGATTTCGGGTGATCCCTCTTGAGTAGGTATGCTTCTGCTACTTGTTCTAGATCAGACTTCTTCCTTAAACGGGGAAACGCTTTAACTCGGTGAATTTCGCGGCATTCCGACTTCGATGCCCCGGTTGCTGAAATTCAGTTGCCTTTGAATTTCTGGTAATCCCTCTTGAGCATGTATGCCTCTGCTACTTGTTCTAGATCAGACTTCTTCCGCAAACGGGGAAACTCTTTGACTCGGTGAATTTCGCGGCATTCCGACTTCGATTCCCCATTTGCCGAAATTCAGTTTCTTTTGGATTTCGGGTCATCCCTCTTGAGCATGTATTCTTCTGCTACTTGTTCTACATGAGACTTCTTCCGCAAACGGCGAAACGCTTTGACTCGATGAATTTCGCGGCATTTCAACTTCGATTCCCCGTTTGCCGAAATTTAGTTGCCTTTGAATTTCGGGTGATCCCTCTTGAGCATGTATGCTTCTGCTACTTTGTCTAAATCAGACTTCTTCCGCAAATGGCGACACGCTTTGACTCGGTGAGTTTCGCGGCATTCCGACTTCGATGCCCTGGTTGCGAAAATTCAGTTGCCTTTAAATTTCAGGTGATCCCTTGTGAGCGTGGATGCTTCTGCTACTTGTTCTACATCAGACTTCTTCCGCAAACGGCGAAACGCTTTGCCTCAGTGAGTTTCACGGCATTCCGATTTCGATGCCCCGGTTGCCGAAATTTAGTTGCCTTTGAATTTCGGGTGATCCCTCTTGAGCATGTATGCTTCTGCTACTTGGTCTAAATCAGACTTCTTCCGCAAATGGCGACACGCTTTGACTCGGTGAGTTTCGCGGCATTCCGACTTCGATGCCCTGGTTGCGAAAATTCAGTTGCTTTTGAATTTCTGGTGATCCCTCTTGAGCATGGATGCTTCTGCTACTTGTTCTAAATCAGACTTCTTCCGCAAACGGCAAAACGCTTTGACTCGATGAATTTCGCGGCATTCCGACTTCGATTCCCCGTTTGCCGAAATTCAGTTGCCTTTGAATTTCGGGTGATCCCTCTTGAGCATGGATGGTTCTGCTACTTGTTCTACATCAGAGTTCTTCCGCAAACGGCGAAACGCTTTGCCTCAGTGAGTTTCACGGCATTCCGACTTCGATGCCCCGGTTGTCGAAATTTAGTTGCATTTGAATTTCGGGTGATCCCTCTTGAGCATGTATGCTTCTGCTACTTGTTCTAAATCAGACTTCTTCCGCAAATGGCGACACGCTTTGACTCGGTGAGTTTCGCGACATTCCGACTTTGATGCCCCGGTTGCCGAAATTCAGTTGCCTTTGAATTTCGGGTGATCCCTCTTGAGCATGTATCGTTCTGCTACTTGTTTTAAATCAGACTTCTTCCGTAAATTGTGAAACGCTTCGACTCGGTCAGTTTCGCGGCATTCCGACTTCGATGCCCCGGTTGCCGAAATTCAGTTGCGTTTGAATTTCGGGCGATCCCTCTTGAGCATGTATGCTTCTGCTACTTGTTCGATATCAGACTTCTTCCGCAAACGGGGAAACACTTTGACTCGGTGGATTTCATGGAATTCCGACTTCGATCACCCGTTTGACGAAATTCAATTGCCTTTGGATTTCGGGTGATCCCTCTTGAGCATGTATGCTTATGCTACTTGTTCTAAATCAAACTTCTTCCGCAAATGGCGAAATGCTTTGACTCAGTGAGTTTCGCGGCATTCCGACTTCGATGCCCGGGTTGCTGAAATTCAGTTGCCTTTGAATTTTGGGTGATCCCTCTTGAGCATGGATGCTTCTGCTACTTGTTCTACATCATACTTCTTCTGCAAACGGCGAAATGCTTTGACTCGGTGAGTTTCGCGGCATTCCGACTTCGATGCCCCGGTTGCCGAAATTCAGTTGCCTTTGAATTGCGGGTGATCCCTCTTGAGCATGTATGCTTCTGCTACTTGTTCTACATCAGACTTCTTCCGCAAACAGGGCAACGCTTTGCCTCGGTGACTTTCGCGGCATTCCGACTTCGATGCCCCGGTCGCCGAAATTCAGCTGCCTTTGGATTTCGGGGGATCCCTCTTGAGCATGTTTGCTTCTGCTAATTGTTCTACATCAGACTTCTTTCGCAAACGTCGAAACGCTTTGCCTCGGTGAGTTTCGCGTCATTCCAACTTCGATGCCCCGGTTGCCGAAATACAGTTGCCTTTGAATTTCGGATGATCCCTCTTGAGCATGTATGCTTCTGCTACTTGTTCTACATCAGACTTCTTCCGCTAACAGTGCAACGCTTTGCCTCGGTGAGTTTCGCGTCATTCCAACTTCGATGCCCCGGTTGCCGAAATACAGTTGCCTTTGAATTTCGGATGATCCCTCTTGAGCATGTATGCTTCTGCTACTTGTTCTACATCAGACTTCTTCCGCTAACAATGCAACGCTTTGCCTCGGTGAGTTTCGCGTCATTCCAACTTCGATGCCCCGGTTGCCGAAATACAGTTGCCTTTGAATTTCGGATGATCCCTCTTGAGCATGTATGCTTCTGCTACTTGTTCTACATCAGACTTCTTCCGCTAACAATGCAACGCTTTGCCTCGGTGAGTTTCGCGTCATTCCAACTTCGATGCCCCGGTTGCCGAAATACAGTTGCCTTTGAATTTCGGATGATCCCTCATGAGCATGTATGGTTCTGCTACTTGTTCTACATCAGACTTCTTCCGCTAACAATGCAACGCTTTGCCTCGGTGACTTTCGCCGCATTCCGGCTTCGATGCCCGGTCGCCGAAATTCATTTGCCTTTGAATTTCGGGTGATACCTCTTGATCATGGATGCTTCAGCTACTTGTTCTAAATCAGAATTCTTCCGCAAATGGCGACACGCTTTGACTTGGTGAGTTTGGCGGCATTCCGACTTCGATGCCCTGGTTGCGAAAATTCAGTTGCCTTTGAATTTCTGGTGATCCCTCTTTAGCATGTATGCTTCTGCTACTTGTTCTACATCAGACTTCTTCCGCAAATGTCGAAACGCTTTGCCTCGGTGAGTTTCGCGGCATTCCGACTTTGATGCCCCTGTTGCCGATATTCAGTTGCCTTTGGATTTCGGGTGATCCCTCTTGAGCATGTATGCTTCTGCTACTTGTTCTAGATCAGACTTCTTCCGCAAACGGGGAAACGCTTTGATTAGCTGAATTTCGCGGGATTCCGACTTCGATTCCCCGTTTGCCGAAATTCAGTTGCCTTTGAATTTCGGGTGATCCCTCTTGAGCATGGATGCTTCTGCTACTTGTTCTACATCAGAGTTCTTCCGCAAACGGCGAAACACTTTGCCTCAGTGAGTTTCACGGCATTCCGACTTCGATGCCCCGGTTGCCGAAATTTAGTTGCCTTTGAATTTCGGGTGATCCCTCTTGAGCATGTATGCTTCTGCTACTTGTTCTAAATCAGACTTCTTCCGCAAATGGCGACACGCTTTGACTCGGTGAGTTTCGCGGCATTCCGACTTCGATGCCCTGGTTGCGAAAATTCAGTTGCTTTTGAATTTCTGGTGATCCCTCTTGAGCATGGATGCTTCTGCTACTTGTTATAAATCAGACTTCTTCCGCAAACGGCGAAACGCTTTGACTCGATGAGTTTCGCGGCATTCCGACTTAGATGCCCCGGTTGCCGAAATTCAGTTGCCTTTGAATTTCGGGTGATCCCTCTTGAGCATGGATGCTTCTGCTACTTGTTCTACATCAGAGTTCTTCCGCAAACGGCGAAACGCTTTGCCTCAGTGAGTTTCACGGCATTCCGACTTCGATGCCCCGGTTGCCGAAATCAGTTGCCTTTGAATTTCGGGTGATCCCTCTTGAGCATGTATGGTTCTGCTACTTGTTCTAAATCAGACTTCTTCCGCAAACGGCGAAACACTTTGACTCGGTGAGTTTCGCGGCATTCCGACTTCGATGCCCTGGTTGCGAAAATTCAGTTGCTTTTGAATTACTGGTGATCCCTCTTGAGCATGGATGCTTCTGCTACTTGTTATAAATCAGACTTCTTCCGCAAACGGCGAAACGCTTTGACTCGATGAGTTTCGCGGCATTCCGACTTAGATGCCCCGGTTGCCGAAATTCAGTTGCCTTTGAATTTCGGGTGATCCCTCTTGAGCATGGATGCTTCTGCTACTTGTTCTACATCAGAGTTCTTCCGCAAACGGAGAAACGCTTTGCCTCAGTGAGTTTCACGGCATTCCGACTTCGATGCCCCGGTTGCCGAAATCAGTTGCCTTTGAATTTCGGGTGATCCCTCTTGAGCATGTATGGTTCTGCTACTTGTTCTAAATCAGACTTCTTCCGCAAACGGCGAAACACTTTGACTCGGTGAGTTTCGCGGCATTCTGACTTTGATGCCCCTGTTGCCGAAATCAGTTGCCTTTGAATTTCGGGTGATCCCTCTTGAGCATGTATGCTTCTGCTACTTGTTCTACATCAGACTTCTTCCGCAAACGTCGGAACGCTTAGGCTCGATGAGTTTTCTGGCATTCCGACTTCGATGCCCCGGTTGCCGATATTCAGTTGCCTTTGAATTTCGGGCGATCCCTCTTGAGCATGTATGCTTATGCTACTTGTTCTAAATCAGACTTCTTCCGCAAACGGCGAAACACTTTGACTCGGTGAGTTTTGCGGCATTCCGACTTCGATGCCCCGGTTGCCGAAATCAGTTGCCTTTGAATTTCGGGTCATCCCTCTTGAGCATGTATGGTTCTGCTACTTGTTTTAAATCAGACTTCTTCCGTAAATGGTGAAACGCTTCGACTCGGTAAGTTTCGCGGCATTCCGACTTAGATGCCCCGGTTGCCGAAATTCAGTTGCCTTTGAATTTCGTGCGATCCCTCTTGAGCATGTATGCTTCTGCTACTTGTTCTATATCAGACTTCTTCCGCAAACGGGGAAACACTTTGACTCGGTGGATTTCATGGAATTCCGACTTCGATCACCCGTTTGACAAAATTCAATTGCCTTTGAATTTCGGGTGATCCCTCTTGAGCATGTATGCTTATGCTACTTGTTCTAAATCAGACTTCTTCCGCAAATGGCGAAATGCTTTGACTCAGTGAGTTTCGCGGCATTCCGACTTCGATGCCCGGGTTGTCGAAATTCAGTTGCCTTTGAATTTCAGGTGATCCCTCTTGAGCATGGATGCTTCTGCTACTTGTTCTACATCATACTTCTTCCGCAAACGGCAAAATGCTTTGACTCGGTGAGTTTCGCGGCATTCCGACTTCGATGCCCCGGTTGCCGAAATTCAGTTGCCTTTGAATTGCGGGTGATCCCTCTTGAGCATGTATGCTTCTGCTACTTGTTCTACATCAGACTTCTTCCGCTAACAATGCAACGCTTTGCCTCGGTGACTTTCGCCGCATTCCGGCTTCGATGCCCGGTCGCCGAAATTCATTTGCCTTTGAATTTCTGGTGATCCCTCTTTAGCATGTATGCTTCTGCTACTTGTTCTACATCAGACTTCTTCCGCAAATGTCAAAACGCTTTGCCTCGGTGAGTTTCGCGGCATTCCGACTTTGATGCCCCTGTTGCCGATATTCAGTTGCCTTTGGATTTCGGGTGATCCCTCTTGTGCATGTATGCTTCTGCTACTTGTTCTAGATCAGACTTCTTCCGCAAACGGGGAAACGCTTTGATTAGCTGAATTTCGCGGGATTCCGACTTCGATTCCCCGTTTGCCGAAATTCAGTTGCCTTTGAATTTCGGGTGATCCCTCTTGAGAATGGATGCTTCTGCTACTTGTTCTACATCAGAGTTCTTCCGCAAACGGCGAAACACTTTGCCTCAGTGAGTTTCACGGCATTCCGACTTCGATGCCCCGGTTGCCGATATTCAGTTGCCTTTGAATTTCGGGTGATCCCTCTTGAGCATGTATGCTTATGCTACTTGTTCTAAATCAGACTTCTTCCGCAAATGGCGAAATGCTTTGACTCAGTGAGTTTCGCGACATTCCGACTTCGATGCCCGGGTTGTCGAAATTCAGTTGCCTTTGAATTTCAGGTGATCCCTCTTGAGCATGGATGCTTCTGCTACTTGTTCTACATCATACTTCTTCCGCAAACGGCAAAATGCTTTGACTCGGTGAGTTTCGCGGCATTCCGACTTCGATGCCCCGATTGCCGAAATTCAGTTGCCTTTGAATTGCGGGTGATCCCTCTTGAGCATGTATGCTTCTGCTACTTGTTCTACATCAGACTTCTTCCGCAAACAGGGCATCGCTTTGCCTCGGTGACTTTCGCGGCATTCCGACTTCGATGCCCCGGTCGCCGAAATTCAGTTGCCTTTGGATTTCGGGGGATCCCTCTTGAGCATGTATGCTTCTGCTACTTGTTCTACATCAGACTTCTTTCGCAAACGTCGAAACGCTTGGCCTCGGTGAGTTTCGCGGCATTCCGACTTCGATGCCCTGGTTGACGAAATTCAGTTGCCTTTGAATTTCGGGCGATCCCTCTTGACCATGTATGCTTCTCCTACTTGTTCAAAATCAGACTTCTTCCGCAAATGGCGAAACGCTTTGACTCGGTTAGTTTCGCGACATTACGACTTTGATGCATCGGTTGCCGAAATTCAGTTGCCTTTGAATTTCAGGGGATCCCTCTTGAGCATGGATGCTTCTGCTACTTGTTCTACATCAGACTTCTTCCGCAAATGGCGAAACGCTTTGCCTCGGTGAGTTTCTCGGCATTCCTACTTCGATGCCCCGGTTGCCGAAATTTAGTTGCCTTTGAATTTCAGGTGATCCCTCTTGAGCATGTATGCTTCTGCTACTTGTTCTAAATCAGACTTCTTCCGCAAACGGCGAAACGCTTTGACTCGGTGAGTTTCGCGGCATTCCGACTTCGATGCCCCGGTTGCCGAAATTCAGTTGCCTTTGCATTTCGGGTGATCCCTCTTGAGCATGTATGCTTCTGCTACTTGTTCTAAATCAGACTTCTTCCGCAAATGGCGAAACGCTTTGACTAGGTGAGTTTCGCGGCATTACAACTTCGATCCTCCGGTTGCCGAAATTCAGTTGCCTTTGAATTTCTGGTGATCCCTCTTGAGCATGTATGCTTCTGCTATTTGTTTTAAATCAGACTTCTTCCGTAAATGGTGAAATGCTTTGACTCGGTGAGTTTCGCGGCATTCCGACTTCGATGCCCCGGTTGCTGAAATTCAGTTGCCTTTGAATTGTGGGCGATCCCTCTTGAGCATGTATGCTTCTGCTACTTGTTCTATATCACACTTCTTCTGCAAACGGGGAAACGCTTGACTCGGTGAATTTCGTGGCAATCCGACTTCGATTCCCCGTTTGCCGAAATTCAGTTGCCTTTGGATTTCGGGTGATCCCTCTTGAGCATGTATGCTTCTTCTACTTGTTCTACATCAGACTTCTTCCGCAAACATTGAAACGCATTGCCTTAGTGAGTTTCGCGGCATTCCGACTTCGATGCCCCGGTTGCCGAAATTCAGTTGCCTTTGGATTTCGGGTGATCCCTCTTGAGCATGTAAGCTTCTGCTACTTGTTTTAAATCAAACTTCTTCCGTAAATGGTGAAATGCTTTGACTCGGTGAGTTTCGCGGCATTCCGACTTCGATTCCCCGTTTACCGAAATTCAGTTGCCTTTGGATTTCGGGTGATCCCTCTTGAGCATGTATGCTTCTGCTACTTGTTCTAGATCAAACTTTTTCCGCAAACGGGGAAACGCTTTGACTCGGTGAATTTCGCGGCATTCCGACTTCGATTCTCCGTTTGCCGAAATTCAGTTCCCTTTGGATTTCGGGTGATCCCACTTGAGCATGTACGCTTCTGCTAGTTGTTCTAAATCAGACTTCTTCCGCAAATGGCGAAATGCTTTGAATTGGTGAGTTTCGCGGCATTCCGCTTTCGATGCCCCGGTTGCCGAAATTCAGTTCCCTTTCGATTTCGGGTGATCCCTCTTGAGCATGTACGCTTCTGCTAGTTGTTCTAAATCAGACTTCTTCCTCAAATGGCGAAATGCTTTGAATTGGTGAGTTTCGCGGCATTCCGCTTTCGATGCCCCGGTTGCCGAAATTCAGTTGCCTTTGAATTTCGGGTGATCCCTCTTGAGCATGTATGCTTCTGCTACTTGTTCTATATCACACTTCTTCTGCAAACGGGGAAACGCTTTGACTCGGTGAGTTTCGCGGCATTCCGACTTCGATTCCCCATTTGCCGAAATTCAGTTTCCTTTGAATTGCGGGCGATCCCTCTTGAGCATGTATGCTTCTGCTACTTGTTCTAGATCAAACTTTTTCCGCAAACGGGGAAACGCTTTGACTCGGTGAATTTCGCGGCATTCCGACTTCGATTCTCCGTTTGCCGAAATTCAGTTCCCTTTGGATTTCGGGTGATCCCTCTTGAGCATGTACACTTCTGCTAGTTGTTCTAAATCAGACTTCTTCCGCAAATGGCGAAATGCTTTGAATTGGTGAGTTTCGCGGCATTCCGCTTTCGATGCCCCGGTTGCCGAAATTCAGTTCCCTTTCGATTTCGGGTGATCCCTCTTGAGCATGTACGCTTCTGCTAGTTGTTCTAAATCAGACTTCTTCCGCAAATGGCGAAATGCTTTGAATTGGTGACTTTCGCGGCATTCCGCTTTCGATGCCCCGGTTGCCGAAATTCAGTTGCCTTTGAATTTCGGGGGATCCCTCTTGAGCATGTATGCTTCTACTACTTGTTCTAAATCAGACTTCTTCCGCAAACGGCGAAACGCTTTGACTCGGTGAGTTTCGCGGCATTCCGACTTCGATCCCCCGGTTGCCGAAATTCAGTTGCCTTTGAATTTCGGGCGATCCCTCTTGAGCATGTATGCTTCTGCTACTTGTTCAAAATCAGACTTCTTCCGCAAATGGCGAAACGCTTTGACTCGGTTAGTTTCGCGACATTACGACTTCGATGCATCGGTTGCCGAAATTCAGTTGCCTTTGAATTTCAGGGGATCCCTCTTGAGCATGGATGCTTCTGCTACTTGTTCTACATCAGACTTCTTCCGCAAACGGCGAAACGCTTTGCCTCGGTGAGTTTCACGGCATTCCGACTTCGATGCCCCGGTTGCCGAAATTGAGTTGCCTTTGAATTTCGGGTGATCCCTTTTGAGCATGTATGCTTCTGCTACTTGTTCTAAATCAGACTTCTTCCGCAAACGGCGAAACGCTTTGATTCGTTGAGTTTCGCGGCATTCCGACTTCGATGCCCCGGTTGCCGAAATTCAGTTGCCTTTGAATTTCGGGTGATCCCTCTTGAGCATGTATGCTTCTGCTACTTGTTCTAAATCAGAGTTCTTCCTCAAACGGCGAAACGCTTTGCCTCGATGAGTTTGGCGGCATTCCGACTTCGATGCCCCGGCTGCCGAAATTAAGTTGCCTTTGAATTTCTGGTGATCCCTCTTGAGCATGGATGGTTCTGCTAGTTGTTCTACATCAGACTTCTTCCGCAAACGGCGAAACGCTTTGCCTCGGTGAGTTTCCCGGCATTCCGACTTCGATGCCGCGGTTGCTGAAATTGAGTTGCCTTTGAATTTCGGGTGATCCCTCTTGAGCATGTATGCTTATGCTACTTGTTCTAAATCAGACTTCTTCCGCAAACGGCGAAACGCTTTGACTCGGTGAGTGTCGCGGCATTCCGACTTCGATTCCCCGGTTGCCGAAAATCAGTTGCCTTTGAATTTCGGGTGATCCCTCTTGAGCATGTATGCTTCTGCTACTTGTTTTAAATCAGACTTCTTCCGTAAATGGTGAAACGCTTTGACTCGGTGAGTTTCGCGGCATTCCGACTTCGATGCCCCGGTTGCCAAAATTCAGTTGCCTTTGAATTGCGGGCGATCCCTCTTGAGCATGTACGCTTCTGCTACTTGTTCTATATCAGACTTCTTCCGCAAACGGGGAAACGTTTTGACTCAGTGAATTTCGCGGCATTCCGACTTCGATTCCCCGTTTGCCGAAATTCAGTTGCCTTTAGATTTCGGGTGATCCCTCTTGAGCATGTATGCTTCTGCTACTTGTTCTAAATCAGACTTCTTCCGCAAATGGCGAAACGCTTTGACTATGTGAGTTTCGCGGCATTCCGACTTCGATCCCCCGGTTGCCGAAATTCAGTTGCCTTTGAATTTCGGGTGATCCCTCTGGAGCATGTACGCTTCTCCTACTTGTTCTAAATCAGACTTCTTCCGCAAATGGCGAAACGCTTTGACTAGGTGAGTTTCGCGGCATTCCGACTTCGATCCCCCGGTTGCCGAAATTCAGTTGCCTTTGAATTTCTGGTGATCCCTCTTGAGCATGTATGCTTCTGCTACTTGTTTTAAATCAGACTTCTTCCGTAAATGGTGAAATGCTTTGACTCGGTGAGTTTCGCGGCATTCCGACTTCGATGCCCCGGTTGCTGAAATTCAGTTGCCTTTGAATTGTGGGCGATCCCTCTTGAGCATGTATGCTTCTGCTACTTGTTCTATATCACACTTCTTCTGCAAACGGGGAAACGCTTTGACTCGGTGAATTTCGCGGCAATCCGACTTCGATTCCCCGTTTGCCGAAATTCAGTTGCCTTTGGATTTCGGGTGATCCCTCTTGAGCATGTATGCTTCTTCTACTTGTTCTACATCAGACTTCTTCCGCAAACATTGAAACGCATTGCCTTAGTGAGTTTCGCGGCATTCCGACTTCGATGCCCCGGTTGCCGAAATTCAGTTGCCTTTGGATTTCGGGTGATCCCTCTTGAGCATGTAAGCTTCTGCTACTTGTTTTAAATCAAACTTCTTTCGTAAATGGTGAAATGCTTTGACTCGGTGAGTTTCGCGGCATTCCGACTTCGATGCCCCGGTTGCCAAAATTCAGTTGCCTTTGAATTGCGGGCGATCCCTCTTGAGCATGTATGCTTCTTCTACTTGTTCTACATCAGACTTCTTCCGCAAACATTGAAACGCATTGCCTTAGTGAGTTTCGCGGCATTCCGACTTCGATGCCCCGGTTGCCGAAATTCAGTTGCCTTTGGATTTCGGGTGATCCCTCTTGAGCATGTAAGCTTCTGCTACTTGTTTTAAATCAAACTTCTTTCGTAAATGGTGAAATGCTTTGACTCGGTGAGTTTCGCGGCACTCCGACTTCGATCCCCCGGTTGCCGAAATTCAGTTGCCTTTGGATTTCGGGTGATCCCTCTTGAGCATGTATGCTTCTGCTACTTGTTCTAAATCAGACTTCTTCCGCAAATGGCGAAACGCTTTGACTAGGTGAGTTTCGCGGCATTCCGACTTCGATCCCCCGGTTGCCGAAATTCAGTTGCCTTTGAATTTCGGGTGATCCCTCTGGAGCATGTATGCTTCTCCTACTTGTTCTAAATCAGACTTCTTCCGCAAATGGCAAAACGCTTTGACTAGGTGAGTTTCGCGGCATTCCGACTTCGATCCCCCGGTTGCCGAAATTCAGTTGCCTTTGAATTTCGGGTGATCCCTCTGGAGCATGTATGCTTCTCCTACTTGTTCTAAATCAGACTTCTTCTGCAAATGGCAAAACGCTTTGACTAGGTGAGTTTCGCGGCACTCCGACTTCGATCCCCCGGTTGCCGAAATTCAGTTGCCTTTGAATTTCTGGTGATCCCTCTTGAGCATGTATTCTTCTGCTACATGTTCTACATCAGACTTCTTCCGCAAACATTGAAACGCTTTGCCTCGGTGAGTTTCGCGGCATTCCAACTTCAATGCCCCGGTTGCCGAAATTCAGTTGCCTTTGAATTTCGGGTGATCCCTCTTGAGCATGTATGCTTCTGCTACTTGTTCTATATCATATTTCTTCCGCAAATGGGGAAACGCTTTGACTCAGTGAATTTCGCGGCATTCCTACTTCAATTCCCCGTTTGCCGAAATTCAGTTGCCTTTGGATTTCGGGTGATCCCTCTTGAGCATGTATGCTTCTGCTACTTGTTTTATATCAAACTTCTTCCGCAAACGGGGAAACGCTTTGACTCGGTGAATTTCGGGGCATTCCGACTTCGATTCCCCGTTTGCCGAAATTCAGTTGCCTTTGGATTTCGGGTGATCCCTCTTGAGCATGTATGCTTCTGCTACTTGTTCTAAATCAGACTTCTTCCGCAAATGGCGAAACGCTTTGACTAGGTGAGTTTCGCGGCATTCCGACTTCGATCCCCCGGTTGCCGAAATTCAGTTGCCTTTGAATTTCGGGTGATCCCTCTGGAGCATGTATGCTTCTCCTACTTGTTCTAAATCAGACTTCTTCCGCAAATGGCGAAACGCTTTGACTAGGTGAGTTTCGCGGCACTCCGACTTCGATCCCCCGGTTGCCGAAATTCAGTTGCCTTTGAATTTCTGGTGATCCCTCTTGAGCATGTATTCTTCTGCTACATGTTCTACATCAGACTTCTTCCGCAAACATTGAAACGCTTTGCCTCGGTGAGTTTCGCGGCATTCCGACTTCGATGCCCCGGTTGCCGAAATTCAGTTGCCTTTGAATTTCGGGTGATCCCTCTTGAGCATGTATGCTTCTGCTACTTGTTCTATATCATATTTCTTCCGCAAATGGGGAAACGCTTTGACTCAGTGAATTTCGCGGCATTCCTACTTCAATTCCCCGTTTGCCGAAATTCAGTTGCCTTTGGATTTCAGGTGATCCCTCTTGAGCATGTATGCTTCTGCTACTTGTTTTATATCAAACTTCTTCCGCAAACGGGGAAACGCTTTGACTCGGTGAATTTCGGGGCATTCCGACTTCGATTCCCCGTTTGCCGAAATTCAGTTGCCTTTGGATTTCGGGTGATCCCTCTTGAGCATGTATGCTTCTTCTACTTGTTCTACATCAGACTTCTTCCGCAAACATTGAAATGCATTGCCTTAGTGAGTTTCGCGGCATTCCGACTTCGATGTCCCGGTTGCTGAAATTCAGTTGCCTTTGGATTTCGGGTGATCCCTCTTGAGCATGTAAGCTTCTGCTACTTGTTTTAAATCAGACTTCTTCCGTAAATGGTGAAATGCTTTGACTCGGTGAGTTTCGCGGCATTCCGACTTCGATGCCCCGGTTGCCGAAATTCAGTTGCCTTTGGATTTCGGGTGATCCCTCTTGAGCATGTAAGCTTCTGCTACTTGTTTTAAATCAAACTTCTTTCGTAAATGGTGAAATGCTTTGACTCGGTGAGTTTCGCGGCATTCCGACTTCGATGCCCCGGTTGCCAAAATTCAGTTGCCTTTGAATTGCGGGCGATCCCTCTTGAGCATGTATGCTTCTTCTACTTGTTCTACATCAGACTTCTTCCGCAAACATTGAAACGCATTGCCTTAGTGAGTTTCGCGGCATTCCGACTTCGATGCCCCGGTTGCCGAAATTCAGTTGCCTTTGGATTTCGGGTGATCCCTCTTGAGCATGTAAGCTTCTGCTACTTGTTTTAAATCAAACTTCTTTCGTAAATGGTGAAATGCTTTGACTCGGTGAGTTTCGCGGCACTCCGACTTCGATCCCCCGGTTGCCGAAATTCAGTTGCCTTTGGATTTCGGGTGATCCCTCTTGAGCATGTATGCTTCTGCTACTTGTTCTAAATCAGACTTCTTCCGCAAATGGCGAAACGCTTTGACTAGGTGAGTTTCGCGGCATTCCGACTTCGATCCCCCGGTTGCCGAAATTCAGTTGCCTTTGAATTTCGGGTGATCCCTCTGGAGCATGTATGCTTCTCCTACTTGTTCTAAATCAGACTTCTTCCGCAAATGGCAAAACGCTTTGACTAGGTGAGTTTCGCGGCATTCCGACTTCGATCCCCCGGTTGCCGAAATTCAGTTGCCTTTGAATTTCGGGTGATCCCTCTGGAGCATGTATGCTTCTCCTACTTGTTCTAAATCAGACTTCTTCTGCAAATGGCAAAACGCTTTGACTAGGTGAGTTTCGCGGCACTCCGACTTCGATCCCCCGGTTGCCGAAATTCAGTTGCCTTTGAATTTCTGGTGATCCCTCTTGAGCATGTATTCTTCTGCTACATGTTCTACATCAGACTTCTTCCGCAAACATTGAAACGCTTTGCCTCGGTGAGTTTCGCGGCATTCCAACTTCAATGCCCCGGTTGCCGAAATTCAGTTGCCTTTGAATTTCGGGTGATCCCTCTTGAGCATGTATGCTTCTGCTACTTGTTCTATATCATATTTCTTCCGCAAATGGGGAAACGCTTTGACTCAGTGAATTTCGCGGCATTCCTACTTCAATTCCCCGTTTGCCGAAATTCAGTTGCCTTTGGATTTCGGGTGATCCCTCTTGAGCATGTATGCTTCTGCTACTTGTTTTATATCAAACTTCTTCCGCAAACGGGGAAACGCTTTGACTCGGTGAATTTCGGGGCATTCCGACTTCGATTCCCCGTTTGCCGAAATTCAGTTGCCTTTGGATTTCGGGTGATCCCTCTTGAGCATGTATGCTTCTGCTACTTGTTCTAAATCAGACTTCTTCCGCAAATGGCGAAACGCTTTGACTAGGTGAGTTTCGCGGCATTCCGACTTCGATCCCCCGGTTGCCGAAATTCAGTTGCCTTTGAATTTCGGGTGATCCCTCTGGAGCATGTATGCTTCTCCTACTTGTTCTAAATCAGACTTCTTCCGCAAATGGCGAAACGCTTTGACTAGGTGAGTTTCGCGGCACTCCGACTTCGATCCCCCGGTTGCCGAAATTCAGTTGCCTTTGAATTTCTGGTGATCCCTCTTGAGCATGTATTCTTCTGCTACATGTTCTACATCAGACTTCTTCCGCAAACATTGAAACGCTTTGCCTCGGTGAGTTTCGCGGCATTCCGACTTCGATGCCCCGGTTGCCGAAATTCAGTTGCCTTTGAATTTCGGGTGATCCCTCTTGAGCATGTATGCTTCTGCTACTTGTTCTATATCATATTTCTTCCGCAAATGGGGAAACGCTTTGACTCAGTGAATTTCGCGGCATTCCTACTTCAATTCCCCGTTTGCCGAAATTCAGTTGCCTTTGGATTTCGGGTGATCCCTCTTGAGCATGTATGCTTCTGCTACTTGTTTTATATCAAACTTCTTCCGCAAACGGGGAAACGCTTTGACTCGGTGAATTTCGGGGCATTCCGACTTCGATTCCCCGTTTGCCGAAATTCAGTTGCCCTTGGATTTCGGGTGATCCCTCTTGAGCATGTATGCTTCTGCTACTTGTTTTATATCAAACTTCTTCCGCAAACGGGGAAACGCTTTGACTCGGTGAATTTCGGGGCATTCCGACTTCGATTCCCCGTTTGCCGAAATTCAGTTGCCTTTGAATTTCGGGTGATCCCTCTTGAGCATGTATGCTTCTGCTACTTGTTCTAGATCAAACTTTTTCCGCAAACGGGGAAACGCTTTGACTCGGTGAATTTCGCGGCATTCCGAATTCGATTCCCCGTTTGCCGAAATTCAGTTCCCTTTTGATTTCGGGTGATCCCTCTTGAGCATGTATGCTTTTGCTACTTGTTCTAAATCAGACTTCTTTCGCAAATGGCGAAATGCTTTGAATCGGTGAGTTTCGCGGTGTTGCGATGTCGCGGTCGCACAAATTAGTTACCCTAGCTTAAAACACACAAGATAATATAGAGCAAGCAAGGGGTCGATCCCACGAGGAAGTTTGAAGTCAGATTTTTATGTTGTGCGTTATGTAATTGGGGGGGTTTCGTTTGTGATTATCTAAAATATAGAAGAAATTAAACTAGCAAACAAAATCAATTGAAACTGAAATATATTAAGAAAACAAACCTTGGTTGCAAGCACACATCCACCAACGGAAATTAGAACCGATCCTTGAAATGAAACTCCAGTTTATATTATGAATTTTTTCTTTTCTTAATATTGGTTAATTAACGGATCCGCCGTATAACTAGCCCTAACCAACAAACAATCACAGTGTCCGCACTAATGATTTAATCCAATGGCAGCCTTAAGATCCAGATAAATTCATTAACTTAACAACCAAGTTGTCAATTTGTGTTGCTATGATCGAATGTTCTCCCTAAGTTTAATAACGTAGTTCCGCTACAATTATCAAGCTTAGTTGCTTCGCAAGTTTATATACCACAACTCCGGTTTTGATATCAAACTTAGCAATAGATTGTTCACAATAATAACTTAGAGTCCGCTCTAGCAATTAAGATAAACAATCATAGGAAATATGCATAGGAAAACAATCATACTCATTCATAACATAAACTGAAAATAAAGGAAGAATAAATCTCACGGTTCTTGAAATCCGAAGGTTTGTTGTGTCCTTGCAACCAAGAAAACGAGCTTAGCCTTGCATATCTATTGAACAACTACTCCTAAAGATGAAAGAATACATAATTTTTGATTTGTAGAGAGGAGAGTTTGTGTTTCCTCACTTCTTCTTGCTTCCTCCTCCTTCCACTCTCCCTCTATTTATACACAAATTGAAAGTAAGAAAATCAAAGTTCAAGTGTGAACATCAATAGATGGTGGTAGTGTGAAGGCGGCTGGCGGCTGGATGCTGGCTGCTGGCTGCTGTCTTGAGGTTGGTGGCTGCCTTGAGGTTGGTGGCTGCCTTCCTTGACCTTCTAGAATATTTACTAAAGGAGCTAAATTGCTGGAAACACTTGTATGTCGGTTTGGATGCTTCTGAATGAAATTTGGATTCGTTTCTTCACGCAACCTGTTTGCTGGCAGAATTCAGCTGTCATCTTTGAAAACTCCTATCTCCCTCATATGACATCATTTTTGGCTGATATTTGGAGCGTTTATAGAGCTTTGAGTAAGGAATCCAAAAAAATTGAGTTTGCATCAATTGGACTTTTGAAGCTCCAGATATTGAATTTTGAATGGGCAAAGGTCAACATTGGCAGACTGCGAGATTTGACTTTGAAGGATGTGATTTCCATGATCTTTCTCTTTTTATTTTTCTTGCATTACATTTCCAGAAAGGTATGGATGTTAGCTTTTTAATGCCACTGGAATCACTTCATTTCGATCTCTGGAACTCATGCTCTGCACGAAATACCGACTGAACGTCAAATCTGCCAATTACCTCCAATTTACTCCTTTTTGCATCTTTCATCCAAAAATGCCTTCAAAACATAAAACAAAGAATATTAAGGCATTTTATATAAATAACATATGCAAAGCACTAGTTAAATGTGGGTGAAACTATCGAATAATATGGTTACATCAAATACCCCCACACTTAGCTCTTGCTCGTCCTCGAGAAAGGATAAATAAAATTAAATTAAAAATAACTATGATCAATCGCTTAATCTCCCATCAATGTCTAAGAGTACAAGCATTATAAACAAGAATACAATCATGAAGGATAAATAGTATAATTCTCATGAATTTATTTACATGCAAACTTTAAAACTCAATCAATCGTCAGGATTTAAATGAAATCTATGCCATGCCAAAGTGATAGGTCCTCTCATTGATATACACTCCAACACTCATGTGTTTAGGGTTTATGTGTTTAAATCTCTCAAATTCAATCAAAGAGTATGTTCTACCATAAGCTTGCTTTTTCAATCTCATCTCCATTAGCAACTTATTACAATTACTACATGAATCAAAAGGTCTTATTTTCCGGTTGTAATGGGGCTGAGGTTAAGGTGAGGTAAAAGAAAGTAAAAGGAAAGGTTCAAACTAAAGAAAGTAGAGCATTTTGAAAAATGATACTTCAAACAAGATATTCCATTAAATCTCATAAATTTTTCATCTTTAATCACAAATGCTTAACTCCTTTTGATTTCAAGCTCTTTCAACATAAAACCTTAAGAACATAAAGGAATACTTTTTTTTTTATTCTTTTTTCTTTTTCTTTTTTTTTTCTTCGGCAACTTTGCCCTTTTTTTTTTTCATCAAGCATCACTTCTTTCTTTTCATATAATTTCCAACCATAATTCCATGATATATTACAAGTATATGCTCTACTAATCCTTGGCCAGTGGAAAAGAAAAACATAAATAAAGTTAAGGCTTATACATGGATAAAGCAAAGAAAAGATAAACAAGCTCAAAACTGGCTCACTAAGGATAATATGTGTTAGGTTGGCTTTTTGGCTCGAGGGGTTAAAATTCCTAATGGCTTTATCATCTTCGTGTATATTTGTAATGGAATATAATCTCAATAAGATATGAAGCAAGTTCTAGAGATACTTATCATTGAAAGAATGCACACTCAAAGAATATAATGTTGAAGGCTCCAAAGCTTGCATTGGTATAACACTATAAAGTCAGCATGACATATTCTCAAAGTCAATCCCTAAACCAATTAAACCTTAAAATTTGCATGCATACT
Source organism: Populus davidiana (assembly GCA_030145905.1). Classification (NCBI taxonomy): domain Eukaryota; kingdom Viridiplantae; phylum Streptophyta; class Magnoliopsida; order Malpighiales; family Salicaceae; genus Populus; species Populus davidiana. The sequence continues at coordinate 25,664,485 of CM057794.1, read as the reverse complement.
CCTTCATTTGATTTATATCTTCATCTATCTCAATTAATTCTCATATATAATACTGATATTCTCAAAAACCAATGGGAGTTAAAAAGATCAAACAATTTTTTTTTTTAAGAACAACAAAGAAAATTAAAATAAGAAAACCAAAATTCTCTCAATACCCCAACACTTAAAACACAACATTGTCCTCAATGTTGAAATAAAAGCAAAGGAACATAAGAGAATGACAAAGATAAAGTAAAATACGAAAAATAAAAGATAAGGAAAAAGAAAGCAAATCTGATTTTTTTTCTTTTTGTGTTGGGTTGCCTCCCAGTAAGCGCTTTTGTTTTATGTCATTGGCTTGACATGTTGCATGCTCATTCTTCATAGATTGGTTTAGCTAACTCTACAGAAGCGGTGAGTTCTGCCGTCCAACCTTCATAGAAAGGTTTCAAACGATGCCCATTGACTTTGAGTATGTTGTTAGTTTCTAAACTTATAATTTCAACTGCACCATAAGGAAAAAAATTAGAAACAACAAATGGTCCAATCCAACGAGAGCGTAACTTTCCAGGAAAAAGTTTCAAACGCGAATGATAAAGAAGGACTTTGTCTCCAACATGAAACTCCTTTCTTGTAATCATTCGGTCATGGAGACTCTTAGTCTTTTCTTTGTAAATCCTTGCATTCTCGTAAGCATCATTTCGAATTTCTTCCAACTCTTGCAATTGCAACTTTCTTGCAATCCCAGCAGCATCATAATCCATGTTACATTGTTTAATGGCCCAAAAAGCTTTGTGTTCAAGCTCCACCGGTAGATGACATGCTTTCCCATAAATCATTCTATAAGGTGACATTCCTATAGGTGATTTATAAGCAGTCCGATAAGCCCAAAGTGCATCTCCAAGACGTAGACTCCAATCTCGCCGGTTAGGTTGCACTGTTTTTTCCAAAATGGACTTGATTTCTCGATTTGAAATTTCAGCTTGGCCATTCGTTTGAGGATGATATGCCGTGGAAGTTCGATGAGTCACATGATATCTGCGTAGCAATGCTTCCATGGAACGATTGCAGAAATTAGTGCCACGATCACTAATGATAGCTTTAGGGATGCCAAACCTGTTAAATATGTGAGTCCTGACAAAATCTAAAACAACCTTAGCATCATTAGTTCGTGTGGCTTTCGCCTCAATCCATTTGGACACATAATCAACAACAAGAAGAATATAAAGATTTCCAAAAGAAGAAGGAAATGGACCCATAAAGTCAATACCCCAAACATCAAAAATTTCACTTACAAGAATATTCGTTAAAGGCATTTGATTCTTATGAGTGATATTACCTGTTCTTTGGCATTTTTCACATGATTTGCAAAAGTGATATGCATCTTTAAAAATAGAAGGCCAATAGAAACCACTTTCATGTACCTTGTGGGCTGTTCTTTTTGCTCCAAAATGCCCACCACAAGAATAAGAATGACAAAAAGTGAGAATGGAATGAAATTCATTTTGTGGTACACACCTCCTAACTATTTGATCCGCACAAAATTTCCAAAGGTAAGGATCATCCCAAAATTAATATTTAGCATCAGCTCGTAACTTATCTTTTTGGGGTTTAGACAAACCTGGAGGGAATTCGTTGGTGACTAAATAGTTTACCAAATCAGCATACCATGGTCTTGTAGAGGAATGCAACATATACAACTGCTCATCGGGGAATGTCTCTCTTATTGTTTCGATCTGTATATCCTCGATCCTCAGTCGGCTCAAGTGATCAGCCACATGGTTTTCAGCACCTTTTTTTATCTTTGATCTCAAGATCGAATTCTTGTAAAAGCAAGATCCACCTAATCAGTCTTGGTTTGGACTCCTTCTTCTTCAAAAGATACCTGAGAGCTGCATGGTCAGTAAAAACAATGACTTTTGTACCAAGTAGATATGACCTGAATTTTTCAAGAGCAAACACCACTGCAAAAAGTTCCTTTTCAGTTGTATGGTAATTGCATTGTGCTCCATCCAACATGCGAGAAGCATAGGCGATAACATGCAAATTCTTCCCAATTCTTTGCCCAAGCACAACTCCTACCGCATAGTCACTCGCATCACACATTATCTCAAAAGGTTCATCCCAATTTGGTGGTTGAATGATAGGGGCAGATGTGACACGTCTCTTAAGCTCATCATGGGCATCTTTACATGCTTGATCAAACACAAAATCCACTTCTTTGGCTAATAGTTTGCACAAGGGTGCTGTAATCTTCGAGAAATCTTTGATAAAGCGTCGATAGAAACCTGCATGTCCTAGAAAAGAACGAACTTCCCTCACGCATGAGGGGTAAGGCAATGATGAAATAACATCTATCTTAGCTTTATCAACCTCTAATCCATGTGAAGACACAACATGCCCAAGAACTATTCCTTGTTCTACCATAAAATAACACTTTTCATAGTTCAAGACAAGGTTAGTTTCAATGCACCTTTTCAGGATCAAAGATAAATTTTCTAGACATTTATCAAAAGAATCACCATACATCGTGAAATCATCCATAAAAACCTCGATTATTCTTTCAACATAGTCAGAAAAAATACTCATCATGCATCTTTGAAACGTTGCGGGAGCATTACAGAGACCAAAAGGCATTCTCCTATATGCATATGTACCAAATGGACATGTAAATGTAGTCTTTTCTTGATCCTCAGGATCAATAACAATCTGATTGTATCCACTATATCCATCAAGAAAGCAATAAAAAGACTTACCTGCCAAGCGTTCAAGCATTTGGTCCATGAATGGTAATGGGAAATGATCTTTGCATGTAGCAAGATTTAGCTTTCTATAATCAACACACATTCTCCATCCACTCGAGATGCGAGCAGGAATGAGTTCATCATTTTTATTTTTCACCAACGTGATTCCGGTCTTCTTGGGCACCACATGGATTGGCGCTACCCATTTACTGTCCGTGATGGGGTAAATGACACCTGCATCTAACAGTTTCAAAATTTCAGCTTTCACTACCTCCATCATAGGCGGGTTCAACCTCCTTTGCATTTCCCTTGTTGGTTTTGCATTGTCCTCTAATAGTATGTGATGCATACACATTGAGGGACTAATGCCCTTGATGTCGGCTAAAGTCCATCCAATGGCCGTCTTGTGATCACACAACAACTTCACAAGTTTTTCCTCTTGCATACTTGTCAAACCTTTTGCTATGATAACAGGAAGTGTATTGTTGTCACCAATGAATACATACTTCAAATTATCGGGCAAAGGTTTTAATTCTAACTCGGGGGCCTGTAAAATAGATGGCAATAGCTTTTTATGTAAGAGTACTAAATCAACAAAGACATTACCATGGGGAACGGTTTGTAAAGCTTGTAAGGCCAATACTGATTCGTGCACATTTTGGGGAATACACACGTGCCTCTCCATTTCTGCTATCTTGGTGAAATCATAGCCATAGCTTAAAGCTATGCTTAATCCGTCTTCGCAATCAAAATCACAAACTTGCTGCACACACTTATCAATTTGGTCACAGCATGTGATAGAATAAACATTGCTATAAGGATATTTCATTGCATCATGAAAATTGAATTCCATTTTTTCATCTCCTACTTCCATAGACAAAGTATCCTTACCACAATCAATCTTTGTATTGGCAGTTTTCAAGAATGGTCTCCCAAACAATATAGGAGTGCTGGTTGATGAATCACAAGAATCATGTTCCATATCAAGAATATAAAAGTCACATGGAATAACCAAACTATCAATCTTGACTAGGACATCTTCTATCACACCAAGTGGGTAAACAAAACTACGATCCGCAAGTTGTATTACAATACTAGTTTTATTCAAAGGCTCTAGACTAAGAGAATCATAAACATGTTTAGGCATAACACTAATGGATGCACCTAAATCGCATAAAGCTCTTTTAAAACTAGCATTACCAATAACACATGGGATAGTAAACGCACCTGGGTCTTTTTGTTTCAAAGGCAGATTCTTTTGAACAACAGCAAATACAACTTCACCCATACTTACCGTTTCATGACCTTTCAGTTTGAAAGCTCTCTTGGTAGTACACAACTCCTTCAAGAATTTTGCATACTTGGGAATTTGCTTGATAGCATCAAGCAAAGGAATGTTCAGTTCCACTTTCTTGAAAACTTCTAAAATCTCTTTTTCTTTGTCTTCTTTCTTGGACCTAGAAGAACTCACAGGAAAGGGTGGAATTGTTTTAAAACTAGAATTCATTGAGTGAGGAGTTACCTTTGGAGTGTTGGTCTTTGTTTCAGTTTGTGGAGGAGGAGGATGATGTTCCTTCTTTGTACTCAATTCAGTTTCTATCTCAGTTTTGACCTTTTATCTTCAAGTTCTTTCCCACTTCGCAGCATGATCGCACTAACATTCTCTTTTGGATTCAATGCTTGGGAGGGCAATTTTCCATTCATTTGTGCTTCCAATTTCCCTACACTTGAAGCTACTTGCCCCATTTGCTTTTCCAAGTTGTGAATACTTGACCTTGTTTCCTGTTGAAAAGACATGACATTTTGTTGCAAGGTAACAGTATTAGAAGCCAAAGTTTTCATCATCTCACGAAGATCATCATTGGATGACGACCCCATAACATTAGAGTTTGTGAATGGAGGGGGTTGTCTTGCTTGATAATTCTGTTGGGGTTGAAATCCATTGGGATGGAATTGTCGGCCTTGATTGCCTTGTTGAGGTTGGTTCCCATACCGTAGGTTAGGATGATCTCTCCATCCAGGATTGTACGTGTGGGAAAAAGGATCATACTTACGCTGAGGTTGTCCATTAAATGCTCCATCAACTGCATGAGCTTGTTCAATGTAATCTTCTTGCATTGTTGGGCATATATCCGAAGCATGTCCTTGTAAGGAGCATATGCTACAAACTTTCACCTGCTGCACATTTCCACAAGCCAAAGAACGCACAAGAGAAGTAAGATCATTAACTTCATTTTCAAGGTTAGAAATACTTACCTCATTTACTCGTTTGTTGGAGAAGTCTCCACGAGTGCCAAATTGTTTCGAGTTGGCTGCCATGTTTGAGATCAATTGGCGTGCAGCCTCGGGTGTCTTATCCACCAATGCGCCTCCACTTGCAGCATCAATGATACTACGGTCAGTAGGCATCAATCCTTCATAGAAATATTGAATGAGCAGCTGATCGGGTATTTGATGATGAGGGCATTGAATGCATAGTTGCTCAAATCTTTCCCAATACTCAGAGAGAGTCTCTCCATGAGATTGCCGAATCCCACATATTTCTTTCCTTATGTTGGCAACTCGAGATGCTGGGAAATACTTCTCAAGGAAAATCTTCTTCATGGCATTCCAAGTTCCAATAGACCTTGGGAGAATAGAGAAAAACCATGCCTTTGCTGCCCCTTTTAAAGAGAAAGGGAAAGCTTTCAACTTAACTTGTTCTTCATCAACTCCATTCGGTTTCATGCCAACACAAACCATATGGAACTCCTTGAGATGAGTATGAGGATCTTCTCCTGCAAGACCATTAAATGTTGGTAGCAAATGTATAAAACCAGATTTGAGCTCAAAGTTTACGTTATTGTCAATGTTTATGCATAATGGTTGATTTTCCACGTTAGCAGCAGCAAGCTCCTTGAGTGTTTGTTGTCGTGCAATCGCCATGGTGTTGAGGTGAACTTCCTTTCTTAACCTGCGTAAAGTGCTTTCTATTTCAAGATCAACCTGCACTAGACTCTGATTAGTAGAACGGGTTACTGGCATCAATCACTAAGAAAACTCAAAAGAAAACAACCACACAAGAGAAAAAGATGTAAATTATATGAAAATCCTACGCTAGAAAACTAAAACTAACTAAAAACCTTAGCAAAACAGTGGAATTTGGCCTCGATAGGGTGGGGCTAGTGGTAAACCACTAGTCTTGTTCAGAACGTTGTTTCACTTCAAGAAACAAAAGGTAGAAACCTGATTCCACAAACAATTCTGTTTTGAACTGTACCGCTGCGGCAAGTGAACAATAACACCGCAAGCAAAAGTTCTATTTCTCTCTTTTTTTTCAGAAATGTAAATAACAATCACAGAAACTAAAAATAACAGTACAAGCACAAGAATCAACTAAAATTACCTCCCCGGCAACGGCGCCAAAATTTGTTGCGATGTCGCGGTCGCACAAATTAATTACCCTAGCTTAAAACACACAAGATAATATAGAGCAAGCAAGGGATCGATCCCACGAGGAAGTTTGAAGTCAGATTTTTATGTTGTACGTTATGTAATTGGGGGGGTTTCGTTTGTGATTATCTAAAATATAGAAGAAATTAAACTAGCAAACAAAATCAATTGAAACTGAAATATATCAAGAAAACAAACCTTGGTTGCAAGCACACATCCACCAACGGAAATTAGAACCGATCCTTGAAACGAAACTCCAGTTTATATTATGAATTTTTTCTTTTCTTAATATTGGTTAATTAACGGATCCGCCGTATAACTAGCCCTAACCAACAAACAATCACAGTGTCCGCACTAATGATTTAATCCAATGGCAGCCTTAAGATCCAGATAAATTCATTAACTTAACAACCAAGTTGTCAATTTGTGTTGCTATGATCGAATGTTCTCCCTAAGTTTAATAACGTAGTTCCGCTACAATTATCAAGCTTAGTTGCTTCGCAAGTTTATATACCACAACTCCGGTTTTGATATCAAACTTAGCAATAGATTGTTCACAATAATAACTTAGAGTCCGCTCTAGCAATTAAGATAAACAATCATAGGAAATATGCATAGGAAAACAATCATACTCATTCATAACATAAACTGAAAATAAAGGAAGAATAAATCTCACGGTTCTTGAAATCCGAAGGTTTGTTGTGTCCTTGCAACCAAGAAAACGAGCTTAGCCTTGCATATCTATTGAACAACTACTCCTAAAGATGAAAGAATACATAATTTTTGATTTGTAGAGAGGAGAGTTTGTGTTTCCTCACTTCTTCTTGCTTCCTCCTCCTTCCACTCTCCCTCTATTTATACACAAATTGAAAGTAAGAAAATCAAAGTTCAAGTGTGAACATCAATAGATGGTGGTAGTGTGAAGGCGGCTGGCGGCTGGATGCTGGCTGCTGGCTGCTGTCTTGAGGTTGGTGGCTGCCTTCCTTGACCTTCTAGAATATTTACTAAAGGAGCTAAATTGCTGGAAACACTTGTATGTCGGTTTGGATGCTTCTGAATGGAATTTGGATTCGTTTCTTCACGCAACCTGCTTGCTGGCAGAATTCAGCTGTCATTTTTGAAAAGTCCTATCTCCCTCATATGACATCGTTTTTGGCTGATATTTGGAGCGTTTATAGAGCTTTGAGTAAGGAATCCAAAAAAATTGAGTTTGCATCAATTGGACTTCTGAAGCTCCAGATATTAAATTTTGAATGGGCAAAGGTCAACATTGGCAGACTGCGAGATTTGACTTTGAAGGATGTGATTTCCATGATCTTTCTCTTTTTATTTTTCTTGCATTGCATTTCCAGAAAGGTATGGATGTTAGCTTTTTAATTCCACTGGAATCACTTCATTTCGATCTCTGGAACTCATGCTCTGCACGAAATACCGACTGAACGTCCAATCTGCCAATTACCTCCAATTTACTCCTTTTTGCATCTTTCATCCAAAAATGCCTTCAAAACATAAAACAAAGAATATCAAGGCATTTTATATAAATAACATATGCAAAGCACTAGTTAAATGTGGGTGAAACTATCGAATAATATGGTTACATCACACGGCATTTCGCTTTCGATGCCCCGGTTGCCGAAATTCAGTTGCCATTGAATTTCGGGGGATCCCTCTTGAGCATGGATGCTTCTGCTACTTGTTCTACATCAGACTTCTTCCACAAACGGCGAAACGCTTTGCCTTGGTGAGTTTCACGGCATTCGGACTTCGATGCCCCGGTTGCCGAAATTTAGTTGCCTTTGAATTTCGGGTGATCCCTCTTGAGCATGTATGCTTCTGCTACTTGTTCTAAATCAGACTTCTTCCGCAAACGGCGAAACGCTTTGACTCGGTGAGTTTCGCGGCATTCCGAATTCGATGCCCCGGTTGCCGAAATTCAGTTGCCTTTGAATTTCGGGTGATCCCTCTTGAGCATGTATGCTTCTGCTACTTGTTTTAAATCAGACTTCTTCTGGAAATGGTGAAACGCTTTGACTCGGTGAGTTTCGCGGCATTTTGACTTTGATGCCCCGGTTGCTGAAATTCAGTTGCCTTTGAATTTCTGGCGATCCCTCTTGAGCATGTATGCTTCTGCTACTTGTTCTATATCAGACTTCTTCCGCAAACGGGGAAACGTTTTGACTCGGTGAATTTCGCGGCAATCCGACTTCGATCCCCCGTTTCCGAAATTCAGTTGCCTTTGGATTTCGGGTGATCCCTCTTGAACATGTATGCTTCTGCTACTTGTTCTAAATCAGACTTCTTCCGCAAACGGCGAAACGCTTTGCCTCGGTGAGTTTCCCGGCATTCGGACTTCGATGCCCCGGTTGCCGAAATTCAGTTGCCGTTGGATTTCGGGTGATCCCTCTTGAGCATGTATGCTTCTGCTACTTGTTCTAGATCAAACTTTTTCTGTAAACGGGGAAACGCTTTGACTCGGTGAATTTCGCGGCATTCCGACTTCGATGCCCCGGTTGCCGAAATTCAGTTGCCTTTGGATTTCGGGTGATCCCTCTTGAGCATGGATGCTTCTGCTACTTGTTCTACATCAGACTTCTTCCGCAAACGGCGAAACGCTTTGACTCGGTGAGTTTCGCGGCATTCCGACTTCGATACCCCGGTTGCCGAAATTCTGTTGCCTTTGAATTGCGGGCGATCCCTCTTGAGCATGTATGCTTCTGCTACTTGTTCTATATCAGACTTCTTCCGCAAACGGGGAAACGTTTTGACTCGGTGAATTTCGCGGCAATCCGACTTCGATCCCCCGTTTCCGAAATTCAGTTGCCTTTGGATTTCGGGTGATCCCTCCTGAACATGTATGCTTCTGCTACTTGTTCTAAATCAGACTTCTTCCGCAAATGGCGAAACGTTTTGCCTCGGTGAGTTTCCCGGCATTCGGACTTCGATGCCCCGGTTGCCGAAATTCAGTTGCCTTTGGATTTCGGGTGATCCCTCTTGAGCATGTATGCTTCTGCTACTTGTTCTAGATCAAACTTTTTCTGTAAACGGGGAAACGCTTTGACTCGGTGAATTTCGCGGCATTCCGAATTCGATGCCCCGGTTGCCGAAATTCAGTTGCCTTTGAATTTCGGGTGATCCCTCTTGAGCATGTATGCTTCTGCTACTTGTTTTAAATCAGACTTCTTCCGCAAACGGCGAAACGCTTGGCCTCGGTGAGTTTCGCGGCATTTTGACTTTGATGCCCCGGTTGCTGAAATTCAGTTGCCTTTGAATTTCTGGCGATCCCTCTTGAGCATGTATGCTTCTGCTACTTGTTCTATATCAGACTTCTTCCACAAACGGCGAAACGCTTTGCCTTGGTGAGTTTCACGGCATTCGGACTTCGATGCCCCGGTTGCCGAAATTTAGTTGCCTTTGAATTTCGGGTGATCCCTCTTGAGCATGTATGCTTCTGCTACTTGTTCTAAATCAGACTTCTTCCGCAAACGGCGAAACGCTTTGACTCGGTGAGTTTCGCGGCATTCCGAATTCGATGCCCCGGTTGCCGAAATTCAGTTGCCTTTGAATTTCGGGTGATCCCTCTTGAGCATGTATGCTTCTGCTACTTGTTTTAAATCAGACTTCTTCTGGAAATGGTGAAACTATCGAATAATATGGTTACATCACACGGCATTTCGCTTTCGATGCCCCGGTTGCCGAAATTTAGTTGCCTTTGAATTTCGAGTGATCCCTCTTGAGCATGTATGCTTCTGCTACTTGTTCTAAATCAGACTTCTTCCACAAACGGCGAAACGCTTTGACTCGGTGAGTTTCGCGGCATTCCGACTTCGATGCCCCGGTTGCCGAAATTCAGTTGCCTTTGAATTGCGGGCGATCCCTCTTGAGCATGTATGCTTCTGCTACTTGTTCTATATCAGACTTCTTCCGCAAACGGGGAAACGCTTTGACTCGGTGACTTTCGCGGCATTCCGACTTTGATTACCCGTTTGCCGAAATTCAGTTGCCTTTGAATTGCGGGCGATCCCTCTTGAGCATGTATGCTTCTGCTACTTGTTCTATATCAGACTTCTTCCGCAAACGGGGAAACGCTTTGACTCGGTGAATTTCACGGCATTCCGACTTCGATTCCCCGTTTGCTGAAATTCAGTTGCCTTTGGATTTCGGGTGATCCCTCTTGAGCATGTATGCTTCTGCTACTTGTTCTAAATCAAACTTCTTCCGCAAATGGCGTAACGCTTTGACTAGGTGAGTTTCGCGGCATTCCGACTCCGATCCCCCGGTTGCCGAAATTCAGTTGCCTTTGAATTTCTAATGATCCCTCTTGAGCATGTATGCTTCTGCTACTTGTTCTACATCAGACTTCTTCCGCAAACGTTGAAACGCTTTGCCTCGGTGAGTTTCGCGACATTTCGACTTCGATGCCCCGGTTGCCAAAATTCAGTTGCCTTTGAATTTCTGGGGATCCCTCTTGAGCATGTATGCTTCTGCTACTTGTTCTACATAAGACTTCTTCCGCAAACGTTGAAACGCTTTGCCTCGGTGAGTTTCGTGGCATTCCGACTTCGATGCCCCATTTGCCGAAATTCAGTTGCCTTTGAATTTTGGGTGATCCCTCTTGAGCATGGATGCTTCTGCTACTTGTTCTACATCAGACTTCTTCCGCAAACGGCGAAACACTTTGGCTCGGTGAGTTTCCCAGCATTCCGACTTCGATGCCCCGGTTGCTGAAATTGAGTTGCCTTTGGATTTCGGGTGATCCCTCTTGAGGATGTATGCTTATGCTACTTATTCTAAATCAGACTTCTTCCGCAAATGGTGAAATGCTTTGACTCAGTGAGTTTCGCGGCATTCTAACTTGGATGCCCCTGTTGCCGAAATTCAGTTTTGTATTTGAATTTCGGGTGATCCCTCTTGAGCATGTATGCTTCTGCTACTTGTTCTACATCAGATTTCTTCAGTGAACGTCGAAACGCTTTGCCTCGGTGAGTTTCACGACATTCCGACTTCCATGCCCCAGTTGCCGAAATTCAGTTGCCTTTGAATTTTTCTGGTGATCCCTCTTGAGCATGTATGCTTCTGCTACTTGTTCTACATCAGACTTCTTCCGCAAACAGGGCAACACTTTGCCTCGGTGACTTTCGCGGCATTCCGACTTCGATGCCCCGGTCGCCGAAATTCAGTTGCCTTTGGATTTCGGGGGATCCCTCTTGAGCATGTATGCTTTTGCTACTTGTTCTACATCAGACTTCTTTTGCAAACGTCGAAACGCTTTGCCTCGGTGAGTTTCGCGGCATTCCGACTTCGATGCCCCGGTTGCCGAATTTTAGTTGCCTTTGAATTTCGGGTGATCCCTCTTAATCATGTATGCTTCTCCTACTTGTTCTACATAAGACTTCTTCCGCAAACATCGAAACGCTTTGCCTCAGTGAGTTTCGTGGCATTCCGACTTCGATGCCCCGGTTGCTGAAATTCAGTTGCCTTTGAATTTCGGGCGATCCCTCTTGAGCATGTATGCTTCTACTACTTATTCTAGATCAGACTTTTTCCGCAAACGGGGAAACGCTTTGACTCGGTGACTTTCACGGCATTCCGACTTTGATTCCCCGTTTGCCAAAATTCAGTTCCCTTTGGATTTCGGGTGATCCCTCTTGAGCATGTATGCTTCTGCTACTTGTTCTAAATCAGACTTCTTCTTCAAATGGCGAAATGCTTTGAATAAGTGAGTTTTGCGGCATTCCGCCTTCGATGCCCGGGTTGCCGAAATTCAGATGCCTTTGAATTTCGGGTGATCCCTCTTGAGCATGTATGCTTCTGCTACTTGTTCTACATCGGACTTCATCCGCAAACGTCGAAACGCTTTGCCTCGGTAAGTTTTGCGGTATTCCCACTTCGATCCCCCGGTTGCCGAAATTCAGTTGCCTTTGGATTTCGGGGGATCCCTCTTGATCATGTATGCTTCTACTACTTGTTCTACATCAGACTTCTTCCGCAAACATCGAAACGCTTTGCCTCGGTGAGTTTCGCGGCATTCCGACTTCGATGCCCCGGTTGCCGAAATTCAGATGCCTTTGAATTTCGGGTGATCCCTCTTGAGCATGTATGCTTCTGTGAAACCCTGGAAATTTATAATTTAAATATGTAGATGTGTAAACCCTCATGTAAACGTAAGGTTGAAAGTGGTAATATTTCAATGAGTGATGAAAAACCAAGATTTGAAATAATAGATAAATAATGATATATAATGAAAGAGATGACCTCTACAAAATGAATTTTGGTTTAGAATTCATAAGGACAGAGAAACTAGTAACGTGTTTTGATGGATAAAATAATGAGAAAAATAACCAAATATTTTTAGGAAATAAGTGAGGTAATAAAGAATGCATTATAATAAATGATAGTGCAATGAAAAAGGATAGGACTGAAGGTGCAAGCACCGATTAAAAATCAGTGACGTTATTTTAAAATGGTAATAAGCCCGATAAATAAATAAAGGTGGAAATCCTAAAATGAATACATTTCAAAATAATATGAAGATTGAACAAGAAAAATCTAGATTGTTTATGAAAAGTCATGAACTGAACAAGTTTATATTAGGAAGCAGAATTTTCAATCTAATGATAGGATCGGGATGAAATTTTGCATGAAGTCTATTAATATGTTTTCCTACCTTGGTTAAATATCTCATCCCAATCGGAGTTTGGTAAAGACTAACGATTTAAGCAGAAATAAACCAGATAGTTTACATGAAAAATAAAATAAAATACATAAAGGCATGAACAAGGGATAAAATTGTAATTATGAAAAAAGGTGCCTATAAAAACGGCAAAGGCCACCAGTTAAAAAAAAAGAAAATAAAATAAAAAAAGAAGAGAAAAACGGATAGAGAGAGAGCTGCAGATTTTGGAGTAAAACCAATAATACTCCAGTGACCATATCGCAGGATTCCACCGTTGGATGAAGCTAAGTTTTGGATATGTTGTTCTTCTTACATGTATCTGCGAACTTACCGGAGGGATTGAAATAAAAATACCCCATTTGACAGAAATCGTCATCGGAACTTTCCTGAAAAACAAAAAGAAAATACAGCAGCAGGGCAGTTTGGTCGCCGGCCGATTGCTATCTCTTCAACCGTTGGATCATGCTCAGTTTTGGATATGTGGTGCGCCTAGATGTGTCATGCATTCTGATCGGTGGAGATCGGAAACGCATCCTCCGGCAAGGTTTCGTGCATGTTGAACAGTAGCTCGTCCAGTTTTAGGTAAGCTCGGTTTTATGCAGATCTAGGTAGATCTAACCGTTGGATCATTATGATGTTGAGATATAGTATGCACAACTCTATGATATGTGGTATGACCGTTGGGTTTAGAGCAATAATCAGAATTTGATGACTTATTGCTTTTTGAAGCTATTACTAGTTTTGGCAAAATGTAGCAAGCTTGATTAAATACATGTTTTGATGAAATTAGAATTGTGTGGGTGTAGGTTTTATGGAAGATGTAATGGTAAAATATGTTCTTGTTATTAGTATTATTACAGATTAATTGTGTATTCTTTATATGAGTTGAAGTATGATTATTATGTAGGAATAGTAAGGAACATTTGTTATATGAACATGTTGATTGAATACAAAGATAACTTGTTGGTTGTGTGGATATAAATGGGGTCGAACCATGAAGAAATTAAAATGAAAGAAATATTGAAAATAAAACATATTTAAAGCTAGCCATAAGTATTTTTGGCAAATTGATTAATTAATGAAGATTGTCATGGATTCCAACTAGTAGGGTGAAATTGTTTTTATGATAATGATCTAAGAATATTAATTGTTAAGGTTTGCCGCATATGTTTAATCGCACGAGGAGAGAGTGAAAGAAAATGAATAGTTCATCATTTTGTTGTATTAATAATAATATTAGGAGAAATCCCAAAAGGAATGAGTTTCCTTATTTTTGGTCTAATCTTTGCTATATTGTAAAGGTAGGGAAATTGTTTGAATGTTTTGCTTTAGAATTGGTTTGAAATTGTGATTTAATGATGCCAAATGACCTTGGATGATGTTGTTTTTGCAATAAAAATAAGTTGGAAGTTGAAAAGGATTCCCAAGAAATGAAAATCCTCGTTGCCCAAAATTTTAGCTATAAAGGAGGGGCTATTATAATTGTTGATTTTGAGCCTTAAAACAAAATAATTTGGAGTTGGTTTCTTCATAAAAGTTGTATTTCCATGTTTTAGCCTTTCATAGAGATACATCACACCCAAAACTGAGTTTTTACAGCTTTAGTTAGGATTAAGACACTAGATAGTGTTCTGGGTTGGTTAAGCTAAATTGATTGGAATCAGACAATTTTTAATCTTTGCTTGGAATTTGCTGTTGAATGATGGTTTTGATAACAAAATAATAAGAATGAATATAAACATGAAAATGAGTAAGAGTATGAGATCTTAAAGAAAATTCCTTGTGATTGGTTTGAGAATACTAGTTGAATGAGAATTAAATGAAGATGTGATGTTGGTTGTATTGTTGATAAAAATTGAATCCCTGGTGGTACAGGGAAAGCTGTGGGGATTGGACAATTGCATGGAGTGGCAGCACGTGCACCTCTTCTAGGTAGGTGACTTACACCTTTCTTTTTTTTTCATACGTTGAATATGGAAATACTTTAATATGATTATTACCGTATTGTTAGAACCGATATTAGATTGTCAAACGCTTAAATGTTGACTAAAAGTTGATTAGCTTCGGCTAATGGCATCCGAATGGATGACCGGGATGAAGGATTGATTAGCTTCGGCTAATGGCATCCAGATGGATGACCAGGACAAATGAATGATTAGCTTCGGCTAACCGGGACGAACGATTGATTAGCTTTGGCTAATGGCATCCAAAAGGATGGCCGGGACGAACGATTGATTAGCTTCGGCTAATGGCATCTAGATGGATGACCAGGACAAATGAATGATTAGCTTCGGCTAACCGGGACGAACGATTGATTAGCTTTGGCTAATGGCATCCAAAAGGATGGCCGGGACGAACGATTGATTAGCTTCGGCTAATGGCATCCGAAAGGATGACCGGGACGAATGATTGATTAGCTTCCGCTAATGGCATCCGAAAGGATGACCGGGACGAACGATTGATTAGCTTCGGCTAATGGCATCAGAAAGGATGACCGGGACGAACGATTGATTAGCTTCGGCTAATGGCATCAGAAAGGATGACCGGGACGAACGATTGATTAGCTTGGCTAATGGCATCCGAAGTGGATGATCGGGGTGAGTGAATGGTTAACCTCAGCAAATAATGCCTTAAGAGGATAGCCGGGTTTAAGATTATGGTTGATTGCAAAATAAATAAAATAAAATTGGTACATCTATATGTACTACTAGCTGTTTATACCAAGTACATGACGATATTATAAATGTTAATGCTTCATTTAACTGCTAGACCGTTAGTTATCATTATTAGTATTCTTAAGTATTTGCATTCTCTTAAATGTTTTGTACTGCTGCAGGGACATCACACCAACGAGATGTCTAGGAAACCTGATACACGGGAACCTATTTTTGCAAGGAATCATGTAGATGCATTCTAAATCATAATGTATTTTGTATGAATCAATGTACTGAATGTATAACTGGAGGCTGGGTAATTTGTATGGAATTACTAGATGTACTGGTAACCAAGGAAGGTTAACCAAATATGTGGGTAATTATATGAAATTACCAGAATTATTGGCAATTGAGATGAGTTAGCCAGATAGTTAAGTTTTGAAAAGATTATGTGAATCAATTGATTGAAGTTAGAAGTAGTAAATTCTAAATGTTATGAGTAAAATAATTAATATATGACTAAGATTTTGAGTAAATTAATTAATGTGGTTATTGGGTAGACACAATGATTTGGAGATTGGAGGGGAATTGATAGATAATTAATTACCATAGAGTTGGTGGCTAAGGATACATTACAGTGATACTTAACATCATAATGATGGTGGCTAAGGGCATAAATTGATACTTGGCACTGTAATGAGGGTGACCAAAGTTATGTGAAGGATGCTTAGTGACCGTGGTGTCGATAACTAAGATTGTGTGTATATGATACTTGGCAACCATGGTTAGAATGCATATGAGGTTAATAAGAAAATGAAAGGGATTCGATATGAATGGAAGAATCAAATGGCATGAATTAGCTACCAGGTTTGGATGGCTAATGGTATCGAAGAGGTTTCATCGGTGCTGGTATATTTTAAATTGATTAGTGTAGCCCAATATTAGAAGACTAATGATATTAATGAGATTTATTAGTTTCAACGATTACCTTCTAGCAACAGATTTAGAAAAGAAAAAAAAACAATATTGATTAATTATTCCAAAAGAATGAGATAAGCTAATGATATCAAGAGAGGAATACCTTGGTATCAAGTGAAAATTGATTTATAAGGAGATGGTGTTCACAAACCGTTGAGTGGTGTTGAGATTTCCAAGATGGAATTATTCTTGGCAAATGAGATAGGATATTAGATGGATATTGGTAATAGATGGAAAATATATGTTGTAAAAGAGGTTTATGCCTAATTTTATATATAAAAAGAAAATCCGTAGAGATTATTGTCTGCCATTGTTATTGCTTGTTACTATATTTTATATTTATGTGTACATGTTAATTTCTATTATCAGGTCCACCAGGGTTGCGTCAAGGGTAATACTAGTTTAGTTATCTTTTGCTTTTGACCATGTAAATTAATTGTAAATTAAAAGACTTATCTCCTAAAACTTGAGATGTAATATAAATCCGTAAATTTGAATGTATGTCTTTAATCTAATGGTTGAAACTCTTAGTACCTTTTTGACCATGCATGTTTACAGTTGAAATTGAATCTTTTATTTGAATTGCATTATATGATGTTATTGAATAAGATGTGTTGTGTTGATGAGAATGAGTTGGGTTGAGGCCCAGGATGATTGGGTCGTG
This sequence comes from Populus davidiana, assembly GCA_030145905.1. NCBI lineage: Eukaryota > Viridiplantae > Streptophyta > Magnoliopsida > Malpighiales > Salicaceae > Populus > Populus davidiana. The sequence continues at coordinate 25,647,361 of CM057794.1, read as the reverse complement.
ATTTTGAGTTATTATAAGTGTAAAAGGGTATATGTCGATAACTTGGGACCTACCGGTACAGGGGAGACTCTGCCAAAATTTTGGTGGAACCTGTATATATATATATATATATAAAAAAAAAAAATTTTACCTGAAATTTTTCAATATATTGCGAAAAAGAATGTAGAAAAATCCGGGCCGTTACAGCTTCTGCTACTTGTTCTAGATCAGACTTTTTCCGCAAACGGGGAAACGCTTTGACTTGGTGAATTTCGCGGCATTCCGACTTCGATGCCCCGGTTGCTGAAATTCAGTTGCCTTTGAATTTCGGGTGAGCCCTCTTCAACATGTATGCTTCTGCTACTTGTTCTACATCAGACTTCTTCCGCAAACGTTGAAACACTTTGCCTAGGTGAGTTTCGCGGCATTCCAACTTCGATCCCTCGATTGCCGAAATTCAGTTGCCTTTGAATTTCGGGTGATCCCTCTTTAGCATGTATGCTTCTGCTACTTGTTCTATATCAGACTTCTTCCGCAAACGGCGAAACGCTTTGACTTGGTGAATTTCGCGGCAATCCGACTTCGATTCCCCGTTTGCCGAAATTCAGTTGCCTTTGAATTTCGGGTGATCCCTCTTGATCATGTATGCTTCTGCTACTTGTTCTACATCAGACTTCTTCCGCAAACATCGAAACGCTTTGCCTCGGTGAGTTTCGCGGCATTCCGACTTCGATGCCCCGGTTGCTGAAATTCAGTTGCCTTTGAATTTCGGGTGATCCCTCTTGAGCATGTATGCTTCTACTACTTATTCTAGATCAGACTTTTTCCGCAAACGGGGAAACGCTTTGACTCGGTGAATTTCGCGGCATTCCAACTTTGATTCCCCGTTTGCCAAAATTCAGTTCCCTTTGGATTTCGGGTGATCCCTCTTGAGCATGTATGCTTCTGCTACTTGTTCTAAATCAGACTTCTTCCTCAAATGGCGAAATGCTTTGGATAAGTGAGTTTCGCGGCATTCCGCCTTCGATGCCCAGGTTGCCGAAATTCAGATGCCTTTGAATTTCGGGTGATCCCTCTTGAGCATTTATGGTTCTGCTACTTGCTCTAGATCAGACTTTTTCCGCAAACGGGTAAACGCTTTGACTCGGTGAATTTCACGGCATTCCAACTTCGATGCCCCGTTTGCCGAAATTCAATTGTCTTTGAATTTCAGGTGATCCCTCTTGAGCATGTATGCTTCTGCTACTTGTTCTAAATCAGACTTCTTCCGCAAATGGCGAAACGCGTTGACTAGGTGAGTTTCACGGCATTCCGACTTTGATCCCCTGGTTGCCGAAATTCAGTTGCCTTTGAATTTCAGGTGATCCCTCTTGAGCATGTATGCTTCTGCTACTTGTTCTACATCAGACTTCTTCCGCAAACGTCGAAACGCTTTGCCTCGGTAAGTTTCGCGACATTCCCACTTCGATCCCCCTATTGCCGAAATTCAGTTGCCTTTGAATTTCTGGTGATCCCTCTTCAGCATGTATGCTACTGCTACTTGTTCTACATCAGACTTCTTCCACAAATCTTGAAACGCTTTGCCTCGGTGACTTTCGTGGCATTCCGACTGCGATGCCCCGGTCGCCGAAATTCAGTTGCAGGTGGATTTCGGGGGATCCCTTTTGAGCATGTATGCTTATGCTACTTGTTCTACATCACACTTCTTCCGCAAAAGTCGAAACGCTTTGCCTCGTTGAGTTTCGCGACATTCCTACTTCGATGCCCTAGTTGCCGAAATTCAGTTGCCTTTGGATTTCGGGGGATCAATCTTGAGCATGTATGCTTCTGCTACTTGTTCTACATCAGACTTCTTCCGCAAACGTCGAAACGCTTTGCCTAGGTGAGTTTCGCGGCATTCCAACTTCGATCCCCCGGTTGCCGAAATTCAGTTGCCTTTGAATTTCGGGCGATCCCTCTTGAGCATGTATGCTTCTGCTACTTGTTCTATATCAGACTTCTTCCGCAAACGGCGAAACGCTTTGACTCGGTGAATTTCGCGACAATCCGACTTCGATTCCCCGTTTGCCGAAATTCAGTTGCCTTTGGATTTCGAGTCATCCCTCTTGAGCATGTATGCTTCTGCTACTTGTTCTAAATCAGACTTCTTCCGCAAATGGCAAAACGCTTTCACTAGGTGAGTTTCGCGGCATTCCGACTTCGAAACCCCAGTTGCCGAAATTATGTTGCCTTTGAATTTCTGGTGATCCCTCTTGAGCATGTATGCTTCTGCTACTTGTTCTAAATCAGACTTCTTCCGCAAATGGCGAAACGCTTTGCCTAGGTGAGTTTCGCGGCTTTCCGACTTCGATACCCCAGTTGCCGAAATTATGTTGCCTTTGAATTTCTGGTGATCCCTCTTGAGCATGTATGCTTATGCTACTTGTTCTACATCAGACTTCTTCTGCAAATGTCGAAACACTTTGCCTCGGTTACTTTCGCGGCATTCCGACTTCGATCCCCCGGTTGCTGAAATTCAGTTGCCTTTGGATTTCGGGGAATCCCTCTTGAGCATGTATGCTTCTGCTACTTGTTCTACATCAGACTTCTTCCGCAAACATCGAAACGCTTTGCCTCGGTAAGTTTCGTGGCATTGCCACTTCGATCCCCCGGTTGCCGAAATTCAGTTGCCTTTGAATTTCTGGTGATCCCTCTTGAGCATGTATGCTACTGCTACTTGTTCTACATCAGAATTCTTCCGCAAATCTTGAAACGCTTTGACTCGGTGAATTTCGTGGCATTCCGACTTCGATGCCCCGGTTGCCGAAATTCAGTTGCCTGTGGATTTCGGGGGATCCCTTTTGAGCATGGATGCCTATACTACTTGTTCTACATCAGACTTCTTCCGCAAACGTCGAAACACTTTGCCTAGGTGAGTTTCGCGGCATTCCGACTTCGATCCCCCGGTTGCCGAAATTCAGTTGCCTTTGGATTTCGGGGAATCCCTCTTGAGCATGTATGCTTCTGCTACTTGTTCTACATCAGACTTCTTCTGAAACGTCGAAACGCTTTGCCTCGGTGAGTTTCGCGGCATTCCAACTTCGATCCCTCGGTTGCCGAAATTCAGTTGCCCTTGAATTTCGGGCGATTCCTCTTGAGCATGTATGCTTCTGCTACTTGTTCTATATCAGACTTCTTCCGCAAACGGGGAAACGATTTGACTCGATCAATTTCGCGGCAATCCGACTTCGATTCCCCGTTTGCCGAAATTCAGTTGCCTTTGGATTTCGGGTGATCCTTCTTGAGCATGTATGCTTTTGCTACTTGTTCTAAATCAGACTTCTTCCGCAAATGGCAAAATGCTTTGACTAGGTGAGATTCGCGGCATTCCGACTTCGATACCCTATTTGCCGAAATTATGTTGCCTTTGAATTTCTGGTGATCCCTCTTGAGCATGTATGCTTCTGCTACTTGTTCTACATCAGACTTCTTCCGCCAACGGGGAAACGCTTTGACTAGGTGAGTTTCGCGGCATTCCGACTTCGATACCCCTGTTGCCGAAATTATGTTGCCTTTGAATTTCTGGTGATCCCTCTTGAGCATGTATGCTTCTGCTACTTGTTCTACATCAGACTTCTTCCGCCAACGGGGAAACGCTTTGACTAGGTGAGTTTCGCGGCATTCCGACTTCGATACCCCTGTTGCCGAAATTATGTTGCCTTTGAATTTCTAGTGATCCCTCTTGAGCATGTATGCTTCTGCTACTTGTTCTACATCAGACTTCTTCCGCCAACGGGGAAACGCTTTGACTAGGTGAGTTTCGCGGCATTCCGACTTCGATACCCCTGTTGCCGAAATTATGTTGCCTTTGAATTTCTGGTGATCCCTCTTGAGCATGTATGCTTCTGCTACTTGTTCTACGTCAGACTTCTTCCGCAAACATCGAAACGCTGTGCCTCGGTGAATTTTGCGGCATTCCGACTTCGATTCCCCGTTTGCCGAAATTCAGTTGCCTTTGGATTTCGGGTGATCCCTCTTGAGCATGTATGCTTCTGCTACTTGTTCTACATCAGACTTCTTCCGCAAACGGCGAAACGCTTTGCCTCGGTGAGCTTCGCGGCAATCCGAATTCGATGCCCCGGTTGCCGAAATGCATTTGCCTTTGAATTTCGGGTGATCCCTCTTGAGCATGTATACTTCTGCTACTTGTTCTACATCAGACTTCTTCCACAAACAGGGAAACGCTTTGACTCGGTGAATTTCGCGGCATTTTGACTTCGATCACCCGTTTGACGAAATGCAATTGCCTTTGGATTTCGGGTGATCACTCTTAAGCATTTATGCTTCTGCTACTTGTTTTAAATCAGACTTCTTCCGCAAATGGGGAAATGCTTTGAATCAGTGAGTTTCGCGGCATTCCGCCTTCGATGCCCCGGTTGCCGAAATTCAGTTGCCTTTGAATTTCGGGTGATCCCTCTTGAGCATGGATGGTTCTGCTACTTGTTCTACATCAGACTTCTTCCGAAACAGCAAAACGCTTTGCCTCGGTGAGTTTCCCGTCATTCCGACTTCGATGCCCCGGTTGCTGAAATTGAGTTGCCTTTGGATTTCGGGTGATCCCTCTTGAGAATGTATGCTTATGCTACTTGTTCTAAATCAGACTTCTTCCGCAAATGGCGAAATCCTTTGACTCAGTGACTTTCGCGGCATTCTAACTTGGATGCCCCGGTTGCCGAAATTCAGTTGTCTTTGAATTTCGGGTGATTCCTCTTGAGCATGTATGCTTCTGCTACTTGTTCTATATCAGACTTCTTCCGCAAACGGGGAAACGATTTGACTCGATCAATTTCGCGGCAATCCGACTTCGATTCCCCGTTTGCCGAAATTCAGTTGCCTTTGGATTTCGGGTGATCCTTCTTGAGCATGTATGCTTTTGCTACTTGTTCTAAATCAGACTTCTTCCGCAAATGGCAAAATGCTTTGACTAGGTGAGATTCGCGGCATTCCGACTTCGATACCCTATTTGCCGAAATTATGTTGCCTTTGAATTTCTGGTGATCCCTCTTGAGCATGTATGCTTCTGCTACTTGTTCTACATCAGACTTCTTCCGCCAACGGGGAAACGCTTTGACTAGGTGAGTTTCGCGGCATTCCGACTTCGATACCCCTGTTGCCGAAATTATGTTGCCTTTGAATTTCTGGTGATCCCTCTTGAGCATGTATGCTTCTGCTACTTGTTCTACATCAGACTTCTTCCGCCAACGGGGAAACGCTTTGACTAGGTGAGTTTCGCGGCATTCCGACTTCGATACCCCTGTTGCCGAAATTATGTTGCCTTTGAATTTCTAGTGATCCCTCTTGAGCATGTATGCTTCTGCTACTTGTTCTACATCAGACTTCTTCCGCCAACGGGGAAACGCTTTGACTAGGTGAGTTTCGCGGCATTCCGACTTCGATACCCCTGTTGCCGAAATTATGTTGCCTTTGAATTTCTGGTGATCCCTCTTGAGCATGTATGCTTCTGCTACTTGTTCTACGTCAGACTTCTTCCGCAAACATCGAAACGCTGTGCCTCGGTGAATTTCGCGGCATTCCGACTTCGATTCCCCGTTTGCCGAAATTCAGTTGCCTTTGGATTTCGGGTGATCCCTCTTGAGCATGTATGCTTCTGCTACTTGTTCTACATCAGACTTCTTCCGCAAACGGCGAAACGCTTTGCCTCGGTGAGCTTCGCGGCAATCCGAATTCGATGCCCCGGTTGCCGAAATGCATTTGCCTTTGAATTTCGGGTGATCCCTCTTGAGCATGTATACTTCTGCTACTTGTTCTACATCAGACTTCTTCCACAAACAGGGAAACGCTTTGACTCGGTGAATTTCGCGGCATTTTGACTTCGATCACCCGTTTGACGAAATGCAATTGCCTTTGGATTTCGGGTGATCACTCTTAAGCATTTATGCTTCTGCTACTTGTTTTAAATCAGACTTCTTCCGCAAATGGGGAAATGCTTTGAATCAGTGAGTTTCGCGGCATTCCGCCTTCGATGCCCCGGTTGCCGAAATTCAGTTGCCTTTGAATTTCGGGTGATCCCTCTTGAGCATGGATGGTTCTGCTACTTGTTCTACATCAGACTTCTTCCGAAACAGCAAAACGCTTTGCCTCGGTGAGTTTCCCGTCATTCCGACTTCGATGCCCCGGTTGCTGAAATTGAGTTGCCTTTGGATTTCGGGTGATCCCTCTTGAGAATGTATGCTTATGCTACTTGTTCTAAATCAGACTTCTTCCGCAAATGGCGAAATCCTTTGACTCAGTGACTTTCGCGGCATTCTAACTTGGATGCCCCGGTTGCCGAAATTCAGTTGTCTTTGAATTTCGGGTGATTCCTCTTGAGCATGTATGCTTCTGCTACTTGTTCTAAATCAGAATTCTTCCGCAAATGGCGAAATGCTTTGAATCGGTGAGTTTCGCGGCATTCCGCCTTCGATGCCCCGGTTGCTGAAATTCAGTTGCCTTTGAATTTCGGGCGATCCCTCTTGAGCATGTATGCTTCTGCTACTTGTTCTAAATCAGACTTCTTCCGCAAATGACGAAACGCTTTGACTAGGTGAGTTTCGCGACATTCCGACTTCGATACCCCAATTGCCGAAATTATGTTGCCTTTGAATTTCTGGTGATCCCTCTTGAGCATGTATGCTTCTGCTACTTGTTCTAAATCAGACTTCTTCCACAAATGGTGAAACGCTTTGACTCGGTGAGTTTCGTGGAATTCCGACTTCGATGCCCCGGTTGCCGAAATTCAGTTGCCTTTGAATTGCGGGCGATCCCTCTTGAGCATGTATGCTTCTGCTACTTGTTCTATATAAGACTTCTTCCACAAAAGGTGAAACGCTTTGACTCGGTGTGTTTCGTGGCATTACGACTTCGATACCCCGGTTGCCGAAATTCAGTTGCCTTTGAATTGCGGGCGATCCGTCTTGAGCATGTATGCTTCTGCTACTTGTTCTATATCATACTTCTTCCACAAACGGGGAAACGCTTTGACTCGGTGAATTTCGAGGCATTCCGACTTCGATTCCCCGTTTGCCGAAATTCAGTTGCCTTTGGATTTCAGGTGATCCCTCTTGAGCATGTATGCTTCTGCTACTTGTTCTACATCAGACTTCTTCCGCAAACGGCGAAACGCTTTGCCTCGGTGAGCTTCGCGGCAATCCGACTTCGATGCCCCGGTTGCCGAAATGCATTTGCCTTTGAATTTCGGGTGATCCCTCTTGAGCATGTATACTTCTGCTACTTGTTCTACATCAGACTTCTTCCACAAACGGGGAAACGCTTTGACTCGGTGAATTTCGCGGCATTTCGACTTCGATCACCCGTTTGACGAAATTCAGTTGCCTTTGGATTTCGGGTGATCACTCTTAAGCATTTATGCTTCTGCTACTTGTTCTAAATCAGACTTCTTCCGCAAATGGCGAAATGCTTTGAATCAGTGAGTTTCGCGGCATTCCGCCTTCGATGCCCCGGTTGCCGAAATTCAGTTGCCTTTGAATTTCGGGTGATCCCTCTTGAGCATGGATGGTTCTGCTACTTGTTCTACATCGGACTTCTTCCGCAAACGGCAAAATGCTTTGCCTCGGTGAGTTTCCCGTCATTCCGACTTCGATGCCCCGGTTGCTGAAATTGAGTTGCCTTTGGATTTCGGGTGATCCCTCTTGAGAATGTATGCTTATGCTACTTGTTCTAAATCAGACTTCTTCCGCAAATGGCGAAATGCTTTGACTCAGTGACTTTCGCGGCATTCTAACTTGGATGCCCCGGTTGCCGAAATTCAGTTGGCTTTGAATTTCAGGTGATCCCTCTTGAGCATGTCTGCTTCTGCTACTTGTTCTAAATCAGACTTCTTCCGCAAATGGCGAAATGCTTTGAATCGGTGAGTTTCGCGGCATTCCGCCTTCGATGTCCCGGTTGCCGAAATTTAGTTGCGTTTGAATTTCGGGCGATCCCTCTTGAGCATGTATGCTTCTGCTACTTGTTCTAAATCAGACTTCTTCCGCAAATGACGAAACGCTTTGACTAGGTGAGTTTCGCGGCATTCCGACTTCGATACCCCAATTGCCGAAATTATGTTGCCTTTGAATTTCTGGTGATCCCTCTTGAGCATGTATGCTTCTGCTACTTGTTCTAAATCAGACTTCTTCCACAAATGGTGAAACGCTTTGACTCGGTGTGTTTCGTGGCATTACGACTTCGATACCCGGGTTGCCGAAATTCAGTTGCCTTTGAATTGCGGGCGATCCCTCTTGAGCATGTATGCTTCTGCTACTTGTTCTATATCATACTTCTTCCACAAACGGGGAAACGCTTTGACTCGGTGAGTTTCGCGGCATTCCGACTTCGATTCCCCGTTTGCCGAAATTCAGTTGCCTTTGGATTTTCGGGTGATGCCTCTTGAGCATGTATGCTTCTGCTACTTTTTTTAAATCAGACTTCTTCCGTAAATGGTGAAACTCTTTGACTCGGTGAGTTTCGCAGCATTCCGACTTGGATGCCCCGGTTGCCGAAATTCAGTTGCCTTTGAATTTGGGGTGATCCCTCTTGAGCATGTATGCTTCTGCTACTTGTTCTAAATCAGACTTCTTCCGCAAATGGCGAAACGCTTTGACTAGGTGAGTTTCGCGGCATTCCGACTTCGATGCCCCGGTTGCTGAAATTGAGTTGCCTTTGGATTTCGGGTGATCCCTCTTGAGAATGTATGCTTATGCTACTTGTTCTAAATCAGACTTCTTCCGCAAATGGCGAAATCCTTTGACTCAGTGACTTTCGCGGCATTCTAACTTGGATGCCCCGGTTGCCGAAATTCAGTTGCCTTTGAATTTGGGGTGATCCCTCTTGAGCATGTATGCTTCTGCTACTTGTTCTAAATCAGACTTCTTCCGCAAATGGCGAAACGCTTTGACTAGGTGAGTTTCGCGGCATTCCGACTTCGATCCCCCGGTTGCCGAAATTCAGTTGCCTTTGAATTTTAGGTGATCCCTCTTGAGCATGTATGCTTCTGCTACTTGTTCTATATAAGACTTCTTCCACAAAAGGTGAAACACTTTGACTCGGTGTGTTTCGTGGCATTACGACTTCGATACCCCGGTTGCCGAAATTTAGTTGCCTTTGAATTGCGGGCGATCCCTCTTGAGCATGTATGCTTCTGCTACTTGTTCTATATCATACTTCTTCCACAAACGGGGAAACGCTTTGACTCGGTGAGTTTCGCGGCATTCCGACTTCGATTCCCCGTTTGCCGAAATTCAGTTGCCTTTGGATTTTCGGGTGATGCCTCTTGAGCATGTATGCTTCTGCTACTTTTTTTAAATCAGACTTCTTCCGTAAATGGTGAAACTCTTTGACTCGGTGAGTTTCGCAGCATTCCGACTTGGATGCCCCGGTTGCCGAAATTCAGTTGCCTTTGAATTTGGGGTGATCCCTCTTGAGCATGTATGCTTCTGCTACTTGTTCTAAATCAGACTTCTTCTGGAAATGGTGAAACTATCGAATAATATGGTTACATCACACGGCATTTCGCTTTCGATGCCCCGGTTGCCGAAATTTAGTTGCCTTTGAATTTCGGGTGATCCCTCTTGAGCATGTATGCTTCTGCTACTTGTTCTAAATCAGACTTCTTCCACAAACGGCGAAACGCTTTGACTCGGTGAGTTTCGCGGCATTCCGACTTCGATGCCCCGGTTGCCGAAATTCAGTTGCCTTTGAATTGCGGGCGATCCCTCTTGAGCATGTATGCTTCTGCTACTTGTTCTATATCAGACTTCTTCCGCAAACGGGGAAACGCTTTGACTCGGTGACTTTCGCGGCATTCCGACTTTGATTACCCGTTTGCCGAAATTCAGTTGCCTTTGAATTTTAGGTGATCCCTCTTGAGCATGTATGCTTCTGCTACTTGTTCTAAATAAGACTTCTTCCGCAAATGGTGAAACACTTTGACTAGGTGAGTTTCGCGGCATTCCGACTTCGATCCCTCGGTTGCCGAAATTCATTTGCCTTTGAATTTCGGGTGATCCCTCTTGAGCATGTATGCTTCTGCTACTTGTTCTAAATCAGACTTCTTCCGCAATTGGCGAAACGCTTTGACTAGGTGAGATTCGCGGCATTCCGACTTCGATACCCCATTTGCCGAAATTATGTTGCCTTTGAATTTCTGGTGATCCCTCTTGAGCATGTATGCTTCTGCTACTTGTTCTACATCAGACTTCTTCCGTCAACGGGGAAACGCTTTGACTAGGTGAGATTCGCGGCATTCCGACTTCGATACCCCATTTGCCGAAATTATATTGCCTTTGAATTTCTGGTGATCCCTCTTGAGCATGTATGCTTCTGCTACTTGTTCTACATCAGACTTCTTCCGCCAACGGGGAAACGCTTTGACTAGGTGAGTTTCGCGGCATTCCGACTTCGATACCCCTGTTGCCGAAATTATGTTGCCTTTGAATTTCTGGTGATCCCTCTTGAGCATGTATGCTTCTGCTACTTGTTCTACATCAGACTTCTTCCGCAAACATCGAAACGCTGTGCCTCGGTGAATTTCGCGGCATATCGACTTCGATCACCCCTTTGACGAAATTCAGTTGCCTTTGGATTTCGGGTGATCACTCTTAAGCATTTATGCTTCTGCTACTTGTTCTAAATCAGACTTCTTCCGCAAATGGCGAAACGCTTTGACTAGGTGAGTTTCGCGGCATTCCGACTTCGATCCCCCGGTTGCCGAAATTCAGTTGCCTTTGAATTTTAGGTGATCCCTCTTGAGCATGTATGCTTCTGCTACTTGTTCTAAATAAGACTTCTTCCGCAAATGGTGAAACACTTTGACTAGGTGAGTTTCGCGGCATTCCGACTTCGATCCCTCGGTTGCCGAAATTCATTTGCCTTTGAATTTCGGGTGATCCCTCTTGAGCATGTATGCTTCTGCTACTTGTTCTAAATCAGACTTCTTCCGCAAATGGCGAAACGCTTTGACTAGGTGAGATTCGCGGCATTTCGACTTCGATACCCCATTTGCCGAAATTATGTTGCCTTTGAATTTCTGGTGATCCCTCTTGAGCATGTATGCTTCTGCTACTTGTTCTACATCAGACTTCTTCCGCCAACGGGGAAACGCTTTGACTAGGTGAGTTTCGCGGCATTCCGACTTCGATACCCCTGTTGCCGAAATTATGTTGCCTTTGAATTTCTGGTGATCCCTCTTGAGCATGTATGCTTCTGCTACTTGTTCTACATCAGACTTCTTCCGCAAACATCGAAACGCTGTGCCTCGGTGAATTTCGCGGCATTTCGACTTCGATCACCCCTTTGACGAAATTCAGTTGCCTTTGGATTTCGGGTGATCACTCTTAAGCATTTATGCTTCTGCTACTTGTTCTAAATCAGACTTCTTCCGCAAATGGCGAAATGCTTTGACTCGGTGAGTTTCGCAGCATTCCGAGTTCGATGCCCCGGTTGCCGAAATTCAGTTGCCTTTGGATTTCGGGGAATCCCTCTTGAGCATGTATGCTTCTGCTACTTGTTCTACATCAGACTTCTTCTGAAACGTCGAAACGCTTTGCCTCGGTGAGTGTCGCGGCATTCCAACTTCGATCCCCCGGTTGCCGAAATTCAGTTGCCCTTGAATTTCGGGCGATTCCTCTTGAGCATGTATGCTTCTGCTACTTGTTCAATATCAGGCTTCTTCCGCAAACGGGGAAACGATTCGACTCGATCAATTTCGCGGCAATCCGACTTCGATTCCCCGTTTGCCGAAATTCAGTTGCCTTTGGATTTCGGGTGATCCCTCTTGAGCATGTATGCTTCTGCTACTTGTTCTACATCAGACTTCTTCCGCAAACATCGAAACGCTGTGCCTCGGTGAATTTCGCGGCATTCCGCCTTCGATGCCCCGGTTGCCGAAATTCAGTTGCCTTTGAATTTGGGGTGATCCCTCTTGAGCATGTATGCTTCTGCTACTTGTTCTAAATCAGACTTCTTCCGCAAATGGCGAAACGCTTTGACTAGGTGAGTTTCGCGGCATTCCGACTTCGATCCCCCGGTTGCCGAAATTCAGTTGCCTTTGAATTTTAGGTGATCCCTCTTGAGCATGTATGCTTCTGCTACTTGTTCTATATAAGACTTCTTCCACAAAAGGTGAAACACTTTGACTCGGTGTGTTTCGTGGCATTACGACTTCGATACCCGGGTTGCCGAAATTCAGTTGCCTTTGAATTGCGGGCGATCCCTCTTGAGCATGTATGCTTCTGCTACTTGTTCTATATCATACTTCTTCCACAAACGGGGAAACGCTTTGACTCGGTGAGTTTCGCGGCATTCCGACTTCGATTCCCCGTTTGCCGAAATTCAGTTGCCTTTGGATTTTCGGGTGATGCCTCTTGAGCATGTATGCTTCTGCTACTTTTTTTAAATCAGACTTCTTCCGTAAATGGTGAAACTCTTTGACTCGGTGAGTTTCGCAGCATTCCGACTTGGATGCCCCGGTTGCCGAAATTCAGTTGCCTTTGAATTTGGGGTGATCCCTCTTGAGCATGTATGCTTCTGCTACTTGTTCTAAATCAGACTTCTTCCGCAAATGGCGAAACGCTTTGACTAGGTGAGTTTCGCGGCATTCCGACTTCGATGCCCCGGTTGCTGAAATTGAGTTGCCTTTGGATTTCGGGTGATCCCTCTTGAGAATGTATGCTTATGCTACTTGTTCTAAATCAGACTTCTTCCGCAAATGGCGAAATCCTTTGACTCAGTGACTTTCGCGGCATTCTAACTTGGATGCCCCGGTTGCCGAAATTCAGTTGCCTTTGAATTTGGGGTGATCCCTCTTGAGCATGTATGCTTCTGCTACTTGTTCTAAATCAGACTTCTTCCGCAAATGGCGAAACGCTTTGACTAGGTGAGTTTCGCGGCATTCCGACTTCGATCCCCCGGTTGCCGAAATTCAGTTGCCTTTGAATTTTAGGTGATCCCTCTTGAGCATGTATGCTTCTGCTACTTGTTCTATATAAGACTTCTTCCACAAAAGGTGAAACACTTTGACTCGGTGTGTTTCGTGGCATTACGACTTCGATACCCCGGTTGCCGAAATTTAGTTGCCTTTGAATTGCGGGCGATCCCTCTTGAGCATGTATGCTTCTGCTACTTGTTCTATATCATACTTCTTCCACAAACGGGGAAACGCTTTGACTCGGTGAGTTTCGCGGCATTCCGACTTCGATTCCCCGTTTGCCGAAATTCAGTTGCCTTTGGATTTTCGGGTGATGCCTCTTGAGCATGTATGCTTCTGCTACTTTTTTTAAATCAGACTTCTTCCGTAAATGGTGAAACTCTTTGACTCGGTGAGTTTCGCAGCATTCCGACTTGGATGCCCCGGTTGCCGAAATTCAGTTGCCTTTGAATTTGGGGTGATCCCTCTTGAGCATGTATGCTTCTGCTACTTGTTCTAAATCAGACTTCTTCTGGAAATGGTGAAACTATCGAATAATATGGTTACATCACACGGCATTTCGCTTTCGATGCCCCGGTTGCCGAAATTTAGTTGCCTTTGAATTTCGGGTGATCCCTCTTGAGCATGTATGCTTCTGCTACTTGTTCTAAATCAGACTTCTTCCACAAACGGCGAAACGCTTTGACTCGGTGAGTTTCGCGGCATTCCGACTTCGATGCCCCGGTTGCCGAAATTCAGTTGCCTTTGAATTGCGGGCGATCCCTCTTGAGCATGTATGCTTCTGCTACTTGTTCTATATCAGACTTCTTCCGCAAACGGGGAAACGCTTTGACTCGGTGACTTTCGCGGCATTCCGACTTTGATTACCCGTTTGCCGAAATTCAGTTGCCTTTGAATTTTAGGTGATCCCTCTTGAGCATGTATGCTTCTGCTACTTGTTCTAAATAAGACTTCTTCCGCAAATGGTGAAACACTTTGACTAGGTGAGTTTCGCGGCATTCCGACTTCGATCCCTCGGTTGCCGAAATTCATTTGCCTTTGAATTTCGGGTGATCCCTCTTGAGCATGTATGCTTCTGCTACTTGTTCTAAATCAGACTTCTTCCGCAATTGGCGAAACGCTTTGACTAGGTGAGATTCGCGGCATTCCGACTTCGATACCCCATTTGCCGAAATTATGTTGCCTTTGAATTTCTGGTGATCCCTCTTGAGCATGTATGCTTCTGCTACTTGTTCTACATCAGACTTCTTCCGTCAACGGGGAAACGCTTTGACTAGGTGAGATTCGCGGCATTCCGACTTCGATACCCCATTTGCCGAAATTATATTGCCTTTGAATTTCTGGTGATCCCTCTTGAGCATGTATGCTTCTGCTACTTGTTCTACATCAGACTTCTTCCGCCAACGGGGAAACGCTTTGACTAGGTGAGTTTCGCGGCATTCCGACTTCGATACCCCTGTTGCCGAAATTATGTTGCCTTTGAATTTCTGGTGATCCCTCTTGAGCATGTATGCTTCTGCTACTTGTTCTACATCAGACTTCTTCCGCAAACATCGAAACGCTGTGCCTCGGTGAATTTCGCGGCATATCGACTTCGATCACCCCTTTGACGAAATTCAGTTGCCTTTGGATTTCGGGTGATCACTCTTAAGCATTTATGCTTCTGCTACTTGTTCTAAATCAGACTTCTTCCGCAAATGGCGAAACGCTTTGACTAGGTGAGTTTCGCGGCATTCCGACTTCGATCCCCCGGTTGCCGAAATTCAGTTGCCTTTGAATTTTAGGTGATCCCTCTTGAGCATGTATGCTTCTGCTACTTGTTCTAAATAAGACTTCTTCCGCAAATGGTGAAACACTTTGACTAGGTGAGTTTCGCGGCATTCCGACTTCGATCCCTCGGTTGCCGAAATTCATTTGCCTTTGAATTTCGGGTGATCCCTCTTGAGCATGTATGCTTCTGCTACTTGTTCTAAATCAGACTTCTTCCGCAAATGGCGAAACGCTTTGACTAGGTGAGATTCGCGGCATTTCGACTTCGATACCCCATTTGCCGAAATTATGTTGCCTTTGAATTTCTGGTGATCCCTCTTGAGCATGTATGCTTCTGCTACTTGTTCTACATCAGACTTCTTCCGCCAACGGGGAAACGCTTTGACTAGGTGAGTTTCGCGGCATTCCGACTTCGATACCCCTGTTGCCGAAATTATGTTGCCTTTGAATTTCTGGTGATCCCTCTTGAGCATGTATGCTTCTGCTACTTGTTCTACATCAGACTTCTTCCGCAAACATCGAAACGCTGTGCCTCGGTGAATTTCGCGGCATTTCGACTTCGATCACCCCTTTGACGAAATTCAGTTGCCTTTGGATTTCGGGTGATCACTCTTAAGCATTTATGCTTCTGCTACTTGTTCTAAATCAGACTTCTTCCGCAAATGGCGAAATGCTTTGACTCGGTGAGTTTCGCAGCATTCCGAGTTCGATGCCCCGGTTGCCGAAATTCAGTTGCCTTTGGATTTCGGGGAATCCCTCTTGAGCATGTATGCTTCTGCTACTTGTTCTACATCAGACTTCTTCTGAAACGTCGAAACGCTTTGCCTCGGTGAGTGTCGCGGCATTCCAACTTCGATCCCCCGGTTGCCGAAATTCAGTTGCCCTTGAATTTCGGGCGATTCCTCTTGAGCATGTATGCTTCTGCTACTTGTTCAATATCAGGCTTCTTCCGCAAACGGGGAAACGATTCGACTCGATCAATTTCGCGGCAATCCGACTTCGATTCCCCGTTTGCCGAAATTCAGTTGCCTTTGGATTTCGGGTGATCCCTCTTGAGCATGTATGCTTCTGCTACTTGTTCTACATCAGACTTCTTCCGCAAACATCGAAACGCTGTGCCTCGGTGAATTTCGCGGCATTCCGCCTTCGATGCCCCGGTTGCCGAAATTCAGTTGCCTTTGAATTTCGGGTGATCCCTCTTGAGCATGGATGGTTCTGCTACTTGTTCTACATCGGACTTCTTCCGCAAACGGCAAAACGCTTTGCCTCGGTGAGTTTCCCGTCATTCCGACTTCGATGCCCCGGTTGCTGAAATTGAGTTGCCTTTGGATTTCGGGTGATCCCTCTTGAGAATGTATGCTTATGCTACTTGTTCTAAATCAGACTTCTTCCGCAAATGGCGCAATGCTTTGAATCGGTGAGTTTCGCGGCATTCCGCCTTCGATGCCCCGGTTGCCGAAATTCAGTTGCCTTTGAATTTCGGGCGATCCCTCTTGAGCATGTATGCTTCAGCTACTTGTTCTAAATCAGACTTCTTCCGCAAATGGCTAAACGCTTTGACTAGGTGAGTTTCGCGGCATTCCGACTTCGATCCCCCGGTTGCCGAAATTCAGTTGCCTTTGAATTTCAGGCGATCCCTCTTGAGCATGTATGCTTCTGCTACTTGTTCTAAATCAGACTTCTTCCGCAAATGGCGCAATGCTTTGAATCGGTGAGTTTCGCGGCATTCCGCCTTCGATGCCCCGGTTGCCGAAATTCAGTTGCCTTTGAATTTCGGGCGATCCCTCTTGAGCATGTATGCTTCTGCTACTTGTTCTAAATCAGACTTGTTCCGCAAATGACGAAACGCTTTGACTAGGTGAGTTTCGCGGCATTCCGACTTCGATACCCCCATTGCCGAAATTATGTTGCCTTTGAATTTCTGGTGATCCCTCTTGAGCATGTATGCTTCTGCTACTTGTTCTAAATCAGACTTCTTCCACAAATGGTGAAACGCTTTGACTCGGTGAGTTTCGGGGCATTTCGACTTCGATGCCCCGGTTGCCGAAATTCAGTTGCCTTTGAATTGCGGGCGATCCCTCTTGAGCATGTATGCTTCTGCTACTTGTTCTATATAAGACTTCTTCCACAAAAGGTGAAACGCTTTGACTCGGTGTGTTTCGCGGCATTACGACTTCGATCCCCCGGTTGCCGAAATTCAGTTGCCTTTGAATTGCGGGCGATCCCTCTTGAGCATGTATGCTTCTGCTACTTGTTCTATATCATACTTCTTCCACAAACGGGGAAACGCTTTGACTCGGTGAATTTCGCGGCATTCCGACTTCGATTCCCCGTTTGCCGAAATTCAGTTGCCTTTGGATTTTCGGGTGATGCCTCTTGAGCATGTATGCTTCTGCTACTTGTTCTAAATCAGACTTCTTCCGCAAATGGTGAAACGCTTTGACTCGGTGAGTTTCGTGGCATTCCGACTTCGATGCCCCGGTTGCCGAAATTCAGTTGCCTTTGAATTGCGGGCGATCCCTCTTGAGCATGTATGCTTCTGCTACTTGTTCTATATAAGACTTCTTCCACAAAAGGTGAAACGCTTTGACTCGGTGTGTTTCGTGGCATAACGACTTCGATACCCCGGTTGCCGAAATTCAGTTGCCTTTGAATTGCGGGCGATCCCTCTTGAGCATGTATGCTTCTGCTACTTGTTCTATATCATACTTCTTCCACAAACGGGGAAACGCTTTGACTCGGTGAATTTCGTGGCATTCCGACTTCGATTCCCCGTTTGCCGAAATTCAGTTGCCTTTGGATTTCGGGTGATCCCTCTTGAGCATGTATGCTTCTGCTACTTGTTCTACATCAGACTTCTTCCGCAAAAGGCGAAACGCTTTGCCTCGGTGAGCTTCGCGGCAATCCGACTTCGATGCCCCGGTTGCCGAAATGCATTTGCCTTTGAATTTCAGGTGATCTCTCTTGAGCATGTCTACTTCTGCTACTTGTTCTACATCAGACTTCTTCCACAAACGAGGAAACGCTTTGACTCGGTGAATTTCGCGGCATTTCGACTTCGATCACCCGTTTGACGAAATTCAGTTGCCTTTGGATTTCGAGCGATCCCTCTTGAGCATGTATGCTTCAGCTACTTGTTCTAAATCAGACTTCTTCCGCAAATGGCTAAACGCTTTGACTAGGTGAGTTTCGCGGCATTCCGACTTCGATCCCCCGGTTGCCGAAATTCAGTTGCCTTTGAATTTCGGGCGATCCCTCTTGAGCATGTATGCTTCTGCTACTTGTTCTAAATCAGACTTGTTCCGCAAAGGACGAAACGCTTTGACTAGGTGAGTTTCGCGGCATTCCGACTTCGATACCCCGGTTGCCGAAATTATGTTGCCTTTGAATTTCGGGTGATCCCTCTTGAGAATGTATGCTTATGCTACTTGTTCTAAATCAGACTTCTTCCGCAAATGGCGAAACGCTTTGACTCGGTGAGTTTCGGGGCATTTCGACTTCGATGCCCCGGTTGCCGAAATTCAGTTGCCTTTGAATTGCGGGCGATCCCTCTTGAGCATGTATGCTTCTGCTACTTGTTCTATATAAGACTTCTTCCACAAAAGGTGAAACACTTTGACTCGGTGAGTTTCGCGGCATTACGACTTCGATACCCCAATTGCCGAAATTATGTTGCCTTTGAATTGCGGGCGATCCCTCTTGAGCATGTATGCTTCTGCTACTTGTTCTATATCATACTTCTTCCGCAAATGGCGCAATGCTTTGAATCGGTGAGTTTCGCGGCATTCCGCCTTCGATGCCCCGGTTGCCGAAATTCAGTTGCCTTTGAATTTCGGGCGATCCCTCTTGAGCATGTATGCTTCTGCTACTTGTTCTAAATCAGACTTGTTCCGCAAATGACGAAACGCTTTGACTAGGTGAGTTTCGCGGCATTCCGACTTCGATACCCCCATTGCCGAAATTATGTTGCCTTTGAATTTCTGGTGATCCCTCTTGAGCATGTATGCTTCTGCTACTTGTTCTAAATCAGACTTCTTCCACAAATGGTGAAACGCTTTGACTCGGTGAGTTTCGGGGCATTTCGACTTCGATGCCCCGGTTGCCGAAATTCAGTTGCCTTTGAATTGCGGGCGATCCCTCTTGAGCATGTATGCTTCTGCTACTTGTTCTATATAAGACTTCTTCCACAAAAGGTGAAACGCTTTGACTCGGTGTGTTTCGCGGCATTACGACTTCGATCCCCCGGTTGCCGAAATTCAGTTGCCTTTGAATTGCGGGCGATCCCTCTTGAGCATGTATGCTTCTGCTACTTGTTCTATATCATACTTCTTCCACAAACGGGGAAACGCTTTGACTCGGTGAATTTTGCGGCATTCCGACTTCGATTCCCCGTTTGCCGAAATTCAGTTGCCTTTGGATTTTCGGGTGATGCCTCTTGAGCATGTATGCTTCTGCTACTTGTTCTAAATCAGACTTCTTCCGCAAATGGTGAAACGCTTTGACTCGGTGAGTTTCGTGGCATTCCGACTTCGATGCCCCGGTTGCCGAAATTCAGTTGCCTTTGAATTGCGGGCGATCCCTCTTGAGCATGTATGCTTCTGCTACTTGTTCTATATAAGACTTCTTCCACAAAAGGTGAAACGCTTTGACTCGATGTGTTTCGTGGCATAACGACTTCGATACCCCGGTTGCCGAAATTCAGTTGCCTTTGAATTGCGGGCGATCCCTCTTGAGCATGTATGCTTCTGCTACTTGTTCTATATCATACTTCTTCCACAAACGGGGAAACGCTTTGACTCGGTGAATTTCGTGGCATTCCGACTTCGATTCCCCGTTTGCCGAAATTCAGTTGCCTTTGGATTTCGGGTGATCCCTCTTGAGCATGTATGCTTCTGCTACTTGTTCTACATCAGACTTCTTCCGCAAAAGGCGAAACGCTTTGCCTCGGTGAGCTTCGCGGCAATCCGACTTCGATGCCCCGGTTGCCGAAATGCATTTGCCTTTGAATTTCAGGTGATCTCTCTTGAGCATGTCTACTTCTGCTACTTGTTCTACATCAGACTTCTTCCACAAACGAGGAAACGCTTTGACTCGGTGAATTTCGCGGCATTTCGACTTCGATCACCCGTTTGACGAAATTCAGTTGCCTTTGGATTTCGAGCGATCCCTCTTGAGCATGTATGCTTCAGCTACTTGTTCTAAATCAGACTTCTTCCGCAAATGGCTAAACGCTTTGACTAGGTGAGTTTCGCGGCATTCCGACTTCGATCCCCCGGTTGCCGAAATTCAGTTGCCTTTGAATTTCGGGCGATCCCTCTTGAGCATGTATGCTTCTGCTACTTGTTCTAAATCAGACTTGTTCCGCAAAGGACGAAACGCTTTGACTAGGTGAGTTTCGCGGCATTCCGACTTCGATACCCCGGTTGCCGAAATTATGTTGCCTTTGAATTTCGGGTGATCCCTCTTGAGAATGTATGCTTATGCTACTTGTTCTAAATCAGACTTCTTCCGCAAATGGCGAAACGCTTTGACTCGGTGAGTTTCGGGGCATTTCGACTTCGATGCCCCGGTTGCCGAAATTCAGTTGCCTTTGAATTGCGGGCGATCCCTCTTGAGCATGTATGCTTCTGCTACTTGTTCTATATAAGACTTCTTCCACAAAAGGTGAAACACTTTGACTCGGTGAGTTTCGCGGCATTACGACTTCGATACCCCAATTGCCGAAATTATGTTGCCTTTGAATTGCGGGCGATCCCTCTTGAGCATGTATGCTTCTGCTACTTGTTCTATATCATACTTCTTCCGCAAATGGCGCAATGCTTTGAATCGGTGAGTTTCGCGGCATTCCGCCTTCGATGCCCCGGTTGCCGAAATTCAGTTGCCTTTGAATTTCGGGCGATCCCTCTTGAGCATGTATGCTTCTGCTACTTGTTCTAAATCAGACTTGTTCCGCAAATGACGAAACGCTTTGACTAGGTGAGTTTCGCGGCATTCCGACTTCGATACCCCCATTGCCGAAATTATGTTGCCTTTGAATTTCTGGTGATCCCTCTTGAGCATGTATGCTTCTGCTACTTGTTCTAAATCAGACTTCTTCCACAAATGGTGAAACGCTTTGACTCGGTGAGTTTCGGGGCATTTCGACTTCGATGCCCCGGTTGCCGAAATTCAGTTGCCTTTGAATTGCGGGCGATCCCTCTTGAGCATGTATGCTTCTGCTACTTGTTCTATATAAGACTTCTTCCACAAAAGGTGAAACGCTTTGACTCGGTGTGTTTCGCGGCATTACGACTTCGATCCCCCGGTTGCCGAAATTCAGTTGCCTTTGAATTGCGGGCGATCCCTCTTGAGCATGTATGCTTCTGCTACTTGTTCTATATCATACTTCTTCCACAAACGGGGAAACGCTTTGACTCGGTGAATTTTGCGGCATTCCGACTTCGATTCCCCGTTTGCCGAAATTCAGTTGCCTTTGGATTTTCGGGTGATGCCTCTTGAGCATGTATGCTTCTGCTACTTGTTCTAAATCAGACTTCTTCCGCAAATGGTGAAACGCTTTGACTCGGTGAGTTTCGTGGCATTCCGACTTCGATGCCCCGGTTGCCGAAATTCAGTTGCCTTTGAATTGCGGGCGATCCCTCTTGAGCATGTATGCTTCTGCTACTTGTTCTATATAAGACTTCTTCCACAAAAGGTGAAACGCTTTGACTCGGTGTGTTTCGTGGCATAACGACTTCGATACCCCGGTTGCCGAAATTCAGTTGCCTTTGAATTGCGGGCGATCCCTCTTGAGCATGTATGCTTCTGCTACTTGTTCTATATCATACTTCTTCCACAAACGGGGAAACGCTTTGACTCGGTGAATTTCGTGGCATTCCGACTTCGATTCCCCGTTTGCCGAAATTCAGTTGCCTTTGGATTTCGGGTGATCCCTCTTGAGCATGTATGCTTCTGCTACTTGTTCTACATCAGACTTCTTCCGTAAAAGGCGAAACGCTTTGCCTCGGTGAGCTTCGCGGCAATCCGACTTCGATGCCCCGGTTGCCGAAATGCATTTGCCTTTGAATTTCAGGTGATCTCTCTTGAGCATGTCTACTTCTGCTACTTGTTCTACATCAGACTTCTTCCACAAACGAGGAAACGCTTTGACTCGGTGAATTTCGCGGCATTTCGACTTCGATCACCCGTTTGACGAAATTCAGTTGCCTTTGGATTTCGAGCGATCCCTCTTGAGCATGTATGCTTCAGCTACTTGTTCTAAATCAGACTTCTTCCGCAAATGGCTAAACGCTTTGACTAGGTGAGTTTCGCGGCATTCCGACTTCGATCCCCCGGTTGCCGAAATTCAGTTGCCTTTGAATTTCGGGCGATCCCTATTGAGCATGTATGCTTCTGCTACTTGTTCTAAATCAGACTTGTTCCGCAAATGACGAAACGCTTTGACTAGGTGAGTTTCGCGGCATTCCGACTTCGATACCCCGGTTGCCGAAATTATGTTGCCTTTGAATTTCGGGTGATCCCTCTTGAGAATGTATGCTTATGCTACTTGTTCTAAATCAGACTTCTTCCGCAAATGGTGAAACGCTTTGACTCGGTGAGTTTCGGGGCATTTCGACTTCGATGCCCCGGTTGCCGAAATTCAGTTGCCTTTGAATTGCGGGCGATCCCTCTTGAGCATGTATGCTTCTGCTACTTGTTCTATATAAGACTTCTTCCACAAAAGTTGAAACGCTTTGACTCGGTGTGTTTCGCGGCATTACGACTTCGATACCCCCATTGCCGAAATTATGTTGCCTTTGAATTGCGGGCGATCCCTCTTGAGCATGTATGCTTCTGCTACTTGTTCTATATCATACTTCTTCCACAAACGGGGAAACGCTTTGACTCGGTGAATTTCGCGGCATTCCGACTTCGATTCCCCGTTTGCCGAAATTCAGTTGCCTTTGGATTTTCGGGTGATGCCTCTTGAGCATGTATGCTTCTGCTACTTGTTCTAAATCAGACTTCTTCCGCAAATGGTGAAACGCTTTGACTCGGTGAGTTTCGTGGCATTCCGACTTCGATGCCCCGGTTGCCGAAATTCAGTTGCCTTTGAATTGCGGGCGATCCCTCTTGAGCATGTATGCTTCTGCTACTTGTTCTATATAAGACTTCTTCCACAAAAGGTGAAACGCTTTGACTCGGTGTGTTTCGTGGCATAACGACTTCGATACCCCGGTTGCCGAAATTCAGTTGCCTTTGAATTGCGGGCGATCCCTCTTGAGCATGTATGCTTCTGCTACTTGTTCTATATCATACTTCTTCCACAAACGGGGAAACGCTTTGACTCGGTGAATTTCGTGGCATTCCGACTTCGATTCCCCGTTTGCCGAAATTCAGTTGCCTTTGGATTTCGGGTGATCCCTCTTGAGCATGTATGCTTCTGCTACTTGTTCTACATCAGACTTCTTCCGCAAAAGGCGAAACGCTTTGCCTCGGTGAGCTTCGCGGCAATCCGACTTCGATGCCCCGGTTGCCGAAATGCATTTGCCTTTGAATTTCAGGTGATCCCTCTTGAGCATGTCTACTTCTGCTACTTGTTCTACATCAGACTTCTTCCACAAACGAGGAAACGCTTTGACTCGGTGAATTTCGCGGCATTTCGACTTCGATCACCCGTTTGACGAAATTCAGTTGCCTTTGGATTTCGAGCGATCCCTCTTGAGCATGTATGCTTCAGCTACTTGTTCTAAATCAGACTTCTTCCGCAAATGGCTAAACGCTTTGACTAGGTGAGTTTCGCGGCATTCCGACTTCGATCCCCCGGTTGCCGAAATTCAGTTGCCTTTGAATTTCGGGCGATCCCTCTTGAGCATGTATGCTTCTGCTACTTGTTCTAAATCAGACTTGTTCCGCAAATGACGAAACGCTTTGACTAGGTGAGTTTCGCGGCATTCCGACTTCGATACCCCGGTTGCCGAAATTATGTTGCCTTTGAATTTCGGGTGATCCCTCTTGAGAATGTATGCTTATGCTACTTGTTCTAAATCAGACTTCTTCCGCAAATGGTGAAACGCTTTGACTCGGTGAGTTTCGGGGCATTTCGACTTCGATGCCCCGGTTGCCGAAATTCAGTTGCCTTTGAATTGCGGGCGATCCCTCTTGAGCATGTATGCTTCTGCTACTTGTTCTATATAAGACTTCTTCCACAAAAGGTGAAACGCTTTGACTCGGTGTGTTTCGCGGCATTACGACTTCGATACCCCAATTGCCGAAATTATGTTGCCTTTGAATTTCAGGTGATCCCTCTTGAGCATGTATGCTTCTGCTACTTGTTCTAAATCAGACTTCTTCCGCAAATGGCGAAATGCTTTGAATCGGTGAGTTTCGCGGCATTCCGCCTTCGATGTCCCGGTTGCCGAAATTGAGTTGCCTTTGAATTTCTGGTGATGCCTCTTGAGCATGTATGCTTCTGCTACTTTTTTTAAATCAGACTTCTTCCGCAAAGGGCGAAATGCTTTGAATCGGTGAGTTTCGCGGCATTCCGCCTTCGATGCCCCGGTTGCCGAAATTCAGTTGCCTTTGAATTTCGGGCGATCCCTCTTGAGCATGTATGCTTCTGCTACTTGTTCTAAATCAGACTTCTTCCGCAAATGACGAAACGCTTTGACTAGGTGAGTTTCGCGACATTCCGACTTCGATACCCCAATTGCCGAAATTATGTTGCCTTTGAATTTCTGGTGATCCCTCTTGAGCATGTATGCTTCTGCTACTTGTTCTAAATCAGACTTCTTCCACAAATGGTGAAACGCTTTGACTCGGTGAGTTTCGTGGAATTCCGACTTCGATGCCCCGGTTGCCGAAATTCAGTTGCCTTTGAATTTCTGGTGATCCCTCTTGAGCATGTATGCTTCTGCTACTTTTTTTAAATCAGACTTCTTCCGCAAAGGGCGAAATGCTTTGAATCGGTGAGTTTCGCGGCATTCCGCCTTCGATGCCCCGGTTGCCGAAATTCAGTTGCCTTTGAATTTCGGGCGATCCCTGTTGAGCATGTATGCTTCTGCTACTTGTTCTAAATCAGACTTCTTCCGCAAATGACGAAACGCTTTGACTAGGTGAGTTTCGCGACATTCCGACTTCGATACCCCAATTGCCGAAATTATGTTGCCTTTGAATTTCTGGTGATCCCTCTTGAGCATGTATGCTTCTGCTACTTGTTCTAAATCAGACTTCTTCCACAAATGGTGAAACGCTTTGACTCGGTGAGTTTCGTGGAATTCCGACTTCGATGCCCCGGTTGCCGAAATTCAGTTGCCTTTGAATTGCGGGCGATCCCTCTTGAGCATGTATGCTTCTGCTACTTGTTCTAAATCAGACTTCTTCCGCAAATGACGAAACGCTTTGACTCGGTGTGTTTCGTGGCATTACGACTTCGATACCCCGGTTGCCGAAATTATGTTGCCTTTGAATTTCTGGTGATCCCTCTTGAGCATGTATGCTTCTGCTACTTGTTCTAAATCAGACTTCTTCCACAAATGGTGAAACGCTTTGACTCGGTGAGTTTCGTGGCATTTCGACTTCGATGCCCCGGTTGCCGAAATTCAGTTGCCTTTGAATTGCGGGCGATCCCTCTTGAGCATGTATGCTTCTGCTACTTGTTCTATATAAGACTTCTTCCACAAAAGGTGAAACACTTTGACTCGGTGTGTTTCGTGGCATTACGACTTCGATACCCCGGTTGCCGAAATTCAGTTGCCTTTGAATTGCGGGCGATCCCTCTTGAGCATGTATGCTTCTGCTACTTGTTCTACATCAAACTTCTTTCGCAAATGTTGAAACGCTTTGCCTCGGTGAGTTTCGCGGCATTCCGACTTCGATGCCCCAGTTGCCGAAATTCAGTTGCCTTTGGATTTCGGGTGATCCCTCTTAGTCATGTATGCTTCTGCTACTTGTTCTAAATCAGACTTCTTTAGCAAAAGGCGAAATGCTTTGAATCAGTGAGTTTTGCGGCATTCCGCCTTCGATGCCCCTGTTGCCAAAATTCAGTTAACTTTGAATTTCGGGTGATCCCTCTTGAGCATGGATGGTTCTGCTACTTGTTCTACATCGGACTTCTTCCGCAAACGGCAAAACGCTTTGCCTCGGTGAGTTTCCCGTCATTCCGACTTCGATGCCCCGGTTGCTGAAATTGAGTTGCCTTTGGATTTCGGGTGATCCCTCTTGAGAATGTATGCTTATGCTACTTGTTCTAAATCAGACTTCTTCCGCAAATGGCGAAATGCTTTGACTCAGTGACTTTCGCGGCATTCTAACTTGGATGCCCCGGTTGCCGAAATTCAGTTGTCTTTGAATTTCAGGGGATCCCTCTTGAGCATGTATGCTTCTGCTACTTGTTCTAAATCAGACTTCTTCCGCAAATGGCGAAATGCTTTGAATCGGTGAGTTTCGCGGCATTCCGCCTTCGATGTCCCGGTTGCCGAAATTCAGTTGCCTTTGAATTTCGGGCGATCCCTCTTGAGCATGTATGCTTCTGCTACTTGTTCTAAATCAGACTTCTTCCGCAAATGACAAAACGCTTTGACTAGGTGAGTTTCGCGGCATTCCGACTTCGATACCCCAATTGCCGAAATTATGTTGCCTTTGAATTTCTGGTGATCCCTCTTGAGCATGTATGCTTCTGCTACTTGTTCTAAATCAGACTTCTTCCACAAATGGTGAAACGCTTTGACTCGGTGAGTTTCGTGGCATTTCGACTTCGATGCCCCGGTTGCCGAAATTCAGTTGCCTTTGAATTGCGGGCGATCCCTCGTGAGCATGTATGCTTCTGCTACTTGTTCTATATAAGACTTCTTCCACAAAAGGTGAAACACTTTGACTCGGTGTGTTTCGTGGCATTACGACTTCGATACCCCGGTTGCCGAAATTTAGTTGCCTTTGAATTGCGGGCGATCCCTCTTGAGCATG
Source organism: Populus davidiana (assembly GCA_030145905.1). Taxonomy (NCBI): domain Eukaryota; kingdom Viridiplantae; phylum Streptophyta; class Magnoliopsida; order Malpighiales; family Salicaceae; genus Populus; species Populus davidiana. The sequence continues at coordinate 25,620,708 of CM057794.1, read as the reverse complement.
TATGCTTCTGCTACTTGTTCTATATCATACTTCTTCCACAAACGGGGAAACGCTTTGACTCGGTGAGTTTCGCGGCATTCCGACTTCGATTCCCCGTTTGCCGAAATTCAGTTGCCTTTGGATTTTCGGGTGATGCCTCTTGAGCATGTATGCTTCTGCTACTTTTTTTAAATCAGACTTCTTCCGTAAATGGTGAAACTCTTTGACTCGGTGAGTTTCGCAGCATTCCGACTTGGATGCCCCGGTTGCCGAAATTCAGTTGCCTTTGAATTTGGGGTGATCCCTCTTGAGCATGTATGCTTCTGCTACTTGTTCTAAATCAGACTTCTTCCGCAAATGGCGAAACGCTTTGACTAGGTGAGTTTCGCGGCATTCCGACTTCGATCCCCCGGTTGCCGAAATTCAGTTGCCTTTGAATTTTAGGTGATCCCTCTTGAGCATGTATGCTTCTGCTACTTGTTCTAAATAAGACTTCTTCCGCAAATTGTGAAACACTTTGACTAGGTGAGTTTCGCGGCATTCCGACTTCGATCCCTCGGTTGCCGAAATTCATTTGCCTTTGAATTTCGGGTGATCCCTCTTGAGCATGTATGCTTCTGCTACTTGTTCTAAATCAGACTTCTTCCGCAATTGGCGAAACGCTTTGACTAGGTGAGATTCGCGGCATTCCGACTTCGATACCCCATTTGCCGAAATTATGTTGCCTTTGAATTTCTGGTGATCCCTCTTGAGCATGTATGCTTCTGCTACTTGTTCTACATCAGACTTCTTCCGTCAACGGGGAAACGCTTTGACTCGGTGAGATTCGCGGCATTCTACCTTCGATGCCCCGGTTGCCGAAATTCAGTTGCCTGTGGATTTCGGGGGATCCCTTTTGAGTATGTATGCTTCTGCTACTTGTTCTACATCAGACTTCTTCCGCAAACGTCGAAACACTTTGCCTCGGTGAGTTTCGCGGCATTCCGACTTCGATCCCTCGGTTGCCGAAATTCAGTTGTCTTTGAATTTCGGGTGATCCCTCTTGAGCATGTATGCTTCTGCTACTTCTTCTAAATCAGACTTCTTCCGCAAATGGCGAAATGCTTTGAATCCGTGAGTTTCGCGGCATTCCGCCTTCGATGCCCCGGTTGCCGAAATTCAGTTGCCTGTGGATTTCGGGGGATCCCTTTTGAGCATGTATGCTTCTGCTACTTGTTCTACATCAGACTTCTTCCGCAAACGTCGAGACGCTTTGCCTCGGTGAGTTTCGCGGCATTCCGACTTCGATCCCTCGGTTGCCGAAATTCAGTTGCCTTTGAATTTCTGGTGATCCCTCTTGAGCATGTATGCTTCTGCTACTTGTTCTACATCAAACTTCTTTCGCAAACGTTGAAACGCTTTGCCTCGGTGAGTTTCGCGGCATTCCGACTTCGATGCCCCAGTTGCCGAAATTCAGTTGCCTTTGGATTTCGGGTGATCCCTCTTAGTCATGTATGCTTCTGCTACTTGTTCTAAATAAGACTTCTTCCGCAAATGGTGAAACACTTTGACTAGGTGAGTTTCGCGGCATTCCGACTTCGATCCCTCGGTTGCCGAAATTCATTTGCCTTTGAATTTCGGGTGATCCCTCTTGAGCATGTATGCTTCTGCTACTTGTTCTAAATCAGACTTCTTCCGCAATTGGCGAAACGCTTTGAGTAGGTGAGATTCGCGGCATTCCGACTTCGATACCCCATTTGCCGAAATTATGTTGCCTTTGAATTTCTGGTGATCCCTCTTGAGCATGTATGCTTCTGCTACTTGTTCTACATCAGACTTCTTCCGTCAACGGGGAAACGCTTTGACTCGGTGAGATTCGCGGCATTCTACCTTCGATGCCCCGGTTGCCGAAATTCAGTTGCCTGTGGATTTCGGGGGATCCCTTTTGAGTATGTATGCTTCTGCTACTTGTTCTACATCAGACTTCTTCCGCAAACGTCGAAACCCTTTGCCTCGGTGAGTTTCGCGGCATTCCGACTTCGATCCCTCGGTTGCCGAAATTCAGTTGTCTTTGAATTTCGGGTGATCCCTCTTGAGCATGTATGCTTCTGCTACTTCTTCTAAATCAGACTTCTTCTGCAAATGGCGAAATGCTTTGAATCCGTGAGTTTCGCGGCATTCCGCCTTCGATGCCCCGGTTGCCGAAATTCAGTTGCCTGTGGATTTCGGGGGATCCCTTTTGAGCATGTATGCTTCTGCTACTTGTTCTACATCAGACTTCTTCCGCAAACGTCGAGACGCTTTGCCTCGGTGAGTTTCGCGGCATTCCGACTTCGATCCCTCGGTTGCCGAAATTCAGTTGCCTTTGAATTTCTGGTGATCCCTCTTGAGCATGTATGCTTCTGCTACTTGTTCTACATCAAACTTCTTTCGCAAACGTTGAAACGCTTTGCCTCGGTGAGTTTCGCGGCATTCCGACTTCGATGCCCCAGTTGCCGAAATTCAGTTGCCTTTGGATTTCGGGTGATCCCTCTTAGTCATGTATGCTTCTGCTACTTGTTCTAAATCAGACTTCTTTAGCAAAAGGCGAAATGCTTTGAATCAGTGAGTTTTGCGGCATTCCGCCTTCGATGCCCCTGTTGCCAAAATTCAGTTAACTTTGAATTTCGGGTGATCCCTCTTGAGCATGGATGCTTCTGCTACTTGTTCTACATCAGACTTCTTCCGCAAACGGCGAAACGCTTTGCCTCGGTGAGTTTCACGGCATTCCGACTTCGATTCCCCGGTTGCCGAAATTGAGTTGCCTTTGAATTCCGGGTGATCCCTCTTGAGCATGTATGCTTCTGCTACTTGTTCTAAATCAGACTTCTTCTGCAAACGGCGAAATGCTTTGACTCGGTGAGTTTCGCGGCATTCCGACTTCGATGCCCCGGTTGCCGAAATTCAGTTGCCTTTGAATTTCGGGTGATCCCTCTTGAGCATGTATGCTTCTGCTACTTGTTCTACATCATAGTTCTTCCGCAAACGGGGAAACGCTTTGCCTCGGTGAGTTTCTCGGCATTCCGACTTCGATGCCCGGGTTGCCGAAATTCAGTTGCCTTTGAATTTCGGGTGATCCCTCTTGAGCATGGATGCTTCTGCTACTTGTTCTACATCAGACTTCTTCCGCAAACGGCGAAACGCTTTGCCTCGGTGAGTTTCACGGCATTCCGACTTCGATGCCCCGGTTGCCGAAATTTAATTGCCTTTGAATTTCGGGTGATCCCTTTTGAGCATGTATGCTTCTACTACTTGTTCTAAATCAGACTTCTTTCGCAAAAGGCGAATTGCTTTGAATCGGTGAGTTTCGCGGCATTCCGCCTTCGATGCCCCGGTTGCCGAAATTCAGTTGCCTTTCAATTTCGGGTGATCCCTCTTGAGCATGGATGCTTCTGCTACTTGTTCTACATCAGATTTCTTCCGCAAACGGCGAAACGCTTTGCCTCGGTGAGTTTCACGGCATTCCGACTTGGATGCCCCGGTTGCTGAAATTTAGTTGCTTTTGAATTTCAGGTGATCCCTCTTGAGCATGTATGCTTCTGCAACTCTTTCTAAATCAGACTTCTTCCGCAAATGGCGAAAGGCTTTGAATCGGTGAGTTTCGCGGCATTCCGCCTTCGATGCCCCGGTTGCCGAAATTCAGTTGCCTTTGAATTTCTGGTGATCCCTCTTGAGCATGGATGCTTCTGCTACTTGTTCTACATCAGACTTCTTCCGCAAACGTTGAAACGCTTTGCCTCGGTGAGTTTCGCGGCATTCCAACTTCGATGCCCCGGTTGCCAAAATTCAGTTGCCTTTGGATTTCACGTGATCCCTCTTAGTCATGTATGCTTCTGCTACTTGTTCTAAATCAAACTTCTTTCGCAAAAGGCGAATTGCTTTGAATCGATGAGTTTCGCGGCATTCCGCCTTCGATGCCCCGGTTGCCGAAATTCAATTGCCTTTGAATTTCGGGTGATCCCTCTTGAGCATGGATGCTTCTGCTACTTGTTCTACATCAGACTTCTTCTGCAAACGGCGAAATGCTTTAACTCGGTGAGTTTCACGGCATTCCGACTTCGATGCCCCGGTTACCGAAATTCAGTTGCCTTTGATTTTCGGGTGATGCCTCTTGAGCATGTATGCTTCTGCTACTTTTTTTAAATCAAACTTCTTCCGTAAATGGTGAAACTCTTTGACTCGGTGAGTTTTGCAGCATTCCGACTTCGATGCCCCGGTTGCCGAAATTCAGTTGCCTGTGGATTTCGGGGGATCCCTTTTGAGCATGTATGCTTACGCTACTTGTTCTACATCAGACTTCTTCCGCAAACGTTCAAACGCTTTGCCTCGGTGAGTTTCGCGGCATTCTGACTTCGATGCCCCGGTTGCCGAAATTCAGTTGCCTTTGGATTTCACGTGATCCCTCTTAGTCATGTATGCTTCTGCTACTTGTTCTAAATCAAACTTCTTTCGCAAAAGGCGAATTGCTTTGAATCGATGAGTTTCGCGGCCTTCCGCCTTCGATGCCCCGGTTGCCGAAATTCAGTTGCCTTTGAATTTCGGGTGATCCCTCTTGAGCATGGATGCTTCTGCTACTTGTTCTACATCAGACTTCTTCCGCAAACGGCGAAACGCTTTGCCTCGGTGAGTTTCACGGCATTCCGACTTCGATGCCCCGGTTGCCGAAATTTAGTTGCCTTTGAATTTCGGGTGATCCCTCTTGAGCATGTATGCTTCTGCTACTTGTTCTAAATCAGACTTCTTCTGCAAACGGCGAAATGCTTTGACTCGGTGAGTTTCGCGGCATTCCGACTTCGATGCCCCGGTTGCCGAAATTCAGTTGCCTTTGAATTTCGGGTGATCGCTCTTGAGCATGGATGCTTCTGCTACTTGTTCTACATCAGACTTCTTCCGCAAACGGCGAAACGTTTTGCCTCGATGAGTTTCACGGCATTCCGACTTCGATGCCCCGGTTGCCGAAATTTAGTTGCCTTTGAATTTCGGGTGATCCCTCTTGAGCATGTATGCTTCTGCTACTTGTTCTAAATCAGACTTCTTCTGCAAACGGCAAAACACTTTGACTCGGTGAGTTTCGCGGCATTCCGACTTCGATGCCCCGGTTGCCAAAATTCAGTTGCCTTTGAATTCCGGGTGATCCCGCTTGAGCATGTATGCTTCTCCTACTTTTTTTAAATCCGACTTCTTCCGTAAATGGTGAAACGCTTTGACTCGGTGAGTTTCGCAACATTCCGACTTCGATGCCCCGGTTGCCGAAATTCAGTTGCCTTTGAATTGCGAGCGATCCCTCTTGAGCATGTATGCTTCTGCTACTTGTTCTATAACAGACTTCTTCCACAAACGGGGAAACGCTTTGCCTCAGTGAGTTTCATGGCATTCCGACTTCGATGCCCGGGTTGCCGAAATTGAGTTGCTTTTGAATTTCGGGTGATCCCTCTTGAGCATCGATGCTTCTGCTACTTGTTCTACATCATACTTCTTCCGCAAACGGCGAAACGCTTTGACTCGGTGAGTTTCGGGGCATTCTAACTTCGATGCCCCGGTTGCTGAAATTCAGTTGTCTTTGAATTTTGGGTGATCCCTCTTAAGCATGTATGCTTCTGTTACTTGTTCTACATCAGATTACTTCCGCGAACGTCGAAACGCTTTGCCTCGTTGAGTTTCGCGGCATTCCGACTTCGATGCCCCGGTTGCCGAAATTCGGTTGCCTTTGAATTTCGGGTGATCCCTCTTGAGCATGTATGCTTCTCCTACTTGTTCTACATCAGACTTCTTCCGCAAACTGGGCAACGCTTTGCCTCGGTGACTTTCGCGGCATTCCGCCTTCGATGCCCCGATCTTCGAAATTCAGTTGCCTTTGGATTTCGGGGGATCCCTCTTGAGCATGTATGCTTCTGCTACTTGTTCTAAATCAGAGCTCTTCCTCAAACGGCGAAACGCTTTGACTCGGTGAGTTTCGCGGCATTCCGACTTCGATGCCCCGGTTGCCGAAATTCAGTTGCCTTTGAATTTCGGGTGATCCCTCTTAGTCATGTATGCTTCTGCTACTTGTTCTAAATCAGACTTCTTTAGCAAAAGGCGAAATGCTTTGAATCAGTGAGTTTTGCGGCATTCCGCCTTCGATGCCCCTGTTGCCAAAATTCAGTTAACTTTGAATTTCGGGTGATCCCTCTTGAGCATGGATGCTTCTGCTACTTGTTCTACATCAGACTTCTTCCGCAAACGGCGAAACGCTTTGCCTCGGTGAGTTTCACGGCATTCCGACTTAGATTCCCCGGTTGCCGAAATTTAGTTGCCTTTGAATTCCGGGTGATCCCTCTTGAGCATGTATGCTTCTGCTACTTGTTCTAAATCAGACTTCTTCTGCAAACGGCGAAATGCTTTGACTCGGTGAGTTTCGCGGCATTCCGACTTCGATGCCCCGGTTGCCGAAATTCAGTTGCCTTTGAATTTCGGGTGATCCCTCTTGAGCATGTATGCTTCTGCTACTTGTTCTACATCATAGTTCTTCCGCAAACGGGGAAACGCTTTGCCTCGGTGAGTTTCGCGGCATTCCGACTTCGATGCCCGGGTTGCCGAAATTCAGTTGCCTTTGAATTTCTAGTGATCCCTCTTGAGCATGTATGCTTCTGCTACTTGTTCTACATCAGATTTCTTCCGCAAACGGCGAAACGCTTTGCCTCGGTGAGTTTCACGGCATTCCGACTTGGATGCCCCGGTTGCTGAAATTTAGTTGCTTTTGAATTTCAGGTGATCCCTCTTGAGCATGTATGCTTCTGCAACTCTTTCTAAATCAGACTTCTTCCGCAAATGGCGAAAGGCTTTGAATCGGTGAGTTTCGCGGCATTCCGCCTTCGATGCCCCGGTTGCCGAAATTCAGTTGCCTTTGAATTTCTGGTGATCCCTCTTGAGCATGGATGCTTCTGCTACTTTTTTTAAATCAGACTTCTTCCGCAAACGGGGAAACGCTTTGACTCGGTGAATTTCGCGGCATTCCGACTTCGATTCCCCGTTTGCCGAAATTCAGTTGCCTTAGAATTTCGGGTGATCCCTCTTGACCATGTTTGCTTATGCTACTTGTTCTACATATGACTTCTTCCGCAAACATCGAAACGCTTTGCCTCGGTGAGTTTCGCGGCATTCCGACTTCGATGCCCCGGTTGCCAAAATTCAGTTGCCTTTGAATTTCGTGTGATCCCTATTGAGCATGTATGCTTCTGCTACTTGTTCTCGATCAGACTTTTTCCGCAAACGGGGAAACGCTCCGTTTGCCGAAATTCAGTTGTCTTTGAATTTCGGGTGATCCCTCTTGAGCATGTATGCTTCTGCTACTTGTTCTAAATCAGACTTCTTCCGCAAATGGTGAAACGCTTTGACTAGGTGAGTTTCGCGGCATTCCGACTTCGATCCCCCGGTTGCCGAAATTCAGTTGCCTTTGAATTTCGGGTGATCCCTCTTGAGCATGTATGCTTCTGCTACTTGTTCTAAATCAGACTTCTTCTGCAAACGGGGAAACGCTTTGACTCGGTGAGTTTCTCGGCATTCCGACTTCGATTCCCCGTTTGCCGAAATTCAGTTGCCTTAGAATTTCGGGTGATCCCTCTTGACCATGTTTGCTTATGCTACTTGTTCTACATATGACTTCTTCCGCAAACATCGAAATGCTTTGCCTCGGTGAGTTTCGCGGCATTCCGACTTCGATGCCCCGGTTGCCGAAATTCAGTTGCCTTTGAATTTCGTGTCATCCCTCTTGAGCATGTATGCTTCTGCTACTTGTTCTCGATCAGACTTTTTCCGCAAACGGGGAAACGCTCCGTTTGCCGAAATTCAGTTGTCTTTGAATTTCGGGTGATCCCTCTTGAGCATGTATGCTTCTGCTACTTGTTCTAAATCAGACTTCTTCCGCAAATGGTGAAACGCTTTGACTAGGTGAGTTTCACGGCATTCCGACTTCGATCCCCCGGTTGCCGAAATTCAGTTGCCTTTGAATTTCTGGTGATCCCTCTTGAACATGTATGCTTCTGCTACTTGTTCTACATCAGACTTCTTCCGCAAACGTTGAAACGCTTTGCCTCGGTGAGTTTCGCGGCATTCCAACTTCGATGCCCCGGTTGCCAAAATTCAGTTGCCTTTGGATTTCACGTGATCCCTCTTAGTCATGTATGCTTCTGCTACTTGTTCTAAATCAAACTTTTTTCGCAAAAGGCGAATTGCTTTGAATCGATGAGTTTCGCGGCATTCCGCCTTCGATGCCCCGGTTGCCGAAATTCAGTTGCCTTTGAATTTCGGGTGATCCCTCTTGAGCATGGATGCTTCTGCTACTTGTTCTACATCAGACTTCTTCTGCAAACGGCGAAATGCTTTGACTCGGTGAGTTTCACGGCATTCCGACTTCGATGCCCCGGTTACCGAAATTCAGTTGCCTTTGATTTTCGGGTGATGCCTCTTGAGCATGTATGCTTCTGCTACTTTTTTTAAATCAAACTTCTTCCGTAAATGGTGAAACTCTTTGACTCGGTGAGTTTTGCAGCATTCCGACTTCGATGCCCCGGTTGCCGAAATTCAGTTGCCTGTGGATTTCGGGGGATCCCTTTTGAGCATGTATGCTTACGCTACTTGTTCTACATCAGACTTCTTCCGCAAACGTTCAAACGCTTTGCCTCGGTGAGTTTCGCGGCATTCTGACTTCGATGCCCCGGTTGCCGAAATTCAGTTGCCTTTGGATTTCACGTGATCCCTCTTAGTCATGTATGCTTCTGCTACTTGTTCTAAATCAGACTTCTTTCGCAAAAGGCGAATTGCTTTGAATCGATGAGTTTCGCGGCCTTCCGCCTTCGATGCCCCGGTTGCCGAAATTCAGTTGCCTTTGAATTTCGGGTGATCCCTCTTGAGCATGGATGCTTCTGCTACTTGTTCTACATCAGACTTCTTCCGCAAACGGCGAAACGCTTTGCCTCGGTGAGTTTCTCGGCATTCCGACTTCGATGCCCCGGTTGCCGAAATTTAGTTGCCTTTGAATTTCGGGTGATCCCTCTTGAGCATGTATGCTTCTGCTACTTGTTCTAAATCAGACTTCTTCTGCAAACGGCGAAATGCTTTGACTCGGTGAGTTTCGCGGCATTCCGACTTCGATGCCCCGGTTGCCGAAATTCAGTTGCCTTTGAATTTCGGGTGATCGCTCTTGAGCATGGATGCTTCTGCTACTTGTTCTACATCAGACTTCTTCCGCAAACGGCGAAACGTTTTGCCTCGATGAGTTTCACGGCATTCCGACTTCGATGCCCCGGTTGCCGAAATTTAGTTGCCTTTGAATTTCGGGTGATCCCTCTTGAGCATGTATGCTTCTGCTACTTGTTCTAAATCAGACTTCTTCTGCAAACGGCAAAACACTTTGACTCGGTGAGTTTCGCGGCATTCCGACTTCGATGCCCCGGTTGCCGAAATTCAGTTGCCTTTGAATTCCGGGTGATCCCGCTTGAGCATGTAAGCTTCTCCTACTTTTTTTAAATCCGACTTCTTCCGTAAATGGTGAAACGCTTTGACTCGGTGAGTTTCGCTGCATTCCGACTTCGATGCCCCGGTTGCCGAAATTCAGTTGCCTTTGAATTGCGGGCGATCCCTCTTGAGCATGTATGCTTCTGCTACTTGTTCTATATCAGACTTCTTCCACAAACGGGGAAACGCTTTGCCTTAGTGAGTTTCGAGGCATTCCGACTTCGATGCCCGGGTTGCCGAAATTGAGTTGCTTTTGAATTTCGGGTGATCCCTCTTGAGCATCGATGCTTCTGCTACTTGTTCTACATCATACTTCTTCCGCAAACGGCGAAACGCTTTGACTCGGTGAGTTTCGCGGCATTCTAACTTCGATGCCCCGGTTGCTGAAATTCAGTTGTCTTTGAATTTTGGGTGATCCCTCTTAAGCATGTATGCTTCTGTTACTTGTTCTACATCAGATTACTTCCGCGAACGTCGAAACGCTTTGCCTCGTTGAGTTTCGCGGCATTCCGACTTCGATGCCCCGGTTGCCGAAATTCGGTTGCCTTTGAATTTCGGGTGATCCCTCTTGAGCATGTATGCTTCTCCTACTTGTTCTACATCAGACTTCTTCCGCAAACTGGGCAACGCTTTGCCTCGGTGACTTTCGCGGCATTCCACCTTCGATGCCCCGATCTTCGAAATTCAGTTGCCTTTGGATTTCGGGGGATCCCTCTTGAGCATGTATGCTTCTGCTACTTGTTCTAAATCAGAGCTCTTCCTCAAACAGCGAAACGCTTTGACTCGGTGAGTTTCGCGGCATTCCGACTTCGATGCCCCGGTTGCCGAAATTCAGTTGCCTTTGAATTTCTAGTGATCCCTCTTGAGCATGGATGCTTCTGCTATTTGTACTACATCAGATTTCTTTCGCAAACGGCGAAACGCTTTGCCTCGGTGAGTTTCACGACATTCCGACTTGGATGCCCCGGTTGCTGAAATTTAGTTGCTTTTGAATTTCAGGTGATCCCTCTTGAGCATGTATGCTTCTACAACTCTTTCTAAATCAGACTTCTTCCGCAAACGGCGAAACGTTTTGCCTCGATGAGTTTCACGGCATTCCGACTTCGATGCCCCGGTTGCCGTAATTTAGTTGCCTTTGAATTTCGGGTGATCCCTCTTGAGCATGTATGTTTCTGCTACTTGTTCTAAATCAGACTTCTCCCGCAAACGGCGAAACGCTTTAACTCGGTGACTTTCGCGGCATTCCGATTTCGATGCCCCGGTTGCCAAAATTCAGTTGCCTTTGAATTTCTGGTGATCCCTCTTGAGCATGTATGCTTCTGCTATTTGTTCTACATCAGACTTCTTCCGCAAACTGGGAAACGCTTTGACTCGGTGAGTTTCGCGGCATTCCGACTTCGATCACTCGTTTGCCGAAATTCAGTTGCCTTTGGATTTCGGGTGATCCCTCTTGAGCATGTATGTTTCTGCTACTTCTTCTAAATTAGACTTCTTCCGCAAATGGCGAAACGCTTTGACTCGTTGAGTTTAGCGGCATTCCGACTTCGATGCCCTGGTTGCCGAAATTCAGTTGCCTTTGGATTTCGGGTGATCCCTCTTGAGCATGTATGTTTCTGCTACTTCTTCTAAATTAGACTTCTTCCGCAAATGGCGAAACGCTTTGACTCGTTGAGTTTAGCGGCATTCCGACTTCGATGCCCTGGTTGCCGAAATTCAGTTGCCTTTGAATTTCGAGTGATCCCTCTTGAGCATGTATGCTTCTGCTACTTGTTCTAACTCAGACTTCTTCCGCAAACAGGCGAAACGCTTTGACTTAGTGAGTTTCGCGGCATTCCACCTTCGATGCCCAGGTTGTCGAAATTCATTTGCCTTTGAATTTCTGGAGATCCCTCCTGAGCATGGATGCTTCTACTACTTGGTCTACATCATACTTCTTCCGCAAACGGCGAAACGCTTGGACTCGGTGAGTTTCGCAGCATTCTAACTTCGATGCCCCGGTTGCCGAAATTCAGTTGTCTTTGAAATTCGGGTGATCCCTCTTGAGCATGTATGCTTCTGCTACTTGTTCTACATCAGACTTCTTCCCCAAACCGGGAAACGCTTTGACTCGGTGAGTTTCGCGGGATTCCGACTTCGATGCCCCGGTTGCCGAAATTCAGTTGCCTTTGAATTACGGGCGATCCCTGTTGAGCATGTATGCTTCTGTTACTTGTTCTACATCAGATTTCTTTCGCAAACGGCGAAACGCTTTGCCTCGGTGAGTTTCACGACATTCCAACTTGGATGCCCCGGTTGCTGAAATTTAGTTGCTTTTGAATTTCAGGTGATCCCTCTTGAGCATGTATGCTTCTGCAACTCTTTCTAAATCAGACTTCTTCCGCAAATGGCGAAAGGCTTTGAATCGGTGAGTTTCGCGGCATTCCGCCTTCGATGTCCCGGTTGCCGAAATTCAGTTGCCTTTGAATTTCTGGTGATCCCTCTTGAGCATGTATGCTTCTGCTATTTGTTCTACATCAGACTTCTTCCGCCAACGTCGAAACGCTTTGCCTCGGTGAGTTTCGCGGCATTCCGACTTCGATCACCCGTTTGCCGAAATTCAGTTGCCTTTGGATTTCGGGTGATCCCTCTTAAGCTTGTATGCTTATGCTACTTGTTCTAAATCAGACTTCTTCCGCAAATGGCAAAATGCTTTGACTGAGTGAGTTTCGCGGCATTCCGCCTTGGATGCCCGGGTTGCCGAAATTCAGTTGCCCTTGAATTTCGGGTGATCCCTCTTTAGCATGGATCCTTCGGCTACTTGTTCTACATCATACTTCTTCCGCAAACGGCGAAACGCATTGACTCGGTGAGTTTCGAGGCATCCTAACTTCGATGCCCCGGTTGCCGAAATTCAGTTGTCTTCGAATTTCGGGTGATCCCTCTTGAGCATGGATGCTTCCGCTACTTGTTCTACATCAGACTTCTTCCGCAAACGGGGAAACGTTTTGACTCTGTGACTTTTGTGGCATTCCGACTTCGATTCCCCTTTTGCCAAAATTCAGTTGCCTTTGGATTTTGGGTGATCCCTCTTGAGCATATATGCTTCTGCTAATTGTTCTACATCAGACTTCTTCCGCAAACGGCGAAACGCTTTGCCTCGGTGAGTTTCACGGCATTCCGACTTCGATGCCCCTGTTGCTGAAATTCAGTTGCCTTTGAATTTCGGGTGATCCCTCCTGAGCATGGATGCTTCTGCTACTTGTTCTACATCATACTTCTTCCGCAAACGGGGAAACGCTTTGACTCGTTGAATTTCGCAGCATTCCGACTTCGATTTCCCGTTTGCCGAAATTAAATTGCCTTTGGATTTTGGGTGATCCCTCTTGAGCATGTATGCTTCTGCTACTTGTTCTAAATCAGACTTCTTCCGTAAACGGAGAAACGCTTTGACTCGGTGAATTTCGCGGCATTCTGACTTCGATTCCCCGTTTGCCGAAATTTCGTTGCCTTTGGATTTCGGGTGATCCCTCTTGAGCATGTATGCTTCTGCTACTTGTTCTACATCAGACTTCTTCCGCAAACAGGACAACGCTTTGCCTCGGTGACTTTCGCGGCATTCCGACTTCGATGCCCCGGTTGCTGAAATTCAGTTGTCTTCGAATTTCGGGTGATCCCTCTTGAGCATGGATGCTTCTGCTACTTGTTCTACATCAGACTTCTTCCGCAAACAGGGCAACGCTTTGCCTCGGTGACTTTCGCGGCATTCCGACTTCGATTCCCCTTTTGCCGAAATTCAGTTGCCTTTGGATTTCGGGTGATCCCTCTTGAGCATGTATGCTTCTGCTACTTGTTCTACATCAGACTTCTTCCGCAAACATGGCAACGCTTTGCTTCGGTGACTTTCGCGGCATTCCGACTTCGATGCCCCGGTCGCCGAAATTTAGTTGCCTTTGGATTTCGGGGGATCCCTCTTGAGCATGTATGCTTCTGCTACTTGTTCTACATCATACTTCTTCCGCAAAAGGGGAAACGCTTTGACTCGTTGACTTTCGCAGCATTCGGACTTCGATTTCCCGTTTGCCGAAATTCAGTTGCCTTTGGATTTCGGGTGATCCCTCTTGAGCATGTATGCTTCTGCTACTTGTTCTAAATCACACTTCTTCCGTAAACGGAGAAACGCTTTGACTCGGTGAACTTCGCGGCATTCTGACTTCTATTCCCCGTTTGCCGAAATTCAGTTGCCTTTGGATTTCGGGTGATCCCTCTTGAGCATGTATGCTTCTGCTAATTGTTCTACATCAGACTTCTTCCGCAAATGGTGAAATGCTTTGAATCGGTGAGTTTCGCGGCATTCCACCTTCGATGCCCCGGTTGTCGAAATTCAGTTGCCTTTGAATTTCGGGTGATCCCTCTTGAGCATGGATGCTTCTGCTACTTGTTCTACATCAGACTTCTTCCGTAAACGGGGAAACGCTTTGACTCGGTGACTTTCGCGGCATTCCGACTTCGATTCCCCTTTTGCCGAAATTCAGTTGCCTTTGGATTTCGGGTGATCCCTCTTGAGCATGTATGCTTCTGCTACTTGTTCTACATCAGACTTCTTCCGCAAACAGGGCAACGCTTTGCCTCGGTGACTTTCGCGGCATTCCGACTTCGATGCCCCGGTCGTCGAAATTCAGTTGCCTTTGGATTTCGGGGGATCCCTCTTGAGCATGTATGCTTCTGCTACTTGTTCTACATCAGACTTCTTCCGCAAACGTTGAAACGCTTTGCCTCGGTGAGTTTCGCGGCATTCCGACTTCGATGCCCCGGTTGCCGAAATTCAGTTGCCTTTGGATTTCGGGTGATCCCTCTTGAGCATGTATGCTTCTGCTACTTGTTCTAAATCAGACTTCTTCCGCAAATGGTGAAATGCTTTGAATCGGTGAGTTTCGCGGCATTCCACCTTCGATGCCCCGGTTGTCGAAATTCAGTTGCCTTTGAATTTCGGGTGATCCCTCTTGAGCATGGATGCTTCTACTACTTGTTCTACATCATACTTCTTCCGCAAACGGCGAAACGCTTCGACTCGGTGAGTTTCGAGGCATTCGAACTTCGATGCCGCGGTTGCCGAAATTCAGTTGTCTTCGAATTTCGGGTGATCCCTCTTGAGCATGGATGCTTCTGCTACTTGTTCTACATCACACTTCTTCCGCAAACGAGGAAACGCTTTGACTAGGTGACTTTCACGGCATTCCGACTTCAATTCCCCTTTTACCGAAATTTAGTTGCCTTTGGATTTCGGGTGATCCCTCTTGAGCATGTATGCTTCTGCTACTTGTTCTACATCAGACTTGTTCCGCAAACGTTGAAACGCTTTACCTCGGTGAGTTTCGCGGCATTCCGACTTCGATGCCCCGGTTGCCGAAATTCAGTTGCCTTTGGATTTCGGGTGATCCCTCTTGAGCATGTATGCTTCTACTACTTGTTCTAAATCAGACTTCTTCCGCAAATGGTGAAATGCTTCGAATCGGTGAGTTTCGCGGCATTCCACCTTTGATGCCCCGGTTGTCGAAATTCAGTTGCCTTTGAATTTCGGGTGATCCCTCTTGAGCATGGATGCTTCTACTACTTGTTCTACATCATACTTCTTCCGCAAACGGCGAAACGCTTCGACTCGGTGAGTTTCGAGGCATTCGAACTTCAATGCCCCGGTTGCCGAAATTCAGTTGTCTCCGAATTTCGGGTGATCCCTCTTGAGCATGGATGCTTCTGCTACTTGTTCTACATTACACTTCTTCCGCAAACGAGGAAACGCTTTGACTAGGTGACTTTCGCGGCATTCCGACTTCAATTCCCCTTTTACCGAAATTTAGTTGCCTTTGGATTTCGGGTGATCCCTCTTGAGCATGTATGCTTCTGCTACTTGTTCTACATCAGACTTCTTCCGCAAACGTTGAAACGCTTTGCCTCGGTGAGTTTCGCGGCATTCCGACTTCGATGCCCCGGTTGCCGAAATTCAGTTGCCTTTGGATTTCGGGTGATCCCTCTTGAGCATGTATGCTTCTACTACTTGTTCTAAATCAGACTTCATCCGCAAATGGTGAAATGCTTTGAATCGGTGAGTTTCGCGGCATTCCACCTTCGATGCCCCGGTTGTCGAAATTCAGTTGCCTTTGAATTTCGGGTGATCCCTCTTGAGCATGGATGCTTCTACTACTTGTTCTACATCATACTTCTTCCACAAACGGCGAAACGCTTCGACTCGGTGAGTTTCGAGGCATTCGAACTTCGATGCCCCGGTTGCCGAAATTCAGTTGTCTTCGAATTTCGGGTGATCGCTATTGAGCATGGATGCTTCTGCTACTTGTTCTACATCAGACTTCTTTAGCAAACGAGGAAACGCTTTGACTCGCTGACTTTCGCGGCATTCCGACTTCGATTCCCCTTTTACCGAAATTTAGTTGCCTTTGGATTTCGGGTGATCCCTCTTGAGCATGTATGCTTCTGCTACTTGTTCTACATCAGACTTCTTCCGCAAACAAGGCAACGCTTTGCCTCAGTGACTTTCGCGGCATTCCGACTTCGATGCCCCGGTCGCCGAAATTCAGTTGCCTTTGGATTTCGGGGGAGCCCTCTTGAGCATATATGCTTCTGCTACTTGTTCTGAATCAGAATTCTTCCGCAAACGTTGAAACGCTTGGCCTCAGTGAGTTTCGCGGCATTCCGACTTTGATTCCCCGGTTGCCGAAATTCAGTTGCCTTTGGATTACGGGTGATCCCTCTTGAGCATGTATGCTTCTGCTACTTGTTCTAAATCAGACTTCTTCCGCAAAAGGTGAAATGCTTTGAATCGGTGAGTTTCACGGCATTCCACCTTCGATGCCCCGGTAGCCGAAATTCAGTTGCCTTTGAATTTCAGGTGATCCCTCTTGAGCATGGATGCTTCTGCTACTTGTTCTACATTAGACTTCTTCTGCAAACGGAGAAACGCTTTGCTTCGGTGAGTTTCACGGCATTCCGACTTCGATGCCCCTGTCGCCGAAATTCAGTTGCCTTCGGATTTAGGGTGATCCCTCTTGAGCATTTATGCTTCTGCTACTTGTTCTACATCAGACTTCTTCCGCAAACGGCGAAACGCTTTGACTCGGTGAGTTTCACGGCATTCCGACTTCGATTCCCCTTTTACCGAAATTTAGTTGCCTTTGGATTTCGGGTGATCCCTCTTGAGCATGTATGCTTCTGCTACTTGTTCTAAATCAGACTTCTTCCGCAAACGGCGAAATGCTTCGACTCGGTGAGTTTTGAGGCATTCGAACTTCGATGCCCCGGTTGCCGAAATTCAGTTGTCTTCGAATTTCGGGTGATCCCTTTTGAGCATGGATGCTTCTGCTACTTGTTCTACATCAGACTTCTTCCGCAAACGAGAAAGCTTTGACTAGGTGACTTTCGCGGCATTCCGACTTCGATTCCCCTTTTACCGAAATTTAGTTGCCTTTGGATTTCGGGTGATCCCTCTTGAGCATGTATGCTTCTGCTACTTGTTCTACATCAGACTTCTTCCGCAAACAGGGCAACGCTTTGCCTCGGTGACTTTCGCGGCATTCGGACTTCGATGTCCCGGTCGTCGAAATTCAGTTGCCTTTGGATTTCGGGGGATCCCTCTTGAGCATGTATGCTTCTGCTACTTGTTCTACATCAGACTTCTTCCGCAAACGTTGAAACGCTTTGCCTCGGTGAGTTTCGCGGCATTCCGACTTCGATGCCCCGGTTGCCGAAATTTAGGTGCCTTTGGATTTCAGGTGATCCCTCTTGAGCATGTATGCTTCTGCTACTTGTTCTAAATCAGACTTCTTCCGCAAATGGTGAAATGCTTTGAATCGGTGAGTTTCGCGACATTCCACCTTCGATGCCCCGGTTGTCGAAATTCAGTTGCCTTTGAATTTCAGGTGATCCCTCTTGAGCATGGATGCTTCTACTACTTGTTCTACATCATACTTCTTCCGCAAACGGCGAAATGCTTCGACTCGGTGAGTTTCGAGGCATTCGAACTTCGATGCCCCGGTTGCCGAAATTCAGTTGTCTTCGAATTTCGGGTGATCCCTCTTGAGCATGGATGCTTCTGCTACTTGTTCTACATCAGACTTCTTCCGCAAACGAGAAAGCTTTGACTAGGTGACTTTCGCGGCATTCTGACTTCGATTCCCCTTTTACCGAAATTTTGTTGCCTTTGGATTTCGGGTGATCCCTCTTGAGCATGTATGCTTCTGCTACTTGTTCTACATCAGACTTCTTCCGCAAACGTTGAAACGCTTTGCCTCGGTGAGTTTCGCGGCATTCCGTCTTCGATGCCCCGGTTGCCGAAATTCAGTTGCCTTTGGATTTCGGAGGATCCCTCTTGAGCATGTATGCTTCTGCTACTTGTTCTACATCAGACTTCTTCCGCAAACGTTGAAACGCTTTGCCTCGGTGAGTTTCGCGGCATTCCGACTTCGATGCCCCGGTTGCCGAAATTCAGTTGCCTTTGGATTTCGGGTGATCCCTCTTGAGCATGTATGCTTCTGCTACTTGTTCTACATCAGACTTCTTCCGCAAACGGCGAAACGCTTTGCCTCGGTGAGTTTCGTGGCATTCTAACTTCGATGCCCCGGTTGCCGAAATTCAGTTGCCTTTGAATTTCAGGTGATCCCTCTTGAGCATGTATGCTTCTGCTACTTGTTCTAAATCAGACTTCTTCCGCAAACGGGGAAACGCTTTGACTCGGTGAATTTCATGGCATTCCAACTTCGATCACCCGTTTCATTAAATGCAGTTGCCATTGGATTTCGGGTGATCCCTCTTGAGCATGTATGCTTATGCTACTTGTTCTAAATCAAACTTCGTCCCGCAAATGGCAAAATGCTTTGACTCCGAGAGTTTCGCGGCATTCCGACTTCGATGCCCGGGTTGCCGAAATTCAGTTGTCTTCGAATTTCGGGTGATCCCTCTTGAGCATGGATGCTTCTGCTACTTGTTCTACATCAGACTTCTTCCGCAAACGGGGAAACGCTTTGACTCGGTGACTTTCGCGGTATTCCGACTTCGATTCCCCTTTTGCCGAAATTCAGTTGCCTTTGAATTTCGGGTGATCCCTCTTGAGCACAGATGCTTCTGCTACTTGTTCTACATCATACTTCTTCCAAAAACGGGGAAACGCTTTGACTCGTTGAATTTCGCAGCATTCCGACTTCGATTCCCCGTTTGCCGAAATTCAGTTGCCTTTGGATTTCGGGTGATCCCTCTTGAGCATGTATGCTTCTCCTACTTGTTCTAAATCAGACTTCTTCCGCAAATGGTGAAATGCTTTGAATCGGTGAGTTTCGCGGCATTCCACCTGCGATGCCCCGGTTGTCGAAATTCAGTTGCCTTTGAATTTCGGGTGATCCCTCTTGAGCATGGATGCTTCTACTACTTGTTCTACATCATACTTCTTCCGCAAACGGCGAAACGCTTCGACTCGGTGAGTTTCGAGGCATTCGAACTTCGATACCCCGGTTGCCGAAATTCAGTTGTCTTCGAATTTCGGGTGATCCCTATTGAGCATGGATGCTTCTGCTACTTGTTCTACATCAGACTTCTTCAGCAAACGAGGAAACGCTTTGACTCGGTGACTTTCGCGGCATTCCGACTTCGATTCCCCTTTTACCGAAATTTAGTTGCCTTTGGATTTCGGGTGATCCCTCTTGAGCATGTATGCTTCTGCTACTTGTTCTACATCAGACTTCTTCCGCAAACAAGGCAACGCTTTGCCTCAGTGACTTTCGCGGCATTCCGACTTCGATGCCCCGGTCGCCGAAATTCAGTTGCCTTTGGATTTCGGGGGAGCCCTCTTGAGCATATATGCTTCTGCTACTTGTTCTGAATCAGAATTCTTCCGCAAACATTGAAATCCTTGGCCTCGGTGAGTTTCGCGGCATTCCGACTTCGATTCCCCGGTTGCCGAAATTCAGTTCCCTTTGGATTACGGGTGATCCCTCTTGAGCATGTATGCTTCTGCTACTTGTTCTAAATTAGACTTCTTCCACAAAAGGTGAAATGCTTTGAATCGGTGAGTTTCACGGCATTCCACCTTCGATGCCCCGGTAGCCGAAATTCAGTTGCCTTTGAATTTCAGGTGATCCCTCTTGAGCATGGATGCTTCTGCTACTTGTTCTACATCAGACTTCTTCTGCAAACGGAGAAACGTTTTGCTTCGGTGAGTTTCACGGCATTCCGACTTCGATGCCCCTGTCGCCGAAATTCAGTTGCCTTCGGATTTAGAGTGATCCCTCTTGAGCATGTATGCTTATGCTACTTGTTCTACATCAGACTTCTTCCGCAAACGGCGAAACGCTTTGACTCGGTGAGTTTCACGGCATTCCGACTTCGATTCCCCTTTTACCGAAATTTAGTTGCCTTTGGATTTCGGGTGATCCCTCTTGAGCATGGATGCTTCTGCTACTTGTTCTACATCAGACTTCTTCCGCAAACGGGGAAACACTTTGACTCGGTGACTTTCGCGGATTCCGACTTCGATTCCCTTTTTGCCGAAATTCAGTTGCCTTTGGATTTAGGGTGATCCCTCTTGAGCATGTATGCTTCTGCTACTTGTTCTACATCAGACTTCTTCCGCAAACAGGGCAACGCTTTGCCTCGGTGACTTTCGCGGCATTCCGACTTCGATGCCCCGGTCGTCGAAATTCAGTTGCCTTTGGATTTCGGAGGATCCCTCTTGAGCATGTATGCTTCTGCTACTTGTTCTACATCAGACTTCTTCCGCAAACGTTGAAACGCTTTGCCTCGGTGAGTTCGCGGCATTCCGACTTCGATGCCCCGGTTGCCGAAATTCAGTTGCCTTTGGATTTCGGGTGATCCCTCTTGAGCATGTATGCTTCTGCTACTTGTTCTACATCAGACTTCTTCCGCAAACGAGGAAACGCTTTGACTCGGTGACTTTCGCGGCATTCCGACTTCGATTCCCCTTTTACCGAAATTTAGTTGCCTTTGGATTTCGGGTGATCCCTCTTGAGCATGTATGCTTCTGCTACTTGTTCTACATCAGACTTCTTCCGCAAACAGGGCAACACTTTGCCTCGGTGACTTTCGCGGCATTCCGACTTCGATGCCCCGGTCGCTGAAATTCATTTGCCTTTGGATTTTGGGGGAGCCCTTTTGAGCATATATGCTTCTGCTACTTGTTCTACATCAGACTTCTTCCGCAAACGTTGAAACGCTTGGCCTCGGTGAGTTTCGCGGCATTCCGACTTCGATGACCCGGTTGCCGAAATTCAGTTGCCTTTGGATTACGGGTGATCCCTCTTTAGCATGTATGCTTCTGCTACTTGTTCTAAATCAGACTTCTTCCGCAAAAGGTGAAATGCTTTGAATCGGTGAGTTTCACGGCATTCCACCTTCGATGCCCCGGTTGCCGAAATTTAGTTGCCTTTGGATTTCGGGTGATCCCACTTGAGCATGTATGCTTCTGCTACTTGTTCTAAATCAGACTTCTTCCGCAAATGGCGAAACGTTTTGACTAGGTGAGTTTCGCCGCATTCCGCCTTCGATACCCCTGTTGCCGAAATTCAGTTGCCTTAGAATTTCTGGTGGTCCCTCTTGAGCTTGTATACTTCTGCTACTTGTTCTACATCAGACTTCTTCCGCAAACATTGAAACGCTTTGCCTCGGTGAGTTTCGCGGCATTCCGACTTCGATGCCCCGGTTGCCGAAATTCAATTGCCTTTGAATTTCGGGTGATCCCTATTGAGCATGTATGCTTCTGCTACTTGTTCTACATCAGACTTCTTCTGCAAACGGGGAAAGGCTTTGACTCGTTGAATTTCATGGCATTCCGACTTCGATCACCCGGTTGCCGAAATTCAGTTGCCTTTGAATTTCTGGTGATCCCTCTTGAGCATGTATGCTTCTGCTACTTGTTCTACATCAGACTTCTTCCGCAAACGTGGAAACGCTTTGCCTCGGTGAGTTTCGCGGCATTCCGACTTCGATGCCCGGGTTGCCGAAATTCAGTTGCCTTTGAATTTCGGGTGATCCCTCTTGAGCATGGATGCTTCTGCTACTTGTTCTACATCATACTTCTTCCGCAAACGGGGAAACGCTTTGACTCGTTGAATTTCGCAGCATTCCGACTTTAATTCCCCGTTTGCCGAAATTCAGTTGCCTTTGGATTTCGGGTGATCCCTCTTGAGCATGTATGCTTCTGCTACTTGTTCTACATCAGACTTCTTCCGCAAACGTTGAAACGCTTTGCCTCGGTGAGTTTCGCGGCATTCCGACTTCGATGCCCCGGTTGCCGAAATTCAGTTGCCTTTGGATTTCGGGTGATCCCTCTTGAGCATGTATGCTTCTGCTACTTGTTCTACATCAGACTTCTTCCGCAAACGGCGAAACGCTTTGCCTCGGTGAGTTTCGCGGCATTCTAACTTCGATGCCCCGGTTGCCGAAATTCAGTTGTCTTCGAATTTCGGGTGATCCCTTTTGAGCATGGATGCTTCTGCTACTTGTTCTACATCAGACTTCTTCCGCAAACGAGAAAGCTTTGACTAGGTGACTTTCGCGGCATTCCGACTTCGATTCCCTTTTTACCGAAATTTAGTTGCCTTTGGATTTCGGGTGATCCCTCTTGATCATGTATGCTTCTGCTACTTGTTCTACATCAGACTTCTTCCGCAAACAGGGCAACGCTTTGCCTCGGTGACTTTTGCGGCATTCCGACTTCGATGTCCCGGTCGTCGAAATTCAGTTGCCTTTGGATTTCAGGGGATCCCTCTTGAGCATGTATGCTTCTGCTACTTGTTCTACATCAGACTTCTTCCGCAAACGTTGAAACGCTTTGCCTCGGTGAGTTTCGCGGCATTCCGACTTCGATGCCCCGGTTGCCGAAATTTAGGTGCCTTTGGATTTCAGGTGATCCCTCTTGAGCATGTATGCTTCTGCTACTTGTTCTAAATCAGACTTCTTCCACAAAAGGTGAAATGCTTTGAATCTGTGAGTTTCACGGCATTCCACCTTCGATGCCCCGGTTGCCGAAATTTAGTTGCCTTTGGATTTCGGGTGATCCCTCTTGAGCATGTATGCTTCTGCTACTTGTTCTAAATCAGACTTCTTCCACAAAAGGTGAAATGCTTTGAATCGGTGAGTTTCACGGCATTCCACCTTCGATGCCCCGGTTGTCGAAATTCAGTTGCCTTTGAATTTCAGGTGATCCCTCTTGAGCATCGATGCTTCTACTACTTGTTCTACATCATACTTCTTCCGCAAACGTTGAAACGCTTTGCCTCGGTGAGTTTCGCGGCATTCCGACTTCGATGCCCGTGTTGCCGAAATTCAGTTGCCTTTGAATTTCGGGTGATCCCTCTTGAGCATGGATGCTTCTGCTACTTGTTCTACATCAGACTTCTTCCGCAAACGAGAAAGCTTTGACTAGGTGACTTTCGCGGCATTCCGACTTCGATTCCCCTTTTACCAAAATTTTGTTGCCTTTGGATTTCGGGTGATCCCTCTTGAGCATGTATGCTTCTGCTACTTGTTCTACATCAGACTTCTTCCGCAAACGTTGAAACGCTTTGCCTCGGTGAGTTTCGCGGCATTCCGACTTCGATGCCCCGGTTGCCGAAATTCAGTTGCCTTTGGATTTCGGGTGATCCCTCTTGAGCATGTATGCTTCTACTACTTGTTCTAAATCAGACTTCTTCCGCAAATGGTGAAATGCTTTGAATCGGTGAGTTTCGCGGCATTCCACCTTCGATGCCCCGGTTGTCGAAATTCAGTTGCCTTTGAATTTCGGGTGATCCCTCTTGAGCATGGATGCTTCTACTACTTGTTCTACATCATACTTCTTCCGCAAACGGCGAAACGCTTCGACTCGGTGAGTTTCGAGGCATTCGAACTTCGATGCCCCGGTTGCCGAAATTCAGTTGTCTTCGAATTTCGGGTGATCCCTATTGAGCATGGATGCTTCTGCTACTTGTTCTACATCAGACTTCTTCAGCAAACGAGGAAACGCTTTGACTCGGTGACTTTCGCGGCATTCCGACTTCGATTCCCCTTTTACCGAAATTTCGTTGCCTTTGGATTTCGGGTGATCCCTCTTGAGCATGTATGCTTCTGCTACTTGTTCTACATCAGACTTCTTCCGCAAACAAGGCAACGCTTTGCCTCAGTGACTTTCGCGGCATTCCGAATTCGATGCCCCGGTCGCCGAAATTCAGTTGCCTTTGGATTTCGGGGGAGCCCTCTTGAGCATATATGCTTCTGCTACTTGTTCTGAATCAGAATTCTTCCGCAAACATTGAAATGCTTGGCCTCGGTGAGTTTCGCGGCATTCCGACTTCGATTCCCCGGTAGCCGAAATTCAGTTGCCTTTGGATTACGGGTGATCCCTCTTGAGCATGTATGCTTCTGCTACTTGTTCTAAATCAGACTTCTTCCGCAAAAGGTGAAATGCTTTGAATCGGTGAGTTTCACGGCATTCCACCTTCGATGCCCCGGTAGCCGAAATTCAGTTGCCTTTGAATTTCAGGTGATCCCTCTTGAGCATGGATGCTTCTGCTACTTGTTCTACATCAGACTTCTTCTGCAAACGGAGAAACGCTTTGCTTCGGTGAGTTTCACGGCATTCCGACTTCGATGCCCCTGTCGCCGAAATTCAGTTGCCTTCGGATTTAGGGTGATCCCTCTTGAGCATGTATGCTTCTGCTACTTGTTCTACATTAGACTTCTTCCGCAAACGGCGAAATGCTTTGACTCGGTGAGTTTCACGGCATTCCGACTTCGATTCCCCTTTTACCGAAATTTAGTTGCCTTTGGATTTCGGGTGATCCCTCTTGAGCATGGATGCTTCTGCTACTTGTTCTACATCAGACTTCTTCCGCAAACGAGAAAGCTTTGACTAGGTGACTTTCGCGGCATTCCGACTTCGATTCCCCTTTTACCAAAATTTTGTTGCCTTTGGATTTCGGGTGATCCCTCTTGAGCATGTATGCTTCTGCAACTTGTTCTACATCAGACTTCTTCCGCAAACGTTGAAACGCTTTGCCTCGGTGAGTTTCGCGGCATTCCGACTTCGATGCCCCGGTTGCCGAAATTCAGTTGCCTTTGGATTTCGGGTGATCCCTCTTGAGCATGTATGCTTCTACTACTTGTTCTAAATCAGACTTCTTCCGCAAATGGTGAAATGCTTTGAATCGGTGAGTTTCGCGGCATTCCACCTTCGATGCCCCGGTTGTCGAAATTCAGTTGCCTTTGAATTTCGGGTGATCCCTCTTGAGCATGGATGCTTCTACTACTTGTTCTACATCATACTTCTTCCGCAAACGGCGAAACGCTTCGACTCGGTGAGTTTCGAGGCATTCGAACTTCGATGCCCCGGTTGCCGAAATTCAGTTGTCTTCGAATTTCGGGTGATCCCTATTGAGCATGGATGCTTCTGCTACTTGTTCTACATCAGACTTCTTCAGCAAACGAGGAAACGCTTTGACTCGGTGACTTTCGCGGCATTCCGACTTAGATTCCCCTTTTACCGAAATTTAGTTGCCTTTGGATTTCGGGTGATCCCTCTTGAGCATGTATGCTTCTGCTACTTGTTCTACATCAGACTTCTTCCGCAAACAAGGCAACGCTTTGCCTCAGTGACTTTCGCGGCATTCCGAATTCGATGCCCCGGTCGCCGAAATTCAGTTGCCTTTGGATTTCGGGGGAGCCCTCTTGAGCATATATGCTTCTGCTACTTGTTCTGAATCAGAATTCTTCCGCAATCATTGAAATGCTTGGCCTCGGTGAGTTTCGCGGCATTCCGACTTCGATGACCCGGTTGCCGAAATTCAGTTGCCTTTGGATTACGGGTGATCCCTCTTGAGCATGTATGCTTCTGCTACTTGTTCTAAATCAGACTTCTTCCGCAAAAGGTGAAATGCTTTGAATCGGTGAGTTTCACGGCATTCCACCTTCGATGCCCCGGTAGCCGAAATTCAGTTGCCTTTGAATTTCAGGTGATCCCTCTTGAGCATGGATGCTTCTGCTACTTGTTCTAC
The DNA here is from genome assembly GCA_030145905.1 of Populus davidiana. NCBI lineage: Eukaryota > Viridiplantae > Streptophyta > Magnoliopsida > Malpighiales > Salicaceae > Populus > Populus davidiana. The sequence goes on along the minus strand of CM057794.1, from coordinate 25,595,194 downwards.
ATCAGACTTCTTCTGCAAACGGAGAAACGCTTTGCTTCGGTGAGTTTCACGGCATTCCGACTTCGATGCCCCTGTCGCCGAAATTCAGTTGCCTTCGGATTTAGGGTGATCCCTCTTGAGCATGTATGCTTCTGCTACTTGTTCTACATCAGACTTCTTCCGCAAACGGCGAAACGCTTTGACTCGGTGAGTTTCACGGCATTCCGACTTCGATTCCCCTTTTACCGAAATTTAGTTGCCTTTGGATTTCGGGTGATCCCTCTTGAGCATGGATGCTTCTGCTACTTGTTCTACATCAGACTTCTTCCGCAAACGGGGAAACACTTTGACTCGGTGACTTTCGCGGATTCCGACTTCGATTCCCTTTTTGCCGAAATTCAGTTGCCTTTGGATTTAGGGTGATCCCTCTTGAGCATGTATGCTTCTGCTACTTGTTCTACATCAGACTTCTTCCGCAAACAGGGCAACGCTTTGCCTCGGTGACTTTCGCGGCATTCCGACTTCGATGCCCCGGTCGTCGAAATTCAGTTGCCTTTGGATTTCGGGGGATCCCTCTTGAGCATGTATGCTTCTGCTACTTGTTCTACATCAGACTTCTTTCGCAAACGTTGAAACGCTTTGCCTCGGTGAGTTTCGCGGCATTTCGACTTCGATGCCCCGGTTGCCGAAATTCAGTTGCCTTTGGATTTCGGGTGATCCCTCTTGAGCATGTATGCTTCTGCTACTTGTTCTAAATCAGACTTCTTCCGCAAACGGCGAAATGCTTCGACTCGGTGAGTTTCGAGGCATTCGAACTTCGATGCCCCGGTTGCCGAAATTCAGTTGTCTTCGAATTTCGGGTGATCCCTTTTGAGCATGGATGCTTCTGCTACTTGTTCTACATCAGACTTCTTCCGCAAACGAGAAAGCTTTGACTAGGTGACTTTCGCGGCATTCCGACTTCGATTCCCCTTTAACCGAAATTTAGTTGCCTTTGGATTTCGGGTGATCCCTCTTGAGCATGTATGCTTCTGCTACTTGTTCTACATCAGACTTCTTCCGCAAACAGGGCAACGCTTTGCCTCGGTGACTTTCGCGGCATTCCGACTTCGATGTCCCGGTCGTCGAAATTCAGTTGCCTTTGGATTTCGGGGGATCCCTCTTGAGCATGTATGCTTCTGCTACTTGTTCTACATCAGACTTCTTCCGCAAACGTTGAAACGCTTTGCCTCGGTGAGTTTCGCGGCATTCCGACTTCGATGCCCCGGTTGCCGAAATTTAGGTGCCTTTGGATTTCAGGTGATCCCTCTTGAGCATGGATGCTTCTGCTACTTGTTCTAAATCAGACTTCTTCCGCAAACGTTGAAACGCTTTGAATCGGTGAGTTTCGCGGCATTCCACCTTCGATGCCCCGGTTGTCGAAATTCAGTTGCCTTTGAATTTCAGGTGATCCCTCTTGAGCATGGATGCTTCTACTACTTGTTCTACATCATACTTCTTCCGCAAACGGCGAAATGCTTCGACTCGGTGAGTTTCGAGGCATTCGAACTTCGATGCCCCGGTTGCCGAAATTCAGTTGTCTTCGAATTTCGGGTGATCCCTCTTGAGCATGGATGCTTCTGCTACTTGTTCTACATCAGACTTCTTCCGCAAACGAGAAAGCTTTGACTAGGTGACTTTCGCAGCATTCCGACTTCGATTCCCCTTTTACCGAAATTTTGTTGCCTTTGGATTTCGGGTGATCCCTCTTGAGCATGTATGCTTCTGCTACTTGTTCTACATCAGACTTCTTCCGCAAACGTTGAAACGCTTTGCCTCGGTAAGTTTCGCGGCATTCCAACTTCGATGCCCCGGTTGCCGAAATTCAGTTGCCTTTGGATTTCGGGTGATCCCTCTTGAGCATGTATGCTTCTACTACTTGTTCTAAATCAGACTTCTTCCGCAAATGGTGAAACGCTTTGAATCGGTGAGTTTCGCGGCATTCCACCTTCGATGCCCCGGTTGTCGAAATTCAGTTGCCTTTGAATTTCGGGTGATCCCTCTTGAGCATGGATGCTTCTACTACTTGTTCTACATCATACTTCTTCCGCAAACGGCGAAACGCTTCGACTCGGTGAGATTCGAGGCATTCGAACTTCGATGCCCCGGTTGCCGAAATTCAGTTGTCTTTGAATTTCGGGTGATCCCTATTGAGCATGGATGCTTCTGCTACTTGTTCTACATCAGACTTCTTCCGCAAACGAGGAAACACTTTGACTCGGTGACTTTCACGGCATTCCGACTTCGATTCCCCTTTTACCGAAATTTAGTTGCCTTTGGATTTCGGGTGATCCCTCTTGAGCATGTATGCTTCTGCTACTTGTTCTACATCAGACTTCTTCCGCAAACGTTGAAACGCTTTGCCTCGGTGAGTTTCGCGGCATTCCGACTTCGATGCCCCGGTTGCCGAAATTTAGGTGCCTTTGGATTTCATGTGATCCCTCTTGAGCATGTATGCTTCTGCTACTTGTTCTAAATCAGACTTCTTCCGCAAACGGTGAAAGGCTTTGACTCGTTGACTTTCATGGCATTCCGACTTCGATGCCCCGGTTGCCGAAATTCAGTTGCCTTTGAATTTCAGGTGATCCCTCTTGAGCATGTATGCTTCTGCTACTTGTTCTACATCATACTTCTTCCGCAAACGGCGAAACGCTTCGACTCGGTGAGTTTCGAGGCATTCGAACTTCGATGCCCCGGTTGCCGAAATTCAGTTGTCTTCGAATTTCGGGTGATCCCTCTTGAGCATGGATGCTTCTGCTACTTGTTCTACATCAGACTTCTTCCGCAAACGAGAAAGCTTTGACTAGGTGACTTTCGAGGCATTCCGACTTCGATTCCCCTTTTACCGAAATTTTGTTGCCTTTGGATTTCGGGTGATCCCTCTTGAGCATGTATGCTTCTGCTACTTGTTCTACATCAGACTTCTTCCGCAAACGTTGAAATGCTTTGCCTCGGTAAGTTTCGCGGCATTCCGACTTCGATGCCCCGGTTGCCGAAATTCAGTTGCCTTTGGATTTCGGGTGATCCCTCTTGAGCATGGATGCTTCTGCTACGTGTTCTACATCAGACTTCTTCCGCAAACGAGGAAACACTTTGACTCGGTGACTTTCACGGCATTCCGACTTCGATTCCCCTTTTACCGAAATTTAGTTGCCTTTGGATTTCGGGTGATCCCTCTTGAGCATGTATGCTTCTGCTACTTGTTCTACATCAGACTTCTTCCGCAAACAGGGCAACACTTTGCCTCGGTGACTTTCGCGGCATTCCGACTTCGATGCCCCGGTCGCTGAAATTCATTTGCCTTTGGATTTTGGGGGAGCCCTTTTGAGCATATATGCTTCTGCTACTTGTTCTACATCAGACTTCTTCCGCAAACGTTGAAACGCTTGGCCTCGGTGAGTTTCGCGGCATTCCGACTTCGATGACCCGGTTGCCGAAATTCAGTTGCCTTTGGATTACGGGTGATCCCTCTTTAGCACGTATGCTTCTGCTACTTGTTCTAAATCAGACTTCTTCCGCAAAAGGTGAAATGCTTTGAATCGGTGAGTTTCACGGCATTCCACCTTCGATGCCCCGGTTGCCGAAATTCAGTTGCCTTTGGATTTCGGGTGATCCCTCTTGAGCATGTATGCTTCTGCTACTTGTTCTAAATCAGACTTCTTCCGCAAATGGCGAAACGTTTTGACTAGGTGAGTTTCGCCGCATTCCGCCTTCGATACCCCTGTTGCCGAAATTCAGTTGCCTTAGAATTTCTGGTGATCCCTCTTGAGCTTGTATACTTCTGCTACTTGTTCTACATCAGACTTCTTCCGCAAACATTGAAACGCTTTGCCTCGGTGAGTTTCGCGGCATTCCGACTTCGATGCCCCGGTTGCCGAAATTCAATTGCCTTTGAATTTCGGGTGATCCCTATTGAGCATGTATGCTTCTGCTACTTGTTCTACATCAGACTTCTTCTGCAAACGGGGAAAGGCTTTGACTCGTTGAATTTCATGGCATTCCGACTTCGATCACCCGGTTGCCGAAATTCAGTTGCCTTTGAATTTCTGGTGATCCCTCTTGAGCATGTATGCTTCTGCTACTTGTTCTACATCAGACTTCTTCCGCCAACGTTGAAACGCTTTGCCTCGGTGAGTTTCGCGGCATTCCGACTTCGATGACCGGGTTGCCGAAATTCAGTTGCCTTTGAATTTCGGGTGATCCCTCTTGAGCATGGATGCTTCTGCTACTTGTTCTACATCAGACTTCTTCCGCAAACGAGAAAGCTTTGACTAGGTGACTTTCGCAGCATTCCGACTTCGATTCCCCTTTTACCGAAATTTTGTTGCCTTTGGATTTCGGGTGATCCCTCTTGAGCATGTATGCTTCTGCAACTTGTTCTACATCAGACTTCTTCCGCAAACGTTGAAACGCTTTGCCTCGGTAAGTTTCGCGGCATTCCAACTTCGATGCCCCGGTTGCCGAAATTCAGTTGCCTTTGGATTTCGGGTGATCCCTCTTGAGCATGTATGCTTCTACTACTTGTTCTAAATCAGACTTCTTCCGCAAATGGTGAAATGCTTTGAATCGGTGAGTTTCGCGGCATTCCACCTTCGATGCCCCGGTTGTCGAAATTCAGTTGCCTTTGAATTTCGGGTGATCCCTCTTGAGCATGGATGCTTCTACTACTTGTTCTACATCATACTTCTTCCGCAAACGGCGAAACGCTTCGACTCGGTGAGATTCGAGGCATTCGAACTTCGATGCCCCGGTTGCCGAAATTCAGTTGTCTTTGAATTTCGGGTGATCCCTATTGAGCATGGATGCTTCTGCTACTTGTTCTACATCAGACTTCTTCCGCAAACGAGGAAACACTTTGACTCGGTGACTTTCACGGCATTCCGACTTCGATTCCCCTTTTACCGAAATTTAGTTGCCTTTGGATTTCGGGTGATCCCTCTTGAGCATGTATGCTTCTGCTACTTGTTCTACATCAGACTTCTTCTGCAAACGTTGAAACGCTTTGCCTCGGTGAGTTTCGCGGCATTCCGACTTCGATGCCCCGGTTGCCGAAATTTAGGTGCCTTTGGATTTCATGTGATCCCTATTGAGCATGTATGCTTCTGCTACTTGTTCTACATCAGACTTCTTCTGCAAACGGGGAAAGGCTTTGACTCGTTGAATTTCATGGCATTCCGACTTCGATCACCCGGTTGCCGAAATTCAGTTGCCTTTGAATTTCTGGTGATCCCTCTTGAGCATGTATGCTTCTGCTACTTGTTCTACATCAGACTTCTTCCGCCAACGTTGAAACGCTTTGCCTCGGTGAGTTTCGCGGCATTCCGACTTCGATGACCGGGTTGCCGAAATTCAGTTGCCTTTGAATTTCGGGTGATCCCTCTTGAGCATGGATGCTTCTGCTACTTGTTCTACATCAGACTTCTTCCGCAAACGAGAAAGCTTTGACTAGGTGACTTTCGCAGCATTCCGACTTCGATTCCCCGGTTGTCGAAATTTAGGTGCCTTTGAATTTCATGTGATCCCTATTGAGCATGTATGCTTCTGCTACTTGTTCTACATCAGACTTCTTCTGCAAACGGGGAAAGGCTTTGACTCGTTGAATTTCATGGCATTCCGACTTCGATCACCCGGTTGCCGAAATTCAGTTGCCTTTGAATTTCTGGTGATCCCTCTTGAGCATGTATGCTTCTGCTACTTGTTCTACATCAGACTTCTTCCGCCAACGTTGAAACGCTTTGCCTCGGTGAGTTTCGCGGCATTCCGACTTCGATGACCGGGTTGCCGAAATTCAGTTGCCTTTGAATTTCGGGTGATTCCTCTTGAGCATGGATGCTTCTGCTACTTGTTCTACATCAGACTTCTTCCGCAAACGAGAAAGCTTTGACTAGGTGACTTTCGCAGCATTCCGACTTCGATTCCCCTTTTACCGAAATTTTGTTGCCTTTGGATTTCGGGTGATCCCTCTTGAGCATGTATGCTTCTGCTACTTGGTCTACATCAGACTTCTTCCGCAAACGGCGAAACGCTTTGCCTCGGTGAGTTTCGCGGCATTCTAACTTCGATGCCCCGGTTGCCGAAATTCAGTTGCCTTTGAATTTGAGGTGATCCCTCTTGAGCATGTATGCTTCTGCTACTTGTTCTAAATCAGACTTCTTCCGCAAACGGGGAAACGCTTTGACTCGGTGAATTTCATGGCATTCCAACTTCGATCACCCGTTTCATTAAATGCAGTTGCCATTGGATTTCGGGTGATCCCTCTTGAGCATGTATGCTTATGCTACTTGTTCTAAATCAAACTTCTTCCCGCAAATGGCAAAATGCTTTGACTCCGAGAGTTTCGCGGCATTCCGACTTCGATGCCCGGGTTGCCGAAATTCAATTGTCTTCGAATTTCGGGTGATCCCTCTTGAGCATGGATGCTTCTGCTACTTGTTCTACATCAGACTTCTTCCGCAAACGGGGAAACGCTTTGACTCGGTGACTTTCGCGGTATTCCGACTTCGATTCCCCTTTTGCCGAAATTCAGTTGCCTTTGAATTTCGGGTGATCCCTCTTGAGCAAAGATGCTTCTGCTACTTGTTCTACATCATACTTCTTCCAAAAACGGGGAAACGCTTTGACTCGTTGAATTTCGCAGCATTCCGACTTCGATTCCCCGTTTGCCGAAATTCAGTTGCCTTTGGATTTCGGGTGATCCCTCTTGAGCATGTATGCTTCTACTACTTGTTCTAAATCAGACTTCTTCCGCAAATGGTGAAATGCTTTGAATCGGTGAGTTTCGCGGCATTCCACCTTCGATGCCCCGGTTGTCGAAATTCAGTTGCCTTTGAATTTCGGGTGATCCCTCTTGAGCATGGATGCTTCTACTACTTGTTCTACATCATACTTCTTCCGCAAACGGCGAAACGCTTCGACTCGGTGAGTTTCGAGGCATTCGAACTTCGATGCCCCGGTTGCCGAAATTCAGTTGTCTTCGAATTTCGGGTGATCCCTATTGAGCATGGATGCTTCTGCTACTTGTTCTACATCAGACTTCTTCAGCAAACGAGGAAACGCTTTGACTCGGTGACTTTCGCGGCATTCCGACTTCGATTCCCCTTTTACCGAAATTTAGTTGCCTTTGGATTTCGGGTGATCCCTCTTGAGCATGTATGCTTCTGCTACTTGTTCTACATCAGACTTCTTCCGCAAACAAGGCAACGCGTTGCCTCAGTGACTTTCGCGGCATTCCGACTTCGATGCCCCGGTCGCCGAAATTCAGTTGCCTTTGGATTTCGGGGGAGCCCTCTTGAGCATATATGCTTCTGCTACTTGTTCTGAATCAGAATTCTTCCGCAAACATTGAAATGCTTGGCCTCGGTGAGTTTCGCGGCATTCCGACTTCGATTCCCCGGTTGCCGAAATTCAGTTGCCTTTGGATTACGGGTGATCCCTCTTGAGCATGTATGCTTCTGCTACTTGTTCTAAATCAGACTTCTTCCGCAAAAGGTGAAATGCTTTGAATCGGTGAGTTTCACGGCATTCCACCTTCGATGCCCCGGTAGCCGAATTTCAGTTGCCTTTGAATTTCAGGTGATCCCTCTTGAGCATGGATGCTTCTGCTACTTGTTCTACATCAGACTTCTTCTGCAAACGGAGAAACGCTTTGCTTCGGTGAGTTTCACGGCATTCCGACTTCGATGCCCCTGTCGCCGAAATTCAGTTGCCTTCGGATTTAGGGTGATCCCTCTTGAGCATGTATGCTTCTGCTACTTGTTCTACATCAGACTTCTTCCGCAAACGGCGAAACGCTTTGACTCGGTGAGTTTCACGGCATTCCGACTTCGATTCCCCTTTTACCGAAATTTAGTTGCCTTTGGATTTCGGGTGATCCCTCTTGAGCATGGATGCTTCTGCTACTTGTTCTACATCAGACTTTCTTCCGCAAACAGGGCAACGCTTTGCCTCGGTGACTTTCGCGGATTCCGACTTCGATTCCCTTTTTGCCGAAATTCAGTTGCCTTTGGATTTAGGGTGATCCCTCTTGAGCATGTATGCTTCTGCTACTTGTTCTACATCAGACTTCTTCCGCAAACAGGGCAACGCTTTGCCTCGGTGACTTTCGTGGCATTCCGACTTCGATGCCCCGGTCGTCGAAATTCAGTTGCCTTTGGATTTCGGAGGATCCCTCTTGAGCATGTATGCTTCTGCTACTTGTTCTAGATCAGACTTCTTCCGCAAACGTTGAAACGCTTTGCCTCGGTGAGTTTCGCGGCATTCCGACTTCGATGCCCCGGTTGCCGAAATTCAGTTGCCTTTGGATTTCGGGTGATCCCTCTTGAGCATGTATGCTTCTGCTACTTGTTCTAAATCAGACTTCTTCCGCAAACAGCGAAATGCTTCGACTCGGTGAGTTTCGAGGCATTCGAACTTCGATGCCCCGGTTGCCGAAATTCAGTTGTCTTCGAATTTCGGGTGATCCCTTTTGAGCATGGATGCTTCTGCTACTTGTTCTACATCAGACTTCTTCCGCAAACGAGAAAGCTTTGACTAGGTGACTTTCGCGGCATTCCGACTTCGATTCCCCTTTTACCAAAATTTAGTTGCCTTTGGATTTCGGGTGATCCCTCTTGAGCATGTATGCTTCTGCTACTTGTTCTACATCAGACTTCTTCCGCAAACAGGGCAACGCTTTGCCTCGGTGACTTTCGCGGCATTCCGACTTCCGCCAACGTTGAAACGCTTTGCCTCGGTGAGTTTCGCGGCATTCCGACTTCGATGACCGGGTTGCCGAAATTCAGTTGCCTTTGAATTTCGGGTGATCCCTCTTGAGCATGTATGCTTCTGCTACTTGTTCTACATCAGACTTCTTCTGCAAACGGGGAAAGGCTTTGACTCGTTGAATTTCATGGCATTCCGACTTCGATCACCCGGTTGCCGAAATTCAGTTGCCTTTGAATTTCTGGTGATCCCTCTTGAGCATGTATGCTTCTGCTACTTGTTCTACATCAGACTTCTTCCGCCAACGTTGAAACGCTTTGCCTCGGTGAGTTTCGCGGCATTCCAACTTCGATGACCGGGTTGCCGAAATTCAGTTGCCTTTGAATTTCTGGTGATCCCTCTTGAGCATGTATGCTTCTGCTACTTGTTCTACATCAGACTTCTTCCGCCAACGTTGAAACGCTTTGCCTCGGTGAGTTTCGCGGCATTCCGACTTCGATGACCGGGTTGCCGAAATTCAGTTGCCTTTGAATTTCGGGTGATCCCTCTTGAGCATGTATGCTTCTACTACTTGTTCTAAATCAGACTTCTTCCGCAAATGGTGAAATGCTTTGAATCGGTGAGTTTCGCGGCATTCCACCTTCGATGCCCCGGTTGTCGAAATTCAGTTGCCTTTGAATTTCGGGTGATCCCTCTTGAGCATGGATGCTTCTACTACTTGTTCTACATCATACTTCTTCCGCAAACGGCGAAACGCTTCGACTCGGTGAGATTCGAGGCATTCGAACTTCGATGCCCCGGTTGCCGAAATTCAGTTGTCTTTGAATTTCGGGTGATCCCTATTGAGCATGGATGCTTCTGCTACTTGTTCTACATCAGACTTCTTCCGCAAACGAGAAAGCTTTGACTAGGTGACTTTCGCAGCATTCCGACTTCGATTCCCCTTTTACCGAAATTTTGTTGCCTTTGGATTTCGGGTGATCCCTCTTGAGCATGTATGCTTCTGCTACTTGTTCTACATCAGACTTCTTCCGCAAACGTTGAAACGCTTTGCCTCGGTGAGTTTCGCGGCATTCCGACTTCGATGCCCCGGTTGCCGAAATTTAGGTGCCTTTGAATTTCATGTGATCCCTATTGAGCATGTATGCTTCTGCTACTTGTTCTACATCAGACTTCTTCTGCAAACGGGGAAAGGCTTTGACTCGTTGAATTTCATGGCATTCCGACTTCGATCACCCGGTTGCCGAAATTCAGTTGCCTTTGAATTTCTGGTGATCCCTCTTGAGCATGTATGCTTCTGCTACTTGTTCTACATCAGACTTCTTCCGCCAACGTTGAAACGCTTTGCCTCGGTGAGTTTCGCGGCATTCCGACTTCGATGACCGGGTTGCCGAAATTCAGTTGCCTTTGAATTTCGGGTGATCCCTCTTGAGCATGGATGCTTCTGCTACTTGTTCTACATCAGACTTCTTCCGCAAACGAGAAAGCTTTGACTAGGTGACTTTCGCAGCATTCCGACTTCGATTCCCCTTTTACCGAAATTTTGTTGCCTTTGGATTTCGGGTGATCCCTCTTGAGCATGTATGCTTCTGCTACTTGTTCTACATCAGACTTCTTCCGCAAACGTTGAAACGCTTTGCCTCGGTAAGTTTCGCGGCATTCCGACTTCGATGCCCCGGTTGCCGAAATTCAATTGCCTTTGAATTTCGGGTGATCCCTATTGAGCATGTATGCTTCTGCTACTTGTTCTACATCAGACTTCTTCTGGAAACGGGGAAAGGCTTTGACTCGTTGAATTTCATGGCATTCCGACTTCGATCACCCGGTTGCCGAAATTCAGTTGCCTTTGAATTTCTGGTGATCCCTCTTGAGCATGTATGCTTCTGCTACTTGTTCTACATCAGACTTCTTCCGCCAACGTTGAAACGCTTTGCCTCGGTGAGTTTCGCGGCATTCCGACTTCGATGACCGGGTTGCCGAAATTCAGTTGCCTTTGAATTTCGGGTGATCCCTCTTGAGCATGGATGCTTCTGCTACTTGTTCTACATCAGACTTCTTCCGCAAACGAGAAAGTCACCGAGGTTGAAACGCTTGCGGAAGAAAGGCACCGAGTCAAAGTGTTTCCCTGTTTGCCGAAATTCAGTTGCCTTTGGTTTTAGGGTGATCCCTCTTGAGCATGTATGCTTCTGCTACTTGTTCTACATCAGACTTCTTCCGCAAACAGGGCAACGCTTTGCCTCGGTGACTTTCGCGGCATTCCGACTTCGATGCCCCGGTCGTCGAAATTCAGTTGCCTTTGGATTTCGGAGGATCCCTCTTGAGCATGTATGCTTCTGCTACTTGTTCTACATCAGACTTCTTCCGCAAACGTTGAAACGCTTTGCCTCGGTGAGTTTCGCGGCATTCCGACTTCGATGCCCCGGTTGCCGAAATTCAGTTGCCTTTGGATTTCGGTTGATCCCTCTTGAGCATGTATGCTTCTGCTACTTGTTGTAAATCAGACTTCTTCCGCAAACGGCGAAATGCTTCGACTCGGTGAGTTTCGAGGCATTCGAACTTCGATGCCCCGGTTGCCGAAATTCAGTTGTCTTCGAATTTCGGGTGATCCCTTTTGAGCATGGATGCTTCTGCTACTTGTTCTACATCAGACTTCTTCCGCAAACGGCGAAACGCTTTGACTCGGTGAGTTTCACGGCATTCCGACTTCGATTCCCCTTTTACCGAAATTTAGTTGCCTTTGGATTTCGGGTGATCCCTCTTGAGCATGGATGCTTCTGCTACTTGTTCTACATCAGACTTTCTTCCGCAAACAGGGCAACGCTTTGCCTCGGTGACTTTCGCGGATTCCGACTTCGATTCCCTTTTTGCCGAAATTCAGTTGCCTTTGGATTTAGGGTGATCCCTCTTGAGCATGTATGCTTCTGCTACTTGTTCTACATCAGACTTCTTCCGCAAACAGGGCAACGCTTTGCCTCGGTGACTTTCGTGGCATTCCGACTTCGATGCCCCGGTCGTCGAAATTCAGTTGCCTTTGGATTTCGGAGGATCCCTCTTGAGCATGTATGCTTCTGCTACTTGTTCTAGATCAGACTTCTTCCGCAAACGTTGAAACGCTTTGCCTCGGTGAGTTTCGCGGCATTCCGACTTCGATGCCCCGGTTGCCGAAATTCAGTTGCCTTTGGATTTCGGGTGATCCCTCTTGAGCATGTATGCTTCTGCTACTTGTTCTAAATCAGACTTCTTCCGCAAACAGCGAAATGCTTCGACTCGGTGAGTTTCGAGGCATTCGAACTTCGATGCCCCGGTTGCCGAAATTCAGTTGTCTTCGAATTTCGGGTGATCCCTCTTGAGCATGGATGCTTCTGCTACTTGTTCTACATCAGACTTCTTCCGCAAACGAGAAAGCTTTGACTAGGTGACTTTCGCGGCATTCCGACTTCGATTCCCCTTTTACCAAAATTCAGTTGCCTTTGGATTTCGGGTGATCCCTCTTGAGCATGTATGCTTCTGCTACTTGTTCTACATCAGACTTCTTCCGTAAACAGGGCAACGCTTTGCCTCGGTGACTTTCGCGGCATTCCGACTTCGATGTCCCGGTCGTCGAAATTCAGTTGCCTTTGGATTTCGGGGGATCCCTCTTGAGCATGTATGCTTCTGCTACTTGTTCTACATCAGACTTCTTCCGCAAACATTGAAACGCTTTGCCTCGGTGAGTTTCGCGGCATTCCGACTTCGATGCCCCGGTTGCCGAAATTTAGGTGCCTTTGGATTTCAGGTGATCCCTCTTGAGCATGTATGCTTCTGCTACTTGTTCTAAATCAGACTTCTTCCGCAAATGGTGAAATGCTTTGAATCGGTGAGTTTCGCGGCATTCCACCTTCGATGCCCCGGTTGTCGAAATTCAGTTGCCTTTGAATTTCAGGTGATCCCTATTGAGCATGGATGCTTCTGCTACTTGTTCTACATCAGACTTCTTCCGCAAACGAGGAAAAGCTTTGACTCGTTGAATTTCGCAGCATTCCGACTTCGATTCCCCTTTTACCGAAATTTAGTTGCCTTTGGATTTCGGGTGATCCCTCTTGAGCATGGATGCTTCTGCTACTTGTTCTACATCAGACTTCTTCCGCAAACAGGGAAACACTTTGACTCGGTGACTTTCGCGGATTCCGACTTCGATTCCCTTTTTGCCGAAATTCAGTTGCCTTTGGTTTTAGGGTGATCCCTCTTGAGCATGTATGCTTCTGCTACTTGTTCTACATCAGACTTCTTCCGCAAACAGGGCAACGCTTTGCCTCGGTGACTTTCGCGGCATTCCGACTTCGATGCCCCGGTCGTCGAAATTCAGTTGCCTTTGGATTTCGGAGGATCCCTCTTGAGCATGTATGCTTCTGCTACTTGTTCTACATCAGACTTCTTCCGCAAACGTTGAAACGCTTTGCCTCGGTGAGTTTCGCGGCATTCCGACTTCGATGCCCCGGTTGCCGAAATTCAGTTGCCTTTGGATTTCGGAGGATCCCTCTTGAGCATGTATGCTTCTGCTACTTGTTCTAGATCAGACTTCTTCCGCAAACGTTGAAACGCTTTGCCTCGGTGAGTTTCGCGGCATTCCGACTTCGATGCCCCGGTTGCCGAAATTCAGTTGCCTTTGGATTTCGGGTGATCCCTCTTGAGCATGTATGCTTCTGCTACTTGTTCTAAATCAGACTTCTTCCGCAAACAGCGAAATGCTTCGACTCGGTGAGTTTCGAGGCATTCGAACTTCGATGCCCCGGTTGCCGAAATTCAGTTGTCTTCGAATTTCGGGTGATCCCTTTTGAGCATGGATGCTTCTGCTACTTGTTCTACATCAGACTTCTTCCGCAAACAGGGCAACGCTTTGCCTCGGTGACTTTCGCGGCATTCCGACTTCGATGCCCCGGTTGCCGAAATTCAGTTGCCTTTGGATTTCGGAGGATCCCTCTTGAGCATGTATGCTTCTGCTACTTGTTCTAGATCAGACTTCTTCCGCAAACGTTGAAACGCTTTGCCTCGGTGAGTTTCGCGGCATTCCGACTTCGATGCCCCGGTTGCCGAAATTCAGTTGCCTTTGAATTTCGGGTGATCCCTCTTGAGCATGGATGCTTCTGCTACTTGTTCTACATCATACTTCTTCCGCAAACGGCGAAACGCTTTGACTCGGTGAGTTTCGAGGCATTCGAACTTCGATGCCCCGGTTGCCGAAATTCAGTTGTCTTCGAATTTCGGGTGATCCCTCTTGAGCATGGATGTTTCTGCTACTTGTTCTGCATCAGACTTCTTCCGCAAACGGGGAAATGCTTTGACTCGGTGACTTTCGCGGTATTCCGACTCCGATTCCCCTTTTGCCGAAATTCAGTTGCCTTTGAATTTCGGGTGATCCCTCTTGAGCATAGATGCTTCTGCTACTTGTTATACATCATACTTCTTCCAAAAACGGGGAAACGCTTTGACTCGTTGAATTTCGCAGCATTCCGACTTCGATTCCCCGTTTGCCGAAATTCAGTTGCCTTTGGATTTCGGGTGATCCCTCTTGAGCATGTATGCTTCTGCTACTTGTTCTACATCAGACTTCTTCCACAAACGGCGAAACGCTTTGCCTCGGTGAGTTTCGCGGAATTCTAACTTCGATGCCCCGGTTGCCGAAATTCAGTTGCCTTTGAATTTCAGGTGATCCCTCTTGAGCATGTATGCTTCTGCTACTTGTTCTAAATCAGACTTCTTCCGCAAACGGGGAAACGCTTTGACTCGGTGAATTTCATGGCATTCCGACTTTGATGCCCCGGTTGCCGAAATTCAGTTGCCATTGGATTTCGGGTGATCCCTCTTGAGCATGTATGCTTATGCTACTTGTTCTAAATCAAACTTCTTCCCGCAAATGGAAAAATGCTTTGACTCCGTGAGTTTCGCGGCATTCCGACTTCGATGCCCGGGTTGCCGAAATTCAATTGTCTTTGAATTTCGGGTGATCCCTCTTGAGCATGGATGCTTCTGCTACTTGTTCTACATCAGACTTCTTCCGCAAACGGGGAAACGCTTTGACTCGGTGACTTTCGCGGTATTCCGACTTCGATTCCCCTTTTGCCGAAATTCAGTTGCCTTTGAATTTCAGGTGATCCCTCTTGAGCATAGATGCTTCTGCTACTTGTTCTACATCATACTTCATCCAAAAACGGGGAAACGCTTTGACTCGTTGAATTTCGCAGCATTCCGACTTCGATTCCCCGTTTGCCGAAATTCAGTTGCCTTTGGATTTCGGGTGATCCCTCTTGAGCATGTATGCTTCTGCTACTTGTTCTACATCAGACTTCTTCCGCAAACGGCGAAACGCTTTGCCTCGGTGAGTTTCGCAGAATTCTAACTTCGATGCCCCGGTTGCCGAAATTCAGTTGCCTTTGAATTTCAGGTGATCCCTCTTGAGCATGTATGCTTCTGCTACTTGTTCTAAATCAGACTTCTTCCGCAAACGGGGAAACGCTTCGACTCGGTGAATTTCATGGCATTCCGACTTCGATGCCCCGGTTGCCGAAATTCAGTTGCCTTTGGATTTCGGGGGATCCCTCTTGAGCATGGATGCTTCTGCTACTTGTTCTACATCAGACTTGTTCCGCAAACGGCGAAACGCTTTGCCTCGGTGAGTTTCGCGGAATTCTAACTTCGATGCCCCGGTTGCCGAAATTCAGTAGCCTTTGAATTTCAGGTGATCCCTCTTGAGCATGTATGCTTCTGCTACTTGTTCTAAATCAGACTTCTTCCGCAAACGGGGAAACGCTTCGACTCGGTGAATTTCATGGCATTCCGACTTCGATGCCCCGGTTGCCGAAATTCAGTTGCCTTTGGATTTCGGGGGATCCCTCTTGAGCATGGATGCTTCTGCTACTTGTTCTACATCTGACTTCTTCCGCAAACGGGGAAACGCTTTGACTCGGTGACTTTCGTGGCATTCCGACTTTGATTCCCCTTTTGCCGAAATTCAGTTGCCTATGGATTTCGGGTGATCCCTCTTGAGCATGTATGCTTCTGCTACTTGTTCTACATTAGACTTCTTCCGAAAACAGGGCAACGCTTTGCCTCGGTGACTTTCGCGGCATTCCACCTTCGATGGCCCGGTTGTCGAAATTCAGTTGCCTTTGAATTTTGGGTGATCCCTCTTGAGCATGGATACTTCTACTACTTGTTCTACATCATACTTCTTCCACAAACGGCGAAACGCTTTGACTCGGTGAGTTTCGAGGCATTCGAACTTCGATGCCCCAATTGCCGAAATTCAGTTGTCTTCGAATTTCGGGTGATCCCTCTTGAGCATGGATGCTTCTGCTACTTGTTCTACATCAGACTTCTTCCGCAAACGGGGAAATGCTTTGACTCGGTGACTTTCGCGGCATTCCGACTTCGATTCCCCTTTTGCAAAAATTCAGTTGCCTTTGGATTTCGGGTGATCCCTCTTGAGCATGTATGCTTATGCTACTTGTTCTAAATCAAACTTCTTCCCGCAAATGGCAAAATGCTTTGACTCCGTGAGTTTCGCGGCATTCCGACTTCGATGCCCGGGTTGCCGAAATTCAGTTGTCTTCGAATTTCGGGTGATCCCTCTTGAGCATGGATGCTTCTGCTACTTGTTCTACATCAGACTTCTTCCGCAAACGGGGAAACGCTTTGAATCGATGAGTTTCGCGGCATTCCGACTTCGATGCCCCGGTCGCCGAAATTCAGTTGCCTTTGGATTTCGGGGGATCCCTCTTGAGCATGTATGCTTCTGCTACTTGTTCTACATTAGACTTCTTCCGAAAACAGGGCAACGCTTTGCCTCGGTGAGTGTCGCGGTATTCCGACTTCGATTCCCCTTTTGCCGAAATTCAGTTGCCTTTGAATTTCGGGTGATCCCTCTTGAGCATAGATGCTTCTGCTACTTGTTCTACATCATACTTCTTCCAAAAACGGGGAAACGCTTTGACTCGTTGAATTTCGCGGCATTCCGACTTCGATGCCCCGGTTGCCGAAATTCAGTTGCCTTTGGATTTCGGGTGATCCCTCTTGAGCATGTATGCTTCTGCTACTTGTTCTACATCAGACTTCTTCCGCAAACGGGGAAATGCTTTGACTCGGTGACTTTCGCGGCATTCCGACTTCGATTCCCCTTTTGCAAAAATTCAGTTGCCTTTGGATTTCGGGTGATCCCTCTTGAGCATGTATGCTTCTGCTACTTGTTCTACATCAGAATTCTTCCACAAACGTTGAAACACTTTGCCTCGGTGAGTTTCGCGGCATTCCGACTTCGATGCCCCGGTTGCCGAATTTTAGTTCCCTTTGAATTTCGGGTGATCCCTCTTGAGCATGTATGCTTCTGCTACTTGTTCTACATCAGACTTCTTCCGCAAACGTTGAAACGCTTTGCCTCGGTGACTTTCGTGGCATTCCGACTTTGATTCCCCTTTTGCCGAAATTCAGTTGCCTATGGATTTCGGGTGATCCCTCTTGAGCATGTATGCTTCTGCTACTTGTTCTACATTAGACTTCTTCCGAAAACAGGGCAACGCTTTGCCTCGGTGACTTTCGCGGCATTCCACCTTCGATGGCCCGGTTGTCGAAATTCAGTTGCCTTTGAATTTTGGGTGATCCCTCTTGAGCATGGATACTTCTACTACTTGTTCTACATCATACTTCTTCCACAAACGGCGAAACGCTTTGACTCGGTGAGTTTCGAGGCATTCGAACTTCGATGCCCCGATTGCCGAAATTCAGTTGTCTTCGAATTTCGGGTGATCCCTCTTGAGCATGGATGCTTCTGCTACTTGTTCTACATCAGACTTCTTCCGCAAACGGGGAAATGCTTTGACTCGGTGACTTTCGCGGCATTCCGACTTCGATTCCCCTTTTGCAAAAATTCAGTTGCCTTTGGATTTCGGGTGATCCCTCTTGAGCATGTATGCTTATGCTACTTGTTCTAAATCAAACTTCTTCCCGCAAATGGCAAAATGCTTTGACTCCGTGAGTTTCGCGGCATTCCGACTTCGATGCCCGGGTTGCCGAAATTCAGTTGTCTTCGAATTTCGGGTGATCCCTCTTGAGCATGGATGCTTCTGCTACTTGTTCTACATCAGACTTCTTCCGCAAACGGGGAAACGCTTTGAATCGATGAGTTTCGCGGCATTCCGACTTCGATGCCCCGGTCGCCGAAATTCAGTTGCCTTTGGATTTCGGGGGATCCCTCTTGAGCATGTATGCTTCTGCTACTTGTTCTACATTAGACTTCTTCCGAAAACAGGGCAACGCTTTGCCTCGGTGAGTGTCGCGGTATTCCGACTTCGATTCCCCTTTTGCCGAAATTCAGTTGCCTTTGAATTTCGGGTGATCCCTCTTGAGCATAGATGCTTCTGCTACTTGTTCTACATCATACTTCTTCCAAAAACGGGGAAACGCTTTGACTCGTTGAATTTCGCGGCATTCCGACTTCGATGCCCCGGTTGCCGAAATTCAGTTGCCTTTGGATTTCGGGTGATCCCTCTTGAGCATGTATGCTTCTGCTACTTGTTCTACATCAGACTTCTTCCGCAAACGGGGAAATGCTTTGACTCGGTGACTTTCGCGGCATTCCGACTTCGATTCCCCTTTTGCAAAAATTCAGTTGCCTTTGGATTTCGGGTGATCCCTCTTGAGCATGTATGCTTCTGCTACTTGTTCTACATCAGAATTCTTCCACAAACGTTGAAACACTTTGCCTCGGTGAGTTTCGCGGCATTCCGACTTCGATGCCCCGGTTGCCGAATTTTAGTTCCCTTTGAATTTCGGGTGATCCCTCTTGAGCATGTATGCTTCTGCTACTTGTTCTACATCAGACTTCTTCCGCAAACGTTGAAACGCTTTGCCTCGGTGAGTTTCGCGGCATTCCGACTTCGATGCCCCGGTTGCCGAAATTCAGTTGCCTTTGAATTTCGGGTGATCACTCTTGAGCATGTATGCTTCTGCTACTTGTTCTACATCAGACTTCTTCTGCAAACGGCGAAACGCTTTGCCTCGGTGAGTTTAACGGCATTCCGACTTCGATGCCCCGGTCGCCGAAATTCATTTGCCTTTCGATTTCGGGTGATCCCTCTTAAGCATGGATGCTTCTGCTACTTGTTCTACATCAGACTTCTTCCGCAAACGGGGAAACGCTTTGACTCGGTGAATTTCATGGCATTCCGACTTCGATCACCCGTTTGATGAAATTCAGTTGCCTTTGGATTTCGGGTGATCCCTCTTGAGCATATATGCTTATGCTACTTGTTCTAAATCAGACTTCTTCCGCAAATGGCAAAATGCTTTGACTCAGTGAGTTTCGCGGCATTCCGACATCGATGCCCGGGTTGCCGAAATTCAGTTGCCTTTGAATTTCGGGTGATCCCTCTTGAGCATGGATGCTTCTGCTACTTGTTCTACATCAGACTTCTTCCGCAAACGAGAAAGCTTTGACTAGGTGACTTTCGCGGCATTCCGACTTCGATTCCCCTTTTACCGAAATTTAGTTGCCTTTGGATTTTGGGTGATCCCTCTTGAGCATGTATGCTTCTGCTACTTGTTCTACATCAGACTTCTTCCGCAAACAGGGCAACGCTTTGCCTCGGTGACTTTCGCGGCATTCCGACTTCGATGTCCCGGTCGTCGAAATTCAGTTGCCTTTGGATTTCGGGGGATCCCTCTTGAGCATGTATGCTTCTACTACTTGTTCTACATCAGACTTCTTCCGCAAACGTTGAAACGCTTTGCCTCGGTGAGTTTCGCGGCATTCCGACTTCGATGCCCCGGTTGCCGAAATTTAGGTGCCTTTGGATTTCAGGTGAACCCTCTTGAGCATGTATGCTTCTGCTACTTGTTCTAAATCAGACTTCTTCCGCAAATGGTGAAATGCTTTGAATCGGTGAGTTTCGCGGCATTCCACCTTCGATGCCCCGGTTGTCGAAATTCAGTTGCCTTTGAATTTCAGGTGATCCCTCTTGAGCATGGATGCTTCTACTACTTGTTCTACATCATACTTCTTCCGCAAACGGCGAAATGCTTCGACTCGGTGAGTTTCGAGGCATTCGAACTTCGATGCCCCGGTTGCCGAAATTCAGTTGTCTTCGAATTTCGGGTGATCCCTCTTGAGCATGGATGCTTCTGCTACTTGTTCTACAACAGACTTCTTCCGCAAACGAGAAAGCTTTGACTAGGTGACTTTCGCGGCATTCCGACTTCGATTCCCCTTTTACCGAAATTTAGTTGCCTTTGGATTTCGGGTGATCCCTCTTGAGCATGTATGCTTCTGCTACTTGTTCTACATCAGACTTCTTCCGCAAACAGGGCAACGCTTTGCCTCGGTGACTTTCGCGGCATTCCGACTTCGATGTCCCGGTCGTCGAAATTCAGTTGCCTTTGGATTTCGGGGGATCCCTCTTGAGCATGTATGCTTCTGCTACTTGTTCTACATCAGACTTCTTCCGCAAACGTTGAAACGCTTTGCCTCGGTGAGTTTCGCGGCATTCCGACTTCGATGCCCCGGTTGCCGAAATTTAGGTGCCTTTGGATTTCAGGTGATCCCTCTTGAGCATGTATGCTTCTGCTACTTGTTCTAAATCAGACTTCTTCCGCAAATGGTGAAATGCTTTGAATCGGTGAGTTTCGCGGCATTCCACCTTCGATGCCCCGGTTGTCGAAATTCAGTTGCCTTTGAATTTCAGGTGATCCCTCTTGAGCATGGATGCTTCTACTACTTGTTCTACATCATACTTCTTCCGCAAACGGCGAAATGCTTCGACTCGGTGAGTTTCGAGGCATTCGAACTTCGATGCCCCGGTTGCCGAAATTCAGTTGTCTTCGAATTTCGGGTGATCCCTCTTGAGCATGGATGCTTCTGCTACTTGTTCTACATCAGACTTCTTCCGCAAACGAGAAAGCTTTGACTAGGTGACTTTCGCGGCAATCCGACTTCGATTCCCCTTTTACCGAAATTTTGTTGCCTTTGGATTTCGGGTGATCCCTCTTGAGCATGTATGCTTCTGCTACTTGTTCTACATCAGACTTCTTCCGCAAACGGGGAAACGCTTTGACTCGTTGAATTTCGCAGCATTCCGACTTTAATTCCCCGTTTGCCGAAATTTAGTTGCCTTTGGATTTCGGGTGATCCCTCTTGAGCATGTATGCTTCTGCTACTTGTTCTACATCATACTTCTTCCAAAAACGGGGAAACGCTTTGACTCGTTGAATTTCGCAGCATTCCGACTTCGATTCCCTGTTTGCCGAAATTCAGTTGCCTTAGAATTTCTGGTGATCCCTCTTGAGCTTGTATACTTCTGCTACTTGTTCTACATCAGACTTCTTCCGCAAACATTGAAACGCTTTGCCTCGGTGAGTTTCGCTGCATTCCGACTTCGATGCCCCGGTTGCCGAAATTCAATTGCCTTTGAATTTCGGGTGATCCCTATTGAGCATGTATGCTTCTGCTACTTGTTCTACATCAGACTTCTTCTGCAAACGGGGAAAGGCTTTGACTCGTTGAATTTCATGGCATTCCGACTTCGATCACCCGGTTGCCGAAATTCAGTTGCCTTTGAATTTCTGGTGATCCCTCTTGAGCATGGATGCTTCTGCTACTTGTTCTACATCATACTTCTTCCGCAAACGGTGAAACGCTTTGCCTCGGTGACTTTCACGGCATTCCGACTTCGATGCCCGGGTTGCCGAAATTCAGTTGCCTTTGAATTTCTGGTGATCCCTCTTGAGCATGGATGCTTCTGCTACTTGTTCTACATCAGACTTCTTCCGCAAACGTTGAAACGCTTTGCCTCGGTGAGTTTCGCGGCATTCCGACTTCGATGCCCCGGTTGCCGAAATTCAGTTGCCTTTGAATTTCGGGTGATCACTCTTGAGCATGTATGCTTCTGCTACTTGTTCTACATCAGACTTCTTCTGCAAACGGCGAAACGCTTTGCCTCGGTGAGTTTAACGGCATTCCGACTTCGATGCCCCGGTCGCCGAAATTCATTTGCCTTTCGATTTCGGGTGATCCCTCTTAAGCATGGATGCTTCTGCTACTTGTTCTACATCAGACTTCTTCCGCAAACGGGGAAACGCTTTGACTCGGTGAATTTCATGGCATTCCGACTTCGATCACCCGTTTGATGAAATTCAGTTGCCTTTGGATTTCGGGTGATCCCTCTTGAGCATATATGCTTATGCTACTTGTTCTAAATCAGACTTCTTCCGCAAATGGCAAAATGCTTTGACTCAGTGAGTTTCGCGGCATTCCGACATCGATGCCCGGGTTGCCGAAATTCAGTTGCCTTTGAATTTCGGGTGATCCCTCTTGAGCATGGATGCTTCTGCTACTTGTTCTACATCAGACTTCTTCCGCAAACGAGAAAGCTTTGACTAGGTGACTTTCGCGGCATTCCGACTTCGATTCCCCTTTTACCGAAATTTAGTTGCCTTTGGATTTTGGGTGATCCCTCTTGAGCATGTATGCTTCTGCTACTTGTTCTACATCAGACTTCTTCCGCAAACAGGGCAACGCTTTGCCTCGGTGACTTTCGCGGCATTCCGACTTCGATGTCCCGGTCGTCGAAATTCAGTTGCCTTTGGATTTCGGGGGATCCCTCTTGAGCATGTATGCTTCTACTACTTGTTCTACATCAGACTTCTTCCGCAAACGTTGAAACGCTTTGCCTCGGTGAGTTTCGCGGCATTCCGACTTCGATGCCCCGGTTGCCGAAATTTAGGTGCCTTTGGATTTCAGGTGAACCCTCTTGAGCATGTATGCTTCTGCTACTTGTTCTAAATCAGACTTCTTCCGCAAATGGTGAAATGCTTTGAATCGGTGAGTTTCGCGGCATTCCACCTTCGATGCCCCGGTTGTCGAAATTCAGTTGCCTTTGAATTTCAGGTGATCCCTCTTGAGCATGGATGCTTCTACTACTTGTTCTACATCATACTTCTTCCGCAAACGGCGAAATGCTTCGACTCGGTGAGTTTCGAGGCATTCGAACTTCGATGCCCCGGTTGCCGAAATTCAGTTGTCTTCGAATTTCGGGTGATCCCTCTTGAGCATGGATGCTTCTGCTACTTGTTCTACAACAGACTTCTTCCGCAAACGAGAAAGCTTTGACTAGGTGACTTTCGCGGCATTCCGACTTCGATTCCCCTTTTACCGAAATTTAGTTGCCTTTGGATTTCGGGTGATCCCTCTTGAGCATGTATGCTTCTGCTACTTGTTCTACATCAGACTTCTTCCGCAAACAGGGCAACGCTTTGCCTCGGTGACTTTCGCGGCATTCCGACTTCGATGTCCCGGTCGTCGAAATTCAGTTGCCTTTGGATTTCGGGGGATCCCTCTTGAGCATGTATGCTTCTGCTACTTGTTCTACATCAGACTTCTTCCGCAAACGTTGAAACGCTTTGCCTCGGTGAGTTTCGCGGCATTCCGACTTCGATGCCCCGGTTGCCGAAATTTAGGTGCCTTTGGATTTCAGGTGATCCCTCTTGAGCATGTATGCTTCTGCTACTTGTTCTAAATCAGACTTCTTCCGCAAATGGTGAAATGCTTTGAATCGGTGAGTTTCGCGGCATTCCACCTTCGATGCCCCGGTTGTCGAAATTCAGTTGCCTTTGAATTTCAGGTGATCCCTCTTGAGCATGGATGCTTCTACTACTTGTTCTACATCATACTTCTTCCGCAAACGGCGAAATGCTTCGACTCGGTGAGTTTCGAGGCATTCGAACTTCGATGCCCCGGTTGCCGAAATTCAGTTGTCTTCGAATTTCGGGTGATCCCTCTTGAGCATGGATGCTTCTGCTACTTGTTCTACATCAGACTTCTTCCGCAAACGAGAAAGCTTTGACTAGGTGACTTTCGCGGCAATCCGACTTCGATTCCCCTTTTACCGAAATTTTGTTGCCTTTGGATTTCGGGTGATCCCTCTTGAGCATGTATGCTTCTGCTACTTGTTCTACATCAGACTTCTTCCGCAAACGGGGAAACGCTTTGACTCGTTGAATTTCGCAGCATTCCGACTTTAATTCCCCGTTTGCCGAAATTTAGTTGCCTTTGGATTTCGGGTGATCCCTCTTGAGCATGTATGCTTCTGCTACTTGTTCTACATCATACTTCTTCCAAAAACGGGGAAACGCTTTGACTCGTTGAATTTCGCAGCATTCCGACTTCGATTCCCTGTTTGCCGAAATTCAGTTGCCTTAGAATTTCTGGTGATCCCTCTTGAGCTTGTATACTTCTGCTACTTGTTCTACATCAGACTTCTTCCGCAAACATTGAAACGCTTTGCCTCGGTGAGTTTCGCTGCATTCCGACTTCGATGCCCCGGTTGCCGAAATTCAATTGCCTTTGAATTTCGGGTGATCCCTATTGAGCATGTATGCTTCTGCTACTTGTTCTACATCAGACTTCTTCTGCAAACGGGGAAAGGCTTTGACTCGTTGAATTTCATGGCATTCCGACTTCGATCACCCGGTTGCCGAAATTCAGTTGCCTTTGAATTTCTGGTGATCCCTCTTGAGCATGGATGCTTCTGCTACTTGTTCTACATCATACTTCTTCCGCAAACGGTGAAACGCTTTGCCTCGGTGACTTTCACGGCATTCCGACTTCGATGCCCGGGTTGCCGAAATTCAGTTGCCTTTGAATTTCTGGTGATCCCTCTTGAGCATGGATGCTTCTACTACTTGTTCTACATCAGACTTCTTCCGCAAACGTTGAAACGCTTTGCCTCGGTGAGTTTCGCGGCATTCCGACTTCGATGCCCGGGTTGCCGAAATTCAGTTGCCTTTGAATTTCGGGTGATCCCTCTTGAGCATGGATGCTTCTGCTACTTGTTCTACATCATACTTCTTCCGCAAACGGGGAAACGCTTTGACTCGTTGAATTTCGCAGCATTCCGACTTTAATTCCCCGTTTGCCGAAATTCAGTTGCCTTTGGATTTCGGGTGATCCCTCTTGAGCATGTATGCTTCTGCTACTTGTTCTACATCATACTTCTTCCAAAAACGGGGAAACGCTTTGACTCGTTGAATTTCGCAGCATTCCGACTTCGATTCCCTGTTTGCCGAAATTCAGTTGCCTTTGGATTTCGGGTGATCCCTCTTGAGCATGTATGCTTCTGCTACTTGTTCTACATCAGACTTCTTCCGCAAACGGCGAAACGCTTTGCCTCGGTGAGTTTCGCGGCATTCTAACTTCGATGCCCCGGTTGCCGAAATTCAGTTGCCTTTGAATTTCAGGTGATCCCTCTTGAGCATGTATGCTTCTGCTACTTGTTCTAAATCAGACTTCTTCCGCAAACGGGGAAACGCTTTGACTCGGTGAATTTCATGGCATTCCAACTACGATCACTCGTTTCATGAAATGCAGTTGCCATTGGATTTCGGGTGATCCCTCTTGAGCATGTATGCTTATGCTACTTGTTCTAAATCAAACTTCTTCCCGTAAATGGCAAAATGCTTTGACTCCGTGAGTTTCGCGGCATTCCGACTTCGATGCCCGGGTTGCCGAAATTCCGTTGTCTTCGAATTTCGGGTGATCCCTCTTGAGCATGGATGCTTCTGCTACTTGTTCTACATCATACTTCTTCCAAAAACGGGGAAACGCTTTGACTCGTTGAATTTCGCAGCATTCCGACTTCGATTCCCCGTTTGACGAAATTCAGTTGCCTTTGGATTTCGGGTGATCCCTCTTGAGCATGTATTCTTCTGCTACTTGTTCTACATCAGACTTCTTCCGCAAACGGCGAAACGCTTTGCCTCGGTGAGTTTCGCGGAATTCTAACTTCGATGCCCCGGTTGCCGAAATTCAGTTGCCTTTGAATTTCAGGTGATCCCTCTTGAGCATGTATGCTTCTGCTACTTGTTCTAAATCAGACTTCTTCCGCAAACGGGGAAATGCTTTGACTCGGTGAATTTCATGGCATTCCGACTTCGATGCCCCGGATGCTGAAATTTAGTTGCCTTTGGATTTCGGGTGATCCCTCTTGAGCATGTATGCTTATGCTACTTGTTCTAAATCAGAGTTCTTCCGCAAATTGCGAAATGCTTTGAATCGATTAGTTTCGCGGCATTCCGACTTCGATGCCCCGGTTGCCGAATTTTAGTTGCCTTTGAATTTCGGGTGATCCCTCTTGAGCATGTATGCTTCTGCTACTTGTTCTACATCAGACTTCTTCCGCAAACGTTGAAACGCTTTGCCTCGGTGAGTTTCGCGGCATTCCGACTTCGATGCCCCGGTTGCCGAAATTCAGTTGCCTTTGAATTTCGGGTGATCACTCTTGAGCATGTATGCTTCTGCTACTTGTTCTACATCAGACTTCTTCTGCAAACGGCGAAACGCTTTGCCTCGGTGAGTTTAACGGCATTCCGACTTCGATGCCCCGGTCGCCGAAATTCAGTTGCCTTTCGATTTCGGGTGATCCCTCTTAAGCATGGATGCTTCTGCTACTTGTTCTACATCAGACTTCTTCCGCAAACGGGGAAACGCTTTGACTCGGTGAATTTCATGGCATTCCGACTTCGATCACCCGTTTGATGAAATTCAGTTGCCTTTGGATTTCGGGTGATCCCTCTTGAGCATATATGCTTATGCTACTTGTTCTAAATCAGACTTCTTCCGCAAATGGCAAAAGGCTTTGACTCAGTGAGTTTCACGGCATTCCGACTTCGATGCCCGGGTTGCCGAAATTCAGTTGCCTTTGAATTTCGGGTGATCCCTCTTGAGCATGGATGCTTCTGCTACTTGTTCTACATCATACTTCTTCCGCAAACGGCGAAACGCTTTGACTCGGTGAGTTTCGAGGCATTCGAACTTCGATGCCCCGGTTGCCGAAATTCAGTTGTCTTCGAATTTCGGGTGATCCCTCTTGAGCATGGATGTTTCTGCTACTTGTTCTACATCAGACTTCTTCTGCAAACGGCGAAACGCTTTGCCTCGGTGAGTTTAACGACATTCCGACTTCGATGCCCCGGTCGCCGAAATTCAGTTGCCTTTCGATTTCGGGTGATCCCTCTTGAGCATGTATGCTTATGCTACTTGTTCTAAATCAAACTTCTTCCCGCAAATGGCAAAATGCTTTGACTCCGTGAGTTTCGCGGCATTCCGACTTCGATGCCCGGGTTGCCGAAATTCAGTTGTCTTCGAATTTCGGGTGATCCCTCTTGAGCATAGATGCTTCTGCTACTTGTTCTACATCAGACTTCTTCCGCAAACGGGGAAATGCTTTGACTCGGTGACTTTCGCGGCATTCCGACTTCGATTCCCCTTTTGCAAAAATTCAGTTGCCTTTGGATTTCGGGTGATCCCTCTTGAGCATGTATGCTTCTGCTACTTGTTCTACATCAGAATTCTTCCCGCAAATGGCAAAATGCTTTGACTCCGTGAGTTTCGCGGCATTCCGACTTCGATGCCCGGGTTGCCGAAATTCAGTTGTCTTCGAATTTCGGGTGATCCCTCTTGAGCATGGATGCTTCTGCTACTTGTTCTACATCAGACTTCTTCCGCAAACGGGGAAACGCTTTGAATCGATGAGTTTCGCGGCATTCCGACTTCGATGCCCCGGTCGCCGAAATTCAGTTGCCTTTGGATTTCGGGGGATCCCTCTTGAGCATGTATGCTTCTGCTACTTGTTCTACATTAGACTTCTTCCGAAAACAGGGCAACGCTTTGCCTCGGTGAGTGTCGCGGTATTCCGACTTCGATTCCCCTTTTGCCGAAATTCAGTTGCCTTTGAATTTCGGGTGATCCCTCTTGAGCATAGATGCTTCTGCTACTTGTTCTACATCATACTTCTTCCAAAAACGGGGAAACGCTTTGACTCGTTGAATTTCGCGGCATTCCGACTTCGATGCCCCGGTTGCCGAAATTCAGTTGCCTTTGGATTTCGGGTGATCCCTCTTGAGCATGTATGCTTCTGCTACTTGTTCTACATCAGACTTCTTCCGCAAACGGGGAAATGCTTTGACTCGGTGACTTTCGCGGCATTCCGACTTCGATTCCCCTTTTGCAAAAATTCAGTTGCCTTTGGATTTCGGGTGATCCCTCTTGAGCATGTATGCTTCTGCTACTTGTTCTACATCAGAATTCTTCCACAAACGTTGAAACACTTTGCCTCGGTGAGTTTCGCGGCATTCCGACTTCGATGCCCCGGTTGCCGAATTTTAGTTCCCTTTGAATTTCGGGTGATCCCTCTTGAGCATGTATGCTTCTGCTACTTGTTCTACATCAGACTTCTTCCGCAAACGTTGAAACGCTTTGCATCGGTGAGTTTCGCGGCATTCCGACTTCGATGCCCCGGTTGCCGAAATTCAGTTGCCTTTGAATTTCGGGTGATCACTCTTGAGCATGTATGCTTCTGCTACTTGTTCTACATCAGACTTCTTCTGCAAACGGCGAAACGCTTTGCCTCGGTGAGTTTAACGGCATTCCGACTTCGATGCCCCGGTCGCCGAAATTCATTTGCCTTTCGATTTCGGGTGATCCCTCTTAAGCATGGATGCTTCTGCTACTTGTTCTACATCAGACTTCTTCCGCAAACGGGGAAACGCTTTGACTCGGTGAATTTCATGGCATTCCGACTTCGATCACCCGTTTGATGAAATTCAGTTGCCTTTGGATTTCGGGTGATCCCTCTTGAGCATATATGCTTATGCTACTTGTTCTAAATCAGACTTCTTCCGCAAATGGCAAAATGCTTTGACTCAGTGAGTTTCGCGGCATTCCGACATCGATGCCCGGGTTGCCGAAATTCAGTTGCCTTTGAATTTCGGGTGATCCCTCTTGAGCATGGATGCTTCTGCTACTTGTTCTACATCATACTTCTTCCGCAAACGGCGAAACGCTTTGACTCGGTGAGTTTCGAGGCATTCGAACTTCGATGCCCCGGTTGCCGAAATTCAGTTGTCTTCGAATTTCGGGTGATCCCTCTTGAGCATGGATGTTTCTGCTACTTGTTCTGCATCAGACTTCTTCCGCAAACGGGGAAATGCTTTGACTCGGTGACTTTCGCGGTATTCCGACTCCGATTCCCCTTTTGCCGAAATTCAGTTGCCTTTGAATTTCGGGTGATCCCTCTTGAGCATAGATGCTTCTGCTACTTGTTATACATCATACTTCTTCCAAAAACGGGGAAACGCTTTGACTCGTTGAATTTCGCAGCATTCCGACTTCGATTCCCCGTTTGCCGAAATTCAGTTGCCTTTGGATTTCGGGTGATCCCTCTTGAGCATGTATGCTTCTGCTACTTGTTCTACATCAGACTTCTTCCGCAAACGGCGAAACGCTTTGCCTCGGTGAGTTTCGCGGAATTCTAACTTCGATGCCCCGGTTGCCGAAATTCAGTTGCCTTTGAATTTCAGGTGATCCCTCTTGAGCATGTATGCTTCTGCTACTTGTTCTAAATCAGACTTCTTCCGCAAACGGGGAAACGCTTTGACTCGGTGAATTTCATGGCATTCCGACTTTGATGCCCCGGTTGCCGAAATTCAGTTGCCATTGGATTTCGGGTGATCCCTCTTGAGCATGTATGCTTATGCTACTTGTTCTAAATCAAACTTCTTCCCGCAAATGGAAAAATGCTTTGACTCCGTGAGTTTCGCGGCATTCCGACTTCGATGCCCGGGTTGCCGAAATTCAATTGTCTTTGAATTTCGGGTGATCCCTCTTGAGCATGGATGCTTCTGCTACTTGTTCTACATCAGACTTCTTCCGCAAACGGGGAAACGCTTTGACTCGGTGACTTTCGCGGTATTCCGACTTCGATTCCCCTTTTGCCGAAATTCAGTTGCCTTTGAATTTCAGGTGATCCCTCTTGAGCATAGATGCTTCTGCTACTTGTTCTACATCATACTTCATCCAAAAACGGGGAAACGCTTTGACTCGTTGAATTTCGCAGCATTCCGACTTCGATTCCCCGTTTGCCGAAATTCAGTTGCCTTTGGATTTCGGGTGATCCCTCTTGAGCATGTATGCTTCTGCTACTTGTTCTACATCAGACTTCTTCCGCAAACGGCGAAACGCTTTGCCTCGGTGAGTTTCGCTGAATTCTAACTTCGATGCCCCGGTTGCCGAAATTCAGTTGCCTTTGAATTTCAGGTGATCCCTCTTGAGCATGTATGCTTCTGCTACTTGTTCTAAATCAGACTTCTTCCGCAAACGGGGAAACGCTTCGACCCGGTGAATTTCATGGCATTCCGACTTCGATGCCCCGGTTGCCGAAATTCAGTTGCCTTTGGATTTCGGGGGATCC
Source organism: Populus davidiana (assembly GCA_030145905.1). Classification (NCBI taxonomy): domain Eukaryota; kingdom Viridiplantae; phylum Streptophyta; class Magnoliopsida; order Malpighiales; family Salicaceae; genus Populus; species Populus davidiana. The sequence continues at coordinate 25,565,207 of CM057794.1, read as the reverse complement.
CTCTTGAGCATGGATGCTTCTGCTACTTGTTCTACATCAGACTTGTTCCGCAAACGGCGAAACGCTTTGCCTCGGTGAGTTTCGCGGAATTCTAACTTCGATGCCCCGGTTGCCGAAATTCAGTAGCCTTTGAATTTCAGGTGATCCCTCTTGAGCATGTATGCTTCTGCTACTTGTTCTAAATCAGACTTCTTCCGCAAACGGGGAAACGCTTCGACTCGGTGAATTTCATGGCATTCCGACTTCGATGCCCCGGTTGCCGAAATTCAGTTGCCTTTGGATTTCGGGGGATCCCTCTTGAGCATGGATGCTTCTGCTACTTGTTCTACATCAGACTTCTTCCGCAAACGGGGAAACGCTTTGACTCGGTGACTTTCGTGGCATTCCGACTTTGATTCCCCTTTTGCCGAAATTCAGTTGCCTATGGATTTCGGGTGATCCCTCTTGAGCATGTATGCTTCTGCTACTTGTTCTACATTAGACTTCTTCCGAAAACAGGGCAACGCTTTGCCTCGGTGACTTTCGCGGCATTCCACCTTCGATGGCCCGGTTGTCGAAATTCAGTTGCCTTTGAATTTTGGGTGATCCCTCTTGAGCATGGATACTTCTACTACTTGTTCTACATCATACTTCTTCCACAAACGGCGAAACGCTTTGACTCGGTGAGTTTCGAGGCATTCGAACTTCGAAGCCCCGATTGCCGAAATTCAGTTGTCTTCGAATTTCGGGTGATCCCTCTTGAGCATGGATGCTTCTGCTACTTGTTCTACATCAGACTTCTTCCGCAAACGGGGAAATGCTTTGACTCGGTGACTTTCGCGGCATTCCGACTTCGATTCCCCTTTTGCAAAAATTCAGTTGCCTTTGGATTTCGGGTGATCCCTCTTGAGCATGTATGCTTATGCTACTTGTTCTAAATCAAACTTCTTCCCGCAAATGGCAAAATGCTTTGACTCCGTGAGTTTCGCGGCATTCCGACTTCGATGCCCGGGTTGCCGAAATTCAGTTGTCTTCGAATTTCGGGTGATCCCTCTTGAGCATGGATGCTTCTGCTACTTGTTCTACATCAGACTTCTTCCGCAAACGGGGAAACGCTTTGAATCGATGAGTTTCGCGGCATTCCGACTTCGATGCCCCGGTCGCCGAAATTCAGTTGCCTTTGGATTTCGGGGGATCCCTCTTGAGCATGTATGCTTCTGCTACTTGTTCTACATTAGACTTCTTCCGAAAACAGGGCAACGCTTTGCCTCGGTGAGTGTCGCGGTATTCCGACTTCGATTCCCCTTTTGCCGAAATTCAGTTGCCATTGAATTTCGGGTGATCCCTCTTGAGCATAGATGCTTCTGCTACTTGTTCTACATCATACTTCTTCCAAAAACGGGGAAACGCTTTGACTCGTTGAATTTCGCGGCATTCCGACTTCGATGCCCCGGTTGCCGAAATTCAGTTGCCTTTGGATTTCGGGTGATCCCTCTTGAGCATGTATGCTTCTGCTACTTGTTCTACATCAGACTTCTTCCGCAAATGGCGAAACGCTTTGCCTCGGTGAGTTTCGCGGAATTCTAACTTCGATGCCCCGGTTGCCGAAATTCAGTTGCCTTTGAATTTCAGGTGATCCCTCTTGAGCATGTATGCTTCTGCTACTTGTTCTAAATCAGACTTCTTCCGCAAACGGGGAAACGCTTTGACTCGGTGAATTTCATGGCATTCCAACTACGATCACTCGTTTCATGAAATGCAGTTGCCATTGGATTTCGGGTGATCCCTCTTGAGCATGTATGCTTATGCTACTTGTTCTAAATCAAACTTCTTCCCGCAAATGGCAAAATGCTTTGACTCCGTGAGTTTCGCGGCATTCCGACTTCGATGCCCGGGTTGCCGAAATTTAGTTGTCTTCGAATTTCGGGTGATCCCTCTTGAGCATGGATGCTTCTGCTACTTGTTCTACATCAGACTTCTTCCGCAAACGGGGAAACGCTTTGACTCGGTGACTTTCGCGGTATTCCGACTTCGATTCCCCTTTTGCCGAAATTCAGTTGCCTTTGAATTTCGGGTGATCCCTCTTGAGCATAGATGCTTCTGCTACTTGTTCTACATCATACTTCTTCCAAAAACGGGGAAACGCTTTGACTCGTTGAATTTCGCAGCATTCCGACTTCGATTCCCCGTTTGCCGAAATTCAGTTGCCTTTGGATTTCGGGTGATCCCTCTTGAGCATGTATGCTTCTGCTACTTGTTATACATCAGACTTGTTCCGCAAACGGCGAAACGCTTTGCCTCGGTGAGTTTCGCGGAATTCTAACTTCGATGCCCCGGTTGCCGAAATTCAGTTGCCTTTGAATTTCAGGTGATCACTCTTGAGCATGTATGCTTCTGCTACTTGTTCTAAATCAGACTTCTTCCGCAAACGGGGAAACGCTTCGACTCGGTGAATTTCATGGCATTCCGACTTCGATGCCCCGGTTGCCGAAATTCAGTTGACTTTGGATTTCGGGGGATCCCTCTTGAGCATGGATGCTTCTGCTACTTGTTCTACATCAGACTTCTTCCGCAAACGGGGAAACGCTTTGACTCGGTGACTTTCGCGGCATTCCGACTTTGATTCCCCTTTTGCCGAAATTCAGTTGCCTATGGATTTCGGGTGATCCCTCTTGAGCATGTATGCTTCTGCTACTTGTTCTAAATCAGACTTCTTCCGCAAACGGCGAAATGCTTTGACTCGGTGAATTTCATGGCATTCCAACTACGATCACTCGTTTCATGAAATGCAGTTGCCATTGGATTTCGGGTGATCCCTCTTGAGCATGTATGCTTATGCTACTTGTTCTAAATCAAACTTCTTCCCGCAAATGGCAAAATGCTTTGACTCCGTGAGTTTCGAGGCATTCCGACTTCGATGCCCGGGTTGCCGAAATTCAGTTGTCTTTGAATTTCGGGTGATCCCTCTTGAGCATGGATGCTTCTGCTACTTGTTCTACATCAGACTTCTTCCGCAAACGGGGAAACGCTTTGACTCGGTGACTTTCGCGGTATTCCGACTTCGATTCCCCTTTTGCCGAAATTCAGTTGCCTTTGAATTTCGGGTGATCCCTCTTTAGCATGTATGCTTCTGCTACTTGTTCTACATCAGAATTCTTCCACAAACGTTGAAACACTTTGCCTCGGTGAGTTTCGCGGCATTCTAACTTCGATGCCCCGGTTGCCGAAATTCAGTTGCCTTTGAATTTCAGGTGATCCCTCTTGAGCATGTATGCTTCTGCTACTTGTTCTAAATCAGACTTCTTCCACAAACGGGGAAACGCTTTGACTCGGTGAATTTCATGGCATTCCAACTACGATCACTCGTTTCATGAAATGCAGTTGCCATTGGATTTCGGGTGATCCCTCTTGAGCATAGATGCTTCTGCTACTTGTTCTACATCATACTTCTTCCAAAAACGGGGAAACGCTTTGACTCGTTGAATTTCGCAGCATTCCGACTTCGATTCCCCGTTTGCCGAAATTCAGTTGCCTTTGGATTTCGGGTGATCCCTCTTGAGCATGTTTGCTTCTGCTACGTGTTCTACATCAGACTTGTTCCGCAAACGGCGAAACGCTTTGCCTCGGTGAGTTTCGCGGAATTCTAACTTCGATGCCCCGGTTGCCGAAATTCAGTTGCCTTTGAATTTCAGGTGATCACTCTTGAGCATGTATGCTTCTGCTACTTGTTCTAAATCAGACTTCTTCCGCAAACGGGGAAACGCTTCGACTCGGTGAATTTCATGGCATTCCGACTTCGATGCCCCGGTTGCCGAAATTCAGTTGCCTTTGGATTTCGGGGGATCCCTCTTGAGCATGGATGCTTCTGCTACTTGTTCTACATCAGACTTCTTCCGCAAACGGGGAAACGCTTTGACTCGGTGACTTTCGCGGCATTCCGACTTTGATTCCCCTTTTGCCGAAATTCAGTTGCCTATGGATTTCGGGTGATCCCTCTTGAGCATGTATGCTTCTGCTACTTGTTCTACATTAGACTTCTTCCGAAAACAGGGCAACGCTTTGCCTCGGTGACTTTCGCGGCATTCCACCTTCGATGGCCCGGTTGTCGAAATTCAGTTGCCTTTGAATTTCGGGTGATCCCTCTTGAGCATGGATACTTCTACTACTTGTTCTACATCATACTTCTTCCGCAAACGGCGAAACGCTTTGACTCGGTGAGTTTCGAGGCATTCGAACTTCGATGCCCCGGTTGCCGAAATTCAGTTGTCTTCGAATTTCGGGTGATCCCTCTTGAGCATGGATGCTTCTGCTACTTGTTCTACATCAGACTTCTTCCGCAAACGGGGAAATGCTTTGACTCGGTGACTTTCGCGGCATTCCGACTTCGATTCCCCTTTTGCAAAAATTCAGTTGCCTTTGGATTTCGGGTGATCCCTCTTGAGCATGTATGCTTCTGCTACTTGTTCTACATCAGAATTCTTCCACAAACGTTGAAACACTTTGCCTCGGTAAGTTTCGCGGCATTCCGACTTCGATGCCCCGGTTGTCGAATTTTAGTTGCCTTTGAATTTCGGGTGATCCCTCTTTAGCATGTATGCTTCTGCTACTTGTTCTACATCAGACTTCTTCCGCAAACGGCGAAACGCTTTGCCTGGGTGAGTTTCGCGGAATTCTAACTTCGATGCCCCGGTTGCCGAAATTCAGTTGCCTTTGAATTTCAGGTGATCCCTCTTGAGCATGTATGCTTCTGCTACTTGTTCTAAATCAGACTTCTTCCGCAAACGGGGAAACGCTTTGACTCGGTGAATTTCATGGCATTCCAACTACGATCACTCGTTTCATGAAATGCAGTTGCCATTGGATTTCGGGTGATCCCTCTTGAGCATGTATGCTTATGCTACTTGTTCTAAATCAAACTTCTTCCCGCAAATGGCAAAATGCTTTGACTCCGTGAGTTTCGCGGCATTCCGACTTCGATGCCCGGGTTGCCGAAATTCAGTTGTCTTCGAATTTCGGGTGATCCCTCTTGAGCATGGATGCTTCTGCTACTTGTTCTACATCAGACTTCTTCCGCAAACGGGGAAACACTTTGACTCGGTGAATTTCATGGCATTCCGACTTCGATCACCCGTTTGATGAAATTCAGTTGCCTTTGGATTTCGGGTGATCCCTCTTGAGCATATATGCTTATGCTACTTGTTCTAAATCAGACTTCTTCAGCAAATGGCAAAATTCTTTGACTCAGTGAGTTTCGCGGCATTCCGACTTCGATGCCCGGGTTGCCGAAATTCAGTTGCCTTTGAATTTCGGGTGATCCCTCTTGAGCATGGATGCTTCTGCTACTTGTTCTACATCATACTTCTTCCGCAAACGGCGAAACGCTTTGACTCGGTGAGTTTCGAGGCATTCGAACTTCGATGCCCCGGTTGCCGAAATTCAGTTGTCTTCGAATTTCGGGTGATCCCTCTTGAGCATGGATGTTTCTGCTACTTGTTCTACATCAGACTTCTTCCGCAAACGGGGAAATGCTTTGACTCGGTGTCTTTCGCGGCATTCCGACTCCGATTCCCCTTTTGCCGAAATTCACATGCCTTTGGATTTCGGGTGATCCCTCTTGAGCATGTATGCTTCTGCTACTTGTTCTACATCAGACTTCTTCCGCAAACAGGGCAACGCTTTGCCTCGGTGACTTTCGCGGCATTCCGATTTCGATGCCCCAGTCGCTGAAATTCAGTTGCCTTTGGATTTCGGGGGATCCCTCTTGAGCATGTATGCTTCTGCTACTTGTTCTACATCAGACTTCTTCCACAAAAGTTGAAACGCTTTGCCTCGGTGAGTTTCGCGGCATTCCGACTTCGATGCCCCGGATGCTGAAATTTAGTTGCCTTTGGATTTCGGGTGATCCCTCTTGAGCATGTATGCTTATGCTACTTGTTCTAAATCAGAGTTCTTCCGCAAATTGCGAAATGCTTTGAATCGATTAGTTTCACGGCATTCCGAATTCGATGCCCCGGTCGCCGAAATTCAGTTGCCTTTGGATTTCGGGGGATCCCTCTTGAGCATGTATGGTTCTGCTACTTGTTCTACATCAGACTTCTTCCGCAAACGTCGAAACGCGTAGCCTCGATGAGTGTCGCGGCATTCCGCCTTCGATCCCCCGGTTGCCGAAATTCAGTTGCCTTTGAATTTCGGGTGATCACTCTTGAGCATGTATGCTTCTGCTACGTGTTCTACATCAGACTTCTTCTGCAAACGGCGAAACGCTTTGCCTCGGTGAGTTTCGCGGCATTCCGCCTTCGATGCCCCGATTGCCCAAATTTAGTTGCCTTTGAATTTCGGGTGATCCCTCTTGAGCATGTATGCTTCTGCTACTTGTTCTACATCAGACTTCTTCCGCAAACGGCGAAACGCTTTGCCTCGGTGAGTTTCGCGGCATTCTAACTTCGATGCCCCGGTTGCCGAAATTCAGTTGCCTTTGAATTTCGGGTGATCACTCTTGAGCATGTATGCTTCTGCTACTTGTTCTACATCAGACTTCTTCTGCAAACGGCGAAACGCTTTGCCTCGGTGAGTTTCGCGGCATTCCGCCTTCGATGCCCCGATTGCCCAAATTTAGTTGCCTTTGAATTTCGGGTGATCCCTCTTGAGCATGTATGCTTATGCTACTTGTTCTAAATCAGAGTTCTTCCGCAAATTGCGAAATGCTTTGAATCGATTAGTTTCACGGCATTCCGACTTCGATGCCCCGGTCGCCGAAATTCAGTTGCCTTTGGATTTCGGGGGATCCCTCTTGAGCATGTATGGTTCTGCTACTTGTTCTACATCAGACTTCTTCCGCAAACGTCGAAACGCTTAGCCTCGATTAGTGTCGCGGCATTCCGCCTTCGATCCCCCGGTTGCCGAAATTCAGTTGCCTTTGAATTTCGGGTGATCACTCTTGAGCATGTATGCTTCTGCTACTTGTTCTACATCAGACTTCTTCTGCAAACGGCGAAACGCTTTGCCTCGGTGAGTTTCGCGGCATTCCGCCTTCGATGCCCCGATTGCCCAAATTTAGTTGCCTTTGAATTTCGGGTGATCCCTCTTGAGCATGTATGCTTCTGCTACTTGTTCTACATCAGACTTCTTCCGCAAACGGCGAAACGCTTTGCCTCGGTGAGTTTCGCGGCATTCTAACTTCGATGCCCCGGTTGCCGAAATTCAGTTGCCTTTGAATTTCAGGTGATCCCTCTTGAGCATGTATGCTTCTGCTAGTTGTTCTAAATCAGACTTCTTCCGCAAACGGGGAAACGCTTTGACTCGGTGAATTTCATGGCATTCCAACTTCGATCACCCGTTTCATGAAATGCAGTTGCCATTGGATTTCGGGTGATCCCTCTTGAGCATGTATGCTTATGCTACTTGTTCTAAATCAAACTTCTTCCCGCAAATGGCAACATGCTTTGACTCCGTGAGTTTCGCGGCATTCCGACTTCGATGCCCGGGTTGCCGAAATTCAGTTGTCTTCGAATTTCGGGTGATCCCTCTTGAGCATGGATGCTTCTGCTACTTGTTCTACATCAGACTTCTTCCGCAAACGGGGAAACGCTTTGACTCGGTGACTTTCGCGGTATTCTGACTTCGATTCCCCTTTTGTCGAAATTCAGTTGCCTTTGAATTTCGGGTGATCCCTCTTGAGCATAGATGCTTCTGCTACTTGTTCTACATCATACTTCTTCCAAAAACGGGGAAACGATTTGACTCGTTGAATTTCGCAGCATTCCGACTTCGATTCCCCGTTTGCCGAAATGCAGTTGCCTTTGGATTTCGGGTGATCCCTCTTGAACATGTATGCTTCTGCTACTTGTTCTACATCAGACTTCTTCCGCAAACGGCGAAACGCTTTGCCTCGGTGAGTTTCGCGGCATTCTAACTTCGATGCCCCGGTTGCCGAAATTCAGTTGCCTTTGAATTTCAGGTGATCCCTCTTGAGCATGTATGCTTCTGCTACTTGTTCTAAATCAGACTTCTTCCGCAAACGGGGAAACGCTTTGACTCGGTTAATTTCATGGCATTCCAACTACGATCACTCGTTTCATGAAATGCAGTTGCCATTCGATTTCGGGTGATCCCTCTTAAGCATGGATGCTTCTGCTACTTGTTCTACATCAAATTTCTTCCGCAAACGGGGAAACGCTTTGACTCGGTGAATTTCATGGCATTCCGACTTCGATCACCCGTTTGATGAAATTCAGTTGCCTTTGGATTTCGGGTGATCCCTCTTGAGCATATATGCTTATGCTACTTGTTCTAAATCAGACTTCTTCCGCAAATGGCAAAATGCTTTGACTCAGTGAGTTTCGCGGCATTCCGACTTCGATGCCCGGGTTGCCGAAATTCAGTTGCCTTTGAATTTCGGGTGATCCCTCTTGAGCATGGATGCTTCTGCTACTTGTTCTACATCATACTTCTTCCGCAAACGGCGAAACGCTTTGACTCGGTGAGTTTCGAGGCATTCGAACTTCGATGCCCCGGTTGCCGAAATTCAGTTGTCTTCGAATTTCGGGTGATCCCTCTTGAGCATGGATGTTTCTGCTACTTGTTCTACATCAGACTTCTTCCGCAAACGGGGAAATGCTTTGACTCGGTGTCTTTCGCGGCATTCCGACTCCGATTCCCATTTTGCCGAAATTCACATGCCTTTGGATTTCGGGTGATCCCACTTGAGCATGTATGCTTCTGCTACTTGTTCTACATCCGACTTCTTCCGCAAACAGGGCAACGCTTTGCCTCGGTGACTTTCGCGGCATTCTGATTTCGATGCCCCGGTCGCTGAAATTCAGTTGCCTTTGGATTTCGGGGGATCCCTCTTGAGCATGTATGCTTCTGCTACTTGTTCTACATCAGACTTCTTCCACAAAAGTTGAAACGCTTTGCCTCGGTGAGTTTCGCGGCATTCCGACTTCGATGCCCCGGATGCTGAAATTTAGTTGCCTTTGGATTTCGGGTGATCCCTCTTGAGCATGTATGCTTATGCTACTTGTTCTAAATCAAACTTCTTCCCGCAAATGGCAAAATGCTTTGACTCCGTGAGTTTCGCGGCATTCCGACTTCGATGCCCGGGTTGCCGAAATTTAGTTGTCTTCGAATTTCGGGTGATCCCTCTTGAGCATGGATGCTTCTGCTACTTGTTCTACATCAGACTTCTTCCGCAAACGGGGAAACGCTTTGACTCGGTGACTTTCGCGGTATTCCGACTTCGATTCCCCTTTTGCCGAAATTCAGTTGCCTTTGAATTTCGGGTGATCCCTCTTGAGCATAGATGCTTCTGCTACTTGTTCTACATCATACTTCTTCCAAAAACGGGGAAACGCTTTGACTCGTTGAATTTCGCAGCATTCCGACTTCGATTCCCCGTTTGCCGAAATTCAATTGCCTTTGGATTTCGGGTGATCCCTCTTGAGCATGTATGCTTCTGCTACTTGTTCTACATCAGACTTGTTCCGCAAACGGCGAAACGCTTTGCCTCGGTGAGTTTCGCGGAATTCTAACTTCAATGCCCCGGTTGCCGAAATTCAGTTGCCTTTGAATTTCAGGTGATCACTCTTGAGCATGTATGCTTCTGCTACTTGTTCTAAATCAGACTTCTTCCGCAAACGGGGAAACGCTTCGACTCGGTGAATTTCATGGCATTCCGACTTCGATGCCCCGGTTGCCGAAATTCAGTTGACTTTGGATTTCGGGGGATCCCTCTTGAGCATGGATGCTTCTGCTACTTGTTCTACATCAGACTTCTTCCGCAAACGGGGAAACGCTTTGACTCGGTGACTTTCGCGGCATTCCGACTTTGATTCCCCTTTTGCCGAAATTCAGTTGCCTATGGATTTCGGGTGATCCCTCTTGAGCATGTATGCTTCTGCTACTTGTTCTAAATCAGACTTCTTCCGCAAACGGGGAAATGCTTTGACTCGGTGAATTTCATGGCATTCCAACTACGATCACTCGTTTCATGAAATGCAGTTGCCATTGGATTTCGGGTGATCCCTCTTGAGCATGTATGCTTATGCTACTTGTTCTAAATCAAACTTCTTCCCGCAAATGGCAAAATGCTTTGACTCCGTGAGTTTCGAGGCATTCCGACTTCGATGCCCGGGTTGCCGAAATTCAGTTGTCTTTGAATTTCGGGTGATCCCTCTTGAGCATGGATGCTTCTGCTACTTGTTCTACATCAGACTTCTTCCGCAAACGGGGAAACGCTTTGACTCGGTGACTTTCGCGGTATTCCGACTTCGATTCCCCTTTTGCCGAAATTCAGTTGCCTTTGAATTTCGGGTGATCCCTCTTTAGCATGTATGCTTCTGCTACTTGTTCTACATCAGAATTCTTCCACAAACGTTGAAACACTTTGCCTCGGTGAGTTTCGCGGCATTCTAACTTCGATGCCCCGGTTGCCGAAATTCAGTTGCCTTTGAATTTCAGGTGATCCCTCTTGAGCATGTATGCTTCTGCTACTTGTTCTAAATCAGACTTCTTCCACAAACGGGGAAACGCTTTGACTCGGTGAATTTCATGGCATTCCAACTACGATCACTCGTTTCATGAAATGCAGTTGCCATTGGATTTCGGGTGATCCCTCTTGAGCATAGATGCTTCTGCTACTTGTTCTACATCATACTTCTTCCAAAAACGGGGAAACGCTTTGACTCGTTGAATTTCGCAGCATTCCGACTTCGATTCCCCGTTTGCCGAAATTCAGTTGCCTTTGGATTTCGGGTGATCCCTCTTGAGCATGTATGCTTCTGCTACTTGTTCTACATCAGACTTGTTCCGCAAACGGCGAAACGCTTTGCCTCGGTGAGTTTCGCGGAATTCTAACTTCGATGCCCCGGTTGCCGAAATTCAGTTGCCTTTGAATTTCAGGTGATCACTCTTGAGCATGTATGCTTCTGCTACTTGTTCTAAATCAGACTTCTTCCGCAAACGGGGAAACGCTTCGACTCGGTGAATTTCATGGCATTCCGACTTCGATGCCCCGGTTGCCGAAATTCAGTTGACTTTGGATTTCGGGGGATCCCTCTTGAGCATGGATGCTTCTGCTACTTGTTATACATCAGACTTCTTCCGCAAACGGGGAAACGCTTTGACTCGGTGACTTTCGCGGCATTCCGACTTTGATTCCCCTTTTGCCGAAATTCAGTTGCCTATGGATTTCGGGTGATCCCTCTTGAGCATGTATGCTTCTGCTACTTGTTCTAAATCAGACTTCTTCCGCAAACGGGGAAATGCTTTGACTCGGTGAATTTCATGGCATTCCAACTACGATCACTCGTTTCATGAAATGCAGTTGCCATTGGATTTCGGGTGATCCCTCTTGAGCATGTATGCTTATGCTACTTGTTCTAAATCAAACTTCTTCCCGCAAATGGCAAAATGCTTTGACTCCGTGAGTTTCGAGGCATTCCGACTTCGATGCCCGGGTTGCCGAAATTCAGTTGTCTTTGAATTTCGGGTGATCCCTCTTGAGCATGGATGCTTCTGCTACTTGTTCTACATCAGACTTCTTCCGCAAACGGGGAAACGCTTTGACTCGGTGACTTTCGCGGTATTCCGACTTCGATTCCCCTTTTGCCGAAATTCAGTTGCCTTTGAATTTCGGGTGATCCCTCTTTAGCATGTATGCTTCTGCTACTTGTTCTACATCAGAATTCTTCCACAAACGTTGAAACACTTTGCCTCGGTGAGTTTCGCGGCATTCTAACTTCGATGCCCCGGTTGCCGAAATTCAGTTGCCTTTGAATTTCAGGTGATCCCTCTTGAGCATGTATGCTTCTGCTACTTGTTCTAAATCAGACTTCTTCCACAAACGGGGAAACGCTTTGACTCGGTGAATTTCATGGCATTCCAACTACGATCACTCGTTTCATGAAATGCAGTTGCCATTGGATTTCGGGTGATCCCTCTTGAGCATAGATGCTTCTGCTACTTGTTCTACATCATACTTCTTCCAAAAACGGGGAAACGCTTTGACTCGTTGAATTTCGCAGCATTCCGACTTCGATTCCCCGTTTGCCGAAATTCAGTTGCCTTTGGATTTCGGGTGATCCCTCTTGAGCATGTTTGCTTCTGCTACTTGTTCTACATCAGACTTGTTCCGCAAACGGCGAAACGCTTTGCCTCGGTGAGTTTCGCGGAATTCTAACTTCGATGCCCCGGTTGCCGAAATTCAGTTGCCTTTGAATTTCAGGTGATCACTCTTGAGCATGTATGCTTCTGCTACTTGTTCTAAATCAGACTTCTTCCGCAAACGGGGAAACGCTTCGACTCGGTGAATTTCATGGCATTCCGACTTCGATGCCCCGGTTGCCGAAATTCAGTTGCCTTTGGATTTCGGGGGATCCCTCTTGAGCATGGATGCTTCTGCTACTTGTTCTACATCAGACTTCTTCCGCAAACGGGGAAACGCTTTGACTCGGTGACTTTCGCGGCATTCCGACTTTGATTCCCCTTTTGCCGAAATTCAGTTGCCTATGGATTTCGGGTGATCCCTCTTGAGCATGTATGCTTCTGCTACTTGTTCTACATTAGACTTCTTCCGAAAACAGGGCAACGCTTTGCCTCGGTGACTTTCGCGGCATTCCACCTTCGATGGCCCGGTTGTCGAAATTCAGTTGCCTTTGAATTTCGGGTGATCCCTCTTGAGCATGGATACTTCTACTACTTGTTCTACATCATACTTCTTCCGCAAACGGCGAAACGCTTTGACTCGGTGAGTTTCGAGGCATTCGAACTTCGATGCCCCGGTTGCCGAAATTCAGTTGTCTTCGAATTTCGGGTGATCCCTCTTGAGCATGGATGCTTCTGCTACTTGTTCTACATCAGACTTCTTCCGCAAACGGGGAAATTCTTTGACTCGGTGACTTTCGCGGCATTCCGACTTCGATTCCCCTTTTGCAAAAATTCAGTTGCCTTTGGATTTCGGGTGATCCCTCTTGAGCATGTATGCTTCTGCTACTTGTTCTACATCAGAATTCTTCCACAAACGTTGAAACACTTTGCCTCGGTAAGTTTCGCGGCATTCCGACTTCGATGCCCCGGTTGTCGAATTTTAGTTGCCTTTGAATTTCGGGTGATCCCTCTTTAGCATGTATGCTTCTGCTACTTGTTCTACATCAGACTTCTTCCGCAAACGGCGAAACGCTTTGCCTCGGTGAGTTTCGCGGAATTCTAACTTCGATGCCCCGGTTGCCGAAATTCAGTTGCCTTTGAATTTCAGGTGATCCCTCTTGAGCATGTATGCTTCTGCTACTTGTTCTAAATCAGACTTCTTCCGCAAACGGGGAAACGCTTTGACTCGGTGAATTTCATGGCATTCCAACTACGATCACTCGTTTCATGAAATGCAGTTGCCATTGGATTTCGGGTGATCCCTCTTGAGCATGTATGCTTATGCTACTTGTTCTAAATCAAACTTCTTCCCGTAAATGGCAAAATGCTTTGACTCCGTGAGTTTCGCGGCATTCCGACTTCGATGCCCGGGTTGCCGAAATTCAGTTGTCTTCGAATTTCGGGTGATCCCTCTTGAGCATGGATGCTTCTGCTACTTGTTCTACATCAGACTTCTTCCGCAAACGGGGAAACACTTTGACTCGGTGAATTTCATGGCATTCCGACTTCGATCACCCGTTTGATGAAATTCAGTTGCCTTTGGATTTCGGGTGATCCCTCTTGAGCATATATGCTTATGCTACTTGTTCTAAATCAGACTTCTTCAGCAAATGGCAAAATGCTTTGACTCAGTGAGTTTCGCGGCATTCCGACTTCGATGCCCGGGTTGCCGAAATTCAGTTGCCTTTGAATTTCGGGTGATCCCTCTTGAGCATGGATGCTTCTGCTACTTGTTCTACATCAGACTTCTTCCACAAACGGGGAAACGCTTTGACTCGGTGACTTTCGCGGTATTCCGACTTCGATTCCCCTTTTGCCGAAATTCAGTTGCCTTTGAATTTCGGGTGATCCCTCTTGAGCATAGATGCTTCTGTTACTTGTTCTACATCATACTTCTTCCAAAAACGGGGAAACGCTTTGACTCGTTGAATTTCGCAGCATTCCGACTTCGATTCCCCGTTTGCCGAAATTCAGTTGCCTTTGGATTTCGGGTGATCCCTCTTGAGCATGTATGCTTCTGCTACTTGTTCTACATCAGACTTCTTCCGCAAACGGCGAAACGCTTTGCCTCGGTGAGTTTCGCGGCATTCTAACTTCGATGCCCCGGTTGCCGAAATTCAGTTGCCTTTGAATTTCAGGTGATCCCTCTTGAGCATGTATGCTTCTGCTACTTGTTCTACATCAGACTTCTTCCGCAACCGGCGAAACGCTTTGCCTCGGTGAGTTTCGCGGCATTCTAACTTCGATGCCCCGGTTGCCGAAATTCAGTTGCCTTTGAATTTCAGGTGATCCCTCTTGAGCATGTATGCTTCTGCTACTTGTTCTAAATCAGACTTCTTCCCCAAACGGGGAAACGCTTTGACTCGGTGAATTTCATGGCATTCCAACTTCGATCACCCGTTTCATGAAATGCAGTTGCCATTGGATTTCGGGTGATCCCTCTTGAGCATGTATGCTTATGCTACTTGTTCTAAATCAAACTTCTTCCCGCAAATGGCAAAATGCTTTGCCTCGGTGAGTTTCGCGGCATTCTAACTTCGATGCCCCGGTTGCCGAAATTCAGTTGCCTTTGAATTTCAGGTGATCCCTCTTGAGCATGTATGCTTCTGCTACTTGTTCTAAATCAGACTTCTTCCGCAAACGGGGAAACGCTTTGACTCGGTGAATTTCATGGCATTCCAACTACGATCACTCGTTTCATGAAATGCAGTTGCCATTGGATTTCGGGTGATCCCTCTTGAGCATGTATGCTTATGCTACTTGTTCTAAATCAAACTTCTTCCCGTAAATGGCAAAATGCTTTGACTCCGTGAGTTTCGCGGCATTCCGACTTCGATGCCCGGGTTGCCGAAATTCAGTTGTCTTCGAATTTCGGGTGATCCCTCTTGAGCATGGATGCTTCTGCTACTTGTTCTACATCAGACTTCTTCCGCAAACGGGGAAACGCTTTGACCTGGTGACTTTCGCGGTATTCCGACTTCGATTCCCCTTTTGCCGAAATTCAGTTGCCTTTGAATTTCGGGTGATCCCTCTTGAGCATAGATGCTTCTGCTACTTGTTCATCATCATACTTCTTCCAAAAACAGGGAAACGCTTTGACTCGTTGAATTTCGCAGCATTCCGACTTCGATTCCCCGTTTGCCGAAATTCAGTTGCCTTTGGATTTCGGGTGATCCCTCTTGAGCATGTATGCTTCTGCTACTTGTTCTACATCAGACTTCTTCCGCAACCGGCGAAACGCTTTGCCTCGGTGAGTTTCGCGGCATTCTAACTTCGATGCCCCGGTTGCCGAAATTCAGTTGCCTTTGAATTTCAGGTGATCCCTCTTGAGCATGTATGCTTCTGCTACTTGTTCTAAATCAGACTTCTTCCGCAAACGGGGAAACGCTTTGACTCGGTGAATTTCATGGCATTCCAACTACGATCACTCGTTTCATGAAATGCAGTTGCCATTGGATTTCGGGTGATCCCTCTTGAGCATGTATGCTTCTGGTACTTGTTCTAAATCAGACTTCTTCCGCAAATGGCGAAATGCTTTGGATCGATGAGTTTCGCGGCATTCCGACTTCGATGCCCCGGTCGCCGAAATTCAGTTGCCTTTGGATTTCGGGGGATCCCTCTTGAGCATGTATGCTTCTGCTACTTGTTCTACATCAGACTTCTTCTGCAAACGGCGAAACGCTTTGCCTCGGTGAGTTTAACGGCATTCCGACTTCGATGCCCCGGTCGCCGAAATTCAGTTGCCTTTCGATTTCGGGTGATCCCTCTTAAGCATGGATGCTTCTGCTACTTGTTCTACATCAAACTTCTTCCGCAAACGGGGAAACGCTTTGACTCGGTGAATTTCATGGAATTCCGACTTCGATCACCCGTTTGATGAAATTCAGTTGCCTTTGGATTTCGGGTGATCCCTCTTGAGCATATATGCTTATGCTACTTGTTCTAAATCAGACTTCTTCCGCAAATGGCAAAATGCTTTGACTCAGTGAGTTTCGCGGCATTCCGACTTCGATGCCCGGGTTGCCGAAATTCAGTTGCCTTTGAATTTCGGGTGATCCCTCTTGAGCATGGATGCTTCTGCTACTTGTTCTACATCATACTTCTTCCGCAAACGGCGAAACGCTTTGACTCGGTGAGTTTCGAGGCATTCGAACTTCGATGCCCCGGTTGCCGAAATTCAGTTGTCTTCGAATTTCGGGTGATCCCTCTTGAGCATGGATGTTTCTGCTACTTGTTATACATCAGACTTCTTCCGCAAACGGGGAAATGCTTTGACTCGGTGTCTTTCGCGGCATTCCGACTCCGATTCCCCTTTTGCCGAAATTCACATGCCTTTGGATTTCGGGTGATCCCTCTTGAGCATGTATGCTTCTGCTACTTGTTCTACATCCGACTTCTTCCGCAAACAGGGCAACGCTTTGCCTCGGTGACTTTCGCGGCATTCCGATTTCGATGCCCCGGTCGCTGAAATTCAGTTGCCTTTGGATTTCGGGGGATCCCTCTTGAGCATGTATGCTTCTGCTACTTGTTCTACATCAGACTTCTTCCACAAAAGTTGAAACGCTTTGCCTCGGTGAGTTTCGCGGCATTCCGACTTCGTGCCCCGGATGCTGAAATTTAGTTGCCTTTGGATTTCGGGTGATCCCTCTTGAGCATGTATGCTTATGCTACTTGTTCTAAATCAAACTTCTTCCCGCAAATGGCAAAATGCTTTGACTCCGTGAGTTTCGCGGCATTCCGACTTCGATGGCCGGGTTGCCGAAATTCAGTTGTCTTCGAATTTCGGGTGATCCCTCTTGAGCATGGATGCTTCTGCTACTTGTTCTACATCAGACTTCTTCCACAAACGGGGAAACGCTTTGACTCGGTGACTTTCGCGGTATTCCGACTTCGATTCCCCTTTTGCCGAAATTCAGTTGCCTTTGAATTTCGGGTCATCCCTCTTGAGCATAGATGCTTCTGCTACTTGTTCTACATCATACTTCTTCCAAAAACGGGGAAACGCTTTGACTCGTTGAATTTCGCAGCATTCCGACTTCGATTCCCCGTTTGCCGAAATTCAGTTGCCTTTGGATTTCGGGTGATCCATCTTGAGCATGTATGCTTCTGCTACTTGTTCTACATCAGACTTCTTCCGCAAACGGCGAAACGCTTTGCCACGGTGAGTTTCGCGGCATTCTAACTTCGATGCCCCGGTTGCCGAAATTCAGTTGCCTTTGAATTTCAGGTGATCCCTCTTGAGCATGTATGCTTCTGCTACTTGTTCTAAATCAGACTTCTTCCGCAAACGGGGAAACGCTTTGACTCGGTGAATTTCATGGCATTCCAACTACGATCACTCGTTTCATGAAATGCAGTTGCCATTGGATTTCGGGTGATCCCTCCTGAGCATGTATGCTTCTGCGACTTGTTCTAAATTAGACTTCTTCCGCAAATGGCGAAATGCTTTGAATCGGTGAGTTTCGCAGCATTCCGACTTCGATGCCCGGGTTGCCGAAATTCAGTTGCCTTTGAATTTCGGGTGATCCCTCTTGAGCATGGATGTTTCTGCTACTTGTTATACATCAGACTTCTTCCGCAAACGGGGAAATGCTTTGACTCGGTGTCTTTCGCGGCATTCCGACTCCGATTCCCCTTTTGCCGAAATTCAGATGCCTTTGGATTTCGGGTGATCCCTCTTGAGCATGTATGCTTCTGCTACTTGTTCTACATCAGACTTCTTCCGCAAACAGGGCAACGCTTTGCCTCGGTGAATTTCACGGGATTTCGACTTCGATGCCCCGGTCGCCGAAATTCAATTGCCTTTGGATTTCGGGGGGTCCCTCTTGAGCATGTATGCTTCTGCTACTTGTTCTACATCAGACTTCTTCCACAAACGTTGAAACGCTTTGCCTCGGTGAGTTTCGCGGCATTCCGACTTCGATGCCCCGGTTGCCGAAATTCAGTTGCCTTTGAATTTCGGGTGATCCCTCTTGAGCATGGATGCTTCTGCTACTTGTTCTAAATCAGACTTCTTCCGCAAATGGCGAAATGCTTTGAATCGGTGAGTTTCGCGGCATTCCGACTTCGATGCCCGGGTTGCCGAAATTCAGTTGCCTTTGAATTTCGGGTGATCACTCTTGAGCATGGATGGTTCTGCTACTTGTTCTACATTATACTTCTTCCGCAAACGGCGAAACGCTTTGCCTCGGTGAGTTTCCCGGCATTCCGACTTCGATGCCCCGGTTGCCAAAATTCAGTTGCCTTTGAATTTCGTGTGATCCCTCTTGTGCATGGATGCTTCTGCTACTTGTTCTACATCAGAATTCTTCCGCAAACGTTCAAACGCTTTGCCTCGGTGAGTTTCGCGGCATTCCGACTTCGATGCCCGGGTTGCCGAAATTCAGTTGCCTTTGAATTTCGGGTGATCCCTCTTGAGCATGGATGCTTCTGCTACTTGTTCTACATCATACTTCTTCCGCAAACGGCAAAACGCTTTGACTCGGTGAGTTTCGAGGCATTCGAACTTCGATGCCCCGGTTGCCGAAATTCAGTTGTCTTCGAATTTCGGGTGATCCCTCTTGAGCATGGATGCTTCTGCTACTTGTTCTACATCAAACTTCTTCCGCAAACGGGGAAACGATTTGACTCGGTGACTTTCGCGGCATTCCGACTCCGATTCCCCTTTTGCCGAAATTCAGATGCCTTTGGATTTCGGGTGATCCCTCTTGAGCATGTATGCTTCTGCTACTTGTTCTACATCAGACTTCTTCCGCAAACAGGGCAACGCTTTGCCTCGGTGAATTTCACGGGATTTCGACTTCGATGCCCCGGTCGCCGAAATTCAGTTGCCTTTGGATTTCGGGGGGTCCCTCTTGAGCATGTATGCTTCTGCTACTTGTTCTACATCAGACTTCTTCCACAAACGTTGAAACGCTTTGCCTCGGTGAGTTTCGCGGCATTACGACTTCGATGCCCCGGTTGCCGAAATTCAGTTGCCTTTGAATTTCGGGTGATCCCTCTTGAGCATGGATGCTTCTGCTACTTGTTCTAAATCAGACTTCTTCCGCAAATGGCGAAATGCTTTGAATCGGTGAGTTTCGCGGCATTCCGACTTCGATGCCCGGGTTGCCGAAATTCAGTTGCCTTTGAATTTCGGGTGATCACTCTTGAGCATGGATGGTTCTGCTACTTGTTCTACATTATACTTCTTCCGCAAACGGCGAAACGCTTTGCCTCGGTGAGTTTCCCGGCATTCCGACTTCGATGCCCCGGTTGCCAAAATTCAGTTGCCTTTGAATTTCGTGTGATCCCTCTTGTGCATGGATGCTTCTGCTACTTGTTCTACATCAGAATTCTTCCGCAAACGTTCAAACGCTTTGCCTCGGTGAGTTTCGCGGCATTCCGACTTCGATGCCCGGGTTGCCGAAATTCAGTTGCCTTTGAATTTCGGGTGATCCCTCTTGAGCATGGATGCTTCTGCTACTTGTTCTACATCATACTTCTTCCGCAAACGGCGAAACGCTTTGACTCGGTGAGTTTCGAGGCATTCGAACTTCGATGCCCCGGTTGCCGAAATTCAGTTGTCTTCGAATTTCGGGTGATCCCTCTTGAGCATGGATGCTTCTGCTACTTGTTCTACATCAAACTTCTTCCGCAAACGGGGAAACGATTTGACTCGGTGACTTTCGCGGCATTCCGACTCCGATTCCCCTTTTGCCGAAATTCAGATGCCTTTGGATTTCGGGTGATCCCTCTTGAGCATGTATGCTTCTGCTACTTGTTCTACATCAGACTTCTTCCGCAAACAGGGCAACGCTTTGCCTCGGTGAATTTCACGGGATTTCGACTTCGATGCCCCGGTCGCCGAAATTCAGTTGCCTTTGGATTTCGGGGGGTCCCTCTTGAGCATGTATGCTTCTGCTACTTGTTCTACATCAGACTTCTTCCACAAACGTTGAAACGCTTTGCCTCGGTGAGTTTCGCGGCATTCCGACTTCGATGCCCCGGTTGCCGAAATTCAGTTGCCTTTGAATTTCGGGTGATCCCTCTTGAGCATGGATGCTTCTGCTACTTGTTCTAAATCAGACTTCTTCCGCAAACGTTGAAACGCTTTGCCTCGGTGAGTTTCCCGGCATTCCGACTTCGATGCCCCGGTTGCTGAAATTTAGTTGCCTTTGAATTTTGGGTGATCCGTCTTGAGCGTGTATGCTTCTGCTACTTGTTCTACAGCAGAATTCTTCCGCAAACGTTTTGACGCTTTGCCTCGGTGATTTCGCGGCATTCCACCTTCGATGCCCCGGTTGCCGAAATTCTGTTGCCTTTGAATTTCGGGTGATCCATCTTGAGCATGGATGCTTCTGCTACTTGTTCTACATCAGACTTCTTCCGCAAACGTCGAAACGCTTTGCCTCGGTGAGTTTCGCGGCATTCCGACTTCGATCCCCCGGTTGCCGAAATTCAGTTGCCTTTGAATTTCTGGTGATCCCTCTTGAGCATGTATGCTTCTGCTACTTGTTCTACATCAGACTTCTTCCGCAAACAGGACAACGCTTTGCCTCGGTGATTTTCGCGGTATTCCGACTTCGATGCCCCGGTTGCTGAAATTCAGTTGTCTTCGAATTTCGGGTGATCCCTCTTGAGCATGGATGCTTCTGCTACTTGTTCTACATCAGACTTCTTCCGCAAACGGGGAAACGCTTTGACTCGGTGACTTTCGCGGCATTCCGACTCTGATTCCCCTTTTGCCAAAATTCAGATGCCTTTGGATTTCGGGTGATCCCTCTTGAGCATGTATGCTTTCGCTACTTGTTCTAAATCAGACTTCTTCCGCAAATGACGAAATGCTTTGAATCGGTGGGTTTCACGTCATTCCACCTTCGATGCCCCGGTTGCCGAAATTCAGTTGCCTTTGAATTTCAGGTGATCCCTATTGAGCATGGATGCTTCTGCTACTTGTTCTACATCAGACTTCTTCTGCAAACGGGGAAACGCTTTGACTCGGTGACTTTCGCGGCATTCCGACTTCGATTCCCCTTTTGCCGAAATTCAGTTGCCTTTGGATTTCGGGTGATCCCTCTTGAGCATGTAAGCTTCTGCTACTTGTTCTACATCAGACTTCTTCCTCAAACAGGGCAACGCTTTGCCTCGGTGAGTTTCGCGGCATTCTGCCTTCGATGCCCCGGTCGCCGAAATTCAGTTGCATTTGGATTTCGGGGGATCCCTCTTGAGCATGGATGCTTCTGCTATTTGTTCTACATCAGACTTCTTCCGCAAACGGCGAAACGCTTTGCCTCGGTGAGTTTCATGGCATTCCGACTTCGATGCCCCGGTCGCCGAAATTCAGTTGCCTTTAAATTGGGGGATCCCTCTTGAGCATGTATGCTTCTGCTACTAGTTCTACATCAGACTTCGTCCGCAAACAGGGCAACGCTTTGCCTCGGTGAGTTTCGCGGCATTCCGACTTTGATCCCCCGGTTGCCGAAATTCAGTTGCCTTTGAATTTCTGGTGATCCCTCTTGAGCATGTATGCTTCTGCTACTTGTTCTACATCAGACTTCTTCCGCAAACGTTGAAACGCTTTGCCTCGGTGAGTTTCGCGGCATTCCGCCTTCGATGCCCCGGTTGCCCAAATTTAGTTGCCTTTGAATTTCGGGTGATCCCATTTGAGCATGGATGCATCTGCTACTTGTTCTACATCAGACTTTTTCCGCAAACGACGAAACGATTTGCCTCGATGAGTTTCGCGGCATTGCAACTTCGATGCCCGGTTGCCGAAATTCAGTTGCCTTTGAATTTCGGGTGATCCCTCTTGAGCATGTATGCTTGTGCTACTTGTTCTAAATCAGACTTCTTCCGCAAACGATGAAACGCTTTAACTTGGTGAGTTTCGCGGCATTTCGACTTTGATTCCCCGTTTGCCGAAATTCAGTTGCCTTAGGATTTCGGGTGATCCCTCTTGAGCATGTATGCTTCTGCTACTTGTTCTACATTAGACTTCTTCTGCAAACGGGGAAACGCTTTCACTCGGTGAATTTCGCGGCATTCCGACTTCGATGCCCCGGTTGCCGAAATTCAGTTGCCTTTGAATTTCGGGTGATCCCTATTGAGCATGGATGCTTCTGCTACTTGTTCTACATCAGACTTCTTCCGCAAACGGCGAAACGCTTTGCCTCGGTGAGTTTCGCGGCATTCCAACTTCGATGCCCCGGCTGCCGAAATTCCGTTGCCTTTGGATTTCAGGTGATCCCTCTTGAGCATGTAAGCTTCTGCTACTTGTTCTAAATCAGACTTCTTCCGTAAATGGCGAAATGCTTTGAATCGGTGAGTTTCGCGGCATTCCGCCTTCGATGCCTCGGTTGCCGAAACTCAGTTGCCTTTGAATTTCGGGTGATCCCTATTGAGCATGTAAGCTTTTGCTAATTGTTCTAAATCAGACTTCTTCCGCAAATCGCGAAATGATTTGACGCAGTGAGTTTCGCGGCATTCCGACTTCGATTCCCCTTTTGCCGAAATTCTGTTGCCTTTGGATTTCAGGTAATCCCTCTTGAGCATGTAAGCTTCTGCTACTTGTTCTACATCAGACTTCTTCCCCAAACGGCGAAACGCTTTGCCTCGGTGAGTTTCATGGCATTCCGACTTCGATGCCCCGGTCGCCGAAATTCAGTTGCCTTTGCATTTCGGGTGATCCCTCTTGAGCATGTATGCTTCTGATACTAGTTCTACATCAGACTTCTTCCGCAAACAGGGCAACGCTTTGCCTCGGTGAGTTTCGCGGCATTCCGACTTTGATCCCCCGGTTGCCGAAACTCAGTTGCCTTTGAATTTCTGGTGATCGCTCTTGAGCATGTATGCTTCTGCTACTTGTTCTACATCAGACTTCTTCCGCAAACGTTGAAACGCTTTGCCTCGGTGAGTTTCGCGGCATTCCGCCTTCGATGCCCCGGTTGCCGAAATTTAGTTGCCTTTGAATTTCGGGTGATCCCTCTTGAGCATGGATGCTTTTGCTACTTGTTCTACATCAGACTTTTTCCGCAAACGGCGAAAGGATTTGCCTCGGTGAGTTTCGCGGCATTGCGACTTCGATGCCCAGTTGCCGAAATTCAGTTGCCTTTGAATTTCGGGTGATCCCTCTTGAGCATGTATGCTTGTGCTACTTGTTCTAAATCAGACTTCTTCCGCAAACGATGAAACGCTTTGCCTCGGTGTGTTTCGCGGCTTTCCGACTTCGATGTCCCGGTTGCCGAAATTCAGTTGCCTTTGAATTTCGGGCGATCCCTCTTTAGCATGTATGCTTCTGCTACTTGTTCTATATCAGACTTCTTCCGCAAACGGGGAAACGCTTTGCCTCTGTGAATTTCGCGGCATTCCGCCTTCGTTTCCCCGTTTGCCGAAATTCCGTTGCCTTTGGATTTCGGGTGATCCCTCTTAAGCATGTATGCTTCTGCTACTTGTTCTAAATCAGACTTCTTCCGCAAACGACGAAACGCTTTGACTCGGTGAGTTTCGCGGCATTCCGACTTCGATGCCCTGGTTGCCGAAATTCAGTTGCCTTTGAATTTTCGGGTGATCCCTCATGTGCATGTATGCTTCTGATACTTGTTCTACATCAGACTTCTTTCGGAAATGGCGAAACGCTTTGCCTCGGTGTGTGTTGCGGCTTTCCGACTTCGATGACCCGGTTGCCGAAATGCAGTTGCCTGTGAATTTCGGGCGATCCCTCTTTAGCATGTATGCTTCTGCTACTTGTTCTATATCAGACTTCTTCCACAAACATGGAAACGCTTTGACTCGGTGAATTTCGCGTCATTCCGACTTCGATTCCCCGTTTGTCGAAATTCAGTTGCCTTTTGATTTCGGGTGATCCCTCTTGAGCATGTATGCTTCTGCTACTTGTTCTACATCAGACTTCTTCCGCAAATGGCGAAACGCTTTGACTAGGTGATTTTCGCGGCATTCCGACTTCGAAGCCCCGGTTGCCGAAATTCAGTTGCCTTTGAATTTCTGGTGATTCCTCTTGAGCATGTATGCTTCTGCTACTTGTTCTACATCAGACTTCTTCTGCAAACGGGGAAACGCTTTGACTAGGTGAATTTCGCGGCATTCCGACTTCGATTCCCCGTTTGACGAAATTCAGTTGTCTTTGGATTTCGGGTGATCCCTCTTGAGCATGTATGATTGTGCTACTTGTTCTAAATCAGACTTCTTCCGCAAACGACGAAATGCTTTGACTCGGTGAGTTTCGCGGCATTCCGACTTCGATGTCCCGGTTGCCGAAATTCAGTTGCCTTTGAATTTTCGGGTGATCCCTCATGTGCATGTTTGCTTCTGATACTTGTTCTACATCAGACTTCTTCCGCAAACGTCGAAACGCTTTGCTTGGTGAGTTTCGCGGCATTCCGACTTCGATGCCCCGGTTGCCGAAATTCAGTTGCCTTTGAATTTCGGTTGATCCCTCTTGAGCATGTATGCTTCTGCTACTTGTTCTAGATCAGACTTTTTCCGCAAACGGGGAAACGCTTTGACTCGGTGAATTTCATCGCATTCCGACTTCGATCACCCGTTTGACGAAATTAAGTTGCCTTTGAATTTCGGATGATCCCTCATGTGCATGTATGCTTCTGCTACTTGTTCCACATCAGACTTCTTCCGGAAATGGCAAAACGCTTTGCCTCGGTGTGTTTCGCGGCATTCCGACTTCGATTTCCCGGTTGCCGAAATTCAGTTGCCTTTGAATTTCGAGCGACCCCTCTTGAGCATTTATGCTTCTGCTACTTGTTCTTAACAGACTTCTTCCGCAAACGGGGAAACTCTTTGTCGGTGAATTTCGGGGCATTCCGACTTCGATTCCCCGTTTGCCGAAATTCAGTTGCCTTTGGATTTCGGGTGATCCCTCTTGAGCATGTATGCTTCTGCTACTTGTTCTAAATCAGACTTCTTCCGCGAATGTCGAAACGCTTTGTCTCGGTGACTTTCGCGGCATTCCGACTTCGATGCCCCGGTTGCCGAAATTCAGTTGCCTTTGAATTTCGGGTGATCCATCTTGAGCATGTATGCTTCTGCTACTTGTTCTACATCAGACTTCTTCCGCAAACAGGGCAACGCTTTGCCTCGGTGACTTTCGCGACATTCCGACTTTGATGCC
Organism: Populus davidiana; assembly: GCA_030145905.1. Taxonomy (NCBI): domain Eukaryota; kingdom Viridiplantae; phylum Streptophyta; class Magnoliopsida; order Malpighiales; family Salicaceae; genus Populus; species Populus davidiana. Next base: position 25,539,961 of record CM057794.1, on the reverse strand, counting down.
CCGGTTGCCGAAATTCAGTTGCCATTGGATTTCAGGGGATCCCTCTTGAGCATGTATGCTTCTGCAACTTGATCTACATCAGACTTCTTCCGCAAACGTAGAAACGCTTTACCTCGATGTGTTTCGCGGCATTCCGACTTTGATGCCCCGGTTGGCGAAATTCTGTTGCCTTTGAATTTCTGGTCATTCCTCTTGAGCATGTATGCTTCTGCTTCTTGTTCTACATCAGACTTCTTCCGCAAACGCTGAAACGCTTTGCCTCGGTGAGTTTCGCGGAATTCCGACTTCGATGCCCCTGTTGCTGAAATTCAGTTGCCTTTGGATTTCGGGTGATCCCTCTTGAGCATGTATGCTTCTGCTACTTGTTCTACATCAGACTTCTTCCGCAAACGTTGAAACGCTTTGCCTCGGTGAGTTTCGCGGCATTCCGCCTTCGATGCCCCGGTTGCCGAAATTTAGTTGCCTTTGAATTTCGGGTGATCCCTCTTGAGCATGGATGCTTCTGCTACTTGTTCTACATCAGACTTTTTCTGCAAACGGCGAAAGGATTTGCCTCGGTGAGTTTCGCGGCATTGCGACTTCGATGCCCGGTTGCCGAAATTCAGTTGCCTTTGAATTTCGGGTGATCCCTCTTGAGCATGTATGCTTGTGCTACTTGTTCTAAATCAGACTTCTTCCGCAAACGATGAAACGCTTTGCCTCGGTGTGTTTCGCGGCTTTCCGACTTCGATGTCCCGGTTGCCGAAATTCAGTTGCCTTTGAATTTCGGGCGATCCCTCTTTAGCATGTATGCTTCTGCTACTTGTTCTATATCAGACTTCTTCCGCAAACGGGGAAACGCTTTGACTCGGTGAGTTTCGCGGCATTCCGACTTCGATGTCCCGGTTGCCGAAATTCAGTTGCCTTTGAATTTTCGGGTGATCCCTCATGTGCATGTATGCTTCTGATACTTGTTCTACATCAGACTTCTTCCGGAAATGGCGAAACGCTTTGCCTCGGTGTGTTTCGCGGCTTTCCGACTTCGATGACCCGGTTGCCGAAATGCAGTTGCCTTTGAATTTCGGGCGATCCTTTTTTAGCATGTATGCTTCTACTACTTGTTCTATATCAGACTTCTTCCACAAACGTGGAAACGGTTTGACTCGGTGAATTTCGCGGCATTCCGACTTCGATTCCCCGTTTGTCGAAATTCAGTTGCCTTTTGATTTCGGGTGATCCCTCTTGAGCATGTATGCTTCTGCTACTTGTTCTACATCAGACTTCTTCCGCAAATGGCGAAACGCTTTGACTAGGTGATTTTCGCGGCATTCCGACTTCGAAGCCCCGGTTGCCGAAATTCAGTTGCCTTTGAATTTCAGGTGATCCCTCTTGAGCATGTATGCTTCTGCTACTTGTTCTACATCAGACTTCTTCCGCAAACAGCGAAACGCTTTGACTCGGTGAATTTCATGGCATTCCGACTTCGATCACCCGTTTGACGAAATTAAGTTCCCTTTGGATTTCGGGTGATCCCTCTTCAGCATGTATGCTTATGCTACTTGTTCTAAATCAGACTTCTTCCGCAAACGGCGAAACGATTTCACTCAGTGAGTTTCGCGGCATTCTAATTTCGATACCCCGGTTGCCAAAATTTAGTTGTCTTTGAATTTCGGGTGATCCCTCTTGAGCATGTATGCTTCTGCTACTTGATCTACATAAGATTTCTTCCGCGAACGTCGAAACGCTTTGACTCAATGAGTTTCGCGACATTCCGACTTCGATGCCCGGGTTGCCGAAATTCAGTTGCCTTTGAATTTCGGGTGATCCCTCTTGAGCATGGATGCTTCTGCTACTTGTTCTACATCATACTTCTTCCGCAAACGGCGAAACGCTTTCACTCGGTGAGTTTCGCGGCATTCTAACTTCGATGCCCCGGTTGCCGAAATTTAGTTGTCTTTGAATATCGGGCGATCCCTCTTGAGCATGTATGCTTCTGCTACTTGTTCTACATCAGACTTCTTCCGCAAACGTCGAAACGCTTTGCCTTGGTGAGTTTCGCGGCATTCCGACTTCGATGCCCCGGTTGCCGAAATTCAGTTGCCTTTGAATTTCGGTTGATCCCTCTTGAGCATGTATGCTTCTGCTACTTGTTCTAGATCAGACTTTTTCCGCAAACGGGGAAACGCTTTGACTCGGTGAATTTCATCGCATTCCGACTTCGATCACCCGTTTGACGAAATTAAGTTGCCTTTGAATTTCGGATGATCCCTCATGTGCATGTATGCTTCTGCTACTTGTTCCACATCAGACTTCTTCCGGAAATGGCAAAACGCTTTGCCTCGGTGTGTTTCGCGGCATTCCGACTTCGATGTCCCGGTTGCCGAAATTCAGTTGCCTTTGAATTTCGAGCGACCCCTCTTGAGCATTTATGCTTCTGCTACTTGTTCTTAACAGACTTCTTCCGCAAACGGGGAAACTCTTTGTCGGTGAATTTCGGGGCATTCCGACTTCGATTCCCCGTTTGCCGAAATTCAGTTGCCTTTGGATTTCGGGTGATCCCTCTTGAGCATGTATGCTTCTGCTACTTGTTCTAAATCAGACTTCTTCCGCGAACGTCAAAACGCTTTGTCTCGGTGAGTTTCGCGGCATTCCGACTTCGATGCCCCGGTTGCCGAAATTCAGTTGCCTTTGAATTTCGGGTGATCCATCTTGAGCATGTATGCTTCTGCTACTTGTTCTACATCAGACTTCTTCCGCAAACAGGGCAACGCTTTGCCTCGGTGACTTTCGCGACATTCCGACTTTGATGCCCCGGTTGCCGAAATTCAGTTGCCATTGGATTTCAGGGGATCCCTCTTGAGCATGTATGCTTCTGCAACTTGATCTACATCAGACTTCTTCCGCAAACGTAGAAACGCTTTACCTCGATGTGTTTCGCGGCATTCCGACTTTGATGCCCCGGTTGGCGAAATTCTGTTGCCTTTGAATTTCTGGTCATTCCTCTTGAGCATGTATGCTTCTGCTACTTGTTCTACATCAGACTTCTTCCGCAAACGCTGAAACGCTTTGCCTCGGTGAGTTTCGCGGCATTCCGACTTCGATGCCCCGGTTGCTGAAATTCAGTTGCCTTTGGATTTCGGGTGATCCCTCTTGAGCATGTATGCTTCTGCTACTTGTTCTACATCAGACTTCTTCCGCAAACGGGGAAACGCTTTGCCTCGGTGAGTTTCGCGGCATTCCGACTTCGATGCCCCGGTTGCCGAAATTAAGTTGCCTTTGAATTTCGGGTGCTCCCTCTTGAGCATGTATGCTTCTGCTACTTGTTCTACATCAGACTTCTTCTGCAAACAGGGCAACGCTTTGCCTCGGTGACTTTCGAGGCATTCCGACTTCGATGCCCCTGTCGCCGAAATTCAGTTGCCTTTGGATTTCGGGGGATCCCTCTTGAGCATGTATGCTTCTGCTACTTGTTCTAGATCAGACTTTTTCCGCAAACAGGGAAACACTTGGACTCGGTGAATTTCGCGGCATTCCGACTTCGATTCCTCGTTTTCCGAAATTCAATTCCCTTTGGATTTCGGGTGATCCCTCTTGAGCATGTATGCTTATGCTACTTGTTCTACATCAGATATCTTCCGCAAACGGCGAAACACTTTGACTCGGAGAGTTTCGCGGCATTCCGCCTTCGATTCCCCGGTCGCCGAAATTCAGTTGCATTTGGATTTCGGGGGATCCCTCTTGAGCATGTATGCTTCTGCTACTTGTTCTACATCAGACTTCTTCCGCAAACGCTGAAACGTTTTGCCTCGGTGAGTTTCGCGGCATTCCGACTTCGATGCCCCGGTTACCGAAATTCAGTTGCCTTTGGATTTCGGGTGATCCCTCTTGAGCATGTATGCTTCTGCTACTTGTTCTACATCAGACTTCTTCCGCAAACGTTGAAACGCTTTGCCTCGGTGAGTTTCGCGGCATTCCGACTTCGATGCCCCGGTTGCCGAAATTCAGTTGTCTTTGAATTTCGGGGGATCCCTCTTGAGCATGTATGCTTCTGCTACTTGTTATACTTCAGATATCTTCCGCGAACGTCGAAACGCTTTGCCTCGGTGACTTTCGCGGCATTCCGACTTCGATGCCCCGGTCGCCGAAATTTAGTTGCATTTGGATTTCGGGGGATCCCTCTTGAGCATGTATACTTCTGCTACTTGTTCTACATCAGACTTCTTCCGCAAACGTTGAAACGCTTTGCCTCGGTGAGTTTCGCGGCATTCCGACTTCGATGCCCCGGCTCCCGAAATGCAGTTGCCTTTGGATTTCTGGTGATTCCTCTTGAGCATGTATGCTTCTGCTACTTGTTCTACTTCAGATATCTTCCGCGAACGTTGAAACGCTTTGCCTTGGTGACTTTCGCGGCATTCCGACTTCGATGCCCCGGTTGCCGAAATTCAGTTGCCTTTGAATTTCTGGTGATTCCTCTTGAGCATGTATGCTTCTGCTACTTGTTCTACATCAGACTTCTTCCGCAAACGGGGAAACGCTTTGACTAGGTGAATTTCGCGGCATTCCGACTTCGATTCCCCGTTTGACGAAATTCAGTTGTCTTTGGATTTCGGGTGATCCCTCTTGAGCATGTATGCTTCTGCTACTTGTTCTACTTTAGATATCTTCCGCGAACGTCGAAACGCTTTGCCTGAGTGAGTTTCGCGGCATTCCGACTTCCATGCCCCGGTTGCCGAAATTAAGTTGCCTTTGAATTTCGGGTGATCCCTCTTGAGCATGTATGCTTCTGCTACTTGTTCTACATCCGCAAACAGGGCAACGCTTTGACTCGGTGACTTTCGCGGCATTCCGACTTCGATGCCCCTGTCGCCGAAATTCAGTTGCCTTTGGATTTCGGGGGATCCCTCTTGAGCATGTATGCTTCTGCTACTTGTTCTACATCAGACTTCTTCCGCAAACGGGGAAACGCTTTGACTAGGTGAATTTCGAAGCATACCGACTTCGATTCCCCGTTTGCCGAAATTCAGTGGCCTTTGGATTTCGGGGATCCCTCTTGAGCATGTATACTTCTGCTACTTGTTCTACATCAGACTTCTTCCGCAAACGTTGAAACGCTTTGCCTCGGTGAGTTTCGTGGCATTCCGACTTCGATGCCCCGGCTCCCGATATTCAATTGCCTTTGGATTTCTGGTGATTCCTCTTGAGCATGTATGCTTCTGCTACTTGTTCTACTTCAGATATCTTCCGCGAACGTCGAAACGCTTTGCCTCGGTGAGTTTCGCGGCATTCCGACTTCGATGCCCCGGTTGCCGAAATTAAGTTGCCTTTGAATTTCGGGTGATCCCTCTTGAGCATGTATGCTTCTGCTACTTGTTCTACATCCGCAAACAGGGCAACGCTTTGCCTCGGTGACTTTCGCGGCATTCCGACTTCGATGCCCCTGTCGTCGAAATTCAGTTGCCTTTGGATTTCGGGGGATCCCTCTTGAGCATGTATGCTTCTGCTACTTGTTCTACATCAGACTTCTTCCGCAAATGGGGAAACGCTTTGACTAGGTGAATTTCGCGGCATACCGACTTCGATTCCCCGTTTGCCGAAATTCAGTGGCCTTTCGATTTCGGGTGATCCCTCTTGAGCATGTATGCTTCTGCTACTTGTTCTAAATCAGACTTCTTCCGTAAATTTTGAAACGCTTTGACTAGGTGAGTTTCGCGGCATTCCGACTTCGATACCCCGGTTGCCGAAATTCAGTTGCCTTTGAATTTCTGGTGATCCCTCTTGAGCATGTATGCTTCTGCTACTTGTTCTACATCAGACTTCTTCCGCAAACGTTGAAACACTTTGACTAGGTGAGTTTCGCGGCATTCCAACTTCGATGCCCCGGTTGCCGAAATTCAGTTGCCTTTGAATTTTGGGTGATCCCTCTTGAGCATGTACGCTTCTGCTACTTGTTCCACATCAGACTTCTTCCGCAAACGGGGAAACGCTTTGACTAGGTGAATTTCACGGCATTCCGACTTCGATTCCCCGTTTGCCGAAATTCAGTTGTCTTTGGATTTCGGGTGATCCCTCTTGAGCATGTATGCTTCTGCTACTTGTTCTACTTCAGATATCTTCCGCGAACGTCGAAACGCTTTACCTCGGTGAGTTTCGCGGCATTCCGACTTCGATGCCCCGGTTGCCGAAATTAAGTTGCCTTTGAATTTTGGGTGATCCCTCTTGAGCATGTATGCTTCTGCTACTTGTTCTACATCAGACTTCTTCCGCAAACGGGGAAACGCTTTGACTAGGTGAATTTCGCGGCATTCCGACTTCGATTCCCCGTTTGCCGAAATTCAGTTGCCTTTGGATTTCGGGTGATCCCTCTTGAGCATGTATGCTTCTGCTACTTGTTCTACATCAGACTTCTTCCGCAAACGTTGAAACGCTTTGCCTCGGTGAGTTTCGCGGCATTCCGACTTCGATGCCCCGGTTGCCGAAATTCAGTTGTCTTTGAATTTCGAGGGATCCCTCTTGAGCATGTATGCTTCTGCTACTTGTTCTACTTCAGATATCTTCCGCGAACGTCGAAACGCTTTGCCTCGGTGACTTTCGCGGCATTCCGACTTCGATGCCCCGGTCGCCGAAATTTAGTTGCATTTGGATTTCGGGGGATCCCTCTTGAGCATGTATACTTCTGCTACTTGTTCTACATCAGACTTCTTCCGCAAACGTTGAAACGCTTTGCCTCGGTGAGTTTTGCGGCATTCCGACTTCGATGCCCTGGCTCCCGAAATTCAGTTGCCTTTGGATTTCTGGTGATTCCTCTTGAGCATGTATGCTTCTGCTACTTGTTCTACTTCAGATATCTTCCGCGAACGTTGAAACTCTTTGCCTTGGTGACTTTCGCGGCATTCCGACTTCGATGCCCCGGTTGCCGAAATTCAGTTGCCTTTGAATTTCTGGTGATTCCTCTTGAGCATGTATGCTTCTGCTACTTGTTCTACATCAGACTTCTTCCGCAAACGGGGAAACGCTTTGACTAGGTGAATTTCGCGGCATTCCGACTTCGATTCCCCGTTTGACGAAATTCAGTTGTCTTTGGATTTCGGGTGATCCCTCTTGAGCATGTATGCTTCTGCTACTTGTTCTACATCAGACTTCTTCCGCAAACGTTGAAACGCTTTGCCTCGGTGAGTTTCGCGGCATTCCGACCTCGATGCCCCGGCTCCCGAAATTCAATTGCCTTTGGATTTCTGGTGATTCCTCTTGAGCATGTATGCTTCTGCTACTTGTTCTACATCATACTTCTTCCGCAAACGGCGAAACGCTTTCACTCGGTGAGTTTCGCGGCATTCGGACTTCGATGCCCCGGTTGCCGAAATTCAGTTGCCTTTGAATTTTGGGTGATCCCTCTTGAGCATGTACGCTTCTGCTACTTGTTCCACATCAGACTTCTTCCGCAAACGGGGAAACGCTTTGACTAGGTGAATTTCGCGGCATTCCGACTTCGATTCCCCGTTTGCCGAAATTCAGTTGTCTTTGGATTTCGGGTGATCCCTCTTGAGCATGTATGCTTCTGCTACTTGTTCTACTTCAGATATCTTCCGCGAACGTCGAAACGCTTTACCTCGGTGAGTTTCGCGGCATTCCGACTTCGATGCCCCGGTTGCCGAAATTAAGTTGCCTTTGAATTTTGGGTGATCCCTCTTGAGCATGTATGCTTCTGCTACTTGTTCTACATCAGACTTCTTCCGCAAACGGGGAAACGCTTTGACTAGGTGAATTTCGCGGCATTCCGACTTCGATTCCCCGTTTGCCGAAATTCAGTTGCCTTTGGATTTCGGGTGATCCCTCTTGAGCATGTATGCTTCTGCTACTTGTTCTACATCAGACTTCTTCCGCAAATGTTGAAACGCTTTGCCTCGGTGAGTTTCGCGGCATTCCGACTTCGATGCCCCGGTTGCCGAAATTCAGTTGTCTTTGAATTTCGAGGGATCCCTCTTGAGCATGTATGCTTCTGCTACTTGTTCTACTTCAGATATCTTCCGCGAACGTCGAAACGCTTTGCCTCGGTGACTTTCGCGGCATTCCGACTTCGATGCCCCGGTCGCCGAAATTTAGTTGCATTTGGATTTCGGGGGATCCCTCTTGAGCATGTATACTTCTGCTACTTGTTCTACATCAGACTTCTTCCGCAAACGTTGAAACGCTTTGCCTCGGTGAGTTTCGCGGCATTCCGACTTCGATGCCCTGGCTCCCGAAATTCAGTTGCCTTTGGATTTCTGGTGATTCCTCTTGAGCATGTATGCTTCTGCTACTTGTTCTACTTCAGATATCTTCCGCGAACGTTGAAACTCTTTGCCTTGGTGACTTTCGCGGCATTCCGACTTCGATGCCCCGGTTGCCGAAATTCAGTTGCCTTTGAATTTCTGGTGATTCCTCTTGAGCATGTATGCTTCTGCTACTTGTTCTACATCAGACTTCTTCCGCAAACGGGGAAACGCTTTGACTAGGTGAATTTCGCGGCATTCCGACTTCGATTCCCCGTTTGACGAAATTCAGTTGTCTTTGGATTTCGGGTGATCCCTCTTGAGCATGTATGCTTCTGCTACTTGTTCTACATCAGACTTCTTCCGCAAACGTTGAAACGCTTTGCCTCGGTGAGTTTCGCGGCATTCCGACCTCGATGCCCCGGCTCCCGAAATTCAATTGCCTTTGGATTTCTGGTGATTCCTCTTGAGCATGTATGCTTCTGCTACTTGTTCTACATCATACTTCTTCCGCTAACGGCGAAACGCTTTCACTCGGTGAGTTTCGCGGCATTCGGACTTCGATGCCCCGGTTGCCGAAATTCAGTTGCCTTTGAATTTTGGGTGATCCCTCTTGAGCATGTACGCTTCTGCTACTTGTTCCACATCAGACTTCTTCCGCAAACGGGGAAACGCTTTGACTAGGTGAATTTCGCGGCATTCCGACTTCGATTCCCCGTTTGCCGAAATTCAGTTGTCTTTGGATTTCGGGTGATCCCTCTTGAGCATGTATGCTTCTGCTACTTGTTCTACTTCAGATATCTTCCGCGAACGTCGAAACGCTTTACCTCGGTGAGTTTCGCGGCATTCCGACTTCGATACCCCGGTGGCCGAAATTAAGTTGCCTTTGAATTTTGGGTGATCCCTCTTGAGCATGTATGCTTCTGCTACTTGTTCTACATCAGACTTCTTCCGCAAACAGGGCAACGCTTTGCCTCGGTGACTTTCGCGGCATTCCGACTTCGATGCCCCTATCGCCGAAATTCAGTTGCCTTTGGATTTCGGGGGATCCCTCTTGAGCATGTATGCTTCTGCTACATGTTCTACATCAGACTTCTTCCGCAAACGGGGAAACGCTTTGACTAGGTGAATTTCGCGGCATTCCGACTTCGATTCCCCATTTGCCGAAATTCAGTTGCCTTTGGATTTCGGGTGATCCGTCTTGAGCATGTATGCTTATGCTACTTGTTCTAAATCAGACTTCATCCGCAAATGGCGAAATGCTTTGGCTAAGTGAGTTTCGCGGTATTCCGACTTCGATGCCCAGGTTGCCGAAATTCAGTTGCCTTTGAATTTCGGGCGATCCCTCTTGAGCAGGTATGCTTCTGCTACTTGTTCTATATCAGACTTCTTCCGTAAACGGGGGAACGCTTTGACTCGGTGAATTTCGCGGCATTCCGACTTCGATTCCCCGTTTGCCGAAATTCAGTTGCCTTTGGATTTCGGGTGATTCCTCTTGAGCATGTATGCTTCTGCTACTTGTTCTACATCAGACTTCTTCCGCAAACAGGGAAACACTTTGACTAGGTGAATTTCGCGGCATTCCGACATCGATTCCTCGTTTTCCGAAATTCAGTTCCCTTTGGATTTCGGGTGATCCCTCTTGAGCATGTATGCTTCTGCTACTTGTTCTAAATCAGACTTCTTCCATAAATGGCGACATGCTTTGAATCGGTGAGTTTCGCGGCACTCCGCCTTCGATGCACTGGTTGCCAAAATTCAGTTGCCTTTGAATTTCTGGTGATTCCTCTTGAGCATGTATGCTTCTGCTACTTGTTCTACATCAGACTTCTTCTGCAAACGGGGAAACGCTTTGACTAGGTGAATTTCGCGGCATTCCGACTTCGATTCCCCGTTTGACGAAATTCAGTTGTCTTTGGATTTCGGGTGATCCCTCTTGAGCATGTATGCTTCTGCTACTTGTTCTACTTCAGATATCTTCCGCGAACGTCGAAACGCTTTGCCTCGGTGATTTCGCGGCATTTCGACTTCGATGCCCCGGTTGCCGAAATTAAGTTGCCTTTGAATTTCGGGTGATCCCTCTTGAGCATGTATGCTTCTGCTACTTGTTCTACATCCGCAAACAGGGCAACGCTTTCCCTCGGTGACTTTCGCGGCATTCCGACTTCGATGCCCCTGTCGCCGAAATTCAGTTGCCTTTGGATTTCGGGGGATCCCTCTTGAGCATGTATGCTTCTGCTACTTGTTCTACATCAGACTTCTTCCGCAAATGGGGAAACGCTTTGACTAGGTGAATTTCGCGGCATACCGACTTCGATTCCCCGTTTGCCGAAATTCAGTGGCCTTTGGATTTCGGGTGATCCCTCTTGAGCATGTATGCTTCTGCTACTTGTTCGAAATCAGACTTCTTCCGTAAATTTCGAAACGCTTTGACTAGGTGAGTTTCGCGGCATTCCGACTTCGATACCGCGGTTGCCGAAATTCAGTTGCCTTTGAATTTCTGGTGATCCCTCTTGAGCATGTATGCTTCTGCTACTTGTTCTACATCAGACTTCTTCCGCAAACGGGGAAACGCTTTGACTAGGTGAATTTCGCGGCATTCCGACTTCGATTCCCCATTTGCCGAAATTCAGTTGCCTTTGGATTTCGGGTGATCCCTCTTGAGCATGTATGCTTCTGCTACTTGTTCTAAATCAGACTTCTTCCGTAAATGGCGAAACGCTTTGACTAGGTGAGCTTCGCGGCATTCCAACTTCCATACCCCGGTTTCCGAAATTCAGTTGCCTTTGGATTTCGGGTGATCCGTCTTGAGCATGTATGCTTATGCTACTTGTTCTAAATCAGACTTCATCCGCAAATGGCGAAATGCTTTGGCTACGTGAGTTTCGCGGTATTCCGACTTCGATGCCCAGGTTGCCGAAATTCAGTTGCCTTTGAATTTCGGGCGATCCCTCTTGAGCATGTATGCTTCTGCTACTTGTTCTATATCAGACTTCTTCCGTAAACGGGGAAACGCTTTGACTCGGTGAATTTCGCGGCATTCCGACTTCGATTCCCCGTTTGCCGAAATTCAGTTGCCTTTGGATTTCGGGTGATTCCTCTTGAGCATGTATGCTTCTGCTACTTGTTCTACATCAGACTTCTTCCGCAAACGGGGAAACACTTTGACTAGGTGAATTTCGCGGCATTCCGACATCGATTCCTCGTTTTCCGAAATTCAGTTCCCTTTGGATTTCGGGTGATCCCTCTTGAGCATGTATGCTTCTGCTACTTGTTCTAAATCAGACTTCTTCCGTAAATGGCGACATGCTTTGAATCGGTGAGTTTCGCGGCACTCCGCCTTCGATGCACTGGTTGCCAAAATTCAGTTGCCTTTGAATTTCTGGTGATTCCTCTTGAGCATGTATGCTTCTGCTACTTGTTCTACATCAGACTTCTTCTGCAAACGGGGAAACGCTTTGACTAGGTGAATTTCGCGGCATTCCGACTTCGATTCCCCGTTTGACGAAATTCAGTTGTCTTTGGATTTCGGGTGATCCCTCTTGAGCATGTATGCTTCTGCTACTTGTTCTACTTCAGATATCTTCCGCGAACGTCGAAACGCTTTGCCTCGGTGATTTCGCGGCATTTCGACTTCGATGCCCCGGTTGCCGAAATTAAGTTGCCTTTGAATTTCGGGTGATCCCTCTTGAGCATGTATGCTTCTGCTACTTGTTCTACATCCGCAAACAGGGCAACGCTTTCCCTCGGTGACTTTCGCGGCATTCCGACTTCGATGCCCCTGTCGCCGAAATTCAGTTGCCTTTGGATTTCGGGGGATCCCTCTTGAGCATGTATGCTTCTGCTACTTGTTCTACATCAGACTTCTTCCGCAAATGGGGAAACGCTTTGACTAGGTGAATTTCGCGGCATACCGACTTCGATTCCCCGTTTGCCGAAATTCAGTGGCCTTTGGATTTCGGGTGATCCCTCTTGAGCATGTATGCTTCTGCTACTTGTTCTAAATCAGACTTCTTCCGTAAATTTCGAAACGCTTTGACTAGGTGAGTTTCGCGGCATTCCGACTTCGATACCGCGGTTGCCGAAATTCAGTTGCCTTTGAATTTCTGGTGATCCCTCTTGAGCATGTATGCTTCTGCTACTTGTTCTACATCAGACTTCTTCCGCAAACGTTGAAACGCTTTGACTAGGTGAGTTTCGCGGCATTCCAACTTCGATGCCCCGGTTGCCGAAATTCAGTTGCCTTTGAATTTTGGGTGATCCCTCTTGAGCATGTACGCTTCTGCTACTTGTTCTACATCAGACTTCTTCCGCAAACGGGGAAACGCTTTGACTAGGTGAATTTCGCGGCATTCCGACTTCGATTCCCCGTTTGCTGAAATTCAGTTGTCTTTGGATTTCGGGTGATCCCTCTTGAGCATGTATGCTTCTGCTACTTGTTCTACTTCAGATATCTTCCGCGAACGTCGAAACGCTTTACCTCGGTGAGTTTCGCGGCATTCCGACTTCGATGCCCCGGTTGCCGAAATTAAGTTGCCTTTGAATTTCGGGTGATCCCTCTTGAGCATGTATGCTTCTGCTACTTGTTCTACATCAGACTTCTTCCGCAAACAGGGCAACGCTTTGCCTCGGTGACTTTCGCGGCATTCCGACTTCGATGCCCCTGTCGCCGAAATTCAGTTGCCTTTGGATTTCGGGGGATCCCTCTTGAGCATGTATGCTTCTGCTACTTGTTCTACATCAGACTTCTTCCGCAAACGGGGAAACGCTTTGACTAGGTGAATTTCGCGGCATTCCGACTTCGATTCCCCGTTTGCCGAAATTCAGTTGCCTTTGGATTTCGGGTGATCCCTCTTGAGCATGTATGCTTCTGCTACTTGTTCTAAATCAGACTTCTTCCGTAAATGGCGAAACGCTTTGACTAGGTGAGTTTCGCGGCATTCCGACTTCCATACCCCGGTTGCCGAAATTCAGTTGCCTTTGAATTTCTGGTGTTCCCTCTTGAGCATGTATGCTTCTGCTACTTGTTCTACATCAGACTTCTTCCGCAAACGTTGAAACGCTTTGCCTCGGTGAGTTTCGCGGCATTCCAACTTCGATGCCCCGGTTGCCGAAATTCAGTTGCCTTTGAATTTTGGGTGATCCCTCTTGAGCATGTATGCTTCTGCTACTTGTTCTACATCAGACTTCTTCCGCAAACGGGGAAACGCTTTGACTCGGTGAATTTCATGGCATTCCGACTTCGATCACCCTTTTGACGAAATTCAGTTGCCTTTGGATTTCGGGTGATCCGTCTTGAGCATGTATGCTTATGCTACTTGTTCTAAATCAGACTTCATCCGCAAATGGCGAAATGCTTTGACTAAGTGAGTTTCGCGGTATTCCGACTTCGATGCCTAGGTTGCCGAAATTCAGTTGCCTTTGAATTTCGGGCGATCCCTCTTGAGCATGTATGCTTCTGCTACTTGTTCTATATCAGACTTCTTCCGTAAACGGGGAAACGCTTTGACTCGGTGAATTTCGCGGCATTCCGACTTCGATTCCCCGTTTGCCGAAATTCAGTTGCCTTTGGATTTCGGGTGATTCCTCTTGAGCATGTATGCTTCTGCTACTTGTTCTACATTAGACTTCTTCCGCAAACGGGGAAACGCTTTGACTAGGTGAATTTCGCGGCATTCCGACATCGATTCCTCGTTTTCCGAAATTCAGTTCCCTTTGAATTTGGGGTGATTCCTATTGAGCATGTATGCTTCTGCTAGTTGTTCTACATCAGACTTCTTCCGCAAACGGGGAAACGCTTTGACTCGGTGAGTTTCGCGGCATTCCTACTTCGATGCCCCGGTTGCTGAAATTCAGTTGCCTTTGAATTTCGGGTGATTCCTATTGAGCATGTATGCTTCTGCTAGTTGTTCTACATCAGACTTCTTCCGCAAACGGGGAAACGCTTTGACTCGGTGAATTTCATGGCATTCCGACTTCGATCATCCTTTTGACGAAATTCAGTTGCCTTTGAATTTCGGGTGATCCCTCTTGAGCATGGATGCTTCTGCTACTTGTTCTACATCAGACTTCTTCCGCAAACGGCGAAACTTTTTGCCATGGTGAGTTTCGCGGCATTCCGACTTCGATGCCCCGGTCGCCGAAATTCAGTTGTCTTTGAATTTCGGGTGATCCCTCTTGAGCATGGATGATTCTGCTACTTGTTCTACATTAGACTTCTTCCGCAAATGGCGAAACGCTTTGACTCGGTGAGTTTCGCGGCATTACGACTTTGATGCCCCGGTCGCCGAAATTCAGTTGGCTTTGGATTTCGGGTGATCCCTCTTGAGCATGTATGCTTCTGCTACTTTTTCTAAATCAGACTTCTTCCGCAAACGGCGAAACGCTTTGACTCGGTAAGTTTCGCGGCATTCCGACTTCGATGCCCCGATTGCCGAAATTCAGTTGTCTTTGAATTTTGAGTGATCCCTCTTGAGCATGGATGCTTCTGCTACTTGTTCTACATCAGAATTCTTCCGCAAACGGCGAAACGCTTTGCCTCGGTGAGTTCCACGGCATTCCGACTTCGATGCCCCGGTTGCCGAATTTTAGATGCCTTTGAATTTCGGGTGATCCCTCTTGAGCATGTATGCTTCTGCTACTTGTTCTAAATCAAACTTCTTCCGCAAACGGCGAAACTCTTTGACTCGGTGAGTTTCGCGGCATTCCAACTTCGATTCCCTGTTTGCCGAAATTCAGTTGCCTTTGAATTTCGGGTGATTCCTCTTGAGCATGTATGCTTCTGCTACTTGTTCTACATCAGACTTCTTCCGCAAACGGCGAAACTTTTTGCCATGGTGAGTTCCGCGGCATTCCGACTTCGATGCCCCGGTTGCTGAAATTCAGTTGTCTTTGAATTTCGGGTGATCCCTCTTGAGCATGGATGATTCTGCTACTTGTTCTACATTAGACTTCTTCCGCAAACGGCGAAACGCTTTGACTCGGTGAGTTTCGCGGCATTACGACTTTGATGCCCCGGTCGCCGAAATTCAGTTGGCTTTGGATTTCGGGTGATCCCTCTTGAGCATGTATGCTTCTGCTACTTGTTCTAAATCAGACTTCTTCCGTAAATTTCGAAACGCTTTGACTAGGTGAGTTTCGCGGCATTCCGACTTCGATACCGCGGTTGCCGAAATTCAGTTGCCTTTGAATTTCTGGTGATCCCTCTTGAGCATGTATGCTTCTGCTACTTGTTCTACATCAGACTTCTTCCGCAAACGTTGAAACGCTTTGACTAGGTGAGTTTCGCGGCATTCCAACTTCGATGCCCCGGTTGCCGAAATTCAGTTGCCTTTGAATTTTGGGTGCTCCCTCTTGAGCATGTACGCTTCTGCTACTTGTTCTACATCAGACTTCTTCCGCAAACGGGGAAACGCTTTGACTAGGTGAATTTCGCGGCATTCCGACTTCGATTCCCCGTTTGCTGAAATTCAGTTGTCTTTGGATTTCGGGTGATCCCTCTTGAGCATGTATGCTTCTGCTACTTGTTCTACTTCAGATATCTTCCGCGAACGTCGAAACGCTTTACCTCGGTGAGTTTCGCGGCATTCCGACTTCGATGCCCCGGTTGCCGAAATTAAGTTGCCTTTGAATTTCGGGTGATCCCTCTTGAGCATGTATGCTTCTGCTACTTGTTCTACATCAGACTTCTTCCGCAAACAGGGCAACGCTTTGCCTCGGTGACTTTCGCGGCATTCCGACTTCGATGCCCCTGTCGCCGAAATTCAGTTGCCTTTGGATTTCGGGGGATCCCTCTTGAGCATGTATGCTTCTGCTACTTGTTCTACATCAGACTTCTTCCGCAAACGGGGAAACGCTTTGACTAGGTGAATTTCGCGGCATTCCGACTTCGATTCCCCGTTTGCCGAAATTCAGTTGCCTTTGGATTTCGGGTGATCCCTCTTGAGCATGTATGCTTCTGCTACTTGTTCTAAATCAGACTTCTTCCGTAAATGGCGAAACGCTTTGACTAGGTGAGTTTCGCGGCATTCCGACTTCCATACCCCGGTTGCCGAAATTCAGTTGCCTTTGAATTTCTGGTGTTCCCTCTTGAGCATGTATGCTTCTGCTACTTGTTCTACATCAGACTTCTTCCGCAAACGTTGAAACGCTTTGCCTCGGTGAGTTTCGCGGCATTCCAACTTCGATGCCCCGGTTGCCGAAATTCAGTTGCCTTTGAATTTTGGGTGATCCCTCTTGAGCATGTATGCTTCTGCTACTTGTTCTACATCAGACTTCTTCCGCAAACGGGGAAACGCTTTGACTCGGTGAATTTCATGGCATTCCGACTTCGATCACCCTTTTAACGAAATTCAGTTGCCTTTGGATTTCGGGTGATCCGTCTTGAGCATGTATGCTTATGCTACTTGTTCTAAATCAGACTTCATCCGCAAATGGCGAAATGCTTTGACTAAGTGAGTTTCGCGGTATTCCGACTTCGATGCCTAGGTTGCCGAAATTCAGTTGCCTTTGAATTTCGGGCGATCCCTCTTGAGCATGTATGCTTCTGCTACTTGTTCTATATCAGACTTCTTCCGTAAACGGGGAAACGCTTTGACTCGGTGAATTTCGCGGCATTCCGACTTCGATTCCCCGTTTGCCGAAATTCAGTTGCCTTTGGATTTCGGGTGATTCCTCTTGAGCATGTATGCTTCTGCTACTTGTTCTACATTAGACTTCTTCCGCAAACGGGGAAACGCTTTGACTAGGTGAATTTCGCGGCATTCCGACATCGATTCCTCGTTTTCCGAAATTCAGTTCCCTTTGAATTTGGGGTGATTCCTATTGAGCATGTATGCTTCTGCTAGTTGTTCTACATCAGACTTCTTCCGCAAACGGGGAAACGCTTTGACTCGGTGAGTTTCGCGGCATTCCTACTTCGATGCCCCGGTTGCTGAAATTCAGTTGCCTTTGAATTTCGGGTGATTCCTATTGAGCATGTATGCTTCTGCTAGTTGTTCTACATCAGACTTCTTCCGCAAACGGGGAAACGCTTTGACTCGGTGAATTTCATGGCATTCCGACTTCGATCATCCTTTTGACGAAATTCAGTTGCCTTTGAATTTCGGGTGATCCCTCTTGAGCATGGATGCTTCTGCTACTTGTTCTACATCAGACTTCTTCCGCAAACGGCGAAACTTTTTGCCATGGTGAGTTTCGCGGCATTCCGACTTCGATGCCCCGGTCGCCGAAATTCAGTTGTCTTTGAATTTCGGGTGATCCCTCTTGAGCATGGATGATTCTGCTACTTGTTCTACATTAGACTTCTTCCGCAAATGGCGAAACGCTTTGACTCGATGAGTTTCGCGGCATTACGACTTTGATGCCCCGGTCGCCGAAATTCAGTTGGCTTTGGATTTCGGGTGATCCCTCTTGAGCATGTATGCTTCTGCTACTTTTTCTAAATCAGACTTCTTCCGCAAACGGCGAAACGCTTTGACTCGGTAAGTTTCGCGGCATTCCGACTTCGATGCCCCGATTGCCGAAATTCAGTTGTCTTTGAATTTTGAGTGATCCCTCTTGAGCATGGATGCTTCTGCTACTTGTTCTACATCAGAATTCTTCCGCAAACGGCGAAACGCTTTGCCTCGGTGAGTTCCACGGCATTCCGACTTCGATGCCCCGGTTGCCGAATTTTAGATGCCTTTGAATTTCGGGTGATCCCTCTTGAGCATGTATGCTTCTGCTACTTGTTCTAAATCAAACTTCTTCCGCAAACGGCGAAACTCTTTGACTCGGTGAGTTTCGCGGCATTCCAACTTCGATTCCCTGTTTGCCGAAATTCAGTTGCCTTTGAATTTCGGGTGATTCCTCTTGAGCATGTATGCTTCTGCTACTTGTTCTACATCAGACTTCTTCCGCAAACGGCGAAACTTTTTGCCATGGTGAGTTCCGCGGCATTCCGACTTCGATGCCCCGGTTGCTGAAATTCAGTTGTCTTTGAATTTCGGGTGATCCCTCTTGAGCATGGATGATTCTGCTACTTGTTCTACATTAGACTTCTTCCGCAAACGGCGAAACGCTTTGACTCGGTGAGTTTCGCGGCATTACGACTTTGATGCCCCGGTCGCCGAAATTCAGTTGGCTTTGGATTTCGGGTGATCCCTCTTGAGCATGTATGCTTCTGCTACTTTTTCTAAATCAAACTTTTTCCGCAAATGGCGAAACGCTTTGACTCCGTGAGTTTCGCGGCATTCCGACTTCGATGCCCCGGTTGCCGAAATTCGGTTGCCTTTGAATTTCTGGTGTTCCCTCTTGAGCATGGATGCTTCTGCTACTTGTTCTACATCAGACTTCTTCCGCAAACGTGGAAACCTTTGCCTCGGTGAGTTTCGCGGCATTCCGATTTCGATGCCCTGGTTGCCGAAATTCAGTTGCCATTGAATTTCGGGTGATCCCTCTTGAGCATGTATGCTTCTGTTACTTGTTCTACATCAGACTTCTTCCGCAAATGGGGAAACGCTTTGACTCGGTGAATTTCATGGCATTCCGACTTCGATCACCCTTTTGACGAAATTCAGTTGCCTTTGGATTTCGGGTGATCCGTCTTCAGCATGTATGCTTATGCTACTTGTTCTAAATCAGACTTCTTCCGCAAATGGCGAAATGCTTTGACTCAGTGAGTTTCGCGGCATTCCGACTTCGATGCCCGGGTTGCCGAAATTCAGTTGCCTTTGAATTTCGGGTGATCCCTCTTGAGCATGGATGCTTCTGCTACTTGTTCTACATCATACTTCTTCCGCAAATGGCGAAACGCTTTCACTCGGTGAGTTTCACGGCATTCCGACTTCGATGCCCTGGTGGCCGAAATTCAGTTGCCTTTGAATTTCGGGTGATCCCTCTTGAGCATGGATGCTTCTGCTACTTGTTCTACATCAGATTCCTTCCGCAAACGTCGAAACACTTTGCCTCGGTGAGTTTCGCGGCATTCCGATTTCGATTCCCCAGTTGCCGAAATTCAGTTGCCTTTGAATTTCGGGTGATCCCTCTTGAGCATGTATGCTTCTGCTACTTGTTCTAGATCAGACTTTTTCCGCAAACGGGGAAACACTTTGACTCGGTGAATTTCGCGGCATTCTGACTTCGATTCCCCGTTTGCCAAAATTCAGTTACCTTTGAATTTCGGGTGATCCCTCTTCAGCATGTATGCTTCTGCTACTTGTTCTAAATCAAACTTCTTCCGCAAACGTGGAAACGCTTTGACTCGGTAAGTTTCGCGGCATTCCGACTTCGATGCCCCGGTTGCCGAAATTCAGTTGTCTTTGAATTTCGAGTGATCCCTCTTGAGCATGGATGCTTCTGCTACTTGTTCTACATCAGAATTCTTCCACAAACGGCAAAACGCTTTGCCTCGGTGAGTTCCACGGCATTCCGTCTTCGATGCCCCGGTTGCCGAATTTTAGATGCCTTTGAATTTCGGGTGATCCCTCTTTAGCATGTATGCTTCTGCTACTTGTTCTAAATCAAACTTCTTCCGCAAATGGCGAAACGCTTTGACTCGGTGAGTTTCGTGGCATTCCAACTTCGATTCCCTGTTTGCCGACATTCAGTTGCCTTTGAATTTCGGGTGATTCCTCTTGAGCATGTATGCTTCTGCTACTTGTTCTACATCAGACTTCTTCCGCAAACGGCGAAACTTTTTGCCATGGTGAGTTTCGCGGCATTCCGTATTCGATTCCCCAGTTGCCGAAGTTCAGTTGCCTTTGAATTTCGGGTGATCCCTCTTGAGCATGTATGCTTCTGCTACTTGTTCTAGATCAGACTTTTTCCACAAACGGGGAAACGCTTTGACTCCGTGAGTTTCGCGGCATTCCGACTTCAATGCCCCGGTTGCCGAAATTCAGTTGCCTTTGAATTTCTGGTGTTCCCTCTTGAGCATGGATGCTTCTGCTACTTGTTCTACATCAGACTTCTTCCGCAAACGTGGAAACGCTTTGCCTCGGTGAGTTTCGCGACATTCCGATTTCGATTCCCTAGTTGCCGAAATTCAGTTGCCTTTGAAATTCGGGAGATCCCTCTTGAGCATGTATGCTTCTGCTACTTGTTCTAGATCAGACTTTTTCCACAAACGGGGAAACGCTTTGACTCCGTGAGTTTCGCGGCATTCCGACTTCAATGCCCCGGTTGCCGAAATTCAGTTGCCTTTGAATTTCTGGTGTTCCCTCTTGAGCATGGATGCTTCTGCTACTTGTTCTACATCAGACTTCTTCCGCAAACGTGGAAACGCTTTGCCTCGGTGAGTTTCGCGGCATTCCGACTTCGATGCCCCGGTTGCCGAAATTCAGTTGCCATTGAATTTCGGGTGATCCCTCTTGAGCATGTATGCTTCTGCTCCTTGTTCTACATCAGACTTCTTCCGCAAATGGGGAAATGCTTTGACTCGGTGAATTTCATGGCATTCCGACTTCGAACACCCTTTTGACGAAATTCAGTTGCCTTTGGATTTCGGGTGATCCGTCTTCAGCATGTATGCTTATGCTACTTGTTGTAAATCAGACTTCTTCCGCAAATGGCGAAATGCTTTGACTCAGTGAGTTTCGCGGCATTCCGACTTCGATGCCCGGGTTGCCGAAATTCAGTTGCCTTTGAATTTCGGGTGATCCCTCTTGAGCATGGATGCTTCTGCTACTTCTTCTATATCAGAATTCTTCCGCAAACGGCGAAACGCTTTGCCTCGGTGAGTTTCACGGCATTCTGACTTCGATGCCCCGGTTGTCGAAATTTAGATGCCTTTGAATTTCGGGTGATCCCTCTTGAGCATGGATGCTTCTGCTACTTATTCTACATCATACTTCTTCCGCAAATGGCGAAACGCTTTGACTCGGTGAGTTTCGCGGCATTCCAACTTCGATTCCCTGTTTGCCGAAATTCAGTTGCCTTTGAATTTCGGGTGATTCCTCTTGAGCATGTATGCTTCTGCTACTTGTTCTACATCAGACTTCTTCCGCAAACGGGGAAACGCTTTGACTCGGTGAATTTCATGGCATTCCGACTTCGATTACCCTTTTGAAGAAATTTAGATGCCTTTGAATTTCGGGTGATCCCTCTTGAGCATGGATGCTTCTGCTACTTGTTCTACATCATACTTCTTCCGCAAATGGCGAAACGCTTTGACTCGGTGAGTTTCGCGGCATTCCGACTTCGATGCCCCGGTTGCCGAAATTTAGATGCCTTTGAATTTCGGCTGATCCGTCTTGAGCATGTATGCTTCTGCTACTTGTTCTAAATCAAACTTCTTCCGCAAACTGCGAAACGCTTTGACACGGTGAGTTTCGCGGCATTCCAACTTCGATTCCCTGTTTGCCGAAATTCAGTTGCCTTTGAATTTCGGGTGATTCCTCTTGAGCATGTATGCTTCTGCTACTTGTTCTACATCAGACTTCTTCCGCAAACGGCGAAACGCTTTGCCTTGGTGAATTTCGCGGCATTCCGATATCGATTCCCCGGTTGCCGAAATTCAGTTGTCTTTGAATTTCGGGTGATCCCTCTTGAGCATGGATGATTCTGCTACTTGTTCTACATTAGACTTCTTCCGCAAACGGCGAAACGCTTTCACTCGGTGAGTTTCGCGGCATTACCACTTCGATGCCCCGGTCGCCGAAATTCAGTTGGCTTTGGATTTCGGGTGATCCCTCTTGAGCATGTATGCTTCTGCTACTTTTTCTAAATCAGACTTCTTCCGCAAATGGCGAAACGCTTTGACTCCGTGAGTTTCGCGGCATTCCGACTTCGATGCCCCGGTTACCGAAATTCAGTTGCCTTTGAATTTCTGGTGTTCCCTCTTGAGCATGGATGCTTCTGCTACTTGTTCTACATCAGACTTCTTCCGCAAACGTGGAAACGCTTTGCCTCGGTGAGTTTCGCGGCATTCCGACTTCGATGCCCCGGTTGCCGAAATTCAGTTGCCATTGAATTTCGGGTGATCCCTCTTGAGCATGTATGCTTCTGCTACTTGTTCTACATCCGACTTCTTCCGCAAATGGGGAAATGCTTTGACTCGGTGAATTTCATGGCATTCCGACTTCGAACACCCTTTAGACGAAATTCAGTTGCCTTTGGATTTCGGGTGATCCGTCTTCAGCATGTATGCTTATGCTACTTGTTCTAAATCAGACTTCTTCCGCAAATGGCGAAATGCTTTGACTCAGTGAGTTTCGCGGCATTCCGACTTCGATGCCCGGGTTGCCGAAATTCAGTTGCCTTTGAATTTCGGGTGATCCCTCTTGAGCATGGATGCTTCTGCTACTTGTTCTACATCATACTTCTTCCGCAAACGGCGAAACGCTTTCACTCGGTGAGTTTCGCGGCATTCGGACTTCGATGCCCCGGTTGCCGAAATTCAGTTGCCTTTGAATTTCGGGTGATCCCTCTTGAGCATGTACGCTTCTGCTACTTGTTCTACATTAGACTTCTTCCGCAAGCAGGGCAACGCTTTCCCTCGGTGTCTTTCGCGGCATTCCGACTTCGATGCCCCGGTCGCCGAAATTCAGTTGCCTTTGGATTTCGGGGGATCTCTCTTGAGCATGTATGCTTCTGCTACTTGTTCTACATCAGACTTCTTCCGCAATCAGCGAAACGCTTTGCCTCGGTGAGTTTTACGGCATTCCGACTTCGATGCCCCGGTTGCCGAAATTTAGTTGCCTTTGAATTTCGGGTGATCCCTCTTGAGCATGTATGCTTCTGCTACTTGTTCTAAATCAGAATTCTTCCGCAACAGCGAAAAAGCTTTGACTCGGTAAGTTTCGCGGCATTCCGACTTCGATGCCCCGGTTGCCGAAATTCAGTTGCCTTTGAATTTCGGGTGATCCCTCTTGAGCATGTAAGCTTCTGCTACTTGTTCTACATCAGACTTCTTCCGCAAACGTTGAAACGCTTTGACTAGGTGAGTTTCGCGGCATTCCAACTTCGATGCCCCGGTTGCCGAAATTCAGTTGCCTTTGAATTTTGGGTGATCCCTCTTGAGCATGTACGCTTCTGCTACTTGTTCTACATCAGACTTCTTCCGCAAACGGGGAAACGCTTTGACTAGGTGAATTTCGCGGCATTCCGACTTCGATTCCCCGTTTGCCGAAATTCAGTTGTCTTTGAATTTCGGGTGATCCCTCTTGAGCATGGATGCTTCTGCTACTTGTTCTACATCATACTTCTTCCGCAAATGGCGAAACGCTTTGACTCGGTGAGTTTCGCGGCATTCCAACTTCGATTCCCTGTTTGCCGAAATTCAGTTGCCTTTGAATTTCGGGTGATTCCTCTTGAGCATGTATGCTTCTGCTACTTGTTCTACATCAGACTTCTTCCGCAAACGGGGAAACGCTTTGACTCGGTGAATTTCATGGCATTCCGACTTCGATCACCCTTTTGACCAAATTTAGATGCCTTTGAATTTCGGGTGATCCCTCTTGAGCATGGATGCTTCTGCTTCTTGTTCTACATCATACTTCTTCCGCAAATGGCGAAACGCTTTGACTCGGTGAGTTTCGCGGCATTCCGACTTCGATGCCCCGGTTGCCGAAATTTAGATGCCTTTGAATTTCGGGTGATCCGTCTTGAGCATGTATGCTTCTGCTACTTGTTCTAAATCAAACTTCTTCCGCAAACTGCGAAACGCTTTCACTCGGTGAGTTTCGCGGCATTCCAACTTCGATTCCCTGTTTGCCGAAATTCAGTTGCCTTTGAATTTCGGGTGATTCCTCTTGAGCATGTATGCTTCTGCTACTTGTTCTACATCAGACTTCTTCCACAAACGGCGAAACGCTTTGCCTTGGTGAATTTCGCGGCATTTCGATTTCGATTCCCCGGTTGCCGAAATTCAGTTGTCTTTGAATTTCGGGTGATCCCTCTTGAGCATGGATGATTCTGCTACTTGTTCTACATTAGACTTCTTCCGCAAACGGCGAAACGCTTTCACTCGGTGAGTTTCGCGGCATTACGACTTCGATGCCCCGGTCGCCGAAATTCAGTTGGCTTTGGATTTCGGGTGATCCCTCTTGAGCATGTATGCTTCTGCTACTTGTTCTACATCCGACTTCTTCCGCAAATGGGGAAATGCTTTGACTCGGTGAATTTCATGGCATTCCGACTTCGAACACCCTTTAG
This sequence comes from Populus davidiana, assembly GCA_030145905.1. Classification (NCBI taxonomy): domain Eukaryota; kingdom Viridiplantae; phylum Streptophyta; class Magnoliopsida; order Malpighiales; family Salicaceae; genus Populus; species Populus davidiana. The sequence goes on along the minus strand of CM057794.1, from coordinate 25,515,599 downwards.
ACGAAATTCAGTTGCCTTTGAATTTCGGGTGATCCCTCTTGAGCATGTATGCTTCTGCTACTTGTTCTACATTAGACTTCTTCCGCAAGTAGGGCAACGCTTTCCCTCGGTGTCTTTCGCGACATTCCGACTTCGATGCCCCGGTCGCCGAAATTCAGTTGCCTTTGGATTTCGGGGGATCTCTCTTGAGCATGTATGCTTCTGCTACTTGTTCTACATCAGACTTCTTCCGCAAACGTTGAAACGCTTTGACTAGGTGAGTTTCGCGGCATTCCAACTTCGATGCCCCGGTTGCCGAAATTCAGTTGCCTTTGAATTTTGGGTGATCCCTCTTGAGCATGTACGCTTCTGCTACTTGTTCTACATCAGACTTCTTCCGCAAACGGGGAAACGCTTTGACTAGGTGAATTTCGCGGCATTCCGACTTCGATTCCCCGTTTGCCGAAATTCAGTTGTCTTTGAATTTCGGGTGATCCCTCTTGAGCATGGATGCTTCTGCTACTTGTTCTACATCATACTTCTTCCGCAAAGGGCGAAACGCTTTGACTCGGTGAGTTTCGCGGCATTCCAACTTCGATTCCCTGTTTGCCGAAATTCAGTTGCCTTTGAATTTCGGGTGATTCCTCTTGAGCATGTATGCTTCTGCTACTTGTTCTACATCAGACTTCTTCCGCAAACGGGGAAACGCTTTGACTCGGTGAATTTCATGGCATTCCGACTTCGATCACCCTTTTGACGAAATTTAGATGCCTTTGAATTTCGGGTGATCCCTCTTGAGCATGGATGCTTCTGCTACTTGTTCTACATCATACTTCTTCCGCAAATGGCGAAACGCTTTGACTCGGTGAGTTTCGCGGCATTCCGACTTCGATGCCCCGGTTGCCGAAATTTAGATGCCTTTGAATTTCGGCTGATCCGTCTTGAGCATGTATGCTTCTGCTACTTGTTCTAAATCAAACTTCTTCCGCAAACTGCGAAACGCTTTGACTCGGTGAGTTTCGCGGCATTCCAACTTCGATTCCCTGTTTGCCGAAATTCAGTTGCCTTTGAATTTCGGGTGATTCCTCTTGAGCATGTATGCTTCTGCTACTTGTTCTACATCAGACTTCTTCCGCAAACGGCGAAACGCTTTGCCTTGGTGAATTTCGCGGCATTCCGATATCGATTCCCCGGTTGCCGAAATTCAGTTGTCTTTGAATTTCGGGTGATCCCTCTTGAGCATGGATGATTCTGCTACTTGTTCTACATTAGACTTCTTCCGCAAACGGCGAAACGCTTTCACTCGGTGAGTTTCGCGGCATTACCACTTCGATGCCCCGGTCGCCGAAATTCAGTTGGCTTTGGATTTCGGGTGATCCCTCTTGAGCATGTATGCTTCTGCTACTTTTTCTAAATCAGACTTCTTCCGCAAATGGCGAAACGCTTTGACTCCGTGAGTTTCGCGGCATTCCGACTTCGATGCCCCGGTTACCGAAATTCAGTTGCCTTTGAATTTCTGGTGTTCCCTCTTGAGCATGGATGCTTCTGCTACTTGTTCTACATCAGACTTCTTCCGCAAACGTGGAAACGCTTTGCCTCGGTGAGTTTCGCGGCATTCCGACTTCGATGCCCCGGTTGCCGAAATTCAGTTGCCATTGAATTTCGGGTGATCCCTCTTGAGCATGTATGCTTCTGCTACTTGTTCTACATCCGACTTCTTCCGCAAATGGGGAAATGCTTTGACTCGGTGAATTTCATGGCATTCCGACTTCGAACACCCTTTAGACGAAATTCAGTTGCCTTTGGATTTCGGGTGATCCGTCTTCAGCATGTATGCTTATGCTACTTGTTCTAAATCAGACTTCTTCCGCAAATGGCGAAATGCTTTGACTCAGTGAGTTTCGCGGCATTCCGACTTCGATGCCCGGGTTGCCGAAATTCAGTTTCCTTTGAATTTCGGGTGATCCCTCTTGAGCATGGATGCTTCTGCTACTTGTTCTACATCATACTTCTTCCGCAAACGGCGAAACGCTTTCACTCGGTGAGTTTCGCGGCATTCGGACTTCGATGCCCCGGTTGCCGAAATTCAGTTGCCTTTGAATTTCGGGTGATCCCTCTTGAGCATGTACGCTTCTGCTACTTGTTCTACATTAGACTTCTTCCGCAAGCAGGGCAACGCTTTCCCTCGGTGTCTTTCGCGGCATTCCGACTTCGATGCCCCGGTCGCCGAAATTCAGTTGCCTTTGGATTTCGGGGGATCTCTCTTGAGCATGTATGCTTCTGCTACTTGTTCTACATCAGACTTCTTCCGCAATCAGCGAAACGCTTTGCCTCGGTGAGTTTTACGGCATTCCGACTTCGATGCCCCGGTTGCCGAAATTTAGTTGCCTTTGAATTTCGGGTGATCCCTCTTGAGCATGTATGCTTCTGCTACTTGTTCTAAATCAGAATTCTTCCGCAACAGCGAAAAAGCTTTGACTCGGTAAGTTTCGCGGCATTCCGACTTCGATGCCCCGGTTGCCGAAATTCAGTTGCCTTTGAATTTCGGGTGATCCCTCTTGAGCATGTAAGCTTCTGCTACTTGTTCTACATCAGACTTCTTCCGCAAACGTTGAAACGCTTTGACTAGGTGAGTTTCGCGGCATTCCAACTTCGATGCCCCGGTTGCCGAAATTTAGTTGTGAAACCCTGGAAATTTATAATTTAAATATGTAGATGTGTAAACCCTCATGTAAACATAAGGTTGAAAGTGGTAATATTTCAATGAGTGATGCAAAACCAAGATTTGAAATAATAGATAAATAATGATATATAATGAAAGAGATGACCTCTATAAAATGAATTTTGGTTGAGAATTCATAAGGACAGAGAAACTGGTAACGTGTTTTGATGGATAAAATAATGAGAAAAATAACAAAAATAAGTGAGGTAATAAAGAATGCATTATAATAAATGATAGTGCAATGAAAAAGGATAGGACTGAAGGTGCAAGCACCGATTAAAAATCAATGATGTTATTTTGAAATGGTAATAAGCCCGATAAATAAATAAAGGTGGAAATCCTAAAATGAATACATTTCAAAATAATAAAATGATCGTAAATGTTTAGAAGGATAATTGATATGATTTTTGTTTGTGAAGATTGAACAAGAAAAATCAAGATTGTTTATGAAAAGTCATGAACTGAACAAGTTTATATTAGGAAGTAGAATTCTCAATCTAATGATAGGATCGGGATGAAATTTTGCATGAAGTCTATTAATATGTGTTCCTACCTTGGTTTAATATCTCATCCCAATCGGAGTTTGGTAAAGACTAACGATTTAATTAGAAATAACCAGATAGTTTACATGAAAAATAAAATAAAATACATAAAGGCATGAATGAGGGACAAAATTGTAATTATCAAAAAGGAGCCTATAAAACTGCAAAGGCCACCAGTTAAAAAAAGAAAATAATAATAAATAAATTTGAAGAAGAGAAAAACGGATAGAGAGAGAGCTGCAGATTTTGGAGTAACACCAAGAATACTCCAGTGGCCATATCTCCGGATTCCACCGTTGGATCAAGCTAAGTTTTGGATATGGTATTCTCATTACTCTTATCTACAAACTGACCGGCGGGATTGAAAGGAACACACTCCATTTGACAGAAATCATCATCGGCAATTTCCTGAAAAACAAAAAGGAAATGCACCTGCAGGGCAGTTTGGTCGTCGGCCGATTTCTATCTCTTCCACCGTTGGATCAAGCTAAGTTTTGTATATGTGGTCCTTATTACACGTATCTACGAACTGATCGGAGGGATTGAAAGGAACACACTCCATTTGACAGAAATCATCATCGGCAATTTCCTGAAAAACAAAAAGGAAATGCACCTGCAGGGCAGTTTGGTCGTCGGCCGATTTCTATCTCTTCCACCGTTGGATCAAGCTAAGTTTTGTATATGTTGTTATTATTACACTTATCTAATAACGGACCGTAGGGATTGGAAGGAACACACTCAATTTGACAGCAATCATCATCGGAACTTTCCTGAAAAACAAAAAGGAAATGCACCTGCAGGGCAGTTTGGTCGCCGGCCGATTTCTCTCTTTTCCACCGTTGGATCGTGCCTATTTTTGGATATGTGCTGCACCTAGGTGTGGCCTACCTTCTGGACGGTGGAGATCGGAAACGCACTCTCCGGCAAGGTTTGGTTCATGTTGAACAGTAGCTCGTCCATTTTCAGGTTAGTTCGGTTTTATTCAGATCTATGGAGATCCAACCGTTCGATGATTCTGATTTTGAGATATATTGTACACAACACAATGATATATATTCTGACCGTTGAGTTCAAGGAAATAATCAAAGGTGGATGAGTTGTTTCTATTTGAATCTATTGCTAGTCTTAGTAAAACATTTAGGAAGCTTGATTTAATTACATGTTTTGATGAAATTAGAATTATGTGGGTGTAGGGTTTATGTAAGATATAATGGTAAAATGTGCTCTTGTTATTAGTGTTGTTATAGATTAATTGTGTTGTAAAATGTGTTAGGGAAGTTTTGAAATTTGGATGAAGGGACATTGAGTTCGTTGATTTAATGGATATATGTTTTTAGGCATTAAAAAGGATTCCAATATCGGCAACCTGAAACTGCGTCGCTGCCGATTCAGATATCGGCAGCCAGAAACTGCCTCGCTGCCGATTTCTACAAGGCAGAAATGACTTAAATTCTAGTAACAATCTCATAGTATGATGGTGTAAAATGTGGAACACTTGAATGTGAACATATGAATTCTTGAAATAAGTGGGATGAATGTGAATCGAAGATATAAATGAATTGATTGTGGTCTTTGGTGTCTTAGGTGTTGTGGTCGGAATCGGACCATTGCCAGGACAAGGACATACCACAAGTGGAGCAGGTAGGTGGTTTCCACCTTTTTCTCATTTTGATGTTTATGTTTTGAAATGGTTAACTTGTGATGATATATTATTAAATCCTTGTTGTAAGAAGAAATGACGAAGAAGAGTTGGATTAAATTCTTGATGATTGTCGAAATGACTATGAAATGTCGAACAAGTTCTTAATGAATGTTGAAAATGTTAGAGTTCTAAACTGACCCTTTTGAGGTGAACATCTTATTGAGTTGTGATGAATACTAAACCGAATGTGATGTTGGGGGCTGTTATGAATTTGAGCTACTAATGAATGGTAGTATGTGTCGTACAAAGGATCTACTTTTGTATTCTTATTGAATGTAATGGTGATGAATGATTGTATGAGTATTATGAGAGATCTACTATTTTATTATATTGAATGTAATCGTGATGAATGTGTTACCAAGGATCTATCATTTATTGATTGTATGAGTGTTATGAAAGACCTATCATTGTATCGTATTGATGGTTAATTACCACGAATGGTGGTGTGAGTATTACTGGGGATTTATTATGATGTTGCATTGAACGTTAACTGTCAAGAATGGTTGGATGAATGATACAAAGGGTACTGTTGTGTTGTGTTATATTGAATGCTAAACTGTTGTGGGATGTTTGGTTTTTGCATTACAAAGGGATCTATCATCGTGTTACGGAATGATAAATTACTAGGAAACGGTGGTACAAGTATCCCCAAGGGTTTACTTTGATGTTGCAAGGAATGTCAAATTGTCATGAATTGTTTGATAAAACAATGATTAGCTTCGGCTAATGGCATCCGAGTGGATGACCGGAACAAACGACTGATTAGCTTCGGCTAATGGCATCCGAGTGGATGGCCGGAACAAACGATTGATTAGCTTCGGCTAATGGCATCCGAATGGATGACCGGAACAAACGATTGATTGGCTTCGGCTAATGGCATCCGAGTGGATGACCGGAACAAACGATTAATTAGTTTTGGCTAATGACATCCGAAGGGATGTCAGGGGTAAACAATTGATTAGCTCTGACTATGGGCATCCAAAGTATGATTGGGATGAATAAATGATTAGCTTTGGTAAGTGGCATCCTAAATGGATAACTATGGTAATGACATCATAGATGAATTATCAGATTAATAAATGATTAGCCATGGTAATGGCACCATAAATGAATTACCAAAATGAATAAATGATTTACATTCGATAAATGGCATCCTAAAGGGATCATCGAGATTAATGAATGATTAGCTATGGTAATGACACCATAAATGAATTACCAAAATGAATAAATGATGTACATTTGATAAATGGCATCCTGAAGGGATCATCGAGATTAATAAATGACTAACTATGGTAATGACACCATAGATGAATTACCAAAACGAATAAATGATTTACATTCGATAAATGGCATCCTAAAGGGATCATCGAGCTGAATAAATGATTAGCTATGGTAATGGCACCATAGATGTATTACCAAAATGAATAAATGATTAGCTTTGGTAAATGGCAAATTTAACTATGGTAATGACACCATAGATGAATTACCAGAATGAGTAAATGAATTGCTATGGTAATGGCACCATATATGAATTACCAGAATGAATAAATGATTAGCTTTGGTATATGGCATCCTAAATGGATAACCGAGATGTATGAATTACTAGCTTCGACTAATAACATCCTAGGTGGATAGTCAAGGTGAACAAATGATTAATTACGACTGATGACATCCTAAATGGATAATCGAGATAATGAAATTACTACCTTTGGCTAATAGCATTCTAAATGGATAATCAGGATGAAGAAATGACTAGCTTCAGCTAATTGCATCCTAAGGGATGACCGTGATGTAAAAAGAAAAGAAAAGGAAGAAGAAGAAGAAGAGAAAAAGAAGAAGAAGAAGAAACGGTTAATGGCACCCTAGTGGATAGCAAGATGAAGAAATGATTGACTTCGACTAATGGCCTCCAAAGAGGATTGTCGGATTTGAGTTTATGAGTTAGTTTTAAGAAGAACTAATGTGGTCATGTATACTACGTTTCGTATATACTAAGTATATGAAAGCATTCTACTAGTTATGCTTTAACCAAAGAAAGACATTAATTCGGCTAACGACATTCGAGAGGAATGATCGGGTTTGAGTATTGAAATTGTCTCGTTAATTGACGGATTATTAACGGTGGTGTTTGTGTTGACATAAGTAAAGGGAAATTAAAGAATTATGCTTTTTGGTCCATGAATGAAATGTGACTTTAATCTTGTTTTACTATATTTCTTCAATGGTTTATAATGCTTAAAATTACCTTGTGTTGGAACAGGGACATCATACCAATATGGGGCATCAGGAGATTCATTTCGTGGCACACACATTCGAAAAAGAATTATATACTCGTATATTATGGGTGATATGAGTTCTGCATGAACGAACATGTAAATCACTTAATTAGTCATTCGATTCCTTTTGTAAAAACTAGTAATTAAATATTGAAATGGATTACGAATGATAATGTATGAACTCGTGGTAATACGAGAATAGAACAGAAAAAAAAATGGAAATGATGAATAAGTCGAGATGATGAAAAAAAATAAAAAAATCCAGCGGCTTTAGCCTTGAAAAGGTTGGGTCGTTACATTAGTTGCCTTTGAATTTTGGGTGATCCCTCTTGAGCATGTACGCTTCTGCTACTTGTTCTACATCAGACTTCTTCCGCAAACGGGGAAACGCTTTGACTAGGTGAATTTCGCGGCATTCCGACTTCGATTCCCCGTTTGCCGAAATTCAGTTGTCTTTGAATTTCGGGTGATCCCTCTTGAGCATGGATGCTTCTGCTACTTGTTCTACATCATACTTCTTCCGCAAATGGCGAAACGCTTTGACTCGGTGAGTTTCGCGGCATTCCAACTTCGATTCCCTGTTTGCCGAAATTCAGTTGCCTTTGAATTTCGGGTGATTCCTCTTGAGCATGTATGCTTCTGCTACTTGTTCTACATCAGACTTCTTCCGCAAACGGGGAAACGCTTTGACTCGGTGAATTTCATGGCATTCCGACTTCGATCACCCTTTTGACGAAATTTAGATGCCTTTGAATTTCGGGTGATCCCTCTTGAGCATGGATGCTTCTGCTACTTGTTCTACATCATACTTCTTCCGCAAATGGCGAAACGCTTTGACTCGGTGAGTTTCGCGGCATTCCGACTTCGATGCCCCGGTTGTCGAAATTTAGATGCCTTTGAATTTCGGGTGATCCGTCTTGAGCATGTATGCTTCTGCTACTTGTTCTAAATCAAACTTCTTCCGCAAACTGCGAAACGCTTTGACTCGGTGAGTTTCGCGGCATTCCAACTTCGATTCCCTGTTTGCCGAAATTCAGTTGCCTTTGAATTTCGGGTGATTCCTCTTGAGCATGTATGCTTCTGCTACTTGTTCTACATCAGACTTCTTCCACAAACGGCGAAACGCTTTGCCTTGGTGAATTTCGCGGCATTTCGATTTCGATTCCCCGGTTGCCGAAATTCAGTTGTCTTTGAATTTCGGGTGATCCCTCTTGAGCATGGATGATTCTGCTACTTGTTCTACATTAGACTTCTTCCGCAAACGGCGAAACGCTTTCACTCGGTGAGTTTCGCGGCATTACGACTTCGATGCCCCGGTCGCCGAAATTCAGTTGGCTTTGGATTTCGGGTGATCCCTCTTGAGCATGTATGCTTCTGCTACTTTTTCTAAATCAGACTTCTTCCGCAAATGGCGAAACGCTTTGACTCCGTGAGTTTCGCGGCATTCCGACTTCGATGCCCCGGTTGCCGAAATTCAGTTGCCTTTGAATTTCTGGTGTTCCCTCTTGAGCATGGATGCTTCTGCTACTTGTTCTACATCAGACTTCTTCCGCAAACGTGGAAACGCTTTGCCTCGGTGAGTTTCGCGGCATTCCGACTTCGATGCCCCGGTTGCCGAAATTCAGTTGCCATTGAATTTCGGGTGATCCCTCTTGAGCATGTATGCTTCTGCTACTTGTTCTACATCCGACTTCTTCCGCAAATGGGGAAATGCTTTGACTCGGTGAATTTCATGGCATTCCGACTTCGAACACCCTTTAGACGAAATTCAGTTGCCTTTGGATTTCGGGTGATCCGTCTTCAGCATGTATGCTTATGCTACTTGTTCTAAATCAGACTTCTTCCGCAAATGGCGAAATGCTTTGACTCAGTGAGTTTCGCGGCATTCCGACTTCGATGCCCGGGTTGCCGAAATTCAGTTGCCTTTGAATTTCAGGTGATCCCTCTTGAGCATGGATGCTTCTGCTACTTGTTCTACATCATACTTCTTCCGCAAACGGCGAAACGCTTTCACTCGGTGAGTTTCGCGGCATTCGGACTTCGATGCCCCGGTTGCCGAAATTCAGTTGCCTTTGAATTTCGGGTGATCCCTCTTGAGCATGTACGCTTCTGCTACTTGTTCTACATTAGACTTCTTCCGCAAGCAGGGCAACGCTTTCCCTCGGTGTCTTTCGCGGCATTCCGACTTCGATGCCCCGGTCGCCGAAATTCAGTTGCCTTTGGATTTCGGGGGATCTCTCTTGAGCATGTATGCTTCTGCTACTTGTTCTACATCAGACTTCTTCCGCAACCAGCGAAACGCTTTGCCTCGGTGAGTTTTACGGCATTCCGACTTCGATGCCCCGGTTGCCGAAATTTAGTTGCCTTTGAATTTCGGGTGATCCCTCTTGAGCATGTATGCTTCTGCTACTTGTTCTAAATCAGAATTCTTCCGCAACAGCGAAAAAGCTTTGACTCGGTAAGTTTCGCGGCATTCCGATTTCGATGCCCCGGTTGCCGAAATTCAGTTGCCTTTGAATTTCGGGTGATCCCTCTTGAGCATGAATGCTTCTGCTACTTGTTCTACATCAAACTTCTTCCGCAAACGGCGAAACGCTTTGCCTCGGTGAGTTTCACGGCATTCCGACTTTGATGCCCCGGTTGCCGAAATTTAGTTGCCTTTGAATTTCGGGTGATCCCTCTTGAGCATGTATGCTTCTGCTACTTGTTCTAAATCAGACTTCTTCCACAAACGGCAAAACGCTTTGACTCGGTGAGTTTCGCGGCATTCCGACTTCGATGTCCTAGTTGCGAAAATTCAGTTGCCTTTGAATTTCTGGTGATCCCTCTAGAGCATGTATGCTTCTGCTACTTATTCTACATTAGACTTCTTCCGCAAACGGGGAAACACTTTGACTCGGTGAATTTCGCGACATTCCGACTTCGATGCCCCGGTTGCCGAAATTTAGTTGCGTTTGAATTTCGGGTGATCCCTCTTAAGCATGTATGCTTCTGCTACTTGTTCTAAATCAGACTTCTTCCGCAAACGGCGAAACGCTTTGCCTTGGTGAGTTTCGCGGCATTCCGACTTTGATGCCCCTGTTGCCGAAATTCAGTTGTCTTTGAATTTCGGGTGATCCCTCTTGAGCTTGGATGATTCTGCTACTTGTTCTACATCAGACTTCTTCCGCAAACGGCGAAACGCTTTGACTCGGTGAGTTTCGCGGCATTACGACTTCGTTGCCCCGGTCGCCGAAATTTAGTTGGCTTTGGATTTCGGGTGATCCCTCTTGAGCATGTATGCTTCTGCTACTTTTTCTAAATCAGAATTCTTCCGCAAATGGCGAAACGCTTTGACTCCGTGAGTTTCGCGGCATTCCGACTTCGATGCACCGGTTGCCGAAATTCAGTTGCCTTTGAATTTCTGGTGTTCCCTCTTGAGCATGGACGCTTCTGCTATTTGTTCTACATCAGACTTCTTCCGCAAACGTGGAAACGCTTTGCCTCGGTGATTTTCGCGGCATTCAGACTGCGATGCCCCAGTTGCCGAAATTCAGTTGCCATTGAATTTCGGGTGATCCCTCTTGAGCATGTATGCTTCTGCTACTTGTTCTACATCAGACTTCTTCCGCAAACGGCGAACCTTTTTGCCATGGTGAGTTTCGCGGCATTCCGTATTCGATTCCCTAGTTGCCGAAGTTCAGTTGCCTTTGAATTTCGGGTGATCCCTCTTGAGCATGTATGCTTCTGCTACTTGTTCTAGATCAGACTTTTTCTGCAAACGGGGAAACGCTTTGCCTCGGTGAGTTTCGCGGCATTCTGATTTCGATGCCCCGGTTGCCGAAATTCAGTTGCCATTGAATTTCGGGTGATCCCTCTTGAGCATGTATGCTTCTGTTACTTGTTCTACATCAGACTTCTTCCGCAAATGGGGAAACGCTTTGACTCGGTGAATTTCATGGCATTCCGACTTCGATCACCCTTTTGACGAAATTCAGTTGCCTTTGGATTTCGGGTGATCCGTCTTCAGCATGTATGCTTATGCTACTTGTTCTAAATCAGAATTCTTCCGCAAATGGCGAAATGCTTTGACTCAGTTAGTTTCGCGGCATTCCGACTTCGATGCCCGGGTTGCCGAAATTCAGTTGCCTTTGAATTTCGGGTGATCCCTCTTGAGCATGGATGCTTCTGCTACTTGTTCTACATCATACTTCTTCCGCAAACGGCGAAACGCTTTCACTCGGTGAGTTTCGCGGCATTCGGACTTCGATGCCCCGGTTGCCGAAATTCAGTTGCCTTTGAATTTCGGGTGATCCCTCTTGAGCATGTACGCTTCTGCTACTTGTTCTACATTAGACTTCTTCCGCAACCAGGGCAACGCTTTCCCTCGGTGTCTTTCGCGGCATTCCGACTTCGATGCCCCGGTCGCCGAAATTCAGTTGCCTTTGGATTTCGGGGGATCTCTCTTGAGCATGTATGCTTCTGCTACTTGTTCTACATCAGACTTCTTCCGCAACCAGCGAAACGCTTTGCCTCGGTGAGTTTTACGGCATTCCGACTTCGATGCCCCGGTTGCCGAAATTTAGTTGCCTTTGAATTTCGGGTGATCCCTCTTGAGCATGTATGCTTCTGCTACTTGTTCTAAATCAGAATTCTTCCGCAACAGCGAAAAAGCTTTGATTCGGTAAGTTTCGCGGCATTCCGACTTCGATGCCCCGGTTGCCGAAATTCAGTTGCCTTTGAATTTCGGGTGATCCCTCTTGAGCATGAATGCTTCTGCTACTTGTTCTACATCAGACTTCTTCCGCAAACGGCGAAACGCTTTGCCTCGGTGAGTTTCACGGCATTCCGACTTCGATGCCCTGGTTGCCGAAATTTAGTTGCCTTTGAATTTCGGGTGATCCCTCTTGAGCATGTATGCTTCTGCTACTTGTTCTAAATCAGACTTCTTCCACAAACGGCAAAACGCTTTGCCTCGGTGAGTTTCACGGCATTCCGACTTCGATGCCCCGGTTGCCGAAATTTAGTTGCCTTTGAATTTCGGGTGATCCCTCTTGAGCATGTATGCTTCTGCTACTTGTTCTAAATCAGACTTCTTCCACAAACGGCAAAACGCTTTGCCTCGGTGAGTTTCACGGCATTCCGACTTCGATGCCCCGATTGCCGAAATTCAGTTGTCTTTGAATTTCGAGTGATCCCTCTTGAGCATGGATGCTTCTGCTACTTGTTCTACATCAGAATTCTTCCGCAAACGGCAAAACGCTTTGCCTCGGTGAGTTCCACGGCATTCCGTCTTCGATGCCCCGGTTGCCGAATTTTAGATGCCTTTGAATTTCGGGTGATCCCTCTTTACCATGTATGCTTCTGCTACTTGTTCTAAATCAAACTTCTTCCGCAAATGGTGAAACGCTTTGCCTCGGTGAGGTTCGCGGCATTCCGACTTCGATTCCCTGGTTGCCGAAATTCAGTTGCATTTCGATTTCGGGTGATCCCTCTTGAGCATGTACGCTTCTGCTACTTGTTCTACATTAGACTTCTTCCGCAAACAGGGCAACGCTTTCCTTCGGTGTCTTTCGCGGCATTCCGACTTCGATGCCCCGGTCGCCGAAATTCAGTTGCCTTTGGATTTCGGGGGATCTCTCTTGAGCATGTATGCTTCTGCTACTTGTTCTACATCAGACTTCTTCCGCAACCGGCGAAACGCTTTGCCTCGGTGAGTTTTACGGCATTCCGACTTCGATGCCCCGGTTGCCGAAATTCAGTTGCCTTTGAATTTCGGGTGATCCCTCTTGAGCATGAATGCTTCTGCTACTTGTTCTACATCAGACTTCTTCCGCAAACGGCGAAACGCTTTGCCTCGGTGAGTTTCACGGCATTCTGACTTCGATGCCCCGGTTGCCGAAATTTAGTTGCCTTTGAATTTCGGGTGATCCCTCTTGAGCATGTATGCTTCTGCTACTTGTTCTAAATCAGACTTCTTCCACAAACGGCAAAACGCTTTGCCTCGGTGAGTTTCACGGCATTCCGACTTCGATGCCCCGGTTGCCGAAATTTAGTTGCCTTTGAATTTCGGGTGATCCCTCTTGAGCATGTATGCTTCTGCTACTTGTTCTAAATCAGACTTCTTCCACAAACGGCAAAACGCTTTGCCTCGGTGAGTTTCACGGCATTCCGACTTCGATGCCCCGATTGCCGAAATTCAGTTGTCTTTGAATTTCGAGTGACCCTCTTGAGCATGGATGCTTCTGCTACTTGTTCTACATCAGAATTCTTCCGCAAACGGCAAAACGCTTTGCCTCGGTGAGTTCCACGGCATTCCGTCTTCGATGCCCCGGTTGCCGAATTTTAGATGCCTTTGAATTTCGGGTGATCCCTCTTTACCATGTATGCTTCTGCTACTTGTTCTAAATCAAACTTCTTCCGCAAATGGCGAAACGCTTTGCCTCGGTGAGGTTCGCGGCATTCCGACTTCGATTCCCCGGTTGCCGAAATTCAGTTGCATTTCGATTTCGGGGGATCGCTCTTGAGCATGTATGCTTCTGCTACTTGTTCTACATCAGATATCTTCCGCAAACGTCGAAACACTTTGCCTCGGTGACTTTCGCGGCAATCCGATTTCGATTCCCTAGTTGCCGAAATTCAGTTGCCTTTGAATTTCGGGTGATCCCTCTTGAGCATGTATGCTTCTTCTACTTGTTCTAGATCATACTTTTTCCACAAACGGGGAAACGCTTTGACTCCGTGAGTTTCGCGGCATTCCGACTTCGATGCCCCGGTTGCTGAAATTCAGTTGCCTTTGAATTTCTGGTGTTCCCTCTTGAGCATGGATGCTTCTGCTACTTGTTCTACATCAGACTTCTTCCGCAAACGTGGAAACGCTTTGCCTCGGTGAGTTTCGCGGCATTCCGACTTCGATGCCCCGGTTGCCGAAATTCAGTTGCCATTGAATTTCGGGTGATCCCTCTTGAGCATGTATGCTTCTGCTGCTTGTTCTACATCAGACTTCTTCCGCAAATGGGGAAATGCTTTGACTCGGTGAATTTCATGGCATTCCGACTTCGAACACCCTTTTGACGAAATTCAGTTGCCTTTGGATTTCGGGTGATCCGTCTTCAACATGTATGCTTATGCTACTTGTTGTAAATAAGACTTCTTCCGCAAATGGCGAAATGCTTTGACTCAGTGAGTTTCGCGGCATTCCGACTTCGATGCCCGGGTTGCCGAAATTCAGTTGCCTTCGAATTTTGGGTGATCCCTCTTGAGCATGGATGCTTCTGCTACTTCTTCTACATCAGAATTCTTCCGCAAACGGCGAAACGCTTTGCCTCGGTGAGTTTCACGGCATTCCGACTTCGATGCCCCGGTTGCCGAAATTTAGATGCCTTTGAATTTCGGGTGATCCGTCTTGAGCATGTATGCTTCTGCTACTTGTTCTAAATCAAACTTCTTCCGCAAACTGCGAAACGCTTTGACTCGGTGTGTTTCGCGGCATTCCAACTTCGATTCCCTGTTTGCCGAAATTCAGTTGCCTTTGAATTTCGGGTGATTCCTCTTGAGCATGTATGCTTCTGCCACTTGTTCTACATCAGACTTCTTCCGCAAACGGCGAAACGCTTTGCCTTGGTGAATTTCGCGGCATTCCGATTTCGATTCCCCGGTTGCCGAAATTCAGTTGTCTTTGAATTTCGGGTGATCCCTCTTGAGCATGGATGATTCTGCTACTTGTTCTACATTAGACTTCTTCCGCAAACGGCGAAACGCTTTGACTCGGTGAGTTTCGCGGCATTACGACTTCGATGCCCCGGTCGCCGAAATTCAGTTGGCTTTGGATTTCGAGTGATCCCTCTTGAGCATGTATGCTTCTGCTACTTTTTCTAAATCAGACTTCTTCCGCAAATGGCGAAACGCTTTGACTCCGTGAGTTTCGCGGCATTCCGACTTCGATGCCCCGGTTGCCGAAATTCAGTTGCCTTTGAATTTCTGGTGTTCCCTCTTGAGCATGGATGCTTCTGCTACTTGTTCTACATCAGACTTCTTCCGCAAACGTGGAAACGCTTTGCCTCGGTGAGTTTCGCGGCATTCCGACTTCGATGCCCCGGTTGCCGAAATTCAGTTGCCATTGAATTTCGGGTGATCCCTCTTGAGCATGTATGCTTCTGCTACTTGTTCTACATCAGACTTCTTCCGCAAATGGGGAAATGCTTTGACTCGGTGAATTTCATGGCATTCCGACTTCGAACACCCTTTAGACGAAATTCAGTTGCCTTTGGATTTCGGGTGATCCGTCTTCAGCATGTATGCTTATGCTACTTGTTCTAAATCAGACTTCTTCCGCAAATGGCGAAATGCTTTGACTCAGTGAGTTTCGCGGCATTACGACTTCGATGCCCGGGTTGCCGAAATTCAGTTGCCTTTGAATTTCGGGTGATCCCTCTTGAGAATGGATGCTTCTGCTACTTGTTCTACATCATACTTCTTCCGCAAACGGCGAAACGCTTTCACTCGGTGAGTTTCGCGGCATTCGGACTTCGATGCCCCGGTTGCCGAAATTCAGTTGCCTTTGAATTTCGGGTGATCCCTCTTGAGCATGTACGCTTCTGCTACTTGTTCTACATTAGACTTCTTCCGCAAACAGGGCAACGCTTTCCTTCGGTGTCTTTCGCGGCATTCCGACTTCGATGCCCCGGTCGCCGAAATTCAGTTGCCTTTGGATTTCGGGGGATCTCTCTTGAGCATGTATGCTTCTGCTACTTGTTCTACATCAGACTTCTTCCGCAACCGGCGAAACGCTTTGCCTCGGTGAGTTTTACGGCATTCCGACTTCGATGCCCCGGTTGCCGAAATTCAGTTGCCTTTGAATTTCGGGTAATCCCTCTTGAGCATGGATGCTTCTGCTACTTGTTCTACATCAGACTTCTTCCGCAAACGGCGAAACGCTTTGCCTCGGTGAGTTTCACGGCATTCCGACTTCGATGCCCCGGTTGCCGAAATTTAGTTGCCTTTGAATTTCGGGTGATCCCTCTTGAGCCTGTATGCTTCTGCTACTTGTTCTAAATCAGACTTCTTCCACAAACGGCAAAACGCTTTGACTCGGTGAGTTTCGCGGCATTCCGACTTCGATTCCCTGTTTGCCGAAATTCAGAACCTTTGAATTTCGGGTGATCCCTCTTGAGCATGTATGCTTCTGCTACTTGTTCTACATTAGACTTCTTCCGCAAACAGGGCAACGCTTTGCCTTGGTGACTTTCGCGGCATTCCGACTTCGATGCCCCGGTCGCCGAAATTCAGTTGCCTTTGGATTTCAGGGGATCTCTCTTGAGCATGTATGCTTCTGCTACTTGTTCTAGATCAGACTTTTTCCACAAACGGAGAAACGCTTTGACTCGGTGAGTTTCGCGGCATTCCGACTTCGATGCCCTGGTTGTTGAAATTCAGTTGCCTTTGATTTTCAGGTGATCCCTCATGTGCATGTATGCTTCTGCTACTTGTTCTACATCAGACTTCTTCCGGAAATGGCGAAACGCTTTGCCTCGGTGTGTTTCGCGGCATTCCGACTTCGATGTCCCGGTTGCCGAAATCCAGTTGCCTTTGGATTTCGGGGGATCCCTCTTGAGGATGTATGCTTCTGCTACTTGTTCTACATCAGACTTCTTCGGCAAACGGCGAAACGCTTTGCCTCGGTGAGTTTCACGGCATTCCGAAATTGATGCCCCGGTTCCCGAAATTTAGTTGCCTTTGAATTTCGGGTGATCCCTCTTGAGCATGTATGCTTCTGCTACTTGTTCTAAATCAAATTTCTTCTGCAAACGGCGAAACGCTTTGACACGGTGAGTTTCGCGGCATTCCGACTTCGATTCCCCGTTTGCCGAAATTCAGTTACCTTTGGATTTCGGGTGATCCCTCTTGAGCATGTATGCTTCTGCTACTTGTTCTAAATCAGACTTCTTCCGCAAACGGTGAAACGCTTTGACTCGATAAGTTTCGCGGCATTCCGACTTCGATGCCCCGGTTGCCGAAATTCAGTTGTGTTTGAATTTCGGGTGATCCCTCTTGAGCATGGATGCTTCTGCTACTTGTTCTACATCAGACTTGTTCCGCAAACGGCGAAACGCTTTGCCTCAGTGAGTTTCACGGCAGTCCGACTTCGATTCCCCGGTTGCCGAAATTTAGTTGCCTTTGAATTTCGGGTGATCCCTCTTGAGCATGTATGCTTCTGCTACTTGTACTACATCAGACTTCTTCCGTAACCGGCGAAACGCTTTTCCTCGGTGAGTTTTACGGCATTCCGACTTCGATGCCCCGGTTGCCGAAATTTTGTTGCCTTTGAATTTCGGGTGATCCCTCTTGAGGATGTATGCTTCTGCTACTTGTTCTAAATCAGACTTCTTCCGCAAACGGTGAAACGCTTTGACTCGGTAAGTTTCGCGGCATTCCGACTTCGATGCCACGGTTGCCGAAATTCAGTTGTGTTTGAATTTCGGGTGATCCCTCTTGAGCATGTATGCTTCTGCTACTTGTTCTACATCATACTTCTTCCGCAAACGTCGAAACGCTTTGCCTCGGTGAGTTTTGCGGCATTCCGACTTCGATGCCCCGGTTGCTGAAATTCAGTTGCCTTTGAATTTCTGGTGATCCCTCATGTGCATGTATACTTCTGCTACTTGTTCTACATCAAACGTCTTCCGAAAATGGCGAAACGCTTTGCCTCGGTGAGTTTCGCGGCATTCCGACTTCGATGCCCCGGTTGCCGAAATTCAGTTGCCTTTGGATTTCGGGGGTCCCTCTTTAGCATGTATGCTTCTGCTACTTGTTCTACATCAGACTTCTTCCGCAAACGTCGAAATGCTTTGCCTCGGTGAGTTTCGCGGCATTCCGACTTCGATGCCCCGGTTGTTGAAATTCAGTTGCCTTTGAATTTCAGGTGATCCCTCATGTGCATGTATGCTTCTGCTACTTGTTCTACATCAGACTTCTTCCGAAAATGGCGAAACGCTTTGCCTCGGTGTGTTTCGCGGCATTCCGACTTCGATGTCCCGGTTGCCGAAATCCAGTTGCCTTTGGATTTCGGGGGATCCCTCTTGAGCATGTATGCTTCTGCTACTTGTTCTACATCAGACTTCTTCGGCAAACGGCGAAACGCTTTGCCTCGGTGAGTTTCACGGCATTCCGAAATCGATGCCCCGGTTCCCAAAATTTAGTTGCCTTTGAATTTCGGGTGATCCCTCTTGAGCATGTATGCTTCTGCTACTTGTTCTAAATCAAATTTCTTCCGCAAACGGCGAAACGCTTTGACTCGGTGAGGTTCGCGGCATTCCGACTTCGATTCCCCGTTTGCCGAAATTCAGTTACCTTTGGATTTCGGGTGATCCCTCTTGAGCATGTATGCTTCTGCTACTTGTTCTAAATCAGACTTCTTCCGCAAACGGTGAAACGCTTTGACTCGGTAAGTTTCGCGGCGTTTCGACTTCGATGCCCCGGTTTGCCGAAATTCAGTTGCCTTTGAATTTCCGGTGATCCCTCTTGAGCATGTATGCTTCTGCTACTTGTTCTACTTATGACTTCTTCCGCAAACGTCGAAACGCTTTGCCTCTGTGAGATTCGCGACATTCCGACTTTGATGCCCCGGCTGCCTAAATTCAGTTGCCTTTGAATTTCGGGTGATCCCTCTTGAGCATGTATGCTTCTGCTACTTGTTCTACATCAGACTTCTTCCGCAAACGGTGAAACGCTTTGACTCGGTAAGTTTCGCGGCATTCCGACTTCGATGCCCCGGTTGCCGAAATTCAGTTGTGTTTGAATTTCGGGTGATCCCTCTTGAGCATGGATGCTTCTGCTACTTGTTCTACATCAGACTTGTTCCGCAAACGGCGAAACGCTTTGCCTCGGTGAGTTTCACGGCAGTCCGACTTCGATTCCCCGGTTGCCGAAATTTAGTTGCCTTTGAATTTCGGGTGATCCCTCTTGAGCATGTATGCTTCTGCTACTTGTACTACATCAGACTTCTTCCGCAACCGGCGAAACGCTTTTCCTCGGTGAGTTTTACGGCATTCCGACTTCGATGCCCCGGTTGCCGAAATTTTGTTGCCTTTGAATTTCGGGTGATCCCTCTTGAGGATGTATGCTTCTGCTACTTGTTCTAAATCAGACTTCTTCCGCAAACGGTGAAACGCTTTGACTCGGTAAGTTTCGCGGCATTCCGACTTCGATGCCCCGGTTGCCGAAATTCAGTTGTGTTTGAATTTCGGGTGATCCCTCTTGAGCATGTATGCTTCTGCTACTTGTTCTACATCAGACTTCTTCCGCAAACGTCGAAACGCTTTGCCTCGGTGAGTTTTGCGGCATTCCGACTTCGATGCCCCGGTTGCTGAAATTCAGTTGCCTTTGAATTTCTGGTGATCCCTCATGTGCATGTATACTTCTGCTACTTGTTCTACATCAGACGTCTTCCGAAAATGGCGAAACGCTTTGCCTCGGTGAGTTTCGCGGCATTCCGACTTCGATGCCCCGGTTGCCGAAATTCAGTTGCCTTTGGATTTCGGGGGTCCCTCTTTAGCATGTATGCTTCTGCTACTTGTTCTACATCAGACTTCTTCCGCAAACGTCGAAATGCTTTGCCTCGGTGAGTTTCGCGGCATTCCGACTTCGATGCCCCGGTTGTTGAAATTCAGTTGCCTTTGAATTTCAGGTGATCCCTCATGTGCATGTATGCTTCTGCTACTTGTTCTACATCAGACTTCTTCCGCAACCGGCGAAACGCTTTTCCTCGGTGAGTTTTACGGCATTCCGACTTCGATGCCTCAGTTGCCGAAATTTTGTTGCCTTTGAATTTCGGGTGATCCCTCTTGAGCATGTATGCTTCTGCTACTTGTTCTAAATCAGACTTCTTCCGCAACAGCGAAAAAGCTTTGACTCGGTAAGTTTCGCGGCATTCCGACTTCGATGCCCCGGTTGCCGAAATTCAGTTGCCTTTGAATTTCGGGTGATCCCTCTTGAGCATGGATGCTTCTGCTACTTGTTCTATATCAGACTTGTTCCGCAAACGGCGAAACACTTTGCCTCGGTGAGTTTCACGGCATTCATACTTCGATGCCCTGATTGCCAAAATTTAGGTGCCTTTGAATTTCGGGTGATCCCTCTTGAGCATGTATGCTTCTGCTACTTGTTCTAAATCAGACTTCTTCCGCAACAGCGAAAAAGCTTTGACTCGGTAAGTTTCGCGGCATTCCGACTTCGATGCCCCGGTTGCCGAAATTCAGTTGCCTTTGAATTTCGGGTGATCCCTCTTGAGCATGGATGCTTATGCTACTTGTTCTATATCAGACTTCTTCCGCAAACGGCGAAACGCTTTGCCTCGGTGAGTTTCACGGCATTCATACTTCGATGCCATGATTGCCAAAATTTAGTTGCCTTTGAATTTCGGGTGATCCCTCTTGAGCATGTATGCTTCTGCTACTTGTTCTACATCAGACTTGTTCCGCAAACGGCGAAACGCTTTGCCTCGGTGAGTTTCACGGCATTCCGACTTCGATTCCCCGGTTGCCGAAATTTAGTTGCCTTTGAATTTCGGGTGATCCCTCTTGAGCATGTATGCTTCTGCTACTTGTTCTACATCAGACTTCTTCCGCAACCGGCGAAACGCTTTTCCTCGGTGAGTTTTACGGCATTCCGACTTCGATGCCTCGGTTGCCGAAATTTTATTGCCTTTGAATTTCGGGTGATCCCTCTTGAGCATTGATTAGTACTTAAAAGTGCATGTTTATCAAGGTTTTATATCATCATTTTGCACTTGAAGTATCAATAACTCCTTAACTAAAGCATGTTTTATGATAACAAGCTTGATACTATAAGATACCTTAATTTATGGTAAATGCTCATCTTATATGCAGGCCTATCACATAAATAAAAGGATTGATTGATGAGTTTAAGTATTGAAAGTGAAAGGACAAAGAGATGGCCAAACTTAGAAAAGAGATGTCGGTGCAGTCCAAACCGGAACATTGCTCGGTAATTGGATCATATCTGGAGCTCTAGATTTCGGATTTAGGTCCACTTTATATGGATGGAAAGGTAAGACAAAGGCCTACAACTTTCATGAGGAGCCCAAGATTTGAAAAGGTCGTTTTGAAGTCCAAATTGAAGGAACAACGAAGAAGTCCGAAGCTGTCCTGCAGCCCAAACACTATTTAGTGTTCAACCCATATCTTGAGTTCTAGAAGTCCAAATGACCTCATCTTTTTTTTGTTGGAAAGCTAAGACAATTTCCTAGAACATTCCTGAGGATTCTGGGCAAATTATGATGTTAGCAATGACGTCTTGATCAGACAAGAAGATAAGGATTGTTATCTAGTCAAGATGTGGCCACCCACTCATCAATTAGTCAACAAATCAATAGTTCCAAATTTTGGCCTATAAAAGGAGGCACTTACCATGTATTGAGGCATCTTGGTGTTCAGATCAAGATCATGCTATTGCTTTCTCTCTTTGTATTGCTTATGTCTTGCTTTTATTAATATCAAGTTTATGCACTTCATTTCCTTTCCTTTACTTAGTTAACCTCTTTCTCATTTATGTTCTTATCTTGTTCATTTATGTTTCTTTATTTCATTATGTTCAGCTAAGTTAATTATGTCAAGGTGAAAAGGGTACACTAATGGTGTAAGAATAAGTATAATATAAACTTACATGGACTTTAACGTTGGATACTAACATGTTTTATATTTGTTATCTTGTTCACTTTTAATACTTTGCTTGTTAAATGGTTAATCTAGATTTATGTTGTATAATATTTAGTACAACAAATACTTGGCACTTTCATAGCCCATACTGTATGGTTTAACCGACACCTGAGCTATGAAAGGAACTTGATTTGTTGTTAACATAAGTTATAATCATGAATGCCTGCCAACATTTACAAGTATTAGCTTTATTCGAATAAGATAATTAATGTAATCATGTTAACAATTTATAATCTGATTGGAACCTCCTTTATGTGTGGTTTCCAATTGAGTAATAAGAGTTTATATTATACTTGTTTGAAGTACCATTAGTGGATCCTCTAACCTTGACATTTGTTTTTATCATTGTTTAATCCTTACGTTAATCTTTCATCTCAAAGTTCTCATTAATTTCTTCATCTTCTGCTTTTATTATTATTATTATTGTTATTATTTACATTCTGTCTATATTATATAATATATATCTTTGATCTTTTCATAAACTCAGTATATAGGCTGGAAACCTGTGACCCGATCTTTTAGATCATTCTCAGGTATAACAACGCCACGTACTGAGTATTATTATTGTTATTATTGTTGTTATTGTTGTTGTTGTTGTATTATTATTTATAATTTATACAATTAACCTCTCTGTGGTTCGACCCCGGTCTTGCCGGGTTATTTATTACTTCGACACTCCTGCACTTGGGAAAAGACATCAATCTTTTGGTCGTGTCAAGCATGTATGCTTCTGCTACTTATTCTAAATCAGACTTCTTCCGCAACAGCGAAAAAGCTTTGACACGGTAAGTTTCGCGGCATTCCGACTTCGATGCCCCGGTTGCCGAAATTCAGTTGCCTTTGAATTTCGGGTGATCCCTCTTGAGCATGGATGCTTCTGCTACTTGTTCTATATCAGACTTCTTCCGCAAACGGCGAAACGCTTTGCCTCGGTGAGTTTCACGGAATTCATACTTCGATGCCCTGATTGCCAAAATTGAGTTGCCTTTGAATTTCGGGTGATCCCTCTTGAGCATGTATGCTTCTGCTACTTGTTCTAAATCAGACTTCTTCCGCAACAGCGAAAAAGCTTTTACTCGGTAAGTTTCGCGGCATTCCGACTTCGATGCCCCGGTTGCCGAAATTCAGTTGCCTTTGAATTTCGGGTGATCCCTCTTGAGCATGGATGCTTATGCTACTTGTTTTATATCAAACTTCTTCCGCAAACGGCGAAACGCTTTGCCTCGGTGAGTTTCACGGCATTCATACTTCGATGCCATGATTGCCAAAATTTAGTTGCCTTTGAATTTCGGGTGATCCCTCTTGAGCATGTATGCTTCTGCTACTTGTTCTAAATCAGACTTCTTCCGTAAACGGCGAAAAGCTTTGACTCGGTGAGTTTCGCGGCATTCCGACTTCGTTTCCCCGGTTGCTGAAATTCAGTTGCCTTTGAATTTCGGGTGATCCCTCATGTGCATGTATACTTCTGCTACTTGTTCTACATCAGAATTCTTCCGAAAATTGCGAAACGCTTTGCCTCGGTGTGTCTCGCGGCATTCCGACTTCGATGTCCCGGTTGCTGAAATTCAGTTGCCTTTGGATTTCGGGGGATCCCTCTTGAGCATGTATGCTTCTGCTACTTGTTCTACATCAGACTTCTTCAGCAAACGTCGAAATGCTTTGCCTCAGTGAGTTTCGCGGCATTCCGACTTCGATGCCCCGGTTGTTGAAATTCAGTTGCCTTTGAATTTCAGGTGATCCCTCATGTGCATGTATGCTTCTGCTACTTGTTCTACATCAGACTTCTTCCGGAAATGGCGAAACGCTTTGCCTCGGTGTGTTTCGCGGCATTCCGACTTCGATGTCCCGGTCGCCGAAATCCAGTTGCCTTTGGATTTCGGGGGATCCCTCTTGAGCATGTATGCTTCTGCTACTTGTTCTACATCAGACTTCTTTGGCAAACGGCGAAACGCTTTGCCTCGGTGAGTTTCACGGCATTCCGACTTCGATGCCCCGTTTGCCAAAATTTAGTTGCCTTTGAATTTCCGGTGATCCCTCTTGAGCATGTATGCTTCTGCTACTTGTTCTAAATCAGACTTCTTCCGCAAACGGCGAAACGCTTTGACTCGAGAAGTTTCGCGGCATTCCGACTTCGATTCCCTGTTTGCCGAAATTCAGTTGCCTTTGAATTTCGGGTGATCCCTCTTGAGCATGTATGCTTCTGCTACTTGTTCTAAATCAGACTTCTTCCGCAAACAGCGAAACACTTTGACTCGGTGAGTTTCGCGGCATTTAGACTTCGATGCCCCGGTCGCCGAAATTCAGTTGCCTTTGGATTTCGAGGGATCCCTCTTGAGCATGTATGCTTCTGCTACTTATTCTACATCAGACTTCTTCCGCAAACGTCGAAACGCTTTGCCTCGGTGTGTTTCGTGGCATTCCGACTTCGATGCCCCGTTTGCCGAAATTTAGTTGCCTTTGAATTTTGGGTGATCCCTCATGTGCATGTATACTTCTGCTACTTGTTCTACATCAGACTTCTTCCGAAAATGGCGAAACGCTTTGCCTCGGTGTGTCTCGCGGCATTCCAACTTCGATGTCCCGGTTGCCGAAATTCAGTTGCCTTTGGATTTCAGGGGATCCCTCTTGAGCATGTATGCTTCTGCAACTTGTTCTACATCAGACTTCTTCCACAAACATCGAAACGCTTTGCCTCGGTGAGTTTCGCGGCATTCCGACATCGATGCCCCGGTTGTTGAAATTCAGTTGCCTTTGAATTTCAGGTGATCCCTCATGTGCATGTATGCTTCTGCTACTTGTTCTACATCAGACTTCTTCCGGAAATTGCGAAACGCTTTGCCTCGATGTGTTTCGCGGCATTTCGACTTCGATTTCCCGATTGCCGAAATTCAGTTGCCTTTGGATTTCGGGGGATCCCTCTTGAGCATGTATGCTTCTGCTACTTGTTCTATATCAGACTTCTTCCGCAAACGGGGAAACGCTTTGACTCGGTGAATTTCGCTGCATTCCGACTTCGATTCCCCGTTTGCCGAAATTCAGTTGCCTTTGGATTTCGGGTGATCCCTCTTGAGCATGTATGCTTCTGCTACTTGTTCTAAATCAGACATCTTCCGCAAATGGTGAAATGCTTTGACTTAGAGAGTTTCGCGGCATTCCGACTAATATGCCCGGGTTGCCGAAATTCAGTTGCCTTTGAATTTCGGGTGATCCCTCTTGAGCATGTATGCTTCTGCTACTTGTTCTACATCAGACTTCTTCCGCAAACGGCGAAACGCTTTCACTCGGTGAGTTTCGCGGCATTCTAACTTCGATGCCCCGGTTGCCGAAATTCAGTTGTCTTTGCATTTCGGGTGATCCCTCTTGAGCATGTATGCTTCTGTTACTTGTTCTACATCAGATTTCTTCCGCGAACGTCGAAACGCTTTGCCTCGATAAGTTTCGCGGCATTCCGACTTCGATGCCCCGGTTGCCGAAATTCAGTTGCCTTTGAATTTCTGGTGATCCCTCTTGAGCATGGATGCTTCTGCAACTTGTTCTACATTAGACTTGTTCCGCAAACGTGGAAACGCTTTGCCTCGGTGAGTTTCGCGGCATTCCAACTTCGATGCCCCGGTTGTTGAAATTCAGTTGCCTTTGAATTTCGGGTGATCCCTCATGTGCATGTATGCTTCTGCTACTTGTTCTATATCAGACTTCTTCCGCAAACGGGGAAACGCTTTGACTCGGTGAATTTCACGGCATTCCGACTTCGATTCCCCGTTTGCCGAAATTCAGTTGCCTTTGGATTTCGGGTGATCCCTCTTGAGCATGTATGCTTCTGCTACTTGTTCTATATCAGACTTCTTCCGCAAACGGGGAAACGCTTTGACTCGGTGAATTTCATGGCATTCCGACTTCGAACACTCTTTTGAGGAAATTCAGTTGCCTTTGGATTTCGGGTGATCCGTCTTGAGCATGTATGCTTATGCTACTTGTTGTAAATCAGACTTCTTCCGCAAATGACGAAATTCAGTTGCCTTTGGATTTCGGGGGATCCCTCTTGAGCATGTATGCTTCTGCTACTTGTTCTATATCAGACTTCTTCCGCAAACGGGGAAACGCTTTGACTCGGTGAATTTCGCGGCATTCCGACTTCGATGCCCCGGTTGCCGAAATTCAGTTGCCTTTGAATTTCGGGCGATCCCTCTTGAGCATGTATGCTTCTGCTACTTGTTCTATATTAGACTTCTTCCGCAAACGGGGAAACGCTTTGACTCGGTGAATTTCGCGGCATTCCGACTTCGATTCCCCGTTTGCCGAAATTTAGTTGCCTTTGAATTTCGGGTGATCCCTCTTGAGCATGTATTGTTCTGCTTCTTGTTCTAAATCAGACTTCTTCCGCAAACTGCAAAACGATTTGACTCGGTGAGTTTCGCGGCATTCCGACTTCGATTCCCTGTTTGCCGAAATTCAGTTGCCTTTGAATTTCGGGTGATCCCTCTTGAGCATGTATGCTTCTGCTACTTGTTCTAAATCAGACTTCTTCCGCAAACAGCGAAACACTTTGACTCGGTGCGTTTCGCGGCATTCCGACTTCGATTCCCTGTTTGCCGAAATTCAGTTGCCTTTGAATTTCGGGTGATCCCTCTTGAGCATGTAAGCTTCTGCTACTTGTTCTACATCAAACTTCTTCCGCAAACGGCGAAACGCTTTGACTCGGTAAGTTTCGCGGCATTCCGAATTCGATGCCCCGGTTGCCGAAATTCAGTTGTCTTTCGGGTGATCCTTCTTGAGCATGGATGCTTCTGCTACTTGTTCTACATCAGACTTCTTCCGCAAACGTCGAAACACTTTGCCTCGATGAGTTTCACGGCATTCCGACTTCGATGCCCCGGTTGCCGAAATTTAGTTGCCTTTGAATTTCGGGTGATACCTCTTGAGCATGTATGCTTCTGCTACTTGTTCTAAATCAGACTTCTTCCGCAAACGGCGAAACGCTTTGACTCGGTAAGTTTCCCGGCATTCCGACTTCGATGCCCCGGTTGCCGAAATTCAGTTGCCTTTGAATTTCGGGTGATCCCTCTTGAGCATGGATGCTTCTGCTACTTGTTCTACATCAGACTTCTTCCGCAAACGGTGAAACGCTTTGCCTCGATGAGTTTCACGGCATTCCGAATTCGATGCCCCGATTGCCGAAATTTAGTTGCCTTTGAATTTCGGGTGATCCCTCTTGAGCATGTATGCTTCTGCTACTTGTTCTAAATCAGACTTCTTCCGCAAACGGCGAAACGCTTTGACTCGGTGAGTTTCGCGGCATTCCGACTTTGATTCCCTGTTTGCCGAAATTCAGTTGCCTTTGAATTTCGGGTGATCCCTCTTGAGCATGTATTGTTCTGCTTCTTGTTCTAAATCAGACTTCTTCCGCAAACTGCAAAACGCTTTGACTCGGTGAGTTTCACGGCATTCCGACTTCGATTCCCTGTTTGCCGAAATTCAGTTGCCTTTGAATTTCGGGTGATCCCTCTTGAGCATGTATGCTTCTGCTACTTGTTCTAAATCAGACTTCTTCCGCAAACAGCGAAACACTTTGACTCGGTGCGTTTCGCGGCATTCCAACTTCGATTCCCTGTTTGCCGAAATTCAGTTGCCTTTGAATTTCGGGTGATCCCTCTTGAGCATGTAAGCTTCTGCTACTTGTTCTACATCAAACTTCTTCCGCAAACGGCGAAACGCTTTGACTCGGTAAGTTTCGCGGCATTCCGAATTCGATGCCCCGGTTGCCGAAATTCAGTTGTCTTTCGGGTGATCCTTCTTGAGCATGGATGCTTCTGCTACTTGTTCTACATCAGACTTCTTCCGCAAACGTCGAAATGCTTTGCGTCGATGAGTTTCACGGCATTCCGACTTCGATGCCCCGGTTGCCGAAATTCAGTTGCCTTTGGATTTCGGGGGATCCCTCTTGAGCATGTATGCTTCTGCTACTTGTTCTACATCAGACTTCTTCCACAAACGTCGAAACGCTTTGCCTCGGTGAGTTTCGCGGCATTCCGACATCGATGCCCCGGTTGTGGAAATTCAGTTGCCTTTGAATTTCAGGTGATCCCTCATGTGCATGTATGCTTCTGCTACTTGTTCTACATCAGACTTCTTCCGGAAATTGCGAAACGCTTTGCCTCGATGTGTTTCGCGGCATTTCGACTTCGATTTCCCGATTGCCGAAATTCAGTTGCCTTTGGATTTCGGGGGATCCCTCTTGAGCATGTATGCTTCTGCTACTTGTTCTATATCAGACTTCTTCCGCAAACGGGGAAACGCTTTGACTCGGTGAATTTCGCGGCATTCCGACTTCGATTCCCCGTTTGCCGAAATTCAGTTGCCTTTGGATTTCGGGTGATCCCTCTTGAGCATGTATGCTTCTGCTACTTGTTCTAAATCAGACATCTTCCGCAAATGGTGAAATGCTTTGACTCAGAGAGTTTCGCGGCATTCCGACTAATATGCCCGGGTTGCCGAAATTCAGTTGCCTTTGAATTTCGGGTGATCCCTCTTGAGCATGTATGCTTCTGCTACTTGTTCTACATCAGACTTCTTCCGCAAACGGCGAAACGCTTTCACTCGGTGAGTTTCGCGGCATTCTAACTTCGATGCCCCGATTGCCGAAATTCAGTTGTCTTTGCATTTCGGGTGATCCCTCTTGAGCATGTATGCTTCTGCTACTTGTTCTAAATCAGACTTCTTCCGCAAACGGCGAAACGCTTTGACTCGGTAAGTTTCCCGGCATTCCGACTTCGATGCCCCGGTTACCGAAATTCAGTTGCCTTTGAATTTCGGGTGATCCCTCTTGAGCATGGATGCTTCTGCTACTTGTTCTACATCAGACTTCTTCCGCAAACATCGAAACGCTTTGCCTCGATGAGTTTCACGGCATTCCGACTTCCATGCCCCGGTTGCCGAAATTCAGTTGCCTTTGAATTTCGGGTGATCCCTCTTGAGCATGTAAGCTTCTGCTACTTGTTCTACATCAAACTTCTTCCGCAAACGGCGAAACGCTTTGACTCGGTAAGTTTCGTGGCATTCCGAATTCGATGCCCCGGTTGCCGAAATTCAATTGTCTTTCGGGTGATCCTTCTTGAGCATGGATGCTTCTGCTACTTGTTCTACATCAGACTTCTTCCGCAAACGTCGAAACGCTTTGCCTCGATGAGTTTCACGGCATTCCGACTTCCATGCCCCGGTTGCCGAAATTTAGTTGCCTTTGAATTTCGGGTGATACCTCTTGAGCATGTATGCTTCTGCTACTTGTTCTAAATCAGACTTCTTCTGCAAACGGCGAAACGCTTTGACTCGGTAAGTTTCCCGGCATTCCGACTTCGATGCCCCGGTTACCGAAATTCAGTTGCCTTTGAATTTCGGGTGATCCCTCTTGAGCATGGATGCTTCTGCTACTTGTTCTACATCAGACTTCTTCCGTAAACGGTGAAACGCTTTGCCTCGATGAGTTTCACGGCATTCCGAATTCGATGCCCCGATTGCCGAAATTTAGTTGCCTTTGAATTTCGGGTGATCCCTCTTGAGCATGTATGCTTCTGCTACTTGTTCTAAATCAGACTTCTTCCGCAAACGGCGAAACGCTTTGACTCGGTGAGTTTCGCGGCATTCCGACTTTGATTCCCTGTTTGCCGAAATTCAGTTGCCTTTGAATTTCGGGTGATCCCTCTTGAGCATGTATTGTTCTGCTTCTTGTTCTAAATCAGACTTCTTCCGCAAACTGCAAAACGCTTTGACTCGGTGAGTTTCGCGGCATTCCGACTTCGATTCCCTGTTTGCCGAAATTCAGTTGCCTTTGAATTTCGGGTGATCCCTCTTGAGCATGTATGCTTCTGCTACTTGTTATAAATCAGACTTCTTCCGCAAACGGCGAAACGCTTTGACTCGGTGAGTTTCGCGGCATTCCGACTTTGATTCCCTGTTTGCCGAAATTCAGTTGCCTTTGAATTTCGGGTGATCCCTCTTGAGCATGTATTGTTCTGCTTCTTGTTCTAAATCAGACTTCTTCCGCAAACTGCAAAACGCTTTGACTCGGTGAGTTTCACGGCATTCCGACTTCGATTCCCTGTTTGCCGAAATTCAGTTGCCTTTGAATTTCGGGTGATCCCTCTTGAGCATGTATGCTTCTGCTACTTGTTCTAAATCAGACTTCTTCCGCAAACAGCGAAACACTTTGACTCGGTCCGTTTCGCGGCATTCCAACTTCGATTCCCTGTTTGCCGAAATTCAGTTGCCTTTGAATTTCGGGTGATCCCTCTTGAGCATGTAAGCTTCTGCTACTTGTTCTACATCAAACTTCTTCCGCAAACGGCGAAACGCTTTGACTCGGTAAGTTTCGCGGCATTCCGAATTCGATGCCCCGGTTGCCGAAATTCAGTTGTCTTTCGGGTGATCCTTCTTGAGCATGGATGCTTCTGCTACTTGTTCTACATCAGACTTCTTCCGCAAACGTCGAAACGCTTTGCCTCGATGAGTTTCACGGCATTCCGACTTCGATGCCCCGGTTGCCGAAATTTAGTTGCCTTTGGATTTCGAGGGATCCCTCTTGAGCATGTATGCTTCTGCTACTTGTTCTACATCAGACTTCTTCCGCAAACGTCGAAACGCTTTGCCTCGGTGTGTTTCGCGGCATTCCGACTTCGATGCCCCGGTTGCCGAAATTTAGTTGCCTTTGAATTTTGGGTGATCCCTCATGTGCATGTATACTTCTGCTACTTGTTCTACATCAGACTTCTTCCGAAAATGGCGAAACGCTTTGCCTCGGTGTGTCTCGCGGCATTCCAACTTCGATGACCCGGTTGCCGAAATTCAGTTGCCTTTGGATTTCGGGGGATCCCTCTTGAGCATGTATGCTTCTGCTACTTGTTCTACATCAGACTTCTTCCACAAACGTCGAAACGCTTTTCCTCGGTGAGTTTCGCGGCATTCCGACATCGATGCCCCGGTTGTGGAAATTCAGTTGCCTTTGAATTTCAGGTGATCCCTCATGTGCATGTATGCTTCTGCTACTTGTTCTACATCAGACTTCTTCCGGAAATTGCGAAACGCTTTGCCTCGATGTGTTTCGCAGCATTTCGACTTCGATTTCCCGATTGCCGAAATTCAGTTGCCTTTGGATTTCGGGGGATCCCTCTTGAGCATGTATGCTTCTGCTACTTGTTCTATATCAGACTTCTTCCGCAAACGGGGAAACGCTTTGACTCGGTGAATTTCGCGGCATTCCGACTTCGATTCCCTGTTTGCCGAAATTCAGTTGCCTTTGAATTTCGGGTGATCCCTCTTGAGCATGTAAGCTTCTGCTACTTGTTCTACATCAAACTTCTTCCGCAAACGGCGAAACGCTTTGACTCGGTAAGTTTCGCGGCATTCCGAATTCGATGCCCCGGTTGCCGAAATTCAATTGTCTTTCGGGTGATCCTTCTTGAGCATGGATGCTTCTGCTACTTGTTCTACATCAGACTTCTTCCGCAAACGTCGAAACGCTTTGCCTCGATGAGTTTCACGGCATTCCGACTTCCATGCCCCGGTTGCCGAAATTTAGTTGCCTTTGAATTTCAGGTGATACCTCTTGAGCATGTATGCTTCTGCTACTTGTTCTAAATCAGACTTCTTCCGCAAACGGCGAAACGCTTTGACTCGGTAAGTTTCCCGGCATTCCGACTTCGATGCCCCGGTTACCGAAATTCAGTTGCCTTTGAATTTCGGGTGATCCCTCTTGAGCATGGATGCTTCTGCTACTTGTTCTACATCAGACTTCTTCCGCAAACGGTGAAACGCTTTGCCTCGATGAGTTTCATGGCATTCCGAATTCGATGCCCCGATTGCCGAAATTTAGTTGCCTTTGAATTTCGGGTGATCCCTCTTGAGCATGTATGCTTCTGCTACTTGTTCTAAATCAGACTTCTTCCGCAAACGGCGAAACGCTTTGACTCGGTGAGTTTCGCGGCATTCCGACTTTGATTCCCTGTTTGCCGAAATTCAGTTGCCTTTGAATTTCGGGTGATCCCTCTTGAGCATGTATTGTTCTGCTTCTTGTTCTAAATCAGACTTCTTCCGCAAACTGCAAAACGCTTTGACTCGGTGAGTTTCACGGCATTCCGACTTCGATTCCCTGTTTGCCGAAATTCAGTTGCCTTTGAATTTCGGGTGATCCCTCTTGAGCATGTATGCTTCTGCTACTTGTTCTAAATCAGACTTCTTCCGCAAACAGCGAAACACTTTGACTCGGTGCGTTTCGCGGCATTCCAACTTCGATTCCCTGTTTGCCGAAATTCAGTTGCCTTTGAATTTCGGGTGATCCCTCTTGAGCATGTAAGCTTCTGCTACTTGTTCTACATCAAACTTCTTCCGCAAACGGCGAAACGCTTTGACTCAGTAAGTTTCGCGGCATTCCGAATTCGATGCCCCGGTTGCCGAAATTCAGTTGTCTTTCGGGTGATCCTTCTTGAGCATGGATGCTTCTGCTACTTGTTCTACATCAGACTTCTTCCGCAAACGTCGAAACGCTTTGCCTCGATGAGTTTCACGGCATTCCGACTTCGATGCCCCGGTTGCCGAAATTTAGTTGCCTTTGGATTTCGAGGGATCCCTCTTGAGCATGTATGCTTCTGCTACTTGTTCTACATCAGACTTCTTCCGCAAACGTCGAAACGCTTTGCCTCGGTGTGTTTCGCGGCATTCCGACTTCGATGCCCCGGTTGCCGAAATTTAGTTGCCTTTGAATTTTGGGTGATCCCTCATGTGCATGTATACTTCTGCTACTTGTTCTACATCAGACTTCTTCCGAAAATGGCGAAACGCTTTGCCTCGGTGTGTCTCGCGGCATTCCAACTTCGATGACCCGGTTGCCGAAATTCAGTTGCCTTTGGATTTCGGGGGATCCCTCTTGAGCATGTATGCTTCTGCTACTTGTTCTACATCAGACTTCTTCCACAAACGTCGAAACGCTTTTCCTCGGTGAGTTTCGCGGCATTCCGACATCGATGCCCCGGTTGTGGAAATTCAGTTGCCTTTGAATTTCAGGTGATCCCTCATGTGCATGTATGCTTCTGCTACTTGTTCTACATCAGACTTCTTCCGGAAATTGCGAAACGCTTTGCCTCGATGTGTTTCGCGGCATTTCGACTTCGATTTCCCGATTGCCGAAATTCAGTTGCCTTTGGATTTCGGGGGATCCCTCTTGAGCATGTATGCTTCTGCTACTTGTTCTATATCAGACTTCTTCCGCAAACGGGGAAACGCTTTGACTCGGTGAATTTCGCGGCATTCCGACTTCGATTCCCCGTTTGCCGAAATTCAGTTGCCTTTGGATTTCGGGTGATCCCTCTTGAGCATGTATGCTTCTGCTACTTGTTCTAAATCAGACATCTTCCGCAAATGGTGAAATGCTTTGACTCAGAGAGTTTCGCGGCATTCCGACTAATATGCCCGGGTTGCCGAAATTCAGTTGCCTTTGAATTTCGGGTGATCCCTCTTGAGCATGTATGCTTCTGCTACTTGTTCTACATCAGACTTCTTCCGCAAACGGCGAAACGCTTTCACTCGGTGAGTTTCGCGGCATTCTAACTTCGATGCCCCGATTGCCGAAATTCAGTTGTCTTTGCATTTCGGGTGATCCCTCTTGAGCATGTATGCTTCTGCTACTTGTTCTAAATCAGACTTCTTCCGCAAACGGCGAAACGCTTTGACTCGGTAAGTTTCCCGGCATTCCGACTTCGATGCCCCGGTTACCGAAATTCAGTTGCCTTTGAATTTCGGGTGATCCCTCTTGAGCATGGATGCTTCTGCTACTTGTTCTACATCAGACTTCTTCCGCAAACGTCGAAACGCTTTGCCTCGATGAGTTTCACGGCATTCCGACTTCCATGCCCCGGTTGCCGAAATTCAGTTGCCTTTGAATTTCGGGTGATCCCTCTTGAGCATGTAAGCTTCTGCTACTTGTTCTACATCAAACTTCTTCCGCAAACGGCGAAACGCTTTGACTCGGTAAGTTTCGCGGCATTCCGAATTCGATGCCCCGGTTGCCGAAATTCAATTGTCTTTCGGGTGATCCTTCTTGAGCATGGATGCTTCTGCTACTTGTTCTACATCAGACTTCTTCCGCAAACGTCGAAACGCTTTGCCTCGATGAGTTTCACGGCATTCCGACTTCCATGCCCCGGTTGCCGAAATTTAGTTGCCTTTGAATTTCGGGTGATACCTCTTGAGCATGTATGCTTCTGCTACTTGTTCTAAATCAGACTTCTTCCGCAAACGGCGAAACGCTTTGACTCGGTAAGTTTCCCGGCATTCCGACTTCGATGCCCCGGTTACCGAAATTCAGTTGCCTTTGAATTTCGGGTGATCCCTCTTGAGCATGGATGCTTCTGCTACTTGTTCTACATCAGACTTCTTCCGTAAACGGTGAAACGCTTTGCCTCGATGAGTTTCACGGCATTCCGAATTCGATGCCCCGATTGCCGAAATTTAGTTGCCTTTGAATTTCGGGTGATCCCTCTTGAGCATGTATGCTTCTGCTACTTGTTCTAAATCAGACTTCTTCCGCAAACGGCGAAACGCTTTGACTCGGTGAGTTTCCCGGCATTCCGACTTCGATGCCCCGGTTACCAAAATTCAGTTGCCTTTGAATTTCGGGTGATCCCTCTTGAGCATGGATGCTTCTGCTACTTGTTCTACATCAGACTTCTTCCGCAAACGGTGAAACGCTTTGCCTCGATGAGTTTCAGGGCATTCCGAATTCGATGCCCCGATTGCCGAAATTTAGTTGCCTTTGAATTTCGGGTGATCCCTCTTGAGCATGTATGCTTCTGCTACTTGTTCTAAATCAGACTTCTTCCGCAAACGGCGAAACGCTTTGACTCGGTGAGTTTCGCGGCATTCCGACTTTGATTCCCTGTTTGCCGAAATTCAGTTGCCTTTGAATTTCGGGTGATCCCTCTTGAGCATGTATTGTTCTGCTTCTTGTTCTAAATCAGACTTCTTCCGCAAACTGCAAAACGCTTTGACTCGGTGAGTTTCACGGCATTCCGACTTCGATTCCCTGTTTGCCGAAATTCAGTTGCCTTTGAATTTCGGGTGATCCCTCTTGAGCATGTATGCTTCTGCTACTTGTTCTAAATCAGACTTCTTCCGCAAACAGCGAAACACTTTGACTCGGTGCGTTTCGCGGCATTCCAACTTCGATTCCCTGTTTGCCGAAATTCAGTTGCCTTTGAATTTCGGGTGATCCCTCTTGAGCATGTAAGCTTCTGCTACTTGTTCTACATCAAACTTCTTCCGCAAACGGCGAAACGCTTTGACTCGGTAAGTTTCGCGGCATTCCGAATTCGATGCCCCGGTTGCCGAAATTCAGTTGTCTTTCGGGTGATCCTTCTTGAGCATGGATGCTTCTGCTACTTGTTCTACATCAGACTTCTTCCGCAAACGTCGAAACGCTTTGCCTCGATGAGTTTCACGGCATTCCGACTTCGATGCCCCGGTTGCCGAAATTTAGTTGCCTTTGGATTTCGAGGGATCCCTCTTGAGCATGTATGCTTCTGCTACTTGTTCTACATCAGACTTCTTCCGCAAACGTCGAAACGCTTTGCCTCGGTGTGTTTCGCGGCATTCCGACTTCGATGCCCCGGTTGCCGAAATTTAGTTGCCTTTGAATTTTGGGTGATCCCTCATGTGCATGTATACTTCTGCTACTTGTTCTACATCAGACTTCTTCCGAAAATGGCGAAACGCTTTGCCTCGGTGTGTCTCGCGGCATTCCAACTTCGATGACCCGGTTGCCGAAATTCAGTTGCCTTTGGATTTCGGGGGATCCCTCTTGAGCATGTATGCTTCTGCTACTTGTTCTACATCAGACTTCTTCCACAAACGTCGAAACGCTTTTCCTCGGTGAGTTTCGCGGCATTCCGACATCGATGCCCCGGTTGTGGAAATTCAGTTGCCTTTGAATTTCAGGTGATCCCTCATGTGCATGTATGCTTCTGCTACTTGTTCTACATCAGACTTCTTCCGGAAATTGCGAAACGCTTTGCCTCGATGTGTTTCGCGGCATTTCGACTTCGATTTCCCGATTGCCGAAATTCAGTTGCCTTTGGATTTCGGGGGATCCCTCTTGAGCATGTATGCTTCTGCTACTTGTTCTATATCAGACTTCTTCCGCAAACGGGGAAACGCTTTGATTCGGTGAATTTCGCGGCATTCCGACTTCGATTCCCCGTTTGCCGAAATTCAGTTGCCTTTGGATTTCGGGTGATCCCTCTTGAGCATGTATGCTTCTGCTACTTGTTCTAAATCAGACATCTTCCGCAAATGGTGAAATGCTTTGACTCAGAGAGTTTCGCGGCATTCCGACTAATATGCCCGGGTTGCCGAAATTCAGTTGCCTTTGAATTTCGGGTGATCCCTCTTGAGCATGTATGCTTCTGCTACTTGTTCTACATCAGACTTCTTCCGCAAACGGCGAAACGCTTTCACTCGGTGAGTTTCGCGGCATTCTAACTTCGATGCCCCGATTGCCGAAATTCAGTTGTCTTTGCATTTCGGGTGATCCCTCTTGAGCATGTATGCTTCTGCTACTTGTTCTACATCAGACTTCTTCCGGAAATTGCGAAACGCTTTGCCTCGATGTGTTTCGCGGCATTTCGACTTCGATTTCCCGATTGCCGAAATTCAGTTGCCTTTGGATTTCGGGGGA
Source organism: Populus davidiana (assembly GCA_030145905.1). NCBI lineage: Eukaryota > Viridiplantae > Streptophyta > Magnoliopsida > Malpighiales > Salicaceae > Populus > Populus davidiana. The sequence goes on along the minus strand of CM057794.1, from coordinate 25,478,948 downwards.
TCCCTCTTGAGCATGTATGCTTCTGCTACTTGTTCTATATCAGACTTCTTCCGCAAACGGGGAAACGCTTTGACTCGGTGAATTTCGCGGCATTCCGACTTCGATTCCCCGTTTGCCGAAATTCAGTTGCCTTTGGATTTCGGGTGATCCCTCTTGAGCATGTATGCTTCTGCTACTTGTTCTATATCAGACTTCTTCCGCAAACGGGGAAACGCTTTGACTCGGTGAATTACATGGCATTCCGACTTCGAACACTCTTTTGAGGAAATTCAGTTGCCTTTGGATTTCGGGTGATCCGTCTTGAGCATGTATGCTTATGCTACTTGTTGTAAATCAGACTTCTTCCGCAAATGCTGAAATTCAGTTGTGTTTGAATTTCGGGTGATCCCTCTTGAGCATAGATGCTTCTGCTACTTGTTCTACATCAGACTTCTTCCGCAAATGGCTAAACGCTTTGCCTCGGTGTGTTTCGCAGCATTCCGACTTCGATGTCCCGGTTGCCGAAATTCAGTTGCCTTTGAATTTCGGGCGATCCCTCTTGAGCATGTATGCTTCTGCTACTTGTTCTATATTAGACTTCTTCCGCAAACGGGGAAACGCTTTGACTCGGTGAATTTCGCGGCATTCCGACTTCGATTCCCCGTTTGCCGAAATTTAGTTGCCTTTGAATTTCGGGTGATCCCTCTTGAGCATGTATTGTTCTGCTTCTTGTTCTAAATCAGACTTCTTCCGCAAACTGCAAAACGCTTTGACTCGGTGAGTTTCGCGGCATTCCGACTTCGATTCCCTGTTTGCCGAAATTCAGTTGCCTTTGAATTTCGGGTGATCCCTCTTGAGCATGTATGCTTCTGCTACTTGTTCTAAATCAGACTTCTTCCGCAAACAGCGAAACACTTTGACTCGGTGCGTTTCGCGGCATTCCGACTTCGATTCCCTGTTTGCCGAAATACAGTTGCCTTTGAATTTCGGGTGATCCCTCTTGAGCATGTAAGCTTCTGCTACTTGTTCTACATCAAACTTCTTCCGCAAACGGCGAAACGCTTTGACTCGGTAAGTTTCGCGGCATTCCGAATTCGATGCCCCGGTTGCCGAAATTCAGTTGTCTTTCGGGTGATCCTTCTTGAGCATGGATGCTTCTGCTACTTGTTCTACATCAGACTTCTTCCGCAAACGTCGAAACGCTTTGCCTCGATGAGTTTCACGGCATTCCGACTTCGATGCCCCGGTTGCCGAAATTTAGTTGCCTTTGAATTTCGGGTGATACCTCTTGAGCATGTATGCTTCTGCTACTTGTTCTAAATCAGACTTCTTCCGCAAACGGCGAAACGCTTTGACTCGGTAAGTTTCCCGGCATTCCGACTTCGATGCCCCGGTTGCCGAAATTCAGTTGCCTTTGAATTTCGGGTGATCCCTCTTGAGCATGGATGCTTCTGCTACTTGTTCTACATCAGACTTCTTCCGCAAACGGTGAAACGCTTTGCCTCGATGAGTTTCACGGCATTCCGAATTCGATGCCCCGATTGCCGAAATTTAGTTGCCTTTGAATTTCGGGTGATCCCTCTTGAGCATGTATGCTTCTGCTACTTGTTCTAAATCAGACTTCTTCCGCAAACGGCGAAACGCTTTGACTCGGTGAGTTTCGCGGCATTCCGACTTTGATTCCCTGTTTGCCGAAATTCAGTTGCCTTTGAATTTCGGGTGATCCCTCTTGAGCATGTATTGTTCTGCTTCTTGTTCTAAATCAGACTTCTTCCGCAAACTGCAAAACGCTTTGACTCGGTGAGTTTCGCGGCATTCCGACTTCGATTCCCTGTTTGCCGAAATTCAGTTGCCTTTGAATTTCGGGTGATCCCTCTTGAGCATGTATGCTTCTGCTACTTGTTATAAATCAGACTTCTTCCGCAAATGGGGAAACGCTTTGACTCCGTGAGTTTCGCGGCATTCCGACTTCAATGCCCGGGTTGCCGAAATTCAGTTGCCTTTGGATTTCGGGTGATCCATCTTGAGCATGGATGCTTCTGCTACTTGTTCTACATCATACTTCTTCCGCAAACGGCGAAACGCTTTCACTCGGTGAGTTTCGCGGCATTCTAACTTCGATGCCCCGGTTGCCGAAATTCATTTGTCTTTGCATTTCGGGTGATCCCTCTTGAGCATGTATGCTTCTGCTACTTGTTCTACATCAGATTTCTTCCGCGAACGTCAAAACGCTTTGCCTCGGTGAGTTTCACGGCATTCCGACTTCGATGCCCCGGTTGTCGAAATTCAGTTGCCTTTGAATTTTGGGTGATCCCTCTTGAGCATGTATGCTTCTGCTACTTGTTCTACATTAGACTTCTTCCGCAAACAGGGCAACGCTTTGCCTCGGTGACTTTCGCGGCATTCCGACTTCGATGCCCCGGTCGCCGAAATTCAGTTGCCTTTGGATTTCGGGGGATCTCTCTTGAGCATGTATGCTTCTGCTACTTGTTCTAGATCAGACTTTTTCCGTAAACGGGGAAACGCTTTGCCTTGGTGAGTTTCGCGGCATTCTGACTTCGATTCCCCGTTTGCCGAAATTCAGTTACCTTTGGATTTCGGGTGATCCCTCTTGAGCATGTATGCTTCTCCTACTTGTTCTAAATCAGACTTCTTCCGCAAACGGCGAAACGCTTTGACTCGGTAAGTTTCGCGGCATTCCGACTTCGATGCCCCGGTTGCCGAAATTCAGTTGTGCTTGAATTTCGGGTGATCCCTCTTGAGAATGGATGCTTCTGCTACTTGTTCCACATCAGACTTCTTCCGCAAACGGCGAAACGCTTTGCCTCGGTGAGTTTCCCGGCATTCCGACTTCGATGCCCCGGTTGCCGAAATTCAGTTGCCTTTGAATTTCGGGTGATCCCTCTTGAGCATGTATGCTTCTGCTACTTGTTCTACATCAGACTTCTTCCGCAAACGGCGAAACGCTTTGCCTCGGTGAGTTTTAAGGCATTCCGACTTCGATGCCCCGGTTGCCGAAATTTAGTTGCCTTTGAATTTCGGGTGATCCCTCTTGAGCATGTATGCTTCTGCTACTTGTTCTACATTAGACTTCTTCCGCAAACGGCGAAACGCTTGGCCTTGGTGAGTTTCGCGGCATTCCGACTTCGATGCCCCGGTTGCCGAAATTCAGTTGTCTTTGAATTTCGGGTGATCCCTCTTGACCATGGATGATTATGCTACTTGTTCTCAATCAGACTTCTTCCGCAAACGGCGAAACGCTTCGACTCGGTGAGTTTCGCGGCATTACGACTTCGATGCCACGGTCGCCGAAATTCAGTTGGCTTTGGATTTCGGGTGATCCCTCTTGAGCATGTATGCTTCTGCTACTTTTTCTAAATAAGACTTCTTCCGCAAATGGCGAAACGCTTTGACTCCGTGAGTTTTGCGACATTCCAACTTCGATGCCCCGGTTGCCGAAATTCAGTTGCCTTCGAATTTCTGGTGATCCCTCTTGAGCATGGATGCTTCTGCTACTTGTTCTACATCAGACTTGTTCCGCAAACGTGGAAACGCTTTCCCTCGGTGAGTTTCGCGGCATTCCGACTTCGATGCCCCGGTTGCCGAAATTCAGTTGCCATTGAATTTCGGGTGATCCCTCTTGAGCATGTATGCTTCTGCTACTTGTTCTACATCAGACTTCTTCCGCAAATGGGGAAACGCTTTGACTCGGTGAATTTCATGGCATTCCGACTTCGATCACCCTTTTGACGAAATTCAGTTGCCTTTGGATTTCGGGTGATCCATCTTGAGCATGTATGCTTATGCTACTTGTTCTAAATCATACTTCTTCCGCAAACGGCGAAACGCTTTCACTCGGTGAGTTTCGCGGCATTCTAACTTCGATGCCCCGGTTGCCGAAATTCAGTTGTCTTTGCATTTCGGGTGATCCCTCTTGAGCATGTATGCTTCTGCTACTTGTTCTACATCAGATATCTTCCGCGAACGGCGAAACGCTTTGACTCGGTGAGTTTCGCGGCATTCCAACTTCGATTCCCTGTTTGCCGAAATTCAGTTGCCTTTGAATTTCGGGTGATTCCTCTTGAGCATGTATGCTTCTGCTACTTGTTCTACATCAGACTTCTTCCGCAAACGGCAAAACGCTTTGCCTTGGTGAGTTTCGCGGCATTCCGACTTCGATGCCCCGGTCGCCGAAATTCAGTTGCCTTTGGATTTCGGGTGATCCCTCTTGAGCATGTATGCTTCTGCTACTTTTTCTAAATCAGACTTCTTCTGCAAATGGCGAAACGCTTTGACTCCGTGAGTTTCGCGGCATTCCGACTTCGATGCCCCGGTTGCCGAAATTCAGTTGCCTTTGAATTTCTGGTGATCCCTCTTGAGCATGGATGCTTTTGCTACTTGTTCTACATCAGACTTCTTCCGCAAACATGGAAACGCTTTGCCTCGGTGAGTTTCGCGGCATTCCGACTTCGATGCCCCGGTTGCCGAAATTCAGTTGCCATTGAATTTCGGGTGATCCCTCTTCAGCATGTATGCTTCTGCTACTTGTTCTACATCAGACTTCTTCCGCAAATGGGGAAGCGCTTTGACTCGGTGAATTTCATGGCATTCCAACTTCGAACACCCTTTTGACGAAATTCAGTTGCCTTTGGATTTCGGGTGATCCGTCTTGAGCATGAATGCTTATGCTACTTGTTGTAAATCAGACTTCTTCCGCAAATGGCAAAATGCTTTGACTCGGTGAGTTTCGCGGGATTCCGACTTCGATGCCCGGGTTGCCGAAATTCAGTTGCCTTTGAATTTCGGGTGATCCCTCTTGAGCATGGATGCTTCTGCTACTGGTTCTACATCATACTTCTTCCGCAAACGGTGAAACGCTTTCAGTCGGTGAGTTTCGCGGCATTCTAACTTCGATGCCCCGGTTGCCGAAATTCATTTGTCTTTGCATTTCGGGTGATCCCTCTTGAGCATGTATGCTTCTCCTACTTGTTCTACATCAGATTTCTTCCGCGAACGTCAAAACGCTTTGCCTCGGTGAGTTTCACGGCATTCCGACTTCGATGCCCCGGTTGTCGAAATTCAGTTGCCTTTGAATTTTGCGTGATCCCTCTTGAGCATGTATGCTTCTGCTACTTGTTCTACATTAGACTTCTTCCGCAAACAGGGCAACGCTTTGCCTCGGTGACTTTCGCGGCATTCCGACTTCGATGCCCCGGTCGCCGAAATTCAGTTGCCTTTGGATTTCGGGGAATCTCTCTTGAGCATGTATGCTTCTGCTACTTGTTCTAGATCAGACTTTTTCCGTAAACGGGGAAACGCTTTGCCTTGGTGAGTTTCGCGGCATTCCAACTTCGATTCCCCGTTTGCAGAAATTCAGTTACCTTTGGATTTCGGGTGATCCCTCTTGAGCATGTATGCTTCTCCTACTTGTTCTAAATCAGACTTCTTCCGCAAACGGCGAAACGCTTTGACTCGGTAAGTTTCGCGGCATTCCAACTTCGATGCCCCGGTTGCCGAAATTCAATTGTGTTTGAATTTCGGGTGATCCCTCTTGAGAATGGATGCTTCTGCTACTTGTTCTACATCAGACTTCTTCCGCAAACGGCGAAACGCTTTGCCTCGGTGAGTTTCCCGGCATTCCGACTTCGATGCCCCGGTTGCCGAAATTCAGTTGCCTTTGAATTTCGGGTGATCCCTCTTGAGCATGTATGCTTCTGCTACTTGTTCTACATCAGACTTCTTCCGCAAAGGGCGAAACGCTTTGCCTCGGTGAGTTTTAAGGCATTCCGACTTCGATGCCCCGGTTGCCGAAATTTAGTTGCCTTTGAATTTCGGGTGATCCCTCTTGAGCATGTATGCTTCTGCTACTTGTTCTACATCAGACTTCTTCCGCAAACGGCGAAACGCTTTGCCTTGGTGAGTTTCGCGGCATTCCGACTTCGATGCCCCGGTTGCCGAAATTCAGTTGTCTTTGAATTTCGGGTGATCCCTCTTGACCATGGATGATTATGCTACTTGTTCTCAATCAGACTTCTTCCGCAAACGGCGAAACACTTCGACTCGGTGAGTTTCGCGGCATTACGACTTGGATGCCACGGTCGCCGAAATTCAGTTGGCTTTGGATTTCGGGTGATCCCTCTTGAGCATGTATGCTTATGCTACTTGTTCTAAATTAGACTTCTTCCGCAAATGGCAAAACGCTTTGCCTCGGTGACTTTCGCGGCATTCCGACTTCGATGCCCCGGTCGCCGAAATTCAGTTGCCTTTGGATTTCGGGGGATCTCTCTTGAGCATGTATGCTTCTGGTACTTGTTCTAGATCAGACTTTTTCCGCAAACGGGGAAACGCTTTGACTCGGTGAATTTCGTGGCATTCTGACTTCGATTCCCTGTTTGCCGAAATTGAGTTATCTTTGGATTTCGGGTGATCCCTCTTTAGCATGTATGCTTCTGCTACTTGTTCTAAATCAGACTTCTTCCGCAAACGTTGAAACGCTTTGACTCGGTAAGTTTTGCGGCATTCCGACTTCGATGCCCCGGTTGCCGAAATTTAGTTGCCTTTGAATTTCGGGTGATCCCTCTTGAGCATGTATGCTTCTGCTACTTGTTCTACATCAAACTTCTTCCGCAAATGGGGAAACGCTTTGACTCGGTGAATTTCATGGCATTCCGACTTCGATCACCCTTTTGACGAAATTCAGTTGCCTTTGGATTTCGGGTGATCCGTCTTGAGCATGTATGCTTATGCTACTTGTTCTCAATCAGACTTCTTCCGCAAATGGCGAAATGCTTTGACTCAGTGAGTTTCGCGGCATTGCAACTTCGATACCCGGGTTGCCGAAATTCAGTTGCCTTTGAATTTCGGGTGATCTCTCTTGGGCATGGATGCTTCTGCTACTTGTTCTACATCATACTTCTTCCGCAAACGGTGAAACGCTTTCACTCGGTGAGTTTGGCGGCATTCTAACTTCGATGCCCCGGTTTCCGAAATTCAGTTGTCTTTGCATTTCGGGTGATCCCTCTTGAGCATGTATGCTTCTCCTACTTGTTCTAAATCAGACTTCTTCCGCAAACGGCGAAACGCTTTGACTCGGTAAGTTTCGCGGCATTCCAACTTCGATGCCCCGGTTGCCGAAATTCAATTGTGTTTGAATTTCGGGTGATCCCTCTTGAGAATGGATGCTTCTGCTACTTGTTCTACATCAGACTTCTTCCGCAAACGGCGAAACGCTTTGCCTCGGTGAGTTTCCCGGCATTCCGACTTCGATGCCCCGGTTGCCGAAATTCAGTTGCCTTTGAATTTCGGGTGATCCCTCTTGAGCATGTATGCTTCTGCTACTTGTTCTACATCAGACTTCTTCCGCAAAGGGCGAAACGCTTTGCCTCGGTGAGTTTTAAGGCATTCCGACTTCGATGCCCCGGTTGCCGAAATTTAGTTGCCTTTGAATTTCGGGTGATCCCTCTTGAGCATGTATGCTTCTGCTACTTGTTCTACATCAGACTTCTTCCGCAAACGGCGAAACGCTTTGCCTTGGTGAGTTTCGCGGCATTCCGACTTCGATGCCCCGGTTGCCGAAATTCAGTTGTCTTTGAATTTCGGGTGATCCCTCTTGACCATGGATGATTATGCTACTTGTTCTCAATCAGACTTCTTCCGCAAACGGCGAAACACTTCGACTCGGTGAGTTTCGCGGCATTACGACTTGGATGCCACGGTCGCCGAAATTCAGTTGGCTTTGGATTTCGGGTGATCCCTCTTGAGCATGTATGCTTATGCTACTTGTTCTAAATTAGACTTCTTCCGCAAATGGCAAAACGCTTTGCCTCGGTGACTTTCGCGGCATTCCGACTTCGATGCCCCGGTCGCCGAAATTCAGTTGCCTTTGGATTTCGGGGGATCTCTCTTGAGCATGTATGCTTCTGGTACTTGTTCTAGATCAGACTTTTTCCGCAAACGGGGAAACGCTTTGACTCGGTGAATTTCGTGGCATTCTGACTTCGATTCCCTGTTTGCCGAAATTGAGTTATCTTTGGATTTCGGGTGATCCCTCTTTAGCATGTATGCTTCTGCTACTTGTTCTAAATCAGACTTCTTCCGCAAACGTTGAAACGCTTTGACTCGGTAAGTTTTGCGGCATTCCGACTTCGATGCCCCGGTTGCCGAAATTTAGTTGCCTTTGAATTTCGGGTGATCCCTCTTGAGCATGTATGCTTCTGCTACTTGTTCTACATCAAACTTCTTCCGCAAATGGGGAAACGCTTTGACTCGGTGAATTTCATGGCATTCCGACTTCGATCACCCTTTTGACGAAATTCAGTTGCCTTTGGATTTCGGGTGATCCGTCTTGAGCATGTATGCTTATGCTACTTGTTCTCAATCAGACTTCTTCCGCAAATGGCGAAATGCTTTGACTCAGTGAGTTTCGCGGCATTGCAACTTCGATACCCGGGTTGCCGAAATTCAGTTGCCTTTGAATTTCGGGTGATCTCTCTTGGGCATGGATGCTTCTGCTACTTGTTCTACATCATACTTCTTCCGCAAACGGTGAAACGCTTTCACTCGGTGAGTTTGGCGGCATTCTAACTTCGATGCCCCGGTTTCCGAAATTCAGTTGTCTTTGCATTTCGGGTGATCCCTCTTGAGCATGTATGCTTATGCAACTTGTTCTAAATTAGACTTCTTCCGCAAATGGCAAAACGGTTTGCCTCGGTGACTTTCGCGGCATTCCGACTTCGATGCCCCGGTCGCCGAAATTCAGTTGCCTTTGAATTTCGGGTGATCCCTCTTGAGCATGGAGGCTTCTGCTACTTGTTCTACATCATACTTCTTCCGCAAACGGCGAAACGCTTTCACTCGGTGAGTTTCGCGGCATTCTAACTTCGATGCCCCGGTTGCCGAAATTCAGTTGTCTTTGCATTTCGGGTGATCCCTCTTGAGCATGTATGCTTCTGCTACTTGTTCTACATCAGATTTCTTCCGCGAACGTTGAAACGCTTTGCCTCGGTAAGTTTCGCGGCATTCCGACTTCGATGCCCCAGTTTCCAAAATTCAGTTCCCTTTGAATTTCGGGTGATCCCTCTTGACCATGTATGCTTCTTCTACTTGTTTTACATTAGACTTCTTCCGCAAACAGGGCAACGCTTTGCCTCGGTGAATTTCATGGCATTCCGACTTCGATCACCCTTTTGACGAAATTCAGTTGCCTTTGGATTTCGGGTGATCCGTCTTGAGCATGTATGCTTATGCTACTTGTTCTCAATCAGACTTCTTCCGCAAATGGCGAAATGCTTTGATTCAGTGAGTTTCGCGGCATTCCAACTTCGATACCCGGGTTGCCGAAATTCAGTTGCCTTTGAATTTCGGGTGATCTCTCTTGGGCATGGATGCTTCTGCTACTTGTTCTACATCATACTTCTTCCGCAAACGGTGAAACGCTTTCACTCGGTGAGTTTGGCGGCATTCTAACTTCGATGCCCCGGTTGCCGAAATTCAGTTGTCTTTGCATTTCGGGTGATCCCTCTTGAGCATGTATGCTTATGCTACTTGTTCTAAATTAGACTTCTTCCGCAAATGGCAAAACGCTTTGCCTCGGTGACTTTCGCGGCATTCCGACTTCGATGCCCCGGTCGCCGAAATTCAGTTGCCTTTGGATTTCGGGGGATCTCTCTTGAGCATGTATGCTTCTGCTACTTGTTCTAGATCAGACTTTTTCCGCAAACGGGGAAACGCTTTGACTCGGTAAGTTTTGCGGCATTCCGACTTCGATTCCCTATTTGCCGAAATTGAGTTATCTTTGGATTTCGGGTGATCCCTCTTGAGCATGTATGCTTCTGCTACTTGTTCTAAATCAGACTTCTTCCGCAAACGTTGAAACGCTTTGACTCGGTAAGTTTTGCGGCATTCCGACTTCGATGCCCCGGTTGCCGAAATTTAGTTGCCTTTGAATTTCGGGTGATCCCTCTTGAGCATGTATGCTTCTGCTACTTGTTCTACATCAAACTTCTTCCGAAAATGGGGAAACGCTTTGACTCGGTGAATTTCATGGCATTCCGACTTCGATCACACTTTTGACGAAATTCAGTTGCCTTTGGATTTCGGGTGATCCGTCTTGAGCATGTATGCTTATGCTACTTGTTCTCAATCAGACTTCTTCCGCAAATGGCGAAATGCTTTGACTCAGTGAGTTTCGCGGCATTGCAACTTCGATACCCGGGTTGCCGAAATTCAGTTGCCTTTGAATTTCGGGTGATCTCTCTTGGGCATGGATGCTTCTGCTACTTGTTCTACATCATACTTCTTCCGCAAACAGTGAAACGCTTTCACTCGGTGAGTTTGGCGGCATTCTAACTTCGATGCCCCGGTTGCCGAAATTCAGTTGTCTTTGCATTTCGGGTGATCCCTCTTGAGCATGTATGCTTATGCTACTTGTTCTAAATTAGACTTCTTCCGCAAATGGCAAAATGCTTTGACTCAGTGAGTTTCGCGACATTCCAACTTCGATGCCCGGGTTGCCGAAATTCAGTTGCCTTTGAATTTCGGGTGATCCTTCTTGAGCATGTATGCTTCTGCTACTTGTTCTACATCATACTTCTTCCGCAAACAGTGAAACACTTTCTCTCGGTGAGTTTGGCGGCATTCTAACTTCGATGCCCCGGTTGCCGAAATTCAGTTGTCTTTGCATTTTGGGTGATCCCTCTTGAGCATGTATGCTTATGCTACTTGTTCTAAATTAGACTTCTTCCACAAATGACAAAATGCTTTGACTCAGTGAGTTTCGCGGCATTCTGACTTCGATGCCCGGGTTGCCGAAATTCAGTTGCCTTTGAATTTCGGGTGATCCCTCTTGAGCATGTATGCTTCTGCTACTTGTTCTACATCAGACTTCTTCCACAAAGGGGGAAACGCTTTGACTCGGTAAGTTTCGCGGCATTCCGACTTCGATTCCCCGGTTGCCAAAATTCAGTTGCCTTTGAATTTCGGGTGATCCCTGATTAGTACTTAAAAGTGCATGTTTATCAAGGTTTTATATCATCATTTTGCACTTGAAGTATCAATAACTCCTTAACTAAAGCATGTTTTATAATAACAAGTTTGATACTATAAGATACCTTAATTTATGGTAAATGTTCATCTTATATGCAGGCCTATCACATAAATAAAAGGATTGATTGATGAGTTTAAGTATTGAAAGTGAAAGGACAAAGAGATGGCCAAACTTAGAAAAGAGATGTCGGTGCAGTCCAAACCGGAACATTGCTCGGTAATTGGATCATATCTGGAGCTCTAGATTTCGGATTTAGGTCCATTTTATATGGATGGAAAGGTAAGACAAAGGCCTACAACTTTCATGAGGAGCCCAAGATTTGAAAAGGTCGTTTTGAAGTCCAAATTGAAGGAACAACGAAGAAGTCCGAAGCTGTCCTGCAGCCCAAACACTATTTAGTGTTCAGCCCATATCTTGAGTTCTAGAAGTCCAAATGACCTCATCTTTTTTTTGTTGGAAAGCTGAGACAATTTCCTAGAACATTCTTGAGGATTCTGGGCAAATTATGATGTTAGCAATGACGTCTTGACCAGACAAGAAGATAAGGATTGTTATCAAGTCAAGATGTGGCCACCCACTCATCAATTAGTCAACAAATCAATAGTTCCAAATTTTGGCCTATAAAAGGAGGCACTTACCATGTATTGAGGCATCTTGGTGTTCAGATCAAGATCATGCTCTTGCTTTCTCTCTTTGTATTGCTTATGTCTTGCTTTCATTAATATCAAGTTTATGCACTTCATTTCCTTTCCTTTGTCTAGTTAACTTCTTTCTCATTTATGTTCTTGTCTTGCTCATTTATGTTTCTTTCTTTTATTATGTCCAGCTAAGTTAATTATGTCAAGGTGAAAAGGGTACACTAATGGTGTAAGAACAAGTATAATATAAACTTAACATGGACCTTAACGTTGGATACTAACATGTTTTATATTTGTTATCTTGTTCACTTTAATACTTTGCTTGTTAAATGGTTAATCTAGATTTATGTTGTATAACACTTGGTACAACAAATACTTGGCACTTTCATAGCCCATACTGTATGGTTTAACCGACACCTGAGCTATGAAAGGAACTTGATTTGTTGTTAACATAAGTTATAATCATGAATGCCTGCCAACATTTACAAGTATTAGCTTTATTCGAATAAGATAATTAATGTAATCATGTTAACAATTTATAATCTGATTGGAACTTCCTTTATGTGTGGTTTCCAATTGAGTAATAAGAGTTTATATTATACTTGTTTGAAGTACCATTAGTGGATCCTCTAACCTTGACATTTGTTTTTATCATTGTTTAATCCTTACGTTAATCTTTCATCTCAAAGTTCTCATTAATTTCTTCATCTTCTGCTTTCATTATTATTATTATTATTATTATTTACATTCTGTTTATATTATATAATATATATATATTTGATCTTTTCATAAACTCAGTATATAGGCTGGAAACCTGTGACCCGATCTTTAGATCATTCTCAGGTATAACAACGCCACGTACTGAGTATAATAATAATTATTATTGTTATTATTATTGTTATTGTTGTTGTTGTTGTTGTTGTTGTTGTTGTTGTTGTTGTCTTGTTATTTATAATTTATACAATTAACCTCTCTGTGGTTCGACCCCGGTCTTGCCGGGTTATTTATTACTTCGACACTCCTGCACTTGGGAAAAGACATCAAGCTTTTGGTCGTGTCAAGTTTTTGGCGCCGTTGCCGGGGAGGTAAATTCTTGTATAAATTATAAATTCTTTTGATTTTTTATTTTATTTAGTTTTGCTTCATTTCTTTTCTTTTGTTTCTTTTTCTTCTCTTTTCTTTTCTTGCTTTTATTCTCTTCTTGCATGTGCATGAGAGTTTGGTCACGTACATTAAGTGGTCGACTTTGTAGGGTATCCTCATCATTTTCAGAAAATATGGCCGAAGAAGATAATCAATCACTTCATAATGAGAATAATGAGAATAACCGTATGAGAACACTTAGAGACCATATGAATCCCACAAGAACAAGTGCACCCTCATGCATAGTTTTCCCTCCTGATGCATCTCATTTTAATTTCAAGCCAGGCATTATTCAACTCCTACCTTCTTTTCATGGTTTAGACCTAGAAAATCCATACTTGCATTTAAGGGAATTTGAGGAGGTCTGTAATACCTATAATGACTCAAATTGTAGCATGAACACCATTCGATTAAAGCTTTTTCCTTTTTCATTAAAAGATAAAGCTAAAACATGGCTACAAAATTTGAGACCAGGATCCATTCGTGCTTGGGATGATATGCAACAACAATTTTTAAAGAAGTTTTTTCCATCTCACAGAACAAACTCTTTCAAAAGACAAATCATCACTTTCACTCAAAAGCCAGGAGAAACATTTTACCAATGTTGGGATAGGTATCGAGATTTGCTTAATACTTGCCCACATCATGGTTTTGAAACATGGAGATTGGTTTCACATTTTTATGAAGGTTTAACACCTAGAGATAGGCAAATGGTTGAATTGATGTGCAATGGAACCTTTGAAGATAAAGACCCTAATGAAGCAATGGAGTACCTAGACTTGCTAGCCGAAAATGCTCAAAATTGGGACACCACAGGTACTTATGAGGCACCAGGTAAAACTCAACCTCATACATCTAGTGGAGGTATGCACAACCTTAGGGAAGATCATGATCTCCAAGCCAAGTTTGCATCTTTAGCTAGAAAAGTCGAGGCACTAGAATTGAAAAAGAGTGGTCAATTAAAATCGATTCAAGACATTGTGTGTCAAATCTGTGAAACAAATGAGCATGCAACCAATGATTGTCCAACTTTGCCTTCTTTTAGGGAATGCCTCCATGAACAAGCCCATGCTTTAAACAGTTTCCAAAGACCCAACCATAACCCATACTCACAAACGTATAACCCTGGTTGGAGAAATCACCCAAATTTCAGTTGGAAGAGTGATAGCAACAATGCACAAACTTCACATCCACCGTTTCAAGCACACCATAATTTCCAAAATTCTCATGGATATGCACCTCCTTATGCTCCACCTCCTAGAAGAAATTTTGAGGAAACATTGCATGCATTCATTGAAAAGCAGGAGACAATCAACACTCAACTTGCTCAAAGCATGACAGATTTTAAAGATGCTCTTGCAAAATTAACATCTGCTCTCAGTTTCCAAGAGAAAGGTAAGTTTCCTTCTCAACCACAGCAAAATCCAAAGGGGCAATACAATGCAAATGCAAGTAGTTCTGGAAGCCAACACATGGATCAAGTCAAATCAGTCATCACTCTTCGTAGTGGTAAGGTTATTGAAAAACCTATTCTTGAACCTTGTGAGAAAGATGATGAGTCTATCTCTGAGGGTAAGGAAGGGGTTGAACCTGAACATTGCAAAGAAAAGGCTGATTCCCTGCCAGCACTTCCATTTCCTCATGCCATGACCAAACAAAGGAAAGTCAATCACAACTCTGAAATCTTTGAAACTTTCAAACAGGTAAGGATCAATATACCTTTGTTGGATGCTATTAAACAGGTTCCTTCCTATGCTAAATTTTTGAAAGATCTGTGCACTGTGAAGAGAAAATTGAATGTGAAAAAGAAAGCATTTTTAGCCGAACAAGTAAGTGCCATTCTTCAGAACAATAATGCTTTGAAATATAAAGACCCTGGTTGTCCTACAATTTCTTGCTTTATTGGAGAACATAAAATTGAAAGAGCCTTACTTGATCTTGGAGCTAGTGTGAATTTACTTCCATATTCAGTTTTTCAGAGTCTCAATCTAGGTGAGTTAAAACCAACCTCTGTAACTCTTTTACTCGCCGATAGATCTGTAAAAGTGCCTAGAGGAATAATTGAAGATGTGTTGGTACAAGTTGATAAATTCATTTATCCTGTGGATTTTGTTGTCTTGGACACGCAACCTGTTGAAGCATGTAATTCAATTCCTGTCATTTTAGGACGTCCATTTCTTGCCACTTCTAATGCATTGATTAATTGTAGGAATGGACTGATGAAGCTATCATTTGGAAACATGACATTGGAGATGAATATTTTCAACATTTACAAGCAACCTGGAGATGATAATGATTTACAGGAAGTGGACTTTATTGAAAAATTAGTTCATGATCAATTTCAAACCACTTCTAGTGAAATTGAGATTGATGAATCTGATGATTTGCAAATGGTCTACTTTCAGGAATCAAAGGCATGCAATTGGAGACCACAAATTGAAGAATTGCCACCACGATCAATTGAGCCCATACCTTCAAGTGTTCAACCACCAAAACCTGAATTGAAGCCGTTACCATTTAATCTCAAATACTCATTTTTGGGAGAAAATGAAACTTTTCCGGTAATAATCTCTTCCAAACTTAATGCACATCAAGAAGGTAAGTTATTACAGACTCTGAAAATGCACAAAAATGCATTAGGATGGACCATAGCTGACATAAAAGGAATTAGCCCTTTGATTTGCACACACAGGATTTATTTGGAGGAAAATGCTAAACCCTCTAGAGAAATGCAACGAAGGCTTAATCCTAATATGAAAGAAGTAGTGAAAAATGAAGTCATTAAGCTTCTAGATAATGGAATCATTTATCCTATTTCTGACAGCAAATGGGTAAGTCCTACCCAAGTTGTACCCAAAAAGTCTGGAGTTACTGTGATAACGAATGAGAAAAATGAGTTAATTCCAACTAGGACTGTTACGGGTTGGCGCATGTGCATTGACTATAGGAAACTTAATTCAATGACTAGAAAAGATCATTTCCCTTTACCTTTCATGGACCAAATCCTAGAAAGAGTTGCAGGTCATGAATTTTATTGTTTCCTAGATGGTTATTCAGGTTACAATCAAATTGAAATTGCATTGGAAGATCAAGAGAAGACTACTTTCACATGTCCATTTGGTACTTTTGCATATCGAAGGATGCCTTTTGGATTATGTAATGCACCAGCCATGTTTCAAAGATGCATGCTTAGCATATTCAGTGATATGGTTGAACGTTTTATTGAAATTTTTATGGATGATTTTTCTGTTTTTGGTGATTCATTTGATGATTGTTTGACTAACTTAGAAAAGGTTTTGAGCAGGTGTGAAGAGAAGAATCTTGTACTGAATTGGGAAAAATGTCACTTTATGGTAACAAACGGCATTGTACTTGGTCACATTGTTTCATCGAAAGGAATTGAGGTTGACAAATCTAAAATCGAGTTAATTGCCAACTTACCAACACCAAAATCTGTTAAAGATGTTAGATCATTCTTAGGACATGCTGGTTTTTACAGAAGGTTCATCAAAGATTTTAGTGTAATATCTAAGCCCTTGAGTAACCTTCTAACAAAGGATAATATTTTTGAATGGACTGAACATTGTGAGGAAGCCTTTGTTAAACTTAAAAACTTGCTTACTTCTGCTCCTGTCATTCAACCTCTTGATTGGTCATTACCTTTTGAAATAATGTGTGACGCTAGTGATTATGCTGTGGGTGCTGTCTTGGGACAAAGGAAAGATAAGAAACCTTATGTGATTTACTATGCAAGTAAAACTTTAAATAGTGCTCAAATGAATTACACTACCACTGAAAAAGAATTACTTGCAGTAGTATTTGCATGTGACAAGTTCAGATCTTATCTTGTTGGCTCACCTGTTGTTGTTTTTAGTGATCATGCAGCATTGAAATATCTTCTCTCTAAGAAAGATTCTAAGGCTAGATTGGTGCGGTGGATTTTGTTACTTCAAGAATTTGATATCACAATCAAAGACAAGAAAGGCACCGAAAATGTTGTCGCGGATCATTTGTCAAGATTGACAACCGATTCGAGATCTGACATTACACCAATCGATGACTACTTTCCTGATGAATCTTTATTTTCTGTCTCTATGATGCCTTGGTTTGCTAATATTGTTAATTTTCTTGTTTCAGGACAATTGCCAGCTCATTGGAGTACCCAAGACAAAAGAAAGTTCTTGAACGAAGTAAAGAACTTTTATTGGGATGACCCTTATTTATTCAAATATTGTCCTGATCAAATATTTCGAAGATGCATTCCTGACAATGAGGTAAGTAGTGTCATTAAATTTTGTCATTCTGAGGCATGTGGGGGTCATTTCTCATCAAGAAAGACAACTGCAAAAATCTTACAAAGTGGATTTTACTGGCCCACCATGTTCAAAGACTCACATGCATTTTGTAAGATTTGTGAAAATTGTCAAAAGTTGGGATCTATTTCGAAACGTCACATGATGCCTTTAAATCCTATTCTTGTCATTGAGATCTTTGACTGTTGGGGTATAGATTTCATGGGTCCATTTCCTCCATCATTTGGTTTCTTGTACATATTGGTCGCAGTAGATTATGTTTCAAAATGGATAGAGGCAATTCCAAGTCGAACCAATGATCACAAAACAGTGATAAAGTTTTTGAAAGAAAACATTTTAAGTCGATTTGGAATCCCTCGAGCCATGATAAGTGATGGTGGAACACATTTCTGCAACAAGCCATTTGCTTCTTTAATGAAGAAATATGGAATCACACACAAAGTTGCCACCCCTTATCATCCTCAGACAAGTGGACAAGTAGAGCTTGCTAATAGGGAAATCAAACAAATCTTGGAGAAAACAGTGAACCCTAATAGGAAAGACTGGTCTTTAAGACTTAATGATGCACTTTGGGCTTATCGAACTGCTTATAAAACATCATTAGGTATGTCACCTTATAGACTAGTCTATGGAAAACCTTGTCACTTGCCTGTGGAAATTGAACATAAAGCTTATTGGGCTATTAAAGCTTTCAATTCAAGCCTTGATGATGCTAGTCAGCTGCGAAAATTGCAAATAAATGAGCTTGAAGAAATAAGAAATGATGCATATGACAATTCGAAAATTCATAAAGCAAGAATTAAAGAGTTTCATGACAAGAAAATACTGAGAAAAACATTCAATGTTGGTAAAAAAGTCTTGCTTTATAATTCTCGACTCCATTTATTTCCTGGAAAACTAAGATCAAGATGGAGTGGTCCTTTTATTGTGAAACATGTGTATCCATATGGGGCCTGTGATATTGAGAATCCAAAGAATGGCAATGTTTTCAAGGTAAATGGGCATCGTTTGAAAGTTTATTTTGACAATTTTTCGGTTGAAAATGACTCTATTGAATTGAGTGATCTTGTATATAAAGATTGATTCTTGTTTTGTGTTTTATTGTTTTGCTAGTCTCTCTTTCACCCCGGTCAAATGGCGGATAACGGTACTCCGTGACTTAAGTCGGTTCTTTCAGTTTCCCAAATAACTGATATCTGTATATATTTGTATAATTCTTAGCTCTTTCTTCCTTCTTTGAATCTCTTCTCTAATTCTCTTTTGAAAATGGACACCACTCTTGAAAAGTTGAAAAGGTATTTTCCCGCTTTGCCTCCAAATGCGATTAATAAAATTTACCGTGCTAGGTGTGCAAGATTGAGGTTATTAATGAATCATGAAATTCCTGAAGATATTCGCTGGCTAATTGAAGCAAAGGTCCGCTTATCAGGTGAGTCCTCCAATTCTTTCATTTCACACATGCCTGGAACAGGTAAAAGCACTTTTGCAAAGAAACGTCGTGCAAAACGACTGAAAGTCTGTCACAAATGTGCCAGATGGACTTGTAATGCAACATGTCGTTCTTTAGGAATGGTATCTATAAACCGTGAAGATAAGATACAATTCATTAAGGATGGCCTGAGTAAGGGGTCTTTAGATAATCTTTTGTTGACCCTTGAGACGCATCCTAGTGGAGATGTGCATCATGTAATTCATGATTTATGGCCACAATTCCATAAAGAACATGATCGACTTAGTCTTGGGAATCTGACTAAAAAAGACCCTGTTTGCCAGTTTTTAAGAAAACTGGATGGGAAGCCTATCCCCGACCCATAGAGGGCGTTTAAGCCGTTCTTGGACGTAAAACCAAGGGAAGATGTGAGCCACAATCACAACTACCTGTACATACATGCTTTTTCAAAATAAATAATTAATAAAGAGAGAGAGAGAGAGAGAGAGAGTTTGTAAGACTACAGCTGACCTACATATAGGTGGTATGATTGCATTTTCACTTTTTCATCTATAAATTCTTCTCTTCCTTCCTTTCATTTCTACTCATCCCATATATTCATCAAATATAGAAGTGTGTAGAAATGGCAGGTTCCTCAAGTCATCAGATAAGAAATATTTGTGTTTTCGGTGGATCCAGTTCTGGGAAAGAAAAAGAGTTTTTAGAATCAGCAAATCATCTTGGTCGGGTACTAGCTGAGAGAAAGATTCATTTAGTGTATGGGGGAGGTAGCCTTGGGTTAATGGGAGGTGTGTCAATGGCTGCATTTTTAGGAGGCAGTCAAGTTTTGGGGGTTGTCCCCAAAGCTTTAGCAACTGGGGACATCATTGGAAAAACAATTGGAGAGGAACTACAGGTGCCAACAATGTCTGACCGACTGAATACCATGTTTAGCCATGCTGATGCCTTCATTGCCTTACCAGGTGGTTTGGGCACATTGGAAGAAATCTTTCATATTTCATCTTGGGCCCAACTGCACATTCACCATAAACCCATAGGTTTGTTAAATGTTAATGGTTTTTATGATAAGTTGCTGTCTTTCCTTGATCAAGCTGTGGAACAGGAATTTCTAACATCTTCGGCACGACGAATCATAATCTCTGCTGCTACTGCTGAACAATTGATTGACCAACTACAATCTTTCATCCCTGTCATTGATCCCTGCATGAGTCGTCTAGATTGGTCAACTAAGGAAAGCCGTAAAAAGCTTAGATTAGATTTGAGCCTTCATCTGTGAAACCTTGTGTCTTTTGGTTTTATTAATAGCATATTATTTTGTTTTGTTACTTCTTATGTTTGTTTAAGTGTGTTTCAGGTTTGTCATTGTTCGATGTTTCAGGTGATGTCTTCTATACTCTATCTTTCTACCTTCGAACATTGAGGACAATGTCTCGTTTTGGTTGGGGGGAGAGGGTAGTAGTTTAAAAAAAAAAAAAAAAAAAAATACTAACTTGCTAACTGTTTTTGCTATTATTAAAACCATTTGACAAAATTGTTATTAGGATGGCAGAGTATGGAATCAATTTTATTGACTCTAGAGACGCATCTTAGTAAGTTTCATTACCAAGGTCTATCATAATACTTCTTGAAATATTCAGGTTTACAAACTCTCACATTGTTATCACTTGATTCTGCTCATACTCATTTAACAAGTGTTATTAAACCTTCATTTTCACACACACACTTTAACATATGATTGTGGGTTGCACATTGGATTATTACATTAATTATGTTCTTTTGTTGAAGGTAACAACTAAGGGAAAAGGATAGTATATAATTTGCAAAAAAAAAAAAAAAGAAAAAAAAAAGATAGTATTGATGATAATAAAACGTGGATAAGTTTGGTTTCGTAGCCTCCCTAACCTAAGCAATTAAGCCCGAAGGGGTGTTTTAACACCTAATACCCTAAAGTCAACTGACTTGGGAGCTATTGGCCCAAAGCTTGTTACATGGGTTAAGGAGAAAAGCTTAAGGGAATCAAACATTGCACTATCTACGTATCAGTATCTGCAACCCGAGTTGTTAAGCTCGTAGGGGTGTCTCAACACCTAATGCCCTAAGATCAACTGGTCTGGGAGTCATTAGCCTAAAACTCGTTACATGGGTTAAAGATACATTGTGTTTTAAGTTGTATGTGTATATAAAAAAAAGAAAAAAAAAAGAAAAAAATAATAATCCCAACCCAAGGAAGTTCACCTTAAACATTTGAACATAATATTGTTTTCTTCCAACAAAAGCCCCATCATCTATGTTTTCATTGAGCACACAAAAAGAAGGTTTATTAATATCTTGTTTACGAAGTATGAAGCAGGAATATAAATTTAATGAGAGTTTGTTTATCTGGATAGATTAATGGAAGTTGAATGATGAATGCCTTGCTTTGTGGAACTTGCAAATCGTTTCTCTATTTTAACGCTTTAGATTACTAGGGACTAGTAATAAGCTGGTTGGGGGGTGTGATTAGTACTTAAAAGTGCATGTTTATCAAGGTTTTATATCATCATTTTGCACTTGAAGTATCAATAACTCCTTAACTAAAGCATGTTTTATAATAACAAGTTTGATACTATAAGATACCTTAATTTATGGTAAATGTTCATCTTATATGCAGGCCTATCACATAAATAAAAGGATTGATTGATGAGTTTAAGTATTGAAAGTGAAAGGACAAAGAGATGGCCAAACTTAGAAAAGAGATGTCGGTGCAGTCCAAACCGGAACATTGCTCGGTAATTGGATCATATCTGGAGCTCTAGATTTCGGATTTAGGTCCATTTTATATGGATGGAAAGGTAAGACAAAGGCCTACAACTTTCATGGGAGCCCAAGATTTGAAAAGGTCGTTTTGAAGTCCAAATTGAAGGAACAACGAAGAAGTCCGAAGTTGTCCTGCAGCCCAAACACTATTTAGTGTTCAGCCCATATCTTGAGTTCTAGAAGTCCAAATGACCTCATCTTTTTTTTGTTGGAAAGCTGAGACAATTTCCTAGAACATTCTTGAGGATTCTGGGCAAATTATGATGTTAGAAATGACGTCTTGACCAGACAAGAAGATAAGGATTGTTATCAAGTCAAGATGTGGCCACCCACTCATCAATTAGTCAACAAATCAATAGTTCCAAATTTTGGCCTATAAAAGGAGGCACTTACCATGTATTGAGGCATCTTGGTGTTCAGATCAAGATCATGCTCTTGCTTTCTCTCTTTGTATTGCTTATGTCTTGCTTTCATTAATATCAAGTTTATGCACTTCATTTCCTTTCCTTTGTCTAGTTAACTTCTTTCTCATTTATGTTCTTGTCTTGCTCATTTATGTTTCTTTCTTTTATTATGTCCAGCTAAGTTAATTATGTCAAGGTGAAAAGGGTACACTAATGGTGTAAGAACAAGTATAATATAAACTTAACATGGACCTTAACGTTGGATACTAACATGTTTTATATTTGTTATCTTGTTCACTTTAATACTTTGCTTGTTAAATGGTTAATCTAGATTTATGTTGTATAACACTTGGTACAACAAATACTTGGCACTTTCATAGCCCATACTGTATGGTTTAACCAACACCTGAGCTATGAAAGGAACTTGATTTGTTGTTAACATAAGTTATAATCATGAATGCCTGCCAACATTTACAAGTATTAGCTTTATTCGAATAAGATAATTAATGTAATCATGTTAACAATTTATAATCTGATTGGAACTTCCTTTATGTGTGGTTTCCAATTGAGTAATAAGAGTTTATATTATACTTGTTTGAAGTACCATTAGTGGATCCTCTAACCTTGACATTTGTTTTTATCATTGTTTAATCCTTACGTTAATCTTTCATCTCAAAGTTCTCATTAATTTCTTCATCTTCTGCTTTCATTATTATTATTATTATTATTATTTACATTCTGTTTATATTATATAATATATATATATTTGATCTTTTCATAAACTCAGTATATAGGCTGGAAACCTGTGACCCGATCTTTAGATCATTCTCAGGTATAACAACGCCACGTACTAAGTATAATAATAATTATTATTGTTATTATTATTGTTATTGTTGTTGTTGTTGTTGTTGTTGTTGTTGTTGTTGTCTTGTTATTTATAATTTATACAATTAACCTCTCTGTGGTTCGACCCCGGTCTTGCCGGGTTATTTATTACTTCGACACTCCTGCACTTGGGAAAAGACATCAAGCTTTTGGTCGTGTCAATCCCTCTTGACCATGTATGCTTCTCCTACTTGTTCTACATTAGACTTCTTCCGCAAATAGGGCAACGCTTTGCCTCGGTGAATTTCATGGCATTCCGACTTCGATCACCCTTTTGACAAAATTCAGTTGCCTTTGGATTTCGGGTGATCCGTCTTGAGCATGTATGCTTATGCTACTTGTTCTAAATCAGACTTCTTCCGCAAATGGAGAAATGCTTTGACTCAGTGAGTTTCGCGGCATTCCAACTTCGATACCCGGGTTGCCGAAATTCAGTTGCCTTTGAATTTCGGGTGATCTCTCTTGGGCATGGATGCTTCTGCTACTTGTTCTACATCAAACTTCTTCCGCAAAGGGGGAAACGCTTTGACTCGGTAAGTTTCGCGGCTATTCCGACTTCGATGCCCCGGTTGCCAAAATTCAGTTGCCTTTGAATTTCGGGTGATCCCTCTTGAGCATGTATGCTTCTGCTACTTGTTCTACATCAAACTTCTTCCGCAAACGGGGAAACGCTTTGACTCGGTGAATTTCATGGCATTCCGACTTCGATCACCCTTTTGACGAAATTTAGTTGCCTTTGGATTTCGGGTGATCCGTCTTGAGCATGTATGCTTATGCTACTTGTTCTCAATCAGACTTCTTCCGCAAATGGCGAAATGCTTTGACTCAGTGAGTTTCGCGGCATTCCAACTTCGATACCCGGGTTGCCGAAATTCAGTTGCCTTTGAATTTCGGGTGATCTCTCTTGGGCATGGATGCTTCTGCTACTTGTTCTACATCATACTTCTTCCGTAAACGGTGAAACGCTTTCACTCGGTGAGTTTGGCGGCATTCTAACTTCGATGCCCCGGTTTTCGAAATTCACTTGTCTTTGCATTTCGGGTGATCCCTCTTGAGCATGTATGCTTATGCTACTTGTTCTAAATTAGGCTTCTTCCGCAAATGGCAAAATGCTTTGACTCAGTGAGTTTCGCGGCATTTTGACTTCGATGCCCGGGTTGCCGAAATTCAGTTGCCTTTGAATTTCGGGTGATCCCTCTTGAGCATGTATGCTTCTAGTACTTGTTCTACATCAGACTTCTTCCGCAAAGGGGGAAACGCTTTGACTCGGTAAGTTTCGCGGCATTCCGACTTCGATTCCCCGGTTGCCAAAATTCAGTTGCCTTTGAATTTCGGGTGATCCCTCTTGACCGTGTATGCTTCTCCTATTGTTCTACATTAGACTTCTTCCGCAAACAGGGCAACACTTCGCCTCGGTGAATTTCATAGCATTCCGACTTCGATCACCCTTTTGACGAAATTCAATTGCCTTTGGATTTCGGGTGATCCGTCTTGAGCATGTATGCTTATGCTACTTGTTCTCAATCAGACTTCTTCCACAAATGGCAAAATGCTTTGACTCAGTGAGTTTCGCGGCATTCCAACTTCGATACCCGGGTTGCCGAAATTCAGTTGCCTTTGAATTTCGGGTGATCTCTCTTGGGCATGGATGCTTCTGCTACTTGTTCTACATCATACTTCTTCTGCAAATGGTGAAACGTTTTCACTCGGTGAGTTTGGCGGCATTCTAACTTCGATGCCCCGGTTGCCGAAATTCAGTTGTCTTTGCATTTCGGGTGATCCCTCTTGAGCATGTATGCTTCTGCTACTTGTTCTAAATCAGACTTCTTCCGCAAATGGCGAAAGGCTTTGACTCAATGAGTTTCGCGGCATTCCGACTTCGATGCCCGGGTTGCCGAAATTCAGTTGCCTTTGAATTTCGGGTGATCTCTCTTGGGCATGGATGCTTCTGCTACTTGTTCTACATCATACTTCTTCCACAAACGGTGAAACGCTTTCACTCGGTGAGTTTCGCGGCATTCTAACTTCGATGCCCCGGTTGCCGAAATTCAGTTGTCTTTGCATTTCGGGTGATCCCTCTTGAGCATGTATGCTTATGCTACTTGTTCTAAATTAGACTTCTTCCGCAAATGGCAAAATGCTTTGACTCAGTGAGTTTCGCGGCATTCTGACTTCGATGCCCGGGTTGCCGAAATTCAGTTGCCTTTGAATTTCGGGTGATCCCTCTTGAGCATGTATGCTTCTGCTACTTGTTCTACATCAGACTTCTTCCGCAAAGGGGGAAACGCTTTCACTCGTTAAGTTTCGCGGCATTCCGACTTTGATGCCCCGGTTGCCAAAATTCAGTTGCCTTTGAATTTTGGGTGATCCCTCTTGAGCATGTATGCTTCTGCTACTTGTTCTACATCAGACTTCTTCCACAAACAGGGCAACGCTTTGCCTTGGTGACTTTCGCGGCATTCCGACTTCGATGCCACGGTTGCTGAAATTCAGTTGTCTTTGAATTTCAGGTGATCCCTCTTGAGCATGGATGCTTCTGCTACTTGTTTTAAATCAGACTTCTTCCGCAAACGGCGAAATGCTTTGACTTAGTGAGTTTCGCGGCATTCTGACTTCGATGCCCGGGTTGCCGAAATTCAGTTGCCTTTGAATTTCGGGTGATCCCTCTTGAGCATGTATGCTTCTGCTACTTGTTCTACATCAAACTTCTTCCACAAATGGGGAAACGCTTTGACTCGGTGAATTTCATGGCATTCCGACTTCGATCACCCTTTTGACGAAATTCAGTTGCCTTTGAATTTCGGGTGATCCCTCTTGACCATGTATGCTTCTCCTACTTGTTCTACATTAGACTTCTTCCGCAAACAGGGCAACGCTTTGCCTCGGTGAATTTCATGGCATTCCGACTTCGATCACCCTTTTGATGAAATTCAGTTGCCTTTGGATTTCGGGTGATCCGTCTTGAGCATGTATGCTTATGCTACTTGTTCTAAATCAGTCTTCTTCCGCAAAGGGTGAAATGCTTTCACTCCGTGAGTTTCGCGGCATTCTGACTTCAATGCCCGGGTTGCCGAAATTCAGTTGCCTTTGAATTTCGGGTGATCTCTCTTGAGCATGAAGGCTTCTGCTACTTGTTCTACATCATACTTCTTCCGCAAACGGTGAAACGCTTTCACTCGGTGAGTTTCGCAGCATTCTAACTTCGATGCCCCGGTTGCCGAAATTCAGTTGTCTTTGCATTTCGGGTGATCCCTCTTGAGCATGTATGCTTATGCTACTTGTTCTAAATTAGACTTCTTCCGCAAATGGCAAAACGCTTTGCCTCGGTGACTTTCGCGGCATTCCGACTTCGATGCCCCGGTTGCCCAAATTCAGTTGCCTTTGAATTTCGGGTGATCCCTCTTGACCATGTATGCTTCTCCTACTTGTTCTACATTAGATTTCTTCCGCAAACAGGGCAACGCTTTGCCTCGGTGAATTTCATGGCATTCCGACTTCGATCACCCTTTTGACGAAATTCAGTTGCCTTTGGATTTCGGGTGATCCGTCTTGAGCATGTATGCTTATGCTACTTGTTCTCAATCAGACTTCTTCCGCAAACTGCGAAATGCTTTGACTCAGTGAGTTTCGCGGCATTCCAACTTCGATACCCGGGTTGCCGAAATTCAGTTGCCTTTGAATTTCGGGTGATCTCTCTTGAGCATGAAGGCTTCTGCTACTTGTTCTACATCATACTTCTTCCGCAAACGGTGAAACGCTTTCACTCGTTGAGTTTGACGGCATTCTAACTTCGATGCCCCGGTTGCAGAAATTCAGTTGTCTTTGCATTTCGGGTGATCCCTCTTGAGCATGTATGCTTATGCTACTTGTTCTAAATTAAACTTCTTCCGCAAATGGAAAAATGCTTTGACTCAGTGAGTTTTGTGGCATTCTGACTTCGATGCCCGGGTTGCCGAAATTCAGTTGCCTTTGAATTTCGGGTGATCCCTCTTGAGCATGTATGCTTCTGCTACTTGTTCTACATCAGACTTCTTCCGCAAAGGGGGAAACGCTTTGACTCGTTAAGTTTCGCGCCATTCCGACTTCAATGCCCCGGTTGCCAAAATTCAGTTGCCTTTGAATTTCGGGTGATCCCTCTTGACCATGTATGCTTCTCCTACTTGTTCTACATTAGACTTCTTCCGCAAACAGGGCAACGCTTTGCCTCGGTGAATTTCATGGCATTCCGACTTCGATCACCCTTTTGACGAAATTCAGTTGCCTTTGGATTTCGGGTGATCCGTCTTGAGCATGTATGCTTATGCTACTTGTTCTAAATCAGACTTCTTCCGCAAATGGCGAAATGCTTTGACTCCGTGAGTTTTGCGGCATTCCGACTTCAATGCCCGGGTTGCCGAAATTCAGTTGCCTTTGAATTTCGGGTGATCTCTCTTGAGCATGAAGGCTTCTGCTACTTGTTCTACATCATACTTCTTCCGCAAACGGTGAAACGCTTTCACTCGGTGAGTTTGCCGGCATTCTAACTTCGATGCCCCGGTTGCCGAAATTCAGTTGTCTTTGCATTTCGGGTGATCCCTCTTGAGCATGTATGCTTATGCTACTTGTTCTAAATTAGACTTCTTCCGCAAATGGCAAAACGCTTTGCCTCGGTGACTTTCGCGGCATTCCGACTTCGATGCCCCGTTCGCCGAAATTCAGTTGCCTTTGGATTTCGGGGGATCTCTCTTGAGCATGTATGCTTCTGCTACTTGTTCTAGATCAGAATTTTTCCGCAAACGGGGAAACGCTTTGACTCGGTGAATTTCGCGGCTTTCCGACTTCGATTCCCTGTTTGCCGAAATTCAGTTACCTTTGGATTTCGGGTGATCCCTCTTCAGCATGTATGCTTCTGCTACTTGTTCTAAATCAGACTTCTTCCGCAAACGTTGAAACGCTTTGACTCGGTAAGTTTTGCGGCATTCCGACTTCGATGCCCCGGTTGCCGAAATTCAGTTGCCTTTGAATTTCGGGTGATCCCTCTTGACCATGTATGCTTCTGCTACTTGTTCTACATCAAACTTCTTCCGCAAACGGGGAAACGCTTTGACTCGGTGAATTTCATGGCATTCCGACTTCGATCACCCTTTTGACGAAATTCAGTTGCCTTTGGATTTCGGGTGATCCGTCTTGAGCATGTATGCTTATGCTACTTGTTCTCAATCAGACTTCTTCCGCAAATGGCGAAATGCTTTGACTCAGTGAGTTTCGCGGCATTCCAACTTCGATACCCGGGTTGCCGAAATTCAGTTGCCTTTGAATTTCGAGTGATCTCTCTTGGGCATGGATGCTTCTGCTACTTGTTCTACATCATACTTCTTCCGCAAACGGTGAAACGCTTTCACTCGGTGAGTTTGACGGCATTCTAACTTCGATGCCCCGGTTGCCGAAATTCAGTTGTCTTTGCATTTCGGGTGATCCCTCTTGAGCATGTATGCTTATGCTACTTGTTCTAAATTAGACTTCTTCCGCAAATGGCAAAATGCTTTGACTTAGTGAGTTTCGCGGCATTCTGACTTCGATGCCCGGGTTGCCGAAATTCAGTTGCCTTTGAATTTCGGGTGATCCCTCTTGAGCATGTATGCTTCTGCTACTTGTTCTACATCAAACTTCTTCCACAAATGGGGAAACGCTTTGACTCGGTGAATTTCATGGCATTCCGACTTCGATCACCCTTTTGACGAAATTCAGTTGCCTTTGAATTTTGGGTGATCCCTCTTGAGCATGTATGCTTCTGCTACTTGTTCTACATCAGACTTCTTCCACAAACAGGGCAACGCTTTGCCTTGGTGACTTTCGCGGCATTCCGACTTCGATGCCACGGTTGCTGAAATTCAGTTGTCTTTGAATTTCAGGTGATCCCTCTTGAGCATGGATGCTTCTGCTACTTGTTTTAAATCAGACTTCTTCCGCAAACGGCGAAATGCTTTGACTTAGTGAGTTTCGCGGCATTCTGACTTCGATGCCCGGGTTGCCGAAATTCAGTTGCCTTTGAATTTCGGGTGATCCCTCTTGAGCATGTATGCTTCTGCTACTTGTTCTACATCAAACTTCTTCCACAAATGGGGAAACGCTTTGACTCGGTGAATTTCATGGCATTCCGACTTCGATCACCCTTTTGACGAAATTCAGTTGCCTTTGAATTTCGGGTGATCCCTCTTGACCATGTATGCTTCTCCTACTTGTTCTACATTAGACTTCTTCCGCAAACAGGGCAACGCTTTGCCTCGGTGAATTTCTTGGCATTCCGACTTCGATCACCCTTTTGACGAAATTCAGTTGCCTTTGGATTTCGTGTGATCCGTCTTGAGCATGTATGCTTATGGTACTTGTTCTAAATCAGACTTCTTCCGCAAATGGCGAAATGCTTTGACTCCGTGAGTTTCGCGACATTCCGACTTCAATGCCCGGGTTGCCGAAATTCAGTTGCCTTTGAATTTCGGGTGATCTCTCTTGAGCATGAAGGCTTCTGCTACTTGTTCTACATCATACTTCTTCCGCAAACGGTGAAACGCTTTCACTCGGTTAGTTTGCCGGCATTCTAACTTCGATGCCCCGGTTGCCGAAATTCAGTTGTCTTTGCATTTCGGGTGATCCCTCTTGAGCATGTATGCTTATGCTACTTGTTCTAAATTAGACTTCTTCCGCAAATGGCAAAACGCTTTGCCTCGGTGACTTTCGCGGCATTCCGACTTCGATGCCCCGTTCGCCGAAATTCAGTTGCCTTTGGATTTCGGGGGATCTCTCTTGAGCATGTATGCTTCTGCTACTTGTTCTAGATCAGAATTTTTCCGCAAACGGGGAAACGCTTTGACTCGGTGAATTTCGCGGCTTTCCGACTTCGATTCCCTGTTTGCCGAAATTCAGTTACCTTTGGATTTCGGGTGATCCCTCTTGAGCATGTATGCTTCTGCTACTTGTTCTAAATCAGACTTCTTCCGCAAACGTTGAAACGCTTTGACTCGGTAAGTTTTGCGGCATTCCGACTTCGATGCCCCGGTTGCCGAAATTCAGTTGCCTTTGAATTTCGGGTGATCCCTCTTGACCATGTATGCTTCTGCTACTTGTTCTACATCAAACTTCTTCCGCAAACGGGGAAACGCTTTGACTCGGTGAATTTCATGGCATTCCGACTTCGATCACCCTTTTGACGAAATTCAGTTGCCTTTGGATTTCGGGTGATCCGTCTTGAGCATGTATGCTTATGCTACTTGTTCTCAATCAGACTTCTTCCGCAAATGGCGAAATGCTTTGACTCAGTGAGTTTCGCGGCATTCCAACTTCGATACCCGGGTTGCCGAAATTCAGTTGCCTTTGAATTTCGAGTGATCTCTCTTGGGCATGGATGCTTCTGCTACTTGTTCTACATCATACTTCTTCCGCAAACGGTGAAACGCTTTCACTCGGTGAGTTTGACGGCATTCTAACTTCGATGCCCCGGTTGCCGAAATTCAGTTGTCTTTGCATTTCGGGTGATCCCTCTTGAGCATGTATGCTTATGCTACTTGTTCTAAATTAGACTTCTTCCGCAAATGGCAAAATGCTTTGACTTAGTGAGTTTCGCGGCATTCTGACTTCGATGCCCGGGTTGCCGAAATTCAGTTGCCTTTGAATTTCGGGTGATCCCTCTTGAGCATGTATGCTTCTGCTACTTGTTCTACATCAAACTTCTTCCACAAATGGGGAAACGCTTTAACTCGGTGAATTTCATGGCATTCCGACTTCGATCACCCTTTTGACGAAATTCAGTTGCCTTTGAATTTTGGGTGATCCCTCTTGAGCATGTATGCTTCTGCTACTTGTTCTACCTCAGACTTCTTCCACAAACAGGGCAACGCTTTGCCTTGGTGACTTTCGCGGCATTCCGACTTCGATGCCACGGTTGCTGAAATTCAGTTGTCTTTGAATTTCAGGTGATCCCTCTTGAGCATGGATGCTTCTGCTACTTGTTTTAAATCAGACTTCTTCCGCAAACGGCGAAATGCTTTGACTTAGTGAGTTTCGCGGCATTCTGACTTCGATGCCCGGGTTGCCGAAATTCAGTTGCCTTTGAATTTCGGGTGATCCCTCTTGAGCATGTATGCTTCTGCTACTTGTTCTACATCAAACTTCTTCCACAAATGGGGAAACGCTTTGACTCGGTGAATTTCATGGCATTCCGACTTCGATCACCCTTTTGACGAAATTCAGTTGCCTTTGAATTTCGGGTGATCCCTCTTGACCATGTATGCTTCTCCTACTTGTTCTACATTAGACTTCTTCCGCAAACAGGGCAACGCTTTGCCTCGGTGAATTTCTTGGCATTCCGACTTCGATCACCCTTTTGACGAAATTCAGTTGCCTTTGGATTTCGTGTGATCCGTCTTGAGCATGTATGCTTATGGTACTTGTTCTAAATCAGACTTCTTCCGCAAATGGCGAAATGCTTTGACTCCGTGAGTTTCGCGACATTCCGACTTCAATGCCCGGGTTGCCGAAATTCAGTTGCCTTTGAATTTCGGGTGATCTCTCTTGAGCATGAAGGCTTCTGCTACTTGTTCTACATCATACTTCTTCCGCAAACGGTGAAACGCTTTCACTCGGTTAGTTTGCCGGCATTCTAACTTCGATGCCCCGGTTGCCGAAATTCAGTTGTCTTTGCATTTCGGGTGATCCCTCTTGAGCATGTATGCTTATGCTACTTGTTCTAAATTAGACTTCTTCCGCAAATGGCAAAACGCTTTGCCTCGGTGACTTTCGCGGCATTCCGACTTCGATGCCCCGGGCGCCGAAATTCAGTTGCCTTTGGATTTCGGGGGATCTCTCTTGAGCATGTATGCTTCTGCTACTTGTTCTAGATCAGACTTTTTCCGCAAACGGGGAAACGCTTTGACTCGGTGAATTTCGCGGCATTCCGACTTCGATTCCCTGTTTGCCGAAATTCAGTTACCTTTGGATTTCGGGTGATCCCTCTTGAGCATGTATGCTTCTGCTACTTGTTCTAAATCAGACTTCTTCCGCAAACGTTGAAACGCTTTGACTCGGTAAGTTTTGCGGCATTCCGACTTCGATGCCCCGGTTGCCGAAATTCAGTTGCCTTTGAATTTCGGGTGATCCCTCTTGACCATGTATGCTTCTGCTACTTGTTCTACATCAAACTTCTTCCGCAAACGGGGAAACGCTTTGACTCGGTGAATTTCATGGCATTCCGACTTCGATCATCCTTTTGACAAAATTCAGTTGCCTTTGGATTTCGGGTGATCCGTCTTGAGCATGTATGCTTATGCTACTTGTTCTAAATCAGACTTCTCCGCAAGTGGCGAAATGCTTTGACTCAGTGAGTTTCGCGGCATTGCAACTTCGATACCCGGGTTGCCGAAATTCAGTTGCCTTTGAATTTCGGGTGATCGCTCTTGGGCATGGATGCTTCTGCTACTTGTTCTACATCATACTTCTTCCGCAAACGGTGAAACGCTTTCAATCGGTGAGTTTGGCGGCATTCTAACTTCGATGCCCCGGTTGCCGAAATTCAGTTGTCTTTGCATTTCGGGTGATCCCTCTTGAGCATGTATGCTTATGCTACTTGTTCTAAATTAGACTTCTTCCGCAAATGGCAAAATGCTTTGACTCAGTGAGTTTCGCGGCATTCTGACTTCGATGCCCGGGTTGCCGAAATTCAGTTGCCTTTGAATTTCGGGTGATCCCTCTTGAGCATGTTTGCTTCTGCTACTTGTTCTACATCAGACTTCTTCCGCAAAGGGGGAAACGCTTTGACTGGTTAAGTTTCGCGGCATTCCGACTTCGATGCCCCGGTTGCCAAAATTCAGTTGCCTTTGAATTTTGGGTGATCCCTCTTGAGCATGTATGCTTCTGCTACTTGTTCTACATCAGACTTCTTCCACAAACAGGGCAACGCTTTGCCTTGGTGACTTTCGCGGCATTCCGACTTCGATGCCTCGGTTGCTGAAATTCAGTTGTCTTTGAATTTCAGGTGATCCCTCTTGAGCATGGATGCTTCTGCTACTTGTTTTAAATCAGACTTCTTCCGCAAACGGCGAAATGCTTTGACTCAGTGAGTTTCGCGGCATTCCGACTTCGATGCCCGGGTTGCCGAAATTCAGTTGCCTTTGAATTTCGGGTGATCTCTCTTGGGCATGGATGCTTCTGCTACTTGTTCTACATCATACTTCTTCCACAAACGGTGAAACGCTTTCACTCGGTGAGTTTCGCGGCATTCTAACTTCGATGCCCCGGTTGCCGAAATTCAGTTGTCTTTGCATTTCGGGTGATCCCTCTTGAGCATGTATGCTTATGATACTTGTTCTAAATTAGACTTCTTCCGCAAATGGCGAAACGCTTTGACTCGGTGAGTTTCGCGGCATTCCGACTTTGATTCCCTGTTTGCCGAAATTCAGTTGCCTTTGGATTTCGGGTGATTCCTCTTGAGCATGTATGCTTCTGCTACTTGTTCTAAATCAGACTTCTTCCGCAAATGGGGAAACGCTTTGAATCGGTGAGTTTCGCGGCATTCCGCCTTCGATGCCCCGGTTGCCGAAATTCAGTTGCCTTTGAATTTCTAGTGATCCCTCTTGAGCATGGATGCTTCTGCTACTTGTTCTACATCAGACTTCTTCCGCAAACAGCGAAACGCTTTGCCTCGGTGAGTTTCACGGCATTCCGACTTCGATGCCCCGGTTGCCAAAATTTAGTTCCCTTTGAATTTCGAGTGATCCCTCTTGAACATGTATGCTTCTGCTACTTGTTCTACATCAGACTTCTTCCGCAAATGCTGAAACGCTTTCACTCGGTGAGTTTCGCGGCTTTCTAACTTCGATGCCCTGGTTGCTGAAATTCAGTTGTCTTTGCATTTCGGGTGATCCCTCTTAAGCATGTATGCTTCTGCTACTTGTTCTACATCAGATTTCTTCCGCGAACGTCGAAACGCTTTGCCTCGGTTAGTTTCGCGGCATTCCGACTTCGATGCCCCGGTTGCCGAAATTCAGTTGCCTTTGAATTTTGGGTGATCCCTCTTGAGCATGTATGCTTCTGCTACTTGTTCTACATCAGACTTCTTCCACAAACGGCGAAACGCTTTGCCTCGGTTAGTTTCACGGCATTCGGACTTCGATGCCCCGGTTGCCGAAATTTAGTTGCCTTTGAATTTCAGGTGATCCCTCTTGAGCATGTATGCTTCTGCTACTTGTTCTAAATCAGACTTCTTCCGCAAACATCGAAACGCTTTGACTCGGTGAGTTTCGCGGCATTCCGACTTCGATTCCCTGTTTGCCGAAATTCAATTGCCTTTGGATTTCGGGTGATTCCTCTTGAGCATGTATGCTTCTGCTACTTGTTCTAAATCAGACTTCTTCCGCAAATGGCGAAATTGTTTGAATCGGTGAGTTTCGCGGCATTCCGCATTCGATGCCCCGTTTGCCGAAATTCAATTGCCTTTGAATTTCTGGTGATCCCTCCTGAGCATGGATGCTTCTGCTACTTGTTCTACATCAGACTTCTTCCGCAAACGGCGAAACGCTTTGCCTCGGTGAGTTTCACGGCATTCCGACTTCGATGCCCTGGTTGCCGAAATTCAGTTGTCTTTGAATTTCGGGTGATCCCTCTTGAGCATGGATGCTTCTGCTACTTGTTCTACATCAGACTTCTTCCGCAAATGGCGAAACGCTTTGCCTCGGTGAGTTTCACGGCATTACGACTTCGATGCCCCGGTTGCTGAAATTTAGTTGCCTTTGAATTTCGGGTGATCCCTCTTGAGCATGTATGCTTCTGCTACTTGTTCTAAATCAGACTTCTTCCACAAACGGCGAAACGCTTTGACTCGGTGAGTTTCCCGGCATTCCGACTTCGATGCCCCGGTTGCCGAAATTCAGTTGTCTTTGAATTTCGGGTGATCCCTCTTGAGCATGGATGCTTCTGTTACTTGTTCTACATCAGACTTCTTCCGCAAACGGCGAAACGCTTTGCCTCGGTGAGTTTCACGGCATTCCGACTTCGATTCCCTGTTTGCCGAAATTCAGTTACCTTTGAATTTCTGGTGATCCCTCTTGAGCATCTATGCTTCTGCTACTTGTTCTACATCAGACTTCTTCCGCAAACGGCGAAACGCTTTGCCTCGGTGAGTTTCACGGCATTCCGACTTCGATGCCCTGGTTGCCGAAATTCAGTTGTCTTTGAATTTCGGGTGATCCCTCTTGAGCATGGATGCTTCTGCTACTTGTTCTACATCAGACTTCTTCCGCAAATGGCGAAACGCTCAGACTTCGATGCCCCGGTTGCCGAAATTTAGTTGCCTTTGAATTTCGGGTGATCCCTCTTGAGCATGTATGCTTCTGCTACTTGTTCTAAATCAGACTTCTTCCACAAACGGCGAAACGCTTTGACTCGGTGAGTTTCCCGGCATTCCGACTTCGATGCCCCGGTTGCCGAAATTCAGTTGTCTTTGAATTTCGGGTGATCCCTCTTGAGCATGTTTGCTTCTGTTACTTGTTCTACATCAGACTTCTTCCGCAAACGGCGAAACGCTTTGCCTCGGTGAGTTTCACGGCATTCCGACTTCGATTCCCTGTTTGCCGAAATTCAGTTACCTTTGAATTTCTGGTGATCCCTCTTGAGCATCTATGCTTCTGCTACTTGTTCTACATCAGACTTCTTCCGCAAACGGCGAAACGCTTTG
Organism: Populus davidiana; assembly: GCA_030145905.1. NCBI lineage: Eukaryota > Viridiplantae > Streptophyta > Magnoliopsida > Malpighiales > Salicaceae > Populus > Populus davidiana. The sequence goes on along the minus strand of CM057794.1, from coordinate 25,443,593 downwards.
CCTCGGTGAGTTTCACGGCATTCCGACTTCGATGCCCTAGTTGCCGAAATTCAGTTGTCTTTGAATTTCGGGTGATCCCTCTTGAGCATGGATGCTTCTGCTACTTGTTCTACATCAGACTTCTTCCGCAAATGGCGAAACGCTTTGCCTCGGTGAGTTTCACGGCATTCCGACTTCGATGCCCCGGTTGCCGAAATTTAGTTGCCTTTGAATTTCGGGTGATCCCTCTTGAGCATGTATGCTTCTGCTACTTGTTCTAAATCAGACTTCTTCCACAAACGGCGAAACGCTTTGACTCGGTGAGTTTCACGGCATTCCGACTTTGATGCCCCGGTTGCCGAAATTCAGTTGTCTTTGAATTTCGGGTGATCCCTCTTGAGCATGGATGCTTCTGTTACTTGTTCTACATCAGACTTCTTCCGCAAACGGCGAAACGCTTTGCCTCGGTGAGTTTCACGGCATTCCGACTTCGATTCCCCGTTTGCCGAAATTCAGTTACCTTTGAATTTCTGGTGATCCCTCTTGAGCATCTATGCTTCTGCAACTTGTTCTAAATCAGACTTCTTCCGCAAACGGCGAAACGCTTTGCCTCGGTGAGTTTCACGGCATTCCGACTTCGATGCCCCGGTTGCTGAAATTCAGTTGTCTTTGAATTTCGGGTGATCCCACTTGAGCATGGATGCTTCTGCTACTTTTTCTACATCAGACTTCTTCCGCAAACGACGAAACGCTTTGCCTCGGTGAGTTTCACGGCATTCCGACTTCGATGCCCCGTTTGCCGAAATTCAGTTGTCTTTGAATTTCGGGTGATCCCTCTTGAGCATGGATGCTTCTGTTACTTGTTCTAAATCAGACTTCTTCCGCAAACGGCAAAACGCTTTGACTCGGTGAGTTTCGCGGCATTCCGACTTCGATTCCCTGTTTGCCGAAATTCAGTTGCCTTTGGATTTCGGGTGATCCGTCTTGAGCATGTATGCTTATGCTACTTGTTCTAAATCAGACTTCTTCCGCAAATGGTGAAATGCTTTGACTCAATGAGTTTCGTGGAATTCCGACTTCGATGCCCGTGTTGCCGAAATTCAGTTGCCTTTGAATTTCGGGTGATCCCTCTTGAGCATGGATGCTTCTGCTACTTGTTCTACATCATACTTTCACTTGGTGAGTTTCGCGGCATTCTAACTTTGATGCCCCGGTTGCCGAAATTCAGTTGTCTTTGCAATTCGGGTGATCCCTCTTGAGCATGTATGCTTCTGCTACTTATTCTACATCAGATTTCTTCCGCAAACGTCGAAACGCTTTGCCTCGGTGAGTTTCGCGGCATTCCGACTTCAATGCCCCGTTTGCCGAAATTCAGTTGCCTTTGAATTTCGGGTGATCCCTCTTGACCATGTATGCTTCTCCTATTTGTTCTACATGAGACTTCTTCAGCAAACAGGGCAACGCTTTGCCTCGGTGACTTTCGCGGCATTCCGACTTCGATGCCCCGGTTGTCGAAATTCAGTTGTCTTTGAATTTCGGGTGATCCCTCTTGAGCATGGATGCTTCTGTTACTTGTTCTACATCACACTTCTTCCGCAAACGGCGAAACGCTTTGCCTCGGTGAGTTTCACGGCATTCCGACTTCGATTCCCCGTTTGCCGAAATTCAGTTACCTTTGAATTTCTGGCGATCCCTCTTGAGCATCTATGCTTCTGCTACTTGTTCTAAATCAGACTTCTTCCGCAAACGGCGAAACGCTTTGCCTCGGTGAGTTTCACGGCATTCCGACTTCGATGCCCCGGTTGCTGAAATTCAGTTGTCTTTGAATTTCGGGTGATCCCTCTTGAGCATGGATGCTTCTGCTACTTTTTCTACATCAGACTTCTTCCGCAAACGACGAAACGCTTTGCCTCGGTGAGTTTCACGGCATTCCGACTTCGATGCCCCGTTTGCCGAAATTCAATTGTCTTTGAATTTCGGGTGATCCCTCTTGAGCATGGATGCTTCTGTTACGTGTTCTAAATCAGACTTCTTCCGCAAACGGCAAAACGCTTTGACTCGGTGAGTTTCGCGGCATTCCGACTTCGATTCCCTGTTTGCCGAAATTCAGTTGCCTTTGGATTTCGGGTGATCCGTCTTGAGCATGTATGCTTATGCTACTTGTTCTAAATCAGACTTCTTCCGCAAATGGCGAAATGCTTTGACTCAGTGAGTTTCGTGGAATTCCGACTTCGATGCCCGTGTTGCCGAAATTCAGTTGCCTTTGAATTTCAGGTGATCCCTCTTGAGCATGGATGCTTCTGCTACTTGTTCTACATCATACTTTCACTTGGTGAGTTTCGTGGCATTCTAACTTTGATGCCCCGGTTGCCAAAATTCAGTTGTCTTTGCAATTCGGGTGATCCCTCTTGAGCATGTATGCTTCTGCTACTTATTCTACATCAGATTTCTTCCGCAAACGTCGAAACGCTTTGCCTCGGTGAGTTTCGCGGCATTCAGACTTCGATGCCCCGTTTGCCGAAATTTAGTTGCCTTTGAATTTCGGGTGATCCCTCTTGACCATGTATGCTTCTCCTACTTGTTCTACATGAGACTTCTTCCGCAAGCATGGCAACGCTTTGCCTCGGTGACTTTCGCGGCATTCCGACTTCGATGCCCCGGTCGCCGAAATTCAGTTGCCTTTGGATTTCGGGGGATCCCTCTTGAGCATGTATGCTTCTGCTACTTGTTCTACATCAGACTTCTTCGCAAACGTCGAAACGCTTTGCCTCGGTGAGTTTCGCGGAATTCCGATTTCGATGCCCCGGTTGCCAAAATTCAGTTGCCTTTGAATTTCGGGTGATCCCTCTTGAGCATGTATCCTTCTGCTACTTGTTCTAGATCAAACTTTTTCCGCAAACGGGGAAACGCTTTGACTTGGTGAATTTCGCGGCATTCCGAGTTCGATTCCCCATTTGCCGAAATTCAGTTACCTTTGGATTTCGGGTGATCCCTCTTGAGCATGTATGCTTCTGCTACTTGTTCTAAATCAGACTTCTTCCGCAAACGGCGAAACGCTTTGACTCGGTAAGTTTCGCGGCATCCGACTTCGATGCCCCGCTTGCTGAAATTCAGTTGTCTTTGAATTTCGGGTGATCCCTCTTGAGCATGGATCCTTCTGCTACTTGTTCTACATCAGACTTCTTCCGCAAACGGCGAAATGCTTTGCCTCGGTGAGTTTCACGGCATTCCGACTTCGATTCCCTGTTCGCCGAAATTCAGTTGCCTTTGGATTTTGGGTGATCCCTTTTGAGCATGTATGCTTCTGCTACTTGTTCTAAATCAGACTTCTTCCGCAAACGGCGAAACGCTTTGACTCGGTGAGTTTCGCGACATTCCGACTTCGATTCCCTGTTCGCCGAAATTCAGTTGCCTTTGGATTTTGGGTGATTCCTCTTGAGCATGTATGCTTCTACTACTTGTTCTAAATCAGACTTCTTCCGCAAATGGCGAAATGCTTTGAATCGGTGAGTTTCGCGGCATTCCGCCTTCGATGCCCCGGTTGCCGAAATTCAGTTGCCTTTGAATTTCTGGTGATCCCTCTTGAGCATGGATGCTTCTGCTACTTGTTCTACATCAGAATTCTTCCGCAAACGGCGAAACGCTTTGCCTCGGTGAGTTTCACGGCATTCCGACTTCGATGCCCCGTTTGCCGAAATTGAGTTGCCTTTGAATTTCGGGTGATCCCTCTTGAGCATCTATGCTTCTGCTACTTGTTCTAAATCAGACTTCTTCCGCAAACGGCAAAACGCTTTGACTCGGTGAGTTTCGCGGCATTCCGACTTCGATTCCCTGTTTGCCGAAATTCAGTTGCCTTTGGATTTCGGGTGATCCGTCTTGAGCATGTATGCTTATGCTACTTGTTCTAAATCAGACTTCTTCCGCAAACGGCGAAACGCTTTGCCTCGGTGAGTTTCACGGCATTCCGACTTCGATGCCCCGTTTGCCGAAATTGAGTTGCCTTTGAATTTCGGGTGATCCCTCTTGAGCATCTATGCTTCTGCTACTTGTTCTAAATCAGACTTCTTCCGCAAACGTCGAAACGCTTTGCCTCGGTGAGTTTCGCGGAATTCCGATTTCGATGCCCCGGTTGCCAAAATTCAGTTGCCTTTGAATTTCGGGTGATCCCTCTTGAGCATGTATGGTTCTGCTACTTGTTCTAGATCAAACTTTTTCCGCAAACGGGGAAACGCTTTGACTTGGTGAATTTCGCGGCATTCCGAGTTCGATTCCCCATTTGCCGAAATTCAGTTACCTTTGGATTTCGGGTGATCCCTCTTGAGCATGTATGCTTCTGCTACTTGTTCTAAATCAGATTTGTAAACACCCAAACGAAAATATATATATATATATATATATATATATATATATTTAAAGAGAAAGACAGAGAGAAAGATGGTGATGAATGCAGTTTTCACTGCCGATGCAGAAATCGGCAGCGACGCAGTTTTCGCTGCCCATTCTGGATTTGGCAGCGACGCAGATTTCGCTGCCGATGCAGAAATCGGCAGCGACGCAGATTTCGCTGCCGATGCAGAAATCGGCAGCGACGCAGTTTTCGCTGCCGATTCTGGATTGGGCAGCGACGCAGTTTTCACTGTCGATTCTGGTTTTGGCAGCGATGCAGTTTTCGCTGCGGATTCTGGATTGGGCAGCGACGCAGTTTTCGCTACCGATGCAGAAATCGGCAGCGACGCAGATTTCGCTGCCGATGCAGAAATCGGCAGCGACGCAGTTTTCGCGGCCGATTCTGGTTTTGGCAGCAACGCAGTTTTCGCTGCCGATTCTGGATTGGGCAGCGACGCAGTTTTCGCTGCCGATGCAGAAATCGGCAGCGACGCAGTTTTCGCTGCCGATTCTGGATTGGGCAGCGACGCAGTTTTCGCTGCCGATTCTGGATTGGGCAGTGACGCAGTTTTCGCTGCCGATGCAGCAATCGACAACGACGTAGATTTCGCTGCCGATGCAGAAATCGGCAGCGACGCAGATATCCGCTGCCGATTCTGGATCGGCAACGACGCAGATTCCGCTGCCGATTCTGGATCGACAGCAACGCAGATTCTGCTGCCGATACAGAAATGGGCAGCGACGCAGATTCCGCTGCCGATTCTGGATCGGCAGCAATGCAGTTTCTGCTGCCGATTTTGGATCGGCAGCGACGCAGCTTTCGCCATGGATGGCCGACACAAATGAATGACTAGTTTTGGCGAATGGCATCCGAAAACTTGTGTATCTATATGTACTACTAGTTGTTGTAGCAAATACATGAAGAAATTATAATTGTTAATGTTTTATTTAATTGCCAAACCGTGAGTTACCATTCTTATTATTATTAAATATTTGCATTCTCTTAAATGTTTGTACAGCTGCAGGGACTTCACACCAACGAGATGTCTAGGAAACCCGATACACGGGAACCTATTTTGCAAGGAATTATGTAGATGTATCTTAAATCACAATGTATTTTGTATGGATCAATGTACTGAATGTATAACTTTTATTAGATCCTTTTTGTTTAAAATTGTGATGACTATTAGTAGGAGAAGACTGTAAACTCATGTCTATGTATATATTTTTAATATGAACTTCAAATCAAGCAACCTTAATATTACGTGTTTGTGTAAGATTCACTTTGAAATGAAATGTTGATTGTATGGATTGTATTTCGATGATGTGAGGATTTAGATTCATTGATTTCCGGCACCATGTGGATTGAATGCATAAAAAAAAAAAAAATTATTGTGTTTTGGGCTTGGAAAGCCGGGTTGTTACAAAATTTCTTCCGCAATTGGCGAAACGCTTTGACTCGGTGAGTTTCGTGGCATTCCGACTTCGATGCCCTGGTTGCCGAAATTCTGTTGCCTTTGAATTTCGGGTGACCCCTCTTGAGCATGGATGCTTTTACTACTTGTTCTACATCAGATTTCTTCCGCAAACGGCGAAACGCTTTGACTCGGTGAGTTTCGTGACATTCCGACTTCGATGCCCCGGTTGCTGAAATTCAGTTGCCATCGAATTTCAGGTGATCCCTCTTAAGCATGTATGCGTCTGCTACTTGTTCTACATCAGACTTCTTTCACAAACGGGGAAACGCTTTCAATCGCTGAATTTTGCGGCATTCCGACTTCGATTCCCTGTTTGCCGAAATTCAGTTGCCTTTGGATTTCGGGTGATCCCTCTTGAGCATGTATGCTTCTGCTACTTGTTCTAAATCAAACTTCTTCCGCAAATGGCGAAACGCTTTGACTCGGTGAGTTTCGCGGCATTCCTACTTCGATGCCCCGGTTGCCGAAATTCAGTTGTCTTTGATATTCTGGTGATCCCTCTTGAGCATGTATGCTTCTGCTACTTGTTCTAAATCAGACTTCTTCTGCAATTGGCGAAACGCTTTGACTCGGTGAGTTTCGCGGCCTTCCGACTTCGATGCCCCGGTTGCCGAAATTCTATTGCCTTTGAATTTCGGGTGACCCCTCTTGAGCATGGATGCTTCTGCTACTTGTTCTAAATCAGACTTCTTCCGTAAACGGCGAAACGCTTTGACTCGGTGAGTTTCGCGGCATTCCGACTTCGATGCCCCGGTTGTTGAAATTCAGTTGCCTTTGAATTTCGGGTGATCCCTCTTGAGCATGTATGCTTCTGCTACTTGTTCTACATCAGACTTCTTCCGCAAACGGTGAAATGCTTTGACTCGGTGAGTTTTTGCGGAATTCCGACTTCGATGCCCCGGTTGCTGAAATTTAGTTGCCTTCGAATTTCAGGTGATCCCTCTTGAGCATGTATGCGTCTGCTACTTGTTCTACATCATACTTCTTTCGCAAACGGGGAAACGCTTTCAATCGCTGAATTTTGCGGCATTCCGACTTCGATTCCCCGTTTGCCGAAATTCAGTTGCCTTTGGATTTCGGGTGATCCCTCTTGAGCATGTATGCTTCTGCTACTTGTTCTAAATTAGACTTCTTCCGCAAATGGCGAAACGCTTTGACTCGGTGAGTTTCGCGACATTCCTACTTCGATGCCCCGGTTGCCGAAATTCAGTTGCCTTTGAATTTCGGGTGAGCCCTCTTGAGCATGTATGCTTCTGCTACTTGTTCTACATCAGACTTCTTCCGCAAATGGCGAAACGCTTTGACTCAGTGAGTTTTCTTTGCATTCCGACTTTGATGCCCCGGTTGCCGAAATTCAGATGCCTTTGAATTTCTGGTGATCCCTCTTGAGCATGTATGCTTCTGCTCCTTGTTCTAAATCAGACTTTTTCTGCAATTGGCGAAACGCTTTGACTCGGTGAGTTTCGCGGCTTTCCGACTTCGATGCCCCGGTTGCAGAAATTCTGTTGCCTTTGAATTTCGGGTGACCCCTCTTGAGCATGGATGCTTCTGCTACTTGTTCTAAATCAGACTTCTTCCGCAAACGGCGAAACGCTTTGAATCGGTGAGTTTCGCGGCATTCCGACTTCGATGCCCCGGTTGCTGAAATTCAGTTGCCTTTGAATTTCGGGTGATCCCTCTTGAGCATGTATGCTTCTGCTACTTGTTCTACATCAGACTTCTTCCGCAAACGGTGAAACGCTTTGACTCAGTGAGTTTTTGCGGAATTCCGACTTCGATGCCCCGGTTGCTGAAATTTAGTTGCCTTCGAATTTCAGGTGATCCCTATTGAGCATGTATGCGTCTGCTACTTTTCTACATCATACTTCTTTCGTAAACGGGGAAACGCTTTCAATCGCTGAATTTTGCGGCATTCCGACTTCGATGCCCCGGTTGCTGAAATTGAGTTGCCTTTGAATTTCGGGTGATCCCTCTTGAGCATGTATGCTTCTGCTACTTGTTCTAAATCAGACTTCTTCCGCAAATGGCGAAACGCTTTGACTCGGTGAGTTTCGCGGCATTCCTACTTCGATGCCCCGGTTGCCGAAATTCAGTTGCCTTTGAATTTCGGGTGAGCCCTCTTGAGCATGTATGCTTCTGCTACTTGTTCTAATTCAGACTTCTTCCGCAAACGGCGAAACACTTTGACTCGGTGAGTTTTCTTTGCATTCCGACTTTGATGCCCCGGTTGCCGAAATTCAGATGCCTTTGATATTCTGGTGATCCCTCTTGAGCATGTATGCTTCTACTACTTGTTCTACATCAGACTTCTTCCGCAAATGGCGAAACGCTTTGACTCGGTGAGTTTCGCGGCATTCCGACTTCGATGCCCCGGTTGCCGAAATTCAGTTGCCTTTGAATTTCTGGTGATCCCTCTTGAGCATGTATGCTTCTGCTAATTGTTCTACATCAGACTTCTTCCGCAAACGTCGAAATACTTTGCCTCGGGGAGTTTCGCGGCATTTCAATTTCGATGCCCCGGTAGCTGAAATTCAGTTGCCTTTGAATTTCGGGTGATCCCTCTTGAGCATGTATGCTTCTGCTAATTGTTCTACATCAGACTTCTTCCGCAAATGGCGAAACGCTTTGACTCTGTGAGTTTCGCGGCATTCCGACTTCGATGCCCCGGTTGCCGAAATTCAGTTGCCTTTGAATTTCTGGTGATCCCTCTTGAGCATGTATGCTTCTGCTAATTGTTCTACATCAGACTTCTTCCGCAAACGTCGAAATGCTTTGCCTCGGTGAGTTTCGCGGCATTTCAATTTCGATGCCCCGGTTGCCGAAATTCAGTTGCCTTTGAATTTCGGGTGATCCCTCTTGAGCATGTATGCTTCTGCTACTTGTTCTACATCAGACTTCTTCCGCAAACGGTGAAACACTTTGACTTGGTGAGTTTTTGCGGCATTCCGACTTCGATGCCCCGGTAGCCGAAATTCAGATGCCTTTGAATTTCGGGTGATCCCTCTTGAGCATGTATGCTTCTGCTAATTGTTCTACATCAGACTTCTTCCGCAAATGGCGAAACGCTTTGACTCGGTGAGTTTCACGGCATTCCGACTTCGATGCCCCGGTTGCCGAAATTCAGTTGCCTTTGAATTTCGGGTGATCGCTCTTGAGCATGTATGCGTCTGCTACTTGTTCTACATCAGACTTCTTTCGCAAACGGGGAAACGCTTTCAATCGCTGAATTTGGCGGCATTCCGACTTCGATTCCCCGTTTGCCGAAATTCAGTTGCCTTTTGATTTCGGGTGATCCCTCTTGAGCATGTATGCTTCTGCTACTTGTTCTAAATCAGACTTCTTCCGCAAACGGCGAAACGCTTTGACTCGGTGAGTTTCGCGGCATTCCGACTTCGATTCCCTGTTTGCCGAAATTCAGTTGCCTTTGGATTTCGGGTGATCCCTCTTGAGCATGTATGCTTCAGCTAATTGTTCTACTTCAGACTTCTTCCGCAAATGGCGAAACGCTTTGACTTGGTGAGTTTCGCAGCATTCCGACTTCGGTGCCCCGGTTGCCGAAATTCAGTTGCCTTTGAATTTCTGGTGATCCCTCTTGAGCATGTATGCTTCTGCTAATTGTTCTACATCAGACTTCTTCCGCAAACGTCGAAATGCTTTGCCTCGGTGAGTTTCGCGGCATTTCAATTTCGATGCCCCGGTTGCCGAAATTCAGTTGCCTTTGAATTTCGGGTGATCCCTCTTGAGCATGTATGCTTTTGCTACTTGTTCTACATCAGACTTCTTCCGCAAACGGGGAAATGATTTGACGCGGTGACTTTCGCGGCATTCCGACTCCGATTCCCCTTTTGCCGAAATTCAGATGCCTTTGGATTTCGGGTGATCCCTCTTGAGCATGATTGCTTCTGCTACTTGTTCTACATCAGACTTCTTCCGCAAACGGTGAAACACTTTGACTCGGTGAGTTTTTGCGGCATTCCGACTTCGATGCCCCGGTTGCTGAAATTCAGTTGCCTTTGAATTTCGGGTGATCCCTCTTGAGCATGTATGCTTCTGCTACTTGTTCTACATCAGACTTCTTCCGCAAACGTCGAAATGCTTTGCCTCGGTGAGTTTCGCGGCATTTCAATTTCGATGCCCCGGTTGCCGAAATTCAGTTGCCTTTGAATTTCGGGTGATCCCTCTTGAGCATGTATGCTTTTGCTACTTGTTCTACATCAGACTTCTTCCGCAAACGGGGAAATGATTTGACGCGGTGACTTTCGCGGCATTCCGACTCCGATTCCCCTTTTGCCGAAATTCAGATGCCTTTGGATTTCGGGTGATCCCTCTTGAGCATGATTGCTTCTGCTACTTGTTCTACATCAGACTTCTTCCGCAAACGGTGAAACACTTTGACTCGGTGAGTTTTTGCGGCATTCCGACTTCGATGCCCCGGTTGCTGAAATTCAGTTGCCTTTGAATTTCGGGTGATCCCTCTTGAGCATGTATGCTTCTGCTACTTGTTCTACATCAGACTTCTTCCGCAAACGGTGAAACACTTTGACTCGGTGAGTTTTTGCGGCATTCCGACTTCGATGCTCCTGTTGCTAAAATTCAGTTGCCTTTGAGTTTCGGGTGATCCCTCTTGAGCATGTATGCTTTTGCTACTTGTTCTACATCAGACTTCTTCCGCAAACGGGGAAATGATTTGACTCGGTGACTTTCGCGGCATTCCGACTTCGATTCCCCTTTTGCCGAAATTCAGATGCCTTTGGATTTCGGGTGATCCCTCTTGAGCATGATTGCTTCTGCTACTTGTTCTACATCACACTTCTTCCGCAAACGGTGAAATACTTTGACTCGGTGAGTTTTTGCGGCATTCCGACTTCGATGCCCCGGTTGCTGAAATTCAGTTGCCTTTGAATTTCGGGTGATCCCTCTTGAGCATGTATGCTTCTGCTACTTGTTCTACATCAGACTTCTTCTGCAAACGGTGAAACACTTTGACTCGGTGAGTTTTTGCGGCATTCCGACTTCGATGCTCCGGTTGCTGAAATTCAGTTGCCTTTGAGTTTCGGGTGATCCCTCTTGAGCATGTATGCTTTTGCTACTTGTTCTACATCAGACTTCTTCCGCAAACGGGGAAATGATTTGACTCGGTGACTTTCGCGGCATTCCGACTCCGATTCCCCTTTTGCCGAAATTCAGATGCCTTTGGATTTCAGGTGATCCCTCTTGAGCATGTATGCTTGTGCTACTTGTTCTACATCAGACTTCTTCCGCAAACGGTGAAACACTTTGACTCGGTGAGTTTTTGCGGCATTCCGACTTCGATGCCCCGGTTGCTGAAATTCAGTTGCCTTTGAATTTCGGGTGATCCCTCTTGAGCATGTATGCTTCTACTACTTGTTCTACATCAGACTTCTTCCGCAAACGGTGAAACACTTTGACTCGGTGAGTTTTTGCGGCATTCCGACTTCGATGCCCCGGTTGCTGAAATTCAGTTGCCTTTGAATTTCGGGTGATCCCTATTGAGCATGTATGCTTCTGCTACTTGTTCTACATCAGACTTCTTCCGCAAACGGGGAAATGATTTGACTCGGTGACTTTCGCGGCATTCCGACTCCGATTCCTCTTTTGCCGAAATTCAGATGCCTTTGGATTTCGGGTGATCCCTCTTGAGCATGTATGCTTGTGCTACTTGTTCTAAATCAGACTTCTTCCGCAAATGGCGAAACGCTTTGACTCGGTGAGTTTCGCGGCATTCCGACTTCGATTCCCTGTTTGCCGAAATTCAGTTGCCTTTGGATTTCGGGTGATCCCTCTTGAGCATGTATGCTTCTACTAATTGTTCTACATCAGACTTCTTCCGCAAATGGCGAAACGCTTTGACTCGGTGAGTTTCGCGGCATTCCGACTTCGATGCCCCGATTGCCGAAATTCAGTTGCCTTTGAATTTCTGGTGATCCCTCTTGAGCATGTATGCTTCAGCTAATTGTTCGACATCAGACTTCTTCCGCAAATGGCGAAACGCTTTGACTCGGTGAGTTTCGCGGCATTCCGACTTCGATGCCCCGGTTGCCGAAATTCAGTTGCCTTTGAATTTCTGGTGATCCCTCTTGAGCATGTATGCTTCTGCTAATTGTTCTACATCAGACTTCTTCCGCAAACGTCGAAATGCTTTGCCTCGGTGAGTTTCGCGGCTTTTCAATTTCGATGCCCCGGTTGCCGAAATTCAGTTGCCTTTGAATTTCGGGTGATCCCTCTTGAGCATGTATGCTTTTGCTACTTGTTCTACATCAGACTTCTTCCGCAAACGGGGAAATGATTTGACTCGGTGACTTTCGCGGCATTCCGACTCCGATTCCCCTTTTGCCGAAATTCAGATGCCTTTGGATTTCGGGTGATCCCTCTTGAGCATGATTGCTTCTGCTACTTGTTCTACATCAGACTTCTTCCGCAAACGGTGAAACACTTTGACTCGGTGAGTTTTTGCGGCATTCCGACTTCGATGACCCGGTTGCTGAAATTCAGTTGCCTTTGAATTTCGGGTGATCCCTCTTGAGCATGTATGCTTCTGCTACTTGTTCTACATCAGACTTCTTCCGCAAACGGTGAAACACTTTGACTCGGTGAATTTTTGCGGCATTCCGACTTCGATGCTCCGGTTGCTGAAATTCAGTTGCCTTTGAGTTTCGGGTGATCCCTCTTGAGCATGTATGCTTTTGCTACTTGTTCTACATCAGACTTCTTCCGCAAACGGGGAAATGATTTGACTCGGTGACTTTCGCGGCATTCCGACTCCGATTCCCCTTTTGCCGAAATTCAGATGCCTTTGGATTTCGGGTGATCCCTCTTGAGCATGATTGCTTCTGCTACTTGTTCTACATCAGACTTCTTCCGCAAACGGTGAAACACTTTGACTCGGTGAGTTTTTGCGGCATTCCGACTTCGATGACCCGGTTGCTGAAATTCAGTTGCCTTTGAATTTCGGGTGATCCCTCTTGAGCATGTATGCTTCTGCTACTTGTTCTACATCAGACTTCTTCCGCAAACGGTGAAACACTTTGACTCGGTGAGTTTTTGCGGCATTCCGACTTCGATGCCCCGGTTGCTGAAATTCAGTTGCCTTTGAATTTCGGGTGATCCCTCTTGAGCATGTATGCTTCTGCTACTTGTTCTACATCAGACTTCTTCCGCAAACGGTGAAACACTTTGACTCGGTGAGTTTTTGCGGCATTCCGACTTCGATGCCCCGGTTGCCGAAATTCCGTTGCCTTTGAATTTCGGGTGATCCCTCTTGAGCATGTATGCTTCTGCTCCTTGTTCTAAATCAGACTTCTTCTGCAATTGGCGAAACACTTTGACTCGGTGAGTTTTTGCGGCATTCCGACTTCGATGACCCGGTTGCTGAAATTCAGTTGCCTTTGAATTTCGGGTGATCCCTCTTGAGCATGTATGCTTCTGCTACTTGTTCTACATCAGACTTCTTCCGCAAACGGTGAAACACTTTGACTCGGTGAGTTTTTGCGGCATTCCGACTTCGATGCCCCGGTTGCTGAAATTCAGTTGCCTTTGAATTTCGGGTGATCCCTCTTGAGCATGTATGCTTCTGCTACTTGTTCTACATCAGACTTCTTCCGCAAACGGTGAAACACTTTGACTCGGTGAGTTTTTGCGGCATTCCGACTTCGATGCTCCGGTTGCTGAAATTCAGTTGCCTTTGAGTTTCGGGTGATCCCTCTTGAGCATGTATGCTTTTGCTACTTGTTCTACATCAGACTTCTTCCGCAAACGGGGAAATGATTTGACTCGGTGACTTTCGCGGCATTCCGACTCCGATTCCCCTTTTGCCGAAATTCAGATGCCTTTGGATTTCGGGTGATCCCTCTTGAGCATGTATGCTTGTGCTACTTGTTCTAAATTAGACTTCTTCCGCAAATGGCGAAACGCTTTGACTCGGTGAGTTTCGCGGCATTCCGACTTCGATTCCCTGTTTGCCGAAATTCAGTTGCCTTTGGATTTCGGGTGATCCCTCTTGAGCATGTATGCTTCTACTAATTGTTCTACATCAGACTTCTTCCGCAAATGGCGAAACGCTTTGACTCTGTGAGTTTCGCGGCATTCCGACTTCGATGCCCCGATTGCCGAAATTCAGTTGCCTTTGAATTTCTGGTGATCCCTCTTGAGCATGTATGCTTCTGCTAATTGTTCTACATCAGACTTCTTCCGCAAACGTCGAAATGCTTTGCCTCGGTGAGTTTCGCGGCATTTCAATTTCGATGCCCCGGTTGCCGAAATTCCGTTGCCTTTGAATTTCGGGTGATCCCTCTTGAGCATGTATGCTTCTGCTCCTTGTTCTAAATCAGACTTCTTCTGCAATTGGCGAAACGCTTTGACTCGGTGAGTTTCGCGGCCTTCCGACTTCGATGCTCGGTTGCCGAAATTCAGTTGCCTTTGGATTTCGGGTGATCCCTCTTGAGCATGTATGCTTCTACTAATTGTTCTACATCAGACTTCTTCCGCAAATGGCGAAACGCTTTGACTCGGTGAGTTTCGCGGCATTCCGACTTCGATGCCCCGATTGCCGAAATTCAGTTGCCTTTGAATTTCTGGTGATCCCTCTTGAGCATGTATGCTTCTGCTAATTGTTCTACATCAGACTTCTTCCGCAAACGTCGAAATGCTTTGCCTCGGTGAGTTTCGCGGCATTCCGACTTCGATTCCCTGTTTGCCGAAATTCAGTTGCCTTTGGATTTCGGGTGATCCCTCTTGAGCATGTATGCTTCTGCTCCTTGTTCTAAATCAGACTTCTTCTGCAATTGGCGAAACGCTTTGACTCGGTGAGTTTCGCGGCCTTCCGACTTCGATGCTCGGTTGCCGAAATTCAGTTGCCTTTGGATTTCGGGTGATCCCTCTTGAGCATGTATGCTTCTACTAATTGTTCTACATCAGACTTCTTCCGCAAATGGCGAAACGCTTTGACTCGGTGAGTTTCGCGGCATTCCGACTTCGATGCCCCGATTGCCGAAATTCAGTTGCCTTTGAATTTCTGGTGATCCCTCTTGAGCATGTATGCTTCTGCTAATTGTTCTACATCAGACTTCTTCCGCAAACGTCGAAATGCTTTGCCTCGGTGAGTTTCGCGGCATTCCGACTTCGATTCCCTGTTTGCCGAAATTCAGTTGCCTTTGGATTTCGGGTGATCCCTCTTGAGCATGTATGCTTCTGCTCCTTGTTCTAAATCAGACTTCTTCTGCAATTGGCGAAACACTTTGACTCGGTGAGTTTCGCGGCCTTCCGACTTCGATGCCCCGGTTGCCGAAATTCAGTTGCCTTTGAATTTCGGGTGATCCCTCTTGAGCATGTATGCTTCTGCTAATTGTTCTACATCAGACTTCTTCCGCAAACGGGGAAACGCTTTGACTCGGTGAGTTTCGCGGCATTCCGACTTCGATTCCCTGTTTGCTGAAATTCAGTTGCCTTTGGATTTCGGGTGATCCCTCTTGAGCATGTATGCTTTTGCAACTTGTTCTACATCAGACTTCTTCCGCAAAAGGTGAAACACTTTGACTCGGTGAGTTTTTGCGGCATTCCGACTTCGATGCCCCGGTTGCTGAAATTCAGTTGCCTTTGAATTTCGGGTGATCCCTCTTGAGCATGTATGCTTCTGCTAATTGTTCTACATCAGACTTCTTCCGCAAACGGGGAAACGCTTTGACTCGGTGAGTTTCGCGGCATTCCGACTTCGATTCCCTGTTTGCCGAAATTCAGTTGCCTTTGGATTTCGGGTGATCCCTCTTGAGCATGTATGCTTCTGCTAATTGTTCTACATCAGACTTCTTCCGCAAACGGGGAAACGCTTTGACTCGGTGAGTTTCGCGGCATTCCGACTTCGATTCCCTGTTTGCCGAAATTCAGTTGCCTTTGGATTTCGGGTGATCCCTCTTGAGCATGTATGCTTCTGCTAATTGTTCTACATCAGACTTCTTCCGCAAATGGTGAAACGCTTTGACTCGGTGAGTTTCGCGGCATTCCGACTTCGATGCCCCGGTTGCCGAAATTCCGTTGCCTTTGAATTTCTTGTGATCCCTCTTGAGCATGTATGCTTCTGCTCCTTGTTCTAAATCAGACTTCTTCTGCAATTGGCGAAACGCTTTGACTCGGTGAGTTTCGCGGCCTTTCGACTTCGATGCCCCGGTTGGCGAAATTCATTTGCCTTTGAATTTCGGGTGATCCCTCTTGAGCATGTATGCTTCTGCTACTTGTTCTACATCAGACTTCTTCCGCCAAGGTGGAAACGCTTTGACTCAGGAAGTTTCGCGGCATTCCGACTTCGATTCCCCGGTTGCTGAAATTCAGTTGCCTTTGAATTTCGGGTGATCCCTCTTGAGCATGTATGCTTCTGCTACTTGTTCTACATCAGACTTCTTCCGCAAACGGGGAAATGATTTGACTCGGTGAGTTTCGCGGCATTCCGACTTCGATTCCCTGTTTGCCGAAATTCAGTTGCCTTTGGATTTCGGGTGATCCCTCTTGAGCATGTATGCTTCTGCTAATTGTTCTACATCAGACTTCTTCCGCAAATGGTGAAACGCTTTGACTCGGTGAGTTTCGCGGCATTCCGACTTCGATGCCCCGGTTGCCGAAATTCCGTTGCCTTTGAATTTCTTGTGATCCCTCTTGAGCATGTATGCTTCTGCTCCTTGTTCTAAATCAGACTTCTTCTGCAATTGGCGAAACGCTTTGACTCGGTGAGTTTCGCGGCCTTTCGACTTCGATGCCCCGGTTGGCGAAATTCATTTGCCTTTGAATTTCGGGTGATCCCTCTTGAGCATGTATGCTTCTGCTACTTGTTCTACATCAGACTTCTTCCGCCAAGGTGGAAACGCTTTGACTCAGGAAGTTTCGCGGCATTCCGACTTCGATTCCCCGGTTGCTGAAATTCAGTTGCCTTTGAATTTCGGGTGATCCCTCTTGAGCATGTATGCTTCTGCTACTTGTTCTACATCAGACTTCTTCCGCAAACGGGGAAATGATTTGACTCGGTGAGTTTCGCGGCATTCCGACTCCGATTCCCCTTTTGCCGAAATTCAGATGCCTTTGGATTTCGGGTGATCCCTCTTGAGCATGTATGCTTCTGGTACTTGTTCTGAATCAGACTTCTTCCGCAAATGGCGAAACGCTTTGACTCGGTGACCTTCGCGGCATTCCGACTTCGATTCCCTGTTTGCCGAAATTCAGTTGCCTTTGCATTTCGGGTGATCCCTCTTGAGCATGTATGCTTCTGCTCCTTGTTCTAAATCAGACTTCTTCTGCAATTGGCGAAACACTTTGACTCGGTGAGTTTCGCGGCCTTCCGACTTCGATGCCCCGGTTGCCGAAATTCAGTTGCCTTTCAATTTCGGGTGATCCCTCTTGAGCATGTATGCTTCTGCTACTTGTTCGACATCAGACTTCTTCCGCAAATGGCGAAACGCTTTGACTCGGTGAGTTTCGCGGCATTCCGACTTCGATGCCCCGGTTGCCGAAATTCAGTTGCCTTTGAATTTCTGGTGATCCCTCTTGAGCATGTATGCTTCTGCTAATTGTTCTACATCAGACTTCTTCCGCAAACGTCGAAATGCTTTGCCTCGGTGAGTTTCGCGGCATTTCAATTTCGATGCCCCGGTTGCCGAAATTCAGTTGCCTTTGAATTTCGGGTGATCCCTCTTGAGCATGTATGCTTTTGCTACTTGTTCTACATCAGACTTCTTCCGCAAACGGGGAAATGATTTGACTCGGTGACTTTCGCGGCATTCCGACTCCGATTCCCCTTTTGCCGAAATTCAGATGCCTTTGGATTTCGGGTGATCCCTCTTGAGCATGATTGCTTCTGCTACTTGTTCTACATCAGACTTCTTCCGCAAACGGTGAAACACTTTGACTCGGTGAGTTTTTGCGGCATTCCGACTTCGATGACCCGGTTGCTGAAATTCAGTTGCCTTTGAATTTCGGGTGATCCCTCTTGAGCATGTATGCTTCTGCTACTTGTTCTACATCAGACTTCTTCCGCAAACGGTGAAACACTTTGACTCGGTGAGTTTTTGCGGCATTCCGACTTCGATGCTCCGGTTGCTGAAATTCAGTTGCCTTTGAGTTTCGGGTGATCCCTCTTGAGCATGTATGCTTTTGCTACTTGTTCTACATCAGACTTCTTCCGCAAACGGGGAAATGATTTGACTCGGTGACTTTCGCGGCATTCCGACTCCGATTCCCCTTTTGCCGAAATTCAGATGCCTTTGGATTTCGGGTGATCCCTCTTGAGCATGATTGCTTCTGCTACTTGTTCTACATCAGACTTCTTCCGCAAACGGTGAAACACTTTGACTCGGTGAGTTTTTGCGGCATTCCGACTTCGATGACCCGGTTGCTGAAATTCAGTTGCCTTTGAATTTCGGGTGATCCCTCTTGAGCATGTATGCTTCTGCTACTTGTTCTACATCAGACTTCTTCCGCAAACGGTGAAACACTTTGACTCGGTGAGTTTTTGCGGCATTCCGACTTCGATGCCCCGGTTGCTGAAATTCAGTTGCCTTTGAATTTCGGGTGATCCCTCTTGAGCATGTATGCTTCTGCTACTTGTTCTACATCAGACTTCTTCCGCAAACGGTGAAACACTTTGACTCGGTGAGTTTTTGCGGCATTCCGACTTCGATGCTCCGGTTGCTGAAATTCAGTTGCCTTTGAGTTTCGGGTGATCCCTCTTGAGCATGTATGCTTTTGCTACTTGTTCTACATCAGACTTCTTCCGCAAACGGGGAAATGATTTGACTCGGTGACTTTCGCGGCATTCCGACTCCGATTCCCCTTTTGCCGAAATTCAGATGCCTTTGGATTTCGGGTGATCCCTCTTGAGCATGTATGCTTGTGCTACTTGTTCTACATCAGACTTCTTCCGCAAACGGTGAAACACTTTGACTCGGTGAGTTTTTGCGGCATTCCGACTTCGATGCCCCGGTTGCTAAAATTCAGTTGCCTTTGAATTTCGGGTGATCCCTCTTGAGCATGTATGCTTCTGCTACTTGTTCTACATCAGACTTCTTCTGCAAACGGTGAAACACTTTGACTCGGTGAGTTTTTGCGGCATTCCGACTTCGATGCCCCGGTTGCTGAAATTCAGTTGCCTTTGAATTTCAGGTGATCCCTATTGAGCATGTATGCTTCTGCTACTTGTTCTACATCAGACTTCTTCCGCAAACGGGGAAATGATTTGACTCGGTGACTTTCGCGGCATTCCGACTCCGATTCCCCTTTTGCCGAAATTCAGATGCCTTTGGATTTCGGGTGATCCCTCTTGAGCATGTATGCTTGTGCTACTTGTTCTAAATCAGACTTCTTCCGCAAATGGCGAAACGCTTTGACTCGGTGAGTTTCGCGGCATTCCGACTTCGATTCCCTGTTTGCCGAAATTCAGTTGCCTTTGGATTTCGGGTGATCCCTCTTGAGCATGTATGCTTCTACTAATTGTTCTACATCAGACTTCTTCCGCAAATGGCGAAACGCTTTGACTCGGTGAGTTTCGCGGCATTCCGACTTCGATGCCCCGATTGCCGAAATTCAGTTGCCTTTGAATTTCTGGTGATCCCTCTTGAGTATGTATGCTTCTGCTAATTGTTCTACATCAGACTTCTTCCGCAAACGTCGAAATGCTTTGCCTCGGTGAGTTTCGCGGCATTTCAATTTCGATGCCCCGGTTGCCGAAATTCCGTTGCCTTTGAATTTCGGGTGATCCCTCTTGAGCATGTATGCTTCTGCTCCTTGTTCTAAATCAGACTTCTTCTGCAATTGGCGAAACGCTTTGACTCGGTGAGTTTCGCGGCCTTCCGACTTCGATGCTCGGTTGCCGAAATTCAGTTGCCTTTGGATTTCGGGTGATCCCTCTTGAGCATGTATGCTTCTGCTACTTGTTCTACATCAGACTTCTTTCGCCAAGGTGGAAACGCTTTGACTCAGGAAGTTTCGCGGCATTCCGACTTCGATTCCCCGGTTGCTGAAATTCAGTTGCCTTTGAATTTCGGGTGATCCCTCTTGAGCATGTATGCTTCTGCTACTTGTTCTACATCAGACTTCTTCCGCAAACGGGGAAATGATTTGACTCGGTGACTTTCGCGGCATTCCGACTCCGATTCCCCTTTTGCCGAAATTCAGTTGCCTTTGGATTTCGGGTGATCCCTCTTGAGCATGTATGCTTCTGGTACTTGTTCTGAATCAGACTTCTTCCGCAAATGGCGAAACGCTTTGACTCGGTGAGTTTCGCGGCATTCCGACTTCGATTCCCTGTTTGCCGAAATTCAGTTGCCTTTGCATTTCGGGTGATCCCTCTTGAGCATGTATGCTTCTGCTCCTTGTTCTAAATCAGACTTCTTCTGCAATTGGCGAAACACTTTGACTCGGTGAGTTTCGCGGCCTTCCGACTTCGATGCCCCGGTTGCCGAAATTCAGTTGCCTTTCAATTTCGGGTGATCCCTCTTGAGCATGTATGCTTCTGCTACTTGTTCTACATCAGACTTCTTCCGCAAACGGTGAAACACTTTGACTCGGTGAGTTTTTACGGCATTCCGACTTCGGTGCCCCGGTTGCTGAAATTCAGTTGCCTTTGAATTTCGGGTGATCCCTCTTGAGCATGTATGCTTCTGCTACTTGTTCTACATCAGACTTCTTCCGCAAACGGTGAAACACTTTGACTCGGTGAGTTTTTGCGGCATTCCGACTTTGATGCTCCGGTTGCTGAAATTCAGTTGCCTTTGAATTTCGGGTGATCCCTCTTGAGCATGTATGCTTTTGCTACTTGTTCTACATCAGACTTCTTCCGCAAACGGGGAAATGATTTGACTCGGTGACTTTCGCAGCATTCCGACTCCGATTCCCCTTTTGCCGAAATTCAGATGCCTTTGGATTTCGGGTGATCCCTCTTGAGCATGTATGCTTCTGCTACTTGTTCTACATTAGACTTCTTCCGCAAACGGTGAAACACTTTGACTCGGTGAGTTTTTGCGGCATTCCGACTTCGATGCCCCGGTTGCTGAAATTCAGTTGCCTTTGAATTTCGGGTGATCCTTCTTGAGCATGTATGCTTCTGCTACTTGTTCTACATCAGACTTCTTCCGCAAACGGTGAAACACTTTGACTCGGTGAGTTTTTGCGGCATTCCGACTTCGATGCCCCGGTTGCTGAAATTCAGTTGCCTTTGAATTTCGGGTGATCCCTCTTGAGCATGTATGCTTTTGCTACTTGTTCTACATCAGACTTCTTCCGCAAATAGGGAAATGATTTGACTCGGTGACTTTCGCGGCATTCCGACTCCGATTCCCCTTTTGCCGAAATTCAGATGCCTTTGGATTTCGGTTGATCCCTCTTGAGCATGTATGCTTCTGCTACTTGTTCTAAATCAGACTTCTTCCGCAAATGGCGAAACGCTTTGACTCGGTGAGTTTCGCGGCATTCCGACTTCGATTCCCTGTTAGCCGAAATTCAGTTGCCTTTGGATTTCGGGTGATCCCTCTTGAGCATGTATGCTTCTGCTAATTGTTCTACATCAGACTTCTTCCGAAAATGGCGAAACGCTTTGACTCGGTGAGTTTCGCGGCATTCCGACTTCGATGCCCCGGTTGCCGAAATTCAGTTGCCTTTGAATTTCGGGTGATCCCTCTTGAGCATGTATGCTTCTGCTACTTGTTCTACATCAGACTTCTTCCGCAAACGGGGAAAGGATTTGACTCGGTGACTTTCGCGGCATTCCGACTCCGATTCCCCTTTTGCCGAAATTCAGATGCCTTTGGATTTCGGGTGATCCCTCTTGAGCATGTATGCTTCTGCTACTTGTTCTGAATCAGACTTCTTCCGCAAATGGCGAAACGCTTTGACTCGGTGAGTTTCGCGGCATTCCGACTTCGATTCCCTGTTTGCCGAAATTCAGTTGCCTTTGGATTTCGGGTGATCCCTCTTGAGCATGTATGCTTCTGCTCCTTGTTCTAAATCAGACTTCTTCTGCAATTGGCGAAACACTTTGACTCGGTGAGTTTCGCGGCCTTCCGACTTCGATGCCCCGGTTGCCGAAATTCAGTTGCCTTTGAATTTCGGGTGATCCCTCTTGAGCATGTATGCTTCTGCTACTTGTTCTACATCAGACTTCTTCCGCAAACGGTGAAACACTTTGACTCGGTGAGTTTTTACGGCATTCCGACTTCGATGCCCCGGTTGCTGAAATTCAGTTGCCTTTGAATTTCGAGTGATCCCTCTTGAGCATGTATGCTTCTGCTACTTGTTCTACATCAGACTTCTTCCGCAAACGGTGAAACACTTTGACTCGGTGAGTTTTTGCGGCATTCCGACTTCGATGCTCCGGTTGCTGAAATTCAGTTGCCTTTGAATTTCGGGTGATCCCTCTTGAGCATGTATGCTTTTGCTACTTGTTCTACATCAGACTTCTTCCGCAAACGGGGAAATGATTTGACTCGGTGACTTTCGCGGCATTCCGACTCCGATTCCCCTTTTGCCGAAATTCAGATGCCTTTGGATTTCAGGTGATCCCTCTTGAGCATGTATGCTTCTGCTACTTGTTCTACATTAGACTTCTTCCGCAAACGGTGAAACACTTTGACTCGGTGAGTTTTTGCGGCATTCCGACTTCGATGCCCCGGTTGCTGAAATTCAGTTGCCTTTGAATTTCGGGTGATCCTTCTTGAGCATGTATGCTTCTGCTACTTGTTCTACATCAGACTTCTTCCACAAACGGTGAAACACTTTGACTCGGTGAGTTTTTGCGGCATTCCGACTTCGATGCCCCGGTTGCTGAAATTCAGTTGCCTTTGAATTTCGGGTGATCCCTCTTGAGCATGTATGCTTTTGCTACTTGTTCTACATCAGACTTCTTCCGCAAATAGGGAAATGATTTGACTCGGTGACTTTCGCGGCATTCCGACTCCGATTCCCCTTTTGCCGAAATTCAGATGCCTTTGGATTTCGGTTGATCCCTCTTGAGCATGTATGCTTCTGCTACTTGTTCTAAATCAGACTTCTTCCGCAAATGGCGAAACGCTTTGACTCGGTGAGTTTCGCGGCATTCCGACTTCGATTCCCTGTTTTCCGAAATTCAGTTGCCTTTGGATTTCGGGTGATCCCTCTTAAGCATGTATGCTTCTGCTACTTGTTCTACATCAGACTTCTTCCGCAAATGGCGAAACGCTTTGACTCGGTGAGTTTCGCGGCATTCCGACTTCGATGCCCCGGTTGCCGAAATTCAGTTGCCTTTGAATTTCTGGTGATCCCTCTTGAGCATGTATGCTTCTGCTAATTGTTCTACATCAGACTTCTTCCGCAAACGTCAAAATGCTTTGCCTCGGTGAGTTTCGCGGCATTTCAATTTCGATGCCCCGGTTGCCGAAATTCCGTTGCCTTTGAATTTCGGGTGATCCCTCTTGAGCATGTATGCTTCTGCTCCTTGTTCTACATCAGACTTCTTCCGCAAACGGCGAAACGCTTTGACTCGGTGAGTTTCGCGGCATTCCGACTTCGATTCCCTGTTTGCCGAAATTCAGTTGCCTTTGGATTTCGGGTGATCCCTCTTGAGCATGTATGCTTCTGCTAATTGTTGTGCATCAGACTTCTTCCGCAAACGTCAAAATGCTTTGCCTCGGTGAGTTTCGCGGCATTTCAATTTCGATGCCCCGGTTGCCGAAATTCCGTTGCCTTTGAATTTCGGGTGATCCCTCTTGAGCATGTATGCTTCTGCTCCTTGTTCTACATCAGACTTCTTCCGCAAACGGCGAAACGCTTTGACTCGGTGAGTTTCGCGGCATTCCGACTTCGATTCCCTGTTTGCCGAAATTCAGTTGCCTTTGGATTTCGGGTGATCCCTCTTTAGCATGTATGCTTCTGCTACTTGTTCTAAATCAGATTTCTTCCGCAATTGGCGAAACGCTTTGATTCGGTGAGTTTCGCGGCATTCCGACTTCGATGCCCCGGTTGCCGAAATTCTGTTGCCTTTGAATTTCGGGTGACCCCTCTTGAGCATGGATGCTTTTCCTACTTGTTCTACATCAGACTTCTTCTGCAAACGGCGAAACGCTTTGACTCGGTGAGTTTCGCGGCATTCCGACTTCGATGCCCCGGTTGCCGAAATTCGGTTGCCTTTGAATTTCGGGTGATCCCTCTTGAGCATGTATGTTTCTGCTACTTGTTCTACATCAGACTTCTTCCACAAACGGGGAAACGCTTTGACGCGGTGAATTTCGCGGCATTCCGACTTCGATTCCGTGTTTGTCGAAATTCAGTTGCCTTTTGATTTCGGGTGATGCCTCTTGAGCATGTATGCTTCTGCTACTTGTTCTACATCAGACTTCTTCCGCAAACGGGGAAATGATTTGACTCGGTGACTTTCGCGGCATTCCGACTCCGATTCCCCTTTTGCCGAAATTCAGATGCCTTTGGATTTCGAGTGATCCCTCTTGAGCATGTATGCTTCTGCTACTTGTTCTAAATCAGACTTCTTCCGCAAATGGCGAAACGCTTTGACTCGGTGAGTTTCGCGGCATTCCGACTTCAATTCCCTGTTTGCCGAAATTCAGTTGCCTTTGGATTTCGGGTGATCCCTCTTGAGCATGTATGCTTCTGCTAATTGTTCTACATCAGACTTCTTCCGCAAATGGCGAAACGCTTTGACTCGGTGAGTTTCGCGGCATTCCGACTTCGATGCCCCGGTTGCCGAAATTCAGTTGCCTTTGAATTTCCGGTGATCCCTCTTGAGCATGTATGCTTCTGCTAATTGTTCTACATCAGACTTCTTCTGCAATTGGCGAAACGCTTTGACTCAGTGAGTTTCGCGGCCTTCCGACTTCGATGCCCCGGTTGCCGAAATTCCGTTGCCTTTGAATTTCGGGTGATCCCTCTTGAGCATGTATGCTTCTGCTACTTGTTCTAAATCAGACTTCTTCCGCAAATGGCGAAACGCTTTGACTCGGTGAGTTTCGCGGCATTCCGACTTCGATTCCCTGTTTGCCGAAATTCAGTTGCCTTTGGATTTCGGGTGATCCCTCTTGAGCATTTATGCTTCTGCTACTTGTTCTAAATCAGATTTCTTCCGCAATTGGCGAAACGCTTTGACTCGGTGAGTTTCGCGGCATTCCGACTTCGATGCCCCGGTTGCCGAAATTCTGTTGCCTTTGATTTTCGGGTGACCCCTCTTGAGCTTCGATGCTTTTGCTACTTGTTCTACATCAGACTTCTTCTGCAAACGGCGAAACGCTTTGACTCGGTGAGTTTTGCGGCATTCCGACTTCGATGCCCCGGTTGCCGAAATTCGGTTGCCTTTGAATTTCGGGTGATCCCTCTTGAGCATGTATGCTTCTGCTACTTGTTCTACATCAAACTTCTTCCACAAACGGGGAAACACTTTGACGCGGTGAATTTCGCGGCATTCCGACTTCGATTCCCTGTTTGCCGAAATTCAGTTGCCTTTTGATTTCGGGTGATCTCTCTTGAGCATGTATGCTTCTGCTACTTCTAAATCAGATTTCTTCCGCAATTGGCGAAACGCTTTGACTCGGTGAGTTTCGCGGCATTCCGACTTCGATGCCCCGGTTGCCGAAATTCTGTTGCCTTTGAATTTCGGGTGACCCCTCTTGAGCATGGATGCTTTTGCTACTTGTTCTACATCAGACTTCTTCCGCAAACGGCGAAACGCTTTGACTTGGTGAGTTTCGCGGCATTCCGACTTTGATGCCCTGGTTGCCAAAATTCAATTGCCTTTGAATTTCGGGTGATCCCTCTTGAGCATGTATGCTTCTGCTACTTGTTCTACATCAGACTTCTTCCGCAAATGGTGAAACACTTTGACTCGGTGAGTTTTTGCGGCATTCCGACTTCGATGCCCCGGTTGCTGAAATTCAGTTGCCTTTGAATTTCGGGTGATCCCTCTTGAGCATGTATGCTTTTGCTACTTGTTCTACATCAGACTTCTTCCGCAAACGGGGAAATGATTTGACTCGGTGACTTTCGCGGCATTCCGACTCCGATTCCCCTTTTGCCGAAATTCAGATGCCTTTGGATTTCGGGTGATCCCTCTTGAGCATGTATGCTTCTGCTAATTGTTCTACATCAGACTTCTTCCGCAAACGTCACAATGCTTTGCCTCGGTGAGTTTCGCGGCATTTCAATTTCGATGCCCCGGTTGCCGAAATTCCGTTGCCTTTGAATTTCGGGTGATCCCTCTTGAGCATGTATGCTTCTGCTCCTTGTTCTACATCAGACTTCTTCCGCAAACGGCGAAACGCTTTGACTCGGTGAGTTTCGCGGCATTCCGACTTCGATTCCCTGTTTGCCGAAATTCCGTTGCCTTTGAATTTCGGGTGATCCCTCTTGAGCATGTATGCTTCTGCTCCTTGTTCTACATCAGACTTCTTCCGCAAACGGCGAAACGCTTTGACTCGGTGAGTTTCGCGGCATTCCGACTTCGATGCCCCGGTTGCCGAAATTCAGTTGCCTTTGGATTTCGGGTGATCCCCCTTGAGCATGTATGCTTCTGCTACATGTTCTAAATCAGATTTCTTCCGCAATTGGCGAAACGCTTTGACTCGGTGAGTTTCGCGGCATTCCGACTTCGATTCCCTGTTTGCCGAAATTCAGTTGCTTTTGGATTTCGGGTGATCCCTCTTGAGCATGTATGCTTCTGCTAATTGTTCTACATCAGACTTCTTCCGCAAATGGCGAAACGCTTTGACTCGGTGAGTTTCGCGGCATTCCGACTTCGATGCCCCGGTTTCCGAAATTCAGTTGCCTTTAAATTTCTGGTGATCCCTCTTGAGCATGTATGCTTCTGCTAATTGTTCTACATCAGACTTCTTCTGCAAACGTCGAAATGCTTTGCCTCGGTAAGTTTCGCGGAATTTCAATTTCGATGCCCCGGTTGCCGAAATTCCGTTGCCTTTGAATTTCGGGTGAGCCCTCTTGAGCTTGGATGCTTCTGCTACTTGTTCTACATCAGACTTCTTCCGCAAACGGGGAAATGATTTGACTCGGTGACTTTCGCGGCATTCCGACTCCGATTCCCCTTTTGCCGAAATTCAGATACCTTTGGATTTCGGGTGATCCCTCTTGAGCATGTATGCTTCTGCTACTTGTTCTAAACCAGACTTCTTCCGCAAATGGCGAAACGCTTTGACTCAGTGAGTTTCGCGGCATTCCGACTTCGATTCCCTGTTTGCCGAAATTCAGTTGCCTTTTGATTTCGGGTGATCCCTCTTGAGCATGTATACTTCTGCTACTTGTTCTAAATCAGACTTCTTCCGCAAATGGCGAAACGCTTTGACTCGGTGAGTTTCGCGGCATTCCGACTTCGATGCCCCGGTTGCTGAAATTCAGTTGCCTTTGAATTTCGGGTGATCCCTCTTGAGCATGTATGCTTCTGCTACTTGTTCTACATCAGACTTCTTCCGCAAACGGTGAAACCCTTTGACTCGGTGAGTTTTTGCGGCATTCCGAATTCGATGCCCCGGTTGCTGAAATTCAGTTGCCTTTGAATTTCGGGTGATCCCTCTTGAGCATGTATGCTTTTGCTACTTGTTCTACATCAGACTTCTTCCGCAAACGGGGAAATGATTTGACTCGGTGACTTTCGCGGCATTCCGACTCCGATTCCCCTTTTGCCGAAATTCAGATGCCTTTGGATTTCGGGTGAACCCTCTTGAGCATGTATGCTTCTGCTACTTGTTCTAAATCAGACTTCTTCCGCAAATGGCGAAACGCTTTGACTCGGTGAGTTTCGCGGCATTTCAATTTCGATGCCCCGGTTGCAGAAATTCCGTTGCCTTTGAATTTCGGGTAATCCCTCTTGAGCATGTATGCTTCTGCTACTTGTTCTACAACAGACTTCTTCCACAAACGGGGAAACGCTTTGACGCGGTGAATTTCGCGGCATTCCGACTTCGATTCCCTGTTTGCCGAAATTCAGTTGCCTTTTGATTTCGGGTGATCCCTCTTGAGCATGTATGCTTCTGCTACTTGTTCTACATCAGACTTCTTCCGCAAATGGTGAAACACTTTGACTCGGTGAGTTTTTGCGGCATTCCGACTTCGATGCCCCGGTTGCTGAAATTCAGTTGCCTTTGAATTTCGGGTGATCCCTCTTGAGCATGTATGCTTTTGCTACTTGTTCTACATCAGACTTCTTCCGCAAACGGGGAAATGATTTGACTCGGTGACTTTCGCGGCATTCCGACTCCGATTCCCCTTTTGCCGAAATTCAGATGCCTTTGGATTTCGGGTGATCCCTCTTGAGCATGTATGCTTCTGCTAATTGTTTTACATCAGACTTCTTCCGCAAACGTCACAATGCTTTGCCTCGGTGAGTTTCGCGGCATTTCAATTTCGATGCCCCGGTTGCCGAAATTCCGTTGCCTTTGAATTTCGGGTGATCCCTCTTGAGCATGTATGCTTCTGCTCCTTGTTCTACATCAGACTTCTTCCGCAAACGGCGAAACGCTTTGACTCGGTGAGTTTCGCGGCATTCCGACTTCGATTCCCTGTTTGCCGAAATTCCGTTGCCTTTGAATTTCGGGTGATCCCTCTTGAGCATGTATGCTTCTGCTCCTTGTTCTACATCAGACTTCTTCCGCAAACGGCGAAACGCTTTGACTCGGTGAGTTTCGCGGCATTCCGACTTCGATGCCCCGGTTGCCGAAATTCAGTTGCCTTTGGATTTCGGGTGATCCCCCTTGAGCATGTATGCTTCTGCTACATGTTCTAAATCAGATTTCTTCCGCAATTGGCGAAACGCTTTGACTCGGTGAGTTTCGCGGCATTCCGACTTCGATTCCCTGTTTGCCGAAATTCAGTTGCTTTTGGATTTCGGGTGATCCCTCTTGAGCATGTATGCTTCTGCTAATTGTTCTACATCAGACTTCTTCCGCAAATGGCGAAACGCTTTGACTCGGTGAGTTTCGCGGCATTCCGACTTCGATGCCCCGGTTTCCGAAATTCAGTTGCCTTTAAATTTCTGGTGATCCCTCTTGAGCATGTATGCTTCTGCTAATTGTTCTACATCAGACTTCTTCTGCAAACGTCGAAATGCTTTGCCTCGGTAAGTTTCGCGGAATTTCAATTTCGATGCCCCGGTTGCCGAAATTCCGTTGCCTTTGAATTTCGGGTGAGCCCTCTTGAGCTTGGATGCTTCTGCTACTTGTTCTACATCAGACTTCTTCCGCAAACGGGGAAATGATTTGACTCGGTGACTTTCGCGGCATTCCGACTCCGATTCCCCTTTTGCCGAAATTCAGATACCTTTGGATTTCGGGTGATCCCTCTTGAGCATGTATGCTTCTGCTACTTGTTCTAAACCAGACTTCTTCCGCAAATGGCGAAACGCTTTGACTCAGTGAGTTTCGCGGCATTCCGACTTCGATTCCCTGTTTGCCGAAATTCAGTTGCCTTTTGATTTCGGGTGATCCCTCTTGAGCATGTATACTTCTGCTACTTGTTCTAAATCAGACTTCTTCCGCAAATGGCGAAACGCTTTGACTCGGTGAGTTTCGCGGCATTCCGACTTCGATGCCCCGGTTGCTGAAATTCAGTTGCCTTTGAATTTCGGGTGATCCCTCTTGAGCATGTATGCTTCTGCTACTTGTTCTACATCAGACTTCTTCCGCAAACGGTGAAACCCTTTGACTCGGTGAGTTTTTGCGGCATTCCGAATTCGATGCCCCGGTTGCTGAAATTCAGTTGCCTTTGAATTTCGGGTGATCCCTCTTGAGCATGTATGCTTTTGCTACTTGTTCTACATCAGACTTCTTCCGCAAACGGGGAAATGATTTGACTCGGTGACTTTCGCGGCATTCCGACTCCGATTCCCCTTTTGCCGAAATTCAGATGCCTTTGGATTTCGGGTGAACCCTCTTGAGCATGTATGCTTCTGCTACTTGTTCTAAATCAGACTTCTTCCGCAAATGGCGAAACGCTTTGACTCGGTGAGTTTCGCGGCATTTCAATTTCGATGCCCCGGTTGCAGAAATTCCGTTGCCTTTGAATTTCGGGTGATCCCTCTTGAGCATGTATGCTTCTGCTACTTGTTCTACAACAGACTTCTTCCACAAACGGGGAAACGCTTTGACGCGGTGAATTTCGCGGCATTCCGACTTCGATTCCCTGTTTGCCGAAATTCAGTTGCCTTTTGATTTCGGGTGATCCCTCTTGAGCATGTATGCTTCTGCTACTTGTTCTACATCAGACTTCTTCCGCAAACGGGGAAATGATTTGACTCGGTGACTTTCGCGGCATTCCGACTCCGATTCCCCTTTTGCCAAAATTCAGATGCCTTTGGATTTCAGGTGATCCCTCTTGAGCATGTATGCTTCTGCTCCTTGTTCTAAATCAGACTTCTTCTGCAAATGGCGAAACGCTTTGACTCGGTGAGTTTCGCGGCATTTCAATTTCGATGCCCCGGTTGCCGAAATTCCGTTGCCTTTGAATTTCGGGTGATCCCTCTTGAGCATGTATGCTTCTGCTACTTGTTCTACATCAGACTTCTTCCGCAAACGGTGAAACACTTTGACTCGGTGAGTTTTTGCGGCATTCCAACTTCGATGCCCCGGTTGCAGAAATTCAGTTGCCTTTGAATTTCGGGTGATCCCTCTTGAACATGTATGCTTCTGCTACTTGTTCTACATCAGACTTCTTCCGCAAATGGCGAAACGCTTTGACTCGGTGAGTTTCGCGGGATTCCGACTTCGATGCCCCGGTTGCTGAAATTCAGTTGCCTTTGAATTTCGGGTGATCCCTCTTGAGCATGTATGCTTCTGCTACTTGTTCTAAATCAGACTTCTTCCGCAAATGGCGAAACGCTTTGACTCGGTGAGTTTCGCGGCATTCCCACTTCGATGCCCCGGTTACCGAAATTCTGTTGCCTTTGAATTTCGGGTGACCCCTCTTGAGCATGGATGCTTTTGCTACTTGTTCTAAATCAGACTTCTTCCGCAAACGGCGAAACGCTTTGACTCGGTGAGTTTCGCGGCATTGCGACTTCGATGCCCTGGTTGCCGAAATTCAGTTGCCTTTGGATTTCGGGTGATCCCTCTTGAGCATGTATGCTTCTGCTAATTGTTCTACATCAGACTTCTTCCGCAAACGGGGAAATGATTTGACTCGGTGACTTTCGCGGCATTCCGACTCCGATTCCCCTTTTGCCAAAATTCAGATGCCTTTGGATTTCAGGTGATCCCTCTTGAGCATGTATGCTTCTGCTCCTTGTTCTAAATCAGACTTCTTCTGCAAATGGCGAAACGCTTTGACTCGGTGAGTTTCGCGGCATTTCAATTTCGATGCCCCGGTTGCCGAAATTCCGTTGCCTTTGAATTTCGGGTGATCCCTCTTGAGCATGTATGCTTCTGCTACTTGTTCTACATCAGACTTCTTCCGCAAACGGTGAAACACTTTGACTCGGTGAGTTTTTGCGGCATTCCAACTTCGATGCCCCGGTTGCAGAAATTCAGTTGCCTTTGAATTTCGGGTGATCCCTCTTGAACATGTATGCTTCTGCTACTTGTTCTACATCAGACTTCTTCCGCAAATGGCGAAACGCTTTGACTCGGTGAGTTTCGCGGGATTCCGACTTCGATGCCCCGGTTGCTGAAATTCAGTTGCCTTTGAATTTCGGGTGATCCCTCTTGAGCATGTATGCTTCTGCTACTTGTTCTAAATCAGACTTCTTCCGCAAATGGCGAAACGCTTTGACTCGGTGAGTTTCGCGGCATTCCCACTTCGATGCCCCGGTTACCGAAATTCTGTTGCCTTTGAATTTCGGGTGACCCCTCTTGAGCATGGATGCTTTTGCTACTTGTTCTAAATCAGACTTCTTCCGCAAACGGCGAAACGCTTTGACTCGGTGAGTTTCGCGGCATTGCGACTTCGATGCCCTGGTTGCCGAAATTCAGTTGCCTTTGGATTTCGGGTGATCCCTCTTGAGCATGTATGCTTCTGCTAATTGTTCTACATCAGACTTCTTCCGCAAACGGGGAAATGATTTGACTCGGTGACTTTCGCGGCATTCCGACTCCGATTCCCCTTTTGCCAAAATTCAGATGCCTTTGGATTTCAGGTGATCCCTCTTGAGCATGTATGCTTCTGCTAATTGTTCTACATCAGACTTCTTCCGCAAACGGGGAAATGATTTGACTCGGTGACTTTCGCGGCATTCCGACTCCGATTCCCCTTTTGCCAAAATTCAGATGCCTTTGGATTTCAGGTGATCCCTCTTGAGCATGTATGCTTCTGCTCCTTGTTCTAAATCAGACTTCTTCTGCAAATGGCGAAACGCTTTGACTCGGTGAGTTTCGCGGCATTTCAATTTCGATGCCCCGGTTGCCGAAATTCCGTTGCCTTTGAATTTCGGGTGATCCCTCTTGAGCATGTATGCTTCTGCTACTTGTTCTACATCAGACTTCTTCCGCAAACGGTGAAACACTTTGACTCGGTGAGTTTTTGCGGCATTCCAACTTCGATGCCCCGGTTGCAGAAATTCAGTTGCCTTTGAATTTCGGGTGATCCCTCTTGAACATGTATGCTTCTGCTACTTGTTCTACATCAGACTTCTTCCGCAAATGGCGAAACGCTTTGACTCGGTGAGTTTCGCGGGATTCCGACTTCGATGCCCCGGTTGCTGAAATTCAGTTGCCTTTGAATTTCGGGTGATCCCTCTTGAGCATGTATGCTTCTGCTACTTGTTCTAAATCAGACTTCTTCCGCAAATGGCGAAACGCTTTGACTCGGTGAGTTTCGCGGCATTCCCACTTCGATGCCCCGGTTACCGAAATTCTGTTGCCTTTGAATTTCGGGTGACCCCTCTTGAGCATGGATGCTTTTGCTACTTGTTCTAAATCAGACTTCTTCCGCAAACGGCGAAACGCTTTGACTCGGTGAGTTTCGCGGCATTGCGACTTCGATGCCCTGGTTGCCGAAATTCAGTTGCCTTTGGATTTCGGGTGATCCCTCTTGAGCATGTATGCTTCTGCTAATTGTTCTACATCAGACTTCTTCCGCAAACGGTGAAACACTTTGACTCGGTGAGTTTTTGCGGCATTTCGACTTCGATGCCCCGGTTGCTGAAATTCAGTTGCCTTTGAATTTCGGGTGATCCCTCTTGAGCATGTAGGCTTCTGCTACTTGTTCTACATCAGACTTCTTCCGCAAACGGTGAAACCCTTTGACTCGGTGAGTTTTTGCGGCATTCCGAATTCGATGCCCCGGTTGCTGAAATTCAGTTGCCTTTGAATTTCGGGTGATCCCTCTTGAGCATGTATGCTTCTGCTAATTGTTCTACATCAGACTTCTTCCGCAAACGTCGAAATGCTTTGCCTCGGTGAGTTTCGCGACATTTCAATTTCGATGCCCCGGTTGCCGAAATTCCGTTGCCTTTGAATTTCGGGTGATCCCTCTTGAGCATGTATGCTTCTGCTCCTTGTTCTAAATCAGACTTCTTCTGCAATTGGCGAAACGCTTTGACTCGGTGAGTGTCGCGGCCTTCCGACTTCGATGCCCCGGTTGCTGAAATTCAGTTGCCTTTGAATTTCGGGTGATCCCTCTTGAGCATGTATGCTTCTGCTACTTGTTCTACATCAGACTTCTTCCGCAAACGGTGAAACACTTTGACTCGGTGAGTTTTTGCGGCATTCCAACTTCGATGCCCCGGTTGCAGAAATTCAGTTGCCTTTGAATTTCGGGTGATCCCTCTTGAACATGTATGCTTCTGCTACTTGTTCTACATCAAACTTCTTCTGCAAATGGCGAAACGCTTTGACTCGGTGAGTTTCGCGGCATTCCGACTTCGATGCCCCGGTTGCTGAAATTCAGTTGCCTTTGAATTTCGGGTGATCCCTCTTGAGCATGTATGCTTCTGCTACTTGTTCTAAATCAGACTTCTTCCGCAAATGGCGAAACGCTTTGACTCGGTGAGTTTCGCGGCATTCCCACTTCGATGCCCCGGTTACCGAAATTCTGTTGCCTTTGAATTTCGGGTGACCCCTCTTGAGCATGGATGCTTTTGCTACTTGTTCTAAATCAGACTTCTTCCGCAAACGGCGAAACGCTTTGACTCGGTGAGTTTCGCGGCATTGCGACTTCGATGCCCTGGTTGCCGAAATTCAGTTGCCTTTGGATTTCGGGTGATCCCTCTTGAGCATGTATGCTTCTGCTAATTGTTCTACATCAGACTTCTTCCGCAAACGGTGAAACACTTTGACTCGGTGAGTTTTTGCGGCATTTCGACTTCGATGCCCCGGTTGCTGAAATTCAGTTGCCTTTGAATTTCGGGTGATCCCTCTTGAGCATGTAGGCTTCTGCTACTTGTTCTACATCAGACTTCTTCCGCAAACGGTGAAACCCTTTGACTCGGTGAGTTTTTGCGGCATTCCGAATTCGATGCCCCGGTTGCTGAAATTCAGTTGCCTTTGAATTTCGGGTGATCCCTCTTGAGCATGTATGCTTCTGCTAATTGTTCTACATCAGACTTCTTCCGCAAACGTCGAAATGCTTTGCCTCGGTGAGTTTCGCGACATTTCAATTTCGATGCCCCGGTTGCCGAAATTCCGTTGCCTTTGAATTTCGGGTGATCCCTCTTGAGCATGTATGCTTCTGCTCCTTGTTCTAAATCAGACTTCTTCTGCAATTGGCGAAACGCTTTGACTCGGTGAGTGTCGCGGCCTTCCGACTTCGATGCACCGGTTGCTGAAATTCAGTTGCCTTTGAATTTCGGGTGATCCCTCTTGAGCATGTATGCTTCTGCTACTTGTTCTACATCAGACTTCTTCCGCAAACGGTGAAACACTTTGACTCGGTGAGTTTTTGCGGCATTCCAACTTCGATGCCCCGGTTGCAGAAATTCAGTTGCCTTTGAATTTCGGGTGATCCCTCTTGAACATGTATGCTTCTGCTACTTGTTCTACATCAGACTTCTTCTGCAAATGGCGAAACGCTTTGACTCGGTGAGTTTCGCGGCATTCCAACTTCGATGCCCCGGTTGCTGAAATTCAGTTGCCTTTGAATTTCGGGTGATCCCTCTTGAGCATGTATGCTTCTGCTACTTGTTCTAAATCAGACTTCTTCCGCAAATGGCGAAACGCTTTGACTCGGTGAGTTTCGCGGCATTCCCACTTCGATGCCCCGGTTACCGAAATTCTGTTGCCTTTGAATTTCGGGTGACCCCTCTTGAGCATGGATGCTTTTGCTACTTGTTCTACATCAGACTTCTTCCGCAAACTGCGAAACGCTTTGACTCGGTGAGTTTCGCGGCATTGCGACTTCGATGCCCTGGTTGCCGAAATTCAGTTGCCTTTGGATTTCGGGTGATCCCTCTTGAGCATGTATGCTTCTGCTAATTGTTCTACATCAGACTTCTTCCGCAAACGGTGAAACACTTTGACTCGGTGAGTTTTTGCGGCATTTCGACTTCGATGCCCCGGTTGCTGAAATTCAGTTGCCTTTGAATTTCGGGTGATCCCTCTTGAGCATGTATGCTTCTGCTACTTGTTCTACATCAGACTTCTTCCGCAAACGGTGAAACCCTTTGACTCGGTGAGTTTTTGCGGCATTCCGAATTCGATGCCCCGGTTGCTGAAATTCAGTTGCCTTTGAATTTCGGGTGATCCCTCTTGAGCATGTATGCTTTTGCTACTTGTTCTACATCAGACTTCTTCCGCAAACGGGGAAATGATTTGACTCGGTGACTTTCGCGGCATTCCGACTCCGATTCCCCTTTTGCCGAAATTCAGATGCCTTTGGATTTCGGGTGATCCCTCTTGAGCATGTATGCTTCTGCTACTTGTTCTAAATCAGACTTCTTCCGCAAATGGCGAAACGCTTTGACTCGGTGAGTTTCGCGGCATTTCAATTTCGATGCCCCGGTTGCCGAAATTCCGTTGCCTTTGAATTTCGGGTGATCCCTCTTGAGCATGTATGCTTCTGCTACTTGTTCTACATCAGACTTCTTCCACAAACGGGGAAACGCTTTGACGCGGTGAATTTCGCGGCATTCCGACTTCGATTCCCTGTTTGCCGAAATTCAGTTGCCTTTTGATTTCAGGTGATCCCTCTTGAGCATGTATGCTTCTGCTACTTGTTGTACATCAGACTTCTTCCGCAAACGGGGAAATGATTTGACTCGGTGACTTTCGCGGCATTCCGACTCCGATTCCCCTTTTGCCGACATTCAGATGCCTTTGGATTTCGGGTGATCCCTCTTGAGCATGTATGCTTGTGCTACTTGTTCTAAATCAGACTTCTTCCGCAATTGGCGAAACGCTTTGACTCGGTGAGTTTCGCGGCATTCCGACTTCGATTCCCTGTTTGCCGAAATTCAGTTGCCTTTGGATTTCGGGTGATCCCTCTTGAGCATGTATGCTTCTGCTAATTGTTCTACATCAGACTTCTTCCACAAACGGCGAAACGCTTTGACTCGGTGAGTTTCGCGGCCTTCCGACTTCGATGCCCCGGTTGCCGAAATTCAGTTGCCTTTGAATTTCCGGTGATCCCTCTTGAGCATGTATGCTTCTGCTAATTGTTCTACATCAGACTTCTTCCGCAAACGTCGAAATTCTTTGCCTCGGTGAGTTTCGCGGCATTTCAATTTCGATGCCCCGGTTGCCGAAATTCCGTTGCCTTTGAATTTCGGGTGATCCCTCTTGAGCATGTATGCTTCTGCTACTTGTTCTACATCAGACTTCTTCCACAAACGGGGAAACGCTTTGACTCGGTGAATTTCGCGGCATTCCGACTTCGATTCCCTGTTTGCCGAAATTCAGTTGCCTTTTGATTTCGGGTGATCCCTCTTGAGCATGTATGCTTCTGCTACTTGTTCTACATCAGACTTCTTCCGCAAACGGGGAAATGATTTGACTCGGTGACTTTCGCGGCATTCCGACTCCGATTCCCCTTTTGCCGAAATTCAGATGCCTTTGGATTTCGGGTGATCCCTCTTGAGCATGTATGCTTCTGCTACTTGTTCTAAATCAGACTTCTTCCGCAAATGGCGAAACGCTTTGACTCGGTGAGTTTCGCGGCATTCCGACTTCGATTCCCTGTTTGCCGAAATTCAGTTGCCTTTGGATTTCGGGTGATCCCTCTTGAGCATGTATGCTTCTGCTAATTGTTCTACATCAGACTTCTTCCGCAAATGGCGAAACGCTTTGACTCGGTGAGTTTCGCGGCATTCCGACTTCGATGCCCCGGTTGCCGAAATTCAGTTGCCTTTGAATTTCCGGTGATCCCTCTTGAGCATGTATGCTTCTGCTAATTGTTCTACATCAGACGTCTTCCGCAAACGTCGAAATGCTTTTCCTCGGTGAGTTTCGCGGCATTTCAATTTCGATGCCCCGGTTGCCGAAATTCCGTTGCCTTTGAATTTCGGGTGATCCCTCTTGAGCATGTATGCTTCTGCTCCTTGTTCTAAATCAGACTTCTTCTGCAATTGGCGAAACGCTTTGACTCGGTGAGTGTCGCGGCCTTCCGACTTCGATGCCCCGGTTGCTGAAATTCAGTTGCCTTTGAATTTCGGGTGATCCCTCTTGAGCATGTATGCTTCTGCTACTTGTTCTACATCAGACTTCTTCCGCAAACGGTGAAACACTTTGACTCGGTGAGTTTTTGCGGCATTCCAACTTCGTTGCCCCGGTTGCAGAAATTCAGTTGCCTTTGACTTTCGGGTGATCCCTCTTGAACATGTATGCTTCTGCTACTTGTTCTACATCAGACTTCTTCCGCAAATGGCGAAACGCTTTGACTCGGTGAGTTTCGCGGCATTCCGACTTCGATGCCCCGGTTGCTGAAATTCAGTTGCCTTTGAATTTCGGGTGATCCCTCTTGAGCATGTATGCTTCTGCTACTTGTTCTAAATCAGACTTTTTCCGCAAATGGCGAAACGCTTTGACTCGGTGAGTTTCGCGGCATTCCCACTTCGATGCCCCGGTTACCGAAATTCTGTTGCCTTTGAATTTCGGGTGACCCCTCTTGAGCATGGATGCTTTTGCTACTTGTTCTACATCAGACTTCTTCCGCAAACGGCGAAACGCTTTGACTCGGTGACTTTCGCGGCATTCCGACTTCGATGCCCCGGTTGCCGAAATTCAGTTGCCTTTGAATTTCGGGTGATCCCTCTTGAGCATGTATGCTTCTGCTACTTGTTCTAAATCAGACTTCTTCCGCAAATGGCGAAACGCTTTGACTCGGTGAGTTTCGCGGCATTCCGACTTCGATGCCCCGGTTGCCGAAATTCAGTTGCCTTTGAATTTCCGGTGATCCCTCTTGAGCATGTATGCTTCTGCTACTTGTTCTAAATCAGACTTCTTCCGCAAATGGCGAAACGCTTTGACTCGGTGAGTTTCGCGGCATTCCCACTTCGATGCCCCGGTTACCGAAATTCTGTTGCCTTTGAATTTCGGGTGACCCCTTTTGAGCATGGATGCTTTTGCTACTTGTTCTACATCAGACTTCTTCCGCAAACGGCGAAACGCTTTGACTCGGTGAGTTTCGCGGCATTGCGACTTCGATGCCCTGGTAGCCGAAATTCAGTTGCCTTTGAATTTCGGGTGATCCCGCTTGAGCATGTATGCTTCTGCTACTTGTTCTACATCAGACTTCTTCCGCAAACGGTGAAACACTTTGACTCGGTGAGTTTTGGCGGCATTCCGACTTCGATGCCCCGGTTGCTGAAATTCAGTTGCCTTTGAATTTCGGGTGATCCCTCTTGAGCATGTATGCTTCTGCTACTTATTCTAAATCAGACTTCTTCCGCAAATGGCGAAACGCTTTGACTCGGTGAGTTTTGCGGCATTCCGACTTCGATGCCCCGGTTGCCGAAATTCAGTTGCCTTTGAATTTCGGGTGATCCCTCTTGAGCATGTATGCTTCTGCTACTTGTTCTACATCAGACTTCTTCCGCAAACGGTGAAACACTTTGACTCGGTGAGTTTCGCGGCATTCCGACTTCGATGCCCCGGTTGCCGAAATTCTGTTGCCTTTGAATTTCGGGTGACCCCTCTTGAGGTTGGATGCTTTTGCTACTTGTTCTACATCAGACTTCTTCTGCAAACGGCGAAACGCTTTGACTCGGTGAGTTTAGCGGCCTTCCGACTTCGATGCCCCGGTTGCCGAAATTCAGTTGCCTTTGAATTTCGGGTGATCCCTCTTGAGCATGTATGCTTCTGCTACTTGTTCTACATCAGACTTCTTCCGCAAACGGTGAAACACTTTGACTCGGTGAGTTTTTGCGGCATTCCGACTTCGATGCCCCGGTTGCTGAAATTCAGTTGCCTTTGACTTTCGGGTGATCCCTCTTGAGCATGTATGCTTCTGCTACTTGTTCTACATCAGACTTCTTCCGCAAACGGTGAAACACTTTGACTCGGTGAGTTTTTGCGGCATTCCAACTTCGATGCCCCGGTTGCAGAAATTCAGTTGCCTTTGAATTTCGGGTGATCCCTCTTGAACATGTATGCTTCTGCTACTTGTTCTACATCAGACTTCTTTCGCAAACGGTGAAACACTTTGACTCGGTGAGTTTTTGCGGCATTCCGACTTCGATGCCCCGGTTGCTGAAATTCAGTTGCCTTTGAATTTCGAGTGATCCCTCTTGAGCATGTATGCTTCTGCTACTTGTTCTAAATCAGACTTCTTCCGCAAATGGCGAAACGCTTTGACTCGGTGAGTTTCGCGGCATTCCCACTTCGATGCCCCGGTTACCGAAATTCTGTTGCCTTTGAATTTCGGGTGACCCCTCTTGAGCATGGATGCTTTTGCTACTTGTTCTACATCAGACTTCTTCCGCAAACGGCGAAACGCTTTGACTCGGTGAGTTTCGCGGCATTGCGACTTCGATGCCCTGGTTGCCGAAATTCAGTTGCCTTTGGATTTCGGGTGATCCCTCTTGAGCATGTATGCTTCTGCTACTTGTTCTACATCAGACTTCTTCCGCAAACGGTGAAACACTTTGACTCGGTGAGTTTCGCGGCATTCCGACTTCGATGCCCCGGTTGCCGAAATTCTGTTGCCTTTGAATTTCGGGTGACCCCTCTTGAGCTTGGATGCTTTTGCTACTTGTTCTACATCAGACTTCTTCTGCAAACGGCGAAACGCTTTGACTCGGTGAGTTTAGCGGCCTTCCGACTTCGATGCCCCGGTTGCCGAAATTCAGTTGCCTTTGAATTTCGGGTGATCCCTCTTGAGCATGTATGCTTCTGCTCCTTGTTCTAAATCCGACTTCTTCTGCAATTGGCGAAACGCTTTGACTCGGTGAGTTTCGCGGCCTTCCGACTTCGATGCCCCGGTTGCCGAAATTATGTTGCCTTTGAATTTCGGGTGACCCCTCTTGAGCGTGGATGCTTCTGCTACTTGTTCTAAATCAGACTTCTTCCGCAAATGGCGAAACGCTTTGACTCGGTGAGTTTCGCGGCATTCCCACTTCGATGCCCCGGTTACCGAAATTCTGTTGCCTTTGAATTTCGGGTGACCCCTCTTGAGCATGGATGCTTTTGCTACTTGTTCTACATCAGACTTCTTCCGCAAACGGCGAAACGCTTTGACTCGGTGAGTTTCGCGGCATTGCGACTTCGATGCCCTGGTTGCCGAAATTCAGTTGCCTTTGGATTTCGGGTGATCCCTCTTGAGCATGTATGCTTCTGCTACTTGTTCTACATCAGACTTCTTCCGCAAACGGTGAAACACTTTGACTCGGTGAGTTTCGCGGCATTCCGACTTCGATGCCCCGGTTGCCGAAATTCTGTTGCCTTTGAATTTCGGGTGACCCCTCTTGAGCTTGGATGCTTTTGCTACTTGTTCTACATCAGACTTCTTCTGCAAACGGCGAAACGCTTTGACTCGGTGAGTTTAGCGGCCTTCCGACTTCGATGCCCCGGTTGCCGAAATTCAGTTGCCTTTGAATTTCGGCTGATCCCTCTTGAGCATGTATGCTTCTGCTACTTGTTCTACATCAGACTTCTTCCGCAAACGGTGAAACACTTTGACTCGGTGAGTTTTTGCGGCATTCCGACTTCGATGCCCCGGTTGCTGAAATTCAGTTGCCTTTGAATTTCGGGTGATCCCTCTTGAGCATGTATGCTTCTGCTACTTGTTCTACTTCAGACTTCTTCCGCAAACGGTGAAAGACTTTGACTCGGTGAGTTTTTGCGGCATTCCAACTTCGATGCCCCGGTTGCAGAAATTCAGTTGCCTTTGAATTTCGGGTGATCCCTCTTGAACATGTATGCTTCTGCTACTTGTTCTACATCAGACTTCTTCCGCAAACGGTGAAACACTTTGACTCGGTGAGTTTTTGCGGCATTCCGACTTCGATGCCCCGGTTGCTGAAATTCAGTTGCCTTTGAATTTCGGGTGATCCCTCTTGAGCATGTATGCTTCTGCTACTTGTTCTAAATCAGACTTCTTCCGCAAATGGCGAAACGCTTTGACTCGGTGAGTTTCGCGGCATTCCCACTTCGATGCCCCGGTTACCGAAATTCTGTTGCCTTTGAATTTCGGGTGACCCCTCTTGAGCATGGATGCTTTTGCTACTTGTTCTACATCAGACTTCTTCCGCAAACGGCGAAACGCTTTGACTCGGTGAGTTTCGCGGCATTGCGACTTCGATGCCCTGGTTGCCGAAATTCAGTTGCCTTTGAATTTCGGGTGATCCCTCTTGAGCATGTATGCTTCTGCTACTTGTTCTACATCAGACTTCTTCCGCAAACGGTGAAACACTTTGACTCGGTGAGTTTTGGCGGCATTCCGACTTCGATGCCCCGGTTGCTGAAATTCAGTTGCCTTTGAATTTCGGGTGATCCCTCTTAAGCATGTATGCTTCTGCTACTTATTCTAAATCAGACTTCTTCCGCAAATGGCGAAACGCTTTGACTCGGTGAGTTTCGCGGCATTCCGACTTCGATGCCCCGGTTGCCGAAATTCTGTTGCCTTTGAATTTTGGGTGACCCCTCTTGAGCATGGATGCTTTTGCTACTTGTTCTACATCAGACTTCTTCCGCAAACGGCGAAACGCTTTGACTCGGTGAGTTTCGCGGCATTCCGACTTCGATGCCCCGGTTGCCGAAATTCAGTTCCCTTTGAATTTCGGGTGAGCCCTCTTGAGCATGTATGCTTCTACTACTTGTTCTACATCAGACTTCTTCCTCAAATGGCGAAACGCTTTTCCTCGGTTAGTTTCGCGGCATTCCGACTTCGATGCCCCGGTTGCCGAAATTCAGTTGCCTTTGAATTTCTGGTGATCCCTCTTGAGCATGTATGCTTCTACTAATTGTTTTACATCAGACTTCTTCCGCAAACGTCGAAATGCTTTGCCTCGGTGAGTTTCGCGGTATTTCAATTTCGATGCCCCGGTTGCCGAAATTCCGTTGCCTTTGAATTTCGGGTGATCCCTCTTGAGCATGTATGCTTCTGCTCCTTGTACTAAATCACACTTCTTCTGCAATTGGCGAAACGCTTTGACTTGGTGAGTTTCGCGGCCTTCCGACTTCGATGCGCTGGTTGTCGAAATTCTGTTGCCTTTGAATTTCGGGTGACCCCTCTTGAGCATGGATGCTTCTGCTACTTGTTCTACATCAGACTTTTTCCGCAAACAGCGAAATGCTTTGACTCGGTGAGTTTCGCAGCATTCCGACTGCGATGTCCTGGTTG
Organism: Populus davidiana; assembly: GCA_030145905.1. Taxonomy (NCBI): domain Eukaryota; kingdom Viridiplantae; phylum Streptophyta; class Magnoliopsida; order Malpighiales; family Salicaceae; genus Populus; species Populus davidiana. The sequence goes on along the minus strand of CM057794.1, from coordinate 25,401,072 downwards.
CCGAAATTCTGTTGCCTTTGAATTTCGGGTGACCCCTCTTGAGCATGGATGCTTTTGCTACTTGTTCTACATCAGACTTCTTCCGCAAACGGCGAAACGCTTTGACTCGGTGAGTTTCGCGGCATTCCGACTTCGATGCCCTGGTTGCCGAAATTCAGTAGCCTTTGAATTTCGGGTGATCCCTCTTGAGCATGTTTGCTTCCGCTACTTGTTCTACATCAGACTTCTTCCGCAAACAGTGAAACGCTTTGACTCGGTGAGTTTTTGCGGCATTCCGACTTCGATGCCCCGGTTGCTGAAATTCAGTTGCCTTTGAATTTCGGGTGATCCCTCTTGAGCATGGATGCTTCTGCTACTTGTTCTAAATCAGACTTCTTCCGCAAATGGCGAAACGCTTTGACTCGGTGAGTTTCGCGGCATTCCGACTTCGATGCCCCGGTTGCCGAAATTCAGTTGCCTTTGAATTTCGGGTGAGCCCTCTTGAGCATGTATGCTTCTACTACTTGTTCTACATCAGACTTCTTCCACAAACGGGGAAACACTTTGACGCGGTAAATTTCGCGGCATTCCGACTTCGATTCCCTGTTTGCTGAAATTCAGTTGCCTTTGGATTTCGGGTGATCCCTCTTGAGCATGTATGCTTCTGCTAATTGTTCTACATCAGACTTCTTCCGCAAACGTCGAAATGCTTTGCCTCGGTGAGTTTCGCGGCATTTCAATTTCGATGCCCCGGTTGCCGAAATTCAGTTGTCTTTGAATTTCGGGTGACCCCTCTTGAGCATGGATGCTTCTGCTACTTGTTCTACATCAGACTTCTTCCACAAACGGGGAAACGCTTTGACGCGGTGAATTTCGCGGCATTCCGACTTCGATTCCCTGTTTGCCGAAATTCAGTTGCCTTTGGATTTCGGGTGATCCCTCTTGAGCATGTATGCTTCTACTACTTGTTCTAAATCAGATTTCTTCCGCAATTGGCGAAACGCTTTGACTCGGTGAGTTTCGCGGCATTCCGACTTCGATGCCCCGGTTGCCGAAATTCTGTTGCATTTGAATTTCGGGTGACCCCTCTTGAGCATGGATGCTTGTGCTACTTGTTCTACATCAGACTTCTTCCGCAAACGGCGAAACGCTTTGACTCGGTGAGTTTTGCGGCATTCCGACTTCGATGCCCCGGTTGCCGAAATTCAGTTGCCTTTGAATTTCGGGTGAGCCCTCTTGAGCATGTATGCTTCTACTACTTGTTCTACATCAGACTTCTTCCACAAACGGGGAAACACTTTGACGCGGTAAATTTCGCGGCATTCCGACTTCGATTCCCTGTTTGCTGAAATTCAGTTGCCTTTGGATTTCGGGTGATCCCTCTTGAGCATGTATGCTTCTGCTAATTGTTCTACATCAGACTTCTTCCACAAACGTCGAAATGCTTTGCCTCGGTGAGTTTCGCGGCATTTCAATTTCGATGCCCCGGTTGCCGAAATTCAGTTGTCTTTGAATTTCGGGTGACCCCTCTTGAGCATGGATGCTTCTGCTACTTGTTCTACATCAGACTTCTTCCACAAACGGGGAAACGCTTTGACGCGGTGAATTTCGCGGCATTCCGACTTCGATTCCCTGTTTGCCGAAATTCAGTTGCCTTTGGATTTCGGGTGATCCCTCTTGAGCATGTATGCTTCTACTACTTGTTCTAAATCAGATTTCTTCCGCAATTGGCGAAACGCTTTGACTCGGTGAGTTTCGCGGCATTCCGACTTCGATGCCCCGGTTGCCGAAATTCTGTTGCATTTGAATTTCGGGTGACCCCTCTTGAGCATGGATGCTTGTGCTACTTGTTCTACATCAGACTTCTTCCGCAAACGGCGAAACGCTTTGACTCGGTGAGTTTCGCGGCATTCCGACTTCGATGCCCCGGTTGCCGAAATTCAGTTGCCTTTGAATTTCGGGTGATCCCTTTTGAGCATGTATGCTTCTGCTACTTGTTCTACATCAGACTTCTTCCGCAAACGGTGAAACACTTTGACTCGGTGAGTTTTTGCGGCATTCCGACTTCGATTCCCCGGTTGCTGAAATTCAGTTGCCTTTGAATTTCGGGTGATCCCTCTTGAGCATGTATGCTTCTGCTACTTGTTCTAAATCAGACTTCTTCCGCAAATGGCGAAACGCTTTGACTCGGTGAGTTTCGCGGCATTCCTACTTCGATGCCCCGGTTGTCGAAATTCAGTTGCCTTTGAATTTCTGGTGATCCCTCTTGAGCATGTATGCTTCTGCTAATTGTTCTACATCAGACTTGTTCCGCAAACGTCGAAATGCTTTGCCTCGGTGAGTTTCGCGGCATTTCAATTTCGATGCCCCGGTTGCTGAAATTCCGTTAACTTTGAATTTCGGGTGAGCCCACTTGAGCATGTATGCTTCTGCTCCTTGTTCTAAATCCGACTTCTTCTGCAATTGGCGAAACGCTTTGACTCGGTGAGTTTCGCGGCCTTCCGACTTCGATGCCCCGGTTGCCGAAATTATGTTGCCTTTGAATTTCGGGTGACCCCTCTTGAGCGTGGATGCTTCTGCTACTTGTTCTACATCAGACTTCTTCCGCAAACGGCGAAACGCTTTGACTCGGTGAGTTTCGCGGCATTCCGAGTTCGATGCCCCGGTTGCCGAAATTCTGTTGCCTTTGAATTTCGGGTGATCCCTCTTGAGCATGTATGCTTCTGCTACTTGTTCTACATCAGACTTCTTCCGCAAACGGTGAAACGCTTTGACTTGGTGAATTTCGCGGCATTCCGACTTCGATGCCCCGGTTGCCGAAATTTTGTTGCCTTTGAATTTCGGGTGACCCCTCTTGAGCGTGGATGCTTCTGCTACTTGTTCTACATCAGACTTCTTCCGCAAACGGCGAAACGCTTTGACTCGGTGAGTTTCGCGGCATTCCGACTTCGATGCCCTGGTTGCCGAAATTCAGTTGCCATTGAATTTCGGGTGATCCCTCTTGAGCATGTATGCTTGTGCTACTTGTTCTACATCAGACTTCTTCCGCAAACGGTGAAACGCTTTGACTCGGTGAATTTCGCGGCATTCCGACTTCGATGCCCCGGTTGTTGAAATTCAGTTGCCTTTGGATTTCAGGTGATCCCTCTTGAGCATGTATGCTTCTGCTACTTGTTCTAAATCAGACTTCTTCCGCAAATGGCGAAACGCTTTGACTCGGTGAGTTTCGCGGCATTCCGACTTCGATGCCCCAGTTGCAGAAATTCAGTTGTCTTTGAATTTCGGGTGACCCCTCTTGAGCATGGATGCTTCTGCTACTTGTTCTACATCAGACTTCTTCCACAAACGGGGAAACGCTTTGACGCGGTGAATTTCGCGGCATTCCGACTTCGATTCCCTGTTTGCCGAAATTCAGTTGCCTTTGGATTTCGGGTGATCCCTCTTGAGCATGTATGCTTATGCTACTTGTTCTAAATCAGATTTCTTCCGCAATTGGCGAAACGCTTTGACTCGGTGAGTTTCGCGGCATTCCGACTTCGATGCCCCGGTTGCCGAAATTCTGTTGCATTTGAATTTCGGGTGACCCCTCTTGAGCATGGATGCTTGTGCTACTTGTTCTACATCAGACTTCTTCCGCAAACGGGGAAACACTTTGACGCGGTAAATTTCGCGGCATTCCGACTTCGATTCCCTGTTTGCTGAAATTCAGTTGCCTTTGGATTTCGGGTGAGCCCTCTTGAGCATGTATGCTTCTACTACTTGTTCTACATCAGACTTCTTCCTCAAATGGCGAAACGCTTTGCCTTGGTTAGTTTCGCGGCATTCCGACTTCGATGCCCCGGTTGCCGAAATTCAGTTGCCTTTGAATTTCTGGTGATCCCTCTTGAGCATGTATGCTTCTGCTACTTGTTCTAAATCAGACTTCTTCCGCAAATGGCGAAACGCTTTGACTCGGTGAGTTTCGCGGCATTCCAACTCCGATGCCCCGGTTGCCGAAATTCAGTTCCCTTTGAATTTCGGGTGAGCCCTCTTGAGCATGTATGCTTCTACTACTTGTTCTACATCAGACTTCTTCCTCAAATGGCGAAACGCTTTGCCTTGGTTAGTTTCGCGGCACTCCGACTTCGATGCCCCGGTTGCCGAAATTCAGTTGCCTTTGAATTTCTGGTGATCCCTCTTGAGCATGTATGCTTCTGCTAATTGTTCTACATCAGACTTCTTCCGCAAACGTCGAAATGCTTTGCCTCGGTGAGTTTCGCGGTATTTCAATTTCGATTCCCCGGTTGCCGAAATTCTGTTGCCTTTGAATTTCGGGTGATCCCTCTTGAGCATGTATGCTTCTGCTCCTTGTTCTAAATCAGACTTCTTCTGCAATTGGCGAAACGCTTTGACTCGGTGAGTTTCGCGGCATTCCGACTTCGATGCCCCGGTTGCCGAAATTCAGTTGCCTTTGAATTTCGGGTGAGCCCTCTTGAGCATGTATGCTTCTACTACTTGTTCTACATCAGACTTCTTCCACAAACGGGGAAACACTTTGACGCGGTAAATTTTGCGGCATTCCGACTTCGATTCCCTGTTTGCTGAAATTCAGTTGCCTTTGGATTTCGGGTGATCCCTCTTGAGCATGTATGCTTCTGCTAATTGTTCTACATCAGACTTCTTCCGCAAACGTCGAAATGCTTTGCCTCGGTGAGTTTCGCGGCATTTCAATTTCGATGCCCCGGTTGCCGAAATTCAGTTGTCTTTGAATTTCGGGTGACCCCTCTTGAGCATGGATGCTTCTGCTACTTGTTCTACATTAGACTTCTTCCACAAACGGGGAAACGCTTTGACGCGGTGAATTTCGCGGCATTCCGACTTCGATTCCCTGTTTGCCGAAATTCAGTTGCCTTTGGATTTCGGGTGATCCCTCTTGAGCATGTATGCTTCTACTACTTGTTCTAAATCAGATTTCTTCCGCAATTGGCGAAACGCTTTGACTCGGTGAGTTTCGCGGCATTCCGACTTCGATGCCCCGGTTGCCGAAATTCTGTTGCATTTGAATTTCGGGTGACCCCTCTTGAGCATGGATGCTTGTGCTACTTGTTCTACATCAGACTTCTTCCGCAAACGGCGAAACGCTTTGACTCGGTGAGTTTCGCGGCATTCCGACTTCGATGCCCCGGTTGCCGAAATTCAGTTGCCTTTGAATTTCGGGTGATCCCTTTTGAGCATGTATGCTTCTGCTACTTGTTCTACATCAGACTTCTTCCGCAAACGGTGAAACACTTTGACTCGGTGAGTTTTTGCGGCATTCCGACTTCGATTCCCCGGTTGCTGAAATTCAGTTGCCTTTGAATTTCGGGTGATCCCTCTTGAGCATGTATGCTTCTGCTACTTGTTCTAAATCAGACTTCTTCCGCAAATGGCGAAACGCTTTGACTCGGTGAGTTTCGCGGCATTCCTACTTCGATGCCCCGGTTGTCGAAATTCAGTTGCCTTTGAATTTCTGGTGATCCCTCTTGAGCATGTATGCTTCTGCTAATTGTTCTACATCAGACTTCTTCCGCAAACGTCGAAATGCTTTGCCTCGGTGAGTTTCGCGGCATTTCAATTTCGATGCCCCGGTTGCTGAAATTCCGTTAACTTTGAATTTCGGGTGAGCCCACTTGAGCATGTATGCTTCTGCTCCTTGTTCTAAATCCGACTTCTTCTGCAATTGGCGAAACGCTTTGACTCGGTGAGTTTCGCGGCCTTCCGACTTCGATGCCCCGGTTGCCGAAATTATGTTGCCTTTGAATTTCGGGTGACCCCTCTTGAGCGTGGATGCTTCTGCTACTTGTTCTACATCAGACTTCTTCCGCAAACGGCGAAACGCTTTGACTCGGTGAGTTTCGCGGCATTCCGAGTTCGATGCCCCGGTTGCCGAAATTCTGTTGCCTTTGAATTTCGGGTGATCCCTCTTGAGCATGTATGCTTCTGCTACTTGTTCTACATCAGACTTCTTCCGCAAACGGTGAAACGCTTTGACTTGGTGAATTTCGCGGCATTCCGACTTCGATGCCCCGGTTGCCGAAATTTTGTTGCCTTTGAATTTCGGGTGACCCCTCTTGAGCGTGGATGCTTCTGCTACTTGTTCTACATCAGACTTCTTCCGCAAACGGCGAAACGCTTTGACTCGGTGAGTTTCGCGGCATTCCGACTTCGATGCCCTGGTTGCCGAAATTCAGTTGCCATTGAATTTCGGGTGATCCCTCTTGAGCATGTATGCTTGTGCTACTTGTTCTACATCAGACTTCTTCCGCAAACGGTGAAACGCTTTGACTCGGTGAATTTCGCGGCATTCCGACTTCGATGCCCCGGTTGTTGAAATTCAGTTGCCTTTGGATTTCAGGTGATCCCTCTTGAGCATGTATGCTTCTGCTACTTGTTCTAAATCAGACTTCTTCCGCAAATGGCGAAACGCTTTGACTCGGTGAGTTTCGCGGCATTCCGACTTCGATGCCCCAGTTGCAGAAATTCAGTTGTCTTTGAATTTCGGGTGACCCCTCTTGAGCATGGATGCTTCTGCTACTTGTTCTACATCAGACTTCTTCCACAAACGGGGAAACGCTTTGACGCGGTGAATTTCGCGGCATTCCGACTTCGATTCCCTGTTTGCCGAAATTCAGTTGCCTTTGGATTTCGGGTGATCCCTCTTGAGCATGTATGCTTATGCTACTTGTTCTAAATCAGATTTCTTCCGCAATTGGCGAAACGCTTTGACTCGGTGAGTTTCGCGGCATTCCGACTTCGATGCCCCGGTTGCCGAAATTCTGTTGCATTTGAATTTCGGGTGACCCCTCTTGAGCATGGATGCTTGTGCTACTTGTTCTACATCAGACTTCTTCCGCAAACGGCGAAACGCTTTGACTCGGTGAGTTTCGCGGCATTCCGACTTCGATGCCCCGGTTGCCGAAATTCAGTTGCCTTTGAATTTCGGGTGATCCCTTTTGAGCATGTATGCTTCTGCTACTTGTTCTACATCAGACTTCTTCCGCAAACGGTGAAACACTTTGACTCGGTGAGTTTTTGCGGCATTCCGACTTCGATGCCCCGGTTGCTGAAATTCAGTTGCCTTTGAATTTCGGGTGATCCCTCTTGAGCATGTATGCTTCTGCTACTTGTTCTAAATCAGACTTCTTCCGCAAATGGCGAAACGCTTTGACTCGGTGAGTTTCGCGGCATTCCTACTTCGATGCCCCGGTTGTCGAAATTCAGTTGCCTTTGAATTTCTGGTGATCCCTCTTGAGCATGTATGCTTCTGCTAATTGTTCTACATCAGACTTCTTCCGCAAACGTCGAAATGCTTTGCCTCGGTGAGTTTCGCGGCATTTCAATTTCGATGCCCCGGTTGCTGAAATTCCGTTAACTTTGAATTTCGGGTGAGCCCACTTGAGCATGTATGCTTCTGCTCCTTGTTCTAAATCCGACTTCTTCTGCAATTGGCGAAACGCTTTGACTCGGTGAGTTTCGCGGCCTTCCGACTTCGATGCCCCGGTTGCCGAAATTCTGTTGCCTTTGAATTTTGGGTGACCCCTCTTGAGCGTGGATGCTTCTGCTACTTGTTCTACATCAGACTTCTTCCGCAAACGGCGAAACGCTTTGACTCGGTGAGTTTCGCGGCATTCCGAGTTCGATGCCCCGGTTGCCGAAATTCTGTTGCCTTTGAATTTCGGGTGATCCCTCTTGAGCATGTATGCTTGTGCTACTTGTTCTACATCAGACTTCTTCCGCAAACGGTGAAACGCTTTGACTTGGTGAATTTCGCGGCATTCCGACTTCGATGCCCCGGTGACACGACCAAAAGCTTGATGTCTTTTCCCAAGTGCAGGAGTGTCGAAGTAATAAATAACCCGGCAAGATCGGGGTCGAACCACAGAGAGGTTAATTGTATAAATTATAAATAACAATACAACAACAACAACAATAACAACAATAATAATAATAATAACAATAATAATACTCAGTACGTGGCGTTGTTATACCTGAGAATGATCTAAAAGATCGGGTCACAGGTTTCCAGCCTATATACTGAGTTTATGAAAAGATCAAAGATATATATTATATAATATAGACAGAATGTAAATAATAATAATAATAACAATAATAATAATAATAAAAGCAGAAGATGAAGAAATTAATGAGAACTTTGAGATGAAAGATTAACGTAAGGATTAAACAATGATAAAAACAAATGTCAAGGTTAGAGGATCCACTAATGGTACTTCAAACAAGTATAATATAAACTCTTATTACTCAATTGGAAACCACACATAAAGGAGGTTCCAATCAGATTATAAATTGTTAACATGATTACATTAATTATCTTATTCGAATAAAGCTAATACTTGTAAATGTTGGCAGGCATTCATGATTATAACTTATGTTAACAACAAATCAAGTTCCTTTCATAGCTCAGGTGTCGGTTAAACCATACAGTATGGGCTATGAAAGTGCCAAGTATTTGTTGTACTAAATATTATACAACATAAATCTAGATTAACCATTTAACAAGCAAAGTATTAAAAGTGAACAAGATAACAAATATAAAACATGTTAGTATCCAACGTTAAAGTCCATGTAAGTTTATATTATACTTATTCTTACACCATTAGTGTACCCTTTTCACCTTGACATAATTAACTTAGCTGAACATAATGAAATAAAGAAACATAAATGAACAAGATAAGAACATAAATGAGAAAGAGGTTAACTAAGTAAAGGAAAGGAAATGAAGTGCATAAACTTGATATTAATAAAAGCAAGACATAAGCAATACAAAGAGAGAAAGCAATAGCATGATCTTGATCTGAACACCAAGATGCCTCAATACATGGTAAGTGCCTCCTTTTATAGGCCAAAATTTGGAACTATTGATTTGTTGACTAATTGATGAGTGGGTGGCCACATCTTGACTAGATAACAATCCTTATCTTCTTGTCTGATCAAGACGTCATTGCTAACATCATAATTTGCCCAGAATCCTCAGGAATGTTCTAGGAAATTGTCTCAGCTTTCCAACAAAAAAAAGATGAGGTCATTTGGACTTCTAGAACTCAAGATATGGGCTGAACACTAAATAGTGTTTGGGCTGCAGGACAGCTTCGGACTTCTTCGTTGTTCCTTCAATTTGGACTTCAAAACGACCTTTTCAAATCTTGGGCTCCTCATGAAAGTTGTAGGCCTTTGTCTTACCTTTCCATCCATATAAAATGGACCTAAATCCGAAATCTAGAGCTCCAGATATGATCCAATTACCGAGCAATGTTCCGGTTTGGACTGCACCGACATCTCTTTTCTAAGTTTGGCCATCTCTTTGTCCTTTCACTTTCAATACTTAAACTCATCAATCAATCCTTTTATTTATGTGATAGGCCTGCATATAAAATGAGCATTTACCATAAATTAAGGTATCTTATAATATCAAACTTGTTATTATAAAACATGCTTTAGTTAAGGAGTTATTGATACTTCAAGTGCAAAATGATGATATAAAACCTTGATAAACATGCACTTTTAAGTACTAATCACACCCCCCAACCAGCTTATTACTAGTCCCTAGTAATCTAAAGCGTTAAAATAGAGAAACAATTTGCAAGTTCCATAAAGCAAGGCATTCATCATTCAACTTCCATTAATCTATCCAGATAAACAAACTCTCATTAAATTTATATTCCTGCTTCATACTTCTTAAACAAGATATTAATAAACCTTCTTTTTGTGTGCTCAATGAAAACATAGATGATGGGGCTTTTGTTGGAAGAAAACAATATTATGTTCAAATGTTTAAGGTGAACTTCCTTGGGTTGGGATTAGTATTATTTTTTTTTTCTTTTTTTCTTTTTTTTTTCTTTTTATTTATATACACATACAACTTAAAACACAATGTATCTTTAACCCATGTAACGAGTTTTAGGCTAATGACTCCCAGACCAGTTGGTCTTAGGGCATTAGGTGTTGAGACACCCCTACGAGCTTAACAACTCGGGTTGCAGATACTGATACGTAGATAGTGCAATGTTTGATTCCCTTAAGCTTTTCTCCTTAACCCATGTAGCAAGCTTTGGGCCAATAGCTCCCAAGTCAGTTGACTTTAGGGTATTAGGTGTTAAAACACCCCTTCAGGCTTAATTGCTTAGGTTAGGGAGGCTACGAAACCAAACTTATCCACGTTTTATTATCATCAATACTATCTTTTTTTTTTCTTTTTTTTTTTTGCAAATTATATACTATCCTTTTCCCTTAGTTGTTACCTTCAACAAAAGAACATAATTAATGTAATAATCCAATGTGCAACCCACAATCATATGTTAAAGTGTGTGTGAGAAAATGAAGGTTTAATAACACTTGTTAAATGAGTATATGAGCAGAATCAAGTGATAACAATGTGAGAGTTTGTAAACCTGAATATTTCAAGAAGTATTATGATAGACCTTGGTAATGAAACTTACTAAGATGCGTCTCTAGAGTCAATAAAATTGATTCCATACTCTGCCATCCTAATAACAATTTTGTCAAATGGTTTTAATAATAGCAAAAACAGTTAGCAAGTTAGTATTTTTTTTTTTTTTTTAACTACTACCCTCTCCCCCCAACCAAAACGAGACATTGTCCTCAATGTTCGAAGGTAGAAAGATAGAGTATAGAAGACATCACCTGAAACAGTGAACAATGATAAACCTGAAACACACTTAAACAAACATAAGAAGTAACATAACAAAATAATATGCTATTAATAAAACCAAAAGACACAAGGTTTCACAGATGAAGGCTCAAATCTAATCTAAGCTTTTTACGGCTTTCCTTAGTTGACCAATCTAGGCGACTCATGCAGGGATCAATGATAGGGATGAAAGATTGTAGTTGGTCAATCAATTGTTCAGCAGTAGCAGCAGAGATTATGATTTGTCGTGCCGAAGATGTTAGAAATTCCTGTTCCACAGCTTGATCAAGGAAAGACAACAACTTATCATAAAAACCATTAACATTTAGCAAACCTATAGGTTTATGGTGAATGTGCAGTTGGGCCCAAGATGAAATATGAAAGATTTCTTCCAATGTGCCCAAACCTCCTGGTAAGGCAATGAAGGCATCAGCATGGCTAAACATGGTATTCAGTCGGTCAGACATTGTTGGGACCTGTAGTTCCTCTCCAATTGTTTTTCCAATGATGTCCCCAGTTGCTAAAGCTTTGGGAACAACCCCCAAAACTTGACTGCCTCCTAAAAATGCAGCCATTGACACACCTCCCATTAACCCAAGGCTGCCTCCCCCATACACTAAATGAATCTTTCTCTCAGCTAGTACCCGACCAAAATGATTTGCTGATTCTAAAAACTCTTTTTCTTTCCCAGAACTGGATCCACCGAAAACACAAATATTTCTTATCTGATGACTTGAGGAACCTGCCATTTCTACACACTTCTATATTTGATGAATGTATGGGATGAGTAGAAATGAAAGGAAGGAAGAAAAGAATTTATAGATGAAAAAGTGAAAATGCAATCATACCACCTATATGTAGGCCAGCTGTAGTCTCACAAACTCTCTCTCTCTCTCTCTTTATTAATTATTTATTTTGAAAAAGCATGTATGTACAGGTAGTTGTGATTGTGGCTCACATCTTCCCTTGGTTTTACGTCCAAGAACGGCTTAAACGCCCTCTCTGGGTCGGGGATAGGCTTCCCATCCAGTTTTCTTAAAAACTGGCAAACAGGGTCTTTTTTAGTCAGATTCCCAAGACTAAGTCGATCATGTTCTTTATGGAATTGTGGCCATAAATCATGAATTACACGATGCACATCTCCACTAGGATGCGTCTCAAGGGTCAACAAAAGATTATCTAAAGACCCCTTACTCAGGCCATCCTTAATGAATTGTATCTTATCTTCACGGTTTACAGATACCATTCCTAAAGAACGACATGTCGCATTACAAGTCCATCTGGCACATCTGTGACAGACTTTCAGTCGTTTTGCACGACGTTTCTTTGCAAAAGTGCTTTTACCTGTTCCAGGCATGTGTGAAATGAAAGAATTGGATGACTCACCTGATAATCGAACCTTTGCTTCAATTAACCAACGAATATCTTCAGGAATTCCATGATTCATTAACAACCTCAATCTTGCACACCTAGCACGGTAAATTTTATTAATCGCATTTGGAGGCAAAGCGGGAAAATACCTTTTCAACTTTTCAAGAGTGGTGTCCATTTTCAAAAGAGAATTAGAGAAGAGATTCAAAGAAGGAAGAAAGAGCTAAGAATTATACAAATATATACAGATATCAGTTATTTGGGAAACTGAAAGAACCGACTTAAGTCACGGAGTACCGTTATCCGCCATTTGACCGGGGTGAAAGAGAGACTAGCAAAACAATAAAACACAAAACAATGTGAGAAAAAGAATCAATCTTTATATACAGGATCACTCAATTCAATAGAGTCATTTTCAACCGAAAAATTGTCAAAATAAACTTTCAAACGATGCCCATTTACCTTGAAAACATTGCCATTCTTTGGATTCTCAATATCACAGGCCCCATATGGATACACATGTTTCATAATAAAAGGACCGCTCCATCTTGATCGTAGTTTTCCAGGAAATAAATGGAGTCGAGAATTATAAAGCAAGACTTTTTGACCAACATTAAATGTTTTTCTCAGTATTTTCTTGTCATGAAACTCTTTAATTCTTGCTTTATGAATTTTTGAATTGTCATATGCATCATTTCTTATTTCCTCAAGCTCATTTATTTGCAATTTTCGCAGCTGACTAGCATCATCAAGGCTTGAATTGAAAGCTTTAATAGCCCAATAAGCTTTATGTTCAATTTCCACAGGCAAGTGACAAGGTTTTCCATAGACTAGTCTATAAGGTGACATACCTAATGATGTTTTATAAGCAGTTCGATAAGCCCAAAGTGCATCATTAAGTCTTAAAGACCAGTCTTTCCTATTAGGGTTCACTGTTTTCTCCAAGATTTGTTTGATCTCCCTATTAGCAAGCTCTACTTGTCCACTTGTCTGAGGATGATAAGGGGTGGCAACTTTGTGTGTGATTCCATATTTCTTCATTAAAGACTCAAATGGCTTGTTGCAAAAGTGTGTTCCACCATCACTTATCATGGCTCGAGGGATTCCAAATCGACTTAAAATGTTTTCTTTCAAAAACTTTATCACTGTTTTGTGATCATTGGTTCGACTTGGAATTGCCTCTATCCATTTTGAAACATAATCTACTGCGACCAATATGTACAAGAAACCAAATGATGGAGGAAATGGACCCATGAAATCTATACCCCAACAGTCAAAGATCTCAATGACAAGAATAGGATTTAAAGGCATCATGTGACGTTTCGAAATAGATCCCAACTTTTGACAATTTTCACAAATCTTACAGAATGCATGTGAGTCTTTGAACATGGTGGGCCAGTAAAATCCACTTTGTAAGATTTTTGCAGTTGTCTTTCTTGATGAGAAATGACCCCCACATGCCTCAGAATGACAAAATTTAATGACACTACTTACCTCATTGTCAGGAATGCATCTTCGAAATATTTGATCAGGACAATATTTGAATAAATAAGGGTCATCCCAATAAAAGTTCTTCACTTCGTTCAAGAACTTTCTTTTGTCTTGGGTACTCCAATGAGCTGGCAATTGTCCTGAAACAAGAAAATTAACAATATTAGCAAACCAAGGCATCGTAGAGACAGAAAATAAAGATTCGTCAGGAAAGTAGTCATCGATTGGTGTAATGTCAGATCTCGAATCGGTTGTCAATCTTGACAAATGATCCGCGACAACATTTTCGGTGCCTTTCTTGTCTTTGATTGTGATATCAAATTCTTGAAGTAACAAAATCCACCGCACCAATCTAGCCTTAGAATCTTTCTTAGAGAGAAGATATTTCAATGCTGCATGATCACTAAAAACAACAACAGGTGAGCCAACAAGATAAGATCTGAATTTGTCACATGCAAATACTACTGCAAGTAATTCTTTTTCAGTGGTAGTGTAATTCATTTGAGCACTATTTAAAGTTTTACTTGCATAGTAAATCACATAAGGTTTCTTATCTTTTCTTTGTCCCAAGACAGCACCCACGGCATAATCACTAGCATCACACATTATTTCAAAAGGTAATGACCAATCAGGAGGTTGAATGACAGGAGCAGAAGTAAGCAAGTTTTTAAGTTTAACAAAGGCTTCCTCACAATGTTCAGTCCATTCAAATAAATTATCCTTTGTTAGAAGGTTACTCAAGGGCTTAGATATTACACTAAAATCTTTGATGAACCTTCTATAAAAACCAGCATGTCCTAAGAATGATCTAACATCCTTAACAGATTTTGGTGTTGGTAAGTTGGCAATTAACTCGATTTTAGATTTGTCAACCTCAATTCCTTTCGATGAAACAATGTGACCAAGTACAATGCCGTTTGTTACCATAAAGTGACATTTTTCCCAATTCAGTACAAGATTCTTCTCTTCACACCTGCTCAAAACCTTTTCTAAGTTAGTCAAACAATCATCAAATGAATCACCAAAAACAGAAAAATCATCCATAAAAATTTCAAGAAAACGTTCAACCATATCACTGAATATGCTAAGCATGCATCTTTGAAACGTGGCTGGTGCATTACATAATCCAAAAGGCATCCTTCGATATGCAAAAGTACCAAATGGACATGTGAAAGTAGTCTTCTCTTGATCTTCCAATGCAATTTCAATTTGATTGTAACCTGAATAACCATCTAGGAAACAATAAAATTCATGACCTGCAACTCTTTCTAGGATTTGGTCCATGAAAGGTAAAGGGAAATGATCTTTTCTAGTCATTGAATTAAGTTTCCTATAGTCAATGCACATGCGCCAACCCGTAACAGTCCTAGTTGGAATTAACTCATTTTTCTCATTTGTTATCACAGTGACTCCAGACTTTTTGGGTACAACTTGGGTAGGACTTACCCATTTGCTGTCAGAAATAGGATAAATGATTCCATTATCTAGAAGCTTAATGACTTCATTTTTCACTACTTCTTTCATATTAGGATTAAGCCTTCGTTGCATTTCTCTAGAGGGTTTAGCATTTTCCTCCAAATAAATCCTGTGTGTGCAAATCAAAGGGCTAATTCCTTTTATGTCAGCTATGGTCCATCCTAATGCATTTTTGTGCATTTTCAGAGTCTGTAATAACTTACCTTCTTGATGTGCATTAAGTTTGGAAGAGATTATTACCGGAAAAGTTTCATTTTCTCCCAAAAATGAGTATTTGAGATTATATGGTAACAACTTCAATTCAGGTTTTGGTGGTTGAACACTTGAAGGTATGGGCTCAATTGATCGTGGTGGCAATTCTTCAATTTGTGGTCTCCAATTGCATGCCTTTGATTCCTGAAAGTAGACCATTTGCAAATCATCAGATTCATCAATCTCAGTTTTACTAGAAGTGGTTTGAAATTGATCATGAACTAATTTTTCAATAAAGTCCACTTCCTGTAAATCATTATCATCTCCAGGTTGTTTGTAAATGTTGAAAATATTCATCTCCAATGTCATGTTTCCAAATGATAGCTTCATCAGTCCATTCCTACAATTAATCAATGCATTAGAAGTGGCAAGAAATGGACGTCCTAAAATGACAGGAATTGAATTACATGCTTCAACAGGTTGCGTGTCCAAGACAACAAAATCCACAGGATAAATGAATTTATCAACTTGTACCAGCACATCTTCAATTATTCCTCTAGGCACTTTTACAGATCTATCGGCGAGTAAAAGAGTTACAGAGGTTGGTTTTAACTCACCTAGATTGAGACTCTGAAAAACTGAATATGGAAGTAAATTCACACTAGCTCCAAGATCAAGTAAGGCTCTTTCAATTTTATGTTCTCCAATAAAGCAAGAAATTGTAGGACAACCAGGGTCTTTATATTTCAAAGCATTATTGTTCTGAAGAATGGCACTTACTTGTTCGGCTAAAAATGCTTTCTTTTTCACATTCAATTTTCTCTTCACAGTGCACAGATCTTTCAAAAATTTAGCATAGGAAGGAACATGTTTAATAGCATCCAACAAAGGTATATTGATCCTTACCTGTTTGAAAATTTCAAAGATTTCAGAGTTGTGACTAACTTTCCTTTGTTTGATCATGGCATGAGGAAATGGAAGTGCTGGCGGGGAATCAACCTTTTCTTTGCAATGTTCAGGTTCAACCCCTTCCTTACCCTCAGAGATAGACTCATCATCTTTCTCACAAGGTTCAAGAATAGGTTTTTCAATAACCTTACCACTACGAAGAGTGATGACTGATTTGACTTGATCCATGTGTTGGCTTCCAGAACTACTTGCATTTGCATTGTATTGCCCCTTTGGATTTTGCTGTGGTTGAGAAGGAAACTTACCTTTCTCTTGGAAACTGAGAGCAGATGTTAATTTTGCAAGAGCATCTTTAAAATCTGTCATGCTTTGAGCAAGTTGAGTGTTGATTGTCTCCTGCTTTTCAATGAATGCATGCAATGTTTCCTCAAAATTTCTTCTAGGAGGTGGAGCATAAGGAGGTGCATATCCATGAGAATTTTGGAAATTATGGTGTGCTTGAAACGGTGGATGTGAAGTTTGTGCATTGTTGTTATCACTCTTCCAACTGAAATTTGGGTGATTTCTCCAACCAGGGTTATACGTTTGTGAGTATGGGTTATGGTTGGGTCTTTGGAAACTGTTTAAAGCATGGGCTTGTTCATGGAGGCATTCCCTAAAAGAAGGCAAAGTTGGACAATCATTTGTTGAGTGTTCATTGGTTTCACAGATTTGACACACAATGTCTTGAACAGATTTTAATTGACCACTCTTTTTCAATTCTAGTGCCTCGACTTTTCTAGCTAAAGATGCAAACTTGGCTTGGAGGTCATGATCTTTCCTAAGGTTGTGCATACCCCCACTAGATGTATGAGGTTGAGTTTTACCTGGTGCCTCATAAGTACCTGTGGTGTCCCAATTTTGAGCATTTTCAGCTAGCAAGTCTAGGTACTCCATTGCTTCATTAGAGTCTTTATCTTCAAAAGTTCCATTGCACATCAATTCAACCATTTGCCTATCTCTAGGTGTTAAACCTTCATAAAAATGTGAAACCAATCTCCATGTTTCAAAACCATGATGTGGGCAAGTATTAAGCAAATCTCGATACCTATCCCAACATTGGTAAAATGTTTCTCCTGGCTTTTGAGTGAAAGTGATGATTTGTCTTTTGAAAGAGTTTGTTCTGTGAGATGGAAAAAACTTCTTTAAAAATTGTTGTTGCATATCATCCCAAGCACGAATGGATCCTGGTCTCAAATTTTGTAGCCATGTTTTAGCTTTATCTTTTAATGAAAAAGGAAAAAGCTTTAATCGAATGGTGTTCATGCTACAATTTGAGTCATTATAGGTATTACAAACCTCCTCAAATTCCCTTAAATGCAAGTATGGATTTTCTAGTTCTAAACCATGAAAAGAAGGTAGGAGTTGAATAATGCCTGGCTTAAAATTAAAATGAGATGCATCAGGAGGGAAAACTATGCATGAGGGTGCACTTGTTCTTGTGGGATTCATATGGTCTCTAAGTGTTCTCATACGGTTATTCTCATTATTCTCATTATGAAGTGATTGATTATCTTCTTCGGCCATATTTTCTAAAAATGATGAGGATACCCTACAAAGTCGACCACTTAATGTACGTGACCAAACTCTCATGCACGTGTAAGAAGAGAATAAAAGCAAGAAAAGAAAAGAGAAGAAAACGAAACAAAAGAAAAGAAATGAAGCAAAATTAAATAAAATAAAAAAATGAAAAGAGAAAATAAAATAAGTATTATAATTTATACAAGAATTTACCTCCCCGGCAACGGCGCCAAAAACTTGACACGACCAAAAGCTTGATGTCTTTTCCCAAGTGCAGGAGTGTCGAAGTAATAAATAACCCGGCAAGATCGGGGTCGAACCACAGAGAGGTTAATTGTATAAATTATAAATAACAATACAACAACAACAACAATAACAACAATAATAATAATAATAACAATAATAATACTCAGTACGTGGCGTTGTTATACCTGAGAATGATCCAAAAGATCGGGTCACAGGTTTCCAGCCTATATACTGAGTTTATGAAAAGATCAAAGATATATATTATATAATATAGACAGAATGTAAATAATAATAATAATAACAATAATAATAATAATAAAAGCAGAAGATGAAGAAATTAATGAGAACTTTGAGATGAAAGATTAACGTAAGGATTAAACAATGATAAAAACAAATGTCAAGGTTAGAGGATCCACTAATGGTACTTCAAACAAGTATAATATAAACTCTTATTACTCAATTGGAAACCACACATAAAGGAGGTTCCAATCAGATTATAAATTGTTAACATGATTACATTAATTATCTTATTCGAATAAAGCTAATACTTGTAAATGTTGGCAGGCATTCATGATTATAACTTATGTTAACAACAAATCAAGTTCCTTTCATAGCTCAGGTGTCGGTTAAACCATACAGTATGGGCTATGAAAGTGCCAAGTATTTGTTGTACTAAATATTATACAACATAAATCTAGATTAACCATTTAACAAGCAAAGTATTAAAAGTGAACAAGATAACAAATATAAAACATGTTAGTATCCAACGTTAAAGTCCATGTAAGTTTATATTATACTTATTCTTACACCATTAGTGTACCCTTTTCACCTTGACATAATTAACTTAGCTGAACATAATGAAATAAAGAAACATAAATGAACAAGATAAGAACATAAATGAGAAAGAGGTTAACTAAGTAAAGGAAAGGAAATGAAGTGCATAAACTTGATATTAATAAAAGCAAGACATAAGCAATACAAAGAGAGAAAGCAATAGCATGATCTTGATCTGAACACCAAGATGCCTCAATACATGGTAAGTGCCTCCTTTTATAGGCCAAAATTTGGAACTATTGATTTGTTGACTAATTGATGAGTGGGTGGCCACATCTTGACTAGATAACAATCCTTATCTTCTTGTCTGATCAAGACGTCATTGCTAACATCATAATTTGCCCAGAATCCTCAGGAATGTTCTAGGAAATTGTCTCAGCTTTCCAACAAAAAAAAGATGAGGTCATTTGGACTTCTAGAACTCAAGATATGGGCTGAACACTAAATAGTGTTTGGGCTGCAGGACAGCTTCGGACTTCTTCGTTGTTCCTTCAATTTGGACTTCAAAACGACCTTTTCAAATCTTGGGCTCCTCATGAAAGTTGTAGGCCTTTGTCTTACCTTTCCATCCATATAAAATGGACCTAAATCCGAAATCTAGAGCTCCAGATATAATCCAATTACCGAGCAATGTTCCGGTTTGGACTGCACCGACATCTCTTTTCTAAGTTTGGCCATCTCTTTGTCCTTTCACTTTCAATACTTAAACTCATCAATCAATCCTTTTATTTATGTGATAGGCCTGCATATAAAATGAGCATTTACCATAAATTAAGGAATCTTATAATATCAAACTTGTTATTATAAAACATGCTTTAGTTAAGGAGTTATTGATACTTCAAGTGCAAAATGATGATATAAAACCTTGATAAACATGCACTTTTAAGTACTAATCACCCGGTTGCCGAAATTTTGTTGCCTTTGAATTTCGGGTGACCCCTCTTGAGCGTGGATGCTTCTGCTACTTGTTCTACATCAGCTTCTTCCGCAAACGGCGAAACGCTTTGACTCGGTGAGTTTCGCGGCATTCCGACTTCGATGCCCTGGTTGCCGAAATTCAGTTGCCATTGAATTTCGGGTGATCCCTCTTGAGCATGTATGCTTCTGCTACTTGTTCTACATCAGACTTCTTCCGCAAATGAGGAAACGCTTTGACTCGGTGAATTTCGCGGCATTCCGACTTCGATGCCCCGGTTGTTGAAATTCAGTTGCCTTTGGATTTCAGGTGATCCCTCTTGAGCATGTATGCTTCTGCTACTTGTTCTAAATCAGACTTCTTCCGCAAATGGCGAAACGCTTTGACTCGGTGAGTTTCGCGGCATTCCAACTTCGATGCCACGGTTGCCGAAATTCAGTTCCCTTTGAATTTCGGGTGAGCCCTCTTGAGCATGTATGCTTCTACTACTTGTTCTGCATCAGACTTCTTCCTCAAATGGCGAAATGCTTTGCCTTGGTTAGTTTCGCGACATTCCGACTTCGATGCCCCGGTTGCCGAAATTCAGTTGCCATTGAATTTCGGGTGATCCCTCTTGAGCATGTATGCTTCTGCTACTTGTTCTAAATCAGACTTCTTCCGCAAATGGCGAAACGCTTTGACTCGGTGAGTTTCGCGGCATTCCGACTTCGATGCCCCGGTTGCCGAAATTCAGTTGCCATTGAATTTCGGGTGATCCCTCTTGACCATGTATGCTTGTGCTACTTGTTCTACATCAGACTTCTTCCGCAAACGGTGAAACGTTTTGACTCGGTGAATTTCGCGGCATTCCGACTTCGATGCCCCGGTTGTTGAAATTCAGTTGCCTTGGGATTTCAGGTGATCCCTCTTGAGCATGTATGCTTCTGCTACTTGTTCTAAATCAGACTTCTTCCGCAAATAGCGAAACGCTTTGACTCGGTGAGTTTCGCGGCATTCCGACTTCGATGCCCCGGTTGCCGAAATTCAGTTCCCTTTGAATTTCGGGTGAGCCCTCTTGAGCATGTATGCTTCTACTACTTGTTCTACATCAGACTTCTTCCTCAAATGGCGAAACGCTTTGCCTTGGTTAGTTTCGCGGCATTCCGACTTCGATGCCCCGGTTGCCGAAATTCAGTTGCCTTTGAATTTCTGGTGATCCCTCTTGAGCATGTATGCTTCTGCTACTTGTTCTAAATCAGACTTCTTCCGCAAATGGCGAAACGCTTTGACTCGGTGAGTTTCGCGGCATTCCAACTCCGATGCCCCGGTTGCCGAAATTCAGTTCCCTTTGAATTTCGGGTGAGCCCTCTTGAGCATGTATGCTTCTACTACTTGTTCTACATCAGACTTCTTCCTCAAATGGCGAAACGCTTTGCCTTGGTTAGTTTCGCGGCATTCCGACTTCGATGCCCCGGTTGCCGAAATTCAGTTGCCTTTGAATTTCTGGTGATCCCTCTTGAGCATGTATGCTTCTGCTAATTGTTCTACATCAGACTTCTTCCGCAAACGTCGAAATGCTTTGCCTCGGTGAGTTTCGCGGTATTTCAATTTCGATTCCCCGGTTGCCGAAATTCTGTTGCCTTTGAATTTCGGGTGATCCCTCTTGAGCATGTATGCTTCTGCTCCTTGTTCTAAATCAGACTTCTTCTGCAATTGGCGAAACGCTTTGACTCGGTGAGTTTCGCGGCATTCCGATTTCGATGCCCCGGTTGCCGAAATTCTGTTGCCTTTGAATTTTGGGTGACCCCTCTTGAGCATGGATGCTTCTGCTACTTGTTCTACATCAGACTTCTTCCACAAACGGGGAAACGCTTTGACTCGGTGAGTTTCGCGGCATTCCGACTTCGATGCCTTGGTTGCCGAAATTCAGTTGCCTTTGAATTTCGGGTGATCCCTCTTGAGCATGTATGCTTCTGCTACTTGTTCTAAATCAGACTTCTTCCGCAAATGGCGAAACGCTTTGACTCGGTGAGTTTCGCGGCATTCCGACTTCGATGCCCCGGTTGCCGAAATTCAGTTGCCTTTGAATTTCGAGTGAGCCCTCTTGAGCATGTATGCTTCTACTACTTGTTCTACATCAGACTTCTTCCACAAACGGGGAAACGCTTTGACGCGGTAAATTTCGCGGCATTCCGACTTCGATTCCCTGTTTGCTGAAATTCAGTTGCCTTTGGATTTCGGGTGATCCCTCTTGAGCATGTATGCTTCTGCTAATTGTTCTACATCAGACTTCTTCCGCAAACGTCGAAATGCTTTGCCTCGGTGAGTTTCGCGGCATTTCAATTTCGATGCCCCGGTTGCCGAAATGCAGTTGTCTTTGAATTTCGGGTGACCCCTCTTGAGCATGGATGCTTCTGCTACTTGTTCTACATCAGACTTCTTCCACAAACGGGGAAACGCTTTGACGCGGTGAATTTCGCGGCATTCCGACTTCGATTCCCTGTTTGCCGAAATTCAGTTGCCTTTGGATTTCGGGTGATCCCTCTTGAGCATGTATGCTTCTGCTACTTGTTCTAAATCAGATTTCTTCCGCAATTGGCGAAACGCTTTGACTCGGTGAGTTTCGCGGCATTCCGACTTCGATGCCCCGGTTGCCGAAATTCTGTTGCATTTGAATTTCGGGTGACCCCTCTTGAGCATGGATGCTTGTGCTACTTGTTCTACATCAGACTTCTTCCACAAACGGCGAAACGCTTTGACTCGGTGAGTTTCGCGGCATTCCGACTTCGATGCCCCGGTTGCCGAAATTCAGTTGCCTTTGAATTTCGGGTGATCCCTTTTGAGCATGTATGCTTCTGCTACTTGTTCTACATCAGACTTCTTCCTCAAACGGTGAAACACTTTGACTCGGTGAGTTTTTGCGGCATTCCGACTTCGATGCCCCGGTTGCTGAAATTCAGTTGCCTTTGAATTTCGGGTGATCCCTCTTGAGCATGTATGCTTCTGCTACTTGTTCTAAATCAGACTTCTTCCGCAAATGGCGAAACGCTTTGACTCGGTGAGTTTCGCGGCATTCCTACTTCGATGCCCCGGTTGTCGAAATTCAGTTGCCTTTGAATTTCTGGTGATCCCTCTTGAGCATGTATGCTTCTGCTAATTGTTCTACATCAGACTTCTTCCGCAAACGTCGAAATGCTTTGCCTCGGTGAGTTTCGCGGCATTTCAATTTCGATGCCCCGGTTGCCGAAATTCCGTTGCCTTTGAATTTCGGGTGAGCCCACTTGAGCATGTATGCTTCTGCTCCTTGTTCTAAATCCGACTTCTTCTGCAATTGGCGAAACGCTTTGACTCGGTGAGTTTCGCGGCCTTCCGACTTCGATGCCCCGGTTGCCGAAATTCTGTTGCCATTGAATTTCGGGTGATCCCTCTTGACCATGTATGCTTGTGCTACTTGTTCTACATCAGACTTCTTCCGCAAACGGTGAAACGTTTTGACTCGGTGAATTTCGCGGCATTCCGACTTCAATGCCCCGGTTGTTGAAATTCAGTTGCCTTTGGATTTCAGGTGATCCCTCTTGAGCATGTATGCTTCTGCTACTTGTTCTACATCAAACTTCTTCCGCAAACGGTGAAACACTTTGACTCGGTGAGTTTTTGCGGCATTCCGACTTCGATGACCCGGTTGCTGAAATTCAGTTGCCTTTGAATTTCGGGTGATCCCTCTTGAGCATGTATGCTTCTGCTACTTGTTCTAAATCAGACTTCTTCCGCAAATGGCGAAACGCTTTGACTCGGTGAGTTTCGCGGCATTCCGACTTCGATGCCCCGGTTGCCGAAATTCAGTTCCCTTTGAATTTCGGGTGAGCCCTCTTGAGCATGTATGCTTCTACTACTTGTTCTACATCAGACTTCTTCCTCAAATGGCGAAACGCTTTGCCTTGGTTAGTTTCGCGGCATTCCGACTTCGATGCCCCGGTTGCCGAAATTCAGTTGCCTTTGAATTTCTGGTGATCCCTCTTGAGCATGTATGCTTCTGCTAATTGTTCTACATCAGACTTCTTCCGCAAACGTCGAAATGCATTGCCTCGGTGAGTTTCGCGGTATTTCAATTTCGATTCCCCGGTTGCCGAAATTCTGTTGCCTTTGAATTTCGGGTGATCCCTCTTGAGCATGTATGCTTCTGCTACTTGTTCTACATCAGACTTCTTCCGCAAACGGTGAAACACTTTGACTCGGTGAGTTTTTGCGGCATTCCGACTTCGATGCCCCGGTTGCTGAAATTCAGTTGCCTTTGAATTTCGGGTGATCCCTCTTGAGCATGTATGCTTCTGCTACTTGTTCTAAATCAGACTTCTTCCGCAAATGGCGAAACGCTTTGACTCGGTGAGTTTCGCGGCATTCCTACTTCGATGCCCCGGTTGTCGAAATTCAGTTGCCTTTGAATTTCTGGTGATCCCTCTTGAGCATGTATGCTTCTGCTAATTGTTCTACATCAGACTTCTTCCGCAAACGTCGAAATGCTTTGCCTCGGTGAGTTTCGCGGCATTTCAATTTCGATGCCCCGGTTGCTGAAATTCCGTTGCCTTTGAATTTCGGGTGAGCCCACTTGAGCATGTATGCTTCTGCTACTTGTTCTAAATCAGACTTCTTCCACAAATGGCGAAACGTTTGACTCGGTGAGTTTCGCGGCCTTCCGACTTCGATGCCCCGGTTGCCGAAATTCTGTTGCCTTTGAATTTCGGGTGACCCCTCTTGAGCATGGATGCTTCTGCTACTTGTTCTACATCAGACTTCTTCCGCAAACGGCGAAACGCTTTGACTCGGTGAGTTTCGCGGCATTCCGACTTCGATGCCCCGGTTGCTGAAATTCAATTGCCTTTGAATTTCGGGTGATCCCTTTTGAGCATGTATGCGTGTGCTACTTGTTCTACATCAGACTTCTTTCGCAAACGGGGAAACGATTTCAATCGCTGAATTTTGCGGCATTCCGACTTCGATTCCTCGTTTGCGGAAATTCAGTTGCCTTTTGATTTCGAGTGATCCCTCTTGAGCATGTATGCTTCTGCTACTTGTTCTAAATCAGACTTCTTCCGCAAATGGCGAAACGCTTTGACTCGGTGAGTTTCGCGGCATTCTGACTTCGATGCCCCGGTTGCCGAAATTCAGTTCCCTTTGAATTTCGGGTGAGCCCTCTTGAGCATGTATGCTTCTACTACTTGTTCTACATCAGACTTCTTCCTCAAATGGTGAAACGCTTTGCCTTGGTTAGTTTCGCGGCATTCCGACTTCGATGCCCCGGTTGCCGAAATTCAGTTGCCTTTGAATTTCTGGTGATCCCTCTTGAGCATGTATGCTTCTGCTACTTGTTCTAAATCAGACTTCTTCCGCAAATGGCGAAACGCTTTGACTCGGTGAGTTTCGCGGCATTCCAACTCTGATGCCCCGGTTGCCGAAATTCAGTTCCCTTTGAATTTCGGGTGAGCCCTCTTGAGCATGTATGCTTCTGCTACTTGTTCTAAATCAGACTTCTTCCGCAAATGGCGAAACGCTTTGACTCGGTGAGTTTCGCGGCATTCCAACTTCGATGCCCCGGTTGCCGAAATTCAGTTCCCTTTGAATTTCGGGTGAGCCCTCTTGAGCATGTATGCTTCTACTACTTGTTCTACATCAGACTTCTTCCTCAAATGGCGAAACGCTTTGCCTTGGTTAGTTTCGCGGCATTCCGACTTCGATGCCCCGGTTGCCGAAATTCAGTTGCCTTTGAATTTCTGGTGATCCCTCTTGAGCATGTATGCTTCTGCTAATTGTTCTACATCAGACTTCTTCCGCAAACGTCGAAATGCTTTGCCTCGGTGAGTTTCGCGGTATTTCAATTTCGATTCCCCGGTTGCCGAAATTCTGTTGCCTTTGAATTTCGGGTGATCCCTCTTGAGCATGTATGCTTCTGCTCCTTGTTCTAAATCAGACTTCTTCTGCAATTGGCGAAACGCTTTGACTCGGTGAGTTTCGCGGCATTCCGACTTCGATGCCCCGGTTGCCGAAATTCTGTTGCCTTTGAATTTCGGGTGACCCCTCTTGAGCATGGATGCTTTTGCTACTTGTTCTACAACAGACTTCTTCCGCAAACGGCGAAACGCTTTGACTCGGTGAGTTTCGCGGCATTCCGACTTCGATGCCCCGGTTGCTGAAATTCAGTTGCCTTTGAATTTCGGGTGATCCCTTTTGAGCATGTATGCGTGTGCTACTTGTTCTACATCAGACTTCTTTCGCAAACGGGGAAACCCTTTCAATCGCTGAATTTTGCGGCATTCCGACTTCGATTCCCCGTTTGCCGAAATTCAGTTGCCTTTGGATTTCGGGTGATCCCTCTTGAGCATGTATGCTTCTACTACTTGTTCTACATCAGACTTATTCCTCAAACGGCGAAACGCTTTACCTCGGTTAGTTTCGCGGCATTCCGACTTCGTTGCCCCGGTTGCCGAAATTCAGTTGTCTTTGGATTTCAGGTGATCCCTCTTGAGCATGTATGCTTCTGCTACTTGTTCTAAATCAGACTTCTTCCGCAAATGGCGAAACGCTTTGACTCGGTGCGTTTCGCGGCAGGCCGACTTCGATGCCCCGGTTGTCGAAATTCAGTTGCCTTTGAATTTCTGGTGATCCCTCTTAAGCATGTATGCTTCTGCTAATTGTTCGACATCAGACTTCTTCCGCAAACATCGAAATGCTTTGCCTCGGTGAGTTTCGCGGCCTTCCGACTTCGATGCCCCGGTTGCCGAAATTCTGTTGCCTTTGGATTTCGGGTGATCCCTCTTGAGCATGTATGCTTCTGCTCCTTGTTCTAAATCAGACTTCTTCTGCAATTGGCGAAACGCTTTGACTCGGTGAGTTTGGCGGCCTTCCGACTTCGATGCCCCGGTTGCCGAAATTCTGTTGCCTTTGAAATTAGGGTGAGCCCTCTTGAGCATGTATGCTTCTACTACTTGTTCTACATCAGTCTTTTTCCGCAAACGGCGAAACGCTTTGCCTCGGTGAGTTTCGCGGCATTTCAATTTCGATGCCCCGGTTGCCGAAATTCCGTTGCCTTTGAATTTCGGGTGACCCCTCTTGAGCATGGAAGCTTCTGCTACTTGTTCTACATCAGACTTCTTCCGCAAACGGCGAAACGCTTTGACTCGGTGAGTTTCGCGGCATTCCGACTTCGATGCCCCGGTTGCTAAAATTCAGTTGCCTTTGAATTTCGGGTGATCCCTTTTGAGCATGTATGCGTGTGCTACTTGTTCTACATCAGACTTCTTTCGCAAACGGGGAAACGATTTCAATCGCTGAATTTTGCGGCATTCCGACTTCGATTCCCCGTTTGCCGAAATTCAGTTGCCTTTTGATTTCGAGTGATCCCTCTTGAGCATGTATGCTTCTGCTACTTGTTCTAAATCAGACTTCTTCCGCAAATGGCGAAACGCTTTGACTCGGTGCGTTTCGCGGCAGTCCGACTTCGATGCCCCCGTTGTCGAAATTCAGTTGCCTTTGAATTTCTGGTGATCCCTCTTGAGCATGTATGCTTCTGCTAATTGTTCGACATCAGACTTCTTCCGCAAACGTCGAAATGCTTTGCCTCGGTGAGTTTCGCGGCATTTCAATTTCGATGCCCAGGTTGCCGAAATTCCGTTGCCTTTGAATATCGGGTGATCCCTCTTGATCATGTATGCTTCTGCTCTTTGTTCTAAATCAGACTTCTTCTGCAATTGGCGAAACGCTTTGACTCGGTGAGTTTCGCGGCCTTCCGACTTCGATGCCCCGGTTGCCGAAATTCTGTTGCCTTTGAATTTCGGGTGAGCCCTCTTGAGCATGTATGCTTCTACTACTTGTTCTACATCAGTCTTTTTCCGCAAACGGCGAAACGCTTTGCCTTGGTGAGTTTCGCGGCATTTCAATTTCGATGCCCCGGTTGCCGAAATTCCGTTGCCTTTGAATTTCGGTTGACCCCTCTTGAGCATGGATGCTTCTGCTACTTGTTCTACATCAGACTTCTTCCGCAAACGGCGAAACGCTTTGACTCGGTGAGTTTCGCGGCATTCCGACTTCGATGCCCCGGTTGCTGAAATTCAGTTGCCTTTGAATTTCGGGTGATCCCTTTTAAGCATGTATGCGTGTGCTACTTGTTCTACATCAGACTTCTTTCGCAAACGGGGAAACGATTTCAATCGCTGAATTTTGCGGCATTCCGACTTCGATTCCCCGTTTGCCGAAATTCAGTTGCCTTTTGATTTCGAGTGATCCCTCTTGAGCATGTATGCTTCTGCTACTTGTTCTAAATCAGACTTCTTCCGCAAATGGCGAAACGCTTTGACTCGGTGAGTTTCGCGGCATTCCGACTTCGATGCCCCGGTTGCCGAAATTCAATTGCCTTTGAATTTCGGGTGAGCCCTCTTGAGCATGTATGCTTCTACTACTTGTTCTACATCAGACTTATTCCTCAAACGGCGAAACGCTTTACCTTGGTTAGTTTCGCGGCATTCCGACTTCGTTGCCCCGGTTGCCGAAATTCAGTTGTCTTTGGATTTCAGGTGATCCCTCTTGAGCATGTATGCTTCTGCTACTTGTTCTAAATCAGACTTCTTCCGCAAATGGCGAAACGCTTTGACTCGGTGCGTTTCGCGGCAGTCCGACTTCGATGCCCCCGTTGTCGAAATTCAGTTGCCTTTGAATTTCTGGTGATCCCTCTTGAGCATGTATGCTTCTGCTAATTGTTCGACATCAGACTTCTTCCGCAAACGTCGAAATGCTTTGCCTCAGTGAGTTTCGCGGCATTTCAATTTCGATGCCCAGGTTGCCGAAATTCCGTTGCCTTTGAATTTCGGGTGATCCCTTTTGAGCATGTATGCTTCTGCTCCTTGTTCTAAATCAGACTTCTTCTGAAATTGGCGAAACGCTTTGACTCGGTGAGTTTCGCGGCCTTCCGACTTCGATGCCCCGGTTGCCGAAATTCTGTTGCCTTTGAATTTCGGGTGACCCCTCTTGAGCATGGATGCTTTTGCTACTTGTTCTACATCAGACTTCTTCCGCAAATGGCGAAACGCTTTGATTCGGTGAGTATCGCGGCATTCCGACTTCGATTCCCCGGTTGCCGAAATTTAGTTGCCTTTGAATTTCGGGTGATCCCTCTTGAGCATGTATGCTTCTGCTAATTGTTCTACATCAGACTTCTTCCGCAAACGTCGAAATGCTTTGCCTCGGTGAGTTTCGCGGCATTTCAATTTCGATGCCCAGGTTGCCGAAATTCCGTTGCCTTTGAATTTCGGGTGATCCCTCTTGAGCATGTATGCTTCTGCTCCTTGTTCTAAATCAGACTTCTTCTGCAATTGGCGAAACGCTTTGACTCGGTGAGTTTCGCGGCCTTCCGACTTCGATGCCCCGGTTGCCGAAATTCTGTTGCCTTTGAATTTCGGGTGACCCCTCTTGAGCATGGATGCTTTTGCTACTTGTTCTACATCAGACTTCTTCCGCAAATGGCGAAACGCTTTGATTCGGTGAGTATCGCGGCATTCCGACTTCGATTCCCCGGTTGCCGAAATTTAGTTGCCTTTGAATTTCGGGTGATCCCTCTTGAGCATGTATGCTTCTGCTAATTGTTCTACATCAGACTTCTTCTGCAAACGTCGAAATGCTTTGCCTCGGTGAGTTTCGCGGCATTTCAATTTCGATGCCCAGGTTGCCGAAATTCCGTTGCCTTTGAATTTCGGGTGATCCCTCTTGATCATGTATGCTTCTGCTCCTTGTTCTAAATCAGACTTCTTCTGCAATTGGCGAAACACTTTGACTCGGTGAGTTTCGCGGCCTTCCGACTTCGATGCCCCGGTTGCCGAAATTTTGTTGCCTTTGAATTTTAGGGTGAGCCCTCTTGAGCATGCATGCTTCTACTACATGTTTTACATCAGACTTCATCCTCAAACGGCGAAACGCTTTGCCTCGGTTAGTTTTGCGGCATTCAGACTTCGTTGCGCCGGTTGCCGAAATTCAGTTGTCTTTCAATTTCGGGTGACCCCTCTTGAGCATGGATGCTTCTGCTACTTGTTCTACATCAGACTTCTTCCACAAATGGGGAAACGCTTTGACGCGGTGAATTTCGCGGCATTCCAACTTCGATTCCCTGTTTGCCGAAATTCAGTTGCCTTTGGATTTCGGGTGATCCCTCTTGAGCATGTATGCTACAGCTACTTGTTCTAAATCATATTTCTTCCGCCATTAGCAAAACGCTTTGATTTAGTGAGTTTTGCGGCATTCTGACTTCGATGCCCCGGTTGCCGAAATTCTGTTAACTTCGAATTTCGGGTGACCCCTCTTGAGCATGGATGCTTTTGCTACTTGTTCTACATCAGACTTCTTCCGCAAATGGCGAAACGCTTTGACTCGGTAAGTTTCGCGGCATTCCGACTTCGATGCCCCGGTTGCCGAAATTCAGTTGCCTTTGAATTTCGGGTGATCCCTCTTGAGCATGTATGCTTCTGCTACTTGTTCTACATCAGACTTCTTCCGCAAACGGTGAAACGCTTTGACTCGGTGAATTTCACGACATTCCGACTTGGATGCCCCGGTTGTTGAAATTCAGTTGTCTTTGAATTTCGGGTGATCCCTCTTGAGCATGTATGCTTCTGCTACTTGTTCTAAATTAGACTTCTTCCGCAAAGGGTGAAACGCTTTGACTCGGTAAGTTTCGCGGCATTCCGACTTCGATTCCCTGTTTGCCGAAATTCAGTTGCCTTTGGATTTCGGGTGATCCCTCTTAAGGATGTATGCTTCTACTACTTGTTCTACATCAGACTTCTTCCTCAAACGGCGAAACGCTTTGCCTCGGTGAGTTTCGCGGCATTCCGACTTCGATGCCCCGGTCGCCGAAATTCAGTTCCCTTTGAATTTCGGGTGATCCCTCTTGAGCATGTATGCTTCTGCTACTTGTTCTACATCAGACTTCTTCCGCAAACGGTGAAACGCTTTGACTCGGTGAATTTCGCGACATTCCGACTTGGATGCCCCGGTTGTTGAAATTCAGTTGCCTTTGAATTTCGGGTGATCCCTCTTGAGCATGTATGCTTCTGCTACTTGTTCTAAATCAGACTTCTTCCGCAAAGGGCGAAACGCTTTGACTCGGTCAGTTTCGCAGCATTCCAACTTCGATGCCCCGGTTGCCGAAATTCAGTTGCCTTTGAATTTCTGGTGAGCCCTCTGGAGCATGTATGCTTCTGCTACTTGTTCTACATCATACTTCTCCCGCAAACGGCGAAACGCTTTGACTCGGTCAGTTTCGCGGCATTCTGAATTCGATGCCCCGGTTGCCGAAATTCAGTTGCCTTTGAATTTCAGGTGATCCCTCTTGAGCATGTATGGTTCTGCTAGTTGTTCTACATCATACTTCTTCCGCAAACAGCGAAACGCTTTGACTCGTTGAATTTCGCGGCATTCGACTTCGATTCCCCGTTTGTCGAAATTCAGTTGCCTTTTTATTTCGGGTGATCCCTCTTGAGCATGTATGCTTCTGCTACTTGTTCTACATCAGACTTCTTCCGCAAATGGCGAAACGCTTTGACTCGGTCAGTTTCGCGGAATTCCAACTTCGATGCCCCGGTTGCCGAAATTCAGTTGCCATTGAATTTCGGGTGATCCCTCTTGAGCATGTATGCTTCTGCTACTTGTTCTACATCAGACTTCTTCCGCAAACAGGGAAACGCTTTGACTCGGTGAATCTCGCGGCATTCCGACTTCGATTCCCTGTTTGCCGAAATTCAGTTGCCTTTGGATTTCGGGTGATCCCTCTTGAGCATGTATGCTTCTGCTACTTGTTCTAAATCAGACTTCTTCCGCAAATGGCGAAACGCTTTGACTCGGTGAGTTTCGCGGCATTCCTACTTTGATGCCCCGGTTGCCGAAATTCAGTTGCCTTTGAATTTCGGGTGAGCCCTCTTGAGCATGTATGCTTCTGCTACTTGTTCTACATCAGACTTCTTCCGCAAGCAGCGAAACGCTTTGACTCGGTGAGTTTTCTTTGCATTCCGACTTCGATGCCCCGGTTGCCGAAATTCTGTTGCCTTTGAATTTCTGGTGATCCCTCTTGAGCATCTATGCTTCTGCTACTAGTTCTACATCAGACTTCTTCCACAAATGGCGAAACGCTTTGACTCGGTGAGTTTCGCGGCATTCCGACTTCGATGCCCCGGTTGCCGAAATTCAGTTGCCTTTGAATTTCTGGTGATCCCTCTTGAGCATGTATGCTTCTGCTACTTGTTCTAAATCAGACTTCTTCCACAAACGGCGAAACGCTTTGACTCGGTGAGTTTCGCGGCATTCCGACTTCGATGCCCCGGTTGCCGAAATTCAGTTGCCTTCGAATTTCGGGTGACCCCTCTTGAGCATGGATGCTTCTGCTACTTGTTCTACATCAGACTTCTTCCGCAAATGGCAAAACGCTTTGACTCGATGAGTTTCGCGGCATTCAGACTTCGATGCCCCGGTTGCCGAAATTCTGTTGCCTTTGAATTTCTGGTGATCCCTCTTGAGCATGTATGCTTCTGCTAATTGTTCTACATCAGACTTCTTCCGCAAATGTTGAAATGCTTTGCCTCGGTGAGTTTCGCGGCATTTCAATTTCGATGCCCCGGTTGCCGAAATTCCGTTGCCTTTGAATTTCGGGTGATCCCTCTTGAGCATGTATGCTTCTGCTCCTTGTTCTAAATCAGACTTCTTCTGCAATTGGCGAAACGCTTTGACTCAGTGAGTTTTCTTTGCATTCCGACTTCGATGCCCCGGTTGTCGAAATTCAGTTGCCTTTGAATTTCGGGTGAGCCCTCTTGAGCATGTATGCTTCTGCTACTTGTTCTACATCAGACTTCTTCCGCAAATGGCGAAACGCTTTGACTCGGTGAGTTTCGCGACCTTCCGACTTCGATGCCCCGGTTGACGAAATTCTGTTGCCTTTGAATTTCGGGTGACCCCTCTTGAGCATGGATGCTTCTGCTCCTTGTTCTACATCAGACTTCTTCCGCAAATGGCGAAACGCTTTGACTCGGTGAGTTTCGCGGCATTCCGACTTCGATGCCCCGGTTGACGAAATTCTGTTGCCTTTGAATTTCGGGTGATCCCTATTGAGCATGTATGCTTCTGCTCCTTGTTCTAAATCAGACTTCTTCTGCAATTGGCGAAACGCTTTGACTCGATGAGTTTCGTGGCCTTCCGACTTCGATTCCCCGGTTGCCAAAATTCAGTTACCTTTGAATTTCGGGTGAGCCCTCTTGAGCATGTATGCTTCTGCTACTTGTTCTACATCAGACTTCTTCCACAAACGGCGAAACGCTTTGAGTCGGTGAGTTTTCTTTG
The DNA here is from genome assembly GCA_030145905.1 of Populus davidiana. Classification (NCBI taxonomy): domain Eukaryota; kingdom Viridiplantae; phylum Streptophyta; class Magnoliopsida; order Malpighiales; family Salicaceae; genus Populus; species Populus davidiana. The sequence goes on along the minus strand of CM057794.1, from coordinate 25,368,070 downwards.
CATTCCGACTTGGATGCCCCGGTTGTTGAAATTCAGTTGCCTTTGAATTTCGGGTGAGCCCTCTTGAGCATGTATGCTTCTGCTACTTGTTCTACATCAGACTTCTTCCGCAAATGGCGAAACGCTTTGACTCGGTGAGTTTCACGGCCTTCCGACTTCGATGCCCCGGTTGACGAAATTATGTTGCCTTTGAATTTCGGGTGACCCCTCTTGAGCATGGATACTTCTACTACTTGTTCTACATCAGACTTCTTCCATAAATAGGGAAACACTTTGACTGGGTGAATCTCGCGGCATTCCGACTTCGATTCTCCGTTTGCCGAAAGTCACTTGCCTTTAGATTTCGTGTGATCACTCTTGAGGATGTATGCTTCTGCTACTTGTTTTAAATCAGACTTCTTCCGCAAATGGCGAAACGCTTTGACTCAATGAATTTCGCGGCATTCCGACTTCGATGCCCCGGTTGCCGAAATTCAGTTGCCTTTGAATTTCTGGTGATCCCTTTTGAGCATGGATGCTCCTGCTACTTGTTCTACATCAGACTTCTTCCGCAAACAGGGAAACGCTTTGACTCGGTGAGTTTCGCGACATTCCGACTTCGATACCCCGGTTGCCGAAATTCAGTTGCCTTTGAATTTCGAGTGATCCCTCTTGAGCATGTATGCTTCTCCTACTTGTTCTACATCAGACTTCTTCCGCAAACGGGGAAACGCATTCAATCGCTGAATATCGCGGCATTCCGACTTCGATTCCCCGTTTGCCGAAATTCAGTTGCCTATGAATTTCGGGTGATCCCTATTGAGCATGTATGCTTCTGCTACTTGTTCTAAATCAGACTTCCTCCGCAAATGGCAAAACGCTTTGACTCGGTAAGTTTCGCGGGATTCCGACTTCGATTCCCCTTTTACCGAAATTCACTTGCCTTTGGATTTCGTGTGATCCCTCTTGAGCATGTATGCTTCTGCTACTTGTTATAAATCAGACTTCTTCCGCAAAGGGCAAAACGCTTTGACACGGTGAGTTTCGCGGCATTCCTACTTCGATGCCCCGGTTGCCGAAATTCAGTTGCCTTTGAATTTCGGGTGAGCCCTCTTGAGCATGTATGCTTCTTTTACTTGTTCTACATCAGACTTCTTCCGCAAACGGCGAAACGCTTTGACTCGGTGAGTTTTCTTTGCATTCCGACTTCGATGCCCCGGTTGCCTAAATTCAGATGCCTTTGAATTTCTGGTGATCCCTCTTGAGCATGTATCCTTCTGCTACTTGTTCTACATCAGACTTCTTCCGCAAAGGCGAAACGCTTTGACTTAATGAGTTTCGTGGCCTTCCGACTTCGATGCCCCGATTGCCGAAATTTAGTTGCCTTTGAATTTCTGGTGATCCCTCTTGAGCATGGATGCTCCTGCTACTTGTTCTACATCAGACTTCTTCCGCAAACGGCGAAACGCTTTGACTCGGTGAGTTTCGCGGAATTCCAACTTCGATGCCCCGGTTGCCGAAATTCAGTTGCCTTTCAATTTCGGGTGATCCCTCTTGATCATGTATGGTTCTGCTACTTGTTCTAAATCATACTTCTTCCGCATACGGCGAAACGCTTTGACCCTGTCAGTTTCGCGGCCTTCCGACTTCGATGCCCCGGTTGCCGAAATTCGGTTGCCTTTGAATTTCGGGTGATCCCTCTTGAGCATGTATGCTTCTGCTTCTTGTTCTACATCAGACTTCTTCCGCAAACGGTGAAACGCTTTGACTCGACGAATTTCACGGCATTCCAACTTCGATTCCCTGGTTGCCGAAATTCAGTTGCCTTTGAATTTCAGGTGACACCTCTTGAGCATGTATGCTTCTGCTACTTGTTCTACAACATACTTCTTCCGCAAACGGGGAAACGCTTTGACTCGTTGAATTTCGCGGCATTCCGACTTCGATGCCCCGGTTGCCGAAATTTAGTTGCCTTTGATTTTCTGGTGAGCCCTCTTGAGCATGTATGCTTCTGCTACTTGTTCTACATCAGACTTCTTCCGCAAACGGCGAAACGCTTTGACTCGGTGAGTTTCGCGGCATTCCGACTTCGATGCCCCGGTTGCCAAAATTCAGTTGCCTTTGATTTTCTGGTGAGCCCTCTTGAGCATGTATGCTTCTGGTACTTGTTCTACATCAGACTTCTTTCGCAAACGGCGAAACGCTTTGACTCAGTGAGTTTCGCGGCATTTCGACTTCGATGCCCCGATTGCCAAAATTCAGTTGCCTTTGATTTTCTGGTGAGCCCTCTTGAGCATGTATGCTTCTGCTACTTGTATTATATCAGACTTCTTCCGCAAACGGCGAAACGCTTTAACTCGGTGAGTTTCGCGGCAATCCGACTTCGATGGCCCGGTTGCCCAAATTCCGTTGCCTTTGAATTTCTGGTGAGCCCTCTTGAGCATGTATGCTTCTGCTACTTGTTCTACATCAGACTTCTTCCGCAAACAAGGAAACGCTTTGACTCGGGGATTCTCGCGGCATTCCGACTTCGATTCCCCGTTTGCCGAAATTCAGTTGCCTTTGGATTTCGTGTGATCCCTCTTGAGCATGTATGCTTTTGCTACTTGTTTTAAATCAGACTTCTTCCGCAAACGGCGAAACGCTTTGACTCGGTGAGTTTTCTTTGCATTCCGACTTCGATGCCCCGGTTACCGAAATTCAGTTGCCTTTGAATTTCGGGTGAGCCCTCTTGAGCATGTATGCTTCTGCTACTTGTTCTAAATCAGACTTCTTCCGCAAACGGCGAAACGCTTTGACTCGGTGAGTTTCGCGGCATTCCGACTTCGATGCCCCGGTTGCCAAAATTCAGTTGCCTTTGATTTTCTTGTGAGCCCTCTTGAGCATGTATGCTTCTGCTACTTGTTCTATATCAGACTTCTTCCGCAAACGACGAAACGCTTTAACTCGGTGAGTTTCGCGGCAATCCGACTTCGATGGCCCGGTTGCCCAAATTCAGTTGCCTTTGAATTTCTGGTGAGCCCTCTTGAGCATGTATGCTTCTGCTACTTGTTCTACATCAGACTTCTTCCGCAAACGGCGAAACGCTTTGACTTGGTGAGTTTCACGGCATTCTGATTTCGATGCCCCGGTTGCCGAAATTCAGTTGCCTTTGAATTTCTGGTGAGCCCTCTTGAGCATGTATGCTTCTGCTACTTGTTCTACATTAGAATTCTTCCGCAAACGGCGAAACGCTTTGACTCGGTGAGTTTCGCAGCATTCCGACTTCGATGCCCCGGTTGCCGAAATTCAGTTGCCTTTGAATTTCGGGTGATCCCTCTTCAGCATGTATGCTTCTGCTACTTGTTCTAAATCAGACTTCTTCCGCAAATGGCGAAACAGACTCGGTAAGTTTCGCGGAATTCCGGCTTCGATGCCCCGGTTGCCGAAATTCAGTTGCCTTTGAATTTCTGGTGAGCCCTTTTGAGCATGTATGCTTCTGCTACTTGTTCTAAATCAGACTTCTTCCGCATACGGCGAAACGCTTTGACTCTGTCAGTTTCGCGGCCTTCCGACTTCGATGCCCCGGTTGCCGAAATTCGGTTGCCTTTGAATTTCGGGTGAGCCCTCTTGAGGATGTATGCTTGTACTACTTTTTCTACATCAGACTTCTTCCTCAAACGGCGAAACGCTTTGCCTCGGTGAGTTTCGCGGCATTCCAACTTCGATGCCCCGGTTGCCGAAATTGAGTTGCCTATGAATTTCGGGTGATCCCTCTTGAGCAGGTATGCTTCTGCTACTTGTTCTACATCAGACTTCTTCCACAAACGGCGAAACGCTTTGACTCGGTGACTTTCGCGGCAATCCGACTTCGATGCCCCGGTTGCCGAAATTCAGTTGCCTTTGAATTTCTGGTGAGCCCTCTTGAGCATGTATGCTTCTGCTACTTGTTCTAAATCAGACTTCTTCCGCAAACGGCGAAACGCTTTGACTCAGTCAGTTTCGCAGAATTCAGACTTCGATTCCCCGGTTGCCGAAATTCAGTTGCCTTTCAATTTTGGGTGATCCCTCTTGAGCATGTATGCTTCTGCTACTTGTGCTAAATCAGTCTTCTTCCGCAAACGGCGAAACGCTTTGACTCGGTGAGTTTCGCGGCATTCCGACTTCGATGCCCCGGTTGCCGAAATTCAGTTGCCTTTGAATTTTGGGTGATCCCTCTTGAGCATGTATGCTTCTGCTACTTGTTCTAAATCAGACTTCTTCCGCAAAGGGCGAAACGCTTTGACTCGGTGAGTTTCGCAGAATTCCACCTTCGATGCCCCGGTTGCCGAAATTCAGTTGCCTTTGAATTTATGGTGAGCCCTCTGGAGCATGTATGCTTCTGCGACTTGGTCTACATCAGACTTCTTCCACAAACGGCAAAACGCTTTGACTCGGTGAGTTTTCTTTGCATTCCAACTTTGATGCCACGGTTGCCGAAATTCAGTTGCCTTTGAATTTTGGGTGATCCCTCTTGAGCATGTATGCTTCTGCTACTTGTTCTAAATCAGACTTCTTCCGCAAAGGGCGAAACGCTTTGACTCGGTAAGTTTCGCGGCATTCCGACTTCGATGCCCCGGTTGCCGAAATTCAGTTGCCTTTGAATTTGTGGTGAGCCCTCTGGAGCATGTATGCTTCTGCTACTTGTTCTACATCAGACTTCTTCCGCAAACGGCGAAACGCTTTGACTCGGTCAGTTTCTCAGAATTCCATCTTCGATGCCCCGGTTGCCGAAATTCAGTTGCCTTTGAATTTTGGGTGATCCCTCTTGAGCATGTATGCTTTTGCTACTTGTTCTAAATCAGACTTCTTCCGCAAATGGCAAAACAGACTCGGTAAGTTTCGCGGAATTCCGACTTCGATGCCCCGGTTGCCGAAATTCAGTTGCCTTTGAATTTCTGGTGAGCCCTCTAGAGCATGTATGCTTCTGCTACTTGTTCTACATCAGACTTCTTCCGCAAACGGCGAAACGCTTTGACTCGTTGAATTTCGCGGCATTCAGACTTCGATTCCCCGTTTGGCGAAATTCAGTTGCCTTTTGATTTCGAGTGATCCCTCTTGAGCATGTATGCTTCTGCTACTTGTTCTAAATCAGACTTCTTCCGCAAACAGCGAAACGCTTTGACTCGGTGAGTTTCGCAGAATTCCATCTTCGATGCCCCGGTTGTCGAAATTCAGTTGCCTTTGAATTTTGGGTGATCCCTCTTGAGCATGTATGCTTCTGCTACTTGTTCTAAATCAGACTTCTTCCGCAAAGGGCGAAACGCTTTGACTCGGTAAGTTTCGCGGCATTCTGACTTCGAAGCCCCGGTTGCCGAAATTCAGTTGCCTTTGAATTTCTGGTGAGCCCTCTTGAGCATGTATGCTTCTGCTACTTGTTCTAAATCAGACTTCTTCCGCATACGGCGAAACGCTTTGACTCTGTCAGTTTCGCGGCCTTCCGACTTCGATGCCCCGGTTGCCGAAATTCAGTTGCCTTTGAATTTCGGGTGAGCCCTCTTGAGGATGTATGCTTCTACTACTTTTTCTACATCAGACTTCTTCCTCAAACGGCGAAACGCTTTGCCTCGGTGAGGTTCGCGGCATTCCAACTTCGATGCCCCGGTTGCCGAAATTCAGTTGCCTTTTGATTTCGGGTGATCCCTCTTGAGCATGTATGCTTCTGCTACTTGTTCTAAATCAGACTTCTTCCGCAAACAGCGAAACGCTTTGACTCGGTGAATTTCGCAGAATTCCACCTTCGATGCCCTAGTTGCCGAAATTCAGTTGCCTTTGAATTTTGGGTGATCCGTCTTGAGCATGTATGCTTCTGCTACTTGTTCTAAATCAGACTTCTTCCGCAAATGGCAAAACAGACTCGGTAAGTTTCGCGGAATTCCGACTTCGATGCCCGGGTTGCCGAAATTCAGTTGCCTTTGAATTTCTGGTGAGCCCTCTTGAGCATGTATGCTTCTGCTACTTGTTCTAAATCAGACTTCTTCCGCATACGGCGAAACGCTTTGACTCTGTCAGTTTCGCGGCCTTCCGACTTCGATGCCCCGGTTGCCGAAATTCAGTTGCCTTTGAATTTCGGGTGATCCCTCTTGAGGATGTATGCTTCTGCTACTTTTTCTACATCAGACTTCTTCCTCAAACGGCGAAACGCTTTGCCTCGGTGAGTTTCGCGGCATTCCAACTTCGATGCCCCGGTTGCCGAAATTCAGTTGCCTTTTGATTTCGGGTGATCCCTCTTGAGCATGTATGCTTCTGCTACTTGTTCTAAATCAGACTTCTTCCGCAAACAGCGAAACGCTTTGACTCGGTGAATTTCGCAGAATTCCACCTTCGATGCCCCGGTTGCCGAAATTCAGTTGCCTTTGAATTTTGGGTGATCCCTCTTGAGCATGTATGCTTCTGCTACTTGTTCTAAATCAGACTTCTTCCGCAAAGGGCGAAACGCTTTGACTCGGTAAGTTTCGCGGCATTCCGACTTCGAAGCCCCGGTTGCCGAAATTTAGTTGCCTTTGAATTTCTAGTGAGCCCTCTGGAGCATGTATGCTTCTGCTACATGGTCTACATCAGACTTCTTCCACAAACGGCGAAACGCTTTGACTTGGTGAGTTTTCTTTGCATTCCAACTTCGATGCCACGGTTGCCGAAATTCAGTTGCCTTTGAATTTTGGGTGATCCCTCTTGAGCATGTATGCTTCTGCTACTTGTTCTAAATCAGACTTCTTCCGCAAAGGGCGAAACGCTTTGACTCGGTAAGTTTCGCGGCATTCCGACTTCGATGCCCCGGTTGCCGAAATTCAGTTGCCTTTAAATTTCGGGTGATCCCTCTGGAGCATGTATGCTTCTGCTACTTGTTCTACATCAGACTTCTTCCGCAAACGGCGAAACGCTTTGACTCGGTCAGTTTCGCAGAATTCCACCTTCGATGCCCCGGTTGCCGAAATTCAGTTGCCTTTGAATTTTGGGTGATCCCTCTTGAGCATGTATGCTTCTGCTACTTGTTCTAAATCAGACTTCTTCCGCAAATGGCAAAACAGACTCGGTAAGTTTCGCGGAATTCCGACTTCGATGCCCCGGTTGCCGAAATTCAGTTGCCTTTGAATTTCGGGTGAGCCCTCTTGAGGATGTATGCTTCTACTACTTTTTCTACATCAGACTTCTTCCTCAAACGGCGAAACGCTTTGCCTCGGTGAGTTTCGCGGCATTCCAACTTCGATGCCCCGGTTGCCGAAATTCAGTTGCCTTTGAATTTCGGGTGATCCCTCTTGAGCAGGTATGCTTCTGCTACTTGTTCTACATTATACTTCTTCCACAAACGGCGAAACGCTTTGACTCGGTGACTTTCGCAGCAATCCGACTTCGATGCCCCGGTTGCCGAAATTCAGTTGCCTTTGAATTTCTGGTGAGCCCTCTTGAGCATGTATGCTTCTGCTACTTGTTCTAAATCAGACTTCTTCCGCAAATGGCGAAACGCTTTGACTCGGTCAGTTTCGCAGAATTCAAACTTCGATGCCCCGGTTGCCGAAATTCAGTTGCCTTTGAATTTCGGGTGATCCCTCTTGAGCATGTATGCTTCTGCTACTTGTGCTAAATCAGTCTTCTTCCGCAAATGGCGAAACGCTTTGACTCGGTGAGTTTCGCGGCAATCCGACCTCGATGCCCCTGTTGCCGAAATTAAGTTGCCTATGAATTTCGGGTGATCCCTATTGAGCAGGTATGCTTCTGCTACTTGTTCTACATCAGACTTCTTCCGCAAACGGCGAAACGCTTTGACTCGGTGACTTTCGCGGCATTTCGACTTCGATGCCCCGGTTGCCGAAATTCAGTTGCCTTTGAATTTCGGGTGATCCCTCTAGAGCATGTATGCTTCTGCTACTTGTTCTACATCAGACTTCTTCCGCAAACGGCGAAACGCTTTGACTCGTTGAATTTCGCGGCATTCAGACTTCGATTCCCCGTTTGGCGAAATTCAGTTGTCTTTTGATTTCGGGTGATCCCTCTAGAGCATGTATGCTTCTGCTACTTGTTCTAAATCAGACTTCTTCCGCAAACAGCGAAACGCTTTGACTCGGTGAGTTTCGCAGAATTCCAACTTCGATGCCCCGGTTGCCGAAATTCAGTTGCCTTTGAATTTTGGGTGATCCCTCTTGAGCATGTATGCTTCTGCTACTTGTTCTAAATCAGACTTCTTCCGCAAAGGGCGAAGCGCTTTGACTCGGTAAGTTTCGCGGCATTCCGACTTCGAAGCCCCGGTTGCCGAAATTCAGTTGCCTTTGAATTTCTGGTGAGCCCTCTGGAGCATGTATCCTTCTGCTACTTGGTCTACATCAGACTTCTTCCACAAACGGCGAAACGCTTTGACTCGGTGAGTTTTCTTTGCATTTCAACTTCGATGCCACGGTTGCCGAAATTCAGTTGCCTTTGAATTTTGGGTGATCCCTCTTGAGCATGTATGCTTCTACTACTTGTTCTACATCAGATTTCTTCCTCAAACGGCGAAACGCTTTGCCTCGGTGAGTTTTGTGGCATTCCGAATTCTATGCCCCGGTCGCCAAAATTCATTTGCCTTTGAATTTCGGGTGACCCTTCTTGATCATGTATGCTTCTGCTACTTGATCTACATCAGACTTATTCCGCAAACAGGGAAACGTTGTGACTTCTTCCGACGTCGATTCCCTGTTTGCCGAAATTTAGTTGCCTTTGGATTTCGTGTGATCCCTCTTGAGCATGTATGCTTCTACTACTTGTTTTAAATCAGACTTCTTTCGCAAATGGCGAAACACTTTGACTCAATGAGTTTTGCGGCATTCCGACTTCGATGCCCCGGTTGCCGAAATTCATTTGCCTTTGAATTTCTGGTGAGCCCTCTTGAGCATGTATGCTTCTGCTTCTTGTTCTACAATTGACTTCTTCCGCAAACGGCGAAATGCTTTGACTCGTTCAGTTTCGCAGAATTCCAACTTCGATGCCCCGGTTGCTGAAATTTTGTTGCCTTTAAATTTCGGGTGATCCCTCTTGAGCATGTATGCTTCTGCTACTTGTTCTAAATCAGACTTCTTCCGGAAAAGGTGAAACGCTTTGACTCGGTCAGTTTCGCAGAATTCCAACTTCGATGCCCCGGTTGCCGAAATTCAGTTGCCTTTAAATTTCGGGTGATCCCTCTTGAGCATGTATGCTTCTGCTACTTGTTCTAAATCAAACTTCTTCCGCAAATGGCGAAACGCATTGACTCGGTGAGTTTTGCAGCATTCCGACTTTGATGCCCCGGTTGCCGAAATTCAGTTGCCTTTGAATTTCGGGTGATCCCTCTTGAGCATGTATGCTTCTGCTACTTGTTCTACATCAGACTTCTTCCGCAAACGGCGAAACGCTTTGACTCGTTGAATTTTGCGGCATTCAGACTTCGATTCCCCGTTTGTCGAAATTCAATTGCCTTTTTATTTCGGGTGATCCCTCTTGAGCATGTATGCTTCTGCTACTTGTTCTACATCAGACTTCTTCCGCAAATGGCGAAAGGCTTTGACTCGGTCAGTTTCGCGGAATTCCAACTTCGATGCCCCGGTTGCCGAAATTCAGTTGGCTTTGAATTTTGGGGGATCCCTCTTGAGGATGCATGCTTCTACTACTTGTTCTACATCAGACTTCTTCCGCAAACGGCGAAACGCTTTGACTCGGTGACTTTCGCGGCATTCCGACTTCGATGCCCCAGTTGCCGAAATTCAGTTGCCTTTGAATTTCGGGTGATCCCTCTTGAGCATGTATGCTTCTGCTACTTGTTCTAAATTAGACTTCTTCCGAAAAAGGCGAAACGCTTTGACTCGGTCAGTTGCGCAGAATTCCAACTTCGATGCCCTGGTTGCCGAAATTCAGTTGCCTTTAAATTTCGGGTGATCCCTCTTGAGCATGTATGCTTCTGCTACTTGTTCTAAATCAAACTTCTTCCGCAAATGGCGAAACGCATTGACTCGGTGAGTTTTGCGGCATTCCGACTTTGATGCCCCGGTTGCCGAAATTCAGTTGCCTTTAAATTTCGGGTGATCCCTCTTGAGCATGTATGCTTCTGCTACTTGTTCTAAATCAGACTTCTTCCGCAAATGGCGAAACGCTTTGACTCGGTGAGTTTCGCGGCATTCCGACTTCGATGCCCCGGTTGCCGAAATTCAGTTGCCTTTGAATTTTGGGTGATCCCTCTTGAGCAAGTATGCTTCTGCTACTTGTTCTACATCAGACTTCTTCCGCAAACGGCGAAACGCTTTGACTCGTTGAATTTCGCGGCATTCAGACTTCGATTCCCCGTTTGTCGAAATTCAGTTGCCTTTTGATTTCGGGTGATCCCTCTTGAGCATGTATGCTTCAGCTACTTGTTCTAAATCATACTTCTTCCGCAAACGACGAAACGCTTTGACTCGGTGAGTTTCGAAGAATTCCAATTTCGATGCCCCAATTGCCGAAATTCAGTTGCCTTTGAATTTCGGGTGATCCCTCTTGAGCATGTATGGTTCTGCTACTTGTTCTACATCAGACTTCTTCCGCAAACGGCGAAACGCTTTGACTCGTTGAATTTCGCGGCATTCAGACTTCGATTTCCCGTTTGTCGAAATTCAGTTGCCTTTTGATTTCGGGTGATCCCTCTTGAGCATGTATGCTTCTGCTACTTGTTCTAAATCATACTTCTTCCGCAAACGACGAAACGCTTTGACTCGGTGAGTTTCGCAGAATTCCAATTTCGATGCCCCGGTTGCCGAAATTCAGTTGCCTTCGAATTTTGGGTGATCCCTCTTGAGCATGTATGCATCTGCTACTTGTTCTAAATCAGACTTCTTCCGTAAAGGGCGAAACGCTTTGACTCGGTATGTTTCACAGGATTCCGACTTCGATGCCCCGGTTGCCGAAATTCAGTTGCCTTTGAATTTCTGGTGAGCCCTCTGGAGCATGTATGCTTCTGCTACTTGTTCTACATCAGACTTCTCCCGCAAACGGCGAAACGCTTTGACTTGGTCAATTTCGCGGCATTCCGACTTCGATGCCCTGGTTGCCGAAATTCAGTTGCCTTTGAATTTCGGGTGATCCCTCTTGAGCAGGTATGCTTCTGCTACTTGTTCTACATCAGACTTCTTCCACAAACAGCGAAACGCTTTGACTCGGTGAGTTTCGCGGCATTCCGACTTCGATATCCCGGTTGCCGAAATTCAGTTGCCTTTGAATTTCTGGTGTGGCCTCTTGAGCATGTATGCTTCTGCGACTTGTTCTAAATCAGACTTCTTTCGCAAATGGCGAAACGCTTTGACTCGTTGAATTTCGCGGCATTCAGACTTCGATTCCCCGTTTGTCGAAATTCAGTTGCCTTTTTATTTCGGGTGATCCCTCTTGAGCATGTATGCTTCTGCTACTTGTTCTACATCAGACTTCTTCCGCAAACGGCGAAACGCTTTGACTCGGTCAGTTTCGCGGAATTCCAACTTCGATGCCCCGGTTGCCGAAATTCAGTTGCCTTTGAATTTCGGGTGATCCCTCTTCAGGATGTATGCTTCTACTACTTGTTCTACATCAGACTTCTTCGTCAAACGGCGAAACGCTTTGCCTCGGTGAGTTTCGCGGCATTCCGACTTCGATGCCCCGGTCGCCGAAATTTAGTTCCCTTCGAATTTCGGGTGACCCTTCTTGAGCATGTATGCTTCTGCTACTTGTTCTACATCAGACTTCTTCCGCAAACAGGGAAACGCTTTGACTCGGTGAATCTCGCGGCATTCCGACGTCGATTCCCCGGTTGCCGAAATTCAGTTGCCTTTGAATTTCGGGTGATCCCTCTTGAGCATGTATGCTTCTGCTACTTGTTCTAAATCAGACTTCTTCCGCAAACGGCGAAACGCTTTGACTCGGTCAGTTGCGCAGAATTCCAACTTCGATGCCCCGGTTGCCGAAATTCAGTTGCCTTTGAATTTCAGGTGATCCCTCTTGAGCATGTATGCTTCTGCTAGTTGTTCTACATCAGACTTCTTCCGCAAACAGCGAAACGCTTTGACTCGTTGAATTTCGCGGCATTCAGACTTCGATTCCCCGTTTGTCGAAATTCAGTTGCCTTTTTATTTCGGGTGATCCCTCTTGAGCATGTATGCTTCTGCTACTTGTTCTACATCAGACTTCTTCCGCAAATGGCGAAACGCTTTGACTCGGTCAGTTTCGCGGAATTCCAACTTCGATTCCCCGGTTGCCGAAATTCAGTTGCCTTTGAATTTCGGGTGATCCCTGTTAAGGATGTATGCTTCTACTACTTGTTCTACATCAGACTTCTTCCTCAAACGGCGAAACGCTTTGCCTCAGTGAGTTTCGCGGCATTCCGACTTCGATGCCCCGGTCGCCGACATTTAGTTCCCTTTGAATTTCGGGTGACCCTTCTTGAGCATGTATGCTTCTGCTACTTGTTCTACATCAGACTTCTTCCGCAAACAGGGAAACGCTTTGACTCGGTGAATCTCGCGGCATTCCGACGTCGATTCCCTGTTTGCCGAAATTCAGTTGCCTTTGGATTTCGTGCGATCTCTCTTGAGCATGTATGCTTCTGCTACTCGTTTTAAATCAGACTTCTTCCGCAAACGGCGAAACGCTTTGACTCGGTCAGTTTCGCAGAATTCCAACTTCGATGCCCCGGTTGCCGAAATTCAGTTGCCTTTAGATTTCGGGTGATCCCTCTTGAGCATGTATGCTTCTGCTACTTGTTCTACATCAGACTTCTTCCGCAAACAGCGAAACGCTTTGACTCGTTGAATTTCGCGACATTCAGACTTCGATTCCCCGTTTGTCGAAATTCAGTTGCCTTTTTATTTCGGGTGATCCCTCTTGAGCATGTATGCTTCTGCTACTTGTTCTACATCAGACTTCTTCCGCAAACGGCGAAACGCTTTGACTCGTTGAATTTTGCGGCATTCAGACTTCGATTCCCCGTTTGTCGAAATTCAGTTGCCTTTTTATTTCGGGTGATCCCTCTTGAGCATGTATGCTTCCGCAACTTGTTCTACATCAGACTTCTTCCGCAAACAGGGAAACGCTTTGACTCGGTGAATCTCGCGGCATTCCGACGTCGATTCCCCGGTTGCCGAAATTCAGTTGCCTTTGAATTTCGGGTGATCCCTCTTGAGCATGTATGCTTCTGCTACTTGTTCTAAATCAGACTTCTTCCGTAAACGGCGAAACGCTTTGACTCGGTCAGTTGCGCAGAATTCCAACTTCGATGCCCCGGTTGCCGAAATTCAGTTGCCTTTGAATTTCAGGTGATCCCTCTTGAGCATGTATGCTTCTGCTAGTTGTTCTACATCAGACTTCTTCCGCAAACAGCGAAACGCTTTGACTCGTTGAATTTCGCGGCATTCAGACTTCGATTCCCCGTTTGTCGAAATTCAGTTGCCTTTTTATTTCGGGTGATCCCTCTTGAGCATGTATGCTTCTGCTACTTGTTCTACATCAGACTTCTTCCGCAAATGGCGAAACGCTTTGACTCGGTCAGTTTCGCGGAATTCCAACTTCGATGCCCCGGTTGCCGAAATTCAGTTGCCTTTGAATTTCGGGTGATCCCTCTTAAGGATGTATGCTTCTACTACTTGTTCTACATCAGACTTCTTCGTCAAACGGCGAAACGCTTTGCCTTGGTGAGTTTCGCGGCATTCCGACTTCGATGCCCCGGTCGCCGAAATTTAGTTCCCTTCGAATTTCGGGTGACCCTTCTTGAGCATGTATGCTTCTGCTACTTGTTCTACATCAGACTTCTTCCGCAAACAGGGAAACGCTTTGACTCGGTGAATCACGCGGCATTCCGACGTCGATTCCCTGTTTGCCGAAATTCAGTTGCCTTTGGATTTCGTGTGATCCCTCTTGAGCTTGTATGCTTCTGCTACTTGTTTTAAATCAGACTTCTTCCGCAAACGGCAAAACGCTTTGACTCGGTCAGTTTCGCAGAATTCCAACTTCGATGCCCCGGTTGCCGAAATTCAGTTGCCTTTAGATTTCGGGTGATCCCTCTTGAGCATGTATGCTTCTGCTACTTGTTCTAAATCAGACTTCTTCCGCAAAGGGCGAAACGCTTTGACTCGGTAAGTTTCGCAGCATTCCGACTTCGATGCCCCGGTTGCCGAAATTCAGTTGCCTTTGAATTTCTGGTGAGCCCTCTGTAGCATGTATGCTTCTGCTACTCGTTCTACATCAGACTTCTCCCGCAAACGGCGAAACGCTTTGACTTGGTCAGTTTCGCGGCATTCCGACTTCGATGCCCTGGTTGCCGAAATTCAGTTGCCTTTGAATTTCGGGTGATCCCTCTTGAGCAGGTATGCTTCTGCTACGTGTTCTACATCAGACTTCTTCCACAAATGGCGAAACGCTTTGACTCGGTCAGTTGCGCAGAATTCCAACTTCGATGCCCTGGTTGCCGAAATTCAGTTGGCTTTGAATTTTGGGTGATCCCTCTTGAGCATGTATGCTTCTGCTACTTGTTGTAAATCAGACTTCTTTCGCAAATGGCGAAACGCTTTGACTCGGTGTGTTTCGCAGCATTCCGACTTCGATGCCCCGGTTGCCGAAATTCAGTTGCCTTTGAATTTCGGGTGATCCCTCTTGAGCATGTATGGTTCTGCTACTTGTTCTACATCAGACTTCTTCCGCAAACGGCGAAACGCTTTGACTCGTTGAATTTCGCGGCATTCAGACTTCGATTCCCCGTTTGTCGAAATTCAGTTGCCTTTGAATTTCTGGTGAGCCCTCTGGAGCATGTATGCTTCTGCTACTTGTTCTACATCAGACTTCTCCCGCAAACGGCGAAACGCTTTGACTTGGTCAGTTTCGCGGCATTCCGACTTCGATGCCCTGGTTGCCGAAATTCAGTTGCCTTTGAATTTCGGGTGATCCCTCTTGAGCAGGTATGCTTCTGCTACTTGTTCTACATCAGACTTCTTCCACAAACGGCGAAACGCTTTGACTCGGTGACTTTCGCGGCATTCCGACTTCGATGCTCCGGTTGCCGAAATTCAGTTGCCTTTGAATTTCTGGTGAGGCCTCTTGAGCATGTATGCTTCTGCTACTTGTTCTAAATCAGACTTCTTCCCCAAACGGCGAAACGCTTTGACTCGGTCAGTTTCGCAGAATTCCAACTTCGATGCCCCGGTTGCTGAAATTCAGTTGCCTTTAAATTTCGGGTGATCCCTCTTGAGCATGTATGCTTCTGCTACTTGTTCTAAATCAGACTTCTTCCGCAAATGGCGAAACGCTTTGACTCGGTGAGTTTCGCGGCATTCCGACTTCGATGCCCCGGTTGCCGAAATTCAGTTGCCTTTGAATTTTGGGTGATCCCTCTTGAGCAGGTATGCTTCTACTACTTGTTCTACATCAGACTTCTTCCGCAAACGGCAAAAAGCTTTGACTCGGTGAGTTTCGCGGCATTCCGACTTCGATGCCCCGGTTGCCGAAATTCAGTTGCCTTTGAATTTCGGGTGATCCCTCTTGAGCATGTATGCTTCTGCTACTTGTTCTAAATCAGACTTCTTCCGCAAACGGCGAAACGCTTTGACTCGGTCAGTTGCGCAGAATTCCAACTTCGATGCCCCGGTTGCCGAAATTCAGTTGCCTTTGAATTCCAGGTGATCCCTCTTGAGCATGTATGCTTCTGCTAGTTGTTCTACATCAGACTTCTTCTGCAAACAGCGAAACGCTTTGACTCGTTGAATTTCGCGGCATTCAGACTTCGATTCCCCGTTTGTCGAAATTCAGTTGCCTTTTTATTTCGGGTGATCCCTCTTGAGCATGTATGCTTCTGCTACTTGTTCTACATCAGACATCTTCCACAAATGGCGAAACGCTTTGACTCGGTCAGTTTCGCGGAATTCCAACTTCGATGCCCCGGTTGCCGAAATTCAGTTGCCTTTGAATTTCGGGTGATCCCTCTTAAGGATGTATGCTTCTACTACTTGTTCTACATCAGACTTCTTCCTCAAACGGCGAAACGCTTTGCCTCAGTGAGTTTCGCGGCATTCCGACTTCGATGCCCCGGTCGCCGACATTTAGTTCCCTTTGAATTTCGGGTGACCCTTCTTGAGCATGTATGCTTCTGCTACTTGTTATACATCAGACTTCTTCCGCAAACAGGGAAACGCTTTGACTCGGTGAATCTCGCGGCATTCCGACGTCGATTCCCTGTTTGCCGAAATTCAGTTGCCTTTGGATTTCGTGTGATCTCTCTTGAGCATGTATGCTTCTGCTACTCGTTTTAAATCAGACTTCTTCCGCAAACGGCGAAACGCTTTGACTCGGTCAGTTTCGCAGAATTCCAACTTCGATGCCCCGGTTGCCGAAATTCAGTTGCCTTTAGATTTCGGGTGATCCCTCTTGAGCATGTATGCTTCTGCTACTTGTTCTAAATCAGACTTCTTCCGCAAAGGGCGAAACGCTTTGACTCGGTAAGTTTAGCAGCATTCCGACTTCGATGCCCCGGTTGCCGAAATTCAGTTGCCTTTGAATTTTGGGTGATCCCTCTTGAGCAGGTATGCTTCTGCTACTTGTTCTACATCAGACGTCTTCCGCAAACGGCGAAACGCTTTGACTCGGTGAGTTTCGCGGCATTCCGACTTCGATGCCCCGGTTGCCGAAATTCAGTTGCCTTTGAATTTCAGGTGATCCCTCTTGAGCATGTATGCTTCTGCTAGTTGTTCTACATCAGACTTCTTCCTCAAACGGCGAAACGCTTTGCCTCAGTGAGTTTCGCGGCATTCCGACTTCGATGCCCCGGTCGCCGACATTTAGTTCCCTTTGAATTTCGGGTGACCCTTCTTGAGCATGTATGCTTCTGCTACTTGTTCTAAATCAGACTTCTTCCGCAAACGGCGAAACGCTTTGACTCGGTCAGTTGCGCAGAATTCCAACTTCGATGCCCCGGTTGCCGAAATTCAGTTGCCTTTGAATTTCAGGTGATCCCTCTTGAGCATGTATGCTTCTGCTAGTTGTTCTACATCAGACTTCTTCTGCAAACAGCGAAACGCTTTGACTCGTTGAATTTCGCGGCATTCAGACTTCGATTCCCCGTTTGTCGAAATTCAGTTGCCTTTTTATTTCGGGTGATCCCTCTTGAGCATGTATGCTTCTGCTACTTGTTCTACATCAGACATCTTCCACAAATGGCGAAACGCTTTGACTCGGTCAGTTTCGCGGAATTCCAACTTCGATGCCCCGGTTGCCGAAATTCAGTTGCCTTTGAATTTCGGGTGATCCCTCTTAAGGATGTATGCTTCTACTACTTGTTCTACATCAGACTTCTTCCTCAAACG
Organism: Populus davidiana; assembly: GCA_030145905.1. NCBI lineage: Eukaryota > Viridiplantae > Streptophyta > Magnoliopsida > Malpighiales > Salicaceae > Populus > Populus davidiana. Next base: position 25,350,782 of record CM057794.1, on the reverse strand, counting down.
GCGAAACGCTTTGCCTCAGTGAGTTTCGCGGCATTCCGACTTCGATGCCCCGGTCGCCGACATTTAGTTCCCTTTGAATTTCGGGTGACCCTTCTTGAGCATGTATGCTTCTGCTACTTGTTCTAAATCAGACTTCTTCCGCAAACGGCGAAACGCTTTGACTCGGTCAGTTGCGCAGAATTCCAACTTCGATGCCCCGGTTGTCGAAATTCAGTTGCCTTTGAATTTCAGGTGATCCCTCTTGAGCATGTATGCTTCTGCTAGTTGTTCTACATCAGACTTCTTCTGCAAACAGCGAAACGCTTTGACTCGTTGAATTTCGCGGCATTCAGACTTCGATTCCCCGTTTGTCGAAATTCAGTTGCCTTTTTATTTCGGGTGATCCCTCTTGAGCATGTATGCTTCTTCTACTTGTTCTACATCAGACATCTTCCACAAATGGCGAAACGCTTTGACTCGGTCAGTTTCGCGGAATTCCAACTTCGATGCCTCGGTTGCCGAAATTCAGTTGCCTTTGAATTTCGGGTGATCCCTCTTAAGGATGTATGCTTCTGCTAGTTGTTCTACATCAGACTTCTTCCTCAAACGGCGAAACGCTTTGCCTCAGTGAGTTTCGCGGCATTCCGACTTCGATGCCCCGGTCGCCGACATTTAGTTCCCTTTGAATTTCGGGTGACCCTTCTTGAGCATGTATGCTTCTGCTACTTGTTATACATCAGACTTCTTCCGCAAACAGGGAAACGCTTTGACTCGGTGAATCTCGCGGCATTCCGACGTCGATTCCCTGTTTGCCGAAATTCAGTTGCCTTTGGATTTCGTGTGATCTCTCTTGAGCATGTATGCTTCTGCTACTCGTTTTAAATCAGACTTCTTCCGCAAACGGCGAAACGCTTTGACTCGGTCAGTTTCGCAGAATTCCAACTTCGATGCCCCGGTTGCCGAAATTCAGTTGCCTTTAGATTTCGGGTGATCCCTCTTGAGCATGTATGCTTCTGCTACTTGTTCTAAATCAGACTTCTTCCGCAAAGGGCGAAACGCTTTGACTCGGTAAGTTTCGCAGCATTCCGACTTCGATGCCCCGGTTGCCGAATTTCAGTTGCCTTTGAATTTTGGGTGATCCCTCTTGATTAGGTACGCTTCTGCTACTTGTTCTACATCAGACTTCTTCCGCAAACGGCGAAACGCTTTGACTCGGTGAGTTTCGCGGCATTCCGACTTCGATGCCCCGGTTGCCGAAATTCAGTTGCCTTTGAATTTCGGGTGATCCCTCTTGAGCATGTATGCTTCTGCTACTTGTTCTAAATCAGACTTCTTCCGCAAACGGCGAAACGCTTTGACTCGGTCAGTTGCGCAGAATTCCAACTTCGATGCCCCGGTTGCCGAAATTCAGTTGCCTTTGAATTTCAGGTGATCCCTCTTGAGCATGTATGGTTCTGCTTGTTGTTCTGCATCAGACTTCTTCCGCAAACAGCGAAACGCTTTGACTCGTTGAATTTCGCGGCATTCAGACTTCGATTCCCCGTTTGTCGAAATTCAGTTGCCTTTTTATTTCGGGTGATCCCTCTTGAGCATGTATGCTTCTGCTACTTGTTCTACATCAGACTTCTTCCGCAAATGGCGAAACGCTTTGACTCGGTCAGTTTCGCGGAATTCCAACTTCGATGCCCCGGTTGCCGAAATTCAGTTGCCTTTGAATTTCGGGTGATCCCTCTTAAGGATGTATGCTTCTACTACTTGTTCTACATCAGACTTCTTCCTCAAACGGCGAAACGCTTTGCCTCAGTGAGTTTCGCGGCATTCCGACTTCGATGCCCCGGTCGCCGACATTTAGTTCCCTTTGAATTTCGGGTGACCCTTCTTGAGCATGTATGCTTCTGCTACTTGTTATACATCAGACTTCTTTCGCAAACAGGGAAACGCTTTGACTCGGTGAATCTCGCGGCATTCCGACGTCGATTCCCTGTTTGCCGAAATTCAGTTGCCTTTGGATTTCGGGTGATCTCTCTTGAGCATGTATGCTTCTGCTACTCGTTTTAAATCAGACTTCTTCCGCAAACGGCGAAACGCTTTGACTCGGTCAGTTTCGCAGAATTCCAACTTCGATGCCCCGGTTGCCGAAATTCAGTTGCCTTTAGATTTCGGGTGATCCCTCTTGAGCATGTATGCTTCTGCTACTTGTTCTAAATCAGACTTCTTCCGCAAAGGGCGAAACGCTTTGACTCGGTAAGTTTCGCAGCATTCCGACTTCGATGCCCCGGTTGCCGAATTTCAGTTGCCTTTGAATTTTGGGTGATCCCTCTTGATTAGGTACGCTTCTGCTACTTGTTCTACATCAGACTTCTTCCGCAAACGGCGACACGCTTTAACTCGGTGAGTTTCGCGGCATTCCGACTTCGATGCCCCGGTTGCCGAAATTCAGTTGCCTTTGAATTTCGGGTGATCCCTCTTGAGCATGTATGCTTCTGCTACTTGTTCTAAATCAGACTTCTTCCGCAAACGGCGAAACGCTTTGACTCGGTCAGTTGCGCAGAATTCCAACTTCGATGCCCCGGTTGCCGAAATTCAGTTGCCTTTGAATTTCAGGTGATCCCTCTTGAGCATGTATGGTTCTGCTTGTTGTTCTGCATCAGACTTCTTCCGCAAACAGCGAAACGCTTTGACTCGTTGAATTTCACGGCATTCAGACTTCGATTCCCCGTTTGTCGAAATTCAGTTGACTTTTTATTTCGGGTGATCCCTCTTGAGCATGTATGCTTCTGCTACTTGTTCTACATCAGACTTCTTCCGCAAATGGCGAAACGCTTTGACTCGGTCAGTTTCGCGGAATTCCAACTTCGATGCCCCGGTTGCCGAAATTCAGTTGCCTTTGAATTTCGGGTGATCCCTGTTAAGGATGTATGCTTCTACTACTTGTTCTACATCAGACTTCTTCGTCAAACGGCGAAACGCTTTGCCTCGGTGAGTTTCGCGGCATTCCGACTTCGATGCCCCGGTCGCCGAAATTTAGTTCCCTTTGAATTTCGGGTGACCCTTCTTGAGCATGTATGCTTCTGCTACTTGTTCTAAATCAGACTTCTTCCGCAAACGGCGAAACGCTTTGACTCGGTCAGTTGCGCAGAATTCCAACTTCGATGCCCCGGTTGCCGAAATTCAGTTGCCTTTGAATTTCAGGTGATCCCTCTTGAGCATGTATGCTTCTGCTAGTTGTTCTACATCAGACTTCTTCCGCAAACAGCGAAACGCTTTGACTCGTTGAATTTCGCGGCATTCAGACTTCGATTCCCCGTTTGTCGAAATTCAGTTGCCTTTTTATTTCGGGTGATCCCTCTTGAGCATGTATGCTTCTGCTACTTGTTCTACATCAGACTTCTTCCGCAAATGGCGAAACGCTTTGACTCGGTCAGTTTCGCGGAATTCCAACTTCGATGCCCCGGTTGCCGAAATTCAGTTGCCTTTGAATTTCGGGTGATCCCTCTTAAGGATGTATGCTTCTACTACTTGTTCTACATCAGACTTCTTCCTCAAACGGCGAAACGCTTTGCCTCGGTGAGTTTCGCGGCATTCCGACTTCGATGCCCCGGTCGCCGAAATTTAGTTCCCTTCGAATTTCGGGTGACCCTTCTTGAGCATGTATGCTTCTGCTACTTGTTCTACATCAGACTTCTTCCGCAAACAGGGAAACGCTTTGACTCGGTGAATCTCGCGGCATTCCGACGTCGATTCCCTGTTTGCCGAAATTCAGTTGCCTTTGGATTTCTTGTGATCTCTCTTGAGCATGTATGCTTCTGCTACTCGTTTTAAATCAGACTTCTTCTGCAAACGGCGAAACGCTTTGACTCGGTCAGTTTCGCAGAATTCCAACTTCGATGCCCCGGTTGCCGAAATTCAGTTGCCTTTAGATTTCGGGTGATCCCTCTTGGGCATGTATGCTTTTGCTACTTGTTCTAAATCAGACTTCTTCCGCAAAGGGCGAAACGCTTTGACTCGGTAAGTTTAGCAGCATTCCGACTTCGATGCCCCGGTTGCCGAAATTCAGTTGCCTTTGAATTTTGGGTGATCCCTCTTGAGCAGGTATGCTTCTGCTACTTGTTCTACATCAGACTTCTTCCGCAAACGGCGAAACGCTTTGACTCGGTGAGTTTCGCGGCATTCCGACTTCGATGCCCCGGTTGCCGAAATTCAGTTGCCTTTGAATTTCGGGTGATCCCTCTTGAGCATGTATGCTTCTGCTACTTGTTCTAAATCAGACTTCTTCCGCAAACGGCGAAACGCTTTGACTCGGTCAGTTGCGCAGAATTCCACCTTTGATGCCCCGGTTGCCGAAATTCAGTTGCCTTTGAATTTCTGGTGATCCCTCTTGAGCATGTATGCTTCTGCTAGTTGTTCTACATCAGACTTCTTCCGCAAACAGCGAAACGCTTTGACTCGTTGAATTTCGCGGCATTCAGACTTCGATTCCCCGTTTGTCGAAATTCAGTTGACTTTTTATTTCGGGTGATCCCTCTTGAGCATGTATGCTTCTGCTACTTGTTCTACATCAGACTTCTTCCGCAAATGGCGAAACGCTTTGACTCGGTCAGTTTCGCGGAATTCCAACTTCGATGCCCCGGTTGTCGAAATTCAGTTGCCTTTGAATTTCGGGTGATCCCTCTTAAGGATGTATGCTTCTACTACTTGTTCTACATCAGACTTCTTCGTCAAACGGCGAAACGCTTTGCCTCGGTGAGTTTCGCGGCATTCCGACTTCGATGCCCCGGTCGCCGAAATTTAGTTCCCTTTGAATTTCGGGTGACCCTTCTTGAGCATGTATGCTTCTGCTACTTGTTCTAAATCAGACTTCTTCCGCAAACGGCGAAACGCTTTGACTCGGTCAGTTGCGCAGAATTCCAACTTCGATGCCCCGGTTGCCGAAATTCAGTTGCCTTTGAATTTCAGGTGATCCCTCTTGAGCATGTATGCTTCTGCTAGTTGTTCTACATCAGACTTCTTCTGCAAACAGCGAAACGCTTTGACTCGTTGAATTTCGCGGCATTCAGACTTCGATTCCCCGTTTGTCGAAATTCAGTTGCCTTTTTATTTCGGGTGATCCCTCTTGAGCATGTATGCTTCTGCTACTTGTTCTACATCAGACATCTTCCACAAATGGCGAAACGCTTTGACTCGGTCAGTTTCGCGGAATTCCAACTTCGATGCCCCGGTTGCCGAAATTCAGTTGCCTTTGAATTTCGGGTGATCCCTCTTAAGGATGTATGCTTCGACTACTTGTTCTACATCAGACTTCTTCCTCAAACGGCGAAACGCTTTGCCTCGGTGAGTTTCGCGGCATTCCGACTTCGATGCCCCGGTCGCCCAAATTTAGTTCCCTTCGAATTTTGGGTGACCCTTCTTGAGCATGTATGCTTCTGCTACTTGTTCTACATCAGACTTCTTCCGAAAACAGGGAAACGCTTTGACTCGGTGAATCTCGCGGCATTCCGACGTCGATTCCCTGTTTGCCGAAATTCAGTTGCCTTTGGATTTCGTGTGATCCCTCTTGAGCATGTATGCTTCTGCTACTTGTTTTAAATCAGACTTCTTCCGCAAACGGCGAAACGCTTTGACTCGGTCAGTTTCGCAGAATTCCAACTTCGATGCCCCGGTTGTCGAAATTCAGTTGCCTTTAAATTTCAGGTGATCCCTCTTGAGCATGTATGCTTCTGCTACTTGTTCTAAATCAGACTTCTTCCGCAAAGGGCGAAACGCTTTGACTCGGTAAGTTTCGCAGGATTCCGACTTCGATGCCCCGGTTGCCGAAATTCAGTTGCCTTTGAATTTCTGGTGAGCCCTCTGGAGCATGTATGCTTCTGCTACTTGTTCTACATCAGACTTCTCCCGCAAACGGCGAAACGCTTTGACTTGGTCAGTTTCGCGGCATTCCGACTTCGATGCCCTGGTTGCCGAAATTCAGTAGCCTTTGAATTTCGGGTGATCCCTCTTGAGCAGGTATGCTTCTGCTACTTGTTCTACATCAGACTTCTTCCACAAACAGCGAAACGCTTTGACTCGGTGACTTTCGCGGCATTCCGACTTCGATGCCCCGGTTGCCGAAATTCAGTTGCCTTTGAATTTCTGGTGAGGCCTCTTGAGCATGTATGCTTCTGCTACTTGTTCTAAATTAGACTTCTTCCGCAAACGGCGAAACGCTTTGACTCGGTCAGTTTCGCAGAATTCCAACTTCAATGCCCCGGTTGCTGAAATTCAGTTGCCTTTAAATTTCGGGTGATCCCTCTTGAGCATGTATGGTTCTGCTACTTGTTCTAAATCAGACTTCTTCCGCAAATGGCGAAACGCTTTGACTCGGTGAGTTTCGCGGCATTCCGACTTCGATGCCCCGGTTGCCGAAATTCAGTTGCCTTTGAATTTTGGGTGATCCCTCTTGAGCAGGTATGCTTCTGCTAATTGTTCTACATCAGACTTCTTCCGCAAACGGCGAAACGCTTTGCCTCGGTGAGTTTCACGGCATTCCGACTTCGATGCCCCTGTTGCTGAAATTCAGTTGCCTTTGAATTTCGGGTGATCCCTTTTGAGCATGTATGCTTCTGCTACTTGTTCTAAATCAGACTTCTTCCGCAAACGGCGAAACGCTTTGACTCGGTCAGTTGCGCAGAATTCCAATTTCGATGCCCCGGTTGCCGAAATTCAGTTGCCTTTGAATTTCAGGTGATCCCTCTTGAGCATGTATGCTTCTGCTAGTTGTTCTACATCAGACTTCTTCCGCAAACGGCGAAACGCTTTGACTCGGTGAATCTCGCGGCATTCCGACGTCGATTCCCTGTTTGCCGAAATTCAGTTGCCTTTGGATTTCGTGTGATCTCTCTTGAGCATGTATGCTTCTGCTACTCGTTTTAAATCAGACTTCTTCCGCAAACGGCGAAACGCTTTGACTCGGTCAGTTTCGCAGAATTCCAACTTCGATGCCCCGGTTGCCGAAATTCAGTTGCCTTTAGATTTCGGGTGATCCCTCTTGAGCATGTATGCTTCTGCTACTTGTTCTAAATCAGACTTCTTCCGCAAAGGGCGAAACGCTTTGACTCGGTGAGTTTCGCGGCATTCCGACTTCGATGCCCCGGTTGCCGAAATTCAGTTGCCTTTGAATTTTGGGTGATCCCTCTTGAGCAGGTATGCTTCTACTACTTGTTCTACATCAGACTTCTTCCGCAAACGGCAAAAAGCTTTGACTCGGTGAGTTTCGCGGCATTCCGACTTCGATGCCCCGGTTGCCGAAATTCAGTTGCCTTTGAATTTCGGGTGATCCCTCTTGAGCATGTATGCTTCTGCTACTTGTTCTAAATCAGACTTCTTCCGCAAACGGCGAAACGCTTTGACTCGGTCAGTTGCGCAGAATTCCAACTTCGATGCCCCGGTTGCCGAAATTCAGTTGCCTTTGAATTTCAGGTGATCCCTCTTGAGCATGTATGCTTCTGCTAGTTGTTCTACATCAGACTTCTTCCGCAAACAGCGAAACGCTTTGACTCGTTGAATTTCGCGGCATCAGACTTCGATTCCCCGTTTGTCGAAATTCAGTTGACTTTTTATTTCGGGTGATCCCTCTTGAGCATGTATGCTTCTGCTACTTGTTCTACATCAGACTTCTTCCGCAAATGGCGAAACGCTTTGACTCGGTCAGTTTCGCGGAATTCCAACTTCGATGCCCCGGTTGCCGAAATTCAGTTGCCTTTGAATTTCGGGTGATCCCTGTTAAGGATGTATGCTTCTACTAATTGTTCTACATCAGACTTCTTCCTCAAACGGCGAAACGCTTTGCCTCGGTGAGTTTCGCGGCATTCCGACTTCGATGCCCCGGTCGCCGAAATTTAGTTCCCTTTGAATTTCGGGTGACCCTTCTTGAGCATGTATGCTTCTGCTACTTGTTCTACATCAGACTTCTTCCGCAAACAGGGAAACGCTTTGACTCGGTTAATCTCGCGGCATTCCGACGTCGATTCCCTGTTTGCCGAAATTCAGTTGCCTTTGGATTTCGTGTGATCTCTCTTGAGCATGTATGCTTCTGCTACTCGTTTTAAATCAGACTTCTTCCGCAAACGGCGAAACGCTTAGACTCGGTCAGTTTCGCAGAATTCCAACTTCGATGCCCCGGTTGCCGAAATTCAGTTGCCTTTAGATTTCGGGTGATCCCTCTTGAGCATGTATGCTTCTGCTACTTGTTCTAAATCAGACTTCTTCCGCAAAGGGCGAAACGCTTTGACTCGGTAAGTTTCACAGCATTCCGACTTCGATGCCCCGGTTGCCGAAATTCAGTTGCCTTTGAATTTTGGGTGATCCCTCTTAAGCAGGTATGCTTCTGCTACTTGTTCTACATCAGACTTCTTCCGCAAACGGCGAAACGCTTTGACTCGGTGAATTTCGCGGCATTCCGACTTCGATGCCCCGGTTGCCGAAATTCAGTTGCCTTTGAATTTCGGGTGATCCCTGTTAAGGATGTATGCTTCTACTACTTGTTCTACATCAGACTTCTTCCTCAAACGGCGAAACGCTTTGCCTCGGTGAGTTTCGCGGCATTCCGACTTCGATGCCCCGGTCGCCGAAATTTAGTTCCCTTTGAATTTCGGGTGACCCTTCTTGAGCATGTATGCTTCTGCTACTTGTTCTACATCAGACTTCTCCCGCAAACAAGGAAACGCTTTGACTCGGTCAGTTGCGCAGAATTCCAACTTCGATGCCCCGGTTGCCGAAATTCAGTTGCCTTTGAATTTCAGGTGATCCCTCTTGAGCATGTATGCTTCTGCTAGTTGTTCTACATCAGACTTCTTCCGCAAACAGCGAAACGCTTTGACTCGTTGAATTTCGCGGCATTCAGACTTCGATTCCCCGTTTGTCGAAATTCAGTTGCCTTTTTATTTCGGGTGATCCCTCTTGGGCATGTATGCTTCTGCTACTTGTTCTACATCAGACTTCTTCCGCAAATGGCGAAACGCTTTGACTCGGTCAGTTTCGCGGAATTCAAACTTCGATGCCCCGGTTGCCGAAATTCAGTTGCCTTTGAATTTCGGGTGATCCCTCTTAAGGATGTATGCTTCTACTACTTGTTCTACATCAGACTTCTTCCTCAAACGGCGAAACGCTTTGCCTCGGTGAGTTTCGCGGCATTCCGACTTCGATGCCCCGGTCGCCGAAATTTAGTTCCCTTTGAATTTCGGGTGACCCTTCTTGAGCATGTATGCTTCTGCTACTTGTTCCACATCAGACTTCTTCCGCAAACAGGGAAACGCTTTGACTCGGTGAATCTCGCGGCATTCCGACGTCGATTCCCTGTTTGCCGAAATTCAGTTGCCTTTGGATTTCGTGTGATCTCTCTTGAGCATGTATGCTTCTGCTACTCGTTTTAAATCAGACTTCTTCCCCAAACGGCGAAACGCTTTGACTCGGTCAGTTTCGCAGAATTCCAACTTCGATGCCCCGGTTGCCGAAATTCAGTTGCCTTTAGATTTCGGGTGATCCCTCTTGAGCATGTATGCTTCTGCTACTTCTTCTAAATCAGACTTCTTCCGCAAAGGGCGAAACGCTTTGACTCGGTAAGTTTCACAGCATTCCGACTTCGATGCCCCGGTTGCCGAAATTCAGTTGCGTTTGAATTTTGGGTGATCCCTCTTAAGCAGGTATGCTTCTGCTACTTGTTCTACATCAGACTTCTTCCGCAAACGGCGAAACGCTTTGACTCGGTGAATTTCGCGGCATTCCGACTTCGATGCCCCGGTTGCCGAAATTCAGTTGCCTTTGAATTTCGGGTGATCCCTCTTAAGGATGTATGCTTCTACTACTTGTTCTACATCAGACTTCTTCGTCAACCGGCGAAACGCTTTGCCTCGGTGAGTTTCGCGGCATTCCGACTTCGATGCCCCGGTCGTCGAAATTTAGTTCCCTTTGAATTTCGGGTGACCCTTCTTGAGCATGTATGCTTCTGCTACTTGTTCTAAATCAGACTTCTTCCGCAAACGGCGAAACGCTTTGACTCGGTCAGTTGCGCAGAATTCCAACTTCGATGCCCCGGTTGCCGAAATTCAGTTGCCTTTGAATTTCAGGTGATCCCTCTTGAGCATGTATGGTTCTGCTAGTTGTTCTACATCAGACTTCTTCCGCAAATGGCGAAACGCTTTGACTCGGTGAGTTTCGCGACATTCCGACTTCGATGCCCCGGTTGTCGAAATTGAGTTGCCTATGAGTTTCGGGTGATCCCTATTGAGCAGGTATGCTTCTGCTACTTGTTCTACATCAGACTTCTTCCGCAAACGGCGAAACGCTTTGACTCAGTGACTTTCGCGGCATTCCGACTTCGATGCCCCGGTTGCCGAAATTCAGTTGCCTTTGAATTTCGGGTGATCCCTCTAGAGCATGTATGCTTCTGCTACTTGTTCTACATCAGACTTCTTCCGCAAACAGGGAAACTCTTTGACTCGGTGAATCTCGCGGCATTCCGACGTCGATTCCCTGTTTGCCGAAATTCAGTTGCCTTTGGTTTTCGTGTGATCTCTCTTGAGCATGTATGCTTCTGCTACTCGTTTTAAATCAGACTTCTTCCGCAAACGGCGAAACGCTTTGACTCGGTCAGTTTCGCAGAACTCCAACTTCGATGCCCCGGTTGCCGAAATTCAGTTGCCTTTAGATTTCGGGTGATCCCTCTTGAGCATGTATGCTTCTGCTACTTGTTCTAAATCAGACTTCTTCCGCAAAGGGCGAAACGCTTTGACTCGGTAAGTTTCGCAGCATTCCGACTTCGATGCCCCGGTTGCCGAAATTCAGTTGCCTTTGAATTTTGAGTGATTCCTCTTGAGCAGGTATGCTTCTGCTACTTGTTCTACATCAGACTTCTTCCGCAAACGGCGAAACGCTTTGACTCGGTCAGTTGCGCAGAATTCCAACTTCGATGCCCCGGTTGCCGAAATTCAGTTGCCTTTGAATTTCAGGTGATCCCTCTTGAGCATGTATGGTTCTGCTAGTTGTTCTACATCAGACTTCTTCCGCAAATGGCGAAACGCTTTGACTCGGTGAGTTTCGCGGCATTCCGACTTCGATGCCCCGGTTGTCGAAATTGAGTTGCCTATGAGTTTCGGGTGATCCCTATTGAGCAGGTATGCTTCTGCTACTTGTTCTACATCAGACTTCTTCCGCAAACGGCGAAACGCTTTGACTCAGTGACTTTCGCGGCATTCCGACTTCGATGCCCCGGTTGCCGAAATTCAGTTGCCTTTGAATTTCGGGTGATCCCTCTAGAGCATGTATGCTTCTGCTACTTGTTCTACATCAGACTTCTTCCGCAAACAGGGAAACTCTTTGACTCGGTGAATCTCGCGGCATTCCGACGTCGATTCCCTGTTTGCCGAAATTCAGTTGCCTTTGGATTTCGTGTGATCTCTCTTGAGCATGTATGCTTCTGCTACTCGTTTTAAATCAGACTTCTTCCGCAAACGGCGAAACGCTTTGACTCGGTCAGTTTCGCAGAACTCCAACTTCGATGCCCCGGTTGCCGAAATTCAGTTGCCTTTAGATTTCGGGTGATCCCTCTTGAGCATGTATGCTTCTGCTACTTGTTCTAAATCAGACTTCTTCCGCAAAGGGCGAAACGCTTTGACTCGGTAAGTTTCGCAGCATTCCGACTTCGATGCCCCGGTTGCCGAAATTCAGTTGCCTTTGAATTTTGAGTGATTCCTCTTGAGCAGGTATGCTTCTGCTACTTGTTCTACATCAGACTTCTTCCGCAATCGGCGAAACGCTTTGACTCGGTGACTTTCGCGGCATTCCGACTTCGATGCCCCGATTGCCGAAATTCAGTTGCCTTTGAGTTTCTGGTGAGGCCTCTTGAGCATGTATGCTTCTGCTACTTGTTCTACATCAGACTTCTTTCGCAAACGGCGAAACGCTTTGACTCGGTCAGTTTCGCAGAATTCCAACTTCGATGCCCCGGTTGCCGAAATTCAGTTGCCTTTAGATTTCGGGTAATCCCTCTTGAGCATGTATGCTTCTGCTACTTGTTCTAAATCAGACTTCTTCCGCAACGGGCGAAACGCTTTGACTCGGTAAGTTTCGCAGCATTCCGACTTCGATGCCCTGGTTGCCGAAATTCAGTTGCCTTTGAATTTCTGGTGAGCCCTCTGGAGCATGTATGCTTCTGCTACTTGTTCTACATCATACTTCTCCCGCAAACGGCGAAACGCTTTGACTCGGTCAGTTGCGCAGAATTCCAACTTCGATGCCCCAGTTGCCGAAATTCAGTTGCCTTTGAATTTCTGGTGAGCCCTCTGGAGCATGTATGCTTCTGCTACTTGTTCTACATCAGACTTCTTCCGCAAACAGCGAAACGCTTTGACTCGTTGAATTTCGCGGCATTCAGACTTCGATTCCCCGTTTGTCGAAATTCAGTTGCCTTTTTATTTCGGGTGATCCCTCTTGAGCATGTATGCTTCTGCTACTTGTTCTACATCAGACTTCTTCCGCAAAAGGCGAAACGCTTTGACTCGGTCAGTTTCGCGGAATTCCAACTTCGATGCCCCGGTTGCCGAAATTAAGTTGCCTTTGAATTTCGGGTGATCCCTCTTCAGGATGTATGCTTCTACTACTTGTTCTACATCATACTTCTTCCTCAAACGGCGAAACGCTTTGCCTCGGTGAGTTTCGCGGCATTCCGACTTCGATGCCCCGGTCGCCGAAATTCAGGTCCCTTTGAATTTCGGGTGACCCTTCTTGAGCATGTATGCTTCTGCTACTTGTTCTACATCAGACTTCTTCCGCAAACAGGGAAACGCTTTGACTCGGTGAATCTCGCGGCATTCCGACGTCGATTCCCTATTTGCCGAAATTCAGTTGCCTTTGGATTTTGTGTGATCCCTCTTGAGCATGTATGCTTCTGCTACTTGTTTTAAATCAGACTTCTTCCGCAAATGGCGAAACGCTTTGACTCCATGAGTTTCGCGGCATTCTGACTTCGATGCCCCGGTTGCCGAAATTCAGTTGCCTTTGAATTTCGGGTGATCCCTCTTGAGCAGGTATGCTTCTGCTACTTGTTCTACATCACACTTTTTCCGCAAACGGCGAAACGCTTTGACTCGGTCAGTTTCGCAGAATTCCAACTTCGATGCCCCAGTTGCCGAAATTCAGTTGCCTTTAAATTTCGGGTGATTCCTCTTGAGCAGGTATGCTTCTGCTACTTGTTCTACATCAGACTTATTCCGCAAACGGCGAAACGCTTTGACTCGGTGAGTTTCGCGGCATTCCGACTTCGATGCCCCGGTTGCCGAAATTCAGTTGCCTTTGAATTTCTGGTGAGGCCTCTTGAGCATGTATGCTTCTGCTACTTGTTCTAAATCAGACTTCTTCCGCAAACGGCGAAACACTTTGACTCGGTCAGTTTCGCAGAATTCCAACTTCGATGCCCCGGTTGCCGAAATTAAGTTGCCTTTGAATTTCAGGTGATCCCTCTTGAGCATGTATGCTTCTGCTAGTTGTTCTACATCAGACTTCTTCCGCAAACAGCGAAACGCTTTGACTCGTTGAATTTCGCGGCATTCAGACTTCGATTCCCCGTTTGTCGAAATTCAGTTGCCTTTTTATTTCGGGTGATCCCTCTTGAGCATGTATGCTTCTGCTACTTGTTCTACATCAGACTTCTTCCGCAAATGGCGAAACGCTTTGACTCGGTCAGTTTCGCGGAATTCCAACTTCGATGCCCCGGTTGCCGAAATTCAGTTGCCTTTGAATTTCGGGTGATCCCTCTTCAGGATGTATGCTTCTACTACTTGTTCTACATCATACTTCTTCCTCAAACGGCGAAACGCTTTGCCTCGGTGAGTTTCGCGGCATTCCGACTTCGATGCCCCGGTCGCCGAAATTCAGGTCCCTTTGAATTTCGGGTGACCCTTCTTGAGCATGTATGCTTCTGCTACTTGTTCTACATCAGACTTCTTCCGCAAACAGGGAAACGCTTTGACTCGGTGAATCTCGCGGCATTCCGACGTCGATTCCCTATTTGCCGAAATTCAGTTGCCTTTGGATTTTGTGTGATCCCTCTTGAGCATGTATGCTTCTGCTACTTGTTTTAAATCAGACTTCTTCCGCAAATGGCGAAACGCTTTGACTACATGAGTTTCGCGGCATTCTGACTTCGATGCCCCGGTTGCCGAAATTCAGTTGCCTTTGAATTTCGGGTGATCCCTCTTGAGCAGGTATGCTTCTGCTACTTGTTCTACATCACACTTTTTCCGCAAACGGCGAAACGCTTTGACTCGGTCAGTTTCGCAGAATTCCAACTTCGATGCCCCAGTTGCCGAAATTCAGTTGCCTTTAAATTTCGGGTGATTCCTCTTGAGCAGGTATGCTTCTGCTACTTGTTCTACATCAGACTTATTCCGCAAACGGCGAAACACTTTGACTCGGTGAGTTTCGCGGCATTCCGACTTCGATGCCCCGGTTGCCGAAATTCAGTTGCCTTTGAATTTCTGGTGAGGCCTCTTGAGCATGTATGCTTCTGCTACTTGTTCTAAATCAGACTTCTTCCGCAAACGGCGAAACGCTTTGACTCGGTCAGTTTCGCAGAATTCCAACTTCGATGCCCCGGTTGCCGAAATTAAGTTGCCTTTGAATTTCAGGTGATCCCTCTTGAGCATGTATGCTTCTGCTAGTTGTTCTACATCAGACTTCTTCCGCAAACAGCGAAACGCTTTGACTCGTTGAATTTCGCGGCATTCAGACTTCGATTCCCCGTTTGTCGAAATTCAGTTGCCTTTTTATTTCGGGTGATCCCTCTTGAGCATGTATGCTTCTGCTACTTGTTCTACATCAGACTTCTTCCGCAAATGGCGAAACGCTTTGACTCGGTCAGTTTCGCGGAATTCCAACTTCGATGCCCCGGTTGCCGAAATTCAGTTGCCTTTGAATTTCGGGTGATCCCTCTTAAGGATGTATGCTTCTCCTACTTGTTCTACATCAGACTTCTTCCTCAAACGGCGAAACGCTTTGCCTCGGTGAGTTTCGCGGCATTCCGACTTCGATGCCCCGGTCGCCGAAATTCAGTTCCCTTTGAATTTCGGGTGACCCTTCTTGAGCATGTATGCTTCTGCTACTTGTTCTACATCAGACTTCTTCCGCAAACAGGGAAACGCTTTGACTCGGTGAATCTCTCGGCATTCCGACGTCGATTCCCTATTTGCCGAAATTCAGTTGCCTTTGGATTTTGTGTGATCCCTCTTGAGCATGTATGCTTCTGCTACTTGTTTTAAATCAGACTTCTTCCGCAAATGGCGAAACGCTTTGACTCCATGAGTTTCGCGGCATTCTGACTTCGATACCCCGGTTGCCGAAATTCAGTTGCCTTTGAATTTCGGGTGATCCCTCTTGAGCAGGTATGCTTCTGCTACGTGTTCTACATCAGACTTCTTCCGCAAACGGCGAAACGCTTTGACTCGGTCAGTTTCGCAGAATTCCAACTTCGATGCCCCGGTTGCCGAAATTCAGTTGCCTTTAAATTTCGGGTGATCCCTCTTAAGCATGTATGCTTCTGCTACTTGTTCTACATCAGACTTCTTCCGCAAACGGCAAAACGCTTTGACTCGGTGAGTTTCGCGGCATTCCGACTTCGATGCCCCGGTTGCCGAAATTCAGTTGCCTTTGAATTTCTGGTGAGCCCTCTGGAGCATGTATGCTTCTGCTACTTGTTCTACATCATACTTCTCCCGCAAACGGCGAAACGCTTTGACTCGGTCAGTTTCGCGGCATTCCGACTTCGATGCCCCGGTTGTCGAAATTCAGTTGCCTTTGAATTTCGGGTGATCCCTCTTGAGCAGGTATGCTTCTACTACTTGTTCTACATCAGACTTATTCCGCAAACGGCGAAACGCTTTGACTCGGTGACTTTCACGGCATTCCGACTTCGATGCCCCGGTTGCCGAAATTCAGTTGCCTTTGAATTTAGGGTGATCCCTCTTGAGCAGGTATGCTTCTGCTACTTGTTCTACATCAGACTTCTTTCGCAAACGGCGAAACGCTTTGACTCGGTCAGTTTCGCGGAATTCCAACTTCGATGCCCCGGTTGCCGAAATTCAGTTGCCTTTGAATTTCGGGTGATCCCTCTTAAGGATGTATGCTTCTACTACTTGTTCTACATCAGACTTCTTCCTCAGACGGCGAAACGCTTTGCCTCGGTGAGTTTCGCGGCATTACGACTTCGATGCCCCGGTTGCCGAAATTCAGTTGCCTTTGAATTTCTGGTGAGGCCTCTTGAGCATGTATGCTTCTGCTACTTGTTCTACATCAGACTTCTTCCGCAAACGGCGAAACGCTTTGACTCGGTGAGTTGCTCGGCATTCCGACTTCGATGCCCCGGTTGCCGAAATTCAGTTGCCTTTGAATTTCGGGTGATCCCTCTTGAGCATGTATGCTTCTGCTACTTGTTCTAAATTAGACTTCTTCCGCAAACGGCGAAACGCTTTGACTCGGTCAGTTGCGCAGAATTCAACTTCGATGCCCCGGTTGCCGAAATTCAGTTGCCTTTGAATTTCAGGTGATCCCTCTTGAGCATGTATGCTTCTGCTAGTTGTTCTACATCAGACTTCTTCCGCAAACAGCGAAACTCTTTGACTCGTTGAATTTCGCGGCATTCAGACTTCGATTCCCCGTTTGTCGAAATTCAGTTGCCTTTTTATTTCGGGTAATCCCTCTTGAGCATGTATGCTTCTGCTACTTGTTCTACATCAGACTTCTTCCGCAAATGGCGAAACACTTTGACTCGGTCAGTTTCGCGGAATTCCGACTTCGATGCCCCGGTCGCCGAAATTCAGTTCCCTTTGAATTTCAGGTGACCCTTCTTGAGCATGTATGCTTCTGCTACTTGTTCTACATCAGACTTCTTCCGCAAACAGGGAAACGCTTTGACTCGGTGAATCTCGCGGCATTCCGACGTCGATTTCCTATTTGCCGAAATTCAGTTGCCTTTGGATTTTGTGTGATCCCTCTTGAGCATGTATGCTTCTGCTACTTGTTTTAAATCAGACTTCTTCCGCAAATGGCGAAACGCTTTGACTCCATGAGTTTCGCGGCATTCTGACTTCGATGCCCCGGTTGCCGAAATTCAGTTGCCTTTGAATTTCGGGTGATTCCTCTTGAGCAGGTATGCTTCAGCTACTTGTTCTACATCAGACTTCTTCCGCAAACGGCGAACCGCTTTGACTCGGTCAATTTCGCAGAATTCCAACTTCGATGCCCCGATTGCCGAAATTCAGTTGCCTTTAAATTTCAGGTGATCCCTCTTGAGCATGTATGCTTCTGCTACTTGTTCTAAATCATACTTCTTCCGCAAATGGCGAAACGCTTTGACTCGGTGAGTTTCGCGGCATGTCAACTTCGATGCCCCGGTTGCCGAAATTCAGTTGCCTTTAAATTTCAGGTGATCCCTCTTGAGCAGGTATGCTTCTGCTACTTGTTCTACATCAGACTTATTCCGCAAACGGCGAAACGCTTTGACTCGGTGACTTTCGCGGCATTCCGACTTCGATGCCCCGGTTGCCGAAATTCAGTTGCCTTTGAATTTCTGGTGAGGCCTCTTGAGCATGTATGCTTCTGCTACTTGTTCTAAATCAGACTTCTTCCGCAAATGGCGAAACGCTTTGACTCGGTCAGTTTCGCAGAATTCCAACTTCGATGCCCCGGTTGCCGAAATTCAGTTGCCTTTAAATTTCAGGTGATCCCTCTTGAGGATGTATGCTTCTGCTACTTGTTCTAAATCAGACTTCTTCCGCAAATGGCGAAACGCTTTGACTCGGTGAGTTTCGCGGCATTCCGACTTCGATGCCCCGGTTGCCGAAATTCAGTTGCCTTTGAATTTCGGGTGATTCCTCTTGAGCAGGTATGCTTCAGCTACTTGTTCTACATCAGACTTCTTCCGCAAACGGCGAACCGCTTTGACTCGGTCAGTTTCGCAGAATTCCAACTTCGATGCCCCGGTTGCCGAAATTCAGTTGCCTTTAAATTTCAGGTGATCCCTCTTGAGGATGTATGCTTCTGCTACTTGTTCTAAATCAGACTTCTTCCGCAAATGGCGAAACGCTTTGACTCGGTGAGTTTCGCGGCATTCCGACTTCGATTCCCCGGTTGCCGAAATTTAGTTGCCTTAGAATTTTGGGTGATCCCTCTTGAGCAGGTATGCTTTTGCTACGTGTTCTAAATCAGAATTCTTCCGCAAACGGCGAAACGCTTTGACTCGACGAATTTCACGACATTCCGATTTCGATTCCCCGGTTGCCGATATTCAGTTGTCTTTGAATTTCGTGTGACCCCTCTTGAGCATGTATGCTTCTGCTACTTGTTCTACATCAGACTTCTTCCTCAAACGGCGAAACGCTTTGCCTCGGTGACTTTCGCGGCATTCCGACTTCGATGCCCCGGTCGCCGAAATTTAGTTCCCTTTGAATTTCGGGTGACCCTTCTTGAGCATGTATGCTTCTGCTACTTGTTCTACATCAGACTTCTTCCGCAAACAGGGCAACGCTTTGACTCGGTGAATCTCGCGGCATTCCGACGTCGATTCCCTGTTTGCCGAAATTCAGTTGCCTTTGGATTTCGTGTGATCCCTCTTGAGCATGTATGCTTCTGCTACTTGTTTTAAATCAGACTTCTTCCGCAAACGGCGAAACGCTTTGACTCGGTCAGTTTCGCAGCATTCCGACTTCGATGCCCCGGTTGCCGAAATTCAGTTGCCTTTAGATTTCGGGTGATCCCTCTTGAGCATGTATGCTTCTGCTACTTGTTCTAAATCAGACTTCTTCCGCAAAGGGCGAAACGCTTTGACTCGGTAAGTTTCGCAGCATTCCGACTTCGATGCCCCGGTTGCCGAAATTCAGTTGCCTTTGAATTTTGGGTGATCCCTCTTGAGCAGGTATGCTTCTGCTACTTGTTCTACATCAGACTTCTTCCGCAAACGGCGAAACGCTTTGACTCGGTGACTTTCGCGGCATTCCGAACTCGATGCCCCGGTTGCCGAAATTCAGTTCCCTTTAGATTTCGGGTGATCCCTCTTGAGCATGTATGCTTCTGCTACTTGTTCTAAATCAGACTTCTTCAGCAAAGGGCGAAACGCTTTGACTCGGTAAGTTTCACAGCATTCCGACTTCGATGCCCCGGTTGCCGAAATTCAGTTGCCTTTGAATTTCTGGTGAGCCCTCTGGAGCATGTATGCTTCTGCTACTTGTTCTACATCATACTTCTCCCGCAAACGGCGAAACGCTTTGACTCGGTCAGTTTCGCGGCATTCCGACTTCGATGCCCCGGTTGCCGAAATTCAGTTGCCTTTGAATTTAGGGTGATCCCTCTTGAGCAGGTATGCTTCTGCTACTTGTTCTACATCAGACTTATTCCGCAAACGGCGAAACGCTTTGACTCGGTGAGTTTCGCGGCATTCCGACTTCGATGCCCAAGTTTCCGAAATTCAGTTGCCTTCGAATTTCTGGTGAGGCCTCTTGAGCATGTATGCTTCTGCTACTTGTTCTAAATCAGACTTCTTCCGCAAACGGCGAAACGCTTTGACTCGGTCAGTTTCGCAGAATTCCCACTTCGATGCCCCGGTTGCCGAAATTCAGTTGCCTTTAGATTTCGGGTGATCCCTCTTGAGCATGTATGCTTCTGCTACTTGTTCTAAATCAGAGTTCTTCCGCAAAGGGCGAATGCTTTGACTCGGTAAGTTTCGCAACATTCCGACTTCGATGCCCCGGTTGCCGAAATTCAGTTGCCTTTGAATTTCTGGTGAGCCCTCTGGAGCATGTATGCTTCTGCTACTTGTTCTACATCATACTTTTCCCGCAAACGGCGAAACGCTTTGACTCGGTCAGTTTCGCGGAATTCCAACTTCGATGCCCCGGTTGCCGAAATTCAGTTGCCTTTAAATTTCGGGTGATCCCTTTTGAGCAGGTATGCTTCTGCTACTTGTTCTACATCAGACTTATTCCGCAAACGGCGAAACGCTTTGACTCGGTGACTTTCACGGCATTCCGACTTCGATGCCCCGGTTGCCGAAATTCAGTTGCCTTTGAATTTCTAGTGAGGCCTCTTGAGCAGGTATGCTTCTGCTACTTGTTCTAAATCAGACTTCTTCCGCAAACGGCGAAACGCTTTGACTCGACGAATTTCACGACATTCCGACTTCGATTCCCCGGTTGCCGAAATTCAGTTGTCTTTGAATTTCGTGTGACCCCTCTTGAGCATGTATGCTTCTACTACTTGTTCTACATCAGAATTCTTCCGCAAACGGCGAAACGCTTTGACTCGACGAATTTCACGACATTCCGACTTCGATGCCCCGGTTGCCGAAATTCAGTTGCCTTTAAATTTCGGGTGATCCCTTTTGAGCAGGTATGCTTCTGCTACTTGTTCTACATCAGACTTATTCCGCAAACGGCGAAACGCTTTGAGTCGGTGAGTTTCGCAGAATTCCAACTTCTATGCCCCGGTTGCCGAAATTCAGTTGCCTTTAAATTTCAGGTGATCCCTCTTGAGCATGTATGCTTCTGCTACTTGTTCTAAATCAGACTTCTTCCGCAAATGCCGAAACGCTTTGACTCGGTGAGTTTCGCGGCATTCCGACTTCGATGCCCCGGTTGCCGAAATTCAGTTGCCTTTGAATTTTGGGTGATCCCGCTTGAGCAGGTATGCTTCTGCTACTTGTTCTACATCAGACTTCTTCCGCAAACGGCGAAACGCTTTGACTCGGTGAGTTTCTCGGCATTCCGACTTCGATGCCCCGGTTGCCGAAATTCAGTTGCCTTTGAATTTCGGGTGATCCCTCTTGAGCATGTATGCTTCTGCTACTTGTTCTAAATTAGACTTCTTCCGCAAACGGCGAAACGCTTTGACTCGGTCAGTTGCGCAGAATTCCAACTTCGATGCCCCGGTTGCCGAAATTCAGTTGCCTTTGAATTTCAGGTGATCCCTCTTGAGCATGTATGCTTCTGCTAGTTGTTCTACATCAGACCTCTTCCGCAAACAGCGAAACGCTTTGACTCGTTGAATTTCGCGGCATTCAGACTTCGATTCCCCGTTTGTCGAAATTCAGTTGCCTTTTTATTGCGGGTGATCCCTCTTGAGCATGTATGCTTCTGCTACTTGTTCTACATCAGACTTCTTCCGTAAATGGCGAAACGCTTTGACTCGTTGAATTTCGCGGCATTCAGACTTCGATTCCACGTTTGTCGAAATTCAGTTGCCTTTTTATTTCGGGTGATCCCTCTTGAGCAGGTATGCTTCTGCTACTTGTTCTAAATCAGACTTCTTCCGCAAACGGCGAAACGCTTTGACTCGGTCAGTTTCGCAGAATTCCAACTTTGATGCCCCGGTTGCCGAAATTCAGTTGCCTTTAGATTTCGGGTGATCCCTCTTGAGCATGTATGCTTCTGCTACTTGTTCTAAATCACACTTCTTCCGCAAAGGGCGAAACGCTTTGACTCGGTAAGTTTCGCAGCATTCCGACTTCGATGCCCCGGTTGCCGAAATTCAGTGGCCTTTGAATTTCTGGTGAGCCCTCTTGAGCAGGTATGCTTCTGCTACTTGTTTTTCATCATACTTCTCCCGCAAACGGCGAAACGCTTTGACTCGGTGAGTTTCGCGGCATTCCGACTTTGAAGCCCCGGTTGCCGAAATTCAGTTGCCTTTGAATTTCGGGTGATCCCTCTTGAGCATGTATGTTTCTGCTACTTGTTATAAATGAGACTTCTTCTGCAAACGGCGAAACGCTTTGACTCGGTCAGTTGTGCAGAATTCCAACTTCGATGCCCCGGTTGCCGAAATTAAGTTGCCTTTGAATTTCAGGTGATCCCTCTTGAGCATGTATGCTTCTGCTAGTTGTTCTACATCAGACTTCTTCCGCAAACAGCGAAACGCTTTGACTCGTTGAATTTCGCGGCATTCAGACCTCGATTCCCCGTTTGTCGAAATTCAGTTGCCTTTTTATTTCGGGTGATCCCTCTTGAGCATATATGCTTCTGCTACTTGTTCTACATCAGACTTCTTCCGCAAATGGCGAAACGCTTTGACTCGGTCAGTTTCGCGGAATTCCAACTTCGATGCCCCGGTTGCCGAAATTAAGTTGCCTTTGAATTTCGGGTGATCCCTCTTAAGGATGTATGCTTCTGCTACTTGTTCTACATCAGACTTCTTCCGCAAACAGGGAAACGCTTTGACTCGGTGAATCTCGCGGCATTCCGACGTCGATTCCCTATTTGACGAAATTCAGTTGCCTTTGGATTTTGTGTGATCCCTCTTGAGCATGTATGCTTCTCCTACTTGTTTTAAATCAGACTTCTTCCGCAAATGGCAAAACGCTTTGACTCCATGAGTTTCGCGGCATTCTGACTTCGATGCCCCGGTTGCCGAAATTCAGTTGCCTTTGAATTTCGGGTGATCCCTCTTGAGCAGGTATGCTTCTGCTACTTGTTCTACATCACACTTCTTCCGCAAACGGCGAAACGCTTTGACTCGGTCAGTTTCGCAGAATTCCAACTTCGATGCCCCGGTTGCCGAAATTCAGTTGCCTTTGAATTTCGGGTGATCCCTCTTGAGCATGTATGCTTCTGCTACTTGTTCTACAACAGACTTCTTCCGCAAACGGCGAAATGCTTTGACTCGTTGAATTTCGCGGCATGCAGACTTCGATTCCCTGTTTGGCGAAATTCAATTGCCTTTTGATTTCGGGTGATCCCTCTTGAGCATGTATGCTTCTGCTACTTGTTCTAAATCAGACTTCTTCCGCAAATGGCGAAGCGCTTTGACTCGGTCTGTTGCGCAGAATTCCAACTTAGATGCCCTGGTTGCCGAAATTCAGTTGCCTTTGAATTTCGGGTGATCCCTCTTGAGCATGTATGCTTCTGCTACTTGTTCTACAACAGACTTCTTCCGCAAACGGCGAAACGCTTTGACTCGTTGAATTTCGCGGCATGCAGACTTCGATTCCCTGTTTGGCGAAATTCAGTTGCCTTTTGATTTCGGGTGATCCCTCTTGAGCATGTATGCTTCTGCTACTTGTTCTAAATCAGACTTCTTCCGCAAATGGCGAAGCGCTTTGACTCGGTCTGTTGCGCAGAATTCCAACTTCGATGCCCTGGTTGCCGAAATTCAGTTGCCTTTGAATTTCGGGTGATCCCTCTTGAGCATGTATGCTTCTGCTACTTGTTCTAAATCAGACTTCTTCCGCAAACGGCGAAACGCTTTGACTCGGTGAGTTTCGCGGCATTCCAACTTCGATGCCCCGGTTGCCGAAATTCAGTTGCCTTTGAATTTCGGGTGATCCCTCTTGAGCAGGTATGCTTCTGCTACTTGTTCTACATCAGACTTCTTCCGCAAACGGCGAAACGCTTTGACTCGGTGACTTTCGCTGCATTCTGACTTCGATGCCCGGGTTGCCGAAATTCAGTTGCCTTTGAATTTCGGATGATCCCTCTTGAGCATGTATGCTTCTGCTACTTGTTCTAAATGAGACTTCTTCCGCAAACGGCGAAACGCTTTGACTCGGTCAGTTGCGCAGAATTCCAACTTCGATGCCCCGGTTGCCGAAATTCAGTTGCCTTTGAATTTCAGGTGATCCCTCTTGAGCATGTATGCTTCTGCTAGTTGTTCTACATCAGACTTCTTCCGCAAACAGCGAAACGCTTTGACTCGTTGAATTTCGCGGCATTCAGACTTCGATTCCCCGTTTGTCGAAATTCAGTTGCCTTTTTATTTCGGGTGATCCCTCTTGAGCATGTATGCTTCTGCTACTTGTTCTACATCAGACTTCTTCCGCAAATGGCGAAACGCTTTGACTCGATCAGTTTCGCGGAATTCCAACTTCGATGCCCCGGTTGCCGAAATTCAGTTGCCTTTGAATTTCGGGTGATCCCTCTTAAGGATGTATGCTTCTACTACTTGTTCTACATTAGACTTCTTCCTCAAACGGCGAAACGCTTTGCCTCGGTGAGTTTCGCGGCATTCCGACTTTGATGCCCCGGTCGCCGAAATTCAGTTCCCTTTGAATTTCGGGTGACCCTTCTTGAGCATGTATGCTTCTGCTACTTGTTCTACATCAGACTTCTTCCGCAAACAGGGAAACGCTTTGACTCGGTGAATCTCGCGGCATTCCGACGTCGATTCCCTATTTGCCGAAATTCAGTTGCCTTTGGATTTCGTGTGATCCCTCTTGAGCATGTATACTTCTGCTACTTGTTTTAAATCAGACTTCTTCCGCAAACGGCGAAACGCTTTGACTCCATGAGTTTCGTGGCATTCTGACTTCGATGCCCCGGTTGCCGAAATTCAGTTGCCTTTGACTTTCGGGTGATCCCTCTTGAGCAGGTATGCTTCTGCTACTTGTTCTACATCAGACTTCTTCCGCAAACGGCGAAACGCTTTGACTCGGTCAGTTTCGCAGAATTCCAACTTCGATGCCCCGGTTGCCGAAATTCAGTTGCCTTTAAATTTCTGGTGATCCCTCTTGAGCATGTATGCTTCTGCTACTTGTTCTACATTAGACTTGTTCCGCAAACGGCGAAACGCTTTGACTCGGTGAGTTTCGCGGCATTCCGACTTCGATGCCCCGGTTGCCGAAATTCAGTTGCCTTTGAATTTCGGGTGATCCCTCTTGAGCAGGTATGCTTCTGCTACGTGTTCTACATTAGACTTCTTCCGCAAACGGCGAAACGCTTTGACTCGGTGACTTTCGCGGCATTCCGACTTCGATGCCCCGGCTGCCGAAATTCAGTTGCCTTTGAATTTCGGGTGATTCCTCTTGAGCATGTATTCTTCTGCTACTTGTTCTAAATTAGACTTCTTCCGCAAACGGCGAAACGCTTTGACTCGGTCTGTTGCGCAGAATTCCAACTTCGATGCCCTTGTTGCCGAAATTCAGTTGCCTTTGAATTTCGGGTGATCCCTCTTGAGCATGTATGCTTCTGCTACTTGTTCTAAATCAGACTTCTTCCGCAAACGGCGAAACGCTTTGACTCGGTGAGTTTCGCGGCATTCCGACTTCGATGCCCCGGTTGCCGAAATTCAGTTGCCTTTGAATTTCGGGTGATCCCTCTTGAGCAGGTATGCTTCTGCTACGTGTTCTACATTAGACTTCTTCCGCAAACGGCGAAACGCTTTGACTCGGTGACTTTCGCGGCATTCCGACTTCGATGCCCCGGCTGCCGAAATTCAGTTGCCTTTGAATTTCGGGTGATTCCTCTTGAGCATGTATTCTTCTGCTACTTGTTCTAAATTAGACTTCTTCCGCAAACGGCGAAACGCTTTGACTCGGTCTGTTGCGCAGAATTCCAACTTCGATGCCCTTGTTGCCGAAATTCAGTTGCCTTTGAATTTCGGGTGATCCCTCTTGAGCATGTATGCTTCTGCTACTTGTTCTAAATCAGACTTCTTCCGCAAACGGCGAAACGCTTTGACTCGGTGAGTTTCGCGGCATTCCGACTTCGATGCCCCGGTTGCCGAAATTCAGTTGCCTTTGAATTTCGGGTGATCCCTCTTGAGCAGGTATGCTTCTGCTACTTGTTCTACATCAGACTTCTTCCGCAAACGGCGAAACGCTTTGACTCAGTGACTTTCGCTGCATTCTGACTTCGATGCCCCGGTTGCCGAAATTCAGTTGCCTTTGAATTTCGGGTGATCCCTCTTGAGCATGTATGCTTCTGCTACTTGTTCTAAATCAGACTTCTTCCACAAAGGGCGAAACGCTTTGACTCGGTGAGTTTCGCAGCATTCCGACTTCGATGCCCCGGTTGCCGAAATTCAGTTGCCTTTG
Organism: Populus davidiana; assembly: GCA_030145905.1. Lineage (NCBI taxonomy): Eukaryota > Viridiplantae > Streptophyta > Magnoliopsida > Malpighiales > Salicaceae > Populus > Populus davidiana. The sequence continues at coordinate 25,324,984 of CM057794.1, read as the reverse complement.
AATTTCGGGTGATCCCTCTTGAGCATGTATGCTTCTGCTACTTGTTCTACAACAGACTTCTTCCGCAAACGGCGAAACGCTTTGACTCGTTGAATTTCACGACATTCCGACTTCGATTCCCCGGTTGCCGAAATTCAGTTGCCTTTGAATTTCGGGTGATCCCTCTTGAGCATGTATGCTTCGGCTACTTGTTCTACAACAGACTTCTTCCGCAAACGGCGAAACGCTTTGACTCGTTGAATTTCGCGGCATGCAGACTTCGATTCCCTGTTTGGCGAAATTCAGTTGCCTTTTGATTTCGGGTGATCCCTCTTGAGCATGTATGCTTCTGCTACTTGTTCTAAATCAGACTTCTTCCGCAAATGGCGAAACGCTTTGACTCGGTTTGTTGCGCAGAATTCCAACTTCGATGCCCTGGTTGCCGAAATTCAGTTGCCTTTGAATTTCGGGTGATCCCTCTTGAGCATGTATGCTTCTGCTACTTGTTCTAAATCAGACTTCTTCCGAAAACGGCGAAACGCTTTGACTCGGTGAGTTTCGCGGCATTCCGACTTCGATGCCCCGGTTGCCGAAATTCAGTTGCCTTTGAATTTCGGGTGATCCCTCTTGAGCAGGTATGCTTCTGCTACTTGTTCTACATCAGACTTCTTCCGCAAACGGCGAAACGCTTTGACTCGGTGACTTTCGCTGCATTCTGACTTCGATACCCCGGTTGCCGAAATTCAGTTGCCTTTGAATTTCGGGTGACCCTCTTGAGCATGTATGCTTCTGCTACTTGTTCTAAATCAGACTTCTTCCGCAAACGGCGAAACGCTTTGACTCGGTCAGTTGCGCAGAATTCCAACTTCGATGCCCCGGTTGCCGAAATTCAGTTGCCTTTGAATTTCGGGTGATCCCTCTTGAGCATGTATGCTTCTGCTACTTGTTCTATATCAGACTTCTTCCGCAAATGGCGAAACGCTTTGACTCGGTGAGTTTCGCAGCATTCCGACTTCGATGCCCCGGTTGCCGAAATTCAGTTGCCTTTGAATTTCGGGTGATCCCTCTTGAGCATGTATGCTTCTGCTACTTGTTCTACAACAGACTTCTTCCGCAAACGGCGAAACGCTTTGACTCGTTGAATTTCGCGGCATGCAGACTTCGATTCCCTGTTTGGCGAAATTCAGTTGCCTTTTGATTTCGGGTGATCCCTCTTGAGCATGTATGCTTCTGCTACTTGTTCTAAATCAGACTTCTTCCGCAAATGGCGAAACGCTTTGACTCGGTGAGTTTCGTAGAATTCCAACTTCGATGCCCCGGTTGCCGAAATTCAGTTGCCTTTGAATTTAGGGTGATCCCTCTTGAGCATGTATGCTTCTGCTACTTGTTCTAAATCAGACTTCTTCCGCAAAGGGCGAAACGCTTTGACTCGGTAAGTTTCGCAGCATTCCGACTTCGATGCCCCGGTTGCCGAAATTCAGTTGCCTTTGAATTTCTGGTGAGCCCTCTGGAGCATGTATGCTTCTGCTACTTGTTCTACATCAGACTTCTTCCGCAAACGGCGAAACGCTTTAACTCGGTGAGTTTCGCGGCATTCCGACTTCGATGCCCCGGTTGACGAAATTCAGTTGCCTTTGAATTTCGGGTGATCCCTCTTGAGCAGGTATGCTTCTGCTACTTGTTCTACATCAGACTTCTTCCGCAAACGACGAAACGCTTTGACTCGGTGACTTTCGCGGCATTCCGACTTCGATGCCCCGGTTGCCGAAATTCAGTTCCCTTTGAATTTCTGGTGAGGCCTCTTGAGCATGTATGCTTCTGCTACTTGTTCTAAATCACACTTCTTCCGCAAACGGCGAAACGCTTTGACTCGGTCAGTTTCGCCAAATTCCATCTTCGATGCCCCGGTTGCCGAAATTCAGTTGCCTTTGAATTTCGGGTGATCCCTCTTGAGCATGTATGCTTCTGCTACTTGTTCTAAATCAGACTTCTTCCGCAATTGGCGAAACGCTTTGACTTGGTGAGTTTCGCGGCATTCCGACTTCGATGCCCCGATTGTCGAAATTCAGTTGCCTTTGAATTTCGGGTGAGCCCTCTTGAGGATGTATGCTTCTACTACATGTTCTACATCAGACTTCTTCCTCAAACGGCGAAACGCTTTGCCTCAATGAGTTTCATGGCGTTCCGACTTCGATGCTCCGGTCGCCGAAATTCAGTTCCCTTTGAATTTCGGGTGACCCTTCTTGAGCATGTACGCTTCTGCTACTTGTTCTACATCAGACTTCTTCCACAAACAGGGAAACGCTTTGACTCGGTGAGTTTTACGGCATTCCGACTTCGATGCCCCGGTTGCCGAAATTCAGTTGTCTTTGAATTTCGTGTGACCCCTCTTGAGCATGTATACTTCTCCTACTTGTTCTAAATCAGACATCTTCCGCAAACGGCGAAACGCTTTGACACGGTGAGTTTCGCGGCATTCCGACTTCGATGCCCCGGTTGCCGAGATTCAATTGCCTTTGAATTTCTGGTGAGCTCTCTTGAGCATGTATGCGTCTGCTACTTGTTCTAAATCAGAATTCTTCCGCAAACGGCGAAACGCTTTGACTCGACGAATTTCACGACATTCCGACTTCGATTCCCCGGTTGCCGAAATTCAGTTGTCTTTGAATTTCGTGTGACCCCTCTTGAGCATGTATGCTTCTGCTACTTGTTCTACATCAGACTTCTTCCTCAAACGGCGAAACGCTTTGCCTCGGTGAGTTTCGCGGCATTCCGACTTCGATGCCCCGGTCGCCGAAATTTAGTTCCCTTTGAATTTCGGGTGACCCTTCTTGAGCATGTATGCTTCTGCTACTTGTTCTAGATCAGACTTGTTCCGCAAATGGCGAAACGCTTTGACTAGGTAAGTTTCGCGGCATTACGACTTCGATGCCCCGGTTGCCGAAATTCAGTTGCCTTTGAATTTTTGGTGAGCCCTCTTGAGCATGTATTCTTCTGCTACTTGTTCTACATCAGACTTCTTCCGCAAACGGTGAAACGCTTTGACTCGGTGAGTTTCGCGGCATTCCGACTTCGATGCCCCGGTTGCCGAGATTCAGTTGCCTTTGAATTTCTGGTGAGCCCTCTTGAGCATGTATGCTTCTGCTACTTGTTCTAAATCAGAATTCTTCCGCAAACGGCGAAACGCTTTGACTCGACGAATTTCACGACATTCCGACTTCGATTCCCCGGTTGCCGAAATTCAGTTGTCTTTGAATTTCGTGTGACCCCTCTTGAGCATGTATGCTTCTGCTACTTGTTCTACATCAGACTTCTTCCTCAAACGGCGAAACGCTTTGCCTCGGTGAGTTTCGCGGCATTCCGACTTCGATGCCCCGGTCGCCGAAATTTAGTTCCCTTTGAATTTCGGGTGACCCTTCTTGAGCATGTATGCTTCTGCTACTTGTTCTACATCAGACTTCTTCCGCAAACAGGGAAACGCTTTGACTCGGTGAATCTCGCGGTATTCCGACGTCGATTCCCTGTTTGCCGAAATTCAGTTGCCTTTGGATTTCGTGTGATCCCTCTTGAGCATGTATGCTTCTGCTACTTGTTTTAAATCAGACTTCTTCCGCAAACGGCGAAACGCTTTGACTCGGTCAGTTTCGCAGAATTCCAACTTCGATGCCCCGGTTGCCGAAATTCAGTTGCCTTTAGATTTCGGGTGATCCCTCTTGAGCATGTATGCTTCTGCTACTTGTTCTAAATCAGACTTCTTCCGCAAAGGGCGAAACGCTTTGACTCGGTAAGTTTCGCAGCATTTCGACTTCGATGCCCCGGTTGCCGAAATTCAGTTGCCTTTGAATTTCTGGTGAGCCCTCTGGAGCATGTATGCTTCTGCTACTTGTTCTACATCATACTTCTCCCGCAAACGGCGAAACGCTTTGACTCGGTGAGTTTCGCGGCATTCCGACTTCGATGCGCCGGTTGCCGAAATTCAGTTGCCTTTGAATTTAGGGTGATCCCTCTTGAGCAGGTATGCTTCTGCTACTTGTTCTACATCAGACTTATTCCACAAACGGCGAAACGCTTTGACTCGGTGACTTTCGCGGCATTCCGACTTCGATGCCCCGGTTGCCGAAATTCAGTTGCCTTTGAATTTCTGGTGAGCCCTCTTGTGCATGTATGCTTCTGCTACTTGTTCTAAATCAGACTTCTTCTGCAAACGGCGAAAGGCTTTGACTCGGTGAGTTTCGCGGCATTCCGACTTCGATGCCCCGGTTGCCGAAAGTCGGTTGCCTTTGAACTTCGTGTGATCCCTCTTGAGCATGTATGCTTCTGCTACTTGTTCTACATCAGACTACTTCCGCAAACGGCGAAACGCTTTGAGTCGGTGAGTTTCGCGGCATTCCGACTTCGATGCTCCGGTTGCCGAAATTCAGTTGGCTTTGAATTTCTGGTGAGCCCTCTTGTGCATGTATGCTTCTGCTACTTGTTCTAGATTAGAATTCTTCCGCAAACGGCGAAACGCTTTGACTCGGTGAGTTTCGTGGCATTCCGACTTCGATGCCCCGGTTGCCGAAATTCAGTTGCCTTTGAATTTCGGGTGATCCCTCTTGAGCATGTATGCTTCTGCTACTTGTTCTAAATCAGACTTCTTCCGCAAATGGCGAAACGCTTTGACTAGGTAAGTTTCGCGGCATTCCGACTTCGATGCCCCGGTTGCCGAAATTCAGTTGCCTTTGAATTTCTGGTGAGCCCTCTAGAGCATGTATGCTTCTGCTACTTGTTCTAAATCAGACTTCTTCCGCAAATGGCGAAACGCTTTGACTCGGTGAGTTTCGCGGCATTCCGACTTCGATGCCCTGGTTGTCGAAATTCAGTTGCCTTTGAATTTCTGGTGAGCCCTCTGGAGCATGTATGCTTCTGCTACTTGTTCTAAATCAGACTTCTTCCGCAAATGGCGAAACGCTTTGACTCGGTGAGTTTCGCGGCATTCCGACTTCAATGCCCCGGTTGCCGAAATTCAGTTGCCTTTGAATTTCGGGTGATCCCTCTTGAGCATGTATGCTTCTGCTACATGTTCTAAATCAGACTTCTTCCGCAAATGGCGAAACGCTTTGACTAGGTAAGTTTCGCGGCATTCCGACTTCGATGCCCCGGTTGCCGAAATTCAGTTGCCTTTGAATTTCGGGTGATCCCTCTTGAGCATGTATGCTTCTGCTACTTGTTCTAAATCAGATTTCTTCCGCAAATGGCGAAACGCTTTGACTAGGTAAGTTTCGCGGCATTCCGACTTCGATGCCCCGGTTGCCGAAATTCAGTTGCCTTTGAATTTCTGGTGAGCCCTCTTGAGCATGTATTCTTCTGCTACTTGTTCTACATCAGACTTCTTCCGCAAACGGCGAAACACTTTAACTCGGTGAGTTTCGCGGCATTCCGACTTCGATGCCCCGGTTGCCGAAATTCAGTTGCCTTTGAATTTCTGGTGATCCCTCTTGAGCATGTATGCTTCTGCTACTTGTTCTAAATCAGACTTCTTCCGCAAACGGCGAAACGCTTTGACTCGGTGAGTTTCGCAGAATTCCAAATTCGATCCCCCGGTTGCCGAAATTGAGTTGCCTTTGAATTTGGGGTGATCCCTCTTGAGCATGTATGCTTCTGCTACTTGTTCTAAATCAGACTTCTTCCGCAAAGGGCGAAACGCTTTCACTCGGTAAGTTTCGCGGCATTCCGACTTCGATGCCCGGGTTGTCGAAATTCAGTTGCCTTTGAATTTCTGGTGAGCCCTCTAGAGCATGTATGCTTCTGCTACTTGTTCTAAATCAGACTTCTTCCGCAAATGGCGAAACGCTTTGACTCGGTGAGTTTCGCGGCATTCCGACTTCAATGCCCCGGTTGCCGAAATTCAGTTGCCTTTGAATTTCGGGTGATCCCTCTTGAGCATGTATGCTTCTGCTACATGTTCTAAATCAGACTTCTTCCGCAAATGGCGAAACGCTTTGACTAGGTAAGTTTCGCGGCATTCCGACTTCGATGCCCCGGTTGCCGAAATTCAGTTGCCTTTGAATTTCTGGTGAGCCCTCTTGAGCATGTATGCTTCTGCTACTTGTTCTAAATCAGACTTCTTCCGCAAACAGCGCAACACTTTGAGTCGGTGAGTTTCGCGGCATTCCGACTTCGATGCTCCGGTTGCCGAAATTCAGTTGCCTTTGAATTTCTGGTGAGCCCTCTTGTGCATGTATGCTTCTGCTACTTGTTCTAAATCAGACTTCTTCTGCAAACGGCGAAAGGCTTTGACTCGGTGAGTTTTGCGGCATTCCGACTTCGATGCCCCGGTTGCCGAAAGTCGGTTGCCTTTGAACTTCGGGTGATCCCTCTTGAGCATGTATGCTTCTGCTACATGTTCTAAATCAGACTTCTTCCGCAAATGGCGAAACGCTTTGACTAGGTAAGTTTCGCGGCATTCCGACTTCGATGCCCGGTTGCCGAAATTCAGTTGCCTTTGAATTTCTGGTGAGCCCTCTTGAGCATGTATGCTTCTGCTACTTGTTCTAAATCAGACTTCTTCTGCAAACGGCGCAACACTTTGACTCGGTGAGTTTCGCGGCATTCCGACTTCGATGCCCCAGTTGCCGAAATGCGGTTGCCTTTGAATTTCAGGTGATCCCTTTTGAGCATGTATGCTTCTGCTACTTGTTCTACATCAGACTTCTTCCGCAAACGGCGAAACGCTTTGAGTCGGTGAGTTTCGCGGCATTCCGACTTCGATGCTCCGGTTGCCGAAATTCAGTTGCCTTTGAATTTCTGGTGATCCCTCTTGAGCAGGTATGCTTCTGCTACTTGTTCTACATCAGACTTCTTCCGCAAACGGCGAAACGCTTTGAGTCGGTGAGTTTCGCGGCATTCCGACTTCGATGCTCCGGTTGCCGAAATTCAGTTGGCTTTGAATTTCTAGTGAGCCCTCTTGTGCATGTATGCTTCTGCTACTTGTTCTAGATTAGAATTCTTCCGCAAACGGCGAAACGCTTTGACTCGGTGAGTTTCGTGGCATTCCGACTTCGATGCCCCGGTTGCCGAAATTCAGTTGCCTTTGAATTTCGGGTGATCCCTCTTGAGCATGTATGCTTCTGCTACTTGTTCTAAATCAGACTTCTTCCGCAAATGGCGAAACGCTTTGACTAGGTAAGTTTCACGGCATTCCGACTTCGATGCCCCGGTTGCCGAAATTCAGTTGCCTTTGAATTTCTGGTGAGCCCTCTTGAGCATGTATGCTTCTGCTACTTGTTCTAAATCAGACTTCTTCCGCAAACGGCGAAACGCTTTGACTCGGTGAGTTTCGCGGCATTCCGACTTCGATGCCCCAGTTGCCGAAATTCGGTTACCTTTGAATTTCTGGTGATCCCTCTTGAGCATGTATGCTTCTGCTACATGTTCTAAATCAGACTTCTTCCGCAAACGGCGAAACGCTTTGACTCGGTGAGTTTCGCAGAATTCCAAATTCGATCCCCCGGTTGCCGAAATTCAGTTGCCTTTGAATTTGGGGTGATCCCTCTTGAGCATGTATGCTTCTGCTACTTGTTCTAAATCAGACTTCTTCCGCAAAGGGCGAAACGCTTTGACTCGGTAAGTTTCGCGGCATTCCGACTTCGATGCCCTGGTTGTCGAAATTCAGTTGCCTTTGAATTTTTGGTGAGCCCTCTGGAGCATGTATGCTTCTGCTACTTGTTCTAAATCAGACTTCTTCCGCAAATGGCGAAACGCTTTGACTCGGTGAGTTTCGCGGCATTCCGACTTCCATGCCCCGGTTGCCGAAATTCAGTTGCCTTTGAATTTCTGGTGAGCCCTCTGGAGCATGTATGCTTCTGCTACTTGTTCTAAATCAGACTTCTTCCGCAAATGGCGAAACGCTTTGACTCGGTGAGTTTCGCGGCATTCCGACTTCAATGCCCCGGTTGCCGAAATTCAGTTGCCTTTGAATTTCGGGTGATCCCTCTTGAGCATGTATGCTTCTGCTACATGTTCTAAATCAGACTTCTTCCGCAAATGGCGAAACGCTTTGACTAGGTAAGTTTCGCGGCATTCCGACTTCAATGCCCCGGTTGCCGAAATTCAGTTGCCTTTGAATTTCGGGTGATCCCTCTTGAGCATGTATGCTTCTGCTACATGTTCTAAATCAGACTTCTTCCGCAAATGGCGAAACGCTTTGACTAGGTAAGTTTCGCGGCATTCCGACTTCGATGCCCCGGTTGCCGAAATTCAGTTTCCTTTGAATTTCGGGTGATCCCTCTTGAGCATGTATGCTTCTGCTACTTGTTCTAAATCAGATTTCTTCCGCAAATGGCGAAACGCTTTGACTAGGTAAGTTTCGCGGCATTCCGACTTCGATGCCCCGGTTGCCGAAATTCAGTTGCCTTTGAATTTCTGGTGAGCCCTCTTGAGCATGTATTCTTCTGCTACTTGTTCTACATCAGACTTCTTCCGCAAACGGCGAAACACTTTAACTCGGTGAGTTTCGCGGCATTCCGACTTCGATGCCCCGGTTGCCGAAATTCAGTTGCCTTTGAATTTCTGGTGATCCCTCTTGAGCATGTATGCTTCTGCTACTTGTTCTAAATCAGACTTCTTCCGCAAACGGCGAAACGCTTTGACTCGGTGAGTTTCGCAGAATTCCAAATTCGATCCCCCGGTTGCCGAAATTGAGTTGCCTTTGAATTTGGGGTGATCCCTCTTGAGCATGTATGCTTCTGCTACTTGTTCTAAATCAGACTTCTTCCGCAAAGGGCGAAACGCTTTGACTCGGTAAGTTTCGCGGCATTCCGACTTCGATGCCCTGGTTGTCGAAATTCAGTTGCCTTTGAATTTCTGGTGAGCCCTCTGGAGCATGTATGCTTCTGCTATTTGTTCTAAATCAGACTTCTTCCGCAAATGGCGAAACGCTTTGACTCGGTGAGTTTCGCGGCATTCCGACTTCAATGCCCCGGTTGCCGAAATTCAGTTGCCTTTGAATTTCGGGTGATCCCTCTTGAGCATGTATGCTTCTGCTACATGTTCTAAATCAGACTTCTTCCGCAAATGGCGAAACGCTTTGACTAGGTAAGTTTCGCGGCATTCCGACTTCGATGCCCCGGTTGCCGAAATTCAGTTGCCTTTGAATTTCGGGTGATCCCTCTTGAGCATGTATGCTTCTGCTACTTGTTCTAAATCAGATTTCTTCCGCAAATGGCGAAACGCTTTGACTAGGTAAGTTTCGCGGCATTCCGACTTCGATGCCCCGGTTGCCGAAATTCAGTTGCCTTTGAATTTCTGGTGAGCCCTCTTGAGCATGTATTCTTATGCTACTTGTTCTACATCAGACTTCTTCCGCAAACAGCGAAACACTTTAACTCGGTGAGTTTCGCGGCATTCCGACTTCGATGCCCCGGTTGCCGAAATTCAGTTGCCTTTGAATTTCTGGTGATCCCTCTTGAGCAGGTATGCTTCTGCTACTTGTTCTACATCAGACTTCTTCCGCAAACGGCGAAACGCTTTGAGTCGGTGAGTTTCGCGGCATTCCGACTTCGATGCTCCGGTTGCCGAAATTCAGTTGCCTTTGAATTTCTGGTGAGCCCTCTTGTGCATGTATGCTTCTGCTACTTGTTCTAAATCAGACTTCTTCTGCAAACGGCGAAAGGCTTTGACTCGGTGAGTTTCGCGGCATTCCGACTTCGATGCCCCGGTTGCCGAAAGTCGGTTGCCTTTGAACTTCGGGTGATCCCTCTTGAGCATGTATGCTTCTGCTACTTGTTCTACATCAGACTACTTCCGCAAACGGCGAAACGCTTTGAGTCGGTGAGTTTTGCGGCATTCCGACTTCGATGCTCCGGTTGCCGAAATTCAGTTGGCTTTGAATTTCTGGTGAGCCCTCTTGTGCATGTATGCTTCTGCTACTTGTTCTAGATTAGAATTCTTCCGCAAACGGCGAAACGCTTTGACTCGGTGAGTTTCGTGGCATTCTGACTTCGATGCCCCGGTTGCCGAAATTCAGTTGCCTTTGAATTTCGGGTGATCCCTCTTGAGCATGTATGCTTCTGCTACTTGTTCTAAATCAGACTTCTTCCGCAAATGGCGAAACGCTTTGACTAGGTAAGTTTCGCGGCATTCCGACTTCGATGCCCCGGTTGCCGAAATTCAGTTGCCTTTGAATTTCTGGTGAGCCCTCTTGAGCATGTATGCTTCTGCTACTTGTTCTAAATCAGACTTCTTCCGCAAACGGCGCAACACTTTGACTCGGTGAGTTTCGCGGCATTCCGACTTCGATGCCCCAGTTGCCGAAATTCGGTTGCCTTTGAATTTCAGGTGATCCCTTTTGAGCATGTATGCTTCTGCTACTTGTTCTACATCAGACTTCTTCCGCAAACGGCGAAACGCTTTGACTCGGTGAATTTCCCGGCATTCCGTCTTCGATTCCCCGGTTGCCGAAATTCAGTTGCCTTTGAATTTCGGGTGCCACCTCTTGAGCATGTATGCTTCTGCTACTTGTTCTACAACATACTTCTTCCGCAAACGCGGAAACGCTTTGACTCGGTGAATCTCGCGGCATTCCGACTTCGATTCCCTGTTTGCAGAAATTCAGTTGCCTTTAGATTTCGGTTGATCCCTCTTGAGCATGTATGCTTCTTCTACTTGTTCTAAATCAGACTTCTTCCGCAAAGGGCGAAACGCTTTGACTCGGTGAGTTTCGCGGCATTCCGACTTCGATGCCCCGGTTGCTGAAATTCAGTTGCCTTTCAATTTCTGGTGAGCCCTCTTGAGCATGTATGCTTCTGCTACTTGTTCTACATCATACTTCTCCCGCAAACGGCGAAACGCTTTGACTCAGTCAGTTTCGCGGCATTCCGACTTCGATGCCCCGGTTGCCGAAAGTCGGTTGCCTTTGAACTTCGGGTGATCCCTCTTGAGCATGTATGCTTCTGCTACTTGTTCTACATCAGACTTCTTCCGCAAACGGCGAAACGCTTTGAGTCGGTGAGTTTCGCGGCATTCCGACTTCGATGCTCCGGTTGCCGAAATTCAGTTGCCTTTGAATTTTTGGTGAGCCCTCTTGTGCATGTATGCTTCTGCTACTTGTTCTAAATCAGACTTCTTCCGCAAACGGCGAAACGCTTTGACTCGGTGAGTTTCACAGAATTCCAACTTTGATGCCCCGGTTGCCGAAATTCAGTTGCCTTTGAATTTTGGGTGATCCCTCTTGAGCATGTATGCTTCTTCTACTTGTTCTAAATCAGACTTCTTTCGCAAACGGCGAAACGCTTTGACTCGGGCAGTTTCGCAGAATTCCAACTTCGATGCCCCGGTTGCCGAAATGCAGTTGTCTTTGAATTTCGGGTGAGCCCTCTTGAGCATGTATGCATCTGCTACTTGTTCTAAATCAGACTTCTTCCGCAAATGGAGAAACGCTTTGACTCGGTGAGTTTCGCGGCATTCCGACTTCGATGCCCCGGTTGCCGAAATTCAGTTGCCTTTGAATTTCTGGTGAGCCCTCTTGAGCATGTATGCTTCTGCTACTTGTTCTATATTAGAATTCTTCCGCCAACGGCGAAACGCTTTGACTCGGTGAGTTTCGCGGCATTCCGACTTCGATGCCCCGGTTGCCGAAAGTCGGTTGCCTTTGAACTTCGGGTGATCCCTCTTGAGCATGTATGCTTCTGCTACTTGTTCTACATCAGACTTCTTCCGCAAAAGGCGAAACGCTTTGACTCGGTGAGTTTCGCGGCATTCCGACTTCGATGCTCCGGTTGCCGAAATTCAGTTGCCTTTGAATTTCTGGTGAGCCCTCTTGAGCATGTATGCTTCTGCTACTTGTTGTAAATCAGACTTCTTCCGCAAACGGCGAAACGCTTTGACTCGGTCAGTTTCGCGGAATTCCAACTTCGATGCCCCGGTTGCCGAAATTCAGTTGCCTTTGGATTTCGGGTGATCCCTCTTGAGCATGTATGCTTCTGCTACTTGTTCTAAATCAGACTTCTTCCACAAACGGCGAAACGCTTTGACTCGGTGAGTTTCGCGGCATTCCGACTTCGATGCCCCGGTTGCCGAGATTCAGTTGCCTTTGAATTTCTGGTGAGCCCTCTTGAGCATGTATGCTTCTGCTACTTGTTCTAAATCAGACTTCTTCCGCAAACGGCGCAACACTTTGAGTCGGTGAGTTTCGCGGCATTCCGACTTCGATGCCCCAGTTGCCGAAATTCGGTTGCCTTTGAATTTCACGTGATCCCTTTTGAGCATGTATGCTTCTGCTACTTGTTCTACATCAGACTTCTTCCGCAAACGGCAAAACGCTTTGACTCGGTGACTTTCACGGCATTCCGTCTTCGATTCCCCGGTTGCCGAAATTCAGTTGCCTTTGAATTTCGGGTGACACCTCTTGAGCATGTATGCTTCTGCTACTTGTTCTACAACATACTTCTTCCGCAAACGCGGAAACGCTTTGACTCGGTGAATCTCGCGGCATTCCGACTTCGATTCCCTGTTTGTAGAAATTCAGTTGCCTTTAGATTTCGGGTGATCCCTCTTGACCATGTATGCTTTTTCTACTTGTTCTAAATCAAACTTCTTCCGCAAACGGCGAAACGCTTTGACTCGGTGAGTTTCACAGAATTCCAACTTTGATGCCCCGGTTGTCGAAATTCAGTTGCCTTTGAATTTTGGGTGATCCCTCTTGAGCATGTATGCTTCTTCTACTTGTTCTAAATCAGACTTCTTCCGCAAAGGGCGAAACGCTTTGACTCGGTCAGTTTCGCGGCATTCCGACTTCGATGCCCCGGTTGCTGAAATTCAGTTGCCTTTGAATTTCTGGTGAGCCCTCTTGAGCATGTATGCTTCTGCTACTTGTTCTACATCATACTTCTCCCGCAAACGGCGAAACGCTTTGACTCGATCAGTTTCGCGGCATTCCGACTTCGATGCCCCGGTTGCCGAAAGTCGGTTGCCTTTGAACTTCGGGTGATCTCTCTTGAGCATGTATGCTTCTGCTACTTGTTCTACATCAGACTTCTTCCGCAAAAGGCGAAACGCTTTGAGTCGGTGAGTTTCGCGGCATTCCGACTTCGATGCTCCGGTTGCCGAAATTCAGTTGCCTTTGAATTTCTGGTGAGCCCTCTTGTGCATGTATGCTTCTGCTACTTGTTCTATATTAGAATTCTTCCGCAAACGGCGATACGTTTTGACTCGGTGAGTTTCGCGGCATTCCGACTTCGATGCCCCGGTTGCCGAAATTCAAATGCCTTTAGATTTCGGGTGATCCCTCTTGACCATGTATGCTTCTGCTACTTGTTCTAAATCAAACTTCTTCCGCAAACGGCGAAACGCTTTGACTCGGTGAGTTTCACAGAATTCCAACTTTGATGCCCCGGTTGCCGAAATTCAGTTGCCTTTGAATTTTGGGTGATCCCTCTTGAGCATGTATGCTTCTTCTACTTGTTCTAAATCAGACTTCTTTCGCAAACGGCGAAACGCTTTGACTCGGGCAGTTTCGCAGAATTCCAACTTCGATGCCCCGGTTGCCGAAATGCAGTTGTCTTGGAATTTCGGGTGAGCCCTCTTGAGCATGTATGCATCTGCTACTTGTTCTAAATCAGACTTCTTCCGCAAATGGAGAAACGCTTTGACTCGGTGAGTTTCGCGGCATTCCGACTTCGATGCCCCGGTTGCCGAAATTCAGTTGCCTTTGAATTTCTGGTGAGCCCTCTTGAGCATGTATGCTTCTGCCACTTGTTCTATATTAGAATTCTTCCGCCAACGGCGAAACGCTTTGACTCGGTGAGTTTCGCGGCATTTCGACTTCGATGCCCCGGTTGCCGAAAGTCGGTTGCCTTTGAACTTCGGGTGATCCCTCTTGAGCATGTATGCTTCTGCTACTTGTTCTACATCAGACTTCTTCCGCAAACGGCGAAACCCTTTGACTCGGTGAGTTTCGCGGCATTCCGACTTCGATGCTCCGGTTGCCGAAATTCAGTTGCCTTTGAATTTCTGGTGAGCCCTCTTGAGCATGTATGCTTCTGCTACTTGTTGTAAATCAGACTTCTTCCGCAAACGGCGAAACGCTTTGACTCGGTCAGTTTCGCGGAATTCCAACTTCGATGCCCCGGTTGCCGAAATTCAGTTGCCTTTGGATTTCGGGTGATCCCTCTTGAGCATGTATGCTTCTGCTACTTGTTCTACATCAGACTTCTTCCGCAAACGTTGAAACGCTTTGCCTCGGTGAGTTTCGCGGCATTCCGCCTTCGATGCCCCGGTTGCCGAAATTTAGTTGCCTTTGAATTTCGGGTGATCCCTCTTGAGCATGTGTGCTTCCGCAACTTGTTCTACATCAGGCTTCTTCTGCAAACGGCGAAACGCTTTGACTCGGTGAGTTTCGCGGCATTCCGACTTCGATGCCCCGGTTGCCGAAATTCAGTTGCCTTTGAATTTCAGGTGATCCCTCTTGAGCACGTATGCTTCCGCTACTTGTTCTCCATCAGACTTCTTCCGCAAACAGCTAAACGCTTTGACTCGGTGAGTTTTGCGGCATTCTAACTTCGATTCCCCGGTTGCCGAAATTCAGTTGCCTTTGAATTTCGGGTGATCCCTCTTGAGCATGAATGCTTCCGCTACTTGTTCTACATCAGACTTCTTCCGCAAACGTCGAAACGCTTTGCCTCGGTGAGTTTCGCGGCATTCCGACTTCGATGCCCCGGTTGCCGAAATTCATTTGCCTTTGAATTTCGGGTGATCCCTCTTGAGCATGTATGCTTCCTGTACTTCTTCTCCATCAGACTTCTTCCGCAAACGGCGAAACGCTTTGACTCGGTGAGTTTCGCGGCATTCCGACTTCGATGCCCCGTTTGCCAAAATACAGTTGCCTATGAATTTCGGGTGATCCCACTTAAGCATGTGCGCTTCCGCTACTTGTTCTACATTAGGCTTCTTCCGCAAACGGCGAAACGCTTTGACTCGGTGAGTTTCGCGGCATTCCGACTTCGATGCCCTGGTTGCTGAAATTCAGTTGCCTTTGAATTTCGGGTGATCCCTCTTGAGCATGTATGCTTCCGGTACTTGTTCTACATCAGGCTTCTTCCGCAAACGGCAAAATGCTTTGACTCGGTGAGTTTCACCGCTTTCCGAATTCGATGCCCCGTTTTCCGAAATTCAGTTGCCTTTGAATTTCGGGTGATCCCTCTTGAGCATGTATGCTTCCGCTACTTCTTCTACATCAGACTTTTTCCGCAAAGGGCGAAACGCTTTGACTCGGTGAGTTTCGCGGCATTCCGTCTTCGATGCCACGGTTGCCGAAATTCAGTTGCCTTTGAATTTCGGGTGATCCCTCTTGAGCATGTATGCTGCCGCTACTTGTTCTACATCAGGCTTCTTCAGCAAACGGCGAAACGCTTTGACTCGGTAAGTTTCGCGGCATTCCGACTTCGATGCCCGGGTTGCCGAAATTCAGTTGCCTTTGAATTTCGAGTATTCCTCTTGAGCATGTGTGCTTCCGCAACTTGTTCTACATCAGGCTTCTTCTGCAAACGGCGAAACGTTTTGACTCGGTGAGTTTCGCGGCATTCCGACTTCGATGCCCCGTTTGCCGAAATTCAGTTGCCTTTGAATTTCGGGTGATCCATCTTGGGCATGTATGCTGCCGCTACTTGTTCTACATTAGGCTTCTTCCGCAAACGGCGAAACGCTTTGACTCAGTGAGTTTCGCGGCATTCCGACTTCGATGCCCGGGTTGCCGAAATTCAGTTGCCTTTGAATTTCGGGTGATCCCTCTTGAGCATGTATGCTTCCGCTACTTGTTCTACATCAGGCTTCTTCCGCAAACGGCGAAACGCTTTGACTCGGTGAGTTTTGCAGCATTCCGACTTCGATGCCCGGGTTGCCGAAATTCAGTTGCCTTTGAATTTCGGGTATTCCTCTTCAGCATGTGTGCTTCCGCAACTTGTTCTACATCACTCTTCTTCTGCAAACGGCGAAACGCTTTGACTCGGTGAGTTTCGCGGCATTCCGACTTCGATGCCCCGGTTGCCGAAATTTAGTTGCCTTTGAATTTCAGGTGATCCCTCTTGAGCATGTATGCTTCCGCTACTTGTTCTACATCAGACTTCTTCCGCAAACAGCTAAACGCTTTGACTCGGTGAGTTTTGCGGCATTCTGACTTCGATTCCCCGGTTGCCGAAATTCAGTTGCCTTTGAATTTCGGGTGATCCCTCTTGAGCATGTATGCTTCCGCTACTTGTTCTACATCAGGCTTCTTCCGCAAAAGGCGAAACGCTTTGACTCGGTGAGCTTCGCGGCATTCCAACTTCGTTGCCCCGGTTGCCGAAATTCAGTTGCATTTGAATTCCGGGTGATCCCTCTTGAGAATGTATGCTTCCGCTACTTGTTCTACATCAGACTTCTTCCGCAAACAGCGAAACGCTTTGACTCGGTGAGTTTCGCGGCATTCCGACTTCGATTCCCCGTTTGCCAAAATTCAGTTGCCTATGAATTTCGAGTGATCCCTCTTGAGCATGTATGCTTCCGGTACTTGTTCTACATCAGGCTTCTTCTGCAAACGGCGAAACGCTTTGACTCGGTGAGTTTCGCGGCATTCCGGCTTCGATGCCCCGGTTGCCGAAATTCAGTTGCCTTTGAATTTTAGGTGATCCCTCTTGAGCATGTATGCTTCCGCTACTTGTTCTACATCAGACGTCTTCCGCAAACAGCTAAACGCTTTGACTCGGTGAGTTTTGCGGCATTCCGACTTCAATTCCCCGGTTGCCGAAATTCAGTTGCCTTTGAATTTCGGGTGATCCCTCTTGAGCATGTATGCTTCCGCTACTTGTTCTACATCAGACTTTTTCCGCAAACGTCGAAACAAATTTGCCTCGGTGAGTTTCGCGGCATTCCGACTTCGATGCCCCGGTTGCCGAAATTCATTTGCCTTTGAATTTCGGGTGATCCCTCTTGAGCATGTATGCTTCCTGTACTTCTTCTACATCAGACTTCTTCCTCAAACGGCAAAACGCTTTGACTCGGTGAGTTTCGCGGCATTCCGACTTCGATGCCCCGTTTGCCAAAATACAGTTGCCTATGAATTTCGGGTGATCCCTCTTAAGCATGTGCACTTCCGCTACTTGTTATACATTAGGCTTCTTCCGCAAACGGCGAAACGCTTTGACTCGGTGAGTTTCGCGGCATTCCGACTTCGATGCCCCGGTTGCTGAAATTCAGTTGCCTTTGAATTTCGGGTGATCCCTCTTGAGCATGTATGCTTCTGGAACTTGTTCTACATCAGGCTTCTTCCGCAAACGGCAAAATGCTTTGACTCGGTGAGTTTCACGGCATTCCGAATTCGATGCCCCGTTTTCCGAAATTCAGTTGCCTTTGAATTTCGGGTGATCCCTCTTGAGCATGTATGCTTCCGGTACTTGTTCTACATCAGGCTTCTTCCGCAAACGGCGAAACGCTTTGACTCGGTGAGTTTCGCGGCATTCCGAATTCGATGCCCCGTTTTCCGAAATTCAGTTGCCTTTGAATTTCGGGTGATCCCTCTTGAGCATGTATGCTTCCGCTACTTGTTCTACATCAGACTTTTTCCGCAAAGGGCGAAACGCTTTGACTCGGTGAGTTTCGCGGCATTCCGTCTTCGATGCCCCGGTTGCCGAAATTCAGTTGCCTTTGAATTTTGGGTGATCCCTCTTGAGCATGTATGCTGCCGCTACTTGTTCTACATCAGGCTTCTTCCGCAAACGGCGAAACGCTTTGACTCGGTAAGTTTCGCGGCATTCCGACTTCGATGCCCGGGTTGCCGAAATTCAGTTGCCTTTGAATTTCGGGTATTCCTCTTGAGCATGTGTGCTTCCGCAACTTGTTCTACATCAGGCTTCTTCTGCAAACGGCGAAACGTTTTGACTCGGTGAGTTTCGCGGCATTCCGACTTCGATGCCCCGGTTGCCGAAATTCAGTTGCCTTTGAATTTCGGGTGATCCATCTTGGGCATGTATGCTGCCGCTACTTGTTCTACATTAGGCTTCTTCCGCAAACGGCGAAACGCTTTGACTCGGTGAGTTTTGCGGCATTCCCACTTCGATTCCCCGGTTGCCGAAATTCAGTTGCCTTTGAATTTCGGGTGATCCCTCTTGAGCATATATGCTTCCGCTACTTGTTCTACATCAGACTTCTTCCGCAAACGTCGAAACGCTTTGCCTCGGTGAGTTTCGCGGCATTCCGACTTCGATGCCTCGGTTGCCGAAATTCATTTGCCTTTGAATTTCGGGTGATCCCTCTTGAGCATGTATGCTTCCTGCACTTATTCTACATCAGACTTCTTCCGCAAACGGCGAAACGCTTTGACTCGGTGAGTTTCGCGGCATTCCGACTTCGATGCCCCGTTTGCCAAAATACAGTTGCCTATGAATTTCGGGTGATCCCTCTTAAGCATGTGCGCTTCCGCTACTTGTTATACATTAGGCTTCTTCCGCAAACGGCGAAACGCTTTGACTCGGTGAGTTTCGCGGCATTCCGACTTCGATGCCCCGGTTGCTGAAATTCAGTTGCCTTTGAATTTCGGGTGATCCCTCTTGAGCATGTATGCTTCCGGAACTTGTTCTACATCAGGCTTCTTCCGCAAACGGCAAAATGCTTTGACTCGGTGAGTTTCACGGCATTCCGAATTCGATGCCCCGTTTTCCGAAATTCAGTTGCCTTTGAATTTCGGGTGATCCCTCTTGAGCATGTATGCTTCCGCTACTTCTTCTACATCAGACTTTTTCCGCAAAGGGAGAAACGCTTTGACTCGGTGAGTTTCGCGGCATTCCGTCTTCGATGCCATGGTTGCCGAAATTCAGTTGCCTTTGAATTTCGGGTGATCCCTCTTGAGCATGTATGCTGCCGCTACTTGTTCTACATCAGGCTTCTTCCGCAAACGGCGAAACGCTTTGACTCGGTAAGTTTCGCGGCATTCCGACTTCGATGCCCGGGTTGCCGAAATTCAGTTGCCTTTGAATTTCGGGTATTCCTCTTGAGCATGTGTGCTTCCGCAACTTGTTCTACATCAGGCTTCTTCTGCAAACGGCGAAACGTTTTGACTCGGTGAGTTTCGCGGCATTCCGACTTCGATGCCCCGCTTGCCGAAATTCAGTTGCCTTTGAATTTCGGGTGATCCATCTTGGGCATGTATGCTGCCGCTACTTGTTCTACATTAGGCTTCTTCCGCAAACGGCGAAATGCTTTGACTCAGTGAGTTTCGCGGCATTCCGACTTCGATGCCCGGGTTGCCAAAATTCAGTTGCCTTTGAATTTCGGGTGATCCCTCTTGAGCATGTATGCTTCCGCTACTTGTTCTACATCAGGCTTCTTCCGCAAAAGGCGAAACGCTTTGACTCGGTGAGCTTCGCGGCATTCCAACTTCGTTGCCCCGGTTGCCGAAATGCAGTTGCATTTGAATTTCGGGTGATCCCTCTTGAGAATGTATGCTTCCGCTACTTGTTCTACATCAGACTTCTTCCGCAAACAGCGAAACGCTTTGACTCGGTGAGTTTCGCGG
Source organism: Populus davidiana (assembly GCA_030145905.1). Taxonomy (NCBI): domain Eukaryota; kingdom Viridiplantae; phylum Streptophyta; class Magnoliopsida; order Malpighiales; family Salicaceae; genus Populus; species Populus davidiana. Next base: position 25,305,483 of record CM057794.1, on the reverse strand, counting down.
CATTCCGACTTCGATTCCCCGGTTGCAGAAATTCAATTGCCTTTGAATTTCGGGTGATCCCTCTTGAGCATGTATGCTTCCGCTACTTGTTCTACATCAGACTTCTTCCCAAAACGGCGAAACGCTTTGACTCGGTGAGTTTCGCGGCATTCCGACTTCGATGCCCTGTTTGCCGAAATTCAGTTGCCTTTGTATTTGGGGTGATCCCTCTTGAGCATGTATGCTTCCGCTACTTTTTCTACATCAGATTTCTTCCGCAAACGGCGAAATGCTTTGACTCGGTGAGTTTCGCGTCATTCCGACTTCGATGCCCTGGTTGCCGAAATTCAGTTGCCTTTGAATTTCGGGTATTCCCTCTTGAGCATGTGTGCTTCCGCTACTTGTTCTACATCAGACTTCTTCCACAAATGGCGAAACGCTTTTACTCAGTGAGTTTCGAGGCATTCCGACTTCGATGCCCGGGTTGCCAAAATTCAGTTGCCTTTGAATTTCGGGTGATCCCTCTTGAGCATGTATGCTTCCGCTACTTGTTCTACATCAGACTTCTTCCGCAAACGGCGAAACGTTTTGACTCGGTGAGTTTCGCGGCATTCCGACTTCGATGCCCCGTTTGCCAAAATTCAGATGCCTATGAATTTCGAGTGATCCCTCTTAAGCATGTGCGCTTCCGCTACTTGTTCTACATTAGGCTTCTTCCGCAAACGGCGAAACGCTTTGACTCGATGAGTTTCGCGGCATTCCGACTTCGATGCCCCGGTTGCTGAAATTCAGTTGCCTTTGAATTTCGGGTGATCCCTCTTGAGCATGTATGCTTGCGGTACTTGTTCTACATCAGGCTTCTTCCGCAAACGGCAAAACGCTTTGACTCGGTGAGTTTCGCGGCATTCCGAATTCGATGCCCCGTTTTTCGAAATTCAGTTGCCTTTGAATTTCGGGTGATCCCTCTTGAGCATGTATGCTTCCGCTACTTGTTCTACATCAGACTTTTTCCGCAAAGGGCGAAACGCTTTGACTCGGTGAGTTTCGCGGCATTCCGTCTTCGATGCCCCGGTTGCCGAAATTCAGTTGCCTTTGAATTTCGGGTGATCCCTCGTGAGCATGTATGCTGCCGCTACTTGTTCTACATCAGGCTTCTTCCGCAAACGGCGAAACGCTTTGACTCGGTAAGTTTCGCGGCATTCCGACTTCGATGCCCGGGTTGCCGAAATTCAGTTGCCTTTGAATTTCGGGTATTCCTCTTCAACATGTGTGCTTCCGCAACTTGTTCTACATCAGGCTTCTTCTGCAAACGGCGAAACGTTTTGACTCGGTGAGTTTCGCGGCATTCCGCCTTCGATGCCCCGCTTGCCAAAATTCAGTTGCCTTTGAATTTCGGGTGATCCATCTTGGGCATGTATGCTGCCGCTACTTGTTCTACATTAGGCTTCTTCCGCAAACGGCGAAACGCTTTGACTCGGTAAGTTTCGCGGCATTCCGACTTCGATGCCCGGGTTGCCAAAATTCAGTTGCCTTTGAATTTCGGGTGATCCCTCTTGAGCATGTATGCTTCCGCTACTTTTTCTACATCAGATTTCTTCCGCAAACGGCGAAATGCTTTGACTCGGTGAGTTTCGCGTCATTCCGACTTCGATGCCCTGGTTGCCGAAATTCAGTTGCCTTTGAATTTCGGGTATTCCCTCTTGAGCATGTGTGCTTCCGCTACTTTTTCTACATCAGATTTCTTCCGCAAACGGCGAAATGCTTTGACTCGGTGAGTTTCGCGTCATTCCGACTTCGATGCCCTGGTTGCCGAAATTCAGTTGCCTTTGAATTTCGGGTGATCCCTCTTGAGCATGTATGCTTCCGCTACTTGTTCTACATTAGGCTTCTTCCGCAAACGGCGAAACGCTTTGACTCGGTAAGTTTCGCGGCATTCCGACTTCGATGCCCGGGTTGCCAAAATTCAGTTGCCTTTGAATTTCGGGTGATCCCTCTTGAGCATGTATGCTTCCGCTACTTGTTCTACATCAGACTTCTTCCCAAAACGGCGAAACGCTTTGACTCGGTGAGTTTCGCGGCATTCCGACTTCGATGCCCTGTTTGCCGAAATTCAGTTGCCTTTGTATTTGGGGTGATCCCTCTTGAGCATGTATGCTTCCGCTACTTTTTCTACATCAGATTTCTTCCGCAAACGGCGAAATGCTTTGACTCGGTGAGTTTCGCGTCATTCCGACTTCGATGCCCTGGTTGCCGAAATTCAGTTGCCTTTGAATTTCGGGTGATCCATCTTGGGCATGTATGCTGCCGCTACTTGTTCTACATTAGGCTTCTTCCGCAAACGGCGAAACGCTTTGACTCGGTAAGTTTCGCGGCATTCCGACTTCGATGCCCGGGTTGCCAAAATTCAGTTGCCTTTGAATTTCGGGTGATCCCTCTTGAGCATGTATGCTTCCGCTACTTGTTCTACATCAGACTTCTTCCCAAAACGGCGAAACGCTTTGACTCGGTGAGTTTCGCGGCATTCCGACTTCGATGCCCTGTTTGCCGAAATTCAGTTGCCTTTGTATTTGGGGTGATCCCTCTTGAGCATGTATGCTTCCGCTACTTTTTCTACATCAGATTTCTTCCGCAAACGGCGAAATGCTTTGACTCGGTGAGTTTCGCGTCATTCCGACTTCGATGCCCTGGTTGCCGAAATTCAGTTGCCTTTGAATTTCGGGTATTCCCTCTTGAGCATGTGTGCTTCCGCTACTTGTTCTACATCAGACTTCTTCCACAAATGGCGAAACGCTTTTACTCAGTGAGTTTCGAGGCATTCCGACTTCGATGCCCGGGTTGCCAAAATTCAGTTGCCTTTGAATTTCGGGTGATCCCTCTTGAGCATGTATGCTTCCGCTACTTGTTCTACATCAGACTTCTTCCGCAAACGGCGAAACGTTTTGACTCGGTGATTTTCGCGGCATTCCGACTTCGATGCCCCGTTTGCCAAAATTCAGATGCCTATGAATTTCGAGTGATCCCTCTTAAGCATGTGCGCTTCCGCTACTTGTTCTACATTAGGCTTCTTCCGCAAACGGCGAAACGCTTTGACTCGGTGAGTTTCGCGGCATTCCGACTTCGATGCCCCGGTTGCTGAAATTCAGTTGCCTTTGAATTTCGGGTGATCCCTCTTGAGCATGTATGCTTCCGGTACTTGTTCTACATCAGGCTTCTTCCGCAAACGGCAAAACGCTTTGACTCGGTGAGTTTCGCGGCATTCCGAATTCGATGCCCCGTTTTTCGAAATTCAGTTGCCTTTGAATTTCGGGTGATCCCTCTTGAGCATGTATGCTTCCGCTACTTGTTCTACATCAGACTTTTTCCGCAAAGGGCGAAACGCTTTGACTCGGTGAGTTTCGCGGCATTCCGTCTTCGATGCCCCGGTTGCCGAAATTCAGTTGCCTTTGAATTTCGGGTGATCCCTCTTGAGCATGTATGCTGCCGCTACTTGTTCTACATCAGGCTTCTTCCGCAAACGGCGAAACGCTTTGACTCGGTAAGTTTCGCGGCATTCCGACTTCGATGCCCGGGTTGCCGAAATTCAGTTGCCTTTGAATTTCGGGTATTCCTCTTCAACATGTGTGCTTCCGCAACTTGTTCTACATCAGGCTTCTTCTGCAAACGGCGAAACGTTTTGACTCGGTGAGTTTCGCGGCATTCCGCCTTCGATGCCCCGCTTGCCAAAATTCAGTTGCCTTTGAATTTCGGGTGATCCATCTTGGGCATGTATGCTGCCGCTACTTGTTCTACATTAGGCTTCTTCTGCAAACGGCGAAATGCTTTGACTCGGTAAGTTTCGCGGCATTCCGACTTCGATGCCCGGGTTGCCGAAATTCAGTTGCCTTTGAATTTCGGGTATTCCTCTTGAGCATGTGTGCTTCCGCAACTTGTTCTACATCAGGCTTCTTCTGCAAACGGCGAAACGTTTTGACTTGGTGAGTTTCGCGGCATTCCGACTTCGATTCCCCGGTTGCAGAAATTCAGTTGCCTTTGAATTTCGGGTGATCCCTCTTGAGCATGTATGCTTCCGCTACTTGTTCTACATCAGACTTCTTCCCAAAACGGCGAAACGCTTTGACTCGGTGAGTTTCGCGGCATTCCGACTTCGATGCCCTGTTTGCCGAAATTCAGTTGCCTTTGTATTTGGGGTGATCCCTCTTGAGCATGTATGCTTCCGCTACTTTTTCTACATCAGATTTCTTCCGCAAACGGCGAAATGCTTTGACTCGGTGAGTTTCGCGTCATTCCGACTTCGATGCCCTGGTTGCCGAAATTCAGTTGCCTTTGAATTTCGGGTATTCCCTCTTGAGCATGTGTGCTTCCGCTACTTGTTCTACATCAGACTTCTTCCACAAATGGCGAAACGCTTTTACTCAGTGAGTTTCGAGGCATTCCGACTTCGATGCCCGGGTTGCCAAAATTCAGTTGCCTTTGAATTTCGGGTGATCCCTCTTGAGCATGTATGCTTCCGCTACTTGTTCTACATCAGACTTCTTCCGCAAACGGCGAAACGTTTTGACTCGGTGAGTTTCGCGGCATTCCGACTTCGATGCCCCGTTTGCCAAAATTCAGATGCCTATGAATTTCGAGTGATCCCTCTTAAGCATGTGCGCTTCCGCTACTTGTTCTACATTAGGCTTCTTCCGCAAACGGCGAAACGCTTTGACTCGGTGAGTTTCGCGGCATTCCGACTTCGATGCCCCGGTTGCTGAAATTCAGTTGCCTTTGAATTTCGGGTGATCCCTCTTGACCATGTATGCTTCCGGTACTTGTTCTACATCAGGCTTCTTCCGCAAACGGCAAAACGCTTTGACTCGGTGAGTTTCGCGGCATTCCGAATTCGATGCCCCGTTTTTCGAAATTCAGTTGCCTTTGAATTTCGGGTGATCCCTCTTGAGCATGTATGCTTCCGCTACTTGTTCTACATCAGACTTTTTCCGCAAAGGGCGAAACGCTTTGACTCGGTGAGTTTCGCGGCATTCCGTCTTCGATGCCCCTGTTGCCGAAATTCAGTTGCCTTTGAATTTCGGGTGATCCCTCTTGAGCATGTATGCTGCCGCTACTTGTTCTACATCAGGCTTCTTCCGCAAACGGCGAAACGCTTTGACTCGGTAAGTTTCGCGGCATTCCGACTTCGATGCCCGGGTTGCCGAAATTCAGTTGCCTTTGAATTTCGGGTATTCCTCTTCAACATGTGTGCTTCCGCAACTTGTTCTACATCAGGCTTCTTCTGCAAACGGCGAAACGTTTTGACTCGGTGAGTTTCGCGGCATTCCGACTTCGATGCCTCGGTTGCCGAAATTCATTTGCCTTTGAATTTCGGGTGATCCCTCTTGAGCATGTATGCTTCCTGCACTTATTCTACATCAGACTTCTTCCGCAAACGGCGAAACGCTTTGACTCGGTGAGTTTCACGGCATTCCGACTTCGATGCCCCGTTTGCCAAAATACAGTTGCCTATGAATTTCGGGTGATCCCTCTTAAGCATGTGCGCTTCCGCTACTTGTTATACATTAGGCTTCTTCCGCAAACGGCGAAACGCTTTGACTCGGTGAGTTTCGCGGCATTCCGACTTCGATGCCCCGGTTGCTGAAATTCAGTTGCCTTTGAATTTCGGGTGATCCCTCTTGAGCATGTATGCTTCCGGTACTTGTTCTACATCAGGCTTCTTCCGCAAACGGCAAAATGCTTTGACTCAGTGAGTTTCACGGCATTCCGAATTCGATGCCCCGTTTTCCGAAATTTAGTTGCCTTTGAATTTCGAGTGATCCCTCTTGAGCATGTATGCTTCCGCTACTTCTTCTACATCAGACTTTTTCCGCAAAGGGAGAAACGCTTTGACTAGGTGAGTTTCGCGGCATTCCGTCTTCGATGCCATGGTTGCCGAAATTCAGTTGCCTTTGAATTTCGGGTGATCCCTCTTGAGCATGTATGCTGCCGCTACTTGTTCTACATCAGGCTTCTTCCGCAAACGGCGAAACGCTTTGACTCGGTAAGTTTCGCGGCATTCCGACTTCGATGCCCGGGTTGCCGAAATTCAGTTGCCTTTGAATTTCGGGTATTCCTCTTGAGCATGTGTGCTTCCGCAACTTGTTCTACATCAGGCTTCTTCTGCAAACGGCGAAACGTTTTGACTTGGTGAGTTTCGCGGCATTCCGACTTCGATGCCCCGCTTGCCGAAATTCAGTTGCCTTTGAATTTCGAGTGATCCATCTTGGGCATGTATGCTGCCGCTACTTGTTCTACATTAGGCTTCTTCCGCAAACGGCGAAACGCTTTGACTCAGTGAGTTTCGCGGCATTCTGACTTCGATGCCCGGGTTGCCGAAATTCAGTTGCCTTTGAATTTCGGGTGATCCCTCTTGAGCATGTATACTTCCGCTACTTGTTCTACATCAGGCTTCTTCCGCAAAAGGCGAAACGCTTTGACTCGGTGAGCTTCGCGGCATTCCAACTTCGTTGCCCCGGTTGCCGAAATTCAGTTGCATTTGAATTGCGGGTGATCCCTCTTGAGAATGTATGCTTCCGCTACTTGTTCTACATCAGACTTCTTCCGCAAACAGCGAAACGCTTTGACTCGGTGAGTTTCGCGGCATTCCGACTTCGATTCCCCGGTTGTAGAAATTCAGTTGCCTTTGAATTTCGGGTGATCCCTCTTGAGCATGTATGCTTCCGCTACTTGTTCTACATCAGACTTCTTCCCAAAACGGCGAAACGCTTTGACTCGATGAGTTTCGCGGCATTCCGACTTCGATGCCCTGTTTGCCGAAATTCAGTTGCCTTTGTATTTGGGGTGATCCCTCTTGAGCATGTATGCTTCCGCTACTTTTTCTACATCAGATTTCTTCCGCAAACGGCGAAATGCTTTGACTCGGTGAGTTTCGCGTCATTCCGACTTCGATGCCCTGGTTGCCGAAATTCAGTTGCCTTTGAATTTCGGGTATTCCCTCTTGAGCATGTGTGCTTCCGCTACTTGTTCTACATCAGACTTCTTCCACAAATGGCGAAACGCTTTTACTCAGTGAGTTTCGAGGCATTCCGACTTCGATGCCCGGGTTACCAAAATTCAGTTGCCTTTGAATTTCGGGTGATCCCTCTTGAGCATGTATGCTTCCGCTACTTGTTCTACATCAGACTTCTTCCGCAAACGGCGAAACGTTTTGACTCGGTGAGTTTCGCGGCATTCCGACTTCGATGCCCCGTTTGCCGAAATTCAGTTGCCTTTGAATTTCGGGTGATCCATCTTGGGCATGTATGCTGCCGCTACTTGTTCTACATTAGGCTTCTTCCGCAAACGGCGAAACGCTTTGACTCAGTGAGTTTCGCGGCATTCCGACTTCGATGCCCGGGTTGCCGAAATTCAGTTGCCTTTGAATTTCGGGTGATCCCTCTTGAGCATGTATGCTTCCGCTACTTGTTCTACATCAGGCTTCTTCCGCAAACGGCGAAACGCTTTGACTCGGTGAGTTTTGCAGCATTCCGACTTCGATGCCCGGGTTGCCGAAATTCAGTTGCCTTTGAATTTCGGGTATTCCTCTTCAGCATGTGTGCTTCCGCAACTTGTTCTACATCACTCTTCTTCTGCAAACGGCGAAACGTTTTGACTCGGTGAGTTTCGCGGCATTCCGACTTCGATGCCCCGTTTGCCAAAATTCAGTTGCCTTTGAATTTCGAGTGATCCATCTTGGGCATGTATGCTGCCGCTACTTGTTCTACATTAGGCTTCTTCCGCAAACGGCGAAACGCTTTGACTCAGTGAGTTTCGCGGCATTCCGACTTCGATGCCCGGGTTGCCGAAATTCAGTTGCCTTTGAATTTCGGGTGATCCATCTTGGGCATGTATGCTGCCGCTACTTGTTCTACATTAGGCTTCTTCCGCAAACGGCGAAACGCTTTGACTCAGTGAGTTTCGCGGCATTCCGACTTCGATGCCCGGGTTGCCGAAATTCAGTTGCCTTTGAATTTCGGGTGATCCCTCTTGAGCATGTATGCTTCCGCTACTTGTTCTACATCAGGCTTCTTCCGCAAACGCAAAACGCTTTGACTCGGTGAGTTTCGCGGCATTCCGACTTCGATTCCCCGGTTGCAGAAATTCAGTTGCCTTTGAATTTCGGGTGATCCCTCTTGAGCATGTATGCTTCCGCTACTTGTTCTACATTAGACTTCTTCCCAAAACGGCGAAACGCTTTGACTCGATGAGTTTCGCGGCATTCCGACTTCGATGCCCTGTTTGCCGAAATTCAGTTGCCTTTGTATTTGGGGTGATCCCTCTTGAGCATGTATGCTTCCGCTACTTTTTCTACATCAGATTTCTTCCGCAAACGGCGAAATGCTTTGACTCGGTGAGTTTCGCGTCATTCCGACTTCGATGCCCTGGTTGCCGAAATTCAGTTGCCTTTGAATTTCGGGTATTCCCTCTTGAGCATGTGTGCTTCCGCTACTTGTTCTACATCAGACTTCTTCCACAAATGGCGAAACGCTTTTACTCAGTGAGTTTCGAGGCATTCCGACTTCGATGCCCGGGTTACCAAAATTCAGTTGCCTTTGAATTTCGGGTGATCCCTCTTGAGCATGTATGCTTCCGCTACTTGTTCTACATCAGACTTCTTCCGCAAACGGCGAAACGTTTTGACTCGGTGAGTTTCGCGGCATTCCGACTTCGATGCCCCGTTTGCCAAAATTCAGTTGCCTATGAATTTCGAGTGATCCGTCTTAAGCATGTGCGCTTCCGCTACTTGTTCTACATTAGGCTTCTTCCGCAAACGGCGAAACGCTTTGACTCGGTGAGTTTCGCGGCATTCCGACTTCGATGCCCCGGTTGCTGAAATTCAGTTGCCTTTGAATTTCGGGTGATCCCTCTTGAGCATGTATGCTTCCGGTACTTGTTCTACATCAGGCTTCTTCCGCAAACGGCAAAACGCTTTGACTCGGTGAGTTTCGCGGCATTCCGAATTCGATGCCCCGTTTTCCGAAATTCAGTTGCCTTTGAATTTCGGGTGATCCCTCTTGAGCATGTATGCTTCCGCTACTTGATCTACATCAGTCTTTTTCCGCAAAGGGCGAAATGCTTTGACTCGGTGAGTTTCGCGGCATTCCGTCTTCGATGCCCCGGTTTCCGAAATTCAGTTGCCTTTGAATTTCGGGTGATCCCTCTTGAGCATGTATGCTGCCGCTACTTGTTCTACATCAGGCTTCTTCCGCAAACGGCGAAACGCTTTGACTCGGTAAGTTTCGCGGCATTCCGACTTCGATGCCCGGGTTGCCGAAATTCAGTTGCCTTTGAATTTCGGGTATTCCTCTTCAGCATGTGTGCTTCCGCAACTTGTTCTACATCAGGCTTCTTCTGCAAACGGCGAAACGTTTTGACTCGGTGAGTTTCGCGGCATTCCGACTTCGATGCCCCGGTTGCCGAAATTCAGTTGCCTTTGAATTTCGGGTGATCCATCTTGGGCATGTATGCTGCCGCTACTTGTTCTACATCAGGCTTCTTCTGCAAACGGCGAAATGCTTTGACTCGGTGAGTTTCGCGTCATTCCGACTTCGATGCCCTGGTTGCCGAAATTCAGTTGCCTTTGAATTTCGGGTATTCCCTCTTGAGCATGTGTGGTTCCGCAACTTGTTCTACATCAGGCTTCTTCTGCAAACGGCGAAATGCTTTGACTCGGTGAGTTTCGCGTCATTCCGACTTCGATGCCCTGGTTGCCGAAATTCAGTTGCCTTTGAATTTCGGGTATTCCCTCTTGAGCATGTGTGCTTCCGCTACTTGTTCTACATCAGACTTCTTCCACAAATGGCGAAACGCTTTTACTCAGTGAGTTTCGAGGCATTCCGACTTCGATGCCCGGGTTGCCAAAATTCAGTTGCCTTTGAATTTCGGGTGATCCCTCTTGAGCATGTATGCTTCCGCTACTTGTTCTACATCAGACTTCTTCCGCAAACGGCGAAACGTTTTGACTCGGTGAGTTTCGCGGCATTCCGACTTCGATGCCCCGTTTGCCAAAATTCAGTTGCCTTTGAATTTCGAGTGATCCCTCTTAAGCATGTGCGCTTCCGCTACTTGTTCTACATTAGGCTTCTTCCGCAAACGGCGAAACGCTTTGACTCGGTGAGTTTCGCGGCATTCCGACTTCGATGCCCCGGTTGCTGAAATTCAGTTGCCTTTGAATTTCGGGTGATCCCTCTTGAGCATGTATGCTTCCGGTACTTGTTCTACATCAGGCTTCTTCCGCAAACGGCAAAACGCTTTGACTCGGTGAGTTTCGCGGCATTCCGAATTCGATGCCCCGTTTTTCGAAATTCAGTTGCCTTTGAATTTCGGGTGATCCCTCTTGAGCATGTATGCTTCCGCTACTTGTTCTACATCAGACTTTTTCCGCAAAGGGCGAAACGCTTTGACTCGGTGAGTTTCGCGGCATTCCGTCTTCGATGCCCCGGTTGCCGAAATTCAGTTGCCTTTGAATTTCGGGTGATCCCTCTTGAGCATGTATGCTGCCGCTACTTGTTCTACATCAGGCTTCTTCCGCAAACGGCGAAACGCTTTGACTCGGTAAGTTTCGCGGCATTCCGACTTCGATGCCCGGGTTGCCGAAATTCAGTTGCCTTTGAATTTCGGGTATTCCTCTTCAACATGTGTGCTTCCGCAACTTGTTCTACATCAGGCTTCTTCTGCAAACGGCGAAACGTTTTGACTCGGTGAGTTTCGCGGCATTCCGACTTCGATGCCTCGGTTGCCGAAATTCATTTGCCTTTGAATTTCGGGTGATCCCTCTTGAGCATGTATGCTTCCTGCACTTATTCTACATCAGACTTCTTCCGCAAACGGCGAAACGCTTTGACTCGGTGAGTTTCCCGGCATTCCGACTTCGATGCCCCGTTTGCCAAAATACAGTTGCCTATGAATTTCGGGTGATCCCTCTTAAGCATGTGCGCTTCCGCTACTTGTTATACATTAGGCTTCTTCCGCAAACGGCGAAACGCTTTGACTCGGTGAGTTTCGCGGCATTCCGACTTCGATGCCCCGGTTGCTGAAATTCAGTTGCCTTTGAATTTCGGGTGATCCCTCTTGAGCATGTATGCTTCCGGTACTTGTTCTACATCAGGCTTCTTCCGCAAACGGCAAAATGCTTTGACTCAGTGAGTTTCACGGCATTCCGAATTCGATGCCCCGTTTTCCGAAATTCAGTTGCCTTTGAATTTCGAGTGATCCCTCTTGAGCATGTATGCTTCCGCTACTTCTTCTACATCAGACTTTTTCCGCAAAGGGAGAAACGCTTTGACTAGGTGAGTTTCGCGGCATTCCGTCTTCGATGCCATGGTTGCCGAAATTCAGTTGCCTTTGAATTTCGGGTGATCCCTCTTGAGCATGTATGCTGCCGCTACTTGTTCTACATCAGGCTTCTTCCGCAAACGGCGAAACGCTTTGACTCGGTAAGTTTCGCGGCATTCCGACTTCGATGCCCGGGTTGCCGAAATTCAGTTGCCTTTGAATTTCGGGTATTCCTCTTGAGCATGTGTGCTTCCGCAACTTGTTCTACATCAGGCTTCTTCTGCAAACGGCGAAACGTTTTGACTTGGTGAGTTTCGCGGCATTCCGACTTCGATGCCCCGCTTGCCGAAATTCAGTTGCCTTTGAATTTCGGGTGATCCATCTTGGGCATGTATGCTGCCGCTACTTGTTCTACATTAGGCTTCTTCCGCAAACGGCGAAACGCTTTGACTCAGTGAGTTTCGCGGCATTCCGACTTCGATGCCCGGGTTGCCGAAATTCAGTTGCCTTTGAATTTCGGGTGATCCCTCTTGAGCATGTATGCTTCCGCTACTTGTTCTACATCAGGCTTCTTCCGCAAAAGGCGAAACGCTTTGACTCGGTGAGCTTCGCGGCATTCCAACTTCGTTGCCCCGGTTGCCGAAATTCAGTTGCATTTGAATTGCGGGTGATCCCTCTTGAGAATGTATGCTTCCGCTACTTGTTCTACATCAGACTTCTTCCGCAAACAGCGAAACGCTTTGACTCGGTGAGTTTCGCGGCATTCCGACTTCGATTCCCCGGTTGCCGAAATTCAGTTGCCTTTGAATTTCGGGTGATCCCTCTTGAGCATGTATGCTTCCGCTACTTGTTCTACATCAGACTTCTTCCCAAAACGGCGAAACGCTTTGACTCGATGAGTTTCGCGGCATTCCGACTTCGATGCCCTGTTTGCCGAAATTCAGTTGCCTTTGTATTTGGGGTGATCCCTCTTGAGCATGTATGCTTCCGCTACTTTTTCTACATCAGATTTCTTCCGCAAACGGCGAAATGCTTTGACTCGGTGAGTTTCGCGTCATTCCGACTTCGATGCCCTGGTTGCCGAAATTCAGTTGCCTTTGAATTTCGGGTATTCCCTCTTGAGCATGTGTGCTTCCGCTACTTGTTCTACATCAGACTTCTTCCACAAATGGCGAAACGCTTTTACTTAGTGAGTTTCGAGGCATTCCGACTTCGATGCCCAGGTTACCAAAATTCAGTTGCCTTTGAATTTCGGGTGATCCCTCTTGAGCATGTATGCTTCCGCTACTTGTTCTACATCAGACTTCTTCCGCAAACGGCGAAACGTTTTGACTCGGTGAGTTTCGCGGCATTCCGACTTCGATGCCCCGTTTGCCAAAATTCAGTTGCCTATGAATTTCGAGTGATCCCTCTTAAGCATGTGCGCTTCCGCTACTTGTTCTACATTAGGCTTCTTCCGCAAACGGCGAAACGCTTTGACTCGGTGAGTTTCGCGGCATTCCGACTTCGATGCCCCGGTTGCTGAAATTCAGTTGCCTTTGAATTTCGGGTGATCCCTCTTGACCATGTATGCTTCCGGTACTTGTTCTACATCAGGCTTCTTCCGCAAACGGCAAAACGCTTTGACTCGGTGAGTTTCGCGGCATTCCGAATTCGATGCCCCGTTTTCGGAAATTCAGTTGCCTTTGAATTTCGGGTGATCCCTCTTGAGCATGTATGCTTCCGCTACTTGATCTACATCAGTCTTTTTCCGCAAAGGGCGAAACGCTTTGACTCGGTGAGTTTCGCGGCATTCCGTCTTCGATGCCCCGGTTGCCGAAATTCAGTTGCCTTTGAATTTCGGGTGATCCCTCTTGAGCATGTATGCTGCCGCTACTTGTTCTACATCAGGCTTCTTCCGCAAACGGCGAAACGCTTTGACTCGGTAAGTTTCGCGGCATTCCGACTTCGATGCCCGGGTTGCCGAAATTCAGTTGCCTTTGAATTTCGGGTATTCCTCTTCAGCATGTGTGCTTCCGCAACTTGTTCTACATCAGGCTTCTTCTGCAAACGGCGAAACGTTTTGACTCGGTGAGTTTCGCGGCATTCCGACTTCGATGCCCCGGTTGCCGAAATTCAGTTGCCTTTGAATTTCGGGTGATCCATCTTGGGCATGTATGCTGCCGCTACTTGTTCTACATTAGGCTTCTTCCGCAAACGGCGAAACGCTTTGACTCGGTGAGTTTCGCGGCATTCCGACTTCGATTCCCCGTTTGCCAAAATTCAGTTGCCTATGAATTTCGTGTGATCCCTCTTAAGCATGTGCGCTTCCGCTACTTGTTCTACATTAGGCTTCTTCCGCAAACGGCGAAACGCTTTGACTCGATGAGTTTCGCGGCATTCCGACTTCGATGCCCCGGTTGCTGAAATTCAGTTGCCTTTGAATTTCGGGTGATCCCTCTTGAGCATGTATGCTTCCGGTACTTGTTCTACATCAGGCTTCTTCCGCAAACGGCAAAACGCTTTGACTCGGTGAGTTTCGCGGCATTCCGAATTCGATGCCCCGTTTTCCGAAATTCAGTTGCCTTTGAATTTCGGGTGATCCCTCTTGAGCATGTATGCTTCCGCTACTTGTTCTACATCAGACTTTTTCCGCAAAGGGCGAAACGCTTTGACTCGGTGAGTTTCGCGGCATTCCGTCTTCGATGCCCCGGTTGCCGAAATTCAGTTGCCTTTGAATTTCGGGTGATCCCTCTTGAGCATGTGTGCTTCCGCAACTTGTTCTACATCAGGCTTCTTCTGCAAACGGCGAAACGCTTTGACTCGGTGAGTTTCGCGGCATTCCGACTTCGATGCCGCGGTTGCCGAAATTCAGTTGCCTTTGAATTTCAGGTGATCCCTCTTGAGCATGTATGCTTCCGCTACTTGTTCTACATCAGACTTCTTCCGCAAACAGCTAAACGCTTTGACTCGGTGAGATTTGCGGCATTCCGACTTCGATTCCCCGGTTGCCGAAATTCAGTTGCCTTTGAATTTCGGGTGATCCCTCTTGAGCATGTATGCTTCTGCTACTTGTTCTACATCAGACTTCTTCCGCAAAAGGCGAAACGCTTTGACTCGGTGAGCTTCGCATCATTCCGACTTCGATGCCCCGGTTTCCGAAATTCAGTTGCTTTTGAATTTCGGGTATTCCCTCTTGAGCATGTGTGCTTCCGCTACTTGTTCTACATCAGACTTCTTCCACAAATGGCGAAACGCTTTTACTCGGTGAGTTTCGAGGCATTCCGACTTCGATGCCCCGGTTGCCGAAATTCAGTTGCCTTTGAATTTCGGGTGATCCCTCTTGAGCATGTATGCTTCTGCTACTTGTTCTACATCAGACTTCTTCCGCAAACGGCGAAACGCTTTGACTCGGTGAGTTTCGCGGCATTCCATCTTCGATTCCCCGTTTGCCGAAATTCAGTTGCCTTTGAATTTCGGGTGATCCCTCTTGAGCATGTATGCTTCCGCTACTTGTTCTACATCAGACTTCTTCCGCAAACGGTGAAACGCTTTGACTCGGTGAGTTTCGCGGCATTCCGCCTTCGATGCCCCGTTTACCGAAATTCAGTTGCCTTTGAATTTCGGGTGATCCCTACACCAAGAAGTCAATTTCTTTGAGCTGAGAAAGGTTAAAAATAAATTCTGGGAGCATGAGACTAATAGCACCCGAACAAGATATATGAAAAAATCTATGGTTGCACACTTATCATGAAATCAATTTAATTAAGGATATGTTTGTTTTGTATAAAATATTTTATGGAAAATATTTGTTTATATATTTTTGTGTTTATTTTATGAGAAATATTTTAAAAAAAAAAATCATTTTTGTTTTCCATGAAATAATTTAGAGGAAAATTAATCAATGCAAAATATTTGACAATCAATCTTTAAACTTGGTTCACTTACCAAAAAATATTTTTAACTCGTGAAGTTTTGTAAAATATTTTATAAATAATAATATATTTATAATATAATTCAATTATTTCAATCATCACTTTCATTTCGTTGTTACCATAGTCATCTCATCACCACTTTTTTTTCACTACCATTATAATAACTTCACCATTGCCTCTTTCATCATCATCATCATCATTTCATAACACCACTTAATTATTATAATGTCATTGTCATCACCGTCATTGCCACCTCACTACTGTCATCTAATCACAACCACCTTTTTTTTTTTACTAACATCACCATTATCACATCATTACCCACACCATTATCATTGATTAATATTTATATATTTCAAACCAAATAATATTGAAAAATATTTTATATGTATAAAATATTTTACATCCATAAAGTATATTACGCAAAACAAACGGATCTAAGACAAAATATTATTATATTTGTAGGGGAAGGGATAATGTATGAGGTTGATACAATCACTTATAATCACTGGCTAGATTCAAGTGCTATATATCGGTGACATTTTATCTAGTTAAACAATTCCTTAATTTAGATTCAAAGGATGAACATGAACTCAGTTCATGCAAGCATGTTAGAGCATGAGGTTGCCACCATTATTGAACCAAACGACTGATGGTGATTTTCAAGTCACGATAGCGCATCAAGCATCAAAATGTTTCAGCAGGGAATCTTCCAAGTAAGAGTAAGAGAATCTTACAAGGTGCAGTTCGAAGTAGATGTTCTGGTCATTTAATGATCCATTGGTTATTGCAGAAGCAAAGGCACCTGTTATGACAAAGCCTCGCAGCATTAATTCCATATCCATTTGGAATGTTGGCTGAGGGTTTTGTTACCTAGAAGAAAGGTTCAAAATGCCATTACAACTCCACTTGTACTGTCTGTGTTCCCACACTTTTGGTGAATGGCATTGATCTGAAGGTGACAGAAATCTCTATTAATTCCATTGCTATATTACAGTGGTTCCACAGTTGTCGACGTGGAAGCAACTCCTTTTGTTTTCTCCTCCAGACATAATAACTTCATTGCAAGGGTTTGTGATAACTTTACCTTAATGACCCACAAGAATCTCTACTCGAATATTGTTGGTGGATGCATGTCATTTTGTGACACAGAGGGAGGTGATGGCCTTAATATGCCAGCAGGAAATTAGACGAATACTTGTCATCATGCCTATAACATGAGAGATAGGCCATGTTCCATATCAGTGCCAAAACCAGTGCTAGATTGGGGGCAAAGAGATCAATCAAGGCTTCTTTTAGGAGTTTATTCAAAACTCTATATATATATCGTGTGTGCGTGTGTGAAAATGACAGCAATAAATGGTTCTGAATAATTGCATGGACATTTTCGTAATGTGCTGCTTTCTTTACCTTTATTTAAGAACTTGATGAACCTGCTACCTTCGGTACATTCCAAAGAACAGCTCTTGCAATTTCTTAATATTCTCCTGCCGGCTACACCTACAATCCTGTTCTCTCGATAGTTTTTCATCACTCAGAACACAGAGCACAGGTACAGTTATTTGCACAATATCATCATCACAATTCGCACATATGCACTCCTGCCATGTATTCATGGCCACGTTGAATCATTCAACTTCGTTTTCTTTTCTTGGAAAACCTCATTTATCATACTATGCATCAGAAATACATGATTGAATCATTCCATTACATTCCCCTTGAAAAATATAGAGAACTATATCTGTTTTCTTTTATTCTCTCACAATTTGAGAGAGAGAGCTGGAATTAAAATATCTATTAAAGGTTCGTATCGATATACATGCAGGTTGTTTGGAGGGGTTTGGAGCTCGAAGAAGAATGTGGAAACTCAAGCTTTCAGAAGGCAATGATCCATGGCTTAAAAGTGTGAATAATCATGTTGGTAGACAATTTTGGGAGTTTGATCCTCATCTCGGAACTCTAGAAGAGCGAGCTCAAGTTGAAAATTATCGAAACGAGTTTACGAAAAACCGTTTCCTAACGAAACACAGTTCTGATCTTCTAATGAGATTTCAGGTGACATATATTCAACCAATTAATTAAATACGATTAGATTTTGTATCCACTGGATGCTCAATTACCTTGTTTTCAGCTTCTTTTACAATTCTACACAAGCTTGTCTCATGTTCAAACTATTGTAAAAGTTTGCGAGGGAAAATCCATGTGAGATGAAGCTGCCTGTGGCGAAAGTAAGAAGTGAAGAAGAAATGACAAAGGAAGTGGTGGATACCACATTGAGAAGAAGCTTGAGATTCTATTCAACTCTACAGGCGGAGGATGGATTCTGGCCTGGTGATTATGGTGGCCCTATGTTTCTTCTACCAGGCTTGGTAGGTTCTTCTTCATCATCCACTCATCTCTGTAAAAATCTTCTTCTTCTTTTTTTTCTCGCAGAGGATAAACTCGAACACAAATAGAATAAGCAATATTTAATATATCAAAATTTAAAATATAAAAAAACCTAAAACATTATCAATTTGATACTTTTCAAGCTAAAAGCATATTGCAACACAAACAAACAATCACTTAGCCAACTTGAAACATGTTTTAGGGATAAGAGAAAACTAAATTAATATTTTGAAAACATTAAGTAAACTTAAACAACAACCACACCTTTTTAATTAATTAGAACAAAATCAACATTACCTATCATGAATCATGAATTCATAATTAAAGAAAATATTAATGACAAAGACCTAATTAATAATTTATTGAAACTCGATATAACGGTGATGTTTCAACATCCATATATATATAGTGTTGATGGCCATCCAAATTATTATTATATATATTTTCAATTTTGTTAAAGTATTTTAGTGGTCCCGAATGCCACTGGAAAATAATATCAATATTGTTAATTTTAACACCATGCATGTGTAATATTGATAACCATCGAAATTATTAAATTATTAAATTCTCAATTCTAATTGGAATTTAATTAGGGTTCCTATAAGCAATTAGCCAGCATCATAGTAACAATCAATCAATCTATTGATGATGTCATGTGTTTATGAATGTATATATGTGTACAGGTGATTTGTTTATATGTGACGGGTGCCTTGAATACAATTCTGTGACAGGTTGATTGTTTCTAACTGTCTTTCCCAGTAACTGTTTTCTGTTGTAATGTTCCCAACCGTTTTCTGTTGCAACAGTTTCTGTTAGCAACTGTCATGCTAACAGAAACATGCACGTGGTAATATTCAATGTTCATCCTGTTTTCTGTTAGGATTACAAGGCTATATATAGCCAAGCTCATTCGAAGCTCATCAATAAGAAGAGACAGGGGATTTACAGAATTCTTTAATTTGTTTGTTCATAAAGAATTCTTTGTCAATTGGTATCAGAGCCGCAGCTTTGAACCATCCCAAACACAGAGTGATGTCTAGCGAAGGAAATTTTGTGCAGCCTTCAATTCCTCGGTTTGATGGTCACTATGACCATTGGAGCATGCTCATGGAAAATTTCTTGCGTTCAAAGGAATTCTGGGGGCTGGTAGAGACTGGTTATGATGAACCAAACAATGGATATGCACAAACTGACGCACAAAGGAAGAAGATGGATGATTTGAAACTGAAGGATCTCAAAGTGAAGAACTATCTCTTCCAAGCACTAGACCGCACAGTTCTTGATACAATCCTAAAGAAGGATACTGCCAAAGACATTTGGGATGCCATGAAGAAAAGATTTGAAGGAAACGAAAGAGTCAAGAAGTCTCATCTTCAAGGACTACGAAGAGAATTTGAAACCTTGGAGATGAAACTCAACGAAGGGGTGACAGAATACTTCTCTAGAGTCATGACAGTTGCTAACAGAATGAGAGTCTATGGAGAAGAGATGAAGGATGTGAAGATTGTAGAGAAAATTCTTCGCACCTTAACAGAAAAATTTAATTACATTGTCTGCAGCATAGAGGAGTCAAAAGACATTGACAATCTTTCTGTGGATGAACTCCAAAGCTCATTAATTGTGCATGAGCAGAAGTTTAGAAAGAATCATGGTGAAGAACAAGTTTTAAAGGTTTCTCTAGAAGAAGCTAAAGGCAGAGGACGAGGCAGATATGTTTACAGGGGAAGAGGAAGAGGGAGGGGCAGCAGTAGCAACAGCTTCAACAAAGCTACAGTCGAATGCTATCGGTGCCACAGACTGGGTCATTTCCAGTTTGAATGCCCTTCCTGGAACAAAGAAGCTAACTATGTCAAGGACATTGCTGGAGAAGAGGAGATGTTGCTAATGTCCTATGTAGAAGAAAACAAAGCTAAAGGAAGAGATGCATGGTTCCTTGATTCAGGTTGCTCAAACCACATGTGTGGAGATAGATCCATGTTCAATTGGCTTGATGAAAGCTTTCGACAACTGGTAAGATTAGGAAACAACACCAGAATGAATGTGATGGGCAAAGGAAGTGTGAAGCTGCACTTGAGTGAAATTACTCTCACTGTGACTGAAGTTTACTATGTGCCAGAACTCAAGAACAACCTCCTGAGCGTGGGGCAATTTCAGGAGAAGGACTTAGAAATTCTTATCAAGGGAGGGGTATGCAAAATTTACCATCCACATAAAGGCTTGATCATGAAGACAAATATGAGTGCCAACCGAATGTTTATTCTGTTAGCACAATCACAAGAATCATCACAGCAACAACAAAAGGAGTGTCTGCTTACAAGTTCTCAAAACCAGCAAGATCTGTCACGCCTTTGGCATCACAGATATGGACATCTAAGCTATAAAGGCTTAAAAACCTTGCAGAGCAAGAATATGGTACGTGGCCTTCCTACACTCACTGTCCTAGAGGAACTATGCACAGACTGCATCACAGGGAAGCATCACCGAGATCCTATACCAAAGAAGAGCTCTTGGAGAGCAAGCCAAGTTTTAGGCCTCATTCATGCAGACATCTGCAGACCAATTACCCCTATGTCATATGGCAACAAGAGATACACATTGTGCTTCATAGATGACTACAGCAGAAAGTCATGGATGTATTTCCTGCTGGAAAAATCAGAAGCACTAAGCCATTTCAAGTGTTTTAAGAAGAAGGTGGAGATTGAAACCGGCCTGCCTATCAAGTGTCTTCGAACAGATAGAGGAGGTGAATTCACCTCACTTGAATTCAACAGCTTCTGTGAACAAAGTGGAATCAAGCGACAACTAACGACTGCCTACACTCCCCAGCAAAACGGTGTAGCTGAACGCAAGAATAGAACAATAATGAACATGGTTCGTGCAATGCTATATGAGAAAAAGGTTCCAAGAGTGCTGTGGGCAGAAGCAGTAAACTGGAGCAACCATGTGCTGAATAGATGTCCAACCTTGATGGTAAAGAATATCACACCAGCAGAAGCATGGAATGGAATCAAGCCTTCTGTTGAACACTTTCGTGTCTTCGGGTGCATAGCACATGTTCATGTGCCGGAGGTACAAAGAACGAAACTTGATAACAGAAGCCTTAAATGCATATTTCTGGGTGTTAGTGAGGAATTCAAGGGCTACAGGCTGTTCAACCCAATTACAAAGAAGGTAATAGTAAGTAGAGATGTGATATTTGAGGAGGAAAAACAATGGGACTGGGATGAGTTATCTGAAACACAGATCCTTGTGGACTTTGAATGGGGAGATAATGATGGAGAAGGCACAACTGGAATAAATGACAATAACTGCAGTGAGGATCAGGATAGTAGTGAGGATAATGATAGAGAAGAATACACTGATGTATCCACTGCCAATCAAAATAATAAGGATAATGAAGGAGGTATGAGGATGAGACAAGCTCCTGCATGGATGAAGGATTATGTTACTGGTGAAAGCATCGGTTCCTCTGAAGGAGAAGACTTGGCTTTGTTAATGTCAAGTGATCCACTGCATTATGAAGAAGCAGTCACAGATGCAAACTGGAGATTAGCTATGGACAATGAAATCAAATCCATAGAGAAGAATAAGACGTGGACATTGGTCACACTGCCTCTTGAAGTCAAGAGAATTGGAGTGAAATGGATTTATAAATCCAAGTATAACGAGCATGGAGAGCTTGAGAAGCGCAAAGCACGTCTGGTGGCCAAAGGGTATACCCAAAAACATGGAATTGATTACACAGAAGTGTATGCTCCGGTGGCAAGGATTGAAACTGTGAGAATGATAGTAGCTCTAGCAGCCCAACAAAGCTGGAATATTTTTCAGATGGATGTGAAGTCAGCCTTCCTTCATGGTGAACTCAATGAAGATGTATATGTTGAACAACCAAAGGGCTATGAGATCAAAGGAAGTGAAGACAAAGTTTACAAACTACATAAGGCACTCTATGGCCTAAAACAAGCTCCACGAGCTTGGTTCAGCCGCATGGAGAACTACTTTGTCAGTGAAGGTTTCTGCAAATGTCCAAATGAGCAGACACTCTTCACCAAACGGAGCAGAGAAGGTAAAATACTTGTTGCTAGCGTCTATGTTGATGATCTAATATACACTGGTGATGATGAAGAAATGATGATGAGCTTCAAGTGTTCAATGATGAAAGTGTTTGAAATGACTGACTTGGGAAAAATGAAGTTCTTTCTGGGCATAGAAGTATTGCAACAAGATGATGGTATCTTCATCTGCCAGAGGAAGTATGCATTGGAAATTCTGAAACGTTTTGGAATGATAGAAAGCTGTGAAGTTAAGAGCCCGATGGTTCCTGGATCAAAGCTGAGCAAGGATATAAATGGAGCTGCTATTGATGAATCACTTTACAAACAAATCATAGGAAGCCTTATGTACCTCACTTCAACTCGTCCAGACTTGGTTTACAGTGTAAGCTTGATTAGTAGATATATGGCTAGACCTACAGAATTACATCTACAAGCTGCCAAGAGGATATTAAGGTATCTAAAGGGTACATTTGATTATGGAGTTATGTACAAAAGGATGAGCACGAATGACTTGATTGCCTACACCGATAGTGACTATGCTGGTGACTTGAATGATCGAAAGAGCACCTCAGGTTACGTCTTCTTACTGAGCTCAGGGGCAGTGTCTTGGCTCTCAAAGAAACAACCAATTGTTACATTGTCAACCACAGAGGCAGAATTTGTGGCAGCCGCAGGATGTGCAAGTCAAGTGGTATGGATGAGGAGAGTACTGGATCAACTGGGACATCGTCAGGGAAGGAGCACCATAGTCATGTGTGATAATAGCTCCACTATTAAACTGTCAAAGAACCCAGTCATGCATGGGAGAAGCAAGCATATTGATGTTCGCTTTCATTTCTTAAGAGAACTTGCCAACGATGGTGTCATTGAATTACTGCATTGTGGATCAGAAGACCAAATTGCAGATGTGATGACGAAACCATTGAAATTGGATTCCTTTCAGAAGTTCAGAAGACTGATGGGAATGTGCAGAGCTTCTGAGTTAAGCTAACTGTGCATCACAGTTAGTTTAAGGGAAGGATTGACAGGTTGATTGTTTCTAACTGTCTTTCCCAGTAACTGTTTTCTGTTGTAATGTTCCCAACCATTTTCTGTTGCAACAGTTTCTGTTAGCAACTGTCATGCTAACAGAAACATGCACGTGGTAATATTCAATGTTCATCCTGTTTTCTGTTAGGATTACAAGGCTATATATAGCCAAGCTCATTCGAAGCTCATCAATAAGAAGAGACAGGGGATTTACAGAATTCTTTAATTTGTTTGTTCATAAAGAATTCTTTGTCATTCTGCATAATCAGCATCGACGAGAGATATGTCGTTATCTCTATAACCATCAGGTATCTATCTCCTCCTTCTCCTCTTTTTATTATTGTTATACTGCTTTAGTGTCATATATATTTATATATAATAAAACAATGAATATTATTATTCACTTCTAGCTAATTGATACAATGATTGATAATTTAATAATAATTAATAAACTTGAAGATGAATCTATAAACATGTGAATTGGCTCGAACATGCGTACCGCATCAATTATAAGAAATTAAATGAAAATATTGTTAAGTAGAACTATGAATAAATACGTAGTAATATTAATGTATTTTTTCTGGTGAAAGATAGACATGTCAGCTATGGTTTCTTGAAATTAAATATGTTTTGTATTTTTATTAATTTTTAATTATCAATACATATTAAGTATAGATCGAATAATATTAGTGTAATATCTTTTATTCAAAACTTATTATTCTTGAAGTAGTTTTTGTGATTGTCTGCCAAAGCATTTCATCTTTGTCTGCTTCTTTTGTGTTAATGTTACATGCGTGATTTCTCATTAATATTCTCTCACAAATCACAAAAAACTAGAAGAGTGAAAATGCTTAATATTTAGTAGTTGTATTTGATCTTCGTTGATAATTGGGGACAGAATGTAGATGGAGGGTGGGGATTGCATATAGAAGGTTCGAGCACAATGTTTTGCACAGTTCTCTCTTATGTCACCCTCAGATTGCTCGGGGAGGAAATGGACGGCGGGGATGGTAGCATGGAGAGAGCTAGGAAATGGGTTCTTGACCATGGCGGAGCTACTCACATTCCATCATGGGGAAAGATGTGGCTTTCAGTAAGAATTCCATGCAGTTGTTCTCTTTGATTAGCAAGGATTATAAATATTTATCACTTTGTCTGTGTGTTAACATGCCTCAATAAATAAAATCAGTAGGTGCTTGGAGTATATGAATGGAGTGGGAACAATCCATTGCTGCCGGAGTTATGGCTTCTTCCTTACCTCTTTCCGGCACACCCAGGTTCCGGCCTTTTTATGCTTTGTGTAAAACAATTATCACCGATATAAGATTTCTTTTAATTATTAAAATTAATAGGAGCTAATTAAATAGGCTATTCTAAACACCCACCATGGCATTTTGCGTCCATAACACATTCACTCATTACTTCATGTTAGCTATGCTGGCTATTTGGTCGGATTGGATAAATTTATTGATAAAACGAAAAAAAACATGAGTTTAAAAAAAGTAAAAAAAAGAGTCAAGCAAATCTGAATAAACCAGTTCTTAAACTTGAGTTAATCTTTAAAACTCGAAACTCGTGAAATTTTAAACTTGAGTTTCATTGAGAAGCTCAACTCTCAATAAATTTAATGTTGAAGGATGAAATTGAGAAAAAAAATCAACTAAAAAAAATCTCTAAAGTTAAGAAAAATAGCAATCAAAAGAATAAGAATTAAATCCGATAAAGAAAAATACTTAAGAAGGATAAAATTCTAAAAAAAATCAATTTAAAAATTATCTTAAATAAAAAAACAACAATCAAAAGAATAATGACCAAACTTAAATAAAAAACTGGAAGGGGATGAAATTGAAAAAGAATTTTAATTTTATAAGTTATTCAAAATAAAAAAAATAGTAATAAAAAGAATAGAAACTGAATATTTAGAAATAACAAATTAAAAAGTTGCTCTGAAATTTTTAAAAAATAAATGTTATAATTGAGGAGAAGGGAAAGAAAAGAAAAAACCACTAGTACTGAATCAAATAGCCATTAGCTACAAGTGTCATTTTATATTGAAAGGGATGCTCTGACAAATTAAACACTATTATAAAAGATAATGTTTGGTCACTAGATGATCATGCCGCTCAAATGATGGTTGAGCATTGCACACATCATTAATTTGTTTTAATAATATTTATATTTATGATTTTATAAAATTACAAGCGTTAGATTTTATTTTTATTTTTTGGTTAATATGCACCCACATATTTAAGTAGGTTTCTCCATCTAATTTTTCGTTGAAGTTAACAGTCAACTATCAAACTTTGATCATAAATTAACCAATCAGCATTTCCTCTGCATCCCTTTTCAGCTATTAATTTAGACTTTAACAGAATTAGAGGAAGTCACGAAACAAATCTAAAATATCAAGGACCCGATTGCTCTTTTCAAAACCACAAGGTTCAATGTGACTGAATCATCAAACAATAGGGACCTCAACACTAAGAAACCCAATCTAACTTCTTATTTCTTTTTATTTTAAATGATTAGGTTAACTCATGTTACTTACCCAACTCCTGACTTAGGTCTCGTCATGCACTGCTTGAATTTAATAACTTTGAGAAAAACCTTTTTATGCATGAAATGTACTTGCATATTATTATTAAGATGATAGAAATGAAATTGCAGGAAGGTTATGGTGTCACTCTCGGATGGTATATCTCCCAATGTCATATTTATATGGAAAGAAGTTCGTGTGCTCGACTACCTCCCTTGTTCTATCGATTAGAAGAGAGATTTATACTATTCCCTATCACCAGATTGACTGGGAGCAGACCAGGAATCTCTGTGCCAAGGTATAATCTTTGAAGCATCAAAAAAATCGATTTTGCACTGTTTTTTTTTTTTAATATTTGCTAACATCACAGCATTGTCTCGCAGGAAGACTTGTTCTACCCTCATCCCCTTTTGCAAGACATTGTATGGGCTTGCATTCACAAAGCTGTGGAGCCTCTCCTTACAAGATGGCCATTCTCTAAGCTTAGACAAAGGGCTCTAGACTCTGTAATGCAACGTGTCCATTATGAGGATGAAACGACTCAATATGTTTGCCTTGGACCAGTAAACAAGGTATGCTAATGGTGCTTCTTGTTTTTGATAGTAAGAACAAGTAATTTCTCATCATTCTCGTGGTGTTATAAGCCATTTTAGAGCTGCAGGAAGGTGCGGATCGGATACAGATGGATTCATGAGTAAGCAGTACTGACATGCAAGCTAATGCATTTCTTGTGTAATCTCAATTTAGCATTACTGATAGAAAAAAGAAAGAAGAAACATGACTTTTGATGCTAATGTTTGAGATTTTAAAAGTTTGAGACTGTTCGCACAACTTGTTGTCGATGGAGAGCAGGTATTAAACATGCTTTGCTGTTGGGTGGAGGATCCAAATTCAGAAGCATACAAGTGCCACCTCGCCAGAATTAAAGATTATTTGTGGGTAGCAGAGGATGGCATGAAAATGCAGGTACCTTAATATCAACGTTAATTTGAATATATAAATATATTTTTTTAGGTTAATATGTAGAATTTGGCTCAACGGTATGTGCTGTTACTCCTTGCTCTAATGATCTTGTTTCTATAGAACATGATGTTTTGAATTTTCCCATTTTTCCCAGTGAAAACTATTAGATTCACGCAGCTACCTAGTTAACATAATGTTTTGATTGACACCCTTTTTGTCAAATTCGTTCAATTTTCCCGTTAAGGGTTAATTTCACTATAATAATTCTATCATTTTATAAATTTTGATATCAAGATAATATTTTGATATTTTACAAGGCCGAGTTGACTGGATATGATGCTATGTTCTCTGCTTCACTGTATTCATGAAACCTTGTCATTCTTGAGAAATATATATGAGGTACTAACTTGGGTGTCAAATCTTGTTAACAGGGCTATAATGGTTCTCAATTTTGGGATGTTTCATTTGCTGTTCAAGCAATCCTTGCTACCAATTTTGCTGATGAATTTGCTCCAATGCTTAAGAAAGCACACAATTTCATAAAAAACACACAGGTACCACTAATCCAAGATTCTTGTGTCAATTAACCAAGCAAATCGCTTCTGCGGCTTAATTATCCTATAACATTGGATTTCTTTAATTTAAATCCATTTTGGTGTGAAGGTGAGGACAAACAGCTCTGATGATTTTAACGATTGGTATCGGCACATTTCTAAGGGAGCATGGCCGTTCTCCACCCCCGACAACGGTTGGCCAGCATCCGATTGTACTGCAGAGGGCTTAAAGGCAAGTAATGTTTTGAGTTGATCCATAAAGAAAGATTACATTTCCTGTTAAAATCCTAAAACAACTTAAGACAAGGAAATAGGACCTAAGAACTCAAATTAGAAATCATCAACAATTAATTTCAAGAGTATTATTAATCATTTGAAATTAAATTATATGTTCTTCGTATCCCGGCTTGAATTTATGAACAAAATGGTTTGCAGGCAGGAATCTTATTATCTCGGTTGCCATCAGATATGGTGGGAGAAGCGATGCCAGCAGATTGGTTCTATGATGCTGTTAACGTGATTTTATCTCTGCAGGTATCACTTTTAGGCTTAATATATATACATTTATATATCCACTTAATATATATACATTTATATATCCAAGCATGAACCACCCATACACGCACAATTATCTGAGGTTGCAGGGATTCTTACCAACATAAATGAGATGTCACCTCACATATAGAGAGGCGGGGAAATCTTGGATATCTGTTTGTTAATGCGTTTGAAATTGAATTTCAAAGTGTTCTTGGACTGATGTCTTTCTAAATCTAAACGCATTTTTACAAAAACATCTGCACTTTATCACCAAACACGCTAAATAAAAGATGAGTACTCTTATTTTATTAAGCAATTAAATCTGCATATTATAAACCTTGTCAATGTACTTTGACATTTCAGAATAAAAATGGAGGTTTTGCATCGTACGAGCTGACAAGATCATACGCATGGTTAGAGGTAAAGCATTGATCTTTCTCTTCCATTTAAATTTACAATGGCTGAATTGTGAATATTCTATAAAAGTTTTAGCGCACTTTTCTTAAATTGCAGATGCTCAATCCAGCTGAAACATTTGGAAACATCATGATTGACTATCAGTAAGATAATAGATTATCGTTGTTCTTACTTAGAATATTCTCTCTGTTACAGCTAGTAGGGTACGACTATGAATGTCTTGGTGACCTTACTTTGGCTCTCGGCTATATATATATATATATGTTTAGGTATGTGGAATGCACATCAGCAGTAATTCAAGGCCTCAAATCCTTCAAGAAATCTTACCCAGGACATCGAAAGGAAGAAATAGAAGCATGTATGGTGAAGGCAATTGACTTCATTGAGCGCACACAACAACCTGATGGTTCATGGTATGTTTTCTGCTTAAAGTTCCTTCTGCACAAATAACTTGTTTTCAAGCTGAGGCCTGGAACCACAAGAAGCTGTAATAACTTTGAAACTCTGTAAAGCAAAAATAGAAAAAAGGGGTCCAGACAATGATTCTAAAGTAGTCTGCTTCACATAGGTATGGATCTTGGGGAGTCTGCTTCACGTATGGAACATGGTTTGGAATAAAGGGGCTTGTAGCTGGTGGAAGGACCTATCAAAACAGCAACAGTATTCAGATAGCCTGCGAGTTCTTGCTATCGAAACAGCTTGTTTCAGGTGGTTGGGGTGAGAGCTATCTTTCAAGTCAAGATAAGGTAACTCCTTTTAACATTTTGTGCTCAAAATTCTTCCATTGTGCAAGCACTCTATTTTTATTTTATCTTCTCTCTTGTTAAGAACTGAACTTGTTAAAATTAAGGTCTTAAGCTGTCATCCATCGATCCCTCGGTACTAAACAATGAAGATCTAATGGTTTCATAACTTATTTTCTGTCATAACTTCCCTTTTATGTGTGAATACATAGGTGTACACAAATTTAGGTGGTGGTAAATCACATCTTGTAAACACTGGATGGGCGATGCTGGCTCTTATTGAAGCTGGACAGGTGAAGAACATGGTTTGAGATCATCTCTTTAATCAGAAAACAACCGTATAGAAGGAAAATCATGGTGAAGTTTAATGTTAACATTCATTGTTGTTACCTTGTGCTGTGCCAGGCCGAAAGAGATCCGAGCCCGTTGCATCGTGCAGCTAAGGTGTTGATTAATTCAGCAATGGAAACTGGAGAGTTCCCACAGCAAGTAAATCTTCTGGTTTTAGTGCCCCATTGTATCATCATCATTAATGGAACTAACATATGCTGACTCCATGTCTTGTAGGAAATCATGGGAGTCTTCAACAAGAACTGTATGATTAGCTACTCTGCCTACAGAAACATCTTCCCTATTTGGGCCCTCGGAGAGTGTTGCAATCGCGTGTTGCTGCAGTAAAAACTGTTGTGTGTAAATGCTGTAAAACAAGCAATAATGAGTGCCATTTTGTGATAACTTTACCTTAATGACCCACAAGAATCTCTACTCGAACATTGTTGGTGGATGCATGCCATTTTGTGACAGAGAGGGAGGTGATGGCCGTAATATGCCTGGTGATCAGTAAAATTAAGGTTCATAATGTAACCTTGTAAGATTTTGATAATAATGTCAGCAGGAAATTAGACGAATAATTGTCATCATGCCTATAACATGAGAGATGGGCCACGTTCCATGAGTGCCAGAACCAGTGCTAGATTGGGGGGAAAGAGATCAACCAAGGGTTCTGTTAGGAGTTTATTCAAAACTCTATATATCAGCTGCACCACCAGCATCTCCTACACTGTTTCCTCTTTGAATAGCAATATTGGAGTCAGGTTCATCGAAAAATAGGACACAGGGTGCAGAATGGCATGCCTTCTCGAAAATCTGTGACTTTGGCTTTACTTTCTCCAAACCACATGGTTAGAAGCTCAGGACCTTTTTTGCTGATGGAATTAGCTTGACATTCATTGGCATTAGCCTTAGCCAGCAATGTTTTGCCACAACAACGAGGCCCGTAGAAAAGAATCCCTTTAGAAGGTGACATGCCAAACTTCTCAGGATGCTCCACTGGATATTGAACAGTCTCTTGAAGCTCCATCCTGGCCTTCTCAAGGCCACCAATATCCATCTAACATTGGGAACAGCTTCCACATTGGTCTCACGTAGAGAAGAAGGATTGCTGTTTCCTAGAGCAATATTGAAGTGCTCATTCGTAACATCCATGGAATTACGAATCTTAGCATCAATGGTGTCATATTCCAAATCAACAATGTCCATCTTTTCCCTAATGTGCATCGTAGAGCAGATTCACAACAACGAGCAGCAAGATCCGCACCAATATATCACAGAGTTCCTTTGGCTACTTTTTCGAAGCCTGTCTTCAGAGAGCTTCATCTGCTTTGTATGGACACGAAGAACCTCAAGGCGACCAGCTTCGTCAGGAACTCCAATGTCTACTTCCTTGTCCACCCTTCCAAACCTTCTCAATGCAAGGTCCAGACTGTTAGGCCTGTTTTTAGCTCCGATGACAATAACTTGGGCGAGCCGAAGGTCCATAAGAGATGATTATAACTTGGTACTTGTAGTTTATCAGAAATAATTAATTAGTTCCTATAGTAATAGAAATATATAATTAAATGGTCCCTTGACTAACGTTGACCATCCTTAATTTAGAAACTTTTGTTCCATCAAATTTCCTCATTTTACCTAATTTTCTTTCCTTTATTCTATTTTTTAAGCAAGAAAAAAAAAATAGAAAAGGAATATGAAATTGAGAAAAACATTGAAGTATAAACAAATTTAAAAATATAGAGAGCTAATATTTATATTCTAAATCAATGAGGATTAATTAATTAGTTTTGTTAAACAAGGGCTAAGTTATAAATTTCTCGTGAAATCTTTTAGAGTCTGCCACCATATATAGGACACTACAGTTTAATAAATTCTTGGAGGAATTCCAGGTTACCTCAACTAAATAGTTTTCAAAAACAGGTACAACTCACTGAGTTGAAGGAAATAGAATCGAAAACCATTAAAGATATACAGAGCTCCTTCGTTTGCAATATTCTGCCGCTTTAAAGTTCAAAAAACAATGACACTGTCCCATCCACCACAACATTTCAAGGGAAAGAAATTAATGGAGCTTGATAACTTTTAGGTTGTGCCAGGACAGCAGATTCACAGTTAAAAACAGCACTGCAACTTACTACAAATTAACCTTTGACTACAAAATTGTGAAAATCTTTAGATAACAATGGCTGATGCTGATGTAGGTAGCACAGTTAAAACTGTGAATTACTGAGGAAAGTGACCATGCATCTAGCACTTTGGAACAATTTATCTACTCTCTGCCAAACTGCACTCTGAGTGTCCAAGAGCCTCCTTGCCTTGTCCTGTAATTTTGAATTGCACCTAATTGTTTCACCATGTATCTGACCAGAATATGCAAGTTGTTAGAAAAAAAGTACTCTTCTCAGAGAATTACCATCAAAAGTTTGAGAGATCTCAAGATACACATATTTTCCGTCTTATCTATTTTCTTTCTTCAGTTTTAGTATAAGACAAGTAGAATAAGCCAATTTAATAGTTCCAGATTCATGCTCTGTGAGTAACAAAGTTATAATCTCTACCCAAAATAAAAGAAAGAGCTAAGAATACTGCCCAAGACATGTGTAGAGAAATGAATAATGATGAATTCATACCTTCAAAAATAATCTTGTGACGGCCTGTACAAACTCAAAATTGTTTCTGCAGGATATTTCGTGAATGAAATAGTCAAGAAGCAGCTCGATTGAAATAAACTCAGGTCTCTTTACAAGTTCTTCCTCATCCTCATCCTCATCTATTATCTGAAACATTCTAAGTTCCATATCCAAATTTGAAGGAGATAAACCTTTGATATATTCAGTGAACGCTGAAACTGCAACAAAAGTACACAATTAAAACATTAGCAGGCTATCCAGTATGCATTAATCATCAAAGAGCTTTCAGTTAGCACATCAATAAGAACAAATGATAGTATAGTGAAATTGTGCAAGGACTAAAATGCTCACAATTTTTCATTTCAGATGAAGACTGAAGAAGCTCCAAAAATTGATTTACTGGAATGCCTAGTTTTCTCTTATCACTCTCTGCTTTGTCAGGTTTGGTATCCTCCCCATCCACAGGCTCACTGGGTTTAAATAATATTTCTCCAGAAAGAGATGGAACTGAAGGCAAGAAGAAAGGAGCCTTCTCAGGTTTCTTTGGAGGCTCAATTGGTTTATTGCGCACCTGTGGATCATTGATTAAGAGGGAGAAATCAAATTAAAAGAAAACAAAAAAGATTATTAAGTTGCAAACCAAATGTGCAGAGAAGATTAGATGAAAATAAAATTGGGCGGGGGGGTGGAGAAACCTTTATAATGTCTAAGTTGATCAAACTCTGCCATTGGCTTTTAGGCAACAGTGAGAGAGTAACAAGATCTGGAATTTGCTGACTGAAAGCCGGAAAAGTTGAAACTTCATTTGAGACTGACTGGTTCACAATAGGCTTGTCAGCGTCCTCATTCTCAACATTTGAACCTTCAACTGAAGATAGAGATGGCAACTTTACGCTCACAACTTCTTTCCCACTTGCATAAGAATCAATATTTGAAGCTCCAGAGAACATTGACTGATTAACCCTGAAATGTTAGCAACTATTAGCCTCAATGAAAGGTTTGCAAGGTAAACTACATTGCAGCTTAACACTTTAGAGATCTCACTTAAATATTCTATTGCTATTTATTTAAATACAAAAGGGCATCATCGTGTTTTTGCAAATTGTAATTATCCTTCAATCAGTTTCCTCAACACCATACTTTCAGAACAAAATCCATATAGAAAACCTTAGAGCCTTAAATAGTCTAGTATCCAAACTTATTGCTAGAGTCTATATGTGATCAAACCACAAAACCAATGTGAGACATACAATCAAGAACGTACCATAAGTAGACCCCATTTTGATCAACATGGGTAGTTGCCAGCACATCCATATTTGGTGACAAAGACAATGCTGTGATAGAAACATCAACATGCACTGCATCTATTTGTCTTGCTAAGATGACATCCCAAATTCTAAGGGTCCCATCCATACTGGATGACAAAAGCCATTTCCCATCCTCACTGAAACATAAATCTGTAATACGGTCTGTATGACCTTCAAATTTACGAACCATTCTCAGTGCCACAGCATCAAACAAACAGATAACAAAATCATCTGCCACAGTAGCCAACAGACCTGAAAAAGTCAAGCCAAATTCATTAGAAGATTATCCAAGGAACTGTAAAATAACATGTGCAAGGACGTATATAACTGCAATCTTTCAGGGGTGGGAGATTATTACCGTTAAGTCGATGATAAACAATCTTAACCAGAGAACAACCAACTTCCCATCGGGATTTTAATGCACGTCCCTTGAAATCCCAAACCTGCACAGCCAACCCTTTGAGGAATGAAAAAACTACCAAAACTTAGATGGAACCTAAGAAATGTTCATGTGTATCTTTTCAAGTACTACAAGTCAGGCTATGTTGCAGAATATTTATACTGGCTGCATGATACCTGCAAACATTTACAAGCCACGATGTGCAACAACTATAGACAGGAGATGATAAACATATATGATGATTTCAAATAATGAATAAAAAACATAAAATAGAAGGTTATAAGGAACACTGACCTTTACATCCCCATGATATCCTGCACTTATCATTTGGGTATTTGTGGAATCACAAGCAACTCCAACCACTTCACTCTCATGGGCACAACTTCCTCTCTCTGACACATCCATGTAACTTCCTCGGCTAATTCCTGATTGAAGGTTGAATCGCTCTATCCAGCCACCCGCAGTTCCTAGGATTGCAAAGTTGCCACATGCACTAATGGTGCAGGCCTGATGCAATAATACAGTCAACATCGAAAACCATCAGCTATTCCTAAATGATAAAACATTTCAGACTTGCACTCAATCTTCCATATTCCAATTATGGAAATAATACCACCATTGCTTAAAAAAAAATAATGAACAAGGTTTTTCTGTTTTTTGAAGTTGAAAAAAAAATATTTATCAAAATCATAATGATTTCCTTTACCCTCATACAGGGTTTACATCTTACAAAGTTTAGGTGAAACTATGCCGGTGATCCAGGAAATTTCAATGAAATCACAAGAAGGTGCATCCAACTCATTTTCTAACGGAAGGAAAAGGTCTAATGCATCTCTCTCACACACAAAAAAAAAAAGCCAAATAATGAATTACTCGGTAGATTGAATTTCTAACCTTAACAGGTGTTAGATTTTCTGGGCATGGTCTCAGGATATGCTCCCCAATGACAAAATTTTGAAGCCTCCACACATATGCTTGTGCAGTATCCATATGACAAGTTACCACATTGCACCAATCCCGCTCCCGAATTTCAGCTATAATTGAAATTTCACATTAGGCAACTTGGAAGAATGGACATTATTATGAAAATGTGAAGTATGATAGTAATAATTATGAAAAAACACTTTTTTAAAACGTTTACCACAACATAGATAAAGAGAAAAGATACAAACTGAACTGAAGCAGTGAAGAAAGAAATTTAAAGGAAAGCCATTCAAAATAAAAAATAAAAAATAAAAAAAAGGATAAGTTGAATTAGCACAATCATCTCCACTATAATATAAATAAATAACCAAGTGATCCAGAACATAAATTCTAGAGCAATAAACATCTACATTTAAGTATTAAAAGAACTCTAAGAGCACGTTCATACCACAATCGAAGGCAATGACAGGCTTCAATTTCAGTTCTTCTTCCTGAAAATAGAGTGAATAAGAAATGTAAGTAGCCGATCAGCAGTGTTCTTTATATGCAGTGAAATAGCATTGTGGCAAAAAATGAGAAACTAATCTATAATTGACAAGCAAACAAGTAAAAACCCGAAGAATCATTTTAAACAGACCTGTGTGAGAATGTCATATTAAAATGCATTTAAAAAGATTAAAGAATTTAATGCTTTTACAGGCATAGACCCAACACTTATAGCTGCTAGATATTTTAATCGACCTAACTCTTCATGTGTAAGACCATGAATAATGCAATATCCTTACAAATATATATCCAAGACCAAGAAAGCCAATGAAACAATATTCATAAAATATGCTAGCAACCAAACAGAAATTTAACCACAACATATTTCATTGGGCAAAACTAGATTGAAAAGTACCAACCATTACTCCCAATCATACCTTTACCCGAAGTTTCTTGGCTCGTTTGGATACATGACGCTGAGAGAGCTCTCTACTTTGTTGGTCCTGATAAATGTAAAAGTTGAATAAATGATTAAATAATATTTTCAGGAGAAGGGTCAAAACAGAAATTCAAGAACATAAGCAAACACAATACACCTGGAGAGTGTGGCTCATTCCAATAATAATATTAGACAAACAGAAATAACCTGTAAGCGACAACTCATTATTTGCCCATTCATATGCACAATGGCTGTGTAGTGGGGGTAAGGTTTATGGAGAAGATGGTAGTCATTTTTCACTTCATTTCTTTTACTTAGTCAGCATGTAAAATGTAAGGATTTTAATATGAAAAAAGGTTCTATGGAATTCAATTTTTGCTTGAATAGTGATTTATTGACAGAAACTATAAAGAAATAACTACCAAACAAATATTTTACATAATTATATAAAATGAATATTTTACATATTTTTTCCATTGCTTCCATGTAATCAGATAAAACCTCCTTTCTTCTGTTCAAAGTGCTAACACAGACAACAGAATTTACTCGAACCATATTAGAATGGAAAAAAGGAGTAAACATCTGAGAGCTATGAGCAAAAGTTTCCAATAAGTAACAGAACTTTCACATCTATATATAAAATATCCAAAATGCAGACGAAAATTCAATTCAATATTGGAAAATGCCAAACCTGTAGGACAGAGAAAAGACGAAAGGCACGATCCTGACCAGCAGATAGAATGTGTCTCCCATTTGCATAGAACCTGTATGAATAATTTTTCAGGTCACAAGGATGTCATGCAAAAATGAAGGAAATTTTCACAGGAATTTCAAAAAAAAAAAGCTATGGCATGAGTTAGATATTGCAGGTACTTTCATATCTAGTATACTGTTGGAACTCACAGTCAAGGTTGGTAGAAAGTTCTCAATTAGGTGAGAAGCCATTTGATAAATAGAAAAACTAAGAACAGGGAATGCAGGGTCAATGATTATGAGTAGAGCACGAGAATCATACAAGACCTTTGCCTAGCAATATGCTGCATATGTTCAATTATATTGAAGAAGAAACTGAACAATATAAATTCCAATCCTAAAGTTACACTGTCAGGCATATTACCTTATGCAATGTGGGGGAGCACTGTGTCCACTTCGAAAACGTAAAAGTCGAGGATCTCCATCAGTTGTGTCAAAAATCCAAATCTAAACAGGGATAGAAAGATCAAACATCTAGGTATAGGATAAACAAAGCAAGTATTGGAATTCACAAGCTAAAAAATTTATTATGCTGGTTAAGCAAATTCAATGTCCACTGTAAGGAAACCATCATCATTATATTATACTTCGCGTCCAATGCAATAGCTATAGGTATCTGTTTTGTGGCAAATTTTGGAGTTTCGTCCTTAGGAATATTCTATAAGAAAAGGTACAACATATCTCTGCTTTCATTCTTGAAAATCATTTGGATACTTTGTATCATCAGATGGTGAAGACTTGAGGTAAATTGCCCAATTGCTTTAAACTAGGCTGCACAATGTTCAGTCCAGTCTATATCATCTTTCACAAGTTTCAATCACTATGTGATGCTAACAAAAATAGAATTGAACAACTAGATACTAGACCATCAGAATTTAGTGTTGAACAAAGCAAACAGCTAGAGGCATGTCAACATAGGGCCAAAAACTCAAAAAAAAAAAAAAATTAAAATGCACATGATAAAGGCTTTCAGCACATGGCAAGACTAAGAACTTATTGTTGTAGCATCTCCTTCTACAATCCACATAAACAAAGTAACAGAAACAGTAATTAAATGCAACAACAAAATATTTTATAACATTGTTATCAATTTATCACTTCATGAATTACTCACTCGTTATTAAGAAAAGAAAATCTAAAAACATAAGCAGAGGCTGAAATGCTTCTTACTTTAATAGAGTTGTCTGCTGATGAACTCATCAGCACAGGTTCATTAGCTAAAAAGTGCAATGAAATTATCGAACTATCATGAGCCTCTCTAACAACTGATTGTAGTTTTCTTTTCTCCAGATTCCATATGCTTATAACACCAGATGAACCTCCTGACGCTAAAAGTGGTTGTCCATCTATAAAACCAAGAAAAAATGAGCTTTAACCTAGAATCAAATTATCATAAACAACAGAACTCTGTTCCTATACCGAAATCACAGACCTTAAGCAATATAACTAATTTACCTGTACTGAAAGACAATGAGGTCACAGCACCACGCATAGAATGCACAAACGTAACCACCTCCTCATCATAACGAATATTATGCACATGAATCTTCCCATCTACACAGCCAACCGCAACAACATCCAACGCAGGCGAGGACACACAACTAGTCACAGACGAACCCCACCCTTTAAACTCATACAACATTTTCTTTGTACTAACATTCCAAAGCTGTAAACCCCCCTCCTGACTCCCAATCAAAACCTTATTCAAATAAGTATCCGGATGCATCATACAAGTTGGCGTAAATTTATCCCCAAACAGAATATGCCCAACCGGCACATTACTCTCGTCAAGCCCTTTAAAACCCCAAATAAACAAATTACCATCAACATCAACACTTATCACATAATCCCCAAATACCATCAACGAATTCACCTTCGCACTATGCCTGCTCCACAACGTCACCTATCAAAACAAAAACAAAATTCAATCAAATTCATATATTTCACATATTAAGTCGTGTCGTTCCATTTCGTTTAAATTTAATTTACTTGATGGGCGCGTTTGAAGACGGCGATGTGGGTTGCGTAGGCGACGAAGGTGAAGTCACGATAGCAAGCTAAAGCGCGTATTTTGTGTGGGAGTTGAGGGCTGACGATGACTAAAGTGAGCTTTGCACAATTATAAACTTGAAAAGCTTTGCCTACACTGACTGTGACAAAGGTTTCAGTGCCCAATCTTTGGACGGAAAACGGCACGCCGGTTGTTATGTATCCGATGGCTCTGAATGGTTCGAAGATACCCATCTTTGGAGAGAGATTGAGACTGGAGTTAGAATTAGGGTTTTGAATTGAGTTTAATCGAAGGAGAACGGCGTCGGTTTAGGGTGCTTTATGAGTTTAGATTTGGGAGAGAGAACCCCTAGCTAAACCCTTTTGATGACCATTTAGGGTTTAAAGGATGAAGAAGAAGAGGAAGAAACGACAACGTTCTCTTGGGAGTATTTGGAAACAAGTGTTTTTTCTTGTTTGGGCTTGCATTATTCAGGCGGGCCCATACCAATTTTTCTTGCTAATGGTCAGGCGAAAAGCACTTAGAGCCCTGTTTCA
This sequence comes from Populus davidiana, assembly GCA_030145905.1. Taxonomy (NCBI): domain Eukaryota; kingdom Viridiplantae; phylum Streptophyta; class Magnoliopsida; order Malpighiales; family Salicaceae; genus Populus; species Populus davidiana. The sequence goes on along the minus strand of CM057794.1, from coordinate 25,267,245 downwards.
TATTCTAGTGGGCCTTAATGGCCCACTAATGGCATGACAATTAGCCGTTGCTTAAAATATTTTAGGCAATACCAGCGTGTCAGCCGCCGTGAATGCAAATATAACATAAATGTTGGATAGATGCAACCTACAGGGCTTCATGAACATTTAGCTCATGTTAGCTGGGATGTTGGGTGTTTTATGGCTTTCTGGTTTTTGTTTAACAGGGATCAAGTAGAAGAATTAAAACAAGAGATACCTTTAATAGAAAATTTTATCTTAATAAAAAAAAATATTGACTATATTTTCATGTTTATTAAAAATAAAGAATTTACTAAGACTGGATTTTTCTTTTTTTACATCTAAAAATATTTAGATCCCCACAATTCCTCCGAGAAAAAAAGAATCAATAAATATGTTATCATTTTTTAACCAAAAGCGTACTATCTTCTCAAAACTTTTCATTGCTGTGCTGACACTAGTATGCCTCCATTTCTTCCCAGATTTATATTCGATCTTGGATCCAGATTGCATTATCTTTTCTGATAATCTTCCTATTCTCTTTTATCTGTCGAAGAAAGCCAGTGGACGAGAATAGAAGAATCATTCGTGATGAATCAGAGGTTTGAATTATAATCAACTTCTTAAAATATTTGTCCAATCCAGCAGCAGAAGCCCTTGCTCCATCCGGTGGTGATGACACCAAAACCTAAGTTAGTGTACATTTCCTAGCACCCACCACCTCTCCCCACTCCACCGGAGACATGGCGAAAACACCGTGAATAACCCTCTTCAAAAAGCAACGAAGCCAGTTTGGTCGGGGTGCTACTGCAAGGAGGTGCTGCTCATCGAAGAAAAGCATCCCAAATTTAGACAAATTTTATTAACACTTTATTCCAACTTAGATACGCCATTTCCTAATCACCAAAATAGGATATCATCAAAAGGGCAACATGATGCACGCCTGTACCGAATTGTACTTTAAATCAACAACGCAGCATGACGACAATATTGATAGTGAGATTTGACTCGCAAAATTTAATGTATAGCCTATCAATAAAACAAATTAAAATCCTAAAAGTTACTGTACGCCTGCACCGAATTGTTGGTAAACTGAAGTAGAGACAGTCACCTTTCCATCATTTTCCCCATCTTACCATCGGCAGAAAAGTGTCTAAACAGAAAAATTAAGGCGGCAGAAGTTCACTTGTACAGTGGAAATGAGCATGAGAAACACACAACAACAGGGGTGCATGAATCTTTCTCCACTACTTGCCCTCGTCCATTGGATCATTGCGGTTATGAGACTGAGGTCTCAAATCCTTGCTCTCTTGGGTGGATTCCTCAGACCTTTTGGAAACTGAATCTTCAAGAGCCTCCAGAAAAGATAAAACTGTGAACTTGTCTGCATGCCAGGAGAAAACTAACAAGTATTAATCATAATTTAGTCACGGTACCATGCAATAATAGATTGATGAACAATTTATGTTGCCACTCAAGTCTCCTTGTGTGGAGGTCTGAAACCAAAGGTAGCTGCAAGCAGCAGCATGAGTCCGTGGGCCCAACATTTGATTCTTTTTTCCCTTTTAATGTGCCACATTTGGCATTCATCTCTCACATGAAGCCCTCTAAACTCAGTTCATTTTCCCCTTGAATTATATAATCAATCCTGGTCAAAACTTCCCACATTTTCCCCTTGAATTATACAATCAATCCTGGTCAAAACTTCCCAAAAAAGACTTAAGTCATGAAAATATGTAAATGATTTTCTGAAGAGAACCAATGAATTTAGGAACAATTGATAAGTTGCAGGTTCAGGAACCACAAACCACTCACATTTACTGGGGTCGACCCCAAATTGAGACAAATCTATTTGCCCAGTTCGGAGAACCTTCAAACAAGAAGAAAAGTGTTAGACCTTGTAAAACAAGCTATCATGAAAAAGACAAGAAACAGAAAAAAGAAAGATGGGCCGCCTCGCATTTCTTACATAAGTAAAAGAATCCACTTGCTGACGGAAAGGAGGGCTCTGTAACAAATCTAAGATATCCTCTGGAGTCCAGTGACCCTGCAACCTCATAATTACTGCAAAATGCACCAACATAAAACATAGAGGAAATACCAAACATAAGAACGTCTTATACCTTAGGTAAGTGAGATGTTAATCCTTCTTCAAGAGACAATGTCTCAATCAATGGCATTATCAAATCAGGCTTCAGTAGATCCCCTAATCCTAAGCCTAGGACAGCAAAAGAAAACATCATGGAAAGAAAGATTTTACAATAATGCACCACATGCCTGAGCATATAATTTGCAGGAAAGAAAGGTTTTAAAATCCTTTCACAGCTTACTACACACATATAAAATAAGCAATAATAATTACCTTCGTCTGGATCACCCGAACCACCTGCACCATGTACCATCACATCACATCACACAAAAATTCAATGGTCATACCTAAGGACAGCATACAGAGATATGGACAAAAGTACTCTCTGAGAACATACCTCTAGCACCAATATTACTCAGGATTCTCTGCAAGTCTTCCATTTTCACTGGTCCTGATGAAGAGGTTACATCACTAATTGCTTCTGCACCAAGGTTTGGGACAACTAAGTCTCCAGCCCTGAAATTTATGAGCAAAAATCTCATCAGAATAAAAGAAAAACACCACATAATGTGTTTATATATATATATATTGGGCAGCTACTTTTTCCATAATAAAAGTGCTCCCCAACCTTTCCTAAGTTATTTTGCAATGAATCACAGGAACTAAACAAGTTTATACATAGACAAACACCAATTTATGACCGTAAATTTCCATATAAGAGATTCCCTGAGTTTTAGAAGTTATCCAGGGGCAAGCTTGTGCAAGGGCATAAGGGGATGGTGGATTAGACAAAGGCTAAGTGGCAGATGAGACGTTTCATTGAGAAAATGGTTTTGAAAAATTCCTTGAAAGATATCTTGATATTTGTTGAATAGCTATTGATAGCATGTAGCTTAGGTCATCTATGTGAAGGGTTACGAGAGACTTTACCACATCTTAGGTCATCAGAACATTGTATAAGGGAACAGAATCAGGAATGTCATCTTTGAGTACGTTGGTTTGTTGGAACAAATGTACCTTGATGAGACATTATCTTCAAGCATGTCTTCAGAAACTTGCAAAGGAGCAGCAGCATCAGGCTCTTCTTCATCAAGGAACTCTGCCAGACAACAAGACAAAGCAGTGACATTGCTGATATAAGAACTTCACTCAAGAACAAGTGCTGAAGTTATAAGCCAGGCCATTAGTTTGATGGTTTAAAACTGGTTAGAGAAATTGTAGGAAGACAAAAAACGAAGTTCACTCTTACCAAGTGTTTAACTAGGAAAAGAAGAAGACAAGAAATCCAATCAGTCATACATGACCTTTCCGTGTAAAAGAGGATTTCTTTATGAAATTGTGGAGATGCGAGAAGAAAATGCAGATGCAAGATAAAAAAAAAAAATAAGTACCCTCTAAGAGAGATGACATTGTGCAATTATACAATGTTCTAATGTGAAATTAGCAAAAAGTGATTTATCAACTACATCAAATTGCCTACATTTAAGAGAATGGAGGAGCGGGGGGGGGGGGGGGGGGGGATCTTGCTTTTAAACATAAGCCAGGATTATTAGAAAGTTAACCAAGGACTCAAAACATGAAATAAAAATTTACCTAATGGAAGATTGATATAATAGTTGACAGAACTACATAATTGTGAGTCCTCTTCAGCTTTTGGCTCCTGCAAACATGTTATACAAAATGTTCCAAAATCATGCAAGAAACAGCAAAGTCAATGTTACAGATAAGAAGTTGAAAGACACAGAAAATGAGCCTAACCTGCATCCAAAAAAAAAACTTCCGGTCATCTGTATTGAATTTCAAGATGTAAACTCTTCCCGAAACTTGATTAACCTGAAGAAGCCAATGAATCATGATATTACCACAAATTATTAAAGACAAGTATCCTCCAACTTACGAAAAATGAGAAAGAAGTGAGTGTACCTTCTCAAAAACAGCCTCTTCAGGAAAAATAATCTGATCCTATCAATCAATGCGTCAAGAAAAAAGTACCAAGCTCCAACCACAAGAAATATCAACGAAGCGAACATATATATAAATATATATATATATAAAAAGATACATCTTCCACAGCCACAGCATTCAAATTCCTATCAAGCCACTGAAAATGAAGCAAACCCTCCTCACCCTGGCACAATTCAAAACTTGTGACTAAACAAATGAAAATCTTTACATAGGCACGAACTATAAGTAATACAAAAAAAAAGGGTGCAGTTTACCCTTCCAACGCGAACTAGTCCTTTTCGCAAATCAGGAACAACCTTTTTTCCATCAAAATACATTTTACCAGCACGAAACTCCAACATAATTTCCTACCAATGAAACAACAACAGCACCATAACATAACCTCGTCAAGAAAACCACACTTACACATACAAAAACAGCAACTTGAGGCTCTAATTGATAAGAAATAGAGATTTTAAGAAAGACCCACAATTTTAAAAGTGATTTTGTTTACCTGCATTGCTGGAATAGCTTCAGCTGATGAAGAAGCCGTCATTATTCTGTACTTGCTCTGTCAAGCTTCCTTTTTCAACGCTTAAAAAAAATCTCAAATTCCAAAATCAGAAACAATATCAATCAAAACAAAAGAAAACCAAGAACTGGAAAATTAGCTAAAAGGGCGTACCTGATGAATTATTTGAAAGATTTCTAGAGAGAGAACTTGAGGATTTGAAGGGTATTTATTGTTTAGAATTGTTGCTGTTAGGGATTTTGTTTATGTTTTCTGTGTATTTTATACTTTACTGGGACTCGGTTGATTTTCAGATTACCAAAATGATACTCCGAGTTTGACAAATATCAAACAAACAAGGTTAGATGTTTCAGGCAAATATTCGTCTAAGCCCCTTATGTTGTGAATTTGGTGCTTTCACATGGCAATAGAAAAGTGTTGGTCAATTGTGCCCGTTTGGTTATTGCCGTGAGATAAAAGACAGAAATATAGCGAGAATAGAAATGACAAAATTGTGTTTGGTACTTATATACAAGACAGGGTAACTATTTGTGTATTGTATTTGGTTGATGGTGGATAAGAAAAATTAAAATATAAAAATTAATTATTTTATCCTAAATATATATTATTGTTAGACTTATATATTTTAAAAAATAATTAGATATTTTTTTTATATTGAGTGTTGAGATTGATAATAGTATAAATTTTAGTTATAAAGCCTAAGTCGACTCATGACACGAGGTAAAACTCGATCAAAACCAAATGATTTTTTTATATAAAAAAAGTTTTACTCGAAATGAAATCATTTTGATACTTAAAAAAATAAGGTCAACCCGAATTGATCTAGGTCTTTTTTCGGGTTGATCTCTAGATCGAGTTTTAAAACTCTAATAATAACTTATTATGTTCTTTTTATACCTTTTATTTAGAAAGTATAAAATTCACTTAAAAGTTATACCAATAACCAAGTTATTTTATATTTTTATATTTATTTCTTCAACAAAATATATCTATGTGAACATAATCTCCACATTTTCTAACTAATCAAACACTATTCAAGGACAAGGTGATTTGTTATGTATTAACCATACTCAATGTGAGATACCTATGATCATCATATGTTCTCGCATTTGATTTGATTAGAAGGAGGTAGAGAATTTATTCACGGTTCACATAATAGGTGCATGACCTGACTTTATTTTTTGTTTTTAAATTAATATGGGTGTTCGGGCTAGCTTGAAATTAATCAATCTTCATTCATAAATCACAAAGGTAAAAATCTTTTGATAAAACTCAAAAAATATAAAAACAAAGTCTAAAGTACAAATACAAAATTATATATGTATTGAAAAAATAAATAAATATATTAAGTTGGGTATAGATCTCATCCATCTATGTATTGAACCCGACACTCAAGTAAAACTTATCATAATTATATTGGAAGAAGATGATAAATATATGATGAATTGAGTAAAATTACTATCCCATAACTACCATAAGCTAGATTGTTAAAAACACACCCCATTGCACTCTTAAAAATATTTAAGGATTAAATTGAGTTGTTAGAATTTTTAATAACCTCAACACCAAAATCTTTACTGTTTGGTTACCATTTTAATGATTAGATGGCAAACTAGTCATCCATGGAGGAGGAAAGTTTTCAAAAAATTCAATTAAGTCCTAATAGTTTTAAGGGTACAATTGACTCCTTTTTCAATGACTTATCAACACCGGTAGAAGGCGATTTTATCAATCTTGGCGTCAATCGATCAAGCTTGAGAAGAAGGGGCAAGATGATTATTCTCTACAAACATAGGGAGTCAAAAAGGCGATTTCTGCCAACAAAGCACTGTCTAAATGAAAGCGTAGGGTCGTATTCGTCATTTATGAAATCAGAAATCCACATTTTTCATCTCTATCCACCAAATACGAATTAACAGTACCGTGAAACAGGGTGTTTAGAGAGAGAAATGGGTGAGACTGATTCGAGTTCTTCTTCAATTTGGCAAGAAATTGAACAATCTGAGAGGTAAGTAATTAGTTTTGATCCTTTTCTTTCAATTTTTTTTGTGGGATATTTACAAATTGATTTTTGGTACTTTTTTTTATTAATTCTCGCAGCTACTTAGTTTGTTCCATGTATGAAGAGGCAGCGACTTTAGCTTCTTCAATTGTAAGACAATTAAAAGGCAGCAACATCTCTGATAATAATGAAGCTTTTGACGAGAATGAGTTGTTTGACATGTTGGAATCAGCTGGAATGGTGTTTGTTCAGGCTTTGAATCAACTTGGCAGGTAAAGATGTAAATTCTCTCTTTGTTTTTGCTGTCTGTTTCATATCATTAGAATTTTTCTGAAGTGGGTTTTTGGGTTTAATCTGTTTTGTGCGGTATGGTATTGGCAAATTATGGCGACTATCTAACTGTAATGAAATTTATGACGTTCAATGCAGGACATCAGCTATTTTAAACGAGCTTAAAGTGCTGTTTGTTTCTGCTACAGCTATTCCTGTTCAAGTTCTTCTCACAGGGTATTCTTTACCTTTTACAAATCACTGTTTTTTTTTTTTTTTTTAATTCAGATGGGAAAGTTATTTTGCTTTCAATGCATGTGAAGGGTTTTAGTTTTACAATTTTGTGTTTTGATTTGTTTGTATATCAGGAAGTGCTAAAAATGCTTCTTCAAATGGTTTTGGTTTTGCAATGAAGATATGCATGTTTAGCTAATGATAGTGTAGCTTAGTTCTTGAGAAGGTTAATTATGGACTTTGTGTAACATTTTGATAGGTTAATTTAAATAAGTTTTCGAGAAGGTACTAGGAGTTTATTGAACGTTTAGTATCTTCGACCCGCTTATCAATGGCATATAAGTTTTGAACAAATGCCTTGGTCAAATGTGCTTCTATATTTTGTGGAGGTAGGAGTCACTTTGATTTCATTTTTATTTGTCAGGGCATGTTTTCAGATATCAGGAGCTTCTTCTGCTGGTGTCCGAGAATTTCTTGAGGAGTTCCTCAGCAACTGGAGTTTAGTGGATGGACAACACTATGTTCTTGTTGGTGCAGAAGTAGATGTTGATGTCCAGGATGGATGTGACAGGAGGTGTATTTTGGAAGTTGACAAGTATATGGAGGTTGTTGAAGTCTATGCTGTGACACTTCTTGGCACGACTCTTAAGGATATGGACAGTGCAATCTCCTGGGTCGAGAAATCTGCATTACCTGAGGAAAGACGACAGGTAAAATTAAAAATCTTGCATCTTATGTTGGTGTCAGCCACTTTTTTGAATTGCTTGAATTAACTGTATGCTGAATGTCCATAAATCAAACAGTTGTGGAATTTTGGCTAATCTATGTGTCTTACTATATTGCCATTTTTTTCAGGTACTTTTGAGGCGACTACACTCTCTATATTCTCTCAAAACCATCAATTCATCACAAGTCTCAGCGGTTATGCCAGAAAATAACCACGAAGCTCATTATTCTTTGTCAAAAGAACTAAATGGTTTCGAGGGATCTCCAAAAGGACTAGAAGCCAATTACCTGCGTACTGGAGAGAATAATACAAAACAAACAATTTTAAAGCTGTCTAGGCGTGTAGATCCATGTCTTTGGTGGTTCCGGTCAGTGAATTTGAAGTTTGGGAATGTTCGAGTGGTGGTAACAAATGGGAAAATTCTCCTTGGATTTCTCTTCCTTCTTACATATTATGTTCTCCGGAGGAAAGGGGCTACATTGAATGGGTAAGAAGTGTTATTGCATTCCTGCAATCAGTTCTTTCATGTTAGAGGGGGCACAAATAGGATTCTACTTAAAGTTCACCATGTCACTTGCTTCATGGTTATGCATGCAAGAACTGAACCTTTATGTGATTGAAAGTAAGAAACTGAACTACGCCTGTGTTCCAAACTAGTTAGGGATGGCTATATCACATAGAAAGTAAACCAAGAAAAGACTAATTGTGCTTCCTAGTTAGCAGTTTTAGAGAACTTCTAATCAGTGGGTACCGGAACTCTTTCAATAGTGGTTAACTTGGATCACAATTATGGGTTGTTGAATTCTCATACTGCTTGAATAAGAAATGGTAGTAAATTTGAACTAGCTGTAGAGGAAATCAAATTTCCCTTTCTTCATTGATAAATAATCCCTTTCTTTTATATACATATATATATTGCAGACTTGTTAGGAGGCAAGTTTCGGCTGCAAAGAAGGCTATGGTAGACTTGTGGCAGCTTGCATTTTCATATCAAGTGAACCCTCTAGCTGCGGTTCAACCTCTCCCTACTGCAACACGAGGCGGCCGGTGATGGCACCATTTTTCAAAAAATGCTTATGATTCTCTCCTTTTGGAGCTAATTCACGTTCTGTCATTCTTCTGGGGGAACCGTGAGGTAGCTCAAATTAAATTGCAAATACGTGTTCGATTGTCTAGAACATTCGTATCAATCACATAATAATGATTTGTAACCAATGATACCATTACAACGTTGGACTGCTTTGTTCTTCCTTTTCCCTTTTAGAAATTGGATATACTATGTTTGGCGTACAATCACCCTGTCATGCTTATAAATGTTTAAAATTATGTTATGCTTATAAATATTTAAAATAGCTGAATAGTATTTAATTAAATTTTATCGTCATCCTTTTGAGATATAAAATCAGTAATAAGATTGGTAGAAAACTAAAAAATATTTTAATAAATATATTTCATTTATATTAAATGATTTATTTTAAATAGGATGATAATATATAAAACAATAAATAAAACAATTGTTAACGCTAATTGGATTTATGTTCGTGTTGCTTGAAAAACCTACAATAAAAAAATACATTTTCATATTTTAAAAAATAAATTTTCTTCTAAATTTGAACAAAGTATATTAATAATAATAATAATAATAATATAATAATAATAATAATAATTTAATCCACAAACCTACTAGGTGGTATTGAATATATGCTTTCCATTATCAGCACTAATTGTATAAGTAGCACGCAAACCATAGTAAATACTATGCTCCATCAAAGATTAATTAATGCAAAGGTTATCATACATGTTTTCACAATTTTTTTTTTTGATAATTAAGGATGTTCGGATCAATTTACATATCGATATTTTTTATATTATATATAAAAAATATGATTCAAATTAATTTATAATGTAAAAGACACTTTCTATGTCATATGTAATGAAAAAGAATAAAGTATAGTGTTATGGATATGTTTTCAGCTTTCTTGATTTTTTTAATTAAAAAATATTATTTATATTTAATAAAATAAATTAAAAAATAAATAAACTAATAAATCAAAAATGAATTGTTAACGTTAATTTAGAACTAAAACAAAAACCTATTCAATGAAAGCAAAATATAAATGTTAATATAAATATTTAACTTTGATTGTCATTTTTGTTTTATATATTTTTATTTATTTTATCTTAGAGGTTAATTCTGGTAGCTAAGAATAAGAAAATTTTATATTTATAAATATGTCATGTAAATACAATTTATTTATATAAAATATAAAAGAAAACTTTGAAATAAATTATAATAATTTCTTTAAAGCGTTGTGAAATTATATAAAAAAATTAAAAATAATAATTAACATTTTAAAAAAAGGTTAACTAAAAATTTAAAATAAAATAAAAGAAAATAAAGTATATTCATTATTTCTTTTTAATAATGAAAAGTAAAAAACAAAACAAAAAAATCAGAGTTAACGTATTAAATAAAATAAAAAAAAGGAGTTAGGCGCTGATGGACTTGGCAGATGAGGCCCGCATGCTTGGCCTAGGATAAAAAAACCCAAGTATATTTGGGTTTGAAAGCCTCGACTCGCGCACTTGGTTTCTTTTCCTTTTGGGTTAATTACAAAATTATTTTAAAAATAAATCGTTGAATTATTTATCATGCTCGAGCCACCGAAGCCAGATTGCCGTCTCATGTAAATTTTCTAATCATATCCTTCCTTGCAAAACTTTTTGTTTCTCCTGTCTTTGGATACAAATCACATGGTTTTGATTCTAGTGGATGGTGCGTGAACTGGTGTGCCGGGTGCAAGAACATTTTAGCAGTTTTGTGGAATCTATTTCCTTTTCCCTTGAACATAGACTCTATGAAGTTATTTTTATAACATCTATGAATATATGGATGCATTACTGATAATGCTGCTATTTTTATAGGATCACGGGAGAGAGATAAAGGCCATGTATGTTGAGCTTGCTAATCAATTCCTCCACTAGGTTCTTGTCAAAAAATCATCTCAACCTAGTAGTTTAAGCTGTTAGGTGAGATTCCAAGATATAATTTATATTATTTTTTAACACACCTCCTCAAATAAAAGCTCTTTGAACTTAAAACTTGCACAAACCTATACTATCTTGTGCTTAATTTTTATCAAATAAATGGGGATGGTGAAATTCGAACTCGTGACAACTTAGTCATCAAGGCTCTAATATCATATTAAAAAACCATTTCAACCCAATAACTTAAGCTGTTAGATAAAATCCCACAATATAATTTATATTATTTTCGAAGTCAATTCCTACCGATGCATGATGATGAATCTTATTGTAACCTTACTTGCAAAGAAGTCTTTTTGATTCCTGGAAATAATAGAATGAATCCATAAGTTTACGTTTTGAATTTCTATACAGTTTATAGTTTAGATTTCAGCTTCCAAATCTACTTATTTGTTGACGATGACACTAACCCATTAATGTTTCTTTTCAAGGTGGCTATCCCCCCCCCCCCCCCCCCATCCTAAACTTCATATTTTCCTAACGCTTTGAAAATCTGCTGGATTTGGATTTTGCACGCTGTGTTTAACTATTTCTAACTTCCATTTTTGTTGTGGTTGACTTTACCTGAGAGATGATTCGTGTTCTTGTGGCCACCTCAGTAAGGGAAAGCAGCTGCAGGGGCACAACAGGATGCAGTACTGCTAAAGCTGATGTATGCTACATGGAGGCGTGCCACTGCTCCGCCGGCACCCCCGGATGGCCTATGTCTTGTTGATGTAGGATATACTGAGTTTGATCCACAAAACTGTGTCATTCCCTAGAGCATATCTTATGTCAAATTCACACAATTGTTGCTCTTAGCAACCTTCTTAGCGGACGTGTCATGCACATATGAGCTTTAGGACTACTGGGATTTTGAGTGATCCTACATGAAAAACTCTGTTTCCAATGACTATAAGAACGAAGAAGAGAAAAGAAATTTATACTATTGTTTGCGTATTTGGTTATGTCATAACTTTGTTTATACGTATAACACACACACACACTTCTATAAGCAGGTATCGTTCTTTTGTTCAGTATGCCAAGTAGATGAGAGAAAACAGGGTGATTTTATGCTTGGTGTAGGTGCTGGTTTTGTGAACTATATCAGCTAATTCTAGAACTAAAAGAAAAGAAAAATGAAACTAAAACTAATTGTCTCCTACAGGAGTTGCAGCTTAATTCTCCAGAGCAGCCATTTTATAAGGGGGGAGGCTTGGATTTCGGAGGAAGATAATTGGAAAAATGTGTTATCACACAAGGAGTGAAAAGCTGAACACAGAGATAGGCAAGGAAAGGGCTTAGCTTTGAATCCAATTCAAGGGCAGACCGTAGATCTCTGATCTAAATCCACACCTCACTCATGCATTCTAACAAAGAGATTTGACTTTGTCAGAACTTTATGCACAACCCTTGTTTCATTTGCTTTTTGAAGACAGCCTGCACTAACCTCTCCTATTCTTAGCAAACCAATTGTCTCTTCCTCTCTGTCTCTCTCCTCTCTCTCTTCCTATGCCATCAAAACTTCACCACCTTCCCAAGCTTCGTCTCCACCCCCTCCCACCCCAACATTATAGTTCTCTGTTGAAACCATTCTTGACTGCAAAGGGCGCGCATGCCCCTCCACCAGTGCGCGTCCCGCCACACTGTAGCATCATGGCTTTTAAAGATAAACCCTCATTTGTTCTTGTCTTTCTACTTGTATCCCTCCATTTTGTTGCCTCGTTGGGACTGACAGACTCAGAAATCCTCCTTAAGTTCAAAGGTTCTTTATCGAACGCTTCTGCATTGTCTGACTGGAGTGACAAGACCACACCATGCACAAAAAATAATGTAACAAATTGGGCTGGTGTAATTTGTGTTGACGGGATCGTTTGGGGTTTACAACTTGAAAATATGGGGCTGGCTGGCAAGATTGACATGGCAACTCTACAGGCTTTGCCAGATTTGAAAACAATCAGCATCATGAACAATAAGTTCGATGGTCCCATGCCAGAGTTCAAGAAAATTGTTTCATTGAGAGCGGTTTATTTGTCCGACAACCATTTCTCAGGGGTGATCCCACTGGATGCTTTTGATGGCATGTTGAAACTGAAGAAAGTATATTTAGCACAAAATGAGTTTACTGGTGCCATTCCTTCATCTTTGAATGCCTTGCCCAAGCTTCTGGATTTGAGGCTTGAAGGCAACCAATTTACTGGGCAGCTACCAGATTTGACTCAGAATCTTCTTTCATTCAGTGTGTCAAACAATGCATTGGAGGGGCCAATCCCCGCAGGTCTCAGTAAGATGGACTCGAGCTCCTTTTCAGGTGAGCTGCCCTCTTATCATTAATGGCACCAAGCAATATGTTGCTTCTATTAACCTCTATTGCCATTTTCATTGATTAATATGAGATGTTGGATATCTAATCATCATTACTTCAGAATTTTCTGAGACTTGAAAATAATGAGCCAGACATTGATTTTCCCTCTTAAAGAAGATATTTGGAAAATTGATACCTTACGCACATCAATTACCACCACAAAATTGATTTTTTGTACCATTTTTCAGATTTCTAGCAACGATGCTAAATGATTTGCTAGTACTTGAACACATTCATACCTTTTTTGGCTGAGCAGGCAACAAAGGTCTATGTGGACCGCCGTTAAAGGAATGTAATACCATCAACAGCAACTCTGACTCCAAGAAACCACCTGTGCTACTAATCGTGATCATTGCTGCAGTTGTGGGATTACTACTGGGTGCCATTGTTGCAGCATTCTTGTTCCTTCGTCGTCGACGCCAAAGACAACCATCAGCCTCAATAGAAGCACCACCACCACCAATACCGTCAAACCTCAAAAAGAAAACGGGTTTCAAGGAAGAAAACCAAAGCCCATCAAGCTCACCTGACCACTCGGTAGGTAGCAAGAAAGGGGAAGCTCCAAAGCTGTCCTTCGTGAGGGATGATAGGGAGAAGTTTGATCTGCCAGACTTGTTAAAGGCCTCGGCTGAGATATTAGGAAGCGGTTGCTTCGGGTCCTCTTACAAAGCAGCGCTTAACTCTGGGACGATGATGGTGGTTAAGAGGTTTAAGCAGATGAATAATGTCGGGAAAGAAGAGTTTCAAGAGCATATGAGGAGGTTAGGGAGATTGAAGCACTCTAACTTACTTCCTCTTGTGGCTTACTATTATAGGAAGGAAGAGAAGCTCTTGATTACTGACCTTGTTGAGAAAGGCAGCCTAGCTGTTCATCTTCATGGTATGTTTTCAGCACAAAACTTGGACAGTTGCCAAACGCGCATGGTGATGCTTTCCATCCATTGATGTGTGCTCCACCATTGTTGGATGGACAGAATCACTCTACGCGTGCTTCCACAAACGCCCATACCATTCCTTGTGTTTCTCTTTCCATCCATTCATATAATGTGTGCTGCTGCCATCCTTTTTCTTTCAGGTCATCAAGCTCTAGGTCAACCAAGCCTTGACTGGCCAAGCAGATTGAAGATTGTCAAAGGAGTCGTAAGGGGTCTTGGATACCTCTACAAAGACCTTCCCAACATAATTGCTGCCCACGGCCACCTTAAATCTTCCAATGTTCTTCTCACTCAATCCAACGAGCCCTTGCTCACCGACTATGGACTAGTTCCTGTGATCAACCAGGAGAATGCTCAAGAGCTCATGGTAGCCTACAAGTCCCCTGAATACTTGCATCACGGCCGGATTACCAAGAAGACCGATGTATGGAGTCTAGGGATATTGATACTTGAGATCTTATCAGCAAAGTTGCCAGCAAATTTCGTACCGCAAGGAAAGGGAAGCGAGGAGGAAGATTTGGCAATTTGGGTCAATTCTGTTCCTCATGAAGAGTGGACTAATGTGGTGATTGATAAGGATATGACCAACGGGCCAACAAAGCAAAATGGTGGTGGTGAAAGTGAGGTGATCAAGCTCTTGAAGATTGGTTTGAGTTGTTGTGAAGCGGATGTGGAGAAGAGGATAGACTTGAAGGAAGCTGTCGAGAGGATTGAAGAAATAAAAGAGAGAGATAGTGATGATGATTTTTTCTCCTCATATGCTAGTGAAGGAGACATGGGATCTTCAAGAGGAAAGTCTGATGACATCACATTCTCTTAAATATTTCTAGCACGCTTGAGTCAAAAACTGGATTTCTAATCGATTAGAGGGGGGAGGGGGTCAGAAATTTTTTTTTTTTTTTTTTTTTTTTGGAGTTGAATGAAGAGCTATGGGAACGATAATGCATTCATGTACAAAAAAAGGTAGTTCTTGTGGATGTAAATGCAGGATGGAAGTTGGAGTGAAAGTGGGATTGCCAATGCGCTTTTTTTTTTTCTTTTTCATTTTCATGTTTTCATTTTTCCCTTCTTGCTACAAATGTCTTCAACTTGCATGCTTACCTCTCTATATTACTATTATGGAAATAAATACAAATATTACTATAATTTCCATATTAAGAGATTGTTCTCTTTTGACATTGCGGAAATCATGGATTGTTTTTGCAACATCCATGGAAAAGATATACAGTCAAATTAATTGAAATATGATCTCCATAAATTACTAAATAAGCTAGTATTGTTTGTTTGGCAGTGTGGTTGCGGTTGCTTTTTAAATAACGTTTCGTGTCAAAATGTATATCAATGATTTTTTTTTATTTTTAAAAGATTATTTTTGACATCAGCATATCAAAATTATTTGAAAACATTAAAAACATATTAATTTAAAGTTAATAAAAATAAAAAAAAAATAATTTTTTTTAAAATACTTTTAAAATATAAAAATAAACAAGCTTTAATGATTTTTAAGATGCGTTGCGCGGCGTGGCGTATCGCACAAACAAACACTCTCCTGGCTATTGTGGGACTGTATTTTTTTTTTCCTTGGTAGCACAACGGATAGCAAGAAAACTTGTCACTTATAAAATGGATTCACAAGGATCTGAATTATCTGATTAGTTGGTGTGATTGATCATGGCTTTTGTGGCAAATTTCTGTAATGTAATTGGTTAATTTAGCTAGGCCGTACAAACCATTCTCGTAGCTAAGCAGCCCATGGAAAGACAAAAACTAGCAAAAGACAATGTATCAATGAGTAAATGGTGGACTCTCTGTTTCGGTTACAGTTTCTGATGAGTGATGTGTAGGTAAGTTGACATCTTGGTGATGAATGTTGCATTTTTAACACGAACAAATATGCATCTGATATATTTGGAGTATCAGAAATGATGCATTTTTCAGAGACTCCATTAATAATAAAATGGTCAACAAAATTGTAGAATATAAATGATAAACTCAGATTTAACCAGCCTAAAATAATCCTAAAAAATCATGATCTCGGACAATGTATCTAAACCTAGCCTAAGAAAAGAGTCAAACTCCTATGATTATTGACCTAAATCATTAGAATCCCATGGAGTTCGCCTAAGAGGGAAGACCTGAGAATTGACAGTACGTTATTTTCCAAGATTCCAGGTTCAGGTGCCAACACTTCCAGCCTGTTTATCCCATGATTAGTTAGGTCTTGGTCCGAATACTTGGTGCTAATTAAAAAAATAATAATTTAAATCATTTGGTTGTTTCTTTGGGGATTTTTTTTTATACAACTAATTTTAATTTTGTGATTTGTTTGGCTTCTATTAGCAACCCATTTATTTTGTTTTAGAGGTGAAAAGGAAAACAAGGCCGATTATAGGATAACATACAAATCACATATTCATGTAAATCACTAATATTAGAAAAAAAGAATATTGCTTTGCATATAATCAGGATAATTAAGGCGAACCTATCCAAATAAGGGCTCATCATCTCCCTCCCTTCTCAAGGAGAAGTGATAAAATTTAGTGTGTTCTTGGGCTGTTCATTCAATCAAGATACACATCATCACTCATTTTCATAATATATATTTGTTAATTACAGAGATTCTACATAAAAATCCTAGGGAAAGTTGGTCAATCTAAATTCTATAACTAACTTAAGACTAGTCTTTAAAGTCTGGTATTATTTGCTAATTTTGGGAGGTCACCAACTCATTTTCTTTGACTATCAAGACGATGATGATATCTGGTATGGTCTTAAAGCATATTTCAAGGAAACCAGAAGGGGCTAGCTACCATTGAAGTTCTGTTTGTTTTGTTCTCGTATTTTCTGAGCAGAAGCTGATTTGATTCTCACAAGAGAGACGTAGATGGCTAGAAGGAATGGAGAAAAGAAAGAAAACAGTGTAGCAGTCGCCATAGACAAGGATAAAAGCAGCCAACATGCTCTCAAGTGGACTGTTGATCATCTTCTCACCAGGGGACAGGCTCTTACGCTTCTGCATATTAAACAGAACCCATCGTCCATCCCCACCCCATGTGAGCCTCCTCTTCTTCGTGTCTCAATGATGATGATGATGATGATCTGATAGTCATTGTTTGTCGTCTAGACCTTGTATGCAATGCACGTATATACGAATCAAAACATCATAAAATCCAACACACAGTTCAGATGCAACAATTCCGATTTAAGCTAGCAGTTCTAATATAAAAAAAAATTTCAACTTTCGCTTGATATTGCTTTGGTTGCTCGTGATAAAATCTTGAGATGGAATGTTTAAGCATCACATTCACCACCGTACCGATTTTCTCTGTGGTTGCAGGTGGAAACCAAGTCTCCATCAATGAGGTCAATGACGACGTTGCGAAAATATATAGCAAACAAATTACCAACCAAGCCAAATCGCTGTTCCTTCCATTTCGTTGCTTCTGCACAAGAAAGGAGGTGATTTCATCTGGTTAACGTTTGGTTATGTAATTAAATTCTCGCGTGCTACACTAATTTAGCAATGTGGAGATTACTGGGTTTTTATCCTTCAATCTCACCGTTGACGTTTGATGCAGATAAAATGCAACGAAATTGTCGTGGAGAGAATGGACGTTGCCAAAGGAATAATAGAATTCGTTACCGCAAATGCAATTGAGATTCTGATACTTGGTTCATCATCGAAGGGAGGCCTGGTCAGGTAAAGCATTTATGGAGGGCTAGCTGGTCATAACTCAGATCCTCTTTGCTACCTAAAGAAATATTTATTTACAGGACAAATAGACATTAGATTAAGACAATAAATCTAATTCCCTGGGCTAAGTTGATACATAGAGCTTGCAATTGTTGGTTTGGTTTTCAGATTTCTCAAATCTGGAACAAACCAAGATATAGATGGATAACTGCCACGACAATGTTCCATCTAATTCTGTTTACAAGGTTCAAGCAACTTCAGATTTCCATCTGATTTCATACAACGCCATATCTCATCCTCTAAGATATAAAGTTCGGAATATGATTTTTGATATCATACCAATTATGTTTTTCTTCTCCACAGAAAATTCAAGACCACAGATGTTCCAGGTAATGTGTCCAAAGGAGCGCCAGGCTTCTGCTCTGTATATGTCATCAGCAAAGGAAAGATCTCATCGGTGCGATCTGCTAGTGGTCCACCGCCTCCGAAACACTCCATTCAAACTCAAATGCAGAGCAGGGCCAGCAACACGTCTGATGCAGCTGAAACCCTTTTCAAGTCTAGCCTAGCTCCCAGAGGTCTGCCTCTCTAATAAGCATTTTGTTCTTTACACCACTTTATATGGCTTTGTCGTTTCTCATTAGAGGTGTATCGATCTTTTACAGTACCAGAGAGGTCACCATATACCCTGCAAGGCCTTCAAGAAGATATGGAAATCAAGTAAGTTCGACAGATAAACTTCTCTGAGGTGTATAGGTGTAAAATACTAATGACCATCAATAATCAATCCATGGTGCTACAGGTTAATCATATAATTTAAAGTCTAAACGGATAGAAGCTTCTTCTCATTCTCTCCCAGTTACAATGGCAGGCAGTTCTATGTTCTTATTGAATTATACTGGTTTCTTTGAACTTTACACGATTTGACACTTCTCTTTTCAATGCTTGACAAGGAACTTTCAGCTTGACATCTTAAATTTATTAGCAACTTTTTCCATGATACAAACCCTTTTTTTTTCTATTTTTTGGTCGCTTCACCGGTACCACGAGTCCTGGCACTACTGCTTTCCAACACCAACCTTAGAGGCAACTCAAAGCAAAACCATAATATTTCTCACAACAAAAACAATGGCATCCATGCTCATGTGGCTGCCTCATATCAGTGGCTGCCATCTTGATGCAGCACTGATAACGAGGCTCATAAAGCACCAGCAATTCTTTAAGGAACAAATTTGAAGATGATGGCAATTTCAAATTAGAGAATATCCTGATATTCAATGAGAGGACTAACCTGATAACCACCGAAACAGGTCACCGTTCACTAGAAGAGGTGGAATCGCCAAATATGAGCCCTCCATTCCAGATTCTGACATATCATTTGTAAGCAGTGGAAGGCCAAGCATTGATCACGCATTCCCTGCTATCTACGATGCTTTTGAAACTGGAATGACACCTCGGCTTTCAAACGCTTTCGAAACTGGAATGACACCTCGGCTTTCAAATGGATCGGATTATGACATTAGATCCTTTGGGTCATTGTACTCAGGAAACAAATCAATAGATGCAAGTTCACAGTATAATTTCTCATCAACCTCACAAGAAAGTGGCAACACATCATGGTCGTCTTCACAGAACATGGTAACAACATAAAGTCCCAGATAAGGCATAGTTAATGCATGCATAAACACCCACCAACATTCATCGATTTGTGTATGATCCTGATTGAACTGTGTGTTTCCTGACAATCAAGGGGGAGGTTATAATGCTTTTACATTTGTTTTTCCATACATTTTCAAAAAAAGTAATGTCCATTAGCAGTCATATGATTACCTATAGAAACATAATCATTCATAACAGACAAAAGTTCTGTGAATCATGGGAAGAAGGCAGGTTGACAGGGAGACAAACAATAGACATTAGGGCAAAAGTGAGGCATACACTCATGTAACTTAGAATGATTCACATTAGAGTAGACAGAAAACAGAAATATAATGCATGCTTCATTCAAAATTTATAGGACGACATGGAATCTGAGATGCGGAGGCTCAGACTAGAGCTCAAGCAAACAATGGACATGTATAGCTCCGCCTGCAGAGAAGCACTCTCAGCAAAACAGAAGGTACTGACAGTTCAAACCTTCTTTGACAAGAGTCTAAATTTGTTAATTCTATGGTACAAAAGTCCATCTTTCATAATGAATTTATCAGTATATTTAAAATTATATTAAGAGGCGTTCCATCATTCAAGCTCTCTTTTCATTCTCTTCAGACTGG
This sequence comes from Populus davidiana, assembly GCA_030145905.1. Taxonomy (NCBI): domain Eukaryota; kingdom Viridiplantae; phylum Streptophyta; class Magnoliopsida; order Malpighiales; family Salicaceae; genus Populus; species Populus davidiana. Next base: position 25,247,156 of record CM057794.1, on the reverse strand, counting down.
AAGCTCATTATGTGTTACTCAAACTTGAAAGTCAAAATAAACAAATAGCTCAGAATATCCGAAATCTCCAACCAAAAGCACCAATGGAAACATTGAATTGAAAATGAAACCTTGAGTTGAGCTGCAATGTCATTGAATTCTGATGAAATTTCATTACAGGCCAGGGAACTTCATCATTGGAAATTGGAAGAACAACAGAGATCAGAAGGAGCGCGATTAGCAGAGGAAGCTGCATTGCAACTTGTTGCAAAGGAGAGAGCTAAGTGTAAAGCAGCCATTGAGGCAGCTGAATCATCTCAAAGGATCGCCGAATTGGAATTACAAAAAAGACTAAATGCAGAAATGATAGCTCAAAAGGAATTCCAGGAGAAGAATAAGGCACTAGCATCCATTGCAAACAGTGATCTTCGATATCGAAAATACACGATTGAGGAGATTGAAGCAGCAACAGATGAGTTTTCAAACTCACTCAAGATTGGAGAAGGAGGTTATGGGCCTGTTTACAAGTCCTATCTGGATCATACACCAGTGGCCATTAAAGTTTTACGTCCTGATGCAGCTCATGGAAGGTCACAGTTTCAGCAAGAGGTTTGGAGCTCTGCCCATCAACCAAAAATAAATGAGTAAATAAACATAAACCTAAATACATCCATCATAACTTTATGGAAATTAAACTAATGAAACTGAATTCAAAATGATGATCACTAGTGTCTTAGCAGAAGTGATGAAGAGAATCATCTAATATGAGGTTTTGAAACGAGGAACTAGTAACATTCACACTTTTCTTCAGAAACGTAACCAAACCAAGTGATTTTTCAAATGCCAAAGAGCCGACTTAAAAAGTAAATCATACTTATTTAGCCACTAGTTCTCCTGCAACAAATAAGTCTGACAATATTTTGAGCCAATCCATAGCCTTTTTTACTGTCTTCTCTCTCTCTTTTTTTCCTGTTTTTTTTCCCCTATTGAACCATCTGTTCTTAGGTGTATTCTGAATTTCTGACAACTCTCATGCAGGTTGAAGTATTATCCTGCATAAGGCATCCAAACATGGTTCTCCTCCTTGGAGCCTGCCCAGAGTATGGCTGCTTGGTCTATGAGTACATGGCTAACGGAAGCTTGGAAGACTGCCTGTTCCACCGAGGAAACAGTCCACCTCTTTCTTGGCAATTAAGATTCCGGATTGCTGCAGAAATCGGCACCGGCCTTCTTTTCCTCCATCAAACCAAGCCGGAACCACTTGTTCACCGCGACCTCAAACCAGGCAACATTTTGCTTGACCGCAACTATGTCAGTAAGATCAGTGATGTTGGCTTGGCCAGGCTTGTCCCTCCATCAATAGCCAACACTGTTACTCAATATCGCATGACGTCAACAGCTGGAACATTCTGTTACATTGACCCAGAATATCAGCAGACAGGAATGCTAGGGATAAAATCCGATATTTACTCGCTTGGTATCATGCTTCTACAAATAATAACAGCCAAGCCACCTATGGGTTTAACTCATCATGTTGAGAGGGCCATTGAGAAAGGAACTTTTGCAGAGATGCTTGACCCTGCCGTTCTAGACTGGCCCCTTGAGGAAGCCATGAGCTTTGCCAAGTTATCTCTTCGTTGTGCAGAACTGAGGCGGAAAGATAGACCAGATCTCGGAGCGGTCGTACTACCGGAGCTTAACAGATTGAGAGAACTTGCAGAGGAAAACATGCCTTGGGGCAGCACAGGAAGCTCTCCTTATCACAGCCACTTTTCCTCAGTTCAAGTGAGTTTTACATGCTTCCATTTTTTTTTTAACTCCAACGGCAAAAAACCTGCTCGTGCAAACTTCGATTTTTCCTAGGATAACATTTACTAATTTCATAGCAACTCGTAGATCTTACAAGTTACAACTTCTGCAAGCTTTACAATTCAATTGTTTCTGATCTGTTGCCAGGATGTGATCACAGCGAACTACAATCTGGATATGATAGCTCAAGAAGCCACCCAAGCACACCATCTAGAGGAAGAAGATAAAGGACGATTGAAAAACACTTTGTTGTAGCGAAGATATAGATGTATTTGGCATTCAACATTACCTGAAGCTTGTTTTACATTCTTTTGTAGCTGTTGAAAAACCAAACTTGTTTTAATGCTGGCATGGTTTCTAGTTATATCTCAACAGCATATTCAGATCTCTCGAGTATTTACAATTGAAACTGATCAGTTATATCTCAACCATTTCCAATTCCACCTTCAGCCTCCAAGGGTCACCACCACTAGATCAGCAAGATTTGACAAACATTCTAGGATTTAAGATGATAGGGGACGCCTTTTGGACAATTAACTCAGTCATCAGACATTGAACTGCTATTAAGCAGAATAGACATACATGGGGAAAATCACCACCATCTCTACCAAAAGGCAAAGTAGTAGCTCAAGGTTGCATGTTGACTTCAAACTCTAAGAATCTAAAAGAATTCTATATGAGCATACTTCAAGTTTCAGTCAAACCAATCAAGATTTTACACAGTAACATAAGGCCAATAGTCAGTGTTTCCAAAAGATGTGTTTACTCTTGTGTAGTTTCCTGGTATATATTTTAATGAACTCTCTCTGTAAGTCCACTTCCGCTGCCTATCAAACTCCATAAATGCCTCTGAACTTGAATGGAAGCCCCCATTCCCAAAAACACAAACACTAAAGGATCTGTTAATAACTTTGGAGAATTATCCAATTGCATCTTGCTCCTGATGCATCAAGGACACAACCACAAGTCACAAGATAAGGAGCAACCTTGTCATGTTTCATATGCTCAAGGCCTAGATGGAGATCCCACAACAAAGACATTCTTGAAAAGCCATGGCTTGTACATTAAATGTAGTAAGATCGGGATGAAAACCAGCTTCCAGCATCTTCAGAAATTCCCTTCTCTGCCAAAGAACCATGAAGACTATAATACATAACAAAAGCATTCCCAGTGGCAGAGTCTACCCGGAGACCCTTTGAGACCATCTTCTTCAAAGTATCCTCCATCAAATCAAGTTGACCACCCTTTCCGAAGCAAGAGATAGCCAGTGAGTAAACCTGATGAAAAAAGTCAAAAGTTCTCGAAGAACTCAACTGATCATGAATTTTGATTACTTCATAAAATTTTTTGTTGGAATTCTATGTTTAATACACAATTATGAAGGATTAAATTTTGGCAAGGAAAATTAATCCATAGTACCCTAAAGTACTGTATGATAACAACATGAAAGAAAAAAACAGATTATTGGAATGATACAATCAAGAATTCCCCAAAATCCAAATGAATGATGCTAGCAATTAAGCAGTCAAGAAAACAAAAATATTCTTCTTTTAATTCACACTTGCAAATGTTACGTTCACAACAAGTAAGGATAGCATAAAAAAAAATAAGACTTGTTTTTTCTTGAGACAAATGAAAAACAAAGGAGAGAAGGTAAGCTAACGCACCATATGAGAAAACAAGGAAAAACAGAGCACAGAAAATGAAAGAGCTTCTCATAGCAAGGGTGCAGCACTGACTATGCATTGACTAAGAAGATCTTAGCATTTACAAGTGATCAACAATGGAGTATCTCATTAAAGTATTTATTGTTAATTTTTTTATACGAAAAACTGTCTAAATTTTACTAAAATTTTAAAATTTTTAACTTTCTCAGATCATTAATTAAATTAAATATCAAATTAACAAAGTAAATAATAAATATTATAAAATAATATTTTTTTTTTTTGTTATATTTAGATAGAGTGGTTTTCTCACTACCAATCCTTTGACTTAATCAGTCAATTGATTGATCTAGTTGTATGAATCGGTCGATCATTTTACACAAATATTATAATTTTATATAAAAAAAATTAAATATATTTTATAAGTTAAAATATACATTTTCGTTCAATTTGTGAACTAAAACATAAATTCTAATTAAAATCTTAAAAATCTACTGTTTATATAGACATAATAGCTTACCTCTATTTATCAACATCAACCGATCAACTGATATAACTGACTATTATAAAACAGTTGACTGGTTTATCCTTATTAATAAAATTTAAATAATATTATAGTTCTGAATCGCGATATTAATTATAATTTTATTATGGTTTTGAAACATAACATTTAATTAAATATTACGATTTTAAAATACAACAAAATTATAATTGATATTTTATTTAAAAACATAAAATTTCATTAAGTATTATATTTATGTGATATCTAAAAAAATATATTATTTGATCGAAACTTTTTACTTCTTTAATTCCTTTTATTCTATATATTAATTACCAAATTTACCTTAAAAAAACAGTAATCACTTACTAATAGGTTGTATATTATATACAAATAATAATAATGATTGATTATAATTTAGTCAAAATAATTATTGCTACACACTGTTTATATTCCCTTCTCCACTGAAAACCACAGGCGTTAAAGCGTATCTCTCTACAAGGTAGGTAGAGAGTTGTCACTTTCTCTCTAAAATATCTCTCCCACAAATTTTGCCTCGAAGAATCTCTTTCTTGCACTTCACTTCTCTAAATTTTGCACTTCTTTCTCTCTCTAGAATCTCTTTTACTTTGTAATTAATACATCTCCGTTAAATTCTCTCTTCCATGTTATATACACATGTGAATACTCCAAAACCCTCTCTCTCTTTATAACAGCAAACCCTTGTCTTGAATTTTCAAGAATTCAAGATTTGAGGGTTGCCCATGTCTCAGTTTGGTCTGAAAATGGAGAAAAAGAGACCAAGAATCAGTCTTTCTTTGTTTTCAACCTTAACCGAGACCTTTTCAGTTGCCAACAAATCACCTAGGTCTTTGGAGAATGGTGGTGCTGTTGGGTTAGGAATAGTTGCTGCTATGGATGAGTCAGATAAAGTTTCTGACTCGGCTTTGTCACCAAGATCCAGTCTTCTCCCAATTGTTTCTTTGAAGAAACCTGCTTCTTATTTCAAAGAAGGAGGTATTGGGGTGTCGAATCTTGATAAAGATAGTGGTGGTGGTGGTGTATTTGTTGTTGATGAGAATGATGAGATTTATACTTGTGTTATTTCTCATGTTGGGAATAATGTGATTAAGCAGAGTGTTTGTTATGGTGACGAGGTTTGTATTGATCCAGGGAATGAGTTTGATGATGGTTCTGGACTGGTTTATGCTGCTTCACCACCTGTGAGGATGCCCATGGATGCTGCTGTTGCTGCTGCTAGGAGTGAGTTTTGGAGCAAGGATTTCCTGAGTTCTTGCTATCTCTGCAAGAAGCTGCTTGAGGGGCTGGACATTTTCATGTACAGGTACAAAAATGATTGCTTTCTTGGTTTAATTTTAGTGGTTAATCACGTGTTTGGAATTGTGTGTGACTAGTGAATTGTGTGAATTTTGATTGATTGGATATGCTTTTTGTTTATGGATTGTTGTTTGACTTTGAATTGCTGTGAAATTTTGTTGTTTGAAAAATGCAAGTTCTTGATTGGCAATAGATTACTAGATTTTGATGGGATAACAGCCAATGGATTCGTAGGCAAATTAGTGTTGGGACAAAATCTTGCTTACTCATGTTCTTTCAGTCATTACTGCGTCGTCCTGTTTTGACTGAAAACCTCCACGTACTTAGAAGATGATTATTTTGGATTACTTTGTGATGGAAAATGTGGACACGAGATAGTTTATGCAATCGTAAAATCGATCAGGTTTCCTGTACAAGCAGAAAAATGTTCCATTTATGTAGAACATATTTATGTTTGGATTTCTTTGTTCCGAAAAACACATGGACTAGAAATGGTTAATATGATTGTATTATCGTTCAAAGATGCCATACAATTGGAACAGTAATTGAACTGGTTTAAACAAGTTCAAAATTAGCTGCTTCGTTGTCTGGTTTAATAGCATTTAAATCTATCTTTGTAAGTTGTCAGAGCTGTGCTGTTCTTCCTCTCCTCTTGAAGTTTCATGATGCCGAGATGATGCTTATCTTAGTATAATTGGTACCGGTCATTAATTTATTTCCATATTTACTGAAGCATGCCAGCCGTGCTTCATGTAAGCATTGACAAGGATATCTTTCCTTCTGGTGGAAGATATGCTTTTTTAGGATTAGGTTGACAGATTTGTTATTCATTGAACACTTTCAATTGCAACTTGGTGAAAGTTAGAACAGTCAATAACAGCTTGGTGTTAACTAAGAAACAATTATACTGCTGTCATGGTGACCAAATGAAGCATTGGTGCCTTGTCAACTATATACACGGGTTTTTCTTTTCAGAAAATATAAAAATATCAGCAAAAGCACTTTGATGGCTCTTTATCCCCACATTGCAGGACTTGAAACTATATAATATTGTCTGTCTTATGGGATGTTTTCCAGCAACTATACTAATTTCAACTATTCAATGAAATTTGAATTGCTGTCTTCATGATGTTTTTGGTTCTTGGTGACAATTTATAAAACAAAGGCAAATGTTGTAGGTTTTAAAAAACTTTTGAGGTTGGGATTAGAATTTGGGTGGTAAGCTCTAGCTGTTGAAAAGCGTATTGGTTATTCCGTTCCCTAAATTTAAGTTAATAAGTTTCACTTTATTTTGGGAATTATGTTGTAGTAGAAGGCCCAAATAATTCTTGTTTGCTTATGCATGTGGTCCTGATTCTTTTGGGGAGGCTTTGTTAGGATATTCAACTTGAGCCTCGAGAATTTTAAGGGATAAATTTTTCTTGTTCTCATTTCTCATATCTTACACTCATTTTCCACTGCTAAAATAGAAATGGGGTCCTTGTTTGCAGGGGTGAAAAGGCATTTTGCAGCCCAGAGTGTCGTGACAATCATATCAGAAATGAAGATTTCAAGGAGAAATGCGGATCTGAAGCTCGGAAGAAACAAGAGTGCTGCTCTGTATCGCTCAGCTCTTCTCCTCTGTTATTTTTTGCTGGAGTAGCTGCAGCATAGAGTATTTTACAAAAACACCAGTATCTGGTAAATGAAAGGATAGTAAAGACTATGAAGGATATCCCTAAAGATAAACTGCCATTGATGGCATGGAGATACAGTAGACCTGAGTTTTTAAGAGGGTTAGAGCAGGTAGTCTCCACACCTTAGATTGCAAGAAAGATTCTTCTGAGATGGAAGAATTTTATATAGGATTTTAAGTTTTCTTAATCCAGAAAGGGTATCATATATAGACTTGAGTTTTTCAATTTTACTATTATTACCCCATGGTCCATGGGTGCAAGGCAATTTAGTTTAATAATTGCTATGAACTGGTATGCAGATTCTTGAAGCAGTATCATTCAATATAAATTACTCTATAAGCTTTCAAATTGTTAGTTCATTACTGTGTATTTTAATTGAATTATATGGATTTTTTCCCATTATTTTAAGGCCTCGGCATCTTTACCAAATTATTGACTTATTAGGCTGAGTAAATTTGATTGAGATTTGTTTACTTGCTGAGTTTGCCCATGCTTACAAGTTTCTTGCCATTTCACAACTATAATGATCCTATTACTGAAATCCAACACCTGATGCTTTCAAGAATACCGAGTAAAGGCTATGACTCTGTGATGACTGACGTCAGATACACAAGCATATGTCAAGGACCAGAGGGTGCAAATCTTCTATCAAATGCTACCAGGAAGAAGAAAAAAAGAGGAGTTTTTCATGGCTATGGCACCATGTAAAGATGGACAACTCGCTATAATTGGGATGCGAAACTACAATATTGCCTGTGAGCTTCAGAAAAAGGGAATTGATTGAGAGCTCCTTGAGAAGCAGGATTGATTGTTGTAGAGATTTTAGTTTTGCTTCTACACAGTTCGAACACAATCCCTGTCTAGAAAATAAGGTTTTCTCAAAAATCTGATTTGAGAAAACTTGTAGAGATTTTAGTTTTGCTTGTAGAAATTAATTTGTAATTATTATTTTTTTCTTTTTTTGTTGGACACTTTCACTGGCTGGTGGGAGACTTTTTGATACAATTGGGCTTGCGATAACATGTAATTCTAGGCAATCATGTGTGGGTCTGCCACAATTAGATAAGAATCTATTCCAAACAAATTACGTGGATATATTAGCAGGTATATTTATAATGAAAAATTATTGGAGCAAGAAATTATAATGAATTATAAATTATAATTCCTTAATCCCTTTTACTTGAATAGGTTATAAATTATAATGAAAAATCAAGGAAGCAAGAAAAGAAAAACTATGTTTTTATTCTTTAAACCAAACGAACAAATATAATTAACCAGTAGTGAACAACGCCTTTTCAAATCTTAAAAAGTTAAATTTGATGTTAATACTCTTGAACGAGATCGTTGGTTATGAACTCCAATGTGAAAACATCATATTAATCAATAAGATGAAATTAAAAGAGCTTATATCAAAATGGATCCATATCAACCTAAGTTAGCAGAGTATCTAATGACTGAATCAAGGAGACAGTATTGTCGATTTCAATACACTTGGTTTGATCAATTTCCTTATTTAGAGTACTCTCTATCAAAGGATACAGTATTTTGTTTCCATGCTTTATTTTTTAAAATAAAGTGTCTTGTCATCTAACATTCACCATCGAAGGCTTTAGAAGTTGAAAGAGGGTTAATGTTGAGGTTACATGTGCACTTTTGATGCATGTGGAAAGTCTCACTTCACCACATAATAATGCTATGAAATCTGCTGAAGATTTAATGAAAGTAAGTAAACATATTGATAAAGTGTTAAATGCACAAACTATTGAAAAAATTCAGAAAAATCGGTTGAGACTTACGACAATAATTAAAAGTGTTCGATGGCTTAGCTTATAAGCATGTGCATTTGGAGGTCATGATGAATCTTTGGCTTCTAATAATCGAGGCAATTTTGTGGAGATGATAAGACTTATAGAGAGACTGAATGTTGACATTGATGATGTTGTCTTAGAAAAAGCTTTGAAAAATGCAAAGTATACCTCACCGACTATTCAAAAAGAGATTTTGCATATTCTCGTGAAGAAAATGAGGAAAAAGATTTGTGAAGAAGTTAGAGATACAAAGTTTTGTAATTTGGTTGACAAAGCCAGAGATGCATCAAATAAAGAACAAATGACTATTATTTTGAGATTTGTTGACATTCAGGGTTTTGTACGAGAGTGTTTTTTTGGTATTGTGCATGTTTCAAATACTATTTCTTCAACACTTAAAAAAGAAATTTATGATGTGCTCGCTCGATATAACTTGCATATTCTCAATATGCAAGGTCAAAGGTATGATGGTGCTTGCAATATGTGTGACGCATGGAATGGACTACAAGCTCTATTTCTGAGAGATTGTCCTTATGCATATGATATACATTGCTTTGCTCACCAACTACAATTGACATTAGTTGCAGCAACTGGAAATGAGATTTATATTTGGTTATTTTTCTCAAAATTGACAACCATTATCAATCTTATTAGTGCTTCTTCCAAATGTCATACCGAGTTACATTATGCTCAGGCTATAGAAATTGCACATATGATAGCTACTAGAGAACGTGAGACTGGTAGAGGGGCTAATCAAATCGATAATTTACATCGAAGTGGAACTACTCACTTGAGCTCATATTTTGATTCTATTTGTTGCTTAATAGATATGTATGGTGCAACTATTACTGTGCTTGAAAGTATGGTTCAAAAAGGATCTTCTAACTCTATACATGGAGAAGCTGGTGGTTGTTTTATTGTGATAAATCTTTTGAATTTGTATTCATCTTATATTTGATGCATAAAATAATAAGGATTACTGATTTACTTTATCGAGCTTTACAGCAAAAATCTCTTGACATCTTAAATGTAATGGATCTTGTATTAACTACTAAAGCATTGCTTCGAACTTTAAGAGATGCTAGATTTGATTTTCTCTTTAAAAATGTGCAATCTGTTTGCATCAAACATGAGATTGACATACCACATATGAATGCTTTGTATAAAAAAGCTACAGGTCGTTCATATCAACAACAAGGTTCAGTGATAGTTTACCATCATTATCATTATGATATATTTACCTCAACAGTAGATTTTCAATTGAAAGAATTAAATTCTAGATTCAGTGATGGGATATTGGAACTCCTTGTACTTAGCTCTGCTTTAGAACCTAAAGACAATTTTAAATCATTCAAAGCTGATGCTATTTACAAGCTTGCTGATAAATTTTATCCTGAAGATTTCAATGAACAAGAGATGTATTATTTGAGATCTCAGCTAGAGCATTATCATATTGATGTGATTCATCATGAGAGCTTTTAGAATATGTCTATCATTTCTGAATTATATCAAGGATTAGTTGAAACAAATAAGTCACAGCACTATCATTCAATTGACAGGTTGATTCGTCTTGTTTTGACTTTGCTTGTTTTCACTGCCACTACAAAGCGGACATTTTCAACTATAAAACATGTTAAAACTATGCTTCGCAATAAAATAAAAGATGATTTACATTGAACGAGAGCTTGTTGAAGAAATTGATTTGGATTCGATTATAGATGAATTATATTCCACAAAACATCAAAGGGTGCATCTTTGATAATATAATTTATTTTTATTTTTATTTTTATTTTGGATTTTATGTACTTTAAATTTTATTTTTTTATTTTTTGTGTTATTTATATAAATTAAAACTTCATTGTTATCCTGATAAATTTATATATACAAATAAATAATTGATCTTAAAAATTAATTTATATGTATTTATATCATAGCTAGCTCAGGACCAGGGAAATGCCGAGCAGTAACGACAGAAGAATCGAGAACAAAATAAAAGTAAACATGCTGATAAGATGAGGGAGAACATTCCAAGCTCCAAGCATTGGCTTTGAAAGACCAGAGACACAACGAAGAGACAAGAGACGAAGATGGAAGGGTGACGTCGTTGCGACTTCCATGAGAGAGGAAGGCAGACCGGAGTCGGAGATCGCGAGAGAGAAGAAGAGACGATCTGGTAGTGTGTTTAGGGTGGCTGAGGTTTTTTTAATTGGTTTTCTTAGTTTTTTTTTTTTTTTGGGTTCACTTTTTTCAATCATTTTTTTCTTTCTATTTTCTTAGTTTTTTTTGCTACGGACCTCCATATTTAAAATTAAGAGATGACATAAGTGACTTCGTGCTACTAATCCTGATAATGAAAACTAGGTATAATCTTCCAAACAACACTTTGTGCTCCTATATATCCAAGATATATAGTCCATTCCATATACATGATGATGATCACTTGTCATTTCGATTCCAAATAATTTTTGTTTTCGGAAGCATGCATTACCACCACTAGAAGGAAACTTCTGCCGTCACTTTTCCTTTTCTTAATAATAAGAACTGTGGAAGATACTGATGCTTAGGTTATAAATTAATGGACACTTACAAAAACAAAGCAATGCATAATATATAGCATGGCCGTAGAGTGATCACGGCTTAACCCTATTTTTGGTGATTAAAAAAACGAAAAAGAAATGAAGGAAAGGACGAAAGGTGCGGTCATCAAGTGTGGAGCAATGGAAGTGGTCGCAGCATATCCTTTGGAAGATGCTGCCATTGCTAACCCATAGGAGGAGGAACCCACGTTCAGTGCCTCTCGTATAAAATGATCTCTCCCTTCCTTTCTCTTCTCCAACACCATACCTTACCACCATATCTAGAGTGAGCTACGTGCTTGAAGATGCTCGTCGCTAGTTCTTTCTCTTAGCATGAGTGCCAATCCCGCCATGCACCCTCGCCGTACGGCGTGGTGGGAGGCGGCGCCTGAGTATACGAGGTTACGGATTGTTACAGTACTGGGTTAAAAACTTGGGAGAGAGCCAATTTCTCTCTCACAGGGCAACCTCAATCCTTTGGCATTTTCACTTGGAGAGGATCTTGATCTATCGCTTGCTCCATGCCATGATTATTATCTAGAGGCTCAGCTGAAAGCCTCAACGTCATGAAGACAGAGTTGGATCCTACTGTTTGCTTGTTCTTGTTTCTATCCTTAATTTAGTTAAATATGTAAGGAAACTATATATGGTGCTGTTATGTGGGCTTTTCTTCCTTTTTTTTTCATTTGGGAGTGTTTATGTATTAAATAATTAATTAGCACTGCGTCGATCTATATTAATGGGAGTTGCCATGCAGGATTCTTGCAACATCAGTTGTAATGTGAACTTCCATGGTGTCCGAGCTCAATCTTAACGTTTGAAGCATGCGTGTCTTTTGTTTCTTTTAGTGTTTGCATCTACGGCAGGTCAAGTTTTCCTACTGTGATTAATTTTAGTTGGTCGACTGTGGCTCAGATGTCCAATAACCCCTTGATTCTCTGGTAAAAAAGCAACTCAAAAAATAATTTTTTAAAATATATAGTTTTTTTAAATGACTGAGTCATTATATTCTTAATAGTAAACCATATAAATCCTAATAGGGTTTCTTTCATATCAATAAAAATATTAATTGTAGTCGATTTAAACTTTAATTTATAGTATTCCTTAGTAAGTTAGTTAGTTGTAGTCAATTTAAATTTCATTAGGATTCCTTTAACTTAGTATATGTTAATTAATAATTATAAATAAAATTTTGAAAATATACATATATATATATATGTATATATGTGTGTGTATTAAAATTTAAATGTAAAAAGATGTTAGTCATTAAAAAAAAAATTGTATATTTAAAAAAAATTGTTATGAGGTGAAGTTTTTCCCCATGCTTATAACCTCTCCACTAACTAATGTGAGAAAAACCCCAACAATCTCCTCCACACATTCAACCTTGGGTTGGAGCCACAACAACCCATTTCTTGCCCTAGCTATAGGGTCTGAACTTATTGGCAAATCTAGGCTCTAATATTCAATTATTAGATGGTCTTGGATTTATCTTTTCCCTACACTTGTAAACTTTATGTTTAGAAAAATTATTATTTTTAGTTGCGCTGTTAAAAATTAAATTTAATAGCATCTATTAATAAGATAGTTGTGGTCAATTTGAATCTCAACAGTAGATTAATTAATAATCATGAATAAGATTTTAAAAATATATATTACAATTTAAATGGATTATTATTGAGAATAAAATTACATTAGTTGTTTAAAAAAATAAATTGTTAGGTGGTTTATCTCCTTTTCAGAAGCTAACTTATGAGGTGAGGTTTTTTTCCTCAATTATTTAAAAAAAAGTTGGAAACTCGTGCAGAGACTTTCCTTTCCTTGCCTTGCCTTAGGATCTCATGGGATATTTAGAATGTGATAATCTGGTGGGACAAGAACATGATAGAGCTAAATTTCTCCCTTAATTTCCACAAATTTCGAATCAGTCTTGACTAAAAACATCACCATCCAAGTATTGTATGAGCAAGATGAACTTTACCCCATTTTCATCCCCACATAAAAGGAACACATACAGCATACATCAAAATTTCATGAATAATTCTCCCGTGTCTGGCACGTTGAAATTTACAAGTTCTAAAGGAAATGAAAACGAAAGCTTCCAGCAGATTCGCATAAGAACCTGGCCTCTTGACTGTGCTTGAAAATTAGCTGAAGATGGTTGCGATTAGAGAAGTGATCTATTTATGCGGCTGAATTGGTCAACTGTTTGGCTGGTATGATTTGTTGTGGCTGCAGGCACAAAAGAAGAAAAGTGGAATCAGCTGAGAACACCTTAAGCATATATCAAGATAGAATTCAAGAAGATGAAAGAGACCACGAAGAAGCTTGTATCTAAACACAATTGCCAAGACAAACTGTTTTCTTTAGGGAGTTTCATGGATGTGGAGGACATGGTCAACACTGTAATCTGAAAGGGACGGGGGGTGGTAAGGGCATAAGCATTTAACAACATGCTTCGACTCTACTACCATAAGCACGAACTGAAAGGACATGGAGATCAGTTTAATAAGTTTGCTGAAGTGAAACCGAAATGAGGTTCATATTAACCGAAAATGTGCAGTTTTAACCAAGAAAACCACCGTGCCCCCGGGCCAATTTTCAATGATGAATGGGATTATATCAGCTTCGTACCGCTGCTAACTCCTTTTCATGCTTTGGAATGAAAGCGGTATCAACATTTCCATTTTTGAAGTCCTGTCAGCAAGGGGGCATATGAAAAGGCAACATTGATCCAATCAGTTCAAGGTTCAAACAAAATACATAGGGTTTTTTCAGTAAAATTCATAAATAAATTTGCAAATTATAGTTTTCCTAACCTCAATTTCAAGGATAAGTTTGTGGTAATCTATAGTCGTCGGAACTCCTGGATAGAGAAAGTGAGAGAGATTGATCAAAAATTAAAGAATATACAGATTCTAAGAACAAAAACAAATCACATCTGTGAAAACAAAATTAAGAGGTGTGCTTGATTGTCTGAAAAGCCACAAATGGCATGTCTACTCTGCTGCAATTAGCAGCAGACTGAAACAAATCAAAGGATAGTGCTAGTTTACAGCAACCCTATGTGGATAGTGGCTCACCAAACTAATCGAAGGATGAGCCTCAAAAGAGGTTTGCATTTGCATGCATCCACATCAAAAAAAGAAAACAAAAAATGTGGTTTCAAAACTCTCACTCCCTAAACCCAATGTGCTCTTTCCATACAATCAATGCATTGCCACCATCTCAAGTCAAGAATTAAAAACATGGGTACCAGTGCGGGGCACCTTTCAAATTCTTGGACACTTACCAGTAATAATAGTGTCATCAAGAGCCCTTTTCATTCTCTCAATTGCCTTTTCTCTTGTTGGAGCCCAGACAATAAGCTGCAATATGTTCCAAATGTCACAGTAATTAAAACCATATGATGAAGCCAATTGTTTTCAGTAGTTAGATAAGCTGTCATACATGGTAGCTTTAAACTGCAAACACAATGCATCCAAGTATCAACTACAAAATTGACATGAAGGGAAGGCTAATGTCTAAGGAAAAAAAAAACACTCTTTGTTATGTCTCATAGATACACTTTTATCCTTGACAACAATAAAAAAATTGAAAACATCTAGCTTAAGCAGGAAATCCATTGAAACGATGTGTCTTCCAACTTCGACTATATTCTGAATTTTTTAATCCCTATGTTCATTAGGACTCCAGTTAAAACTCCAACTTAACTCTAACTGCCTACGATGCCTTTAAAAATTTAGAAACAACTGATATTTAACCCAAACAACCACTTCAACAAACCTTGCCTTCATGATTTAGATCTTTTGGTAGAATAATAGTTCCCATTCTAGTGAAGGAAATGCTAGAGCACCCAGCACAAAAATGTGGGCCTGACAGAATCACATGAGCACAAGCTCAAGGAAATGACACAGATTTCAGAGACAGCAAACAAGTCTAACGACAGGATAACAATTGTTGGCTCAGATTTCATGTAGATAATCCAACAAAAAAAGTTTTGAGCTAATAGGTGGAAACGCCCACACAACTCATTTTACAAGTCTGTACCAAACTTTGTGCATGGGCAGTATGGGGTTACATAATAAAAAACTAGTGCCTTTCTGTCACCAGCATACAACTTCAAAAAGAAGAAGAAAATCAACTTAAATTGATTAACAAGGAACCTAAGCATCTAGAAGTAAGTTTATCCAGATAGAATGTGGTGGGCACCATTCTAAGAGAAAGAAAGTGGCCAAATCAGACAAGTGTGGGGCTTATCATTATGTCTATGGAGTAAATTTCAATGTATTCTCATTAGAATAGATGCAGCTAAGCAGTTACAGAATGTAGATATGCTCCTAGTAAGCAAAAAACAATCACATTGAGATAATAACATGAATGCCCCTGGTAACATGGCCAAAAACATAAAGAAGAACAAGGAATTGTTATTTGACAAACCTTTCCAAGTAGGGAATCATAGCTTGGAGGAACAACATAATCAGGATAAACATGGCTATCCATTCTAACAAACGGGCCTCCAGATGGCAAATATGCTGTTATTCTCCCTGTTTGTTTAGAAGGAAAAGAGCACAAATATTACGAGCGGCTGGATAATTATGAAATATGTTTTCAGGGAAAAGAAAATCAATCACAGCAAGATGAATGAAATTTTCATGATTCAACCAAAAGCAACACCAATAAAATCCAGGAGTTGTGTGAGATGAACAAACATTAAATAGACAAACTAGGAAATGCAATAAACCTCATGGTTTGTCACCTTAAAAAGATTAGACATTGGGCGTTCAAATAGGAAGGATAAAACAGAGTTTGGGTGGAAAAAGGCATGCGCAATAGCAACTAGAAAAGTGGTGATGAAGAGGATCAAATAGCAGTAATAATTTAACACGAATGTAATCTTCAGCACAATGTAGACATACCAGGCCCAGGTCGGAATCCCTTAAAAGCATCTTCTGCATTGATACGGCATTCAATTGAATGCCCTCTAAGAACAATATCTTCCTGCAAATTGAAATCCAGAGAACTATCAAACAGATGTACAAGCATAGGGCATAAATTCTTCTATTTATCCTTTGTTCCAATACCTGTTTGTATCGAAGTTTCTCTCCCATGGCTACACGAATTTGTTCCTCGATCAAATCAACAGAAGAAATCATTTCAGTCACTGGATGCTCCACCTGCATTTTTTTTTTATCAAAAGAAAGAACTACTAATCACCAAGGTAGGGTTTTTATCAACACAAGAACAGAAAACTAAATCACTAATTGCTTATATTTAACCTGGATTCGAGTGTTCATTTCCATGAAGTAGAAGGAACCCCTTTCATCCAAAAGGAACTCAACCGTTCCAACACCAATGTACCCTATGGATGCTGCGGCTGAAACTGCTGCATCACCCATGGCCTTCCGTAACTCAGGAGTCAAAGCTGGAGATGGTGCTTCTTCCAACAGCTTTTGGTTACGTCTCTATATAAGAGCCATTTTCAAAAGAACCATTACTTCAAATATGCTAGGTCTACTGCTAAAAGTTAACATGAAATAACAACCACAACAACAAGAAAAAGAAAGGGAGAAACAGGATGGGGATCACTCCCAGAACATATGATAAAACTTTTATGCATTCTATCTTATGATTGAACATGACTGCTGAAACCAAACCTCTCAGCTTCCTTAAAATTATTGATGCTCATGAAGATATTACCAAGCTTTATGAATTCCCTAGAATTGGTTTTTAATGTTGAAAATGAAAAGCTATCTTCTTTTCTGTGAACGGTCCAACAACCTTTCAGAAATAGCTTACAAATGGCAACCCATTGTGATAGTTGCAAGATAAGAAAGTAAACAATACCTGAATACTGCAGTCTCGCTCACCAAAATGAACAACATTACCGAATTTGTCTGCAAGAACCTACCAAATCAAATAATGTACCAGAATGATTCAGAAGCTTTCACATTGATGTTGGGAGTAAAAGGATATATAAAAAAGGAAAAGTGCAATTTAGTATTACTGAACTGAACTATATTATTGACAAATTGAAATTCAGCAGTGTCCGAAGTGTTCTGAGAAAAGTAAGACTACTTTTATCAACCTAGTTGAGTCACTCAAAAGTCAATAGTGTTTAGACTAATCAACTCAGAAATTGTTCCTACCTCATATCAGATTCAAATTTTCTGCAAAGCAGATTTAAGTACTTAATTTTCTGCATGAACAAAAGGACATTGCAGCACATGAATTCAGATTTCGATTTGGATTTGGATTTATCTTCATCATTCAGCATATTTCATTTCTAGATAGATCATTCACCCACTTATTTATCTTCACCATACAGCAGATTTCATTTCCAGATAGATCATTTATTCACTTATGCTAAATGCCTTTTACCCTCAATAAATAGATGAATTTATTGTTCAAGATACTCTTTTAAATTATAAAACCCTGGCATCTTCCTTCTCTTCTTGTGATAACTAGTTGTACAGGTTGTCTAAACAGATGCAGATTCTTCCAACAAGAATTGGATGTAGATTAAATCAAATCTCATTTGCCTAATTCGTTCCTAGCACTTCCTTCTTATAGCTCGTAATTATAGGTAACAAGAAAATTTTCATTGCTAAATGCAAACCTGCATTAGCATTAACAAGGTTACAGTCATTCCCCTTCCAGACTCTACTCTAGTGATCTTCCATAAGAAACCTTCATTAAACATAATCTCAAGTTAATTATGGGTTAGTCCCTGTAGTTTAGCAAAATTAATTAATTAGTCCTCATGGTTTCAAAAACTATATATTTAATCCCTATATTTTTAAATCTATTTAGAACTTAATCCTTTTTTCCCATTTCATTTTTTTTCCAATTTATTCTGCTTCTTTTTTTGTAGAAATAGAGGGGGGGGGGGGTAGAAGATAAGATGGAAAGACTAATGAGAAAAGATGGCATTTTTCAGAGCACAATACTTCTAAAAGTAAGCATGGTCAACATTGGTCAAAATACTATTTGATTATATTTTATACTACAGTGACTAATTAATTTGTTTTGATACACTAAAGGGCCCAAATTATAATTAATTCATAAAATCTCCGGACATAGATTACCTGGAACTCAATGTGTCTGGGATTTTGAACATACTTCTCCAAATAAACTCCATCATTTCCAAATGCAGCAGCAGCCTCACTTTTAGCTTGCTGTAGAGCAAAGGAAGCGAACTAAATTCAACCATAGACAAACAAAAGAATTCACGCAGCATGCTTCATGGAAAAATACCCAACACTACAATGAACAGCTCCACACTAACTTCGTACCTGTAGCAACTTTACAAACTCATCAGGTTCTTTGGCGAGCCGCATTCCACGTCCTCCACCACCTGCCGTTGCCTACAGAACATAGGTTTAATTCAAAAGAAGTTTCAATGCTTTTTAATTTTATGCTTCATTTGCTTGGTATTAGATGTAGAAAAAAAAATTCCAAATCTCATAATTGCTGGTCCAGACCCTATTTTATGAAATTTCACTCTTGCATATTCTTCACAAACCAAATGGAGCAACAGTGAAACTATTGAGAATAACTTATTAAAGATGCAAACATATAATTTCAACATAGAATCCAAGTGATAATTTTGGATAATTCCTATTATGGAATGATTTCTGAGATATTTTAATTGATTTTAGTTTTAATGCTTGGCACTATTGTACAAGGTTACTTGGAGTGCATTTTAGCTTTCTTCTCTATACGTGCACATGCACCCACAAAGGAGAAGATTTCCAGCAAAGATAGTAAAGAGCTCCATAAATTGCTTGATGTGTAGCTGAGTAAAAACAAAACATGGCAATGGCAAGGATGTGATCAAGCAAGAAGCAAGGAGAAAACACCACTCCATTCTTTCAGTATAAATACTAACTGACATTTGTCTGAATCTGGAAGGGTAGCAATGGCGTATATTGCACTTTCAATGTTGTCACAATCTGTATAAAACATGACTATCAAAGAAGGATTAGTATGAAGGGGATTATTTACCTTGATCATCACAGGATAACCAATCTCGTTGGCGAGCCTTACTCCTTCCTCAGTACTCTAACAACAATCAGTGTACAAAAGTTTGTCAGATAACATCAAACTACATCTTCCTATATTATCAAAAGGAGTAAAAGGAGCTAACCAAATAATTAAACTAAACTTGCAAGACATGCAATTCTTTTCATGCCAAAGTTTTTTGAATCAACTAATACAGATAATGGCCAAACATGGCACCTGTAATAAGCCATCACTTCCTGGTACAGTTGGAACCCCTGCCTTCTTCATTGTTTCTCTAGCAGTTGATTTGTCACCCATGACCCTTATACTGTCAGGCTGCACAAAGCAAACAATAATTTGCATCTTTTTTAAATTATGCAGGTGATAAACAGCCATAAACATGAATTCATGGTATACTTTCACCAGGTAAAAACTTGATCAATTCTCAATCCAATTTCTTCAAAACATGCCAATGGAGTAACACAGTCTACTTCACCATTGACTGTGCTGAAAATGATAGGTTTCAAGTACAATAAGGAAAGGATAACCAAAATGAAAGAAAAACACGAGGAAAGTTTTGCTAGAACCATGTATGACTCAGCAGAGAACCTTTGGCAAGTTGGTTTATGAATTTGAAGGTATGACTCAGCATGCAATGAAAAACTTTTGTAAGTTGGTGTATATACTTGAAGACCCAATGTAGCATTTTTTTTTTTTTCCATGTCTTTGTGCTAAACCTGAGAATTCCATCAACTTCTTGCCATCAGTTTTCTACTACAAAGCCACCTGAGAGTCTGAAACTACTTTATGAACTTTATAGATACACTGACTAACATACAACCCAAGCTGAGATAGAGCATGCACCCCATCCTAAAACCTAGAACCATAATGAGATTATAGTGTAATTAACCACCTTCCAAACAGAAGCAGTCAAGGTTAAACTTAAAATTCAGTGACAGGAAATGTATTTGCCTCAAGATATTTGGTGAATAACCAAAAAATAACAACCAACTCGGCAATCACAGTTTTTAGCGTAAAGATAAATCTTCCCACTGTCTTCCACATGCTTTTTACTACATGTCAAATAACTAAAGATAATCATTAAACTTCAACAATCTGCATCATACCATACTAATGAATAAAGATTTACATAAAAAAGGATGTCAGCCACTAAGAGATATTTTTATATAAAAAAAAAAGATTATAACAACAGTCACCATTAGCCATAACCCCAATTATGGGGCATACTAGATTGAATTGCTGTTCAAAATCTGTATACATGGTATTCCAAATATGGGATTTTTCACTTATCTATCATAATTGAGAAAGCAGTGATTTTAGCATCTAATTCAACAACAACAAAAAACGTAAAAAAATAGTTGACATGTGATAGGCTAAGATCTAGGAGATTATGTATTAATCTCACTTTTAACTACTATTGAGTTTCTTGGTCTCTACTTACATTAGGCCCAATAAAGTTTATTCCATGTTCTCTGCACATTTCCACAAATACAGCATTTTCAGCAAGGAAGCCATATCCAGGATGCAGCATTGTACATCTACGACTTATAGCAGCAGATAAAACATTTGGGATCACCAAGTACCTGTGGAAAAACAGTTAAACATACAAATAAATTCATTATATTCCGAATCTACAACTTAAGAGTATCGTGCATTTGTTATTGAGAAATTAAATGACTACTCAAGAACCAAATTATTTCTATATGAACATTGCAACTTTCAACAAGCAGGAAAAAAAATAATCACCAATTTATAAACTAATTAACAAGGGGCGTAAATGTAATCAAACCGCTACCAGCAATGCTTTAATGAATAAGATATGAGGTGAAAAATAGAGGGTAGTAACAACTGTTAAATTAAGATGAATTGTTTCAGATTACTGACTCTGACTTGGAAGCTTTTCCTAAAATCCCCCTTACTAGTTGCAAACTAATATCCATGTGTACATGTGACTGATAAAGTAAGGATATTATAACCACTTACGACTGACTGCTGGGTGCTTCACCGATGCACACTGATTCGTCAGCCAATTTCACATGAAGTGCATCCTTATCTATGGTAGAGTAAACAGCTACACATGGTATCCCCATCTCATGTGCAGTTCGAATAACACGAACAGCAATCTCTCCTCTGTTTGCTACCAGAATTTTTTCCGCGCGACATGTAACCCCAAGAGCTCCTCCATTCTTAGCACAGTGACTAACGTGGGCAGTCTGAGCTCTTTGTCTAGGAAAGTTAACCTTATTTCCCATCATAAAGCTGCATTGAGAACTCCTGATTCCACTAGTTTTCCCCATGAATAAACCCTTATGCATTGAATAAATAAACTATTTCAGCATTTGTAACAATCACGGACTATTTCACTAGATATCACAAACTCATAAAACTAAAAATGCATAGCAGTATCATTGGAATTCTTTAAAACATACAACAACAATGCAGGTTATATGCATCAGACATGTACTTGCTATCACTTATCTTCATATTTCAAAAACATTTTTAATGAAAAATCCAACCTCTGAGCTCATTAACCCTCCCAAACCATCCTCATTATTTACATCACCCCACATATGCTAGCAAGATCATAGAATTGAAATAGCACCACATATCTACAATTCAAGTAAATCACTGAATTGGCTTCTATTCCCAGCTCCACAAATACAAACTAAGCCCAACACTACAGAGCCATCAACCAATACCATCCCCCAAAGAATAAAACAAACAAAACCCAAGACTCATTTCCTTCTAATGAACATTCCAACGCGAACCCATTACAAATCAAACAAAAAGAAGACACGCTTCTAACAAATTCAAACCAAAAACAAGTCACGCGCAAAAACAAATAAGCAACAGAACAGAAACACAAAAACAAAAGAGCAACAACAACTTACAGGAGTATAGGTAACAGATTTGCAAACAGGCAACGTAGCCTCCATTTTGGAACCCAAAAGGCCTACAAGATAAGTAAATAAATAAAAAACAACTTCAAACAACAACACAACAGTTACATTACTTAAAACATCAAAACAAACATAACTAAATTAGATCATCACTAGATATAGGTTACCTTGAAGAAGAAATGATGGGTTATTTTAGAAGCAAAGAAAGCACGAAGAGAAGGAGAAGGAGAGAGTATTTAAGATAGAAGTGATGGAAGGAAGATATTTGTTGGGACTTTGGTTAGTGTTGCTGTCTTGTCGATAGAAACGAGGAAATGCTAAGAGAGTCAGAGAGTGTGAGAGATTGAATGCTCCGCCTAATTGGGTTTGGGTTGCCAACCCAAAGCTAAAGAGAGCTCTTTTGACTTTTTTATTTTTTCAATCTATACCAATATCCAATCATATTCTGCCACCTCGGTTTTATTAATCGTTGGAGTCATTGAAATGTGTTTGGATGTTGGATAGTTTCATGAAGAGCCGCTCAGTGAATCACCGGCTGGTTTTTTTTTATTCAAATAAATATCAAAAAGTTGTTTAAATAATTTCTTATTATTTCAAGGAAGGTTTTTACTTCCCTCCGTATATTTCATTCTAGTTTAAAAAATAAAATATATCGAAATGGATTTTATCTTGTCTAGATTCTTGATTTATTCCGTAAACTCCATCAAAATTTTGGATGGAAATTTTCAATTTTGTTCCGGTTAAGTAATGGTTTTATTTTAAAAAAAATATATTATTTAATCTTACGATATTAATCATATTTCTTAATCCGATCACTAAATCATATTAAAATTTTACAAAAATTTTCCTGATATATTGTTCTATTTCAGGTTAAACTTTTAGGGCAATCAGAGACTGGAGAGGCTTTGTAAAATTATTGATGGCATTTTTATCGTTTCATTTAAATTTATAATTTTGTTTCAAAAGTTTTTTTTGTCCTTTTTTTAGATTGAATTTTTTTTAATTTCATCATTCGACAATGGATTTGTTGAGAATTGAGCTTCGTGATGTGTTTTGATTTGTTTTATTTAGGGTTATTATGATCTTATGACCCGGATCATGGATTTGAAAGGTTAACCTCGATTGATTCAGGTCCAATATGTTATAGTTTCAGTAATTTTTTAAAAAATATATATATGTTATCTTGAATTTATTTTTTTATCAAAATATGTTTTTAACAGTCGTTCATGTTGTTTTTAAACTCATTGAGTCAATCAAATCTTATCAGTTCAACTTTTAACTTCTTTACTTTTATTTGAAATTTGAATTGTATAATTTCAAGTTAGTTTATCTTTGGATTTTAATTGAAATTATGATTGTTGAATTAATATTTTAAATTATATATATATATATAAAAAAAAACAGTACCACCTTGAAACGGTATGCCAAAACTCTTCGAAACCAAAATATACCATTCCAATTGAAAAACAAAACGTCAAACACAACAAAATTGACAACCTTGCTTTCAAGGTTACCATCCAAACTCATAACCATGAGAAAAACCTTAAATTAAAATAAACTATAAAGTTCAATTATTAATCAACTCAATATCAAAAAATAGAATTATAAAAATCAATAAAAAAAACCCTAAAAAAATCAAAGTGAAACCAGGTTAACCCGTCAAATTCACAATATGAGTCATAAAACTGAGGCAACTTCATATAAAATAAATCAAAATAAATCATGAAGCCTACTTCTAGTAAAATAAATATTAAAAGATAAAATTAAATAATAAAAAAAACCAAAAAGAAGAACCAAAATCGTAACCCAGGTTATGAGACCAAGATAATCTCATATAAATAAATTATAAAACTCAATTCTCAATCAATCAAATATTAAATGATAAATTATGAAACTTGAAGATTATCCTTTACATGAGCTATCTTATTTCAAAAAAAATAAAATTCAAGGCAAACGATCGTCGTTCGCCGCATTAAGAATTTTTTTGTAAGTATTTTTGTAAAAAATATTGGATTGATTGAGAATTGAATTTTTGTAAATCCAAAGATAACTTTATAATTGTTTTTGTAAAGAATTAGATATCTTGAAATTAGGGGCAATTCAGTTTTTGTCTCTATAATCCATTAGTTATTAAAAGATTATAAGGGTATATGTGTCTTTTTACAATTTTTAAAATATTAAAATGACTAAATTACCTCCAAAATGAAAAAAAAAATTATTGAGTAAGGGTTTTTTTAAAAAAATATATAATAAAATATTTTTTTTTCCTTGGAATCAAGAAAAAAAGAAGCCATCGAATTCAAAGGCCTTTTGGTCCTTTTCACACAGGATGTTTTTGTTAATTTTAAACCATCGAGGGAAATTTGGTCTTTCTTTCTTCGTATAAAATGATCACCTAAATTCCTAGCAACATTTCCTTTTTAGCCCTAATTTGACTTATTTGTGATTTTACAGGAAAATAATGGCTGCCAATGGAGAGAAGCACAAGAGAAGCGGCGCCATGGATCACATCATTCATGCTCAAATGAAAGGAGAAACCAGTGAAGAAAATGTACTTTACATTGCAGAGAACATTAATGTTGCTGGCATAGAGACTGCATTGTGGTCCATGGAATGGGCCATTGCTGAACTGGTTAATCATCCGACCGTTCAGAAGAAGATCAGAGATGAAATCACAACCGTCCTAAAGGGGAATCCAGTCACGGAATCTAACCTGCATGAACTGCCATATTAGCAAGCCACAATAAAAGAGACTCTACACGCCCCAATTCCCTTGTTTGTGCCCCGTATGAACCTTGAAGAAGCAAAACTAAGAGGTTTTACCATTCCTGAAGAGTCAAAGGTGGTAGTCAACGCATGGTGGCTAGCTAACAACCCTGATCGGTGGGAGAAACCATCAGAATTCCGGCCAGAGCGATTCTTGGAAGAAGACCGTGACACCGAATCTGTTGTCGGTGGAAAGGTCGATTTTCGCTTCGCTTCCTACCATTTGGCGTGGGCAGACGTAGCTGCCCAGGGATCATACTTGCAATGCCAGACGTAGCTGCCCAGGGATCATACTTGCAATGCCAATCAGGGGACTGGTGAACGCAAGATTGGTGTCAAATTTTGGGATGAAAGCTCCACCACGGGGAAGATTGAAGCGAGCTAAAAAGGAGGGCAGTTCAGCTTGCATATGGCAAACCACTCCACTGTTGTTTTCGACCCAATCAAAGCATGATTTCATCACAAATTCAGCTTTGCCGGCATGTACCAAATCTACTAGCTTTGTTTTCTGTAAAATCCTTCGCTTTTTTTTTAAATGAAGCTTTCAATGTGTAGCACACCATCCTCTCTTTTACAGAATTGCAGACAAAATGAGATTTATTTCCAGCATATGGTAGTCTGCTGCTATGCATGGTTGTTTTAAAGTTTCATAAATACATAAAAAACGATATGTAAAGCAGGAAAAGGCATCAAACAAGTAACATTTTGTTTTCTTTCATAGAAAATTGAATGCTTCAAACATTGCAGCTCTGCATTACATGGATTGACTATTAAAAGTAACACCTACAAAGCTTCTGATGTCTGTCAAGTTAAATCTAGAGAAATTAATGACATTGCTGTTAGGCCTTACATGGGTATACCTTTCATTTCCCATGTATCCAATTGTGTTTACAAAGAAAATCAACTGTCAAATGAACTATATCAACAGCAACAGTGCCATTGAAAAAAAACTAGAAGCAACATGAGGAGGAAAGGAGATGGAACCTATAGTTGTCAGTTAAAGCACATCTCAAGTGGCCACCATGGAAACAATGTTGCATGAGATGAGCTATTGTGCCCATGGGTGCTTGACCCACACGCATACAAAAGCCTGCAAAAAGACAGCTTAAAGGTAAAGAGAATTTGCAAACATGATACCTCGCCGAAGGCTTTCGCTGGCAGCTGCAAATTTGCTTTCTAAACTGACTTCACCCACAGCTTGAGCAGCAGCACGCAACTGGGAAGGCAAAGAAAGCAATTATTGGCAATAATTCCACTGAAATTCAAATAAAGAGCACAAGAAAGCATATACTGTTTCCATGTTCAAGAGAAAGCCAGCATACACAATATAGATTATCTTCAGAGAACGGAGTGGTGTTATTGAGACTTTTTGGAGAGACTATTCTATTGGGAACAATAGATTTGGACCTTACAACAATTTTCTCTTTGAAGAGAAGTAGCACAAGAAGATCAGCACATGACGTTTTCGAGTGAATATTTCACAATTTACCTGATTCAGAAACTCATCTAATCTTCTAGCACTTCTGATAATGCTACCCTCAAAGATATCAGTCATTTGTATGACCTCAGAAAAACTAGCTCCCTGGAAAAAGGGCAAACCAAGCAGATTATTCAACACTGGACTAGAAAAAGAAAAATTAAACCCAAATGAATTTGATACAGCACTCAGGTAGTCTTCAATAACCAAATCCCTGTGGCTTAAAAATAAATAAGCAATGGTCAAATCCATAAAACTTGTCTGGATGTACAGACCAAGAGGTATAGGGAACCTCTCAGAAATAAGTCATTGCGTTAAATGGAAGACAAATTGAAATGATTGCCCAGAGAGAGGGGGAAAGTTTGGCTGGCTGAATAAACATTGTTCACGGCTACCAGCTATTCAATGGCCAACTGGTTGAGTTGCCGAAACACCAATTTGGATGTCAGCAATATCACAAACAATACAGACCAAAAATGATCCCTCCAGAATTTTCATGCTGATTTAGAAATTTGCCCAAACCAGACACCAATCAGGAAAAGAAAAGGGGGTGTCCATATTAAACAGTCCATGGCCAACAAGATAGGAAATTCTTTGAAAATAAAATATAAAAAACTAACCTTTGACCAACAGTAAACCACATCCACCAAGAACGGTCTGACTGTTGATTCCACATATTCATCGACATTTATGTCCAATTTGCATTCATATTGTATCTGTAATTATGCAGAGAGACATTTATGACTGTTCTTAAAGAGTCAATTGCATAATATAAACAAAACAAACAAAAAAATATAGCAACCTCTGCTATTTTTCTTGCGCTCTCTTGGAGTTGTTGCAATGGTTTAGCAAGTTCAGTTCTCAAATGTATTTGCTCACTTGACTTATCTACAGGAATGAAGCAACTTGCAAGAGCAGCAACTTGGTGATGATCAAGATCATTGAAGGTACCTGATAAAAAATTCATTAACATTAACAAAATTAAATATTGCTAGATGAAATCAGAGGCTCAACCTTAATTATATGCATGTAAGACCACCAGCAACATGGCCAGAGAAACCCAGCCTGAGGTAAAATAAGATTCTGCAAAGCATGGAAAATTAAAGAAAGAAAAATAATGGTCATAAGCTCACCATTGAACATCAGTTCTGTGACAAGTAGTTCATCTCCTGTGTCTATCAAGCAGGCTGCCCTGCCCTTCACCTGAACTACACCATCAGCATCTATATGACCAAGCCTTTTCAAGACCCGTGAACGGTTCTTAAGTTCTTCACGGAATTTTTGAAGCTGCAAAGAATTGAGAATCAAATTAAAAAAACTGCAGGTGAAAAACTGAAGAATGTAACAAATCATGGAGTAGATAATAACAAGCCCAACATCAACAAAAGCAAATAGTGGCAACCATTTGAACAAAAGCCACGAAAGGAACAGCCATTCAAGTTTGCATGCTTGTGCTATTTTCATCTTTATTCAGTGTGGCTATATTGTCCAGATATGGACACCCAATCAAGATTCAACACCTCTGGGCAGGGGGCAGATTTTCTAGTGTCTCTTTTAAAGTACACTAAAAACATCAGAGCATGCAAATGGAAAAATTATCAATACCTAGCAAAAAAATGATTTGCTGCATGAATTATAAGAAAGCAACTAGTAATTCCATTGTACACACAACCACATGCTACACTATTAATTCAAGGCTCAAATTATTGGCTGATCACCCATTCAAATAATTCATTATGCTTGAAGATGCTTTTTTTTTCCTTTTCTTTTCTGATAAATGGAGATCAAAAATACAAAAGTGCTCCATGCAATAAGATGAATCAAAGTTTATGCCAAAAGGCATTCTCTTCCCACAGGCTTTCAGAAATATACATTACACATCCGGAATCAATACAGAGAAATAAATCCAACTATATCTTACAAGTTCTGTCAAACTAAGTATCCAATAAGGGAAAATACCTGGGAATCACGCATTTTCGACTTAAGTTGTTGAATTTCATGATTCACCTCAGCTTTCCTATGAAAACTTTTCATCTGGTTTATATCTTGAGACTACATGCATAAAATCAAGTAAGTGTGATTGCTAAAGATACCACTTAAAGCAAACATTGTCGAGAGAATTTTCCAAGTGCAGTCTTTCTACAGAATTTCAAGTAAGTTGATTCTAATTGATATGAAAACCTTGTGCAGTGGATGCGCATGTAACTTCTGTTCCAATTCCTCAATTTGGTTAACCAACTCAACAATTTCAGGATCCTCAATTTTCATGTCCTGCAAATAAATAGAACCATGATACAAATAACAGCAGCATTCTTAGAGATCTAAGCTCAAAACATTATATATATGATAAAACAAACACGAAAAGTCAAATAGTGAAGATACCAGAAGCAACTGAGAAAGTGTGAGGGTGAGATCTATTAATGGTGCTTACAGCAGAGTGAGGATAGGGAACATCAATGGCAACCATGCTTTTCCTCTTTCTGATGTATCAGTGCCTAATGCTCTATGAGTCTTTTTTTTTTTTTTTTTGGAAAGGAATGAAAGACAGTCTGAAAAGTGACCGGAAAGAAAACTCCATATGTCTCAGCTAATTTGGGCGTTGTATGATAAGAGCTTTGTTAAGACTACAAAATATTTTCCATATTCCAAAAAGTAAAATAAAATGTGCCAACTCAAAATATAAGGCTTGATGCTTGAACATGGGTTGCTGGTGTAATAAACTGGGTAACAGCTCCAAAGCCCATGTAGAGCATCAAAAGGTTTGTAATTTTGTTCTATGCCTATTATATGCTCTTGAAATGAGCCAGCATTCAAGTACATGAATAGTTACCTTTACAGGGTTAAGCTTTGGAAGGCCTTCAGGAAACCGATTCCCTAACTCCTGCACTGCTAGAAGTATACTTTGCCTTGCTTCCAATGGCCGAAGGTCAGCAGGAATGGATATCCTCACTTTGCTTAGAGCACAGATCAGGGGCAACTGAACAGGAACCTAACCCAGAAGTAAACAAACACATAATCCCCACCAGACCAGTACAAGCACTAGAAGTTAATTAGTGGGCCACAATACTGAAAAGAGATTAAACTACTATCCCACTGATGCATCAACTTACCACATGCATCTCACCCTTTTCTCCAGGCCGAGGTGGACATGGTCTTGGCCGGGAGCCACTCTCACTTGGTCCAGGAGAGCAATGAAGTAAAGTATCTACTATATAACCAGCACCTTTTGATGGCAATGTTCCCAATCCTGCAGTGGGCTTTTTAACAACATTCACTACAACTCCCCAACCCCAATCAGTTCCTCCTTCTCTTACCTTGATCTGCAATACAGACAGCCACTACTGAGGGGACAAAAAAGATATATCATTACTGAAATTATAAATACGTGTGCAAATGCAAGTGAAATTTGCAGAAATGAGGAGTTATTGTTCAGCTTTTTTTCCCTCAAACTCACATCCTTTAAATGTTTCTAAATTTTTGGGGGGTAAAATCTATAATGTTCTTCTGATCTCTTATGCCCATATATCCCAGCAACATATATAAGGTTGTGAGAGAATCAATCACTAATAAGGTTAATTAAAGAAAAGAATAAAATATACTAGCCATTTAGTAGCACACAAACTTCAACAACAGTGTTCATTGTCCATACATACCAACCGACCAGTGCATAGATAATAAAGAATTCTTTCAGGCCTTGTTATTTCCTTCATCATCTTCTTCTCAAGCTGGGCCATCTCAAGTTTTAGATTATGATACCCAGCAACTTCAGCCTAATACAAGACAACAAAAACTCATATAGTATCTACTTATATTATTTCAAGAGAGAAAGAGAGACAGACAGAAAAAATGTTTTTAGAAACAGAGGGAAATGATTACCTCTCCTGATGCATCAAGAACAGCAGCTTCCTCTTCCAGTTTTGAAACCTTTTCCCCTATGTCTGGTAAAGCCTGAAAGAGATAAAGATCTATGAGTGATTGAACACTTCATGAAGTCAGGACATGCACACAAGGATGTGAGGGATTTGACAGAAACCTTTTCATACTGGAATTGATGAAATGAATTTCTTATCACGTGTTCAGCAGTGAACTGGCCTTCAGCACGGCTCATTAGATTTAATATCGAATAGTAGCTCAGTCTGAAAGTACTAACTAGAGGAGCCGGTTTGCCCAAAACCATGTCTTTGAGTGTATTCATCTCCATCTGAAAAGGTAACAGAAAAGGTAATCCATTGAAAGAGAAGAGCAGGTTGTTTTATTGCCTTCATCAAGGATCTAAGCAAGATACCATGATGTGCTGCTAAAAGCCTATAACTAAAGACCATTAGTTTCCATTGACACAAAAGGCTTATATGTGTAGTATGGGCAGCATTCAAATGAAAATACAGGTTGACTTTCATATTTATACATTTATATAATGTGTATGCAGATTATTGTACTAGTAACCATAAACCCACATAATTAACATTTAGCAGAACAACTTTCATTTTAATGTTATCAAGATGGTTGAAAAAAAACTAGTAATAATTACCAAATTCACACCAAAAAAAATGGAACCAAACAACAAAGAGTACAGCACAGATGAAAAGCTATAGAATTACCCGTTCATCAATCATTATGATACAAATACCCCGCTCATCTTTACCACGTCGTCCAGCCCTTCCACTCATCTGTAGAAATTAGTAGGATCAGAAACTAATAATAACACACACACACACACACACACACACACACACACACACATATATATATATATGCATAAGCATTTATGTGTACGTATGTTTTTCAAAGCTCTAGAGAAATGCAGCAAATTATCACTTACCTGGATATACTCACCAGATCCAATGTAACGATGACTATCGCCATCCCACTTCTTAACAGCTGTGAAAACAACAGTCTTTGCAGGCATGTTTAAACCCATCGCAAACTGGCATAAAAGATAGATATTTAAAGGACAGTTCATCATTAACATTCAAGATTGAAGTAAGTTGCAGAGACCACAAACTGATTATAACTAAAACTGCAATCCGGTTTCCTGTGAAGACTTACTGTCTCTGTGGCAAACAGAGCCTTCACAAGGCCTTCCTGGAAAAGAAGCTCTACTAGTTCCTTGATTACAGGGAGAAGACCGGAATGATGGACAGCAATGCCTCGCTTAAGTAGAGGCAACATTAACTCAATAGCAGGCAAATTCCTGTCTTCCTCATTCAAGCAGAGTATTGCGTTGTTAAAAACCTGCTCCACAATATCCTTTTCCTCTTGTGTATTAAAATCAAGCTTAGACATAGACATGGCATGTTGTTCAACCTCTCTCCTACTGAAGCTAAAAACTATAACTGGTTGAAACTTCCGTTCCATAATCATCTGAAATTACATGTGAAAGCAATGATTGAGCAGTTTTATCAACAAGCTGTACAAGATGAACAGGGCAAACTACAATTCCCCACTTAAAAATCCAGAAAATGCACGAACAGACAATAGCACTCACATTAAAAATTAAAAATCACTAACTTGGAGCATATAATAAGAAGCACCAGTACTACGTCAACAAGCATTAAACTTCTTTTCTTTTAACAGAGCGTGTTGTCTGTAGCAAATTTAATGAGATAATTGAGAATAGGAAAAAAAAAAAAAAGAGAAGTTGCTTATTACAAATGTATTTGAAGAGTCTGAGTATCCATCTAAGAATATTCATTTATTTCACAAAACAGTTTCTTCTCAGTCAATTGTTATGAAGAAAAGTTCAGTTTATTGATGGCATCAGAAAAATGGAAACTCAAAAACTACATATGGTGATAGAGAAGCGCTCATTGGAGAGAGAAAGAACAATAAACACCCATTCAATGCTCAATGAAGCAATAAATGAAGGCACCTCATGATACTACAATCAAGAAAGAATGCACAAATAAGAGGGCAAACCTTGACAATTTTGTATATGTCAGAACCCCCAGAAGCATTCCCACCCTTTGAAATCCTTCCACTAGCTTTAGCATTTGCACTCTTGTTCCCCTCACCAGCTTTCTGCTTAGAGAAAGTATCCTGCAGCTTCATAAAATTGTCCTCCCTAAACTGCTCACTCTCATCAACCACAAGATACAACCCAGCACCGCCCACAGGAAAAACATAATGCTGCAAAGGAGTTGGTCGAAAATCTGTGTAAACCACATGGCAAGGCTGCTTATGCAAATGACAAATCCATTCCGCAAACTCGGTGGCATTCGACATAGTCGCAGAAAGAAAAACCATTTTAATCACTTGCGGCATAAAAATAATACTCTCTTCCCAAACAACCCCTCTTTCACGATCCTTCATATAGTGAATCTCATCAAAAATAATCCAAGCAACTTCCTTCAAAATCTCTGAACCCCTATAAAGCATCCCCCTAAGAATCTCTGTAGTCATAACCAAACAACTAGCATTTGGTGACAGGGTAACATCTCCAGTCATCAACCCAACATCTTGAAACTCCTGATGCAACTCCCTATACTTCTGATTACTCAAGGCTTTCAGCGGAGAAGTATAAATAACCCTTTGCTTTTCTCTGAAAGCCATTGCAATCGCATACTCAGCAACAGCAGTTTTCCCTGCAGACGTATGAGCAGAGACTAAAACACTCTCATTCCTTTCCAAACAAGCTACAGACACCTTCTGAAAAGGGTCGAGTTCAAATGCATAACTTTTTGCCATCTCCCCATTAAACAATGGATTCGACAAAGTCCCGTGAAAGGTTTCATCTTTATTCGACTCATACCCATGTGGGACTGCAACTTCATGAACACAAGTCCGTGTCAAAATCCTCTTTTTCAAAGCAGAATCTTGCTTCTGTGGTGTACCAGCAATCTCTGCTTTCTCTTCCTCTTGTACTTCCTCCTCCTTCTCAAGCTCTTTTCTCTTAGCAGGTGTTAGTGTATCCTCCATTTATATTTTCTAGCTTAACTTCACTCCTCACTCACTCTAAGTTCTAAGTTAAGCAAAAATCTTCCAAAAATTAAAACTTGTGCACCCTTTCTGCTCATAAGAAAAGAAAAGAAAACGCACAAAAACAATAAAAGTTCAGATTTTGTTACAGTATCAGAGCACCGGAACAAGTTGATAAGCATCAAATAAAATTAAAAGATACCAAGAACCTAATTCTTTTATTGTTTTTCTTCTAATTTCAGCTTAGAAAACAGAGGTTTTGGTTTTAAAGAAAGTGGTTTCTGCTTGTTTGGTTGCTGAGAAAACTCAGGAAAATTAGAGCATCTAGTGCATCGTAAGAGAATACAATTTTTGGGGTTTTGTTAATTTTCCCTAATTTTCTCCGGAACCAAACAGACAAGTGAGAAAAATAAACAGTGGAGGGAAAGTAACAGGAGTACCTTACTTTTGGCAAATGGAGGCAGAAAGCATCGGTTCAGGAGAGAGCCCTAACTATTATTATTATTTAGATAATTTTAAATTTTTAAGGGGTCGTGGTTTTGTGCTTTTGTTGGGCTGTATTGGACCCAATAGGATTTCATTGGGTTTTACAGTTTTTTTTCACTTTAGCTTTTTACTGGATCTGGGCTTCTGCAATGTAGGGTTCGTGTTAGTTGTTTTTTAAAAAAATAAAATGTGTTGGTTGCACAAACATGTTTTAAAAAGAAAGAAAATTCTACAAAATAGCTTTCGCTGGTTAAATAAACTAGTTTTATTTTAATCAAATAAAGAAAAATGATAATAAACAGCCAAAATTAAAAAAAGAAAAAAAAACCAACCACAATAACTTGAAAAAACAATTCTAGGAGTAGAAAAACTATGTTTATTTTTTATCTTATTAAATATGAAAATATGAAATTCAAAAAAAATATAATAAAAAAAGGTACAAGTCAACCCTGGTGGATATGTAATTTGAACAATAAGAGATGAGTCAATCCATGTTAACCCAGTAAATCTGTGTTCCACGTCATGAGATTAGTATAACCCAGTAGAAAAGAAAAAAACCACAAAACCATTTAAAAAAAAAAAGCAACATTATTGTTGAATGATAAAATCAGAAAAAAAATTAACTAAAAAAAAGTTTTTAATCCTATTAACTTTTCAAACTTATAACCTGGATCATTAGACCAAAAACACTATACATGAAAAGTTTATGAAACTCGATCCCCAACAAATCAAATGTTGAGGAATGAAACCGATAAAAAAAAATACAATCACACAAAAAGGATCCATTTTTTTTTAAAAAAAATAGCAATAAAAAGAATGAAGATAAAAATAAAAATTAAAAAATAAATTAAAGGACAATTATAAATTTTTTATTGGAGGGTGAAATTGAAAAGAAAAAAAAACTTAAAAAAAATAAGGATCAAATTGGAAAACATAATATACCATAAATTTGGATTAAATGATGAAATTGAAAAACAATAAAATCTTTACAAAAGGGCCGATTAAAAAACATTCAAAATCAAAAGAATAAATATCAAATTGAAAACAATAATATATGATAAATTGGAATTGAAAGATGGAATTGAAAACAAATATAACCAATAAGAGGATTTTGCTTTGTTGCAGGATTTTGCTGGTGTGTTTCGTGATGAGATTTCCAGAGGATTGTTACCAATAAGAGGCATGAAACATCATATTGATCTTGTACTTGGTGCATCAATTTCTGATCACCCAACCTATCAAAGTAATCTTACAAAAACAAAAGAGCTTTAAAAATAAGTATAAGAGTTGATTTTATATAGGAATTCTTTTGAGATGGATGGAAGGAAGGCTTGTAGCTCTTTTACCTTTGGAACCTAATCAAATATATGATAAACAACTAAAATTAAAAAAAAAATGGAAGATGGTTAAAATGAGAGCTTGTATTTATTAGAAAGACTTTTTTTGCTAACAAAGTTCGTATGAGCTTTGATGATGATGTTATTTTTTAACTTAATATTGATTTTTTTTCTTAATAGGATAATTTTCATGTTATAAATTTGAGAACAAATCCTTTTGAGAATGGAGGAGACGATACAAACCAAGTTAGGTTTGAATTTTGCCTTAAAATGCCTACTAACCAATCTTATAAGATTTGGTGTATCTCTCAAACCGTATATTAAATCGAGTTGAAATTTTATAAGGAAATACTATATACATGAAACTATATCTTGGTGGAAATTTAAGTCAATCAGAGCTTGAAAACATACTATGTAAACTAGTCAGATTTGTTATTACTATTTTGGCAAATCCATCGATGAAATGTTCTTTCATGACTATTTTTAGCCTTCTATCCATACCTGCAATGAGTAAATATTGGATAATAAAGTGAGATTAAATGATGCTTATTTAGGCCCTAAACTTGGCATGGACTTGAGCAGCAAAGATTTCTAACATGGTTTGGATTCATTGAAAAATTCAAATCATTTCTTTTCTAGGATATATATGGTAGCTAGGAGCTTTGAAAATACTCTAGCTTCAGTTATCTTTTATTTCGTTTGGTTCTCTTTAAGTTTCAATAGCTTAGCTTTTTATTCTTAATTTATGCTTTTGGGATTGATTAATTAGTCAAGGCCCAAGGCTTGTTTGGCCTTGCTATATTAATTAGTTTCACTTGTGGCTCAAGGATTGTTTGGATCCATATTTTATGGTGTATTGGTATAGGTTATGGATCAGTTTTGTAAGTGAGTCAATTTAGTCTACAAGGATAAATCCATTAGGGTTTTTATTTTAAATAGTATAAATACTCTTTGTAAGGAAAGAATATTCAAACTTGATAATGTTATTGCTATTAAATTATTCAACTTGTATGAGAGAGATCCTCGCATTCTTTGATTCTCTACTGAACTAAATTGATTTATCAAATATTCATTGGTTTATTGGCGTCTTCCTTATAATTATCATTCGTGAAATGATATTTGTAAGATGAGGGTTCTTATTCCAATAGCGTGGATGTCTTGAGACAAGTTTACATTGTGGCACACTTTTATCGAATATGTTTCGGCTTTCCTGGATTCGTTGTTAATCTTATTATGGATTGCGTGACCATGTGATCACAAGGTTCACGTTACTTATCTTCCTAAAAACAAAGCACATTAGAACTTATCTTACACATAAAGTATTATTAGCTATCTGACTCATACTTTGCTACTTATAATATATTTTTTTCCAGCAAAAAAATAAATATACAGGCTTTTCCGACATGTTTTTTTAACATAAAAAATCTTAATTGTAAATTTAAAAGTCTATGCATGCTTCTAATTATATAAATCAAGAACCATTTGTGTTAATAAATAAGTCAGTAACGATAACTAAAAATAAAATTAAAAAAAATTGATAAACAAATGTAGATTAAGAAATTTGGCTTCGGGCTATTTACCCGATTGTGTTTCATGACTAGGTTTATCAAAATCAATTTTTTTAATCAAATTTTTTTAAGAAATAGACACACATATAAAATTGATTGAATAAAATCAAAGGGAAAAAAATATTATGTAAGGTTGTACATATTAGAAATATTATCTAAAAAAGTATTTTTAATTTTTAAAATAATGTCCATTTTTATAAAACATAAAAAAAATTATAGATAGATGAATTATAATAATCTCTTGAAAAACTAAATACATACAAAATAACTTAAATAACAACTACTAATTAGAAAAAGACTAAATAGAGAAAATAAATAATAGAGAAAAGAAGTATTGATTTAAATATAAATGAAAAAATATATATTAAAAAGGTATTTAAAAAAAGAAGAAGAGGTCTGACGCTACTATGCCTGACAAGCAAGTCCACCACGCCTAACCTATTTAGAAAGGGCCCGTGCACGAGGCCTTTGGTTTTCTTATCTGCTCATCCACCTTGATTTTATTTTGAAAACAAATAAAGTTAGACTACACGTTTTATATTGAGGCAACCCATGTGTCGTCTTCTTTTCCTAGATAATGGCTAGAAAATCAGGGATGATGATTTTTTAACCCGGAAACATTCTAGACACCTTAATAAAACACCAGCGGCCTTAAAAATCCATATAAAAAACTTGAAATAAAAAATCTTTCCAAGTTTAAAAATAGTTTTTACACAATTTGAAGGTGAAAAAAAATTCAAATGCAACTTTCTTTACCAGATGGACTCGTTATTATTAGGATTAACATTTTGGCTACTAAAATAAATATAAACATCGATTTTCTCTTTTTATTGTTAAAATCAGGTGACTCTCTCTCTCATTTTTAACTCATTTTTCAAACTAGAAACTTAAAAATAAAAAAATAAAATTTTGAAATAAAATTAACTTTATTTTAAAATTTTTGAAATTAAAAAAATACAATATTCATAATTTAGAAAGTACGAGAACTGCAATAAATATTTATCTCCAAGTTCAAAAAAACAACTCATTTTCATATATTTTTTTATCTCCTATATTTTAATCCCACATTTTTCTAATAAATTAACCTATAATTTAATTTTAGAAGAACAAAATACAAAAAAATAACTATAAATAATAAGTTCATAGTATTTTGTTTGCTGATCAACGGTGCAAAATGTTGCACCGTTGAATCCCCCCGCAAATTTAAAAGTTTCTTATAATGATTAATCATATTTTTACTTTCTTCTTTTTATTTAATTAAATTCAATCCCAATCCCAAAAAAAAATCCATTAAAGCCCAAGCACCCGAACCCGACCCATGAGCCCATTAATACTTCACTTCTTCTCTGACTTCACAAGCAAGTCACAAAAACTTCGCTTTCTTTGAAAACAAATCCCCAACTTGCTTCGATTTCATTTCAAGTTTTCTTCTTCTTCTTTGAATTATCTGAAAACAATGGAATCACACGAGGAAAGTGAGATCAATGGCCCTCATTCCATGGGTACCACCATCATCGGCGTCACTTATAACGGTGGCGTTGTCCTCGGTGCCGATTCTCGCACCAGCACAGGTAAAATTCAAAACTTTCTCATTTCCCTCAAAAACCAAAAAAAAAGAGCTGTTGATAGTTTTACTGTTTTTATCTTGGGTTTTCGTAGGAATTTACGTTGCAAATCGAGCATCTGATAAAATCACTCAGCTAACTGATAATGTCTACTTATGCCGTTCTGGATCTGTATGTGGCTTTCTCTCTTTCTGTTAATTAAATTTCTTATTTTTTTTTGGTAATTTTTATTTTGAGCTGATTTTGTTTTGATAGGCAGCGGATTCTCAAACTGTGTCTGATTATGTGAGATATTTTCTTCATCAGCACACGTAAGGGGGTTCTCTTTGTTGCGTTAATGAATAACGTTTTCCTTTTCTGTCTGTAAAGTTTAGATTTTTTGGATGATTAGCTGGGGATTGATTTGGGATCTTATGGTTTTTGTGTGTAGGATACAATTGGGGCAACCGGCGACAGTTAAGGTTGCTTCTAACCTTGTTAGGCTGTTGTCTTACAGTAACAAGGTTGGTTTGATTTCAATACTTGCTCTTTAGTGAATTTGTATGTAAAGATGATGTTGGGTGTCGTAATTGTGGAATGGTTCTGGTTTGTTTTGATACATTTTTGTTTTGGATATTTTGGCAGAATATGTTGCAAACTGGAATGATTATCGGGGGTTGGGATAAGTATGACGGAGGTAAAATTTATGGAGTGCCTCTTGGAGGAACACTTCTGGAGCTGCCGTTTACTATTGGAGGTGTGTGAAGTGAACTTGTTGACCTTTTTGTCTACTAACTATAATCCATATTTTATGTTTTTGCGATCCTTGTTGAAATGTTAGTTGTTTGCTCATGCACTTGTTTATTCTTAACAGACAAGGCAACAACATTAATAGAATGTTACTATTATTTTCGCTACTTGTATAATTACTAAAGGCAGCGGCATGGGTCTTTGGTGGATTTCCCTTTTGCACCCATCTTGTCAGTTGCTAATAGCATCACCTCACTTGTACCTGCCTTCTTTGCCAGTCTTGGCGGAAGTGTGACCTGCCCTGAGAAACTTGTCAATCCCTTATAACTTCATTTGCTGGCAGTAATAATTTGTACGTGCCATGGTGTCATAACCCTTTAGACTTTAGAAAGTTACCTAAGAGATGTAATTTTGTGTCTTTTTTATGATATTCAATTTTTACACACTGAATCTGGTTTGTTTTGGGGATGAATGATGATGATAGGTTATTCTTCTTTTTTTTCATCAGAAGGTGGTTGCTGCTGATAACTCATATTGACTAGTTAATATTGAATAAATCACCATTATCTGATATATTGTAGGGGAATAAACTACCAATGTCTGCAGGAGTTGGACTTATTTTAATTTTGTAAAATTTGACTGATCTGTCATCATCCTACATGGGATGGGCTATTAATTGCATGGGCTGATTAATTTTTTTTATCTGCTCGTGGCATACAGGTTCAGGATCCACTTACTTGTATGGTTTCTTTGATCAAGCATGGAAGGAAGGGATGACCCAAGAAGAAGCTGAGGTATTAGTTTAACCTGTATGTTTGTAAATATGTAAACAGAATAAACTTTTATGGTCTGGAACTGCTATCTTGACTCATAGAAACCCATTTCTTTTTGGTCATGTCAATGGTCACAATTTTCAAATAGCTGTTCAATAACACTCAATGTTTCCCTAAAGCATTTATTCTCTGGTTTTGTTGTGGATTCTTGAACTTTCCTTTTTCCCCGAGATTCATATAGAATTCCCCCTTGGTGGATAGACCATGGTATTTGCTTCCCATCCTAGATTTTTGGATAATAGAAACATGTTCTCATCTCAGAGTGATTCTTCCCAAGCCTCATGGAAAACCTATTTAGGTGGCTAAGAAGTTGCCTTTGGTGGCTTTTCTCTCCCAAAACTTCTTTTTTTGTTTTTTGCCACCTTTCGCTGTGCCAAGACCTGCATTTTTATTGATTTCTTGTAGGGAGTATTTGTTGTAATTATTATGTCATTCATTGCCTTTGGATTTATACACTTGATGATTTTCTCGCAGCAATTAGTGGTGAAAGCAGTCTCGCTTGCTATTGCTCGTGATGGTGCAAGTGGTGGTGTTGTTCGGACTGTCACTGTGAGTTGCGTCCTCTCTGTTTTTTTCTCTTTCCAACTGCCTGTCCATCAAATTAGTTCAGACACTCGGACACAGCTTCCTGATCACTTCACGTTCTGGCATACGTATAAATACTGTCATATTTATTCTGCAAATTTTATGGCAATCAAATGCTCTATGTTACACAGATAAACTCAGAAGGCGTGACAAGAAAGTACTACCCTGAGGACAAGCTCCCCCGATGGCACGAGGAGCTGGAGCCACAGAACTCATTGTTGGACATATTGTCATCATCCAGTCCAGAGCCAATGGTTTCTTGAGAAAATGCCTCGTTATGCTGTGGGCATCGATTGTCTTAAGAAAATGATGTCAGGCACTTATTATCTAAAGAAAATGGTTTATGATGTCATGAAGTGAATGTTGTTAGCGATCCTTTTCTCACGTGCATTGGTATGCTAGGAAACATTTTCCAGTGTGAAGACTATTTTTCTGATTTTGATAATCTTTTTTGTCTTGCTGAGTCTTCCATTTGTTTTTATTGAAGGATAACCATTCCATAAGCAAAGGCCATAAAGAATGGCAGATGCCAAATGTTCCATGTTATTACTTAGATTATGGTCATGTACTTCAGATCATTTTCGACATTAGATAAAATGCGATATGAGAGAGGAGACTTTCACCATAGCACCCTGTAACCTTTGAAAATCAGACGCAAGTCGATTGAGAAACTGATGAAATCTACACATTTATACTCAGAATCTGGCATACAAATTTATGATTTTTCTTTCTACAATACGTTCCAGTGAGAGTACTCTCGACTGCTGGAAACACAAGTAGCCTAAAGGACACGCACCAAACTGGATTCTTCACCGAGCTGAACAGATCAACTTTGGACCAGAAAGGGATTGACGGTTCAGGTGCTAAAACCTCTATTTTCCTGCTTCTGACCTTGTTTTTCTAATGTACAGCTAGGCTAAAAGGAAAAACAGAGCACTAACTGGCCTAGAACAGCTTCGCAATTTTACCTGCTCATTGCAGGTGCCTGGAAAAATTCAGCAGGCAGACAACTGAAAAACTTAGTCAAGACGGAGTGATAGGAAAACTATTAACAGAATCCTCAAATAATATAAGGTCTCCGCGTGGAAGAAGAATTGTTAGCATCTTTGTAGGCTACTTTATGCATTGACATTATCAGAACTACTGCAGGCTTGATTAGGAAGGACAGAGTTCCCAAAATCTCCATCCAAGCTCATCTGTTGAACTTCTTGATGAGACAGGATCTTGATGTGGCGGACACAGTTCACGAACTCTCTGGACACCCAAACAAAAGAATTTGAGAAGGACAAATTATAAAAACTATTTGCAGCTTGAAGCTATTTCAGAATACAAGTGGCACATTCAAAATATACATAGCAGTTTAGGA
Organism: Populus davidiana; assembly: GCA_030145905.1. Taxonomy (NCBI): domain Eukaryota; kingdom Viridiplantae; phylum Streptophyta; class Magnoliopsida; order Malpighiales; family Salicaceae; genus Populus; species Populus davidiana. The sequence goes on along the minus strand of CM057794.1, from coordinate 25,205,255 downwards.
GAGTCAATAATTCGAATTAGTTGATTCTAGAAATTATAAAATTTCAGCAGCAATGCAGATAGCTTAATCTATAACTCAAGATCCTCCTCAACACAGAAAAGAGAAACAATTGCTATCTTAGACAAAAGAGGCGTGTCACTTCATCCGAAATTTACTTGAACTACACCGATTGTTTTTGTTTCTTATAGTAAATGAAAGAAAACGAAAATAAAAAGACATTTCCTCTACTTAGCTGCATGAAAAGTGAGTCCTAAAGTAATTCCTGAGAGCATCAGAATATATTTTCATTCGAGGAGATTAAATGAAACCTCCCAAGATGGACAATCATTTCTGCAGACAAGACAGCCAAAGCTACGTGATAGAAAGGAGACTGGATGAATTGAACCTCAGAAATACTTGAAATCTCAAGTTAGTTGGTAACAGTAATTGGACAAAGGAAACAAGAAGAGATGAGAGGAAAAGCTTCAAGAAACATGTTTCGAGCTGATGGCATAGAAGGTTTTGCATGTAGTGTAATCTACCCAACATGTTCTCTATGGGAAGTACCATGAGAACAATTTCATACTTGGCTAGCTACAATATTGCCACCAAGAGCATAAAGCATACTAAAGAAAATACCATGACATAACATAGAAAATAAAATAGAAATTAGAAGAGTTAAAGGGCTTACTCCCAAGGGTCATCCCCTACTAGCAGGACATCATCATCAAGATCCGTGTAGACAAGTTTCCAGCCCATCCTTTGTTGATCTTCCAACTGTCCCTCTATACCAAACCTACGAGCCAGATCTTGCTTAAGCTCGGCATAACCTGAATACCGGGCAATGTCAATTGACCTTCCCACAGCTCCACGTTTGTACACCTTTTCAGTAAAACATTGACCAACTTAAAATTACGAGGCCAAGCAGAAGAAATTGCAGGAAAAAAAGGATATGGAAATATAAACAAGGAAAATATCGTGAGTGTGGGCATGTGCATGAATGCATGCATATAAGAATTAGCATTGTATAGATAAACAACAAACCTTTGTATATGTTCGCATTCGCTGAAACTGTTGCTGTGGAGGAGCCCAAGCACCTCTATTCAAGCAGCTATTGTCATTGATTGCTGAGTTAATTGAATTGAATGGCATATCTGGAACTCCAAATGACTGGGAAACCATAGAGGATGAAAGATCCTGTTGAGGATCTTTGGAGGTTTCACAACTTGTAAGCATGCCTGCCGAAGAAAAATTATTTGAGAAGTCCTTCCCCAGCCCCACCATGCCCTTTGTTAATAAATGGTCAGAACTCATTGGCATTGCAAGTTGGCTATCAATGTTCGTCCCACATGGAATATTATTCCTCAGATCTGCCTGGAGTTCACCATCATGGATTGTGTCTCTCAACAACATTGGTTGTGGATTATAAGACAGTGAATTGTTATTCTGCTGCAAATGGACATCATTTTGAGAAAGGCAAATTGATGTTGTAGATGATGACGTGTCCAGATAATCTGTCTGAGCAGCTACCCCATTTAGGTATGTTTGCGGGGTAAAAAATCCTGGGCTTTGATTCTTGGAGATGTTCAACGACGGCTTAACCTCAGATTTCTGCAGTAGATCTTTAACTAAATTACCATTAGAGGACACGGTTTCCAAAGCGCTAGGATTCAAGAGTGTGGCAGCAGACTGAGCCATGTCCTCCCCCATTGCTGTGCTTCGGTGGGCCCGACTGTTGATCATTGGTTGAACTATGTTCGGACAATTGTTTGTGGAAGGTGAAGTAGAACAAGAAGGAACATCATCAGTAATCCCAGACTGTCCCTGTCCTGCAGCTGCAGTCAATATACTGCTACCAGCTGTGGAGAGCTGATTGGCCATTGAGCTCGGCAGAAGCCCCATATGACCTGCCATTTCAGACAATGGCAGGATGCCAGTCTGCTGTTGTTGAAGTTTTGGCTGCTGAGGCGGATGTGAGAATCGAGCATTGTTTTGGTTGTTATTCTTAGTCAACTGTTGTGGAATGGTATTTGGCTGAGGGAGAGAGGTGGGTGCAGTTTGAGGGATTTCCAACATTTGGCTGGGTGCCATAGACCTAGAAAAACTCTGAGATGCATCCAGGAGCTGTCTTTGTGAATCTTGAAGCTGTCCAAGGTGACCAGCTTGCTGCATTGCAGATTGCTGTGCTAAAAGTGATTGCTGTTGCTGCTGAAGCTTCTGAAAAAGTTGAAGCTGAATCTGATTGTCTGAAATTTGCATATGTTGGTTTACATGATCAGACAACTGGGATTGCATTAGGCTTTGCTGTTGGTTCTGACCCATAATATGTTGCTGATGATTCTGCTGTTGGTTCTGACCCATAATATGTTGCTGTTGATTCTGCTGCTGGTGGTGCAAGGTTTGAGGAAGGTTTCTAAGAACCTGATGACTTTGTATAGATGGCTGTTGCTGAAGAATGTTATTGGTCTGGGCAAGAGTTTGAGGCTGCAGAAGTTGGGCTTGAACTTGACTTGTGGGTAGAGTTTGACCCATTAAATTTTGCCTTGATTGTTGAGTGATGTCACCCATCTGTTGCTGTGGCTGCATGATGGAACCCAGTGGGATCAGTGAGGACTGTAGCTTTGGAAGCTGATCAAGCTGTTGTGCTTGCTGAGGCAGCCTTTGGGCGTTGAACTGTACGTTGTTTGGCTGAGGCATTTGAGGTGATGACAAGCCTAGCTGACGGGAAAGATCAGCTCCAGGAAGATTCTGCAGAACAGATCCTGACAAGGATTGCATGTAGTTGGGTTGCATTGAGTTGGCCAGGGAAGGGTTTTGCTGCATATTCATCCACTGGACTAAGCTTAGGCCAGGGAGAGCCTGGGGATCTTTCATGCAGAACTCATCACCAAGCCAAGGCATAGTCCTCTTGAATAAGCTATCTAAATCAGAGGAATCATCATCTGCAAAAGTGAAGATCAGAGGTGAGTCAGATTTACTCTAAAAGAAACACCAAAACTTTGAAAGCCTAATTTGTGGTCAAGCTTGAAAGTGTACTTTGGCATTGGTAAATTTCATGAAAAGAGTGAGAAGCATCTTCAAGATTTTAATCATCATATTAGAAGATTTGGTACCAACAGACCACATGCAGAAACCCTGATAGTCAAACTTTGACACAGAAAAGACAAAAAGGTAGACTATATCCTGTCAAAACCTACCCCACAGCAGTACTGTCTTGTCAATTTGTTAGTATAAACCAGATGATGCCATCCACTATTACACAAGACAACTAAGAGGAAGGACAGGTTAACGGAAAGGGATAGCAAACAGAACACATGAATCAATCAAGATGCCTCGCAAAAGGGTACCCTAACCAAAATTCCTGAGTGACATGTAAGCAAAGAACCCATGTGATAAACTTATAACCGAAATGACTAGCAGAGTATACCATACAATGTTGAGGTTCAAAATTTCCTTTTAATGAAAGAAGATGATAAAAAATTATCTTGTACCTGGCATTCCTGGTTGCCTTGGACGCTTAGATCTAAAGAATGGTGGAGGACATATAAAAAACGGAGCAGTCACTGGTTCAATCTCCCATATTGAGACTCGATTGCGTCTTTCACCAGCAGTTGATTCATCCCAACCAACCTATGAAAGAGTATGGAGTGTTTAGACGGTAATGCGCTTATTATGTAAATTTGGCATGATTGGAATCATAAAAGGATGTGGCAATTTCTACCTGCAAATTACGCCATTGTGAATTTTTCCATCTTACAGGATCAAGATCGCTGATACCTGTAATGGTGCCCATATACCTGCAGTAGAGATTCAATTTCTTTAACTTTCTAATTGGTGAAGAAAATTGAGTTTATCGTGTTATAAGAACACCAGGCAAAGAATCTAGGAATTGAGCACCGGCTCACTAGGAACAGGTACTAATCAGCTCAACTAAAACTCTTTTCAGAGTCAAATTAATCCGATGACACACTCCTTCCCAACAACATACCCTCAGGTCTCAATAGAATTCCAGTTCAAGTTCACAATTCTTGAAATCAATAGTATTCAAATGACATTCAAGAAGTGCCAAAAGACCAAATGTACCTTCTTGTTCCTGACTCTTCAGTTTCAAACATCATGCGAAAGCGCATTCCAAGGGATATTTGGTTGCTGTACACTGCCTTATAATACTTGGCTAAAGGGATAACAAATTCTGATGGACTTGCCCTGCATAAAATTTGCATCTGGTGTCAATTAATCCAACACACAACCAAATTAATACGAGTAAGGAATTTTTTTTAAAAAAGCACCCTACAAAGAAAAATACAAGTAATTAACCTGGGATTATAGAACACAGTAAAAGGGCTATTGTTTGCTGCTGCATGGGCTGCAGCAGCTAGGATCCCAATATGCATGCTATCACTTGACAATACTGATGATGATAAGTTGGTAGGTTGCCTGTTAGCCCTCCTGATGCCCAATAGAAGCTGCTGCTTTTCATCTCTAATCACATATAATAAGCATCATTAGGTTGATTAAAAGGGCATGTTTATAGTAAGAAAGTGACCTGAACTTGAAATGCATGTATACAAGATTTAAGATACCTAAGAATATGAGAATTGAATTTCAGTAAAATAAGTCCTTTTGACACATAAATTCATGGAATCAGAATTCACTAATTCTTACCTAATAAATAAAACTGAGTCACCGGCAAAAAGCCTCTTTCCACTGACAAATAGGCTCCACCCAGTTGTAAGCAAATGACGCTTTGGTTGTCCTGGATTTAGAGAAAACAGGAACTTACATAAGATAACAACAAATTTGGTAACAAGCAATTACTGATTGTATGTATAAGAACCATTGGATATCAGCTAATTAGTTTTCATGGGTGCTGCAAAATTAACATACCACGATAGATATGCCGGAAAGTCCAAACATTATCATGCAAATCCCTGGCTACAAGTTCTTGAGCAGGTGGTTGCATGGAGAAATTCTATACAAGGGAAAGGGAAAAGATTAAATAATGCTATTAGGATTAACATGGACACTACTATTTTAGGACTAACAGAGAACATCTTACAAGTGGTGGGAAGATTTTCTCAGCTGCACGACGAGGAACAGAGAAACCTCCATGAGTGCTAGTATCACTTGCTGTTAATGTTTTACAGAAAAACTCTGTCTGTGGTTTATTTGACTTCAGTGCAAGATCTGACCTCAATAATGCATCCTTGTCAAACTGCAAAAGGATTGACAAGGTTGCTGATAGCTTCAGTAGGAGTTAGCAACTAAAAACATGCTAAAGTCATTCTATAAATTTTCTGGCAATTGCATAGGGATCGGTTATTGCCAGTTCATTTCTAGTTGCTTTTCTTAGTCCAAACACCTAAAGCAAGTATACTTTTTTTTAGTTATTATGAATCAAGTTCTTACGGAAGAAACAGGTTGAAGGGTCATCTGAGCATAAACTTCATCTGTTTCTGGGTCCGCCTACAAAATCAAACAAAAGAACTAAAATAATTGAGTGACCAAATAAAGAAATTTTGTGATGTTAGACATGAAGGCCAGAAAGGTTAGCTATTTTACATGTAAGGTGACATTATGAAGGAGACAAAGTAGCTTCGACGGAAGATTTGGGTAGTTTGGGATTTGGGCATCTACATCCTTTTTCATGGATGCTGCAACCTGAAAACAGTAATTTTACTCTCAAGTAAGAACATGAACTGACTTCTGAAGGAGAAACAAAAAAAACAGTATAAAATTCCATCCACAATAATCATGAAACCAATTTATAACTGAATATATTTTTCATGTTACACCTACTGGTTCTGTCACCTTGTTCAGTCGAAACAGAAAACTTGCACAAGCCTCAAAAAATTTTCAATATTTGTCAGGCGTTAAAGGACATGATCATGGTTAAAAATTTGCATTACAAGTAAATTGACATGCAAATACACAATGACCTGTGAGACTCTTGATGATTAACTGTAACATTAAGAGAAATTTCAGTAAAATAAATTACAGAGTCAAAGAAGTCAAAACCTCAAGATCCTATTTGTTTGTTATTTTTGATCAACTAACATTACAGTTTTCTATTAAAAGAAAACTCACGTGGACCATGAGTTGACTTTATAAACACAAGCCAGATAATACGATGCATTGATGGTTTTTAGTACTCAAAAGGAGCACATGACAGCAAGATCATACATACCCAGAGAATATTTCTATTATTACTCAAAGCCGCATTAAATCAAGTTTAACACAATCTGAATCAAGGCCAAAAGGGTAGCTTCAACTTGCCACCTAAAATAGCACCCTCAAAAGTAAATCCCAAATCTTGATCTACTTTTCCTTTCCTTATAATCTACCTATTTATTACACCCAACCAACCAGTTTAGGTAAAATTATAAAACTTAGCACACACTGGATCAAAATCCTAACACGCCATTTACCACAAATAATTAGCCGATAAATCCCAATAAAAGAAGGGTGTAGGCTGGTGGGACACATTTTTGGCACAAAATAGCAACAGACACGAACCTGTTCACTATGCCCTTGGGGGAAGTAGACCACATGAGTTCCGGCCGCCGGCAAGTTCACTAGCGGTCCTGCACATGCTTGCCATAACTCAGGGTTTATGCTCTTCTTCTCTGCCCCTGCATCATCACCACGTGTCTCACACTCATTAGTCGATAAATTCCCCTTCAAAATCCTCATTTCTTTTCCTCTTTGTTTGTTTCCCGGTAAAACAAACCAAGCCCAGAAAAGGAAAAGGAAACAGACTTGCAAATCAATCTTGTTTTTAAGCAAAGAAGGAAAAACCACATAAACAAATGGATAAATAAATACACAGAAAATAGATTCCAAAAATAAAGAGACAAACCGGCGCTTAGAGAGACATGTAATAAAGACAAAACTAAAACAAAACAGCCTTAATGGGTAGTGATTTACACATAAATCTCTTAACATTTTTATCAATGCTTTACACACATCTACTTTAAATCTATTGCTAACAACAAATAAATAAAGACAAAGTAGTAGCATAAATTAAGAGATGGCCAAACCTTCACCGTTGGTAGCTGTGGAGGTTGCCGCGGTTCCTCCGGCACCGGTTGCCGGTGACTTCATTGGTTTCTTTATGGAAACAAAAAAAAAAAACGAAGTCCTTTTTTTATCCAAAACAAGAAAGTTCCTCACTTTCTCATAATTTTAAGCTTTTTTAAGATCAAAAGGTAAGCTTCAAAGAAACTCAGTAAGAAAATTATAAACGTAAGCAGATTTTTTAGCTTAGATCAGCTCAATAAACAAGAAAGAACCAAACTTCTGAAGAAATGAAATAAAGGGGTGGACTTTGAAGTGAAAAAAATATTATGTGGTTAGTTTGATAGAAAGGGAGTGAGTTTTCCCGGCAAGAAATTCCGGCAAGGTCGCCGGAGATATGGTGAAGAGACAAAAAAAAAAAAAGCAATAAAAAACCAAGAAATGGGTTTTTATGGGATAGAGAGTTTCTGCTGAGTTTTTCAGAGACCAAGTGTTGAAGCTTTGCCCCCTTTCTTCCCCTACATTACCCAGACAAATTTCCTCTGTTTTCCTCTGCTTTCCTCCCTCTGCTTTTGCCTTGCTTTCTTACACTTCTCTTTCTCTCTCCTGGTCTATTTTTTCTTTCTTCCTTTCTCTCTCTAGAGTATTTTATATGTATTACTAAAAAAAGATTTTATCTCTCTCTCTCTGTCCTTGAAAATGGCACTGACTTCTCACAACTAAGCAACCACCTCCGGCCCTACAAGAGTAGAGTCCACATGTAGGTTGAGTAGGGTTAATGTGTAGGATCATGTACTTCATTTCTCAACTCAACCATAGTTATCTTCTTACATTAGTATCATCGTATTTTCACATTGTCTTGTCGTAAATGGTACTTTGGATAAGATTTTAGGTTATAAAACCACTACATCGGTGACGTGCACGATACCGTGGGCGGGGCTAAATTCTTGTAACTTAAAAAATAATAATATTGTTAAGGAAAAAAAAAGTTACAACCAGGTTAAATATTATTTAATTTAATAGTATGATAAAATATATATATATATATATAATCAAAAAAATAGATTTTTTTTCTCTGACTAGCAGGTGAAACTTGGAATTTAATCATGAGATATGTTTAAATTCCATGTTTATTATGTATTCTAGATCATGAAGTTATAATAATTTGATAAAAAAAATTGATGATAAATAAAAATAAAATATATTTAAAATCGCAATATTGGTCATTTACCTAATTATTTTAATAAGTTTATTCATTAAAATTAATTTGTAATAGAAATTGGCATACATAAAAATTATAGAATAAAAAAAGTAGAAAAATATTATACAAGGCTGCACATGTTAAAAATATTAAAAAAAACTATAGATAAATCATATTAACCTCTTCAAAAATTAAATACACGCAACATAATTAAAAAATAACTAATTTTAAAAAATTACTAAATAAGCAAAAAATTATCACAAATAATGGATAGTAATTAAAATATAAACTTAAAAAAAACATATAAGAAGATATTAATTAAAAGATCAAATAAAAAAATGGATCAGGCGTTACTAGGCTTGGTAAGTTAGGTTAGGAGCTGCTAGGCCTGGTGAGCCACACTAGATGCCTGGCCATCAAGAAATGGCCTATGTGCAGGCCTGCAAGTTTAGACTCACGTGCTTGAGCTTTTTAATTATTTATTTTTTAAGTTAACAAGCCCTAATTTATTTTTTTAAAAAAAAGACGTCGTGTTATCTTGATTCCCTAAATTTCAGTCATTATGGTGCTCGAAAAAACATATTTCATGTTTTTTTCACCCTGAAGCTCATTTTCCACTCAAAGCATCTAAAAAACGCTCTAAACACTTTGTTAAATGAATTCATGACCTTAAAAAAAAAAAGCCTAAAAAAACTTGAAACTAAAAATTCTTTTTGAGCTCAAATCTGTTTTTTTGGGCACTTTCAAGGTAAAAAAACAAACAATTCAAACTTTATCATCGTGTTGAGCTATTTGACATAAAAATCAATCGCTTTAATCATTAAAATCATTGTCAATGACAGTTTTCTTTATCTATACTGGAATCCAGCAAGTCCTTCTCTACCATCTCACCAAAAAGGGATTGAAGAATGAGGAAAATAAAGTTTTGTACCAAAACTATAACTTTGAAAACTAAAGGGACAGGTCACGCAAGATCTATAAATATATAAGGGACTAAAACGATTTTTTTTAGATAAATTTCAAACCTGCCATCTATTTTACCCACATTTGTCATTTCAGTTTTTTTTCTTTTAATTTAGCTCTTCTTTCTAAAAAATACAATTGGATGTTAATTTGGGTTTAAAATGACTCAATTGCACGAAGTAAAAGCTCGAGCTTTAAAATAAAAATTAAGATAATTAATTTATAAGCAAGTAAAAGTAGTTTAATATATAATGAATATTCGGATTAACCCTCTCTTTTTTTCCGGACGAGAAGTGTAATGCTAAACACTGTAGAATATTAAGATTAGAGTGAAAAATTCAATAAGACGTCGTGAGAAGTGTCTCGAAGTAGTTAATTATTTGAATTTAAATCTAGGACGTGAAGAATTTTTCATTTCCAAACTGCAAATTTTTGTGGGTAGAAGATACTAGCCAAAATAGTTAATAGGATTTTGCTATTTTACAATGATGATCCATGCGGGCTTTTTTCTAGTCCCGGAAACAAGGAATGTTTTAATAAGAGATATATTAAATACTTAAATAAACTATAATTTGTTCAAGCACCATTCAGTAATGTAATACAAACTGTATTCTTAAAAAAATAATTTTTTTATGTGTGTTTTGAATCATTTTGATATGCTGATTTTAAATATAATTTTTAAAAAATAAAAAATATTATTTTAATATATTTTAGTATAAAAAATATTTTAAAAAATAAACATGCTTTTAATCTACCATGTCTGAATGCTTCCGGGACCAATTAAATTAATATTTTATTTCTGTTATAATTTGCTATTTATACGTAAATTAGCAATGATCCGAGGGATAAAATTGGGACGGCAATTTATTAGCACAAGCCCTTGATATTATTATGTTTTTTCAGTCGTCGGCTTGGCTAATTTGTAAGTATTAGTTGATTTAGCTGACTAGGTCATTTCATTCAGAGCTAAAGCTAACTTCCTGGTAAATGTTTATTATTAAAAAAATAAAATAGAAAACGTGGCAAAGACTTTGTTATAGCTATAGAAAATGTCTTTAAAAAAATTATACATCCCAAGACTTTGTGAAGAAAAGAGTGATAAGTGATCAACCAACCCACTAAAGGCAGAGAAAAACACACAAGTGATATTCTTAATAGGCCATTTGCTTTGACCATCACCATCTCCCTCCTCCACTATCAACATGTTCGTTGCACGTGACCAATCCCTATTATTTCCAAGTTTCACATTGCTTTTTTGCTTATTGTATCTTTAAAGCGTGCTTGAAATTTTGATTGTGTTTATTTTTTAAAATATTTTTTATTTAAAAATATATTAAAATAATATATATTTTTTAAAAAAATTATTTTTAATATTAGCGTATTAAAACGATATAAAAATACCAAAAAAATATTAATTTAAAATAAAGAAAAAAATAAAAAATATTTAAATTTTTTCAAAAATATTTTTGAAACGTAAAAATAAACCTTAATATTTGTAGCCCTGCATAGTTTTTTATTTCAATATTAAGTGTAATTAGATAAATAATTAATGTTATGATATTAAATACTTGATGACGCAACCCACTACAGGTGCAGAGATATTTGTGCTCTCTTTTAATGGAATTTAATTTGCAACTAAAATGCGTAACGGATTTGACAATAAAATATTCGATGTTAAATTCTAATTAAATTCTAAGCAAGCATTCATGAATTCCATCCCATCTATAATTGATGCATTACGGCTTCATTTAATGGTTTATTGTTCTCTACGGAAGATTAATTAATTAATGAATAAGGGACGATTTAGAGTTAAATATTTTGACAATTTATGAAGTCCACTAATTCATTTGGCGAATTCAATAGAGATAGCCATGTTGTCAGAATGAAATCAACGTAATGGAGTGAGTTTGGTGATTCAGAAAACTTTTTTTTTTTTTGGACCTAATATTTTTTCTAAATGCAATGAATTATTGCCTGGGGTATATATTTAAAATTGTTTTTGACAAAAGTAAATCACATATATCGTCAAATGTCAAGTGAAAATAATGTTATTGGATTGAGCATGATAATTTTCACCATTTAAAACAAATGCAACAAGCTTGATGATCCGCGACTCAATTTTAAAATAAATGCTTTAAATACATGAACGATTGAAGATTTATAAAGGAGTGGTGTTATTTAAACATCAACTTTGAATTAATCTTCTCAATACCATTAATTAATTAAATATGGAAATTTAGAGATAAATAAAATATTTTAACAGCGGCAAATAATATAATTTGAACTTCTAACGTTAAAAGTACACAGGCCTGAAAATTAGCATTTTATTGGTAAAAATTTGACCTTCTTTTTAATTTTTTATTTGAATGCATGTATTTGCACTAAACACTTCCAAGCATAGTTTTTACTTTTTAGAATTGGTTTGGTGGCTGACTTGGTACAAGGTTCGGATTTTAAATTTTAACCGGGTCATCGGATCTTCCAGGTAAAATTTGTTTTTTTAAAATTAAAATAATATTATTTTAGTATTATATTTCCTACCATCGATAAAATGCTAAAATGAATCATTATATTAATGGAAAGTTTCTTATAAATAGGATTGAAACATAGACAACTTTAAGTTCAAATAATCGCATGGTGAATAAGAGAATAACATATTTCTTTAACCTTATCGTTCATATTTACAATAGTCTTTTGAATCTTCTGTAATATTATTGCTAAGCTTCCCACTTCACAGTGCAATGCCAGGCTGTTAATTATTAAAAAATGTATTCAAAAACCAACTTATCGCACATATACGGTATCACGATGATCATTTTCTTAGATTCAGATCCATGAATTTGAGTGAAAAAAACAAATAATTTTTATTCTTTATCAGTTAAAAAGGTTTTGAATCCTCACCTGATATTTTGATTATTATAAATCTTCTGAACTGAATAAAAAAATCGATTGTGTATAGGTAATATAATATCATCTCAATACACTTTATCTAAAGTAAGCTGCATTGTTTGTTTGCTTGAATTCTAATGTATCATTGTGTTTATATAATCAAATTACAAGGGATAAAATTAAAAAAATAAATACAAAAAAATTCTAAATAAAATATATAGCAATTAAAAAATTAATGATCAAATTTGATTTAATAAATAAATAACAACAACTTCTGGAAAGTGTATTCCATCAAAAATAAAAGGAAAAACATTTTATTGAAAATCAAGCTAAATTTTTATTTGTTTAAAAAATATTTTCTATCTACAAGCCTTCTTAATGATAAACAAACATGAAAAAGTTTAGAAAATTACAAGAAACTAGTTTTTATGAAACAAATGTCCCATTACAATGTCTGGTAATGCGGTCCAATCGGTTTTTCAAAGTGTATTTTATCTAAAAAATATCAATACTTGTTTAGTGTTTTTTAATAATTTTAAAGTGATGATTTTGGAAATAAAAATATTATTTTAATATATTTTTAATTAATTATATTGTAAAAAGCATCCCACCAAGCACACAGCTCATCATTAAATTTTATCTCATTTACTGGCATGAAAAATTTATAAAATACAATATAATCAACTAATAGCAAAGAAGAAATAAATGGTCATAGACAGCATAATTATTACCACACACACACGCACACATTAATTAACAGGTCAAGGCAGGGAAAATGGCCATTAAATTCTCGAAGGGGAAATTTGAAGCAGGTTTACCTGACCAACCTCACATGCTTATTACCGTACGGTCACTCTCTTTCAAGGCAATAATAATGATTAAAGGCCTCATTAAGTGGAGATTAAGAAAACATTAATTGCTTATTTGCAAATCTCCCCTAATAACTACTCGCTAAGGTGGCAGACAAGGTCGGCGTCTGGGACCCACATTGCATATGCGATGTTGACACCGCTGTTTTGCTGAGCATTCTTTTATCTCTGAGCTTTGCCATTCTGCCATGCTCTCTTTGTAAAATGTCAAAATAACCCTACATCTTTGTAGTTTTGCTAATTGTCCTCTTATTATCAAAGTTCTCTTTGTCAATGCCCTGCATAATATAATCTTTTAATTTATAAATTTAATCTACTTTGTCATTAATCTCCACCTCTACTTATCCTCTAAGAATTAATACGAGCCTAAGAAAAAAAAATACGATGCTACATGACCAAACACAAACTCTTGATTTCAATATTGATTTTTTTTATTATTATTATTATCAACTGTCATTATTAAGTCTATGAAAAAAGCAATAACTTGATTTCTTTTTAAATAACACAATTTAATAAAAGTTTTAAGATAATAATACATGTTAGAAAAATATTTGAAAAATAACATAATTTGTACGTAATTGCAACCACTGTTCCCAATAAAGGTTGTTTAACCAAATCCAAAATGTATGTCTTGTACACATCAATTAACCTGAATAAAAACCAACCTAAAATTTTATAAAAATCTAATAGTGAAAGGATGAGATTTAAGATTCAATGGCAAAGAAAGAGAGATAGGATAAGATGATGTGGTGGGAGAAAAAATAGGAAAAGAAAAAATGGGTGTTTAGGTGCACACCGAAAATCTATTTTTTATATACTTAGTACGATTAAAAAGATCTCGAAGAGATAATTTAACTACACCGTGGAAGACCACCAAACAAGACAGTAATTGGTTAGAGGTTTTATTCGTGGTTAATTTATAGTTAATTATGACCTCATTTGGTGGTCTGCCAAGGTGTAATTATAATTATCTTGTCTAAATTTTTCTAATTACACCAAGTGTGTAAAAATTAGAGCCCTAGCATATCCCGAAGACATATTCTTTCCTTTCATTTTTTTTCTTTTCTTGTTTTTTGTTTTTTTGCCATGTCAGATTATCTCATCTTTTTTTTTTATTAGCATATCCCGAAGACCTGTTCTTTCCTTCCATTTTTTTTCTTTTCTTGTTTTTTGTTTTTTTTCCATGTCAGATTATCTCATCTTTTTTTATTAGCTTTTGGATCTTGATATTATCTTTTGACCATTAAAATTTCAGGTTAATTTTTTTTCAGGTTAATTAATTTGCATGGGATATGATTTTGACTAAACAGCCGCTACTAAGAATAATAGTTATATAAAAAATCAATATTAAAAATAACAATTGTATACAAACTATGTTATTTTCCAAATGCTTCTTCAACCCATATCATTCTCCCAGCACTTCTAACAAAATGTGCTAGAATGATGAAAGTCTTGATACCCTCCAAGATTCATGCATAAGATGAAACGGAGAACGGAAAGGTTTTCGGCGTGGTTTTAAGAAATGAGAGGGTTAAAGTGCAAACAAAATAAAATCTAGGGAATTATTCGCACTTGTTTAATTATCTATCCATTTATTCATATATCACTGTAAAAAACGAAACACCCGTGGGTCCCACGCGCCGTGTTTCCTGGGGCGCTGTGTAGTGGGGCCCCCCAGCTTTGACTCTCAAAAAGCAATGTGCTTAGATTAAAAGCCGACGCTTGACGTGGCATGATCAACGATCATTATTGCTCAGTTCTTGATCCAGGGGTTCTCAGCCGCTGATTACTCTGCGGCTAGCCCATGTCAACCCCGTGGGTCCTGATAGGTGGTATATACTGTGCACCTTTCTAACTTAAGGTGGAACCCGAATCATGATGGGGGAGGATGTGCTGTGATTATCGTCAATCATGACCGTATAATCTGATGAATAATAAATTAGTCCAACATAGGACAATCCCTCTATCAGGATCCTCAGCTGTTCCAGGTTGGCTATCTTTTCCTTTCTATTTTTCCACCACGGGCTGGCCGATGATTGGTGTGGTCTGTGGTGTCCATGAAACCACATCATTATTAATGTCCAATTTTTTTTTAATGGGGACTCCACCAGATCTCTTTCCCTTTAAATTCCCGATATTATTCTTTTAATAAATAAATTTATTGATACAAATCCTATATTATTAATATCATATATTTAAAAAAATATTTTTATTCAAAAAATCTAAAAGGTAAAGAATGATGAAATCATAAGATAAAGAAGAAGAAAAATAAAAATTATGATTTGATATTGTGGTAAGCGTTGTTTTTTAAATTAATATTTTTTATTTTTTAAAATTTATTTTTGATATTATTATGTTTAAATGATATCAAAATATTAAAAATAATTAATATTTTTATAAATATTTTTAAAAAACCAGAACAACCAGGATAAAAATAAAAATGATAAAATACCTTTCCTCTCCTCGCTAGTGGTGCGCCTCTGCCCTCTAATTAAGTATTAATTTGGTAATTAAAAAGGCTAGTAGGTGAGAATAGTGTTCGTTTTAGAGCCAAAAACACGGCAGGTTTAACGGAAACTGTGATTCCCGATGTTACATCAAGCAGCGTGCGCATTCGCTCACCACCATTTTAGATTCTTACACGTCTCATACCACTTTCTCCCTTCTATATTTTTTTAAAGCCCGTTTTCGTTAAATTAGGAAGATTTGACATGCCCCGTGGAGTACGGACATGGGAGTTTTTTTTTTAAAAAAAAAAAACAAATAGGGAGAAAATAAAAGTTATAAGACAACAAGTCATATGCAGACTAATAGCTGTAACAAAAAAAAGATTCCTCCTGTCCTAAGAAATTATCGAGTTGGTACTTTTTTTACAATAAAAAAATAAGCAAAATGTAGTTTTTTATTTTTTATTGAAAAATTTGGTGGGCGTTCACCTGACTTCCTGGGTTTGAAAAACACTGAATTTTTTTTGTGATATTGGATGGAAACTCAAATAATCTTTTGAGGGCAAAAAACACTGAATTCAAGTTAGCTTTCCTGATTATTTTTGTGTTTTTAAAAAAATTAATTTTTTTTAATTTTTTTTAATTATTTTGATGTATTGATATTAAAAATAATTTTTAAAAAATAAAAAATATTATTTTAATATATTTTTAAGTATGAATTATAATATATACATGTACTAATGAATATGACACCTGTTGTTTTTAGTGAACATATGTGACCCACTCTGACCTTCAAAAACAACTTTTTAAGATATGTACAAATTCTGCTCGTCAGGAGATTTCTAATGATACCGAGGATTGTTACCATTGAAATTCTGGTGTGACCTTGATGTGTATTTCCTTCTCTTTCTTGCTTGCCAACTTCTCCTGCTTTATTGCTTTTTTGTCGTCGTTTTGTACTGTCATTTTCTTCTTAGTCCCTGCTTCTTCTTCTGTTTGGGACTTTTTTTTTATTTAGGTGCAGGTGCATCATTGAGCTTAATTTTTTTTTAATTTGATTTGATTTTTTTTTAATTCAATTCAGCTTTTTAATTTCAGGTTTATAAAATTGAAATCAAACCAAACTGATTAATTTTTAAAAAAATTCAAATCAGTTTAATTGAGTTTTTTCAGGGCTCGGTTTTTTTAATTATTTTATTTTATTTTTTCAGTTTAATTAATTTTTCACGTTCTTACTCACCCATATATAATATCACTAATTCCTCTAGAAGAAAATAAACATCAAAAGATTGAGCATAGTTTTTTTAAAAAGGAAATGCTATTTTTTTCCTTTTCTTTTTTACATCACAGGGAAATTTCAGGAAAAGCAAGAAGCATAAAAAAAGGAGATAAGTTTGGAATCTAGACCTACTAGCATTTGATATGACGGGGAAATGGGGCATTTTCTCAGGTCCAAATTTTGATATGATGTTAAGGCACCAAAAAG
Organism: Populus davidiana; assembly: GCA_030145905.1. Taxonomy (NCBI): domain Eukaryota; kingdom Viridiplantae; phylum Streptophyta; class Magnoliopsida; order Malpighiales; family Salicaceae; genus Populus; species Populus davidiana. The sequence goes on along the minus strand of CM057794.1, from coordinate 25,188,404 downwards.
TAAATGGGAATGGACACCAATCCCATCTTTGATCATATGTGAACACATATCTTTTAACTTTGTCGTAAGCTTCTTCATATATAATTGAGTCGGTCCATGATGTTATTGTCAACTACCATGTATTTACTTTCAATTTATTTAAAGGTTCACATGCAGGCAGGCGTCGCATGCTCTTTAAAATTCATGTTATTTAAAGAGAGTTTATTTAAATAATTATATTCTTCCTAACAACAACATGGTTTAGGTGGGCTATCGGTGTTTATTTACAAATTAATTTAATTTCAATTGATCCATAATATATCTATTTAGAATATTTGAATGGTGGTATATATTTGGATGCGCACGCACACAAACTTGTTAAGTGTAAAAGTTGAGTGCATATTACTTGTTTATCTACAAATTTATTCTATTTTACTTTTCATTTGGGATTTTTAAGCAACGTATGTGTGTGTCAAATGAGTTGTGCGAGTTAGCTTCTAGAGGTGCAAGTGGGAACCTAAGACTAATTCACACCAAGAGTACAGAATAATAAGCATCCTTTGTCTGTAGAATTCATCTAGATTGGTGGCTTGTGATGAAATATGGGATAGCGTCTAAATTTATTTCTAGTATAAAAAGATATCAAGCGATTCTAGTGTTTTTTTAAAAAGACTTGGATTGTTGATTTAATTAGATTTAATAAATTTGATTAATTAATAATATGATAAAAAAATAACAGCAATAAATAAACCGAATTAAACAAAAAATATCAATAATCAACTTAAAAAATGAACACTTGAATGGAAACGTGATAACTCCATAAAAAAAATCTAAAGCTCAATTCCTAGTAAATCAAATGTTGAAAGATGAAATAAAAAAATCAAATTAAAAATAAAAAAAAAAACATAACTCAAGTCCACCCAAATTAATGTGTCAAATCCGCAACCTGATCTTCAAATCAAGATAACCCTATAAAAAAACACATTGAATAACACTACGAAGCTTAATTTTCAAACAAACCAATGTTAATGGGGACAATAGAAGAAAAACTCAATTAAAAAAAAAAAAAAACTTGAGTCAACCTGCTAAGCTAGCGACTTGGAATATGAGATTGAGATAACCCCATACAAAAAAAAAATCACGAAGCCCAGTTCTCAACAAACCTGATATTGAAGAATGAAATTAAAAAAAAAATAATTTAAAAAAAAACCAAAAAAATATTAAAACCAACTCGGGCTAATATTTGAAATCTGTGACTCAGGTCATAAGACCGAGAATAACTCTATGGTAGGAAAACCTAAAAAAATTATGAGGCTAAATTTTAAACATATCAAATATTAAGAGATGAAATTGAAAACATAATTTAATTAAAAAAGGGATAAAAAAACAAACAACAATTAAAAGAATAATTATTAAATTTGATATAAAAATTAAATCAAACTAAATATTGAGGTAGGAAATTAAAAAATAAAATCAATCAAAAAATAATTAAAAAAAATAAAAGAATAAAAAACAAAATTTAATACTAAAATAAAATATTAGGATATCTTTTAATCAAGAATCCTTAAAAGAGGAGGAAAAAAAGAGAGATAGGAAACAAACAATAAGTTCTGGTCTAAACCTGTCACGAAAAAAAATGAAAAACATTGTGATAAAATCATATGATATCGTGATCTATGAACACAAATTGATCACTAAATAAATAAATAAATAACTGGCCAAATATAGTGAACCCCCGCAATAATTATTTTCACAAGCTATTCAAAGATAAGATTTAGTCCCAATATAGTTTTTTGAAAATTAATTTCTAAACTTTTATTTACTATTAAAAAGTTGATCAATAAAAAATATTTTTTATTTTTTAAAAAAATTCATTTTATTTTGGATAAAAAAATACTTTTCAAAAATTGTGAAAAATTAAAAAATATCTTGTTATTTGTTGATTATTTCAAATTTGATCCTCAATCTTTTAATTTTTATATATTTTGTTTCAATTTCATCCCTTAGAATTTGATTTTTATATCAATTTTGGTTCTTATTTTTTTTATTTGTTTTTAACTTATCATTTTCTTAATTAAATTTTTTATTTCTCAGATTTGATCTTTCTTTTTTATTTCTATTTATTTTATTTGAAATACTTATTTTTAATTTTATTGTCTTTCAACTTTTTTACATGATAAACTTGATCTCAATTCTTTTGATTCTTATTTGTTTTATTTCATTCTCCTTCAACTTTTTTATTTCTTTTAATAAACTTGAAAATTTTTAAAATATTAATAATTTATTTTACAATTTATTTTTTATGATATAGTCAAACACTTAAAAATATTTTTCAACTCACTTTCACGACACTACTAAATATATAAAAAAAATAACTTTTTAAGAATCTATTTTCTATAAAAATTACTTTTAAAAACAAAATTATTTTCTAGTAAATAAACGGTGAACTCAAAACCTTTCTCCATTTCTTTACCACTTGTGCTATTCTGTGTTTTTGTTTTTCCTTTTTAGCTGTCTAAATAATGAAACTAATGTATATTCTAATTAATTAACAATTCACCTTATACATATACTAGGTTAATCGTGGCCATGGAGGTAGAGCATACAACACATCATTAATTTGTATGGACAGCTAATTAAGTTCATGCATGTGCTACAGATGATTTGTACAAGCTGATCAGTAATATTCTTTTCTCGTTTATTTTTTCACAAAGCATGCCCATAAGAAGGACTAGGTTTTATATATATATATATATATATATATATACACAGGACGACTGCATGTCCTCTGGAAAAACAGAAGATCACCTACTTATTCTCTGTGCCCTAGGAGGAAAACATGGTGTTCAAGTGGTTCCATAAATGAAGCCCTTCAAACAATGTTTGTCTGTTTTTTTTGTTTCTCATGTGGTCATCTTTAATCCCTTTCTCTCCTTCTCTGTCTGTCTTTTCTGTTCTTGAACATATATCATTCTTCAAGTCGATGTTTTTTCAGGAATATACATTCTGGGTGCTGGTGATCTCAGAGGCTGCAGGATGACGTCACGGTCTAGGGCTCCCCCTCAACGTACGTGGGTAAAGAACAAGGACAAAATAATGATTTTTGTTGCTATTTTTAGCACAATAATCTTTTTGTTACGCAGGTTTTTACAGCAGGGGGCCTCGTATATTTATGTCTCTTAGAAGATAGTACGTACAAATTTTTGGAAAATTATTTACAGCATGTGGATCAATTGACAAGTCGAGGAGTCCTTGGTGATTCCAAGAAAGCATGGCCATGGCCTGGTTGTTAGTTCGATGTTATATTTGTGGATATCAAGCATGCAAGATGGCAAAAAAATTGGCCGATAGGACTCCATTTTTGTTTCTTTTATGTGTTGCAATAATTAAATTTGCCTTCTAAAAGTAGTGATAATTGCACATGCCATGCTGCCGACAAAATTAAAAAAAATTTCACATATATAAAAAATAATGTTCATATCAAAAGAAATTTTTTAATAATATCAAATTTATAAGTGGAACCTAAAATCTTCTAACAATATTCGATAGGTGTACTTTAATTAATTAGTTTTTGAGTTTGTTATATACAGCTTATTAATTCGAGTCTCATAAATTTTAGAGTTATTAAAGATTTATATAATTATTAATTTTAAAATTTATAAAATTAATTAAAATATATACAAACTGACTGAACATTCATATTAATAAAAAAAAATTTCAACTAATCATTCCATAAAGACTAAACTGGTTGACACGACAAGTTCAAATAGCGTGATTGATAAAGATTCTTATGCAACAATCTTTTTATTTCTTCTTCATCTTAAACAGATCAAAGACAGATTATTTTTTATTATCTGATTTAAGAATTGAATTTCTTAAGAAATATCTACTTGAAGTTCATATGATAATCTCCCAGACATGCATGGAAAGGTCTGGTTCACTAATCTAGCCCGGTGGTGCGAGGACAAGAGCATTGAATGCAAAACACTTGCCGACTTGATAGGTTTGTTTCTTCTTCAGAATTTGATCCCACAAGCCAGCTACCGCCATTGATATAGGCTTGCAAGTCAAGTCCTTTATGCAGTCGAGGCCTTTTCTATCCAAATTCATCCTTCCTCTATCTCTTGGACCACAAATGATAAAAAATTGAAAGGGATGCTGCTGTTAGAGATGCCTTCTTCAGACGCGATACTGTAGGGTCTCTAAATCGTTGGATTATTACATGGTAAATTGGTATCTTGCAACCTCTGATAAATAACGACAGACGCAAAGGAAGCAGCCGAGACCCCATTTCTATTAAAGACTAGTTTCTGGTCCCTCAAGCCCATCAGTTTTTAATGCACGTCCATCGATCACATGGTAGGTTCTGTGTTGTGGCTGCGAGGCTGCTTCGAACTGTGTAGAAATGGTGTTTCCACGATATTGTTTTTGCATCTTTTAATAAAAAATACTTGAAAAAACAATAATTACTCGTATAAATATTAAAGATAGAGTTTGATGTATGATGGGAAAAGGGAATGATTGTTTAATCTGTTGAATCATGATGATAATTACTGTTGATCATGTTCAAAAGGTAGCGAGGTTGTTCTTATCTTTGAAAAGCATCAATCAAGTCCAAAGCTGCTGCCTTTTACCACCTCTGTCCTGTAAAAATGTCACTTTTAAAGCAGATTCTTAGGTATGGACCAATTTCTGATGGCAACAATTTCAAAAATAAAAACCCAGATGCCATGGGCTACTCCAAGATAGGCACAGGCACAGAGTCACGGTTGGGAGGATATATAAAGTGATCGGTCCTGTGACTGTGAGTGATTTGCTAATATGATGATGGTGACAAGATGAATATCTATGAATTTCTTTGACCTAATGCTGTTTTTTCTTCGAACATGGGAATTCTATTGTGTATTGTGTATGAAAAATCGCCTATAGTTTACTCAGTGTTATATTTTAGGATATTGTGATCAATTTAGGTTTTCTAAAGAGAGAATTTTATTTCTGAAGAGAGAAAAGTTATAAATCCAAGAGAGAAGGTTTATGATGTGTTTGGTTGTTTTTCTGATATAATATATGGTGATATTTTAGTCATTTTAATAGTTTTGAAATATTTTGTGGACCGATGATGTTTTTTATATTTTTTTTAATATAAAAGTAAAATATAAAATTGAGTAAACTTTTTCTGAAAAATAAAATATAAAATAATTTAAGAGGTTATTATGCAAAGCCAATTATTTCCTTGTATGCCTAGTTGGAATGGTAACTGCACAAAAAATATATTCTTAGACTTAAATAATCAAATAAAAATGATCGAGTGTGTTAAGATGGGAAGTAACATATATTTTTTTGAATAAAAAACATGTTTTTATAGTTTTTACAGGTGTAGTTTGTATTTAAAAATGTTTTACCTTTAAAAAAAAACCATCATACTTTCAAGTCAAAACACTTTCAAAGATATGAAAAGAAGAAGAAGATTAATAACCATTTTACAGAAACTGTATAAATTCCATGTTGTGCTATTGTTTCTCTGCAGAACCATAATTGAAAGTATATGAGAATTAAGGTTTTTGATAAAATCCATACGCACATAGAACTTATAAAATCTATATAAATTCCATGTTGTGCTATAAATCCTGATGCCCAGAAGCTGATGCATGCCAATCAATTAGTCCACAAACAACCAAAAAGATGTTTAGGACCCCAAAAAATATACCTCAAATGCATGGCTGAAGCAATCTTATATGAATCCTTCCAATCCACCTCTTGGATTGCGCTGTAAGGGGACATTGTGCTTCAACACTCTCAGTCTCAGAGACGAAGCTTTCTTGTTCATATCCACATTCAGAGGAGGGCTTGCCATTGCAGAAGCCAGGGAAATATCCATCAACAGCTTCTGCTGTGGGTGAAATCGATGGCAGCATGTTGGATTTCTATCGAACCATATCACTATATGGCGGGATCTTTCTCCTTCCTGTTAACATGTATCTGTAAAATTTGGGTCCCCTATGTTTCCAAGAGACTAGACTAGAAATTGATATCAGGCCAACATGGGTTTGCTGATGCACAGTGCTTGATCCAGATGGAGTCGCAGAACTCAGACGAAGAGCCTATGATAGTCAATGAACACTCCTGTCTTCTGTAACTAAGAAGCTGAATTTCCTAATGAGCTTATCATGGTTAGCCCAGGAAGAAAATCCTGTTCTTGTAAAGGGTCCAGCAGCCTGACGAGCTTGATATTACAGAGCTTCCAGTTATGGATTTATGGTTTGGCCATAAGAACCTACGAAAGATTTCCAGTTAGGTTCATGCTTCATTGAACTCAGAGGGGGGAAAAACATCATAAACGAAGATGACAATTACTTGTTCTATCTCGACCTGTCCGGTCAATGAACACTCTTGTCTTTTGTAACTAAGAAGCTGAATTTCCTAATGAGCTCATCATGGTTAGCCCAGGAAGAAAATCCTGTTCTTGTAAATGGTCCAGCAGCCTGACGAGCTTGATATTACAGAGCTTCCAGTTATGGATTTATGGTTTGGCCATAAGAACCAACAAAAGATTTCCAGTTAGGTTCATGCTTCATTGAACACTCCTGTCTTTTGTAACTAAAAAGCTGAATTTCCTAATGAACATATCATGGTTAGCCCAGGGAAGAAACTACCTGATATATAATCACGATCTAGCTGCAAGATGAGTAGCATGGGCTTAGCAGGGAAGGCACATGGGGCTGGGCTCAAGGTTTTGCGGCATGCTAGCTGAACTAGCTTGTTCCATGGATCAATGAGTTGTTACCATGTCATCAAAAAAATTACAAGATGATCAATCAAAATAATCTTAAGACAAGATAATCAATCATAAATGGTCTCAACATCTATGATAATAAACTTACAAGACATGTCATGAGATGATCAAATATATTTACTATCTTCTTATGGTTTAAGAGTTTATCTTTCAAGTTGTTCTAAGTTGGAATATTCACAATCCAGTTTTATTTGATTTGGGCTCAAAAATTCAATCAAATTAAGAATTATAATTTTTTAAGAATATGACCAGATTGAATCAAAACCTAGTTTAAATGATATTATTTTTTAGTTAAAATAGTTGAAAATACATTAAATAAAAAAAATAACCCATAAATCAACATGTGCTTGGCTTATGAAAAGAGACACATTCCATATATCACGCTTTTTTTTTTTCATTCAATATCAAATAGCACATGATATGTCATCAACTCTCTTTATTTATTTATTTTTAATATTAAAAATAAAGTTTCCAGCAACCTTGTGGTCGATGGAAAATCAGACTTTGAGTTTTGTTTTGTCCAAAAATATAATTTTCAACCTGGTTTGACCTAAAATATATATAAAAAACATCATAAACACCTTAATAAATACATACATGGTCTCAAATAACCTAAAACCAACCCGAAAACTCAAAAGCCACCTTAAAATCAAAGAACTTCTTGAACTTGAATTTACTATTTCAGACAAGTTGAAGGACAAGGAATACATGAGCTAAACTTTTCTAATTAAATGAAACTTATTGTCATCAAAATTAATATTTTTCATAGCTAGAATCAATGTCAATCAAAACTTTATATTTCTTTCATCATGATTCAATCACTCTCTCTCTTCTCTCAAGTTAAATACCAAGAAATAAAAAAATTAAAGTTCTAGACTTTGTAAATATTAAGATACCAAAAATTTATAATTTGAAAAGCATGATCAAAGTAAACTTTTTTATTCTATTTAAAAACTACCATCTATTTTCTTTGCCTTTTTTTCACTCTAGTCCATTTTTCCTTTCCTTAATAAATTTGAAGCAATTGGCATTTACAGAAGTTTGATGACTAAATATATATATAAAAAAATCACAGTGAGTCCACAGTGAAATGGAAGCGGAAGCACGGTGTTTTTTGCCACGTGATTTAGAGCTTGTATATAATATAATAATAAACATGCCTGCAAGATAGAAATGGAGATACAAACAATACCCAGTCAAATTAAAAACTCCATGAACAGTCAAGAATATATGATTCTAATTTCTAAAGGTGAAAGACACCCAGAAATCCTCTAATATGGACAAAGTAAAACAACTATGCATCCTCCCGGGCCCATTTTACTGCCTTGTTTGTGTTGGTTCATCAGAACCCTGTGGTCGAAAAACATAAGTATTGCAAGACAAAACAAGACAGCAAAACACCAACTGTAACATCCGGTCATCAAAAAGGATATGGAACAAGCCTCACAAATCGGAACCACTGTTTCTAGATTGATCAACCTCTTCAACTTTCGCTTCATCCTGATTACATACTGGATTGGCAGTCCTGTAATTCTGTTTTGATTGTGTCCTGGCTTTCTTCTTTACTGGTTGATCAAAAGAAGGAGAAGCAGAGGACTGAATCGACGAAGGTGGAGGTAAGAGCGCAGGCTTGCCAAGCTGGAGTTCTGTAAAATCACCCGGACCAGACCATGTAAAACAAGGATACTGTCAGTAGTAGGCTTTCACATCAGTAATGCTATCTTTAATTCAAAAGAAAATCCCAAGCAGGTTGAGTCAGCATTGTGGTCAAAAGGTTAATCCAGTTGGGCGAGAGGTTCTCAAATATTTCTTTCCAGGGCCACCCATTAATCAATCAGAAGTTTAAGTTGTAACCAACCCAACCCTTGAAGAATTCATTTCAGGTTGTCTAAAATCATGGACATGGGGACATCAAATAGAAAACACTTTAAGTGTTTATTAATTTGTGGTATGGATTCTACCTTCAGAAACTAGTAGATGAAACTAAATTAGTTGGTAAGAGTTTCTCTACAGTGTTATTAACATAGGCTGGATTGGTTTATCTCACCCAATCAACAATCCACTTGAGGCAGTTCTCATATTCCAGAACCACACAAAAACCAGATGATCTAAATGCAGAATCAATCCAGCCTGAATAGGGTTGAGGGAGTTCATGGGTTGACCACAAAATACACTCCTGCTCACATGAAGAGGCAAGAGTGCATTCCCTTGTTGTAGTGAAGCCACATATTGTACAGATATTGAACGGATGAGTTCCAGTTTTCACCTCACAAACAAAGTAAAACTCAAACTACGATGTAATCAACCTTGCAGTTATTTGACCCAGATTCTAGAATCCAGTAGAAAAGTAAGAAAACAATGGCAGTCGAGGATTCTTTGGAATGCAAAAGCACACAGGTATCTGTATGGTCTGGCCCTCACAAAATTTAAATAACTGGATATCTGTTTCATGTTAGAACTGGCAAAAACTTTACACAGAAAAATCAATTAAAATATCCTGACCAACACAGTAAAATGAGAAATTTCCAAATATGCAACTTTTGAAATCCTACAGCAAACGTGCAGATATTTATAGAGAACTAGAGGGAAAAGGAAAATTTCATTTGAATTGCCTCGGATGCTTTGGTCATGCACGTGTGAAGCTGTGAAGACAAAAGTTACTCAAGTCTGAATACAGAACTGCATTCCTTCAGATCGATGGCTATGAGTCAAAAGTTAAAATTGATGGAAGTTTGAGTCATTGAAATAGAAAGCTAATCCAGTTCACCAAATATTCTTTTCACTTCATGTTAGCAAGTAAAGCAAATCAGCTTTTTCTACAAACCTTCACCGGGTTGAAGATGTCTAGTATCATCACATGAAGCTGATATACTTGGACGCCTTTTTCTCACATAGTTTTCCTGCAGAGGCTTTGGGATTTGAAATGAAAACTGTGAGAGAGTTACACCATATGTCATATACTCTGGATGTTCAATTAAGTACCTGCAAAATCAAGGGATTTAACACCTAAAACAAGGATCGCCCACAAGATTATCTAGCATTACATACATGTAGAGATTAGTTAAAATGTGATAAACAAGGGGCATGGGCTAGGCAATATAGGAATGTTCAAGTAAGAGGAGTGAACTTACTTTTGGACTTCCACCATTGAGCGAAGTCTCTTGCCTGATGGTGATTGATAGTACCTGAAAAATTAGAAAAGGAAATCACAAGGTATATACTGAAGAAACCATGATGGTAGAACCACGATTTCCCAGATTGGGACCGCTAGAGATCTTGATGCAGACATGTACATATTCAAAAAATGGGAAAACTGATTAAGAGGACAATGCAAAGTGAGTAAAACTACATTACATCTTATAGAAGACAGGAGGGGGGGGGGGGGGTGCGCCATACAAGAGTAGCCAAATGACATTACAAACTTAGTTGTCATCATCAAATAAGACTTTAATCATTAGAAGAATACATAATACTCAAATACAGTTGAGGAGGAGTTGCTTGTGCTCGTAGAAAACATGGAAGGCTTTAAGGTTCTTGCTTAAGTTTTTCCATAAAATGGAAAATATGTGTGAAATTAGATTACAGAAGTGAGCAAACTATTATGTCAAGCTCAGTAAAAGAGAGTTAAACAAATAGGTCGGGACACGTACACATCTGCAAATTTGCTACTTCCTTCGCCCCTGATTCGCAGCAACCTTTGCCAGCCAGGAGGGGGTTGAGCTATGTTAGGCTTGTCAATAGCCCACAGCCTACTCTCATCTTGAGTGATGTCTGTTGGATCATCACATGATATATCAGGTCGCCACCCACGAGCAGTTTCACAAAAAAAAGGCTCTTCTAGAATATGTTCACGTAATTCTTCATATTTCTTCTTCGTCGGGATGAGTCTCCACTTAAAACAGTTGGCACATTGTACAGTAAAAGTTCCTACAGATGGCAAGACTCTAGAAGGCACATTTGGGTCTGAATATCTTCCAAATGGACGCTGGAACTGAATAGGTTGAGGAAAAGGTTCAATTTGACCAGCACCATTAGCCACAGGGTCATAAAGGACCAACTGTTTAGAGGAATCTTCAATTGATGGGTCATCAATATCCCCTGTATCATGAGAGTTATCCTCTTTTGAGAAAGAAACTTCTATGGGTTCCTGAAGAGTGCTCTGCAAATGACCTGTGTGACAGGAATCAGTGCAGCAATCTGCTTCCTTTTTTACCATACGGAAAGTTTCTTCAGGATGGGACTGCATCTGAATATGTCTTAACCACCTAACAGACAGTTATAAAACTAGATCATAAATTTCACAACCAATGAAGAAATGATCTTCTTACATTTATTCAAATAGAAGGAAAATGTCAATAAAAGGAGGATTGAACATCCTTGTAAAAAAAATTCTAAGGAAATAGCATAAAAATAATGCAAAAAGGCTTTCAAAACCCTTTCGAGCATGACAAAGAACAAGATCTATATGAACATTTAGATAATGATCATGGTTCAGATCTAACCAAAAAAGGGTAATGTACCAGTATAATTATAAAATGATGTGGGATTAACATGTATCATTTGCTTCTTCACATGCATAAGTAGTTTAGGTAAAGAAACCATATTCTTCTTCTGTAACAAACCACCCCCACCCAAAAAAACAAGAAGTAGAAGCAAGCAGAAGGCAAAATAATTAAGCTCATCTATAATTATAGACATAGATCAAGTAACCTAAAAGATTATAGCTCATTAATTTATCACCCCAGTTCACCATTAACACGTTAAGTTTTCATCAGAGCATCCACGCATCACTTAAATAGGTAGGATAAAAATTAAAAAGTGCCTAAGCAGCATGCAATAAAAAATGAAAAATCCTCTAATGACAAATCAGAATAAGTAAAATCAACATGGATTACCAACCTACCAATATATGCTCTTTACAACATGGAAAAAAAAGAAAATCCTCCTGTAACCTGCACAAATGAAAGAAACTCAATAATATCAATCTAGTCTTAAGACTCTGGACCAAAACAAGTATTGAAAAAAAAATACACACACAACCACAAGATTTTTCCAGTAGTTGAACTCAATGTTGCATGTTGCCCAAAACTAAACAAAGTTTAAAACCCTCCTCCCCTGTGTAACTACTCAACCAGACAGTAAGCGTAAATTAAGATATTTGACTATATTAGTAGGATCTAAGAGCAAGCAAGAAATATTGAAAACAACCATTTTTAGCATAAAAAAACATCGACACTGACAAATCACACTTTCCCGAAAGAACACAACAGAAACATAAAAACTCCAACAATGAAACCCCCCAAACCTTTCTCTTTCTCAGTAACCAAACAAGCATTAAGGCAACAGGACCTGATCTGATTGACAAAGCAGAAGATCCAAAACACAGCAAGAAAAAATCACAACTTGGAAGAGAAACAGAGAAAGAATCAAACATACACAGTTGGTGAAGATGATGTGATCGGAGCCGTTGGTTTGCATAAGAATGGACTGGATCGTAGGGTGAAGAATGTGCAGGAGAAGTGAGAAAAATCTTTTTTTTTTTCGTGTTTCGCAGGTTACAGACAGGCTCTCTTGGTTTTGTTGTTTATATTAGTTATTTTTTAAATAATTTTTTGTATCAAAATATATGTTAATAAATTTTTTGTATTTTTTAAAAAGTATTTTTGATATTAGTATATCAAAACGATCCAAAAAATACAAACCACATTTAATTTTAACAAAAACAAAACAATTTAAAATTTTTAAAAATACCAGTTGAACCGCATTTCCAAACATAATCTTCCTCGGTGGTCTTTTTTTAATATTTCCAATCTATAAAAAGGTCATGTTTTTAAAGATGATAAAAAGAAGAGCCCATAGAAATATAAATTACCATTTTTAGTTCCGTTTATTTATGATTCTTACTGTTATAGTTTTATTTTTAATAACTTAAATTAATCCTTGTATTTTAAAAAATAAACAATTTAGTCCCTTTTCAAAAAATTATGGTCTATTAGTATCTTCCTTGGTGAGTTTTTTATTATTATTATTATTAACATGGATGTTCGAGCTAACATGCGCGTATTTCGGCTAATCCTACGAGTTTTAAAGTTAACGACCATGTAATTTTCCAGTGGTCATTAAACAAATTTTTTAATTCCAAACTTTTACTATTAAACAACTTGCTAAATATTTCCTTACTAACTTTTTCATTGTAATTGTGTTGGTTATTTTTATTTTCAAAATACTCACTCTTCCTTTAATTCACAGTCATCAAACTCAAACGAATAGATATAAAAGATAGTTTTTCTAATTAATTAATGAAGTTATTCTCACATTGTGCAGATAATATTCTCTTTTTGGATATTTTTTTTATATGTATAATAGATTGAGTTAAAAATAGAAAATATATAAGATAATCCACGGAATAGTTGAGGTGTCTAAAAAAACTATTAACTAATCTTTGTTATTTCACCATCCTCCTCGTATAATTTATTATTTTTTTGTGAATTTTTTGTGTTGAGGAGTCGCATATTAATGGTTGCTATTTTTAAAATATCTTTTTTAAACAAAATTTACCCGTTGAGAAAAATGACAAATATAACTATGATACAAGGCAACTGAAAAAAAAGAATATATATATATATATATAAATATATATAAAGGCAAACAAATGGCATCAAACTAATAAGGTTATAAAATGTCATGGATCAAACTTAAACAAATAGGCTAATTAATACTTTTTGAAACAAGATGGACTAGATTACTTGTTTCTTGACAGTCTAAGGACTAAAGTTAATTACCAAAATTATTAGTTTTTTTTTTTTCTTTTTTACCTAAGAGATCAAGAAGGTATTCTAACATGGCCCATCTAGGTTGGATAGATTTATGTATAATAGATTGACTTAAAAATGGAAAACAGAGAGGCCACTACATGAACGACATGAAACACAACTTGTATTTCTTAACATAATAAAAATTGGTCTACGTTACCCAGGAGAGGGCTTGGTGGCCCCAGCTCGTCAATGTGCTTGTGCCAGCGTAACATGTAAGTATGATTTACTAAATTAATCTTTTTTTCTTTTGAATTATTAACATTAATTAACAAAACACTATTAATAGTGTTTTTTTTTTCATTTCTCTTGGTCCCTTTTTTTATTATTTATATTTTTTAAAAAAATTATTTTATTCTTATTAGAAATTGAATTTCATATTTTTTTGATTATTTTTTATAAGGTTATCTCAATCTCATAACATGGATCACAAAACTGACATGTTAACTTGGTTGGCTCGAGTTTTTTTTTTTTTTTTTTTTTTTTATATCATCATAAAAATGTTTAGTTAATTGAGAATTAAATTTTATGAAAAATAAATTTTGTAATTTATTTTAATTTGCTTTTTATTATGTTATCTCAGTTTCAAGATCATGGATGTGGGTTTGATAAGTTAACTTGAGTTGACTTGAATAATTTTTTTTAAAAAATTTCTACTTCAATATCAAGTTTATTGAAAATTAGGCTTTATTATTTGTTTTGATTTGCTTTTCATTAGGTTATTGTAATCTCATAATTCGGTATGCAGATTGGCAGGTTAACTCGAGTTAACCCCAATCGATACAATATACTATCTTCTCGATATTTATAAAAAAATATCATTTTAAATATTTATTTTGAGTCAAATTACGTTTTTGTCGGACGTCTAGGTTGTTTATGGAACCGTTAAGTTGACTAAGTCATATTAAGTTAATCCCTAAACATTTTAAATTTCCTTTTCTACTAAAATAAATCATAACAATGCCTAGATATTTTTTTATGTTAAAGATTTCTCTCCGTGAAGGTTGCGGGACGACACCGAAAGAGGCTATATGTGACTTTAGAGCAACAACCCATAAAGCAAACCGAATAAAATATCATAAAGTAAGTATCTCATACTTATATTTGATCAATTAATTTAATTGAATAAAAAAATAAAATTTATTTTAAAAAGCTAAATTTAACAAAAAAACAACAAATACAAAGACATGAGATAATTTGGGTTATTTTCAAAATTAGTAAAAAAATCCTATAAAAAGCAAATAAAAAAAAATAACAAAGCTCAATCTCCAATTAAATAAATATTAAAGGATGAAACTGAAAAAATATAAGCTTAAAAAAAAATCAAACATATCTTCCAAACCCACAACTCATAAAATCCTAGAATTGGGCTCAATCAAGAAGCGCAATTCCTAACTAATTTAATATTAAATGATGAAATCAAAGAGAAAATATCAATAAAAAAATAAAAATTAAATATGATAGGAAAAGAAACTAAAGAAGAATGAAGTTGTAATAAAAATATTTTAAATAAAACAAATAACAATCAAAAGAATAAGAATCAAATCTGACAAATTAAAAAAACTTAAAAGATGAAATTGAAAAAAAATATTTTTATGAATTATTTTAAATAAAACAAATAATAATTAAAAGAATAGACACTAAATATGAATGAAAAACAAATTAAAGTGTTGTTTTGAAAATTTAAAAGGTTAAGTATAAAAAAAAAACAAAAGATCACGGCATCAAACCAAAAATCAATAAGCTACACACACAATTTGCACGCGTTGCTTAAACCCAATAAAGCGATGAACACACTACCCCATGCAATGAATGTATTTACCTTTTTTTTTATTTTTAATTAATATTTTATTTTCGCTAAAATCCAAAATGTCCATTAACCAAATGAACACACTACCCCATGCAATGAATGTATTTACCTTTTTTTATTTTTAATTAATATTTTATTTTCGCTAAAATCCAAAATGTCCATTAACCAATTTGATTATTAAAAAAAAAAAACTAGAATGAAAAATTCAAAATAACCCCTAGAACATCAGTTAAATAAATTTTACTAGTCATTTTATTGTACTTAAAAAAGTAAAAATTAAAAAAAATCCTAAACATCAATTTTATAAATTGTTTTTAAAAGTAATTTAATTATTCGACTGTAATTTAAAAATGTAAAAAAAATCCCAAGTTCTGATCAATTCAAGAATAACTAATAAACCTTGCAAAAAATTCATATTACCTCTAATAACTAGTTTAATGAATTAATTGAAGGTAAAATCATCATTATATTATTCTAATAGCCGGTGTAATGAATATACGTGTGCCATGAAACCCCAATCTTCTTTTTTTTATAGACAATTATTCTACATGCATCATGCACAGTAGAAACTGATAACTAGCACAATTTCACTCGACATACTGAGACACCGAGTTAACCAGAACAACCATCTTGAAAGCACGATCTGATGATGGGATGATGCTAGAGAGTGGGATTGTTGTTTTCAATTCCTCATTCCTAATTGCCCTCCAGTGTGGATTGGTCAAACGTTAATGACCTCAAAAAATCGAATACAAATTCTCTATGAACAACAATCGAAGGAATTCAACAGAGAAGTATAACCACAGTTAGACCCAATTGAAAGCTAACATTCAAATAGGTCAGATCTGATTAATTCTGTACTCTCTCTGGAACTTTAAGCTCTCCTCGGCATGCATGCATGCAATTTGTACGAATCTGTTCAGGTTTTCCTAGAAACCAAGTAAAAAACACACGCAATATTGGATATACATCTGCCTAAAATGTTCCCGGCCAGAGAAAGGTAAAGAAACAGAAATTTACGGAATTTAATCCAAGTAATTCAATTCATTGAGCTTTCTTTCCTCTTTAATTCATAACTGCAAAAATCATCATGCCTGATGCAAGACTTGATTTTCTCTGTCACTACCTCCATATGCAAACATTGTGGTATACACAAAGTTCTTTCCATGGCCATAAAAGGAATCATCAACAAAATCAGCATGGAGATATTAAACAGATGATCATTGGGAAAGGAAATGTCCATTTAAAAGGCTTTAAAATATTTTAAATATATCATCAAAATAACATTTATGGCGATACCATGTGTCTGAGAAGAGCAGCTACTGTAGATACTGATACTAATTCTGAAAGCTGATAGCTACACACGCAACAAAGAAGAAAAACCATTGATGTTATCCAATAGCATGAATGAGATTCACGATAGAGATCCACGGTAATCATACCAGATGCTGGCCAGCCCTAAGAAGTTTACGGTATTCCTATTCCTCAAGACAACAGCAGCCAAATATAAATACACAGCTAAAACAAACATGCACTTTCCACTCTACAATAAGATATATCTCTTGCCAGATAACAATTTGCTCAACTTGCAACAAAAGTTAAAACAACAATGCAGAGGAAAATCCCTAATGCATAAGACATTATGCATAAGTTAAAACAACAATGCAGAGGATAAATATATGCATCTGTAAAACAAACAGCCTTTGATTATCCTACTGTTGCTACGTGGGGTTCAGGTTAAAGAAGTAATATATATGTAAATCCTTCCATAGTCCATACAGGTTCAATAAATTCATCACTGAAGGAGATAATAGCACACAATTGTCAAATGTTTGAAATACTCTCACCAAAACTAAGCAGCTCTGCCTGGTAGGGGTGGGGGGACTTTATCAGCTATCAACACCACAAATCATAAATTCCCCAAAAGAATTTTCTATTATAATTATGAATTTCCTACTTGACAGGACAACAATCGAAAAAATCACAAAATATGAAAGGAAGAAAAAAAACCCATGCTGTCATGAATTTCGTCTTGATTACTTACTCTCTTTCCCAAATATCTAATGAATGCTAACTAACTTAAAACATAAAACTTCGGGATTTTTTTGTTGCCAGGTAATAATCAAGCTTACTATCAGTCGAACTATTAGATTTCCTATAATTTAAAAAATAAAATCTATCAGTTTGCACCCCCCCCCCCCCACACCTACACACCCACAAAAAAAGGAAAGAAAGAACCTCTGCTCTCAGCTGTACCCAGAATGCATTTCATTTCCTGTTCCGCAACTAAGCTCATTATAGAACTATAGTGATCCATTCCACATATCAATCAATCCATCAAGAAACAAAGAATAAATCAGGAACCTAGACCAGCAAAAATAAAGAGTATAACAGATAAAATAGCAACCATGATTAATCGTTAAATCACTCAATTATTACTGAGTAATAAAAGCTCAGAACTTTAACATTCATACTAGTATTAAACCATCCATAAACCAGCATAACAAGGTTCACAACTTTAACATTTATACTAATCAATCCATACGTTTAAACCCCCCCATAAAACAGTCAAACCTAGCAACCCCCATTGCTCAGAAAGATGTAGATTCGACAGATAAGCACAGACCCATGATAGAACAAGAGAAACTACGATCTGGGTTGGAATCAGAAAGGACTAAGGAGCTGATGAATCTGTGGTTTAGGCTCAGAGTTCATTCCAATGATAATGATCAAAGGAATGAATCCATAGTGAGTGATAACTTTGGCCTTTTTAAATGACCATGTGCTCCATTCTTTGAAATACTGTGACGCTGATTTCTCTTCCATGCCTTTTGCTCCCTTGCCGCTGCTGCTCTTGCCTTTTGTCTTCAGAGAAACCCTAGACGCCATTGATTATTTTTTTCCTTTATTTTTTTTGGGGGAGGGTGGGTTAGCGCTGTTAAGAATTGAAAACCTAGAACAGCCTTATATTTATGTGTTGGATTTTAATTGTGTGACGTGTTTGGTGTGACTGATTAACATGTCAAGATTATAAAGATTTAAATGGTTTATCATTTTTAATTTATATTATTTTTGGCTGATTATATCTTGCTTTTAAATTTATCATAGCTACTCATCAAGTATTAAAAATATAATTTTCTTGTTCTTTTGAAGTATTTGTTCATAAAAAAGTATTTTTTAAAAAATAAATTTACATATCAAATAATTTTCTTGTTCTTTTGGTATTTTTTGTTTCCTATATAAATTTATGAGGTAATCATTTTTAATTTGGTTTAGTTATTATCTAAAAAATAACAAAATTAATTTAAAAAAAAAACCAAATTAGTTCAAACCAATCGATTTCAGTTCAATTCAATTATTTTATATTAAAAATCAAAAACTATATTATTTTTTGTGATTGATTTTGTAATTTTTAATGGGTTTGGTTTCAATTTAGCTCGGTTTTTCGGTTCGGTTTTTTTATTAATTTTAGTTTGGTTTTTTTTGTTTTGAACTTATAAAACCGAACCGAACCAATCGATTTTTTTAATATTCTAATCAGTTTAATCCAGTTTTTTTTACGGTTCAGTTTTTTAGGTTATTTTTTTCTAGTTTTCTTGGTTTAATTAATTTTTTGATTTTTTTACTCGTCCCTGTAAATTTATATTAGATTTTGAATATTTGAAATTAATGTCACAGTTATATTGATGAGAAATTAAAAAAAAAAACTGTCGACTGAAGAATAATGGAGTTTCTAATCAATTCTTGTGGACTTGTTTATTAAAACAAAGCATCCTTTCGATATAGATTACTCGAGCACCATTTCATTGTCCAAATTTGCTCTATTTTAATTCTTTTAATAGGATTTTAGGTGATGTAAATAAATAAATTCAATTATTCTTTTGAAGCAGCGTTGACACGTCTAATAATTTATCACTTGATCTATCATTTTACAACGTAAATTTATACTAGAATCCAAATAATTGAAATTGATGTTTACAATTACATTGATGTTGATGAGAAATAAAAAGAATATCAACTTAACAATAATAATGTTTTTTTAATCAAGAGTTATGGATTTATTTATTAAAAACTAAACACCCTTTTAATGCTCAAGAACCTTTTCATTGTTAATTTTGATCTTCTTTCAATTATTTGCTATTTATTATTGTATTTTAAACGGTGTAGATAATTGATTGTATGTTTATCCCTTTAATTAATCAAAATCAAACATGCTTATAAAATATATTTAAATTAAAAAATAAAAAATAATATAATATCGAACAAATTTTTGTAAGTATACGAAACTTTATAAGTATATGAAACCAATATCATACGAATCTTAAACTCTATTTATTTTGTTTTAAGAAAAGTAGATTTTTAAAAAATATTTTTTAAATTTTTATATGTTTATTTACCATTAAACAAGTTGGTCAATAAAAAATATTTGACAGTCGATGAAAAATTTAGCTTGATTGCTATATATATATAAAAAAATTTCTTATATTATAGATAAAATACACTTTTTAGAAGTTATGAAAAAATAAAAAAAATATCATTGATTATATTAAATCTGGTCACTAATATTTTGATTGTTATATACTTTGTTTTGAATTGTTTTCTCTCTTAATTGAGGTTTTTTATCTATTAAATTTGATTTTCATTATTTTAATTACTATTTGTTTTATTTGAAATAATTTATGAAATTGATTTTTCTATCTATCAAATTTGGTTCATATTCTCTTAATTATTATTTTATTTATTTAAAAAAATTTATAAAATAAATTAATTTTAATTTCATCATTCTATATTTTTTTTATTTGTCAATCTTGATCTCTATTCTTTTAATAATTTTGAGAAAATAAATTAAAACACCAATAAATTATTTCCCAATTTATTTTTCATGGTTTAATAAATATTAAAAAATATTTTCTAAAATATTTTTAATAATACTATCAAATATAAAAAATAATTAACTTTTTATGAATAAACTTTACATGTAAATTACTAAAAAAAAAATGATTTCCGGCAACAACGTTTATCAACTCCCATTTCTTATTTATAGTTCAATTTAAGCTGGGCTTGTAATAAAGCAACGAAGCCCACTTAGTTTCACACAAAATTCTCAATAGACAACCCAGTCCACCAACCCAAACACTTCCCAGTTTCCATCTCACCCGTTACCTCAAAGACAACAAAAACCAGACAGGCTTCATTCAGTCCCTCCGCACGATCAACTCTAGCCGAGCCGGAAAGGGAAGAGAGTAGAAGAAATCAGAGAGCGCAGGAAAAATGGGAGGAGGAATGGAAGCAAACAAGAACAAGTTTATCGAGGATTGGGGTTCAGCTCGTGAGACTCTTGAGCAAAACTTTCGCTGGACTCGTCGTAACTTCGCTCTTATTGGTATCTTTGGAATTGCTGTCCCTATCTTAGTCTACAAAGGCATCGTCAAAGAATTCGTAATTTCTACCAACCTTCCTCCCTTTCTTGATTCTTATGTGATTTTTGAAGTGGGTTTTCTTTTTTGTGTCGGGTTTTTTCTTGATTTAGTTTCGATCTGGTTGAGTATTTGTAGATTGAGTTTTTGGGGTTTTGTTTTGAAGTTGGTATTTTTGAGTGATTTAAGTGTTTTTTTTTTGGGTTTAGCTTTTAAATGTGATTTCTTTTGCTTGGTTGATTATTTGTGGTGCTAAGTTTTGTTGATTAAAATTTGATTTGGGAATGAAGATTTGTAACTAAGCGTGATGGGTTCTCATTCTAATAATCGAAATGATGTTCGTTTAGTCAATCCATGAGAACCCAAAAACAGTAATGGAACAAGCAATATTTGTTGAAAGGTAGTCGATTGATTCTATTTAAAAGTGCTCTCAAGCTCAGCTACATATCCCATGTAGTCTGTGGCAACAATGCTTGTAGAAGCTATATTATGGATGGGTATAGGGAAATGTCCAAACATCAATTGTTTGATTGGTAAGTGGTTTGTTCAGCTACATATCTCTTGTAGTCTGTGGCAACCATGCTTGGAGAAACTATATTATGGATAGGTATAGGGAAATGTTCAAACATCAATGGAACAAACAATATTTGTTGAAAGGTAGTCGATTGATTCTAGTTAAAAGTGCTCTCCAGCTCAGCTACATATCTCTTGTAGTCTGTGGCAACCATGTTTGGAGAAACGATATTATGGATAGGTATAGGGGAATGTTCAAACATCAATTGTTTGATTGGTAAGTGGTCTGTTCTGCTGTTACTGATGGTTTTTGGAGCAGCATAATTATTTTTGGGATTATGGAAGGGGGTATCGATTGGTTTGTAATTTTTTTGTCAGAAAAGCTTGTGATGAATTAAAGGGTGGAAAAAGGTTGTGCTTTTGGGAGGATGTACTCTGTGAGGAAGAGTTTTTGAGTTTGAATTATCTGGATGTTTTTTAATATTCATGACGTAGGATAAAAGAATTATATACAAGGAGTAGGCGGAAGAAAACGAGGAAAGAGAGGACAAGAAAGGGGAGAAACAAAGAAAGAACCTATTAGGGTAGGAATAGAAGGTTCCTTTCAACAGAGATGAGAATTTCTTCCCTCAATGGGAAATAAAGCCAAATGGAAAACTAACTGCCTGTTAACTTGTTAAAAATGGGACCCATTTCCTGAAAATATCTTTATGAAAAAAAAAAAAAAATCTCATTTTCAAATGAGAGTTCACTAAGTGGAGAACTGACTAGTTTTGCCAATGTATCAGACCTGGAAGTTATCTTTTTCTTGCTTTCTAAGTTTAAAGCTAGATGGTGTCCGCCAAATAGAAAGCACGGACTAGTATAAAGCTATGGAAAATAATGGTTTCAAATATTTTACCATGTACAGTCTTTGCCCTGGGTTCATTTGGAAATTAATTGAAGGTTAATCTATTCAATACTTAGATAATATTGCCCTGCCGCTACCTCAATTCAATTCTTAAAACAAATATTGGGGTTAGATCAGGTTGCTTGTGGTCGTGGTCAGAATTGAGGAAGAGAAAACAAAGAGTTCATGCTTTTCAATTGAGCTTGATTGACATTTGCTCTTGGTTCTAATGCTTGGTTTGGTTGCTAGTGGAAATTATTAAGGGAAACAAAGAAGTATGCATGTTTGGCTTATGATGTTCTTATGTGGTCCTAGAAAACGTATGCCAGGTGAAGTTTTGCATTATTTAAAAAACTATAGGATTTAAAACTTTGTTTTCTTTTGTCAATTGGAATGGAAACTGAACACTGGACAAGGCTCCTTGTCTGTCTATATCATCCTTTCTGTTGCTTGTCTTTTCCAATTACTGGTAGAGTGAACTTCACAACTCATGTTGGTTGGCCAACAGTCAGTCTTGTTTTGGTAGGGCAGGCTCTTCTAGCTGTTGATTAGCCTCCTTTTCAGTAAAAATTAGATTTATTTATTTATTCTTACATCTTTTCCTTAAAAGTACAGTTGGACAAAGAAAAGAATGCTCAACCAATATGACAACCAACAAAGACCCTTATTGCATAAGAGCTTCCCCTTCTCGATCTCTATGTCCTAGACTTAAAGATAAATCACATGGCAGATGGAAATAATGATTAGTCATTTAAAATGTAAGAAGCAGAAAAGATAAGAGATGATCTCTATTGATTATAATAATAGATCTTGTCATCTTTAAGTTCATCTTAACAGGTTGAATCTGCACAAAAATGAACTTCACCATTCTTGGTTTTGGAGCTGCTGACCTTGTTCAATACCATGTTTAGTAATTTGACATCCATTCTTTTGTTTTAAGGTTCCAATTTTCAGAAGTTTTTGTTTTTGGTGGCAAAATAGTGAAGAATTCCATGCTCAAATGTTTTTAGCAATGCATCAGAAGTGTGGCCTCTTGAAATAGGGATGTTATTGTGTGTTGCCATTTAAGCTTCTTCCTTTTCATTTTTTTTTTGTTTGTTTGCTTCTTTTGTTCCATGAGCATATTCTTCATAATCTTAGCGAGACATTAAAGTCCATTGCCTGCACTTTTTGTCTTCTTGTATCTCTGTAAAGTTTTCAGATTTCGTATGTTTGAAGTCAAGACTTGAGTTTTCAGATTTCATATTTTTATTTGGCTAGTGAACTCAATAGATCTATGCTGCATTTTGTTTGCTTGTTATCTTATTTTGATCATCTTGATTCTTAGATTGTGAATGATGCTGTCCATGTTTAACTTAGTTGCACCCTGATGCTCTGATAACTTTGGTGACAGAATATGCAAGATGAAGATGCAGGCAGACCTTACAGGAAGTTTATGTGAGTTTCCCAAAGTTGTTTGACAATAATTATGGATGAGGAAAACGGGGTTGTCCATAAGAACCTGCAAGCTTTGCCTTTTCCGTTTAACTTTCTTTCCTGCGTTTGATCTGTAGCATGTGGTTTTAAGGACACATTTCCTTTTCTTTGAAACCAATCAATTTGCTGAGAATTTTGAATATTTTCTTTAATTCTGCCTTGACATGGTTTCAGTGCTTTCATGTTAAAATTTCTTGCATTTGCTCATGTCATAAATCTCGCTTTCCCATGTTGTCATTAAGTTCTGGTAGCAAGGTTAGCTTCCTAAGAGAAGCTCAAAATTACAAGCTAATTCGACGAACATATATATATATATGTGTGTGTGTACTTGACTCAGAGACTTGTTCGTTCCTGTTTCTCCTCTTCAACTTCGATTAATTCTGGTCAAAGCTCACCATTTCTGTTCAATTTAAGAATCATGGGAGACAAACTCAAAGGATGGGAAAAGGAGGCCATTCATCTCATTGTAATTTGAGAAGTAATTGCCTAACTACTGCCGTTGGCATAGAAGACACATTAACGTGTGTTTGTTTTGGAAATGTTTGACTTTTCACTTCCAAACCTATGTTGCACAGCAGGTGCAAACTTCATGCAACCTCAAAAACAAACAATCCACCAGTCGAACCACGCTCTTTGTGTTTCTGAAATTCAACAGAGTGGACTGAAAACTGCAAAATATGTTCTCTATTTATACCTTAATGGCATTACCATAACTTGGTCTTCAAGTATTCGTGCATTTAACAGGAAGACTCCATTCTATACTGACAGGAGTTATTAGTTCTTTTTTGGTCATTGAGTGACAGTCAGCGATGCACATTTCTTTGATAAATTCCCATAAAGAAAGACCAAGTGTTTTCAGCATTTAATAAAAAAAATGTTTAAGGAATGGACTATACCGAACTTCATCAGTCATGCCTCCCCTACAAATATATGCACTGGTCTCATTCGTTCAACAGACATTCCTGCCCTATAAATAGATGCACTAATCTCATCCAAACTCATACTATCACCATAGCCAGCTATAAGAGAATAGCTGATAGCTCAGTTGGTCAAGCTTTGAAGATGGCTGAAGAAGTTATCCTCCTTGATATCTTGGGAAGTTCATTTTGGATGAGGATAGCCTTGGAAGAGCAAGGGATTGAATATGAATACAAGGAAGAGAACATGCTTGATAAGAGTCTCTATGCTTCTCCAGATGAACCCAGTTCATAAAATGGTTCCTATTCTGATCCACAATGGAAAACTCATCTGTGAATCTCTGGTCATCCTTCAATACATTGACGAGGTTTGGAAATTTAAGTTTCCCGATCTGTTGCCCTCTGATACTTGTCATCTTTCACAAGCAAGGTTTTGGGCTGATTTTGTTGGCAAAAAGGTAAGCTACAATTTACTCTTTTCCAGAAATAGTTCTTTTACTCCTGGAGTGTAATTTTCCTCTGATTTACATGCGAAATATGGTCCAGATATGTGATAGTGGGAAATGGATACTGATGACCAAAGGAGAAGTACAAGAGGGAGCAAAGAAGGAGATGATAGTGTTTGAAAATTTTGGGAGGAGAGCTTGGAGACAAGCTTTACTTCGGAGGTGAAAAATTTGAATTACTGGATATTGAAACTCTTCCCTATTCAGAATATAGAAATGACAGTTGTTTTTTAAAAATATTTTTTAATTAAAAATTTATTAAAATAATTTTATTTTTTTTAATATCAACATATCAATCCAAAAACACATAATTCCGAAAATATTCACCAACAGGTTTTATTGAGGGAATTCGACATGGAGATTGGAATTCCACAGAAAATTCGAGTTGCGAAAGCACCTACGTGAGTGTATTATATCCTCATCGTAGTGTTAATGCTGAATTCACCATGCACTATTTGGGGTGTTGTGTGGAGAGAAAAATCTTTGATGTTTTCTGCACTTGGTTTTGGCATACAAGCTATGAAGCAATAATTCTAGACCCCGTTATTTACTACTATATCTATTATATTAGTTTTCTCTACAAAGCTCATTAGAACTAACTATCTAATTCTATCTATATATATATAAAAGGAATAAATAATCTATCAGTAGGAAAATAGGACTCTCATAGCAACCCCAAATTTTCACAGCTAAATACCATGCAATGGGAAAGCATGAGACAAAAACAGAGCAGAAAAGATGAAACTACAAAGTTAAATGCGAAATCAGAAAAAACAGCAAAATTCACAGCAGGGAACCGGCTTTCCTAAACAAAAGTGAAGCTGGATAATCACTGCCTAGAACTGAATAAAATATAAACTAAACCTGAATAAAATTTGTTTCTTTTATTATCAGTTGAGTGATACAGTCATTTCAAATCTAAATAGGGAATTGCATCAGATAGGCACCACATATTTCTCAACTCATGACAAACAATACACCAGTAAACTGCCTCTTAACAACTAGTACGATCAAACTAGATGTAAAGGTACATGGCAAAGCACCCAAACCAAGTTTCAGACTTGTAGACAAACTATAAAGTTCAAAGTAAAGCTCGATAGAGCAGAAAATCCACACTTCTGAGAACTAGCTTTCCCAAGTCAGTTAATTTGCCAGTCCATCAGACAAGTTCTATATCCCCCAGAAGTTTTTCCCCGTGAAGAAAACAGCTTAAGAATTCCAAGTTAAATCATGTGTTCATAATAACCTATTTGTGTCCGTCGCATGGCCCCATCCACATGCATACACATTATGTCTGGAAGGATGAGAAAAGGGAGTGAGATAGAAACTAATCAGCATAATTCTTGCAGATGGCGAAGAATAAGTTCAAATCCTAAGGTCATCATCTACCCGCAAAAACCAATTGAAGCATGACATGCATACTTTTCACCCATCCATCCCCATCATACAGTAACTTCTACAAGAGCCACCAAAAGTAGCTAAGAGTGTGAATGATTGCTATCCTCAAACACGGATTTAAATAAATTATCCTCTAAACTTCCATCTTTACCTATGCACAAGCACATGATTTATCAAGCAAAACCAAGAATAAAACAAAGTCACATAACTAAATTCAATAACAAATAAAACTAACAGAAATCATGGAGTGAACAAAAAACATAGATAACTAAAATACCCTCAACCAGAATTGTAAATCACCTTAAAAAGACATCCTTAATCATCCAGATACCACAAAATTAGACAAAAAAACATAAGATGGGATCTTTCCGAAACTAAAAAAAATCAATTTCTCAATCATTCAGAAATCACAACATCACCATCAGTAATCTCCTGCTGCAAATCCTTTGGATCTTTCCCATCGACCGTACACCCAACTGAAACACAAGTCCCCAAAATCTCCTTCACGGTCCCACTCAGATCCTTGGCCATTGATCTCGAACTCATAACCTTTGCAATCTCGATCACATCATCAAGAGCGATGTTCCCATTATGCTTTATGTTCTTCGTCTTCTTCCTGTCTCTCTCTGGCTCCTTCAACGCCTTGATAACCAAAGCCGCTGCTGAGGGCACGACGGTGACCTTGGCTTGACGGTTCTGGACGGTGAGCTTGACGGTGACACGGAGGCCCTTCCAGTCCTTGGCTGTCTCCTTGGCGATGTCTTCACCGATTTTCTTGGGGGAAAGACCAAGTGGTCCGATTTTGGGAGCAAGTGAACTGGCCGCACCAACTTCACCGCCGGTCACCCTCACGAAAACGTCGACAACCTGCGATGGGTCAAACTTTGGCGGCATTTTCGCTGCTCTGTTGATACTTGTATAGTTAGGGAAAGAGATGGGGCTAGGGTTTGCAGAAATAAACGAGCATATGCATATATAGATTTGATGGTCGCTAGGGTTTTAGGAGATCGAAATGTCTGTTTTAGCCCTACCAAATGGGCTTTAAGGGAAATAAGTGACTGGATAATGTGGGCCTGTTGGATTGTTCTGGACTTCTTCATTTGCAGTTTTCCAAAAGTTGCTATAACCGTCCACATTTTTTCGGCCCTGAGAAATGGGCTTTCAGGTCTGTAGGACAACAAATTTTTTAAATAAAATATTGAGATGTAGATGAATGATCCTCGATCAACTATAATTAATTTATAAAATTTATGCTCTTGAATATAAAATCATGATGAACCTAAATTTAATTTGAAATAAAAATAAAAAGATCAATTCTAAAAAATTAAATACCAAGAAGTGAGTATATGATGCTTGTATTTAAATAATTAATTTAATTTAATCAATAAATATTTTTTAAAAAAACATAAATCTAAAAAAAAAACTAATACCAAATAAGAAAACTCAAAATAACTGTAATTACTTTTAAAGTGGTGAAAGATCCTATTTAAAGCAAATAAAAATAATAATATCAACATGCGTTAACTTTTCAAACTCGCATCTTGGGTTATTAGACCGGAAGTACTGTATATAGAAAAACAGTGAAGTCCAATCCCCGTCAAGTCAAACGTTGAAGGATGAAATTGAGAAAATTAATTACATAAAATGATAAAAAAAACAGATATATATGTATATATATATTAAAACAATAGGGATAAAAATCAAAATTAAAAATAAATTAGAGTGAAATTAATTTTATTTTTTTGTTTAAAGATGAGATTGAAAAAAAATTGACAAATAAAAAAACACCAAAAGAATGAGGACATAATAGAAAAAAATAATATACTTTAAATTTGAATTAAATGATGAAATTGAAAATTAACAAAATATTTACAGAAAAGCAAAAAAAATATAGAAATAAAAAAATAATGATCCAATTGGAAAAAGAATAATATATGACTAACAAAACTTTTATAAAAAACTTAGAACAAGAATTGTACAAAAGTGCATTTCATTGCTTGAAAATAATATATATGTATGGAGAGAGACTTTTAGTTTCAAAAGGAAAAGGAAAAGGAAAATTTTAAAATCAAGGATCCAATTGCAAATTAAGATTTGAGACAAAATCACTAGATTGAAAAGAAAAGAAATAAAATGTATATAATGGTTTAAGAAATAAAAATTATGCTATTTAGTTTTGTGTCTTCGTTAACACACACAACAAGAACAATAATACAATTTATTGAGGTTATAAGAGTGTTTTTCAAGTGTTTCTAGGTAAAATTATGTTAAAAAATCGATTTTAGAACAAAACATTACACAACCTGATTTTATAGCCACCTCTGTGGTGATTAGATTTTAGGCAATAGTCGACAAATTATCTGTCATGACTAGTGATGTGCCACTTGTTTCTTATTTTATTAAAAAAATAGGTTTTTTACCAATTAAAATAATAATAATAATAGCCCACGTACCTTGTATATTTTTTAAAAACCAGGCATGTTGGGCCACCTAAGCTTGTTGACACAAAGATAGTAGAAATATAGAGCATAAATAATTCATCCATAAAATGACAAATTATGCCCAACACTCTAAGGTGTAAAATCAAAGAAATACATATGCAAATAACCCATCACTCTATAATTACAAATTTACTTTCCACTTTAGAAATACAAAGTTAAGAAATAAAAATTCACCACTCACCACTCACCAAAAGATATATAATTGAATAGAGAGATGAAAAGTTAAGTAAAAAAAAAACTTAATTCCATTTTTTAACGAAAGATCTTTAATACATGATTTGAATAATCATTATATATTTAAAACAACTCTTAAAGTCTAGAGGTAAACTAAAATAAGAGAATTGACCAGAGTAAATGATTTTAATAAAAAACTAGATAAATAATAAATAACACATTTGACTTATTGAAGACATAGATACACATATAGAAAACTCATGAACTAAAATAGCTATAACTTTTTGTACATAATTTCAATGCATGCATGACTGGATAATCTAAAAATATCATTTTTTTATGTTTAAAATCAGACAGGATAAATTTATTTTTCCATGCAATTAAGAGATGTAAATTTAAAATAAAATTTGGCGAGTCAACAATAAACAATATCAAGAACTTTATTTATTTGCATTGTCAACTCAAACTCAAATAACCCAACATCAATAAGACCATTAAAGAACACCCTTGTGTCACCCCTAAAAATAAATTTATTGAAACCAATTGGGTTTATGATGATGGTCTTGTGTTAACTCGGATTGAACTAATACATCGTCTCTTCAATATTAAAGAAAAAAAATATTGTGTTGAATTTTTTTTAGTCAAAGTCATATTTTTATTAATATTTTGGGTTGAGTTTGGACCAACTAAGTTGATCAGGTCATAACAAATCAATTGGTGTATGACTTTATTTGAAACGCATGCTAGATAAGGATTCAAGTAAAAAAAGTTTCAAGAATAGCCAACTAATTCGAGTTTATTGATGCTTCCAAAGAGTTTCTTGCTATAATGCATCAGTGTTTTTTTTGTTTTTAATTTATTATTATTATGTTTTCTGATACACTACTTCAAGTTTATTGAGGTGTTACTCTTTTTAGAATTTAAACTTAATGCAAATGATGAGAGAATGTTATCTAAAAAATAAATGTTCAGTGAAAATTTAAAAGAAAATGACCACATTAATGAGATAAAGGAATTAATATGAGTTTTTTTATTTTCTGGATGCTTTTGGTTTTTATTAGATAAATGACATATAAACATTGTTATGTATTTTTTTAAAATTAAATATATTAATAAGAAAAGAAAACTTGTACTGCAAAATTATTTCGTGTCAACCAAATTTAAATTATTGCTCTTCTTATAAAAAAAATATTAGTTCCATATAATTAAGTTGAAAAAATAAAGAGCTTCTCGCAGTGCATGATCATATATCTTTGTTTTTGTCTATTTCTCAACTTCACGGTTTATTCTTTAGTTAGTAATAAGATCTCTTTTTAGTGTTTATTGACATATATAATCCTCAATCTATCTTGTTAAATGTATGCATCAAATTTCAAGTTAATGATAAAAAAAAACTTTTTATTACTTTAAAACATATTAGCAATACTTGAATATTTTTTTATATATTAAAAAAATTTAAGTTGACCTATCGTTATTCAATTATCTAGCATTATCTATTCAGGAAGGTTTAAAACTGTTATAAAAATTGGCCTGACTTAATAGGTCAATACAATAATTTATAGTTCTAGGTTTTCTCTTCGCAACTCAACTTGATAACACATTGATTTGGGACTTCTCCTGGCTCGGGTTATTGAAAAGAAAAATAATTTTTTTCTACTAAAACTACATCATTCACGTGCTTTTTTTTTTTAAAATCAAAATTTATACTAACTTTATTCGTAACTTAGATTGTAGACCAAAGTCAACCTTTACAACAGTATGAGAGTTGTCCAACTAGTAAGCCCACTCTTACAAAAAAGAGAAGGATTAAGAAGGCCCAACCCGCACTTGAAATGGGCCGAAGGAACAAAACTAGAAAATACAAAACCACCACATACCATTTTCTTTTCGGTGACTGAAAAACCCTATAGTATACCCATCGAGAATCATACAGAAGCAAAAACCCCACACTCACATCTTTGAAGCCAAAAGAGGATCATTAGCAAAAATAAAAATAAAAATTTCAGAGAGAGATGCAAGAATCACAAGAAAGAGCAGATTATACTCTTATCGCAAGAAAACCCAGTTTTGGACTCCCTACTGGTTGTCCAATTTGCTTGCCTGCTTACATCCACCTCAAATTTGCTAGCTTTCCTTTCCATTTGAATTTCAATAACACTTTCCCTGATTCAGGTATTCTTTTTTGGCCTCTTAATTTCATTCATTTATATTCATGTTTTTAAGTTCTTGTACTGGGTTTTTGCTTGTTTTTAGTTACTACTGGCTGACTTTCTGGCCGTTTTCTTGTTTCTATTTCGTTAAAGTTTGCTTCATATGTGTTAATAGCTTAGAACCACCAAGATAAAAAAACCCCCATTTCTTTAGCAAAGTTCTTTTTCACAGAATGAATGTTAATTTGATCATGTTTAAGATGGCAACTGGTCATTTTTCTGTTACCGGCTCTGTAATTGTGTTTAAGATCGATGCTTTCATTTCACTAAGAAATTTTAGAAATCTGAAAGCTGGTATTTTGTTGCTGAATGGGTATGATGGGGTCATGGAATAAGTGAAACCAAGATACATGCTTTCTAGGGCTTTCATATTGTTTTAAAGAATGCCATTGTCATATGGGAAGGAGTTAACTAATTAGTATTCAAGATTGCATTTGCTTGACCAGGACTATGTTTGATGGGTATTGGTTGTTTAATTGACAATACATGACAGCCAGTTTTCAATATTCTTGCTGAAAGCTTTTCAAGAATAATGAGTGTTTTTTTTTGTTTTTGTTTTTATTTACTAGTTCTTGTGAAGAAATTGAAACCTCAGTTGCTTGAACCTTTATTAAACAACTGGAGACATGGTTATGTCATTTGCTTCATTCTCAGTAGCCAGTTATAGTCCCATTGAAGTGGAGAAAGTCCTACCCTTTATTATTCTTAAGGCTGTTCTCAAGACTTGAACCTATATCCTTGTTGCTGCAAACCCAAGATTTTTACCATTGAACCAAGCAATGGCCTAATAAAAACCATGTTAAGTAGTATGGGGAGAAACTATTTCTTCTTTTCTGTCACAACTAAGGTATCTCCATGTACTTTTTTTTGTTCTGAAATCTTATGTATTCAAAAGTCTAACTTCATTTTCTTGAGCCTTACTCTAATCTTAATTTTGATTATACACAGTGAAGGGCTTTCCTCTGGTAACTGGGCTTTCTGTTAATTTGGTTATGCTTTCACTTTTGTCTCTTATCAATTTGCCGGGGATTCTGTAGCATAGAACTGTAGAAGTCTACTGTTTTAATTATGTATGGGTAGTGAATCTTCTCTCAAAATCTGAAAGGTTCTTTTTTGTAGTATATGGTTACTTATGTATGTATGCATGTCTTTGCACTCACTTTCTCTATGTTACTTTCTCTCTGCGAAACTTCAAACTCTACAAAAAATTTGAACCTACTTTGTTTTTATTTTCAAGTGGGTGCATGCTTTGCTCATGTTGTCTTATATGTGTGTTTTCTAAAATATATCATGCAAATATCAAAATTGCCTTCAAAACACTTATCTGACTTTCTATTTTAGATCAAATTCCTTACATCGAATCAGGCACTTATGTGGCCTTCAATGACGAGAATGGTGGGCTGATTGAACGTTTAAGGGAAGATGGTATTGTTGATTTGGATGCTGCTTTCTGCTCTCTCCCAGAATGGATATCAATGAAAGCAATGGTTAGCACCTGGCTTGCTGAGGCAGTCATGTATGAACTATGGGTGGGATCTGATGGAACTTCTGCCCGTGCAATTTATTATTCTGACCTCCCTTGGTTAATAGGAAAGGCTCTATTCATGAAACAAGTGTATGTTGTTAAGCAACGATTTGGGATAACAAAAGAAAATGCTGAACGAAAGGAAGCAGAGGTTACACTTCTATCATTGATAATCTTTTTCTGCAACTTGTTGATATGTGCGCTCTCTCTCAAATATGCACACATGCACCAGTGCCAAAAAGCATGCACCTGTGGAATGATTTTAGCCTTTTATATTTTTCTGTTAATTTTCCTTCAGCATGGACTTGCGTTTTTCTTAATTCTGAATAGATTTACAAGAGAGCAAAAATTGCATATGGAGCTTTGTCAACCACATTAGGGGATCAAACATTTCTTTTTGAAAGGTGATTCTTTTGGATATCATGGTTAATATATATATATATATTTTCTTTTTCTTTTTCTTTTTTACAGGAAATTCATTAAGGATATTTTGGCTTTTATATTTTTATTGAAGTTTGATGTCAAATAAAATTTAATATTGACCTGCTAATGATGCACTCTACTTCGTTTTTCTGTTTGTGCAGGCCATCTAGTTTGGATGCATATCTCCTTGGGCATATGCTTTTCACTCTTCAAGCATTACCTGTGAGTCACTGTACCATCTATCTTCCATGATCCATGTGAGCTGACTGCTGCCATTTGTATGGTTGGAACAATTATATACAACTGAAAATGTGGATATGCATGACCTAGTATGATGGTGCAAAAAAAAAAACTACATTATAGATTATACCATTCACTTTCTATTGTTGAATGCACAGGCACACCTAAAACATGATTAACCTGTTGGATATAACATGCTTCGGTGTTTGACCAAGCTTATGAAGAGAATATTTACAACAAAATATGAAGGATCTCCAACGTATTGTTACATTTACATAGACAGAGCAGTTTGCATGTAAATTATGTTACCTTAATGAAAATCTCCATGATTACATGCAGCCTTGCAGTAAATATCTAACAATCAAGGCCCACTAATTTCTTTCAGGAACATGACAGCAATCTGTGCTGTTATGAAACACATTACCATCAAAAAATCCTGTTGAAATCATTTTCTTCTAACATGGTTCCTACTCATTTGACTTTCACGTGATTTGCTATGGGTATTCTGTCTACGTAATATGGTGTGGTGCCAAGCATTTGACTATTCCGCCCTATTTGTTAAATATTTTCAGTGCTTTTCTCTTGTTTTGTTCAATGCTATTAGGAATCATCAGTGCTGCGACTTGCACTCTCGGAGCACGGTAATCTCATACGATATGCTGAAAAACTTAAGTCAGAGTACTTGGAGGGTGGATCATCTTCTTCTGTCCCACAATTCCATTCAGAGGTTTCATCAACTTCAACAAGACGTCCTTCAAATTCAAGTAAGATATTTTCATCTTTCATTCACGTGTATATTATATTGGTTATCTGACAGTGTTTGAGTTGTGGATTGTTAAATTACCAAACCAGCCTATGGATCATGTTGTAGTCATCAAAATAACTATTTGTTGTTTAAAATGCTTAAAGAAAAATAAAAACCGTTAGGAAATAATAGGTGAAAAAGTACCAGCCATGTCTGTTTTTTCAAATACAATTCCTAACTTTTTTCATATGTTTTCAACACTAGGTTCAAAGACTAAGAAGCAACCCAAGAGGGAAAAGACAGAAGAGGAGAAAACTTTCAGAAGAAGGGCAAAATACTTTTTAGTAACACAGCTAGTTGCTGTTTTAGTTTTTCTATCTGTCATGGGCGGTTATGATTTTTCTGAGGTGGAGGTTGATGATGATGAAGGCTTCAGTTATGACTGAAGAAGCACCCGTTTTTCTTTGACAAATTTGTATTTTACTCGACCTTTCTTTTAAAACCGTGAGAAGGATAATTTCCTTTTTACCTTTCATTCTTATATTCCATGTGAAATTTTTGAAGAATAATCATCTAAACAGTTGAGGGTTATTAATTGTGTGCTTGATCAACTTTTCTTTAAGCACAGTAATAGGCCAACCTTAAGGTGGTTCAGGGAGAGAATTGTGGCAAATGTAGTTGGATGTTAATATTAAAAATTCAGAAAGACTCCTTCCTTGCAGCAGGAAATTTCCCCTGCAGTTTTTGTGCATGAATCCTCTGTAAATAATCAGCCTATAAGCAACCCATTCATTCCCATTGATTTGCTTCCAATTCTGTGAACATTGTTTCTGGTTCTTTGTTTACCATTTCTGGTGATATTCAGTTTTTTTATTGGCTGGCTCACCTGTTTGAACATCTCTGAGAACGGTAACTGAGAGATTCATTTGATTGGTAGCAACTGAGAGAAGCTTTTTATTATTATTAGTATTATTATTGGGACAAAATATGATGTCTGGTAGCTTTGGTTGCTAAGAAAATAGATGAAAAAGATCGAGCCTCTGTATTTGAGAGATTTTTCCAATCCCAGCTCCATTTCTAGAGGCTTCCTGTGTTCTTCTTTGGTTAGCTTGGTAACTAATCAATCAAACAAATATATTAGCAGGAGCAGCAACTTCTCTACACTACCTTTGCCATTTAGGCTATAACATATAATTACATCAACGATGCTAGCAAAATTATCCACTGGGTATCTGGATTATGTTCCAGCCCTACTGGAACTCTGGGAGTTGACATTCTCCCATTGGTTAACAAGTTCTGCATATCCCTCTGCAGAACCAATAGCAAATTCAGTCAGTGAGCTCATTGCAACTGACATTCCTGCACAAAGTACCTTTATGGCAACTTCAGTCATTTTCTCTGTGGTCATTACATCTTCTACTTCACCAACCTCCATCAATTCCATACTTCTTCCTGATTCAACTGACAACCCAGCTCCAAATCTCTTTGAACTGACTGGGACCCTGTGTGGATCGTCTCTTAGCTGCTGTGCATAGATAGACCCCATCCCAGCAGCAAAGAAATCTAGGCCATCAAGAACTGGTATCTCCTGCATTGCATCAAGAAACCTCGACCATTGGATGCAAAGTCCAAATATTGGAAAGGTTCCACTGGATCGACGAGGTGAGAATGGAAGTTTTGACGTGTCAGGATCCAACCTGACACACCTGAGGAACCAGCCGGTTAGCGCGTGAAGATAGGATCGTTGAGAAGTGATCCATGCCTCAAAACAAGCTCGCCAATTCCTGAGTTCTGTCTCGAGGTTGGAAGCCGACCTGGCTAGCCGTTGAGGGTCAGCAACTGACATGGAAGAGTGCCGTTTTGCTTCAAGTTTTGAAGGTGTGCCGGCTAGTAAAAGCTTTGCTTCATCTAAAGTGCGCTTCTGTGACTGGTGGCATTCTGCCATTACTTTCCACATCCTCGCTAACCTGTGGAACATGAATAGAAAGTTCAAGTCAGAGTGTAAATATAAGAGACTTTATTTAAGCACTTTTCACTTCTCCGTGGATTGGAATACTTTTATCTTGGTCTGCAAAAACAGTCTTAAGTAATAGAGTATGTACCCTTGTACCAATTCCAAAAGTTGAGGCTGCAATTCTTCATCCCTTAAAGTTTCTATTCTCTTTGACACCGCTTCAACTGAGTGTATTGAAACCTTTATCTGAGTATGCAGATCCCTAATGGCTATCCTTGTTTTATCCAGCACAGAGGGGTCCTCTCCTTTAACATCTTGGTTCCTGAGTTGCATACACTTCTTATCATACGCAATTCGAACCTTTTCTCCACACTGTTTAAGAAGGTAAAGGAAGAAAGTCAGTTGCAGATTGGTACGCCACATGAAAATAATTAGTAATTACTACCACCAACCATTTCAATGTCCCTTTGAGTAGAATTAAACGTCCAATACTAAACATGTCTAATAATTTCAATGAAATTCTATGCTAGAAAAACCAGGGCATCAGAATTCATCATTCAAGAAGTTATGAAGATTTGAGATATACCCTAACTTCTTGATAGAGTTTCTTCTCCCAGGCATATAATCTGTCCAACGTTGATTGGTGACTACCTGAGAGCATGCAAGATTCCTCTGAGAAGTCACTACTGCTATCACAATCTTCATCTTTAGAACTTGAATTGATCATAAATCTTGATGATGATGACCGAGATGAAGCTGAGCGTATCAGTGCTACTGGATTCAACATTTTCATGGCTGCAGGATCATAAGATTTTCAGATGATATCTAGAGTACTCGAAACCGAGACAGAGTCACCAAGAGATTGCATAAAAAAAAGGCTAGAATTTAATAAAGAATTCACATCACTACAAGCATTTGGTGAATGAGATGGAGACTAGGACATGATCAAATAAGTTTTCAGCTATTCATGTTCCAGACATACTACGTGTCAAGAAATGCTGTTATAATTAGGTAAGTCTTGTATCTTCTTTGGAAAATGGCAAAATATGCATGAAAGCGCATCTTATTTCAGACAGAGTTAATAAAACCGGAGCTTTAAAGTTCTTTAACCTGTGAGTTCATTTGAAGTTGATGAGTACTGAGCTCTGCTAGACTCTAACAAATCCGAAACCTCCTTGGCTGAATTGCAAATAACTGTGAACTGATCTTCAAGATCCTTGATGACTTCTGCCATGCTTGTTGGCCTTCGGTTAACATAGACAGTAAAACCTGGTGTTTCAACCTTGGCGGCTTCACCATTACCAACTGCCATTTCTTGATTGTGAACCTCAACCTGTCCTGAATTTTGAGACCGTGATAGCTCTATCTTCACACTACCTTGTGATTGCAATCCTGATTGTGGCCCATTTACTTCATGTTCACTTTCACATTCACATTCACAGTCACTATCAGTTTCGTCATCCTCCTCATCCTCATCTTCGTCAACATCTTCAACAAGCACTTCTTCTCTTGCGTGATTGGAAACAACCTTAGCTCGTTCTCTTGCTAAGTTTGCCTTGTTATCTGAGTCTTCCTGTTCAGTTTCATCTTCCAGGTCAGGAATCCCCTCTTCTTCTCGAACCTGCCTTAGTCCTCTTATGTCATCATCCATACCCATCTGATCAATGCTGCTACGATTGGGATAACCATAGTAGTCTAATGATGAAAATGGGTTCCAAAAGCCATCCCATTGTGAAGTTTGAGGAGACGGTGGAGGAATGCTGGGCCTATTGTTGGGGGAATACGAGAAGAACGAAGAATACATTGGCGAGGATTGCATCGCAAAGAATCCATCAGCACCGTAATGATGCATTGGAGAGTACGATTCGACTCGGAATGTTTCCGGTGATTGAGGTCTCTCCTCAACTGAAACTGATTGGTTCCCCCCTGACCTCAAATAATTTACTTTCAAAGTCGAAGTAGGTCCAGATTGGATAGGTGCTGCAGAGAAAGATTTCGGCGAAATTGAGATGAAACCAGGACTTGTTTTCTTCACAGGCGTAAAAGGCGGTGTTATAAATGAATCTAACATGAACTCTCGGGGTTCGTCTCCTTCAACATAATCCCTAAGAGCTGCCAAAACTCTTTTCAAGGACTGGATATAAGCCAAGTGTCCTGATGCAAATCGTGTTCGCTGCTCTATAGCCTGCTTAATGTATCTTTTTCGATCTTTACAAAGCTGAACTGCCTCTTCTTCATCAAGCTTTGAGGTAGTACATCCCATTTCTATCTTTTACCTTCCCTTTCCCTCCCCACTCTATGAAGTTTTCACGCTTGGATCAAAACCGAAATCACAATAGTGTCTCCTCTTGTACCTCACCAGATTCATATGGATTTTCTCTACCTGTCCAACAAAAACATAATTTTATCAGTAACTATTAATCCACAGAAAGAAACATGAAGCAAATGGAAAAGAATTTCGTAATAAACGAGACATTATTCTTTTCTGCATCACATGCAATGATACAAGAAAACAAAACAGATTTTAAAAAAGTTGTCTGTGCTTTTCTTTATTTTCAAGTTAGAGAACAATTTCTCACTTGCTTAACAGAACAAAGAAATTAAGATTCTTTTGATCTTTGTCTATGAGTTCTCTAGAAACCAAGAACTCAATTTCTCCAAATTCTCACATAGCAACAATAAAATAATTATATATAAAAAAGGTAAAAACTTACACTTTGTTGAAAGAATTATATGCAAGACAGCCCCTTAAACCCCAAAAGCATGAATAATTTCCTAAAACTTATAGGTGAATAATCATAAGCTGAAGAAAAATATTTCAAGCTAAGAGAAGGACAAGAAAAATATTATACAAAAGACAAACACGAGAGAAAGCGAAATTACCAAATGATACAAAAGGAGTTCTACTGAATAAAGAGGTCTATAAATGATTAAAGAGGGCCATGGTGCAAAACCGATGATTTTTAGTTACGAGGTACAATAAGTAAGAAATGAAACAAGAAAAGAAGATAAAGGTTTAAAGTAGAGAAGAAAATAAACAAAGAAAAGGCACCATTTTTGACCGATAACGTGTTGAAACCTGCAAATGCTGTAAGCAAAAACTGGAAAGAAATTAAATAATAGTAGTGGCCCTTTTGCAGTGATAAAAGCAGAACTTATCAGATGGAAGAGGAAAAAAAAGAATCCAAAGTGAGAAAATTAAAGAAAAAATAGCAAAATGCATAGCTGATGAGCATACAAGGAGGAGAAAAAAGATGAATACTTGTTAGAATGAAAACACGAAGAGTGCGAAAGGAAAATTAATTTTGAAAAGAAAAATAAAAACCCATTGGGAAGAATCTACTGAAACAAATTAAGCATCTCAAATAATTGGTTGCACATAAAAGAAAATTTATATTCTTATAAATACTAAAATCCCC
This sequence comes from Populus davidiana, assembly GCA_030145905.1. Taxonomy (NCBI): domain Eukaryota; kingdom Viridiplantae; phylum Streptophyta; class Magnoliopsida; order Malpighiales; family Salicaceae; genus Populus; species Populus davidiana. The sequence goes on along the minus strand of CM057794.1, from coordinate 25,148,703 downwards.
AGATGATAAAAAATAAAACAAATAGTAAGCCGTGTTTCATAAGAAAAAAGCAAAGAGCTAGACTATAAATGAACAACAAATCCTGAAGAAACCCAAGTCAGGATTTTGAATATAAGAACGAAAAAACAAACACAGCACTCATGCTAAGGGCTATGTATGTATAGAAACATATATGCACAGAATAGAAGCTCTCCTCGAGAAGAGCTAAAAAAGGGAAAAAAACTAAATGATCATTGTAAGATGATAAATAAAAGTAATGGAAAAATGGGTTATAATGAAGGAACATACCTGAGGAGTAGTGTAGTTGTAGTTACGGAGTCGAAGAGAAGAGAAGGGTGGGAGAGATATTGCTGCAGATGATCAAACTTCTTTCACAGAGAGAGAGAGAGAGAGAGACGTTGAGAAAAGCAACGGTCAAAACTCAAATTAATGAACGAAAAGAGAGGAAAAAAAACATAAAATAAATAAATAAAGTCATCGGATTTGGAGAACTAAAACGAAAGCAGACAACATGAGAATAGGATGGAAGGAAACCTACATGCATTGAAGTCTGACGACACCTCTTTGTAATTGCCCTCCCTTTTTACTTTTTATTTCACAAATGCCACTCACCTCAACCGAAGAATTTATGTCCTCTTTTGTAATTCTCTATTTTATGTCCTCTCTTGTCTTGGAGGCCAAGACTCCGAACTAACCACACCCCGCTTGGAGCAAAATCGAAGAAGAAGAACTATATAGTAGATAATAGAGAGTTCGGTATTAAAAAATTTATTTTTTTATTATTATTTATGTTTTTAAATTTGAGTTTTGTGATTGCTATTATAATAGTTGTTAGAGGCTTACATAATCGTTAATTTTAAAACACATAAAATTAGTTAAGATAAATGCAAGTTGACTAAACACTCACGTTAATAAAAAAAAATAAAAAATAAAAAGTAGTAATTGTGCCAAACATTTTGTTTTAACTATATTTTTTAAAAAATATATTTTTTTATATTTTTAGTTAAATTTTTTTTTGAATTTTTTTAATATTAAAAATAAATAAATAAAATATAATATTATAATATTTGTAACCAAAAATTACTTTTAAAACAGAACAGCTCACCTCTCACACGTATTAGATGCCCAACCAGCTTGTGACCGAATTTCATTTATTTCCTGTGATCTTCTCGTACCAACGCAAATGGCCCATTTCTAACTAACACGGACCCATCAGCTTTCTAATTCCATGATCAAATCCCAATTAGCCCTCTGATCATTTCCAATCTGCACACAGAATTTGTTGCTTTTGGGGTCTTGGTGGGGCCCATGAGTTAATTAGTATTCTATGCCAGGGGAGGGCATTTAGATTGCTGAACAAGACAAGGTCATTTTTGTAATTTTGGGGTTAGTTTTTGTTAGGAGAAAAGAGGGAATTTTGAAAAGCAAAAAAGAGAGTCGGCTCTAAAAAGCAAAAGATGAGGGAACCTGGCCCTACTGCTAAAGACTCTTGGGGATGCCTCGATAACGGTTTCCTTACAAAATCCCCCTCTCCTTCCTACACAAATATCAACAATGCCCTCCCTCCAGTTATTTCACTCAGATTAATGCTCTTTCCCTCCATTAAATTCAATAATTCAGCAACAACCTCACTTTCTATTTAAAAATATATTAAAATATTTTTTTTATATTTGTTAAATTTATTTATAACATTAAAACAATTTAAAAATATAAAAAATTAATTTTAACAGACTTCCATTTGAGTAACAGAAAAAATATATTTCTTGACACATTATTCATACCCAGAAGAATTCTTGCTGTCTTTGAGGTCAAGATTGAAGGTATAATGAGAAATCAAGGATAATGGATGTAAATTGACATTTTTTTTATGTAAGAAAAAGTATTTGAACTCGAAATTGAATTACAGCTTAGCTTATTAACACGTCCTTAATTAAGAAGCTAATGATACTTTCAAGCTAAATAAATCTCCACTTTGCCTAATAGTTGATCAACAACGGTCATTCCATTGAGTTCTTAATCAAGCCATCCATAACTAGACTTAGAGCATGTGGTAGCGGTTGCTTCTTAAATAATTTTTCGTGTTGAAATGCATGTCAATGATGTTTTTTTTATTTTTTTAAAATTATTTTTGACATCAAAACGATCTAAAAAATACAAACTATATTAAATTTTAACAAAAAAAATAATAATTTGATAGATATGCGGTTTGCACCGCGTTCCCCAACCCTTTCTTAATCCAAAACGTCTCGTATTAGTTTGCTTGCCTAGATTTTTGTTATCGAATGCTCTATGTATTGTTAATTTTACAAATTAATCCATATTTTAGGAGGTGAGCATGAGTGCAAGATGTCGGCAGATTATAAATTTGTTTGCACGCAGTGGAATATCGTGTAAAGAATATATTTAAAAGTGTGATAATAATTAAAAAATAAAAAAAAATTAATATATTTTTAAATAAAAAGTAGATTCTATAATTCTAAATACATTCTAAATATCATGTAATTTCGATGAAACACACACGTCATGATCTAAAAGATTGAAACATGTACATGATTAATCGTCATAGAATTGTGTAGAATAGAATACTTGAAAGTTAACCTCGATATCTTGGAAATACTTGTAAAAAAAGTATTTATTTGCAGAATTATGCAGATGTAAAGTCAATTTTAGCACCGAATTACAAAGTTAAGATATGGAATATATTCCATGTTGACCTCCAAGACACGAGGAATAATATTGGCATTGATGGATGCAGAAGATTCACTGTGTCATGACAATTACAGCCTTTTCTATTAGAGGTTATCTGTCCATGGCTGCATGTGACTCCAACCTAGGATTCTACCCCCCCCCCCCCCCTTTTATTTATATATATATAAATCTCATCTTCATTATCATTTTACTATAGAACATTAAGTAAAACTTACCCCTTAATTATATATTCTTAAGGGTCCGCTTCTTTCGCATTAAATATTTTATAGGATTTCTATGTTTGTTTTCTGATTTTTTTTTTTTAATATATGTTTCTCATAAAATATCTTATAGATCAATGCAAAATATTTTATTGTCAACTTTCAAAGTTAGTCCATTTGATTTCCAACTCATGAAGTTCTGTAAAATATTTTACAAGTAATAATCCATTCACAATATCATCCAACTATTTCAATCACCTTCTCCTCTATCACTATTATCATCTCACCACGACCACCTTTGACCACCTCCTCCTCCTCCTCCTCCACCACCACCACCACCTCCATTGCCGCCATGTCACCACCATCTCCACCTCTATCACCATTACCATCATCGTCATCTCACCACCACCACAACCACCTCCTTCACCTTCACAGTTATGCAAGCATCTAGAGCAAACTAGATAGGTGACACGTATGCCACGAATAGGGTTAAATATTTACTAAGATAAAAAAAAAATGTTCAAATGATGATAGTGTTTTTAAAGAGGCAAGACAAATTTGAAACTCGGATAATTGATTTCAACGAGTTCAATAAACTTGGTTAATCTAATAATATGATTAGAAAAAAAAACCAACGACAATAAAAATAAAAATAAAATAAAAATGCCAATGACTAATAAAAAAATGAATGCTTGCGAATATTATTAAAAATACCCTCTAAATATTCTTAAAAGGTTTTAAGTTTAACGATTTTATTTGACAATTGAGAAAAATAAGAATGAAATAGCCTTTTAAAGAGAGAGAAAAAAATCCAAATTACCAACAAATTAAACACTGAAGGACATTCTTTTTTTAAAAAATAATTACAAAGGAACAAAAAAACCTAACTTTAGTCGGCATGCCAAACCCGTTGTCTGGTTGTGAGGTTAGGATAACCTCATAAAAAAGAAATTTAATTAAACAATGGAGGTCAACTCTCAAGTAAACTAAATGATGAAAATCAAAACTTAAAAAAAAATTAATTAAAAAAAACTTGAGTTAACTTGAGTTAAATCAACTAACTCGTGATCCGAGATATAAGATTGAGATAATCTTATATAAAAAAAATTACAAAGCTGATGGCCTAATAACCTAATGTAAAATAATGAAATTGAAAAAAAAATCAATTTTAAAAAGGGAACCTAAAAATAAGATTAAAATCAAAATAGGTTAATCTTCAAAATCCGCGACCCGGGTCATGAGACTGAAATTAATCCATAGAAGAAAAATACAATAAAATCAGAAAGAAAAATTTATAATCATCCAGAATTAAAAAACAAAACAAATAATAATAATAAAAAAGAGGATAAAATTTGGTATGAAAACTAATTGAAAGAAAATAATGAAATTGAAAAATAAAATAAATAAATAAAAGATAAAAAAAAATAACAATCAAAAGAATGATAACCAAATTGGATATGAAAATTAAAATGTTATGAAATCTAAGGCGAGGAGAGATGAAAGAGAGAGGAAAAGAAAAGAAAACCTAATCGGAGCCCAACTGCTGCTTTATTGTACACACACGCCTAATCACGAGGAAGATAATGGTATGGAACTTTCAACACCGTGGTAAAAGGTGGTGTTTGACAGTCGGAAGATGCAACATACACCACCCATGCACATATCAATCACTTTTATTTTTAAATTATATTTATATTTGCTAAAAAATCAAATTGTTCTTTATTCAAATTGATTATAACTATACAAAAAATCATGAAAATACAAAAAATTCCCTGTACATCAATTTTTTTTAAAGACAATGTAGTCATTTTATTGTGTAATCAAAATATTAAAAGATGATAAAGCCCTTTGATCCCTTTTTAAAATTTTTGCTTTTAATTGTATTTAAGTCATTTCACGATAATTCTGTAATGTTAAACGATTGATTTGTCCTTAATTAATATGATAATAACAAATAGACTATGTGGAAAATACTGTTTTGACTCTAATAAATAATTAAATGATTTGTTTAAGAAAGGTAAATAGATTACTTTACTATTTCCAATCCATAATAATATATATCTAGATGCACAACAAAACACTAAAGTTTTTTTTTTTTTTTTGGTAATTGTAATATGTAATATTACAATTACAAAAAAGTTGTAGTACCCATGAAATCTAAGTCAGTTCTCCGTTCCTTTTTAGATCCACCATGGTTTGTAAGAAAATGAAGCAAGAAACCCACCCTAGCAACATCAAACCTAATGACTGATTGGGGCTCGTACAGATGAAAACTTTAACATGAAGAAAAAAACGAGAAAATTCGAAGACTCAGGCAATCTCAAAAAAGAAAAACTCGGTTTCAGCTAATTCTATTTCTTAATCAGCTAGGTTTATTCATTTATTTATCTTCTTCTTCTTCGTTAGAACACCTTTTTTTTTACAAAATGTTTCGAGGCTCCGAGCTGCCCCTCATTGGGTTCATATTTGGTGGCTTGATATATAACAACTTCTGTGACTTTCACTTGAAAAAAAAAGATCTCTGGTCCCATATCAACCAGAAAGGTGTTTGTTCTTTGTCTCTTCTTCATGTTCGTCAAAAAGAAATTCCACTTATAAATGTCTTTTTCCCCAACTCATGCAATCAAATCTGGTATGATAACTCGTTGTTTCAATTGGAAATACAAAACATAATACCAATTATTGCTTATTGATGAGTGGATAGACATCAACAATTAATGTAAATAATTATTTCAATTATCATCTCATATGATTTTTTGCCATCCATACAATATTATGAGAAGGAAACGAAAAATAGAGGTTATGAATATTTTACTTTCTTTTAAAGAAATTAATTCCAAAATTATTGATAAAGAATTAAATTTTATGACTTTTACTTAAGGTATTTTGGTTCAATAGCAAATATATTAAAAATCAATGAAATACTCAACTAAAATTAATATACAAAAATCCCTTTTCTATAGTAGATATCAATAAATTAAAAAATATCGAGGGTGAAAAAAAAATGTATACCTTTAGGACACTTGTTACAAAAAATTTAAAATATTTAATAAAAAGAAATAGTCAACATAAAATATATTTGTTGTGGTTCAAATCTATGTAGAGTTTTGAAACTTGGCTTGATGATCGACCTAGTTTAAAATTAAAGTTATGAATTTTGCTTGGGTTATCAAGTTTTGACCCGATTATCCTGATCAATCTTATTTTTTATATAAATTAAAATAATGTTATTTTGATAAAAAAACAAAAAAAAATAATTAATAAATTACAACCAAATTTTTGATTAAATTTTGTGAGTTAACTACCTGAATTAGCTGAGTCACTTTAAATAATAACTTCTTTTTTTTTTTCTCAATCCGATTTGATTTTAATCTTAGATCAGCTCAATCTAGGTTAATCTACCGTACCAATTTCAAAACTATGAACACATGTCATTTTCTTGGGAAAAGAAGGACATATCCAATCACTGCATTTTGACAAAAAGAAATCTTTAATCTTTCAATCCATATCACGCTGCCCAATGTGGCATCAATACCTGAACTGAACACTTTCCTATGGGCAACCTCAGTAATTCTTTTCAGATTTCTACTTCAATTTCCTGTTGGAATTGCTTTTGGTAGCATAGCATATCTGTTTGCTGGGATGCCCGTATATATGCCTATTTTAATAGTGATAATTTTTATTTAAAAATATATGAAAAAAAATATATTTTTTATTTTTAAAATAATATTTTTAATATTAATACTTCAAAATAAAACAAAAATATTAAAAAATTAATTTAAAATAAAATGTTTTCAAGAATTGGTTAAAGGGGCGTTTGTTTCCAGGAATTCACTTTCCTGGAAACCATTTTCCTCACTTTCCCATGTTTGGCAATACATGGAAAGTGAGTCAAAGAAAATATAATTCCAGTCAAAGGAAAATATTAAGTTTAACATAAGGAAAGTGTTTTCCGCTTTTAATTCTCGGAAAACACTTTCCTGACTTGGCCAAAACTTCGCTGTCATGTTTTTGCTGTAACTGTTCATGTTAATTGCACTGTTCAATGAACAGTGCAATTAACACGAACAGTGTATTGCATACACTGTTCACTAAAAATAGTGAACAGTGCATTTTTAGTGCACTGTTCACTTGCCTGCGGGGACTTTTTTTTTTTAAGTGTGCTATTTTTTTAATATTTAAAAAAAATAGTTTAGAGTGAATTTTATACCTTAATATTTTATCCAATTTTATTACATGTTAAAAATATTATTAAAACTATAGTTTTTGTCGGATGTATTTCGTACGTAATGAAATTATAAATGGTTTCATAGAATAGTAAAAAATATTTCACAAGCTTATTTCTTTATAATATGATATATATATATATATAGTTATATTTTATAAAATAAGCTATGCATGAATATAGAATATAATAAAAAAAATTCATCATTATACATTTTAGATTTTTTTTTTATTGTAAGTGATTAAATATTTTATATATATTAGATAAATTTGAAAAAAAATTAATTTATTAATAAATTATTTTCCAATTCATTTTTCATAACACAACCAAACACTGGAAAGTGTTTTCCATAACACTACCAAACATCAGAAAATACTTTCCCGGAATTTACTTTCCAGGAATTCACTTTCCCCGGAATTCATTTTCCAAAAGGAATTCACTTTCCTGCAAACAAACGGGGCTAAAAATGATGGTGCAACTACCGCGCCAAAAAGAACCATATATGTGTGCGTGGACTTTTACTTGACTCGCTCCCATGTAAACTTTCAAACTGATCCCTCTGGTCAATCTATTTTTTTGTTTAGCTCACACGACACATATCTATTTAGAAGGTGTTTGGTATTGTAGCTACAAATAAAATTGAGTTACAACACATGAATTTAGTGTTTGGTTAGGTATGAATAATTTTTTTGTTACTGTGGATCCCACTAGAAACTGAGGTCAAACCTTAATTTTTAAAAAGCAACCCACGTATGCTTTCAAGATCTCTCTCTCATCTCTCCATCGAAAAAAAAACCATAAAAATTATAGAGAAATAATTGTTAGAAAAAACTTCAAAACAACCCTCGAAAGATCTGAAAATCCTACCCTAGCAATATTGCTAACCATTATTAAGATCTATCATCTCATCTCTAAACTTTTTCAGCCTTATTATTCCCATTCGTTCTCTCCTCTCCTCTTGATATTCTTTATTGCTTGCCTCCTCATATTTCTTTGAGATTATCTTGCTAGATTCATTCTATAAAAGGTAATTTTAAGTGATTATGAAAGCTCATTCATTAAAAAATAAGTATTGTAATTTTTTTTTTGCAAATTCAAATATGATATCCTCGCACCCTCTTATTCATTCTTCTTCAAATAAAAACAAAGTTAATTTAGATTTTTCTACGATGTTTCTGACAATGGTTTTTTTTCCGCATAAATAAACAACAGATTTATATTGGAGAAACTCAAACGACAACAAGTACAAGTGTTGGGAAACCTATTCTAATAACAAACATTGACCATGAGTTTCTTCCTTATCTCCATCCAAAAATTTGTTTTAATTAACTATAAATTTTTATTTGTGTGATGCTTGATTAATTTATTTTGATTGTGATTAATTGTCGGTGCTCTTAATTTATATTTCTTTGGTCATGTATATCTTTCTTAAACAAACAACTACACTTGCATGCAATTGAAATATTTTGTTTACCATTGTGTTTTACAATTGATATTCAAACCTATTCTTGAAGGTAGATAATATTTTATTTATAAATTTTTTTCTCGTTTGCATTCACTCATAATTGATGGAGTTTTGTATGTTTAATTAGTTTATTAATATGGGTTTTGTCTGCTCTAAAACAGGCTTGCTTTTTTTTTTTGGCTTAATTCTTGGATTTAGTTGTTTTTTTTTAATTTTTTCTATATATAGCTGGAAGGAAGTGAAATATTTTGTTTTGTAAGGATTGAATCAGGATGTTGTATAATTGATGAAGTTTTAATTTTTTTTTTCAAATAAAAAAGTAAATAATCATTTTGTTTATAAGAGATAAAATCTTGAATTTGCATATTAGGTTTGATCCGTAGAAAGTAATATTAGCTGTAACTGGATAACCTGGGATTGAATCAAATGAGGGAAAGTTACAAGACACTTAAGCATTTTTCTTAAATAAAAAAAGCCTAATGATAGTAAATGCATAACCTAAGTTGAATTGAAATCTCTTTTTTCTCGTGATCTTTTGCTAAAACATTGCATAACCAATGTAGTATCATCCTTTGGTTGTTAATATTACATGCTAGTTTTCAATTAAAAATTAAATTACCAATTAAGCTAGTATTGAATCAAAGAAGGGAAAGTTGAAAGAAAGTATGTTTTAGGTTGTTTGATTTGACTTCAAATCTGTCAAATCAAGTAGGTTCTATTATAACAACTCTTATATATTTTAGTTTAAAACTTGAGCTAGGTAAGTAATTGGGTTTTGAAGGTTTTAGCATTGACCCGGTAATTATAGCAATATAAGCAAATAATTCTCCATGAACTATTTATTTTTTACGTTTAAGAAAACAAAGTCGTGACGAGGGTTCGACCGGGCAAGATAGTATATTATTAGTTTATTCAAGTCGTTAGAAAAATACTAACACGTGTTGCCAACACCTCAAATTCTTATTCAGAACGGAGTGCGGGAAAGGAAGGTAGTTGAATTCTTCTAACTACATTAAAAACATTTCATCTTGTTGTGATTATAGACTGAATTGGATTTATAGGCTTTCAGTCTTCAATTTACAATATAAAATGGAATGAAACAGAACCCACAACCCAGTAATATCCCTCAGGCTCAGGTAGAAGTAATGGGCCTAGCAGCATGTATTGAAATTATTTTGGTGGTGGCAAGAGCCCATCATAGCCCAGCCCAACCCAGTATTTTGTCCTTTTGAATGTTCTCTAAGCATATGCTTGAATGGTAGAATTATTCCGAGCCCATTGGGAGTTTCTGCTAGACAAACTGGGCCTCTGATTAGAACCACCTCATCCATGGGAGACCCAACGCCTCAAATTAAATTGCTTGCCTGTTGTTGACGAAAATTGATATTTACTGCCTCTACGATTAGGTTTTATATATATATGCAGCTTGAGGACTCAAGTTTGAGTTTGATAACTGATTTCTTAAAGAAATTACATGTTACAATAAAACTAAAAGACGTGTCAAGGCATTGTTAATGCTATTACCGATATTTTTTTTTATAAAAAAAATCCATCTTTACATGTAGTGTTTCTTATACTTCATTAGTTTATAGTTTTTTTTGGTATATTCTTGAGAATTAAAGATTTGATCACCTTTTAAACCTTAATTAAAGATCAATTTAATGAAATATAATTTAAATTTATTGCATAAAGACATAACTAAAAGAAAAACAATCAAAATAAAAAAAATCATTGCATTACAAAATTCTAGAAAAAAATACATTTTAGTCCAAATATTCCCCATTAGCTCATCTTTGGTCCCTTCAGGTTTATGATTTTTCATTTTGATCATAAAATTTATTTTATTTACACCTCAGCCTTCAAGTTTGAGAGAAAAAAATGAAAGTTATCAAACCAAAAAAAAAAAAAAAAACATGTTTCAATTTAATCTTTATATATGTAGTGTTTGTTATATTTTATTAGTTTATAGCTTCATCTCTCATAATTAAAGGTTAGATTTAAAGATCTAATTAAAGAAAAATTAAAAAATATATATCTTCATTCATTCGCATAGATAGTCTAAGTGGAATCCTTGTCGACGGGGAAAACAGCAGCAGCAGCATCATCAATTGTTGCAGGAAATCAAATTGCAATTATGTGCTAAGAATTATACAGATCAAATCACAGACATTATCATAATCTTCTCTGAGTCTCCGTGGGCACCACCCCCTCTTCTGCACCTCCTCCACTCTGGCCGGGAACATATCTCTGTTTGCTTAAAGTTGGAAGAATCCATTTATGGAAAATGGGAATTTGAAACAGTGATAGAGAGAGGAGATAGAAAGCATATTCGTTACAATTCTGTGCTTAACCTTTCACTATCGCCTCCAAGCCATTCAAATTAAAATAGAGAATGATCCATCAAGATCTCGTAGCTAGTGCTTTCTTTACCATGCCATTATCAAGAAACATGTCCACTAGCCATTCTGTGTCATTCTTTAGACACAGAAGCCTCTGGTGGTGTCCTCTGACACGACATATGCACCTAATTTCACCACTACGACATCCCTTCTTTCAGTGCTTTCTATAATTTGTCTCTGCCTCTTTTTGGTTGTGCTCAAGGTGGTCATCAGCACTGCACGTCTGCTTCCCGATCCCTGGGTCCTGTCTTTGTTGTCTGTTCTTGCTTGTGAAGAAGGCATGATTGATCAAAATTCAAAATCACCATCCACATTTTTGCCACTATCTCGCTTTATAATAGGGAAGAAATAAAAGGTGATTCACTTGCATGCATCAAAGAAATGAAAGAGCCTCTATAGATCGTGAATCCTCTCACGGGTTCATCAATACTGGTGGTGGCATTTTCCTGATCGTTTAATTGATGATTTGAACCAACCTACGTTGGTGAGGTATTAGCCATGAAATTGCGTTAAGTTGTTTTTTGTTTTTTAAATAAAAAAATATTTTTAAAATTTATTTTAATATCAACACATTAAAATATTTTAATGTAAAATCATAAAATAATATTTAATTTAAAATAAATTTTTTTTATAAAAATACTTTTTAAACAAAAAAAATACATTTTAAATCTTGATTTACTTGGATCATGGAGATCGTCCAACAATGTATCACTTTCATTTAATTAGATTTTCTCGACTTTTCAATATTTAAAAAACTTTATTTTTCTTAATGCATCAAACACATTATTTGTGATAAAATCAATTAGAAAAGAGAAATAGTGTCGGTTGTCAAACAAACTAATCTAAAAATATATTTTACCATCGACCAACAAGATCCACTCTCATAATTAATTAGTAGTTAATATAGTTGTATAAATAATTAATGCATGCTAGCCTTAGCTTACTTTATTTTGCAGATATTGAATGAACCTTCTACTCACCAACTAAGATCCAAATTGATCATAGCATAAACATTGGCTAATTATATAGTATAAGAGCAGATTAATACTAAAATCATTCCTTTATAGTTTACAGACTGTAAAGGGCATCGCATGAACCTAAAAGGAGGCGTTTCTCTTTTCAGGCTGTTGCCGAATAGTCTACACTCAAAGTGCCCATCCAACCCAAATTAGGTTAAAATCCTTATCCGAGAACTAGGATAGACTAACCGGAAATGGTGGCTGGTAGTGATGGTAGAATAGCACTTAAAATTTCTCAGTGCTAATCATATACGATAAAAAAATATATTCAAGCGATCAGATTTTGGACGCTGAATCCATTTCCAGGATTACTATCATGCTAATCTCCTCATAATTTTATTCCTTCGCCCTCTTGAAGATAATGGTGTGCATGCGGCAATAAATAATTCATCTTTCACGCAGTTTAATTCCTCCACTTTTATGATGATTGCTACATGTATAATCCCTTTGGAAAACCCCGAAGCAAAATTCTTTGATGAAATTTGTTGTATGCCGTAGCTGTTTACTTGGAACGCAGGGAAAGGTATAGATTTGAGTTTAATGCACATCTAAACCCTAACAGAATAAAAACACAACCAAAGTTACAAAAATCTGTAGAAAAATAATAAAGCTAAAACCCAAAATTAACAAGAAACAAGAAAAAAGTCCAAACAATGGTCTGAAACTTCGAAGGCAATTTGATGTATCTAAGCAGCAAACGAGTTTAAAGCGTGAAAGGAAACTCAACACCAGTTTAGTTTTTTGTCAGGAATACACCTATATTAAATTTATACTTAATATAGCGATCAAATAACTTTTTTTTGAGTCAGGCTGTCCATTTAGACCCTTTTCTAGATCATTTTTGTGTATCAATCGATAAAATCATTGACTAATTACTTCACATAATGGAGAATCAATCCCCCACCTTTCATTATAAAGAACACATGATCGTTATCAGATATTGCCTGACAGCTAAGGAAGAATGAATAAAACTACATCTATTGATTCTACGGAGGGAAACATTCCCTCTCTCTCTCCTCACATAAAGAAGAGAAAAAGAAAGAAAGAAAGGAGAAAGAGAATCTTGCTAGTTCTTCCGCAGAATAAAAGGGTGTTTGAGAGTGTGGTAGCGGTTGCTTTTCAAATAGCTTTTCATGTCGAAAAACATGTCAATAATGTTTTTTTATTTTTTAAAAATTATTTTTGATATCAGCACATCAAAACGATTTAGAAAATACAAACCACACTCAATTTAAGTAAAAAAAAATAATAATTAAAATTTTGCAAATAACAAGTTAAACCGCAGTGCCAAACGCGCACTGAGTGGGCAAGATCAGAGAGCAACATGCATGCCCAGGCATAAAGCCAAAGGGATGTGTTAGAAAATAGGAGTAATTTATTAAGAACAGGAGGACGACGAGAGTAGCAACAAAGATTGCATTCCTGGCAAACAAGAGATAATATAAAAAACAAAGAACAGGGGAAGATTGCGTTCCGACGGGCCAGAAGAATATAAAAACAAACGAGGGATCGATGGCTGGAAATATTGGGGATTTGTTGATTCTTTTTTAATTTAATCACACAGTTTTTTATCAAAACCTTTTTCCCAAAAGGATATCCTCTATATATGTGTCTTTTATAAAGTAACATTATGGGATTGGATAATTTTGTTACTTGCATGTGTGACTGTCCAAAAGATACCCTCTAGCTATTTGTTTGCAAATCCTTTTTTATTTATTTTATTTTCCTTTCCAGAGGTACAAACATATATAGTTGGTAATTCCAATTTGACTTGTGATCCAATCAAGTGTTTAGGTTATTGAAATATTTATATTTAAAACATCATTAATATGTATATTTGAGACAAATTAAAAGTGGATTCATTTATTTTTGAGATAACTAGGTTGACCTGTAGATATATAATTGTAAAACTTATTTAAAATATCGATAATAAATATATTTGAGATCAAATTGTAAATATATAATTTATTTTTGAGATGACTAGGTTGACCTGTAAATATATAATTGTAAAACTTACTTAAAACATCAATAATATGTATATTTGAGATCAAATTAAAAATAAAATTTATTTATTTTTTGGATTAAAACTTCATTGAAATCTATTTTTAACATAAACTCTTTAACCTGAAATATCAACATGATTAAAAAAAATTATTGGTGAATGAAAAATTAATCTCAAAAAATCCTTCATTTTGGAGAAACTCATAACCCTTTAAAAGCTTTACTCTACGTAGTAAAAACACAATCTTTTATAGTGGTTTATCTAGTGGGAATATGAAAAGTTGAAAGTGACAATACCTAAATTTTTAAAAAGTAGATGATTTAAGTAAAGTGATCTTTGTGGGATTAATTAAACCTACTTGGCTCGTCATAGTCTAATTTTAAATTTATTATTAAGTAATATTTTGAGATACAAAAGATTATTTTTTTGTCAATTTAATTTTGAGTTTTTTCCATGAAAAATTATTTTCTATATCCCATGAATTAAGAATAACCAGTTTATTTATTTTTTTCATAACTAACTCTTCATGATATGAATATTTTAGGACAATTTTTGTAGCTTTCTTAAAAAAAAAAAACTATCAAATTTAATTATGTGTTTATTGATGGTAATCACAGCTAAAGCTAATAATGGAGAAAATTCCATCAGATTTAGTTTCTAAAATTATCTAGAGACAAAAGAAAAGTGTTTTTGGTTTTTTTATTTATTTATAAATTCTACATATTGTTTTACACTTTTCTTCAACTAAAACAAATAGTTCTTGACATGTTAGCACTTTATTTTTTGCATTTATTGACACAATTAGTTTTCATATGCCTTTTTATTTATAATTAGATTTTAAAAAAATTGAAAAGCTTGCATCTGTATCTAATAACTCATATCTTTTTTAAAATTAGTTCTTGAATTAGGTCTGATGATTACGATTTGCACCATATAATTCATTGCATTTGAATAATTTTTTTTTTTTTTATATTACTTATTTTGTTTCGTTTTTTTTTTCAACCGCCGGAGAAAAAAATAGTAAAGTTAACAATATATCAATGAATTACAACATATATCTTATTCAAGAGTATGGTAAAACTATATATTTATCATACATTTCAGAAATAATTAATGGAATGGTTATGCATATTCTTAGGCCTCGTTTGTTTCCCGGAAACTGGTTTTCGGGAAACCATTTTCTAAACTTTCCTGTGTTTATTTGTCATTAGGAAAATTGGTCAACGGAAAATACTTTCCAGTCAATTTTAGTCAATGAAAAATTTGGTTTGGTTTTCAGGAAAGTGTTTTCCCTTTAGTTGTGTTTGTTTTCCGGAAAGTGGTTTCCGGGAAATCACTTTCCAAACTTTCTTGTGTTTGTTTGCTATTAGGAAAGTTGGTAAATGGAAAATACTTTCCAGTAAAAAGAAAATCTGACTTGGTTTTTAGGAAAGTGTTTTCCTAAAAAATTTGGGGGAAAACACTTTCCGGAAGTTGTGAAAATTTTAGAAATGTCATTATTTGCCGATTATATCAAATTTGATACTCAAACTTTTGATCGCTATATATATTTTGTTTTTAATGTTTATTTTCAATTTCATCTCTTAAAATTTTATTTTTATATTAACTTTGGTTTTTATTTTTATAATTGCTATTTGCTTTTTTCTTATCATTTTTTCATTGAAAATTTTTATCTATCAGATTTGATCCTCATTCTTTTGATTATTACTTATTTTATTTGAAATAATTTATGAAATGTTGATTATTATTATTATTTTAATTTCTTCATCTTTTATTTTTTTAGATTTGATCTTTATTGTTTTGATTATTATTTATTTTATTTGAGATAATTTATGAAATTATATATTTTTTTCAATTTCATTCTCATTCAACTTTTTAATTTGTAAGATTTGTTTCTTGTTATTTTAATAAACTTGAGAAAAATAAAATGTTAATAAGTTATTTTCCAGCTCATTTTCCATGACATAACCAAACACTGGAAAGTGTTTTCCAGCTTATTTTCCATTACACTACCAAACATCGGAAAATACTTTCTCGGAATTCACTTTCCTGAAATTCACTTTCTCCGGAATTCACTTTCCAAAAAGAAACTACTTTCCAGCAAACAAACGGGGCCTTATTCAGTTTATGTCACTCGGGGATTCAAAATCGTTAATTTCTTACATAAGCACATCCAAATAAAAGTCTTACAAAATTAATTAATATTCAATTATTAATCATTAAAATCCTTTCACTCCAATTGTTGAATTTGTTGATTGCTAATGTTTGATATTTGTTTCAATATATTGTTATTATTATTATTATTATTATAAATGAAAAGGCCTCTTGACCTGTACTGGCTTTTCAAGAAGTGTCACCATTGAAAAGGAAGTTAATAGTTAATTTTTAAAGTTTTTTTTAAAATGTATTAAAATAATATATTTTTTTTAAAAAATAATTTTTAACATCAAAATATTAAAACAAACATAACACAAATAAAAATGACAAGAGATAGCCGAGAGTTTTAGCCTTAAAAGAAAGACAAAATAAAAATCGTGAAGCAAAAAAACATATACAATTAATTTATTATTATTATTTTTTTATGTTAATCTACATGTTTGGGGTGTGGTTGAAGTTATTTTCAAAATATTTTTCACTTATAAATATATCAAAATAATATATATATTTTTAAATATTTTTAATATCAGTCTATCAAAATGATCTAAAAATACTAAAAAATTAATTTAAAATAAAATAATAAAAAATATTTAAATTTACTTAAAATTATTTTTAAAATATGAAAACAAACCGACCAATCTAGACGAATATCCCGAAGAGATTGAGACTTTGCAGGATGGCCGCCTTCAATCCTAAGGAATGGCTGGCCATCAGAATAAAAATCTTTAGCCTCCAAATTGAAAAGGTTGACCAGAGTGAGGGTAGCTGTGACTAGGAGTTTATTATATAGACGGAACTACGAAAAAATAAACAAACTAAGTCTTCAATTTAATTAAACAAATATAAATACTCTTGAATTATAGTCATTTGGACTCGGATTCTAATTGCTGCGAACAAAACAACAGGAAAACTTTTGAATTTGGAAGAGTTGGGTTTTGGGTTACTTAATTTATCAATTCTCAGGAAAAAAACCACCTAACATTGACCCTTTTCTTTTCTTTTATCTATATAAATGTTTTCTTTACAAATTTTCTTCGAAATGTCACGTATATAAGCGTTAATAATTGAAGAAGAATTTGTTCAAGGAAAACTAGGTCCAATGAAGCAATTTTCCCCTTGAAACCAAAGTGGTTCAAACATGATGATGCTCTAAAATTTAAAATGTTTAGAAATGGGTTTTTTAGCGGTTACATTATGGATTAATCATATATTATTTTAGTTTATATTTAAATACTAAAAAAAAAATTAAAATGTTTTGGGCCAGACCCCCCTCCCCTAGTTCCACCCATGAATTTATACGGGAATTAAATATTAACTATTCGTGCTCGTTCGGATGCATCGATAGGGAGAAGACACACACAAACACATGTTGTCCAACTCGATGATGTACATAAATCGACCTCGTACCATACCATAAAAATAATAGTATACAAATATTATTTTTTCCTGCAAGGAACACTTCAAATCTGGCTGTGCACCCAAGCTTTGATGAATAATCATAAAAAAATTCAAGATGAGTGAACTTCGATGTCTTTTTTGTTGAAGATTATCTGAGTTTTGAGGCGAGGACCGCTTTACATGATTTTTAACTATCCAAGTCAAAGGAGCATTGTGTTGACCACCATGGACATGTAGCCATAAGTGGACCAAAGCAATCAAAAGCAGTTTCTTGCTCACTTCAAACATCCATCTTGTTCTTAGAAGGTATTTGGTAGTGTGATAACGGTTGCTTTTCAAATAGTTTTTTGTGCCGAAAAGTATGTCAATAATGTTTTTTTATTTTTTAAAAATCATTTTTGATATCAGCACATCAAAACGATCCAGAAAGTACAAACCGAACTCAATTTTAGCAAAAAAAAAAAATTAAAATTTTACAAAAAGTTGTTTGGACCTCAGTGCCAAAAGTCTAGATCCATTCCTTAGAGCGTGTTTGGCAGTGTGGTAGCGGTTGCTTTTCAAATAGCTTTTCGTGTTGAAATACATGCCAATGATGTTTTTTTATTTTTTAAAAATCATTTTTGACATCAGCACATCAAAACGATCCAAAAAGTACAAACCGAACTCAATTTTAGCAAAAAAAAAAAAAATTCAAAATTTTGCAAAACACAGTTAGAAACGCAACCCCAAACACTTCCTTAGTCTAGATCTTCTTTCTTGCTCACTTCAAACATCCATCTTGTTTCTTTAATATGGCTTGATGACTACTTAATTAGGTAAGAAGCAGGACGAAGAAGAAACATGACTCAACTTCAATCTCCTTTACACCATATCCGCTGAAACAATAGTTGAAGATTTTAAAAATAAATTTAAACTAAATAAACACGATTTCAAGAATTATATAACTCTTAAGCAAGCTTGTTTGGAAGTATATTTATGGTTGTTTTTTTGTTTAAAAATATATTAAAATAATATTTTTTTTATTTTTTAAAAATATTTTTAAAATAAAAAAAAATAAATTTTAAAAAAGTAATATTATTCACGAAAATAATAATTAATGCACGGGACCATGACATGGGGAGGGTCCCATGTCTCCCTGGAAAACATCCAGGCAATGGAACAAATATTAATAATAGCTAGTGGCCGGCAAGGTCATGAGTTAAACATGTACTTGGCATGAAACTTGGGAGGTTATAAAAGTTTTTCATATTTGTGTTGTTTGATTCGTCTACAACATTGGACAACGTTTATGTCAATGCATTTTAACGTACGTAGCTCCATATTGTAATACAAAACACGACTTTAAGGATTCTATAATGTTCATGGGATTGTTCTTGTGCAATTAATTACAAAAAAAGTGGGAAAGTGCTATTAATTATAATTTCAATTTAAAAATGCGAGAGGGAGGGCTTCGTTTGAGCAACTCCACATGGTGCGAAGAAGTTTTCAAGTGCTCATCTTCGAAAGGAAAATCGTGCCTTGCTCTTTTAGATTTTTTACATTGCATATTTAATAATTATTTTCTTTTCTTTTACTGTCATTATAAATTAGCTGAAATTCCATTAATTCTTTGTTGGAATAGGTTTAATATTTTTTTTAAAAAAAGAGGCTTACTGTTTTATTTTCGTACCATACATTATCAAATTATTGCTTAGCTATGAATTAAGAATATATATATAGATATATAAGGAATAGACATATCGATTGATCTCTTGCAATTAAGAATTCACCCTCTTCATGATAACTTAATTATCCAATTAATTATGCCATAAAATATGGTATTATTCAATAGCAAATGTCAATTTATTGCCTCAGAATTAAATCCAAAAACACCATATTTTGTATGTATGTATAGAACAGGATGACGCCCCAAGCCAGAAGCATCGAAGTAAGGAGTAAATGGAATTAAGTCGAATGTTGGCTTTTGTGAATCCACAGTAGCAATGTTTTTTTTTTTTTTTCTCTTTTTATAATAATTTTAAGGGTGTAATTCAATTGATCAGGTCTTGAGTTTGTTGTTTAGAGATCATCAGTTCGAGTCTTATAAACCTCAAGATCATTGAAGACTTATATGATCATTAATTTCAGGGCCTATAAGATTATAGGCGCAAACTAACTCGAACACTCACGTTAATATAAAAAAACCTACAAAAATAATAATACTCTTGACACTGTAACGTTAGATATATACTTTGGAATAATGAATAAAAGTATTGAGAGAGAGAGATTCTCCAATCTGTCGTTGTTGGTCTTGTGATTTTAATTGATGATTGAATCAAGAATACTTAATTCAGTTAATTTCCCCAAGTTAATACCCACATGTTATAGTTGCAAGGAATATTTTTGCTAATTGCTCGTCTATTTCCATCACAAATTTCCAATTTTAATCATGTATATGTTGTAGCCTTCCCCAGTACGCATACATGGTTTCGCAAAACAAGTTTGTGATTTCCTTAATTATGTGCCATTTTTCTTTCAAGAACTTAATACCTATATTTGTGTAGAGAATTGAGTGCTATTTATTAAAGTTTATTGCATAGACAATTAGATTGTTTGTAAGAATGATAAAAATTAATTTTTAAAATATTTTTTTACTTGAGAATACATTAAAATATTATTTTTTATTATTTTTTAAAATTTATTTTTGATATCAATATATTAAAATAATTTAAAAACATAATTTGAAGCTAATTTTTTTAAAAACAATTTTAAAAACACAGATGGAACAATGCAAAATACAACCTCCAAGTTTTCTTGCCGAGCCAGTTCAATTTAATGTTATTTATTAGCTATCTCATTTACATTCACACAAAGACCTATAACCTATTTCACGTTAAGAAAGGCATGATTTATAGATCAAGATTAAAACTGCTGAAAAGGATCCTATGATTGTTGAAAGCAGGTGAGTGTTCTTTGCCGAATCACTATCGTGCACGGTTGATATTACATTTTTAAAATTGTTGAAAGCAGGTGAGTGTTATTTGCCATATAACTATCGTGCACGGTTGATATTACAAAATTTAAATTGTTTTTTTATTTAAAAATATATTGAAATAATATTTTTTTATATATATATAACATATCAAAACAATTTAAAAATATCCAAATGCATTTTAACAACAAAAACAAATAGCGCTTACACATAATATGTTCATTGTATAACATAACACTAGTACATTCGCTCGTGTTCTGCTGCGGGTTGGACTATTTTTTTTTCCTAAGCTTCAAAAAACATTAAGAGTATGTATATTTTTAGTAGTATCATTAAATCCAATCAAGAAGTTTGACCCTGAAACTTGCCAACCCGGCTCTTTGTCTAACTCAAGTTTCAAATTAAACCGTGTGGGAGCTAATTTAAAGTGAATAATTCAATTTAATAGGTCAAAAAGACAACTTGGATGATTGGTAAAATAATGACATAACTTAAAAAAAAAACTTTAAGATGATTTTTTTTTAGTATTGAGACGATGGCATATTGGATCGACCTCAGTCACCTTGCGACTTGGGTCATGGACTTTAATGAATTTAATAACTTTGTTTGTTTTTGTAAATTACTTTTTATTTCATTTTATGATAAAATTATATGCTTACAAAATTAAGTATCAACCCTAAAAAGATGTTATTGAGATCGTGATAACCTTACAAAAAATAAAAATAAAAACCATGAATTCCATTTCCCAACCAATTCAATATTGAAGGAGAGTGAAATAAAAAAAAAAAACTAGAAAAATTAAAGGACCAAAAACCTTTTTTTTAAAAAAAAACATATCATGTTTGATGAGTAAACCTGTTAAACCCATGAATCGGATAACCCAAGTTAACACATCAAACCCGCAAACCAGGTAATGAACTCCAATATTGGGATCAATCACTCGTTTTTTTTCTAAACTATTGTTTATTTAATTATATGATAACAAAAATAAATGATTGTAAAAATTAAACATCATACTAATATTATGGCCTTTAAAAAAATATATGATAACCTCATAAAACGTAAAACAAAATAAATTATGAAACTCAATTCTTAATCAAACCAATATAAAAAATAAAATTAGAAAAAAAAATGATTTTTTTAAAGAAAAGCCAAACTCGCCAAACCCATCAATATGCCCATGGACTTTCTAAAATTTAATAACATGTTTTTGTTTCAAAATTATTTTCTTAATTATATAATAAAAAAAAATAAACAATCACATAATCAAGTTCAATTAAATAAAAAATATCTTGCTAAACCTGTGAACCGGAGCTACCAGTGTTATCTCGCTAAACTTGTAAACCAGGTCATTCACTCCACAAAGTTTAAAACCTAGTTTTTTCAAAATCACTTTTTTTATTTACATAAATTTTTTAAAAAATAGATTATATCGCGATGGTAAGATATTTTTTTGATACCAATCCAATGCTAAAATATTTTTATGATACAACGATAACTATATAAAATATAAATTAAAATAAATTATTAATTCTAAATTTTCATATACGGACTAAATTTTTTTAAAAAATTCAATACCAAAAAAAAAATCAAAATTATAAAAAAAAAACACATACACACCGTTGTAATCTTCGGTGCTAATGGATCTAGAAAAATAGTGTCATCCCCGCTTCTTTTAACTTTATCCTTGATAAAGTCACATAATGATAACTAGGGCTCACCTAATTTCTCTTACTATAAAATATCTCCTATGTATAAATGACATGTATCTCACAATTATTATGAGATACATGTCATTTATGAAGAGTGAGTATTTAAAATATTCATAGTAATATATCTAAAAGTATGGTAGATATTATTTTTTATTTAAAAAATATATAAAAAATATTTTTTAAATATTTTTTAAAATTTATTTTTGATATTAATATATCAAAAAAATATATAAAAAATAAAAACATAATTTAAATCTAAAAAAAAAAATCAACACAATACAAATATCACTTAAATATTTGCAACGGTCGTAGCTGTCCTGGTACATCACATCAAATCTTATTTGTACACAGTACGTATTTGGTAGAAAAGACTGTGAAAACCAAATTCCAATCAACCTCCCAGCAAAAAGGGAAATAAATCTATAATATTAAAAAAAAAATCATAGAAAACGTATGGAGTTCCCAAAATTTAAAGTTGAAAAATTAGAAAAAAAAGGGTGCAGTGGTAAATGAAAGATGAAATAGAAAAACACTAGTAATTAATAATAATAAAACCCCTATCAATCTGTTCGGTACGTATGCTTATTATATAAATTACAAGAGCAACATTTTTGTGGATTCACATGTGGTTTCCAATTCTGCATGCACTTTAAGCTCCACTATTATATTATGGATTGTTTGTGGGATTTTATTTTTTAAAGTGTTTTTTAGTTTAGAAATATATTAAAATAATATATTTTTTAATTTTTTAAAAATTATTTTTGATATCAATA
The DNA here is from genome assembly GCA_030145905.1 of Populus davidiana. NCBI lineage: Eukaryota > Viridiplantae > Streptophyta > Magnoliopsida > Malpighiales > Salicaceae > Populus > Populus davidiana. The sequence continues at coordinate 25,125,673 of CM057794.1, read as the reverse complement.
AATTAAAATTAAAATAAATAAAAAATTTTAATTTATTTTAAAATACAAAAAAAATAATACAGCATCGATATCTTCTCTCTCTCCTCCACGACCAGAGAAAGGCGTGAAACCAATCCATTATTCCCTCGCTGAAAAGAAAAAAAGAAAAAAACAACTTTTTCCCACCATATTCTTTTCTCGATTTTCATGGCTTTTGCTTTTGCTTTTTCTTTTTCTTTTTAAATAATTTCCACATCTCATTAATTTAAAAACGACACCACATCAGCATTCCATGGTCTTAAAGAGTCTCCCCTCCTCAACTCCAAGCTTCTCTGCTTATAAATATTCTTGCCTGCTCCCCTCTCTCCTCCTCAAAAGAAAGCTTCATCTTCTTCAAATCCTTCATTCCTTGCAAGGTGTGCTTCTCTTCTTCTCTTATGCCCCTGTCTACTTCTTCTCTGCCTCTCACCTGAAGCCAAGCTAGCCTTTGATGCAGTTACGGTTGTGATGATCTAATTCTCACGAGGTTCTTGCTTTTTTTTTTTTTTTTTTCCTGCAGAGATATTTAGAGATAAAAAAAATGGCTGCCGAGCTGGAAAAAAGCAACAAGGCAGCTACCAAAAAGTTGCAGAAAAGCTACTTTGATGTGCTAGGCCTTTGCTGTTCTTCAGAGGTTCCTTTGATCGAGAATATCCTTAAGTCACTTGATGGTGTTAAGGAGTTTTCAGTGATTGTCCCAACAAGAACAGTGATTGTTTTCCATGACGATCTCCTCATTTCTCAGCTCCAAATTGGTAATCATTTCTGAAACTTTAAATCTTCTCTTCCTTTTATTTTTTTGATCTTGATCGGTGTACTGTAGCTTAATTTCATTCTTTTCTTTCCCAGCCACATGATTTTTGTTTTTTATTTATTTATGCTTTTTAAGAAAGCCGTCCATGCCTTGGTCTGTTCCTCATGGGCCATTGAGGTTGATTGCATAAATCACTAATTGACATGTCTTGTTCTTAATCATCATCCTAACACCTGGCTTAAAAATTGTTTTGTAATAAATTACGTGTCAAACAAAAGTTGCAGAACCTCAAATCCTCTTTCTCTGAATTTCCTGAACAGTTAAATGTTGAGATTTTGAAGAATCTTGATGACGATGTTTCTTGCACAAATACATGAACTTCGTAGTTGGTCAGTTACTGTCTCTTGCTTGGACTTGGACAGCGATAAATCCAAAAATTCGGCCAGAAAGGTCGATCAAGATGAGATGTCCGAGTCATTAGCTGGTGGGCTATTGCTTTGGTGGCTGCTATAAATGAACTGGATGCCGAAAACTTGCCATGAAGGATTGCTTTTCCTACAATTCATTAACAAGCTTAATCTCTTCCTTTCGAAACGATGTTCCAAATTTTACATTTTAAAATTTCACTTTAATCCATATTCTTACCCATCTTTTCGATTTGTGCATCTTGTTTTGCTATATGTGTATAAGTAACAAGATGCTCGATCACAAATCCTTTTAAAGAATAAAAAAAATAATATTAGTTGAGCTACAAACTCAGTTTATGAGTTATAGTTTATGAGTTATCCTTTCTCTCTTCTATGAATGGATGCTGAAAGGAGCATAATGGTCCAAGAGTATAGTGTGTATACGTTATGTTTTTCATGATCCTGGGTTTTTCATTGTTAGGTTTGAAAAAGAATTAGCTTCTTGCTGCAGGAACCACTTAATGCCAAAATTTGTATTCTAATTACTGGGACGTTGATTAATTCTTGACAGTTAAGGCTCTGAATCAAGCAAGACTGGAAGCAAATATTAGAGCATATGGAGAGACCAAGCACCAAAAGAAATGGCCTAGCCCATATGCAGCGGCTTGTGGTGTGTTACTTTTGTTATCACTTTTGAAGTATGTCTATCACCCTTTGCGTTGGTTTGCTATTGGAGCAGTGGCTGTTGGCATCCTTCCCATCTGCTTGAAATCTGTTGCTTCCTTGAGGAATTTTAGGCTTGATACCAACGTTCTTATGCTTATTGCAGGTAACTTGGTTTTTCCTCTTTTTTTTTTTCAGTTACATGGATCACACATGAATTTTACAGTGGTAGCAAAGTCAAATTTTTAGTATTATTCTGCACCGAAAGTTTTCTGTTATTATTCATTTTTGTTTTCTATCATCACTTTATCTTGTCTTTTGGGGATAAGTATGTCTTGGTAGTTTCACAAAAATCACTTTCCACGTATAGGCCACCATTATATACTTACACCAGCTCCACCTTCCCTTCTATGTAAAGGTCCATATAGTAGCTGAAAATTTTTATAGGATCTTTCTTCTGCTAGGAAACTTGATAAACCTAGGGCTAGGCTAGGCTAGGCATATATCATATCTTCTTTCAAGTTAGAAGAATGATTGCACAACTAATTCAGGACGCTAACAAACCCATTTGATTTCGTAGAAATTTCTCTACCAGTTGTAAGCATAGTGGTTTCTTGGCAGCCCACGTGTTGATTTTTGCTAGCTAGTTATTAAATGTAGTCCACCCATTTTCTTCAAGGTTGAAATTTTGACCATATAAGTATAGTTTGGAAAATTCAAGCTAACCAAATTTGACCTCCACTTATGGGCACTGGCTACATAAATCCAAACGTTATCTTGTCTCATCCTTCTATGACTCTTGATGATTTTTTTTAATACACTGGTTTCCTTCTTCCTTCAAATCTAACCTAAATAGTATTGCTGTAATAGGTGAAAAATGATTTGATGACTTTTAAGTTATTTCTTACTCATAATGTGCTATATAATTTTAATTCTTTTTCAAGGATTCAATTTTTATCCTAAAAGCTATAAGACACATGGCATTAGGGCCACATTTGAAGTAACTTGACCAAAGGGCATGTTGAAGTCAGTGTGTTCCTTTTTGTTGAATCTGTTAACTTGGTGTTCCACAAATACATTGAATACTCAAAATGGCACGGCTTTACAAGTATGTTTTACACATCAGAAAAGCAGTCAAGACCCCTCTTCCTTCTTGGAAAATGGTGGGCATAACATACTGAAATATAGTATAGTTTATTTAAACAAGCACTCCAGAGAAAGTGTTTGATTAAATAAGTAAATCCATAAAGTACAGACATTTGAACTTTTGAATTTAAACATGTTATCAGGACTCACAGGCATGCATCTTCTTGTCCAAATCTTTACTTGTTTTGTCTATATTTTTTAACCTGTTAGCAAAGGAAGGATCAGTACCTAACCTTGTCTTGACTTTTAGTAGTTGCTGTATAAGGTGAGAATTAATGCGAAGCTGATACAATCTAACTTTTGAATTGGATTTGTAGTTAGTTTATTTTAGCAATAAACTATATTGGACTAAAGAAAAAGAAGTGAGAAATAATGTGAAATATCTATATTGAATTGCTGATGGATTATATTAATGTTAATAGTATATATATGGATGAAGCAGGTGCTTGCTATAGTATTATGCTTAATTTACTTGTATGACTCACATAGTATTAATTTGTGACAGTCATAGGAACGATTGCGATGGATGATTATATTGAAGCAGGGACTATTGTCTTCCTGTTCACTATTGCAGAATGGCTAGAATCAAGGGCAAGCCACAAGGTAATCTCAAGAAAGTAACTGTGTTAAAATTATGTATTTGTGCTAGCTAATAGTCTGCCATGTCCAATGATATAGTAGAATGGTACAATAAGCAGAAAATTTGTCTCCATTAATGGGTAGTAATTGAATTTGTGACTTCAGAACCTTGCTGTCACATTCGAATTTTGAAATGGTTAGCCCTGAATATTACCCTTGCTTTGACTTAGTTGCAAGATCAAAATCAGTAATGAAACTTTGTAAATGGATCAAAGACATGGACATATTTTTCTTTGTCCTCAAAACATATTGGAAGTAGAAGCCTAAGAACTACCATGCTGATTCTGGATGCTATTACAGAATGGAAATGAATTTCATTGTACATACAGAGTTCGATACTTAATGCTGAAAATACAAACGTTTCTGCAGGCCAATGCTGTCATGTCATCGTTGATGAGCATAGCTCCTCAGAAAGCAGTCATTGCTGAAACTGGGGAAGAAGTGGATGCTGATGAGGTCAAGTTAAACACTGTTCTTGCAGTTAAGGCTGGTGAAGTTATTCCCATTGATGGAGTTGTTGTCGATGGTAACTGTGAAGTGGACGAGAAAACGTTAACTGGAGAGTCCTTTCCAGTCCCCAAACAGGTGGATTCAACTGTCTGGGCAGGCACCATTAACCTAAATGGTATCAATACCTCTTTCTAGCATTGTATGAATTGTTTCTGAATGGATTTTGGTTTTGGTGGTAATGGGGTATTTGCCATTCTCAGGTTATATGAGTGTTAGAACTACTGCTCTTGCTGAAGACTGTGTGGTGGCTAAAATGGCAAAGCTTGTGGAAGAAGCTCAAAACAGCAAGTCTAAAACTCAAAGGTTCATAGACAAATTTGCTCAATACTATACTCCAGGTTAGTCATGCTTCAGTCTAATTAAACACCATTCATCCGGTTTTATAGGCCTTGGCTGAAGTTGAGTACTAAGTGTTAGAGAATAATATAAATTAAATTTTGAAACCTTAACCTAATAACTTAAGCTTTTGGGTTGAGATGATTTTTTAACATGGTATTAGAACTTCGATGACCAAACAATCACGGGTTCAAATCCCACCACCATCATTCTCTCTTCTAATTAATAGCACAAGGTAGTGTGAGTTTGTACAAGTTTTAAATCCAAAAGGCTTTTACTTGAGAGGATATGTTAGATAATAATATAAATAAGATTTTAAAGTCTCACCTAACAGCTTAACTTCTTGGGTTAAGATGATTCTTTGGTACTGAGAATTAGTATTTGGACAGCCCTTCACTTCAGTCTTTTAGAGTGATTCGGCTGCTCGATTTCTGGACAATCCTCCTACCTTCTCATTTTATTTCATTTGTTTCCAATTTGCAGCTGTGATTATTATATCGGCTAGCTTAGCAGTGGTACCGCTTGCACTACGATTGCATGACCGTAACCGCTGGTTTCGTTTAGCGTTGGTTGTTTTAGTTAGTGCATGTCCATGTGCTCTAATCCTGTCTACACCAGTTGCAACTTTTTGTGCTCTAACAAAGGCGGCATCAGCTGGTCTTCTGATCAAAGGGGGTGACTATCTTGAAACACTAGGCAAGATCAAGGCCATGGCTTTCGACAAAACCGGTACCTTAACAAGAGGTGAATTTGTTGTCACAGATTTCCAACCTCTCTGCAATGATATCAGTATAGACACATTGCTCTATTGGTAAAGACCAGCTCCATTTTGCTATAATTATGGTAAATTTTTCTCCACTAGAAAGTGATGTTCATGAAAGTTTCACAGGGTATCAAGCATCGAGAGTAAATCAAGTCATCCTATGGCGGCTGCACTTGTTGACTATGGAAAGATGCATTCAATAGAGCCACAGCCTGAGAAAGTGGAGGAATTTCAAAATTTTCCTGGAGAAGGAATTCAAGGAAAAATTGAAGGGAAAGATATATATATTGGGAACAGAAAGATTGCTCACAGAGCATCTGGAACAGGTAAAAACATGTATATATCCTAGTAACAAACTGCTATCATTGGGCTTTCAAGGTGTTCTAATTACTTTGGTGATGGGTTCTTATAGTTCCAACAATAGAAGGCGACAAGAAGGCAGGAAAGTCTGTCGGGTATGTGTACTATGGAGCAACTCTTGCAGGGATTTTTAGTCTCTCTGATAGCTGTAGGACTGGGGTTGCTGAGGCCATTAAGGAACTGAAGTCATTAGGCATTAAAACTGCAATGCTTACTGGAGATAGTGAAGCGGCGGCTATGTATGCACATGAACAGGCAAGCTCTTATCCATAATCATATCTACTTTTTGTTCTATTTGCATTTAACTTGGAGCTGACATGGAAGTAAATTTAATGCCATGTGCAGCTAGGGCATGCTCTTGAAGTTGTTCATGCAGAACTCCTACCTGAAGACAAGGCGACTATTATTAAAGAACTTAAGAAGGAAGGACCAACAGCAATGATTGGAGATGGTGTGAATGATGCCCCTGCATTAGCTACTGCTGATATTGGCATTTCAATGGGAATTTCAGGTTCAGCACTTGCAACAGAGACAGGGCATGTGATTCTTATGTCCAATGATCTCAGGAAAGTACCAAAAGCCATCCGGCTTGGCCGTAAAGCTCATAGAAAAGTGATTGAGAATGTGATTATGTCCATGACTACGAAGTCTGCTATCCTGGCCTTGGCGTTTGCTGGTCACCCACTTGTTTGGGCAGCCGTTCTTGCTGATGTAGGTACATGCTTGTTGGTCATTTTGAACAGCATGCTGCTTTTACGAGGCACTCATTCAGGAAAATGTAGCAAATCATCAGGTGCATCGCATTCGCACAAACATGGTATTAAGAATTCACCACACAATCATCATAATTGTTGGTCTAGCCAAAATGTCAAGAAGGTGGAATGTGGGGCTCAAAAGTGTTGCTCTAGCCCAAAAGTTGAGCAGGTGCAGAGCGGGGCTCTAAACTCAACCTGTGCCTCAGGGTGTTGCTCTAGCCCAAAAGTTGAGCAGTTGCAGAGCGGGGCTCTAAACTCAACCTGTGCCTCAGGGTGTTGCTCTAGCCCTAAAGTTGAGAAGGTTCACAGTGGAGCTCAAAATTCAAGTGGTGCCTCAGGATGTTGTTCTAGCCAGAAAGTTGAGAAGGTGCAGCTTGCGGCTCAAAATTCAAACTGTGCCTCGGGATGTTGCTCTAGCCAGAAAGCTGAGGTGAAGCTTGTGGCCCAGAATCCAAGCTGCGACTCAGGGTGTTGCTCTAGACCGAAAGTTGAGAAGGTTCAGACCGAGGATCAAAATTCAAACTGTGCCTCAAGATGTTGCTCTAGCCAGAAAGTTGTGAAGGAGCATTGTGTGGCTCAAAGTTCAAGCCTTGCCTCAGGATGCCAATCTAGCCAACATAGTGTCAGCTCACGCAGAAACCAAGAGTGCGCTGACTCAGCTAAGAGCCATGATGCATGTGCAGCACCTAATGCTAGTGGAGTTCATGAAGCCAAGCACCACGATCATAGTTGCTCTAACACGGTCAATCCTAACACAGAGGCAAATCATCCACGCAGCCATGACTGCTCAACCCCTCCCAAATTGAAACATCTATACCATGATTCAGTAGAAACTCAAGGTCAATGCTCAGATGGAGATGGTCTTCATAAGGAAAAACACTGCCACCATTCACACGGTGAACCTGCTGCTACTCATCATGGTATTCATCACCATTCAAGTCATTCTTCTCATGATTTAGAAGGCAGCCGAAAAATGACAGACAATACTACTAATTGCTGCTCCAAGAGCAGCTGTAAAAACACTGTCATTCCGAAGAATGAAGAGTCACTGGGAGAGATTGTTGAATCCAGTTGCAGTCCCCAGCATCAACATCAAGAGTTGAAGAAGTGTTGTACAGGCTGCGCTCCACCTCACACTGTTATTGATATTGAGCCAACAACCATGCATGCTTGTATGAGCATGGAGAAGAGAGAGATTGGTGGATGTTGCAAGAGCTACATGAAGGAATGTTGTAGCAAGCATGGACACTTTGCAACTGGCTTTGGTGGAGGCTTATCAGAAATCACCATCAAACAAGTATAAAGATCTTTAGATGAATATTGTTTTGGCTCTAGCGAAGAAACTAGGAAATTTTGGTGAAATACGTGTAGTAACCAAGAACCAGAATTAATGTGAAATGAAATGAAGAAGTGTGTTCGATGTTTACAGAAATATTGTATTTCATCATTCTGCAAGTGATTAAAAAACCCTTGTACATCAATATGAATAATAATTAGTCGTAAATCTGAATTATGGCAAGCTTGATCTTCTGTTTAACATTTTGAAGTAGTGAATTTTGTTATTGGGTAGTTCTCCATTCTTGACCTGCATGTGCTGCTGTTTACGTATTAGGGGCTTTGCGGGACTGGATCATGTATTGGTTCAAGAACATTTATGATTGGCCGTCATGTAGCCTGTGACTATTGCTTGGATTGCTTTTTTCAACAACGTGGGTACTGTTTTAATCCCTAATTGGTAGGACCCATTTAGAGATATTTGTTTTTTTAAAAGATAATGATTGGATTTCTGAACCCATCGAAATTGGGGTCCAAGAGCATCGCTCAATTTCCTCCACCAATCATTGGTGAGCCTCACCTTTGGTACCAATCATTATTATCTTCTAATATAAAAGTCGAGAGTGCCTTCCCGATGACTTTTTTTTCATATTAAGATAGATTTTTTTTTTTAACTCAAATCTTAAATTAATAAAAAGTAGAAGGTTGACCACTATTCAAAACTTCAAATCCCTTTTTTTTCAAACTATTTTTTTCCATTCAATTACATTTTTTATATTCTAATTATATGAAATTAAGCTTTAAATTAAAACATGAAAGAAAAAACATGACTCACCCTAAATTCATGATAATTTTTAATTTGATATAAAAATTTATTTTATTTATTTTTCAATCCTGATAGAGAAGGGAGAAAGAAAATTGTCAAAAAATAACAAAAAAAAATAAAATTAGTTGTCACGATACTAACAACAAAAATATTCAAACTTTGTGTCAGGAGATTGAATTCGATGGTGGTGGGTTTTCCTTGAAAACATATCTGAGTTTCGTTTTGATTTTTTGAATTTGGTTGATTTTTTTTTTGGGATGATTTTGAGGTATTTTAAGCTTACTGAGTGGTTTAAAGACTTTTATGGTGTTTATATATGTGTGTGTGTGTGTTATCCACCCCTTATAGAAAAAATATGTGGCCTGGGAGCATATGTAGGCTTACACGCCTGAGCTTTTTTTAAGGCCTTGACATGCAAATCACTCATGCTTGTATTAACATTTTTTTTAAAAAAAAAAAAAACAACCTTCAACATTGGATTTTTAAAGATTTACTTATTTATTTTAATTTTATCATTTTTATATTGGGTTGATATTGAATTGGTTTTTATTTTTTATAATATAATTAAAAAAAAAAATATTATTATAACCCATTGGAACGCATAACCCAGATTATGAGTTTAACGAGTTAACTTAGATTGATTGGAATCAATCCAATACATCACCGTCTAATTATTTTTTTAAAAAGATGCCAACTTTATTTTTTAAAAAAAATCAAACAACTTTTTACTAGTTATTGCCTAACCTAGAACCACGTGTACGAGTTTTTTTTTTAAAAAAACTCTGATACTCTAGGTCACTAAGGTACACACACTTGGCTTGAACTATTTGTTTTTTAAAAATCCAATATTGATTTTTTGATGAATTCCTTTATTTGTTTTTAATTTTATCATTTTGATATTGCATTAATTCTGGATTAGTCTTTAATTTTTTTTAATCATACAATTAAAATAAAAAATATGTTATTGAACCTATTGGAATTCACAACCCATGTCACGAGTTTGACGAGTTAACTTGAGTTGACAAAAATCGATCCAATACATCATTATTTTTATGTTAAAAAAGAAGAAGAAGAAGACAACTTTGTTTTTTTATTTTAAAATTCAAACCCCTCTTAATGGTTGTCAATGTTACCTTTAAAAACACGTGTTTAATCATGCTTTTTTATTTTTATTTTTTTATATCTCTGAACTCGTCAAGTTAACTAAATTATATTCAAGCAACTCTTACATGATTTAATTAAAAACTTGGACTTGGCAAGGACTCGAGTAAGGAGTTTTCAAGTTTGACTCACTACACCATGTTTGATAATAATATCACATTCAATTTTTTTAATCCAACTTGCAACATTGTATGAGAAGTATAAATAGACTAATTGTATTTAAAAAATCTTATTAATATTTTTTAAAATATTTGAACACCTAGTTACCTTTTCGATCAAATCAAATCAGTGTAAATAGTATCAATCATTGTAAGATCCATCAAACAAAATTTTAAAAATCTAAAACATGTGGATGTTATTGTGGATCAAGACATAAAACACTATCAATTCATATAGTGTTTATGTATTTTTTATATATAAAATTTTTGCAATTTGGTCTTCAAACAAACTTTTTTTCTTACTTTAGTCCTTATACATTATGGGATTTGAGCATAATGATTTGTTTTGATTTTTTTTTCATAGGATTATCTTGGTGAAAAAAAAATGTCTAAAATTGGGTTGATTTTCAATTTTGTATAATAGAATTGATTTTGTTGCATTAAAAAATTAAGACTTAAGGGACCAAATCTGAAAGTAGGTAACAATGTAGCTTTTTTTACTATTTATTCTATGCCTTTTTGGAGATTTTGGCCTACAAATCTTTCTTTCTTTTTGCTATAGGTCCTTTTAGTTCGGATATTTTATATTTTAGATCAAAACTTTATTTTTATCATGTTTAGTTATTGAGTTTTAGAGATATGAGAGAAACTCGCTAAAACAAGAGAGGAGAGAGAGTTATTAATTGATCAAATTTCAACAACTAAAACAACCAAAATTTGTATCAATAGATTTTATTTGATGAAAGGAATTCCATTTAGCTTTTTTAGCCCTTCACTTTGCTGGAAAATAAAGTAAATTGGGCCTCAAGATTGTTTTTGAGATTTTTTTATTTTTTTTTAACTAATTAAGGGTTGTTTTGAAGCTAGATATGAATTTATTTGGTTTTAAAATATTTTTATTACATATTTTTAAATAAAAATGACTTGAAAATAAGTTTTTAGATTAAAAAGCCCTTGCCTTGACTTTTTAGCGACCTCTTCGATACTCGAACTCTGACAATGCTTCATCTACTTCTCTAAATGGGGTGTCATCCGAACATTTTTTTTTTAAAAAAAAATTAAAGGATTTGTTCTCCCTTTAACATAAAAAAAGAATAGAAAAAAAGGAGGCTTTCCGCGTGGGTTAGGCATCCTTCCTTTTAAGCCATATACATAGGCCATTGTGTTTGCACTGTTTTCTTTTCTTTTTTTTACTCCGGGATTTTAAATTTCAAATAATTAAAATATGTTAGTTAAAAATTAATTTGAGAATTATTTTTTTTATTAACCCCACTAGGACCCATATGGCGGGTTTAGCAAGATTACCCGTTGATTTATAACATCATTGTCAAAGAAAGGGTCAAAACAATGCCATCTTGAAAATTATTCAATTAATTCATCTTTAGACTTTCCAAGTCAATTGATCAGTCACATTGAATATTCTCTCACCCGGTTCAATTTAAAACTTAAGCAAGGTAAGCACCCTGGTTGAGGGGACTCTAGCTTAACATGTCATGTCGGGTCAAGTTTGGTGACAATGAGAAAAAGTTGCCCATAATATCATGCAAACAATGTATTGTTCTTATATCTTTTCTTATATACACATAAAAATTATTAAAATTTATCTAAAAATATACACTCGAAAACAAGAGCCAAGTCAAGAAGAGTGCATGTTGATAAGAAAAAAAGCTTGTTCCTTTCTTACCCTTATTTCAAATAGTTTTTTTATTATTTGTTTTGGTTGATTTATAATTTTCATGAAGAACATAGAAAAAAAATTATGTTTTTTTTGTTAAAAATAAATAAACTATACTAACCGAACATACTTTTCTTATACAAAAAAAAAACAAACAAATACTTACCATATAAATAAATATAAAATTTTAAAACGTTTTTTACAGCACAACATTTAATATCTTAATTTACAGCACAACATTTAATATCTTAATTTATATTTATCAATCAATTTTTTGACTTATTCTTTTATTATCATTGAAACCTCAATCTATTTTATTAAATTATTTTTTTATTATTCCACCCACCAATTAACCAGTGATATAAATGTCATATGGTGAAATATCATGGTTTACATATGGTTTTTAGAATGTAACAAAGTCAACGAATTCGTAAGGTGAATGGTGTCTAGTGAGTTCTCAAACTTTCAAGCATGCTTTCTTTTCTTTTTCTTTATTTTCAACTTGGAATTAATTAAATAACTTTAACATTTTCTAGAAAATTGAAGAATATTGCACCAGTGAAAAGGCTAGATTTTAAAATAAAAGGGGAGGAAACAAGGGCTAAATTGAACAGTGTAAATCTTTTGAAGAGCATTTTAATTGTGTCCTTTCAGTAGTTTGAATGCCATCCTTTGAAGACAATAAGATTCTAAAAACATTTATGGTCAGATATATGTGTAGAGGCAAACAAAAAAGGTCAAAACCCACTAATATTGATTAATTATGACATTAATTAAAATTATTCCCCTTAGTGAATCTTATTCTTTTCTCGAAAGTATGAACCCAACTTATCAATTATACATTGATTTAATTTGGTGACTCACAGCTTCAATAAAAATAATAATAATAATAATAAAATAGTGCCTCACAGCCTGCGAAAAAAAGAATTTTCTACACTTTGTTTATTCCCCCCTTTTTTTCTTCAAAATTCTATTACCATCTGTTACTTAACAATGGAAACTGGTATTATGCTCATTCATTTAGGCTTAGCTAGTGGAAATATGATGTGAGATTGAGATGTGTGTGGTTGAAAAGTAGGCTTCGGTTTTGATTTCTAATAATATGTGGGGTAAGGAGTTGATCTTATCACCCAGACTGATCTGGAAAAGCTCATTACAGAAGAAAAAGAATGGTGCAAGTTGCTTCTCGTAAGTGTTTTTGCTTTTGCATTTAAAAAGTATTTTAAAGATTTTTTGAATTTATTTTACTTAAAATTAAGTTTTTTTATATGATTTTGATATACTTTGTTAATAATAAAACTTAAAAAACAACTGCCATCGTAATTTCAAACACTAGCTTAGTAAATCATTATAGCATCCCCTCCATGCATTATCAAGTGTAATATTTATGTACAATATGTTGTTGTTGTTTATTATTTAGATAATGAGGTTATTTAGGACTTAAACTCAACCATCTTCTTCTAAGAAAATACAATCATATGTTATAATTAACTGAGAAATGACTATTTGTGGGATAAAATTAAAACAAAGTGGAAACCCTAAGGATGTAATTGACAGTATTTGTAGTTCAGGGAGGAAATTGAAGGAACCCTAAATCGGCAGTTGAAATTTGCCCACGTAAGTGAAATTCCATGCCATATATTTTATTTTTCTTGATTCAAACAATCAAACCAAATCTAACATACCATATTCCTCATTAACGATGCACTAATTATCATTTGCCGCTTGATATATATAGATTCTATTCCCTTGCAATATTATATCCATATTAATGTTCCATTTTATCTTTACAAGGTAGGCTGCTGTATTTTGTGATGCTCAATGTGTCTTCCTACCAGGATAAGAAAGTTTTGGTTGGTGTTTGTGTCAATGATTTTGGGCTAAATTATCAAATCTGACAATCTTTTTTTCCCTATAACATGCTTTTGTGTGCTCTATAAAACCTTATTAAGTCTGTCATGAGAACTCTTTTGCGACGGACAATATATCATAAAGTTTAGTTCAAGCGTGTCTTTCTGCTATGAAAATAAATATATATTTTTTTATATTTCATTTGAGATTATTTTCCCACCACTATATCTAGGATAAAGTGAATTGCATTTGCGTAATGATATGCGAATATGGTTTCCTAATTATTTTTTATATGCGCCTTCAATGGTCACAAACTTTAGTTGTGATCGATGCATGATGCACTAGCCGTTTTTCAGAAAGGTGGTCAGCCATGGAATATATGAACATGTGACGCCTCCATGTCTGTGCCTCGACCATTCCTCCAGCCTATATAAATCATGTATCACTCGACACACAAGAACATGAAGTAGAGCTAGAAGCACAAACTTCAAAAGACATGGCAAATTCAGAAGAAAAAGAATTGTGAGGTTTGGTCTAGGAGTTTTGCATGAAGAGGTAGAGAGTAGAATGCAGCCAAGGATGACTTGCCGGCATTTCCTCCTAACTAGCGAGCCCGGCAAGGCTTCTATTTGGCACTCCCGGCCGGCGGGTTGTCCTTGGCTATATTTGGTTCTCTTCTTCTCATGTGAAACTCCAGACCTATAAATGGAAGATGCAGAAGCAAGCCTCCCATGTATGTACGTACATCAAGAGACACGTGTGGTATTTTATCTTACATATGTTGTTATTACATCTTCTACATCCATTCAACCATTTATATATTTGGGATTTTGTTATATGCTTTTCTTTATTTATTAGTCGTTAATCAGTCGATCTTATTTGATATATATACTTAATTTTCACTTAATTCATATGGATCCTGAATCTTATTTCTCTTGCATAATAATAGAATTGAGACTCGAGAGGACACACATCTATTCTTTTTTTCTTTTTTTTTTTGTTAGAGAATAATATAAATTATATCTTGAAATCTCAGCTAATAGCTTAAGCTAAGCTATTGGGTTGAGATGGTTCTTTGATACTTTTTCATTTGGAACAGCCTAACAAGATGCGCTATCTTAGGAAATTGGACAATTTTTGTGAAATTCAGAATTCTATACGAGACACAACCATTCTTGAGCATTATCAGATTTCATATTCCATTTTATTGCATTGAAGGAAAGTGTTTCTGTTGTATATTACTAGCCTGTGTGTTGTGAGCAAGTCCTCATGCACGATTAGAAATTCACATGAATATTAAGGAAGTAATTTATATATTTTAATGGTTAGGGACAGTCAGAAAAGTCCATCGATCTCACAAAATCCCAGATATTTGAGACAACGATTATATAACAATCAAAGAATGATTTGAGCGTATAAGATTTCAAATTGAAGGCGGTCGAGTGTTTCTGTTGTATAGCACTAGTCTATGAAGTCCATCTGTATATTGTGAGTATGCTCTCATGCACAATTGGGATTTGGAAAATCACATGGTTAAGGAGTGACTGTTGTGACATTTCTATTTTAACCAAGGTCCAAATTTTTAACACAATGCATGATTGTTTATTTTGGATATTTGGTAGCATTATGTCTAGGTTCGAAGCAAGAAAAAGATTATGTTAAAAAACCTAAACAATGCACATTTATATATATATGATTCGGAAAAAAAAGAAAACAATTGTTTTTTTTAATTTTTATAAAAAAAGAACCAAATTTAAAACTTCTTAGAAGAGGAAAAACATTAATACTTACTGAGTTAAAGTTCGTTGATAAAAGCAACACAATAACTTGATTCTTGATATTTTAGATTTAGGATTGAGTTAAAACTTTTCATTATCCTTTTGCATTTTTTTTTTTGGTAAAGTCAAAATTTTGATCCTAAGAACAACACATGTCACTCATTGATTGCTAAAAGGTTTAACCATTAATTACCAAGTTTGACCCTTAATCGTTATCTTAGAATTCTAACGGAAAAAAAATTGATAAGATGTAGCAATTAATAATTAACTTATCCATTTCAAATACATAGCTTTTTACAATTACTTTATCATTATCATTTGTTTTTCACGGTGACTATCCAATCATTTTTGTTATAATCTTTTATAAAAGAATGTAATATACTTATTGGTATTGTTTTGTAAAGATAAAAACATTGTTGAAGTTACAAACTAAGTCTATCTCTTTTATTTATTTTAACTAATCATGATGATGATATACTCTAGTTTATATATTAGTATCATACGTAGATTGTAAAGATCATATATAATCATATGTAAACTCCTTGATATATCATATGTAAATTCCTCGATTGACCATAATTGATTCAACTCATTAATCAACAATTAAAGACAAACATTTATAATCATACCTAGATTATAAACATCATATATAATAACATGAATTTAAGCTTTATACACATCCCTAAGGTTTAGTTGTAAACTATTATAATGATTGGTAAAAAAGAAGAAAAAAAAAAGATGCAATAAAGAATCCAAATGGATTATAAGCTAAGATGTATGTTCCACATTTCCATTAAAAGTTAATGATGCACCATATTAAATTGCTTCTAAGCTTTATCATTAGAAGGGTACACTATGACTCCTACCTTATCATATAAATGATATTATGTCATATGCTCAACAATTTCTAAAGACATAAATAACTTTGTAGCCTAAAAATGATTTATGTTATTTTTTTATATGCGATAAATATCCTTCCTTTATCATTACTAGGTTTCTACCGAGTATGTTGATAGGTTTTGCATTTGGTAAAAATTGAATATTCAATATTATACAACATGTAAAAGTGTGGAGACATATTACTTCTTTTTTTTATATTCTAGCCCGAGAGGTTTCATCTTGAATTCTGCAACATATAAATTATCTTTCAACCTATTCCTTTTTAGGTAACGTGTTTTTTTTCACATTCTAGGATCCTATCATAGTCATCCTCACTCAATTCATAATTTGACTTGATAATAAATACTTGTGTAATAACTTATAATTTATTATGAGTTGTATAACAATATTATAATATTTTATCAAAATCTTTCAAAAATTCAAAAAACTTATGTGCATCTATATATGTTTACATGAATCTTCACTTGAATAATCATGATACATTCTCATTGCATTCATCACCATATTTCTATAAGGATTGCTATTATTATCTGCAAACTCATGCATGATGATAGAACTAGAAATTAAACCAACTATCATTTCTAATAGGTTTTGTAAAGAACAAAGGGTTCTTCGTATGCAAATCAATATAATTATTTTTTGACAAACCTTTTTTTAAGTAGATACATTATCATTACATTTTTATGGTGGATCTTTTTATTCTTACACTACGTACATGGTCATCTAATTTCACCCCTAATAATATTATTTGGATTAAAAACTATAAAATTAATAAACCCATCAACCCCTTTAAGATACTCTTGTTATACAACCCTTCTTAAGAATCTTGATACGTTTAAGAATGATCATCCATTACTAATGAAACTAATATATAATACCAATGATAATATTTATTAATAATGTAACTATCAATTTGAAATTCAACTTTTTATTCAAAATGAACTCCCAATCCAATAACTAATTATGATTTCTATATAAACTCAATTTTACATCAAAATGTGAACTAAACAATAAAATTAACAATAAATAATATATACCCAACTAAATATCTATCATTTACTCAATTCAAACTTATTTAACCTAAATTAAAACCATTTAATTATTATCAATTTCCTCAAATTCTCATATTATTTATTTTAGTTTTCTTGATTTAATTGGTTTTTTAGTTTTTTTGCTCACCACCACTAACAAGAACAAATTCCTCTTGACATATCATTTAGAAGCATCGACACCTTCCTCTAAAATTCTTCACGATTTTATTCCAAAACAAAGGGCATACAATATCCCTTTTACTACACTAGTGGAACGCAGGACCAACGATAAGTCTTGTGTGCTCTACTTGAAGGTTTTATGGATAAAACAAGATCATGTATAGGTGGAAGCTTTTGTTCATATGCCGTACTAGTGGCATGCATGGTGATCAAAAGCATCTTTTGATACTTTCTGGAATTGGAAGTTCTGAATCATGCATGGAGCCTTAACCTTGACTACTCAGCCTCCTATAAATATGCTAGCAAAGCTGCAAGTTATACGTGGAATTGAGCTAGGAGAACTAGATAAGTGTTGAAGGATGATCAATCATGCAGTTCAGTTCTCTATTAATTGTCTCGCATGGAGATATAGAGAACGGACTTGAGCCAAGAATGACTTGCCACCGATACATGGCCGTCGGTGACATGTTAAAGCGGCGCCTTTGGTGGCAAGCATCCTTGGCTTTGCTTCGCTCTCTATTTCCTCATGCAAGATTGCTTCTAACATGCTTTGATTTTCAACAAACAACAAGAGGGGGTAGATGTGTTCTTCTGATTTTAGTTAATGAAGTAAGTGTTTTCGTTTTTTGTAATCTCTAGAACCAAATTAGAACCATATAATAATATATAATTGTATTTTGTGTAGAAATCAAATGAATAATCGACCGTACCATCCATATTTTACATAATTGTTGGTTACAAGAATTTCTCTCCTGGAGGCACCGCATCAATGTACATGAACTGTATCCTCTCAAAACAATATTAAAAAAAAAAAAAACTCTAATATCAATGTACATGAAGTACTGTAACCTTACCCTAGTTTGCATACATCAAGAGTTACCTCTACTTTTTCAATTCCCCCCCTTAAAGCAAGCATTCTTATTGAGATTAAAGAAATTATGAAAAAAAAAAAGTAAAAGTTATCATGGCCTAGTCTTCGTGTTGAAAATTGTTGCATGTAACATATACATCTGTGAACTAAAGATAAAAATAGAAAATAGAATTCACCATCAAGTTTTATAATAATTAAAAATTCTAATTAGTTGATTATACTAAAAACAAAATATACATTACTCTGAAGCATCATACTTAAAGTAAGTTATATTATTACTTGTCTTTCATAAATAAAATACTTTGCTAAAATTTACAATGTTAATTCTAAAATAGTGATTTGGAACATGGGCTTGTTAACAAGGTTTAATTCTTACTTTTTAGACATGTGCGTTGGACTCTAAATGATGACAAATAACAAATTGGGCTCTAAACCTGTATTTTGGGTCATGTCTAAAATAAATTCAAAAGTCACTGCTCACACTTTCCTTCTTACAGACTTACAGTAATTAACAATATCCATGGTTTACTTGTGAGCACATGAAAAACAATCATGAACCCACGACCAAAAAAACAACTCAATCTCACTGTTAATACCACCATTACTAACCGAGCTCCACCACAGCTTCCAGCCCTTCCTATCAATCACTCTTTCTCACTGACCTAACTGGATCCAACCTCATCCAACCATCGACCAATGAACCACCCCTCACAAACCCACTGTCACTCTTCCCTCACGTAAAGAAAATCACCGAAACCCGTATGCTCACAAGTAAACCATCACAGTAACCTCCCTCTCTTCTCTTAAAAATTCATACCATTCATAGCCTTCATCTCCGTCAGTCGGGAACCAGCCCTCAACGCCAACCATTCACTAACAAACCCGATCTGCCCCAAAAATGTAGTAAATCATGGCTCTTTTTTAGGAAAATCAACCATAAAACTGTGGCTTTTTCCTTCCCCGGAACAAACCCTGAAACAAACCAAAATATTTTTGTATTTTTTATTTTTTCAAGTCCAGCAGCAGTGCGTGTAGTACACGCGCCATCGCTGCCAAGCCCGTTCAGGCGCGCTTCCTCTTGAAGAACACACGCCACCCCTGCCACTATTATTCCATAATTTTTCTGGAATGATTCTGGGATTTTTGGAGGTCGATTTCAAACCCCTAAACATGAATTTTGTTAACGTTTTGAAATGTGAGTCCAAATCTTTTCAACGACGATTGCTTTCATAAAAAGATAAATTAATTAATCAAAGAGAGATTAAAAAAAATGATTTATTGGTTTAAATTTATTTTTGGATGTATTGGAATATTTTTTCACTATATAAGATAGTAATTCAGACTAGGTTAACACACTATCTTGTGCCTGTCAACACAACATGAGCCAGCTGCCCTCTATTCTGACTAGAAAAGGGCTCTCTTCTCTTCGCTTCCTGCAATTGAAATCCAGAGTGCCAAACAGTGGGCAAACTCAAAAACCCATTCTATGGCTATATATTGACGAGTGCGCTGCGCGTTACTGAGATATTTCCGGGAATACTATATTGCTTAATCTCTCTTTTTTTTTTTTGGTTATATTATTAATTGAAAAATAATTTAAAACTAAATAATATTATTAAATACAGTAAAGTTCATCATCCTAATCATTAATTTGATAAATTAAGCCATAAAACATGGATAATCCAATATATAATTATCTTATTATTAGAAAAAAAAATAATAGCCTTGAATATTTTTAAAATCAAAGTACATGCCGGTTGTTTAAACTATCTTTAAATTTGTTAAGTCGATTTAATCTTGTTGTGATAATTCCAACACAAATTAATTTTAAGCTTGAAAGGGACAAAATCAAGTCAGAAAATTTCAGGTTAATTACTCGTCTGATCAAATTTAATAACAATATCAAATATATCTTTATAATCCAAACATTATTTTTATTTTTAATATTTTTACCCGACTTGCAACCTATTGCGTTACAATAAACTAGTAAGAGACCAGACAATGTATTCGTTCTTAATCACAAACGTTATATATTCTCATACGGGGAAAAGAAAAGTTATGCAACAAGTAAAAAAAAAAGGAATTTATGAAACCAATCAAACCGGCCATGCAGATGCCTTGCATATGAGATGGAACCTTATCGTGGCGCTCTATCTCGAAGGCCAAGAATAAATTCTCGTTGACATATCATATTGTCCGTTCTTGTTAGACAGTGTGATAGCAGTTATTTTTCAAATAGCTTTTCGTGTTGAAATATATGTCAATGATATTTTTTTATTTTTAAAAAATCATTTTTGACATCAGCACATCAAAACAATCCAAAAAAGTACAAACCGCGCTCAATTTTAACAAAAAAAAAATTCAAAATTTGATAAAACATAGTTACAAATGCAATGTCAAACGGTACTTTATAATATGCATGTACCCAAGTTAATGTGGATGACACGAGAATAAAATAAACTTTATATATATATATATATATATATATATATATATATATATATATATAATTCGTTATTTGAAGAGGATAATTCTAGGGTTTTGATTACAGCACGCAGTTCAGCCTCGTTTGACTTCTTAATTCCTATAGAAACTGAAAAACAATATCCCATCATTATGCTATTATGATAATGTACTACACCTGCATATCACTATCATCTTTACTCAAAAACACACAGAGAAGTTCATTTCTCTTGTTTCGTCTTTATTCAATGCAAATCACACATTAATAAGCTATGAGAATCCCAAAATCCTTTAAAGTTTGATTCAGACTTCGTCAACCCCTTACCCCAAAGGATTTATATTTGGTGAATTTTTCAATAGGAAAGCCACCTGGTACTGCCTTCACAAGTTGCTTCTAGCATGAACTATAAACTATATCAATTTAGTCTCAACTTGTATTTTTAAAATTAAATGATTAAGATTTTCTTGCAGAAATCTTAACCCTACATCATTTAAATTAAAATAAAATTGAAGATGGATGCTTTTGTAAGTCAGGAAACAAGAATACTTAATTGCTTTGATCATATAAAACAAACCTGTAAGCTTTTTACAAGAGATTGTGACCAATTCTAACGCAAGAAACTTAATTTGGAGTAAAATAGAGTATGCTCGTAAGGTATTTGTTTTATTACCTGGGAGAGGAAAAACCAGTCCACGGATGTTTATGCAGAGAAGAAGAAAAGCTTTATGCTTCGGATCATGTTCAGTTCGTCCTTTTCTCTTGTTTTAGCGCTCGAATTCTCGTAACACTATGGAATCCTCAACTGAATAAATAAAAACACTTCTCCGCTAATGCAATTGGTCAAACCCGACACAGGACAAATAATCAACTAGACCAAACCATGACAGATTACTGCAGAGCAGGCTTTTGTTTCTTACGAAGGATACAGTCGAAAACACATTAGGCTCTCAAAAGGGAATAGCAAAAGGCAGCATATTAATTGCTAAAAAGTATACCAGCAGAAATTGCAGGATGAGGAAAAATGAATATTGTTAGGAAGTCAAATTGTCAGCACCCCATGATCATCTGAATAAGATAGCTTGAATCGACTAGATTTCTTGACAAGGATTGAAAATGCTTTCTCGAGATGCACAAAAGCAACAGTCTAGAATGGATCATGAAAATTAGAACATCAAGTGAGTCATCTGAAGCTCGATCGAGACAAGATGAATATAAGAACTGAACACAGCAGGGGCTATAACAAATAGAATACAAAACTCTAATAAGTTTTTGGCTATAAACAAATTCCTGCATTCAAAAAGCTTGGTAATGTATGAAGAAAACCTATTATTAGGGTTTAACAAGAATAATTGATCAGACTTTTAGGAACATTAAGTCCGATTGACAAAGAGTTTCTTTTAATATTTAAAAAACTAATACAATACTAAACACACAGCAAATATTCAAAATTTGCTTCTGAATGCTTACTTTTGCCATTAGAAAATAATGACTGCCATCGCAAGGCTTGACAGCTGTGTGCCAATAGCATCACCTTGAGCAGAACAGAAGAAAAGAAAAACACTAAACGGCAAACACGAAAAGGAAAGGAAAGAAAAGAGAGAAATGGAAATTAATATAAAAAAGAAGAAGAAAGCTTATATAAACAACAATACTCATATGAAAAGAAACATCGATCACAGGGTGCGGCTGTCTGTCATTGGCCTTTTGTATTTCTTAGCCGGGCCCCGCTTTCCCGATTAAACTCCACTCTGATTTTTTTTATAAAGTCGACGGCCCTTAGGAGTTGTTTGGGATCCTAATCCATGAATACCTGGACTGTTTCATATCCGAGTATACTAATAGAATTTTTATGGAACTATAAGGGTAACAATGACAAGTCTTAAACTATGGAGGACGAAGTGGAACATGGATCAATCTAGTGTAAAAAGAGAAGCCTAGAAAGTAGAAATACGTGGGAAGTCAAAAGCTTTCTGTATTTCCCTCCTGTTTGTGTTTGTTGGGAACCTTCTTCCATGGCAGCCTCCATAAAATTGCTCTTCTTGTTATTGATATCACTTTCTTTCACCTATATTACATCAGAGCCAGAGCCAGAGCCAGAGCTTCAACGTTTTTCTTTGGAAAATATACTTGACCAACTCAAGACCCATATCTCTGTGCTAGGTTTTCTCTCTTGCTCTATATATGTGTGTGTGTGTGTGTGTGTGTGTGTGTGATATTATTAGTGCAAAATGGGCTCTGATGTGCAGTGGTATTTCGATAGATTGGTCTGTTTGGTTGCTGACAAACTGTGTGGGTTTGTCGTCATTGAGAATGTGTTGCTTCATCATTTGTAGATACTCTCCACCGTGTGAAACTTGTGTGTATGCTTCATAATCTAAGGTGTAGCTGAACTTTTCGATTGGAAATTAATAGAAGAAGAAAACCTTGCCAAGTGAGCAGACCATGCCCAGTCAAGCTTTTCTTACTGTACAGATCAATATACAGTTTATTAACCTCCCAAATGAGAATGGATGGAATAGTTAAAGTTTAAAAATGAGGGGAAGTTTTCATGAGTTCTTGACAAATTAAAAGAGATTTCGGCAAAACATCCTTGGGCTCAAGCAAGCGGTGGAGTATATATGATGTTGAGAACGCAAATTTTATTACTTTTTACTTGGCAGATTCTTTGCTCTTAGATTTCGTCTGTTCCTCTTCATCTTTCATTTCTGAACTTAACCAGGTGGATCTTCACGTCTTTCTGTGCATTTCCAGTTAATTAACTCCTGGTCATTGAGATACATGTTTTGGCGTTGAGTTTGACTACCTCATTGACGATGCTCTTTCTTCTTCTTCATGTTGATAAAGAGTCAAGGATTGATGACAGAACCCGTGAAATAAGAAGCAAGGATGAGAAAATTAGACAGATGGAGATGATCATTCATGAGAAATCCAAAAGCATTGATTCATTAATGAGTGAGATAGAATCACTCCAGGTATGGTTCAAGTTTCACAGAACAGTTGATTCTTCAAGACATGAAGTTAACTGTTCATCCAGAATAAATATTTCCCTATTATTGAATTTTTCTTTTCTTTTCTTTTTCATTAGCCAAAAGGAGTCATAGATGTCAAAGAACAGTCAAGTAAATCATATGCTCGGATCGGTGAACTTGAGAAGCAGGTTAGTTGTTCGTGCACTACCTATCTAGCAACTAATTTCGAACAGATCTTTAAGATTTAACTATTCGTGACAGGTTGACAAACTTAGAAAGGAATTAGAATCACAAAGTCAGGAAAAAGATGATGTTGAAATCCGAGCATATGTAGCTGAGAAAAAAAACAAAGAGCTTAGTTTGAAATTAGAAACTGTAAGTAATGTTTTTGCTGAGATCGTTGCTGTTTCTTTTTCAATTTTGTTTTCATTTCACGAGTCTCACAAGCATTCGGCTAGTTACACCTTCGCTGATTTGTCTCCTCTCACTGATATCAGGTAGGAATTTTAGATTTCTCTGGTTACATAATTGCCTGAATGCAGAGCTTATTGCTATAAGCTATACAAAAACCAGTATCCATAAGATACATGTTCTGAATTCTTGTCGTGTGAAAGATTGGTAACCTTGGTTTGAATGAGAGTCAGGATTTCTTAAATGACCCATAGTTTATTGTTTGAGTCAGAAAAAATTAATGATCTCTGTTCTTAATTAACCAGGTTCAGGTTCATGGAGAATGGTTTCCACATTGGCTTACAGTTTATTTTTCTAATTTTCAGGTAAATAATGTTGTTTTCAGGCATATTTGGTGGGGGTGTGTTTCTACAAAATATTTTCCTTTTCTCATTCTCTTGTTTTTTCCATAAGCAGTACCATGTGGTGACTCACTGGGATGAACACGGGAGACAAGCCTTGGACATGACAGTCCAGAAGGTTTGATCTTTTAGATTGTTTGTCTGACAATTCAATAAACTCAACTCTGAACATTCTGTGAACAAACATCTTGATAGATTTGCAGAGAAATCTTGTATTGAAGAATCCTACTTATTGTACATAATTCCAGTTGATTGATTTCACAATTCTTTTATTTTATCACCAGGTGCTGGAAAAGAAATCTCAATTTGACAAGTGGGCCGAGCACCACACTGAAACAATTTATAATGTGAGTTGTCCGAACACCTTCTCGTCATTTTCCTAGTGCTTCTCGCTAAGAAGTCAAAACAGAGTACAACTTTCTTGATAAATTTCTTGAAAGCAAACTCAATCTGTAGAATTTCCTTTGTTCTAGTTCCTTTTATGTCAATGTATCTGAGTCCTACACAAGAGAACATAGCAACAAAGAATCAAGAAAGATGAAGATTTTGGTTAATTTACATGTTTTACTTCCAATTTATATTGAAGTGTTGAAATTATGGGGAAATCAAGTGGATCGTTTAGTCTGATTCTTCTGTCCATCTTTCATTGTCAAGAAATGGATCCCCATGTTCAAGGACTGGTTGTTGAACTGTATAAGCTATCTCTGGGAATGCATTCCACCACAAACTACCAAGTGTGATGAGCTCTTCCATGCATGGAAGAAGACTGCATTACACCATGCTATCAACGTACAAGAAATGGCTGGTCCTTACTTGAAAGTAAGACAAAAGAAGCTGAAACCTTTTTCTCCTAAATTACTGTAATCTGCTAGACTTTTCTTCCAGTGACAAGGGCATTTCTTACAGGAAGCAAGGAAGTTTACTCAGCCATGCATCAACCAGGCTGCAAAAATGACAAGATCCTTGGTTAAAAAGGTGGTGGCAGCAATAAGGACGATGATAGGGTTGATGGTGAAGTGGTGGTAGGGCAGGGCTAGAGCAATGTTATTATAGAAATAATTGAATGATATTGTTTATTAATTTTTGTAAAATATTTTATGGTTTTATGCATTTAAAAATATTTTTTAATAAATTAATTAAGTTTATAGTTTTACTGTAATTAATATTTTACACAACACAAACCCTTAGTTTTTATAGCATTTGAAAAATCTGGTCATTGATTTTATTATTGCAGTGAAATTTGGACCATTTCTGCTGAATATAACTGAATTTTATCAGCTCATTTCCTTCCTTCTTTGCGGCATCAATAAAGCAATCTCCTTCTGAATATTCTCTGCAGATAGTGTTGTTGAGTTCTTTGTTTTGGGCCGTCAGCCTTATTTCATAAAGTACTGTTAATTTTCATGATTATATATTGTCGGTTAGACTTTAATTTTGGACCTTTGGCCCTGTTCTTTAGCTAAAAAAATAAGAAAAAAAAAATACTTCCTCCCTCCTCTTTCAAAAAACTAAAATTAACAGCGATAGTAAAATACTTGTTCTTTATTCCTAACATTTAGGGAAAAAAAACTAGTTTTTATATGTTGTGGGATCAGAAAATTTTTTAATATAAGAAAACAATATCAAAGTTTTAAGAAATTATTTAATATTTTTATTAAAACTGAAAATAAAATCATTTAAAAAAAACTCCATCAAAATAAAGTTTCATTTTAAAATAAAAAATTAATATGTACAATTAATAAAATAAATTGAGAATTAAATGTATTAATAAATGACACAAAATTTTTTTTTATCTAAATTACATATTGAGTTAAGTAGAAGAGATAAAGACACGGATTAAAATACGTGATGTTATATCATCAGGTTTAGCTTTTAAAACTTTTTAATCTAATTATATAACAATAGTTTTTGGTTAAAAAAGAAAGTTATTTTAAATAAGCACAAAACATATATTTTTGAAGTATATAATCAATTTTTTATTAATTTATCTATTATTTATTTTAGTAAATGCAAGGTTTTTAATTGAAATCATTGTTTCTGTTAAAAACATATTTTATAATTGTTAAAGCAAATTAAAAAAAATTATCAAAATAGAATGTCCTTATTTTATATGTGATTGAAATCTAAAAAATCATAAATATGATAAAATCATGTTCAAATCTCTTTAAGAATTTTAAAAGAAAAAAAAAACAATTTGAATTGAATTTTCATGAACAATTTATTCTTTATATTATTATTTTCATTTCATATACATACCAATTGAGAAAAAATATATTAAAATTCAAATAAAGATTTATAATAATGTTTAGGAACCATGTCAAAACTAAAAAATAAGTGAATTAACATAGTAAATTTTTTTAATTAAAAAAAATAAAGATAAAAAAAGATTAAAAAAAAGGCTTGCTCGGTGCTTAACCTTCAGCAGATCAAGCACAAACAAGTTTGGAGGCCAGGTCCATACGTTTGGCTTTGCTTTAAAAACATGTTTGGAAATGTGGTTGCTATTGTTTTTCAAAGTACTTTTCATTTAGAAAAATATGTCAATAATATATTTTTTATTTTTTTAAAATTATTTTTAAGATCAGTACATTAAAATAATTTGAAAATATCAAAAACATATTAATTCAAAGAAAAAAAATTAAATTTTTTGAAAAATATTTTTCTATCGCAATACCAAATAGCATCTAAGTTTTTTTAATTAAGAGGTGGATAACATGCCATATAATTATCTAATTTCTAATAGCAAAAGTGGCCATGGGCAAAAAAACAAGCTTGTGGTTTTTTACCAAACAACGCATTTATAAAAGATTGGATATGATCTGATATTTATCACGAGTCACCTTCGTAGAATATAATTAATCTGCTTACGAGCAAATATAAAATCCATGAAAAGGTCTTCTCTTTTGTCCTGGCGTTTGTCTCCCGTTTACCGTTCACCTTTCAATGGTCAAGATTCAAGTCTAGACTCCGAAATTGATGTTAGACGTCAACACTAATACAATTCAACCCAAATAAAATAAAATAAAATAAAAAGGAGAGGCGGAAGCAGTGCATGGAGACCATTCTAGTTCTAGAAATTAACGATAGCTTATTTTAATGTGAGTTTCTGAATATTCCCTAATAATTGCATGATAAAATGACTATTCCACAAGTTATACGCAGAAAAAGAAAGGAGTAACGAAGCTATTCCAGAGTGGGAATTCGTAACAAAAGTCTACCTATATTGCGTTCTAGAATAAAATTTAAAACAGAAAGAAGGTATTTTAAATAAATGATCATTTTATAATTAAACCAACAGAAAGAATGAGAACATTTCTTTATTTTTTTATGAGGAGATCAATTGAATAATGAACCAGAGCTAAAAACATTTTTGAGCCTAAAACTTCTCATGTGAAAATGTGTCCATCTTATAAGATAACAAATATATTTTCTAAAAAAAATAGAGTAATTAATCATAAAAATGATTAATAATTAATTTGTCTCTTAGGGTGACCACAAATTTTTTTTTTAAAAAGGAGATATAGACATTAAAATTTTAACAAGTCTTGTCCATGAACCAAAAATTATTGTGACCAAACTGATTATATTTATTGAGTTCAGACTCAAAATAAATTAAAATCTAAATTCAAATATATTTTATAGTTTTTATTTTAATATCCTTCTAAATAAGAGTATTTTAATTAATCTTCATATATTTTTTAGATATTTTCTAGATAAAGTACATTTGAGGTAAATTGTAAACCAATCTATAAATAAATAACTAAGCTATAAAATAAAAAACAAGGACAACATGAAGAAACTAAATACCAAGCATAAATACTTGGAAGTTCTCAAAAAGAAATTCAAATCTATCAACAAATCAAATAATCTAAGTTCTTATATTTATCAAATCAAACCAAGTAAACAATAAATCAAAATCTTTTTATTCCTAAAATCAAATCAGGTTAAGATATCATATGATTGAAGCTTTCATACTTATGTAAATATCTTTTGTTTTCATTAAATCAAAGTAAATTAAGATATCACACCATTAAAACTTTCGAGCTTATATGAATATTTTTAATTTTCATCAAATCAAATTAAGTTAAAATTTCATACATATATGAATATCTTTCAATTCAAAAGAAAATCTAGATTTAACTGTTAATTAGAGAATTCATGCATCGTAATGAGAGAGTTTTTTAAATTAAATTTATTATTGTAATCTTAATATTTTCACTGCATAAAAATTTACGTGTACAATGGAATCTTATTTTATATTAGCATATGAGTGTTGGACCCATGATAGGAGTACATGGATATTTGACAAGGTGAACAGCTAACAGCTGACCCTCTCCATGTGAAGTATATTGTGTCAATATGAATGTGGACCTCACCAATATTAATTATAAAAGGGATTATGTATATTGATAGGGGTGGTTATTTTTTGTTTGGTTTAGTTTTATTAAAAAAAAGTAATCAAATCAATTTTTTTAAAAATTCAAAAGCAATTCAAACCGACTGGTTTTGGTTTGGTTTTTTATGAAAAAAACTGGTTCAAACCAGTTTGGCTTGGTTTATTTTGGTTTGGCTTGGGTTCTTTTCAGTTTGTGTTTTGTTTATTTTTTTTGTTTCAGATTTATAAAATCGAAACCAAACTGGTTGGTTTTTTAAAAATTTAAATTAATTTTTTTCATGGTTTTATTTTTTTGATTTTCTCAATTTAATTAGTTTTTTAATTTTTTTACTCACCTCCTATTTATTAGTAATTAGTAAACATGTAGTTCCCAGTTTATACATATCATTGTTTGAGGTTTGAATTTTATAAGAAATAAAATAATTTTATCTAAATATATCGGTTTGACGTATAGAAGATCTGTTTAAAAACGGATCTAAGAAGAATTTGATAACTTTATAAATTATTTTTAATGACAATATGCGAGAGAATTATTGTAATTTAATAGCTTTATAAATTATTTTTTTCAATAAATAAAAAATGATAAAGAGAAAAAGAATGCTAGTAGTGTGTGTACTAGGAACGTTCAATGCTTATCGCTGGGAACATTCAGATCGATCAAATCGACGGAGACCTTTCCTTATGCTTTCCCATAATTTTGAAAACTAAATTAATTTTTTTTTTTAAAAAAACTATGCACATGTCTCAACTGGCAATTAAAATAAGCTATCCTTGAACCGTTTGGCTGATGCAACCTAGCCTGCAAAAACAAGAAGTGAGATTAGAAATTAAATTATTACTCTTTTTTGTTGGATTATGCAGATCTTGATTAATTTTACGAGTTTTAAAGTTAATAACCATGTAATTTTTTCGTGACTCTAAAATATACGAGACTCAAACTGATTATTTCTAGAAAATAAATTTAATACCCAACTAATTTAGTTAGATCCCTCAAGATTATTATTATTTTTAGTTTTTATTCATGGTCTAGAAATAGAAGTAATATTTTTTTTGTTTTTAATGTATTTTGATTGCAGAAAATATTTTTGAACAGGATACTGCTATTTAGGGAGAGTTGTTTGATGCAATGATAAAAATGTTTGAAACAATTAGTCCAAGAAATTGAGTCTTGAAAACAAGTTTCTTTTTATGTAAAAGTGAATATCTTCAGACTACATCTAAAAAACAAAAGGGAACAATTTCCTAAGGGTGGCAACCACCAGTCATAAGGCTCATAAAATCCATAAAATGAGAGAGATATTATTATATTTTATTTGTTTTTTTTGGTTGAAAAATATTTTCATAAAAAAAATTAGTAATTTTTTATTTGAGATTAGTTTTTTTTAATGTGTTTATGTTAAAAATAAATTTTAAAAAATAAAATAAAAAATATTATTTTAATATATTTTTAAATGAATAATATTTTAAAAAACAACTCTTATCACAATATCAAATATATCATGGTATAATAAAAAAGTGAAATTCCCACTAATAAATTATATTATATTTTTTTATTATTGTATTAATATTCGTTTGAATTGTTCCACCATGCTTCCTTGTACGGTTGTACCTAATATTTATGGAAATTTGAACATATATATATATATATATAAAAGAAAGTTTTTTGCAAAATAATACATTGCTCTATTTTATGGTTGACGGTATCTTAAATTAATTTTAATCTATCAAAATTAAATTTACTTCTTAGAAAAAAGAAAACATAAAGTCTTAACCATTAAATTGATAATATATATTTTCAGATTCATAAAATAGATTATATATAAACTAACTATACATTGATAGAAATTTCTTGAGATTTCATGTAAAAGACAGAGTCCACTAAAAAAAACCTTAATTATTGTGAAATAAATAAATTTAATTAACAAATATTCGCCGGCTTTAATTTGTTTCCTGTTTCCATGTTTGGAACAGTGCAGCCCTAAACAACGACTGGTACAACATAAGACTTTCTCATTTCATTACATAGAGAGAGAAAGAGAGGAAAAAGAAGAAGACGAAATATACAGAAAGAAAGAAGGAAAGAAAAGGCCCTAAACAACATATAGAAGAAACCTACAACAAAACACAACACATAAACGAATACAAACTCAGCACTCTCTTACTTCTTTCTATATATAAATATAGTCTTTCCCTTCCTGGGTCTTTGTGTTTTTTATTTCTTCTTTTGTGTGGCCCCAGATCTTGATTAGCCAATAAGGAGGTGAAAGATTTGATCTTTTTGAATCCAGTTTTTGAATAGATTGACATGATTTGAGATCTGGGTTCTTCTCTGTTCAGCTTTATCAGGTATGGTTATCGTTGGTTTCTAGTCTCATTCATTGTGGATGTTTTGTTGACGCGGAGAGATTTTGATTCTTGCTTTTTGATTGTTTTTTGAGAAAAAAGAGAGTGGAAGGAGAGGAAATAAGGAATCTTTTGGACGTGGTTGTATTGTTATTAGGACTTTGTATAGTTGCATGGATCAAAGTGAGTGTTTTATCCAGGTTGAGTGAATGGCTGATCGACTTTGCAAGAGAAAATTGGTTCTTTTCTTTCTTGTGTTTTATTTGGCTGTGTTATCTCGGGAACCAAACAGGGGTGTGAGTGAAAGTGTGGAAATCTTGAATTTTAGAAAGGGAAGGTGTTGGCTAAAGTGCAATTGATGGTGCATTTTGGTTTTGTTTTTGGATTTGGATTTTGAATGAGTAATTGGTTCTGGGTATGCCTTGGAACTGTAGGGGGGTGTGTTGGATTGGTTTGACTTTTTTAAGGGGATGATTTTTTTATATGTATTTATTGGTGAAGTTGGGAATATGGGGTTTGGTTTTAGTAGTTGGGCAAATTGAGGACTTTGAATTGTTAGTATCCAGCTTGGTTTATTTCTTTAAGTTTCTTGATCTTTTTTTTTTTTATATTTGATCTGTTGTTATTGTTTGGTTTTTATCTTTAATTGTTCAAAGAGCATGCACCTTTTGTTTGTTTACAAAAGATAGGAAGAAGAGGGAATGAAAGTAAAGATTTTAAGTTTTAGAATTTAGATTCTGGGGTATTAGCAAAGTAAATTTCAAGTGCTATCTTGGTTTGACTGTGAAGGTGCTTTTGACTTTACACACTTCCTACATTATCTCTTATGCTCTGGAGTTTGCTGCATGCTTGTTTCGGTTAATGGTTTTGTTATAATTTCTCTGTTGATTAGTTTGGGTTAATGTTGTCATGATGTTGCTGTTTTTTCTCATTTTGTTTGCGAAAGGTGTATCTGCTTATAAATGGTTTCCTGTTGGATATTGCAAAGCATTGAAGAATCTCTGTCCCACTTTTTGAAAAGAAAACTTCTCTTTTTTTACTCGTTCCTGGGTTTACACCTGATTATCAATTATGAAATTCAAATATGGTGTAATAATTGATGGTTTATGTTACACCAATTAATTATTTGTACCCTTGACTTCAGATTTTTCTCACTCTGTTGGGGAATCCCTGCTTGCTTTGAAGTCCTAATTCCGTGTTTGAGAGAGAGTGGTGAAATGTGGCTGTGAGGAAAGGGATGCATCATTAGGAGTTTCTTTTCAGATGTGCTTGTAGTAGATGAAGACACCTCAATTGTGGCGTCTAGGCATGGGTGATGTGCAGATCTTGCATGGAGCTCGCCACCGCCCTCCTTTGAAGAGGCCAATGTGGATTATAATTTTGGTTTCAATGGTCAGCCTGTTTCTAGTCTGTGCTTATATCTATCCACCACAAAGCAGTAGCGCTTGTTATGTATTTTCTTCGAGAGGCTGCAAGGTTCTAACAGACTGGCTTCCACCTGCTCCTACAAGGGAATTTACGGATGAAGAAATTGCTTCTCGTATTGTGGTTAGGGAAATTTTGAATACACCTTCTATTCCTACAAAAAAAGCTAAAATTGCTTTTATGTTTTTGACTACCAGTTTGTTACCTTTCGAGAAACTCTGGGACAAATTTTTCTCTGTAAGCTTTCTATCGCACTTTTATGTTAAATATGCATTGCTTTTCTAGACATTCTCTTCATGTTCATTTCCTTTTGGAATTTTTGTCAACTATTGACTTTAAAGCTATTGGATCAAAGAAATGGTTTTTAAGTTTTGGTTTATAAATTTCACAAGCATAGTTGGAGCTTTTGTTTGTTCATATTTCTGACCAGCTTCCATAGTATATATGTAAGCATATTTGAACTATTCACCAATCTTGAGTTTATAGATAAGGTTTTGCTCTATATCAATTGAGGACTGTTAGTTCCCATCTATGAATTTTTCATTTTTTAACTTGTCCATATATGCATTTAAAGTTTTTCTCCTTGTGGATCAGATGGGCTAGAAAATTGGTACATTCCATTAACTAGTGGAGAAGTCTTGCTATTCTAAATTTTTAATATAGATAAGATGGTTTTGATGAATGCTCAAATGATTTGGATGAAAGCAAGTTTATTTAAGGAAGTTTCTGGGAAAGGTTTTTCATGCATATATTAGGAAAAAAAATGTTAAAGAACTCTAGAAGGAAAAAAAGAAGAAGTATACTGATAGACATCATTTTGTTTGTTTTAGATCCATTAATATGTTTGAAGACATGATGCAAGGACTCCAAAATGTAGTTGTACAAATAATCTTGCTTGGAAGCTTATTTAACAAAGATTCATTCCAGCAGTTATCGTTGGAGATTTGATTCTTGTCCCAAAAGAAATTGTAATATCTCAAGAGTCAAGACATTATTGACTGGTATAACATGTTCCAGTGAAGTTTCAATTGAAAAACATTGTCAATATTGTTAAGGTGCAAGCTGTTCTGAACTGTAACTGCTGATGCTCCTGTACATGGCGAAACTGTTTTAATGATTTAGATTGTTATATATACATATATACAGTGTATAGATATTAGGTGGTTTGCAGTTTGCACAAATGATTTAGCTAACTCAGATTTCTGTGTGGATGTGCATGATGTCGACTGTGTAGTTTAGGTGTTGAGGTGATGGAATGTTAATAAGTTGTAATAAATGTCAAAACTGTTAGTGTTTGTGGTGGACTTTCCTTGTTGTTGTATGTTCTGTTCCACTACTTGTATCTGTAGCTGAAGCTAATTTATCTTTCTGGCAGGGCCATGAGGACAGATTCTCTGTTTATGTGCATGCATCCAAGGAAAAACCAGTTCATGTGAGCCGTTACTTTGTTGATCGAGATGTACGCAGCGACCAGGTCTGTAAATTTAATGCCAATATGCTATGTCTGCCTTCATGTATTTAATATATTCATGTCTTACTTTAATTTTCCACACTTTTGGATGTATGTTTAAAAGCATATCTTATTGCTTTTCTACTTTTCCTATTTGTTACATTTGTTTAAGGGCTTTGCAGTCTTTTAGTTTCTCCATTAGTTTTCAGTTATATATAGTATCTTGCCTTCTGGTACCTGGTCTGCTTTCTACATAACAGATTGATTAGATATTTCTAGGTTCATGTTCTGTATTATCAAGGGTAGATAGTTGGCCAATGATTTCTCAAACATGCTTGCACCATAGATCTCGTATTTTGTATCAGGAGCTCTTAAGAAAAGAAAGACATGTTAGATGAGTTTATAGGATTTGGCTTGTTTTAATCCACCCATATAAGATGCTTTTTTAGGATAACACCATGGTGCGAGTCCTGTTCCTTATATAAGGTGTCAACTTTCCTTTCCCTGATTGATCATTTTCCCCTGCTTTGTTAATAATGTCAAGTGTCAGCCTTTGAAAGATGAATCAGTGGTGGCCTGTTGCCTTCTTCAGTTGTCCATCTGTTCTGTGGTCAGCCCTCTTTAATGATGATGAACCAAAACATCATCATTAATCTTGTAAAAACTATCCTGTTTGTGATAGATGAAGCTTTAAAACAAATGTTGACAGATTAATAGTTACTCTGAGAGTGGGATAATCTAAACATGCTGGCAGACTATTGGTAAAGGACTGCTATTTGTTTCAACATCATTATTGTGCTGCCGGATATTGATGTACTAAATCTTCACTTAAGCCCCAAGCAGTTGGTAAAACTAGTTAATTTATCCATATTATGGTGTAATGATAACACTAACATTGCCATTGTGACTATCAGTGATGGGACTGCCTATAAAATATATGTGATGAATGGTTGAGCTATCCCATCAAAATAGACATAATGAAAACCATATTTTGTAGTTTTAAGTTTGTTAGACTGAAAAATAGATTCCATATCTCTCAAATCACTAATGAAAACTAATCAATTCTGGCATGGGCAATTTTTTGCAGGTGATATGGGGACAAATTTCAATGATTGATGCAGAGAGACGCCTATTGGCAAATGCTCTTGGAGATCCTGATAACCAACACTTTGTGTTACTTTCTGATAGGTAGAACATTATATCTTTTGTAGCTTTTATCTTTTCAATCTATAAAATAATCTGAATTTGATATAATTTTGACCACCTGACCTTGCAGCTGCGTGCCATTGTACAAGTTTGACCACATCTACAACTATCTGATGTACTCGAACATGAGCTATCTTGATTGGTAAGCCCTGTTCTATTACATGGTAGTTACCCTGTGTTCTTCTGTTGTGTTAGGCTCTCTTGTTGGTTATTACTTCTATAAAAATGTTATCGTTTGGACTGCAAGAGGTCAATCGCAACTAATGGGTAAAATTGAAGATCTTTATTTTCTAAATTGGTTTTCCCTTCCTGATGGACATGTCCTTTTGTTTTCAGCTTTTATGATCCTGGTCCACATGGGAATGGTAGGTATTCAGAGCACATGTTACCTGAAATTGAGTTGAAAGACTTTAGAAAGGGTGCACAGGTATACTTTCTCCAAACCACTATGACCATATGGCTCTATTTTTCATGTGGCCTTTATTATTCTGCCAGATCAAACTAAGGAAAATAATGCTGTATGTTGATTTCATATTTTCCATCATTGGCTTTTGTAATTCTTACTAGTCGTGATCATCCCTTAGCATTTGTCTATTTAATCTTAAATGTGGGTTCTTGATTTAATACGTGTATAATGTTCAACATGCAAGAAACATGTGTGTGTGAGTTATGGACATGGTGTCATGTCGGCAATTGAGCTTTTTGTTTAGATTCTTCAGCATAGATCACATTGGTTTAGATTCTTAGTTTATTTGCGCAGTTTTAATGAATGAACTTTTATGCAGTGGTTCTCAATGAAGCGACAACATGCTGTGATAGTTATGGCTGACAGCCTTTACTACACCAAATTCCGCGATTACTGCAAGGCAGGTTTTCCTTTGTTCTGAATTAAGCTATGCTTTTGTTATAGGCGTATGGTCTGTTCTATATGGCTTGCATTCTATTCAAACAGCTACAGATTTACATGTGTATGATTGTTATATATTTATCATGTTACTTGTGTTTTGTGAGTGTACCAAGATTTTTGGTTTGCTGGATGCACCCTTTGTTCTTGATTCTCAGAGTTGAATATTAAAGAAAGGTTGAGATATCAGGGAATTGTTTTCAATAAAGAAAATATTCAAGAGATCTTCCTAAATTTTTTTTGATCCATGTGCCCTCCATACAGTGAACATTTTTTAATGTTATTTTCATTGCCTTGGTAATGGAACTCTGATGTTAGGAGTCATAAATCAGAATATGGAATTCTTTATTTGTTCATGATTGATGAGTGCTTTAATTTTTTTGGCTATTCATTTGTTCTTTAATAATTTCTTAATTATTTGGCCATTTTCTTTGTACTTTGATTGGAATATGAAACCTAGCAAGTGCAATTTTTCTGCCAACAAAATATTTTGTAAGCTTGCATCTAACTATTGCTCTCTACCTGGATCCGCATCACGTTCTCATAACTTGGGTGGGCAACATCCTATAATAATATTATATGATGTCATCACTGAACAGCGGGATTATCAAAATCAAAATTGCATAATGTTTCAGATGGTGTGTCACATTGAGCTTTACATTGGGACCCTTCTTCCATGTTTTAAGCTCAAGCACTATCTGTTATTTTGCATTTGTTCACTGTACAACTGTGCTCAAATTTTTGTGACTATGCTTGCTTTTGGAATTTTTTAAATTAGACTTTCTAAATTTTGTGTATATTATGATATTGACATGTTTTCTTTCTCTCTTGCTTTTTTACATAATTTCAGCCTGGTTTGGAAGGGAAAAATTGCATTGCCGATGAACATTATTTGCCAACATTTTTCCATGTGAGAATCTTCCTCATATTCCTTCAACTTTACCTTCCTTATCTTGGTTTCTCTTTATGACTTTCATTTTTTTATGTGAATTCAGATAGTTGATCCTGGTGGAATAGCAAACTGGTCTGTAACACATGTTGACTGGTCCGAGAGAAAGTGGCATCCAAAATTGTATAGGACTCAGGATATTACTTCTGAACTTCTGAAGAATATTACGGTATGGTCTTGCCTCATATTTAAATGTGTGTTGTTGAAAGGGTACTGCCATTGGCACTTTTAGTGAGAGTTCGGTTTATCTCAGACTCAGTAGTCTTTGTTCTTTCCAGACACTGCTGAATATGAGTGATTGGAGTTCACTAACATCCATCAAATACCTACTCTTTTCTTTCCAAAAAGCCCATCATATCATGTTACATAGTCAATACAACAGGGATCTTATAAATGTAAATATAAGATTGTGTAAAATTTTTATATTTACATGTGTAAGTGGATCTTATATTCCTTGTTATTATTGTGTCTACAAAGGTGGAAATGGGGATGGGGTTGTCTCCTCTAGGGACAAACCGTGACCAGCTTGCACAATGCAGCGGGTCATTATCAATCGGTCTAAAGGCTGATTGATATTTATTGTTATGTTTCTAGTTATTATTCTCATGGACTTTCGTTTTGAACTGTGTTACTCTTATGGTTTTGACTGCAACACTTTTGAGTGTTTTATCTTTCTGCAGTCAATCGATTTGAGTATTCATGTGACAAGTGATGAAAAGGTACAGTTTCTTAAAGGTGTTTTGGGTACTGTATTCTTTTATAAGCTGTTGGCTGACATTGAGGTGTTCTTTTTTTTTTTTCTTCCTCCCCTTGGGCTTTTATAGAGGGATGTGCAGGTGCAACCTTGCCTATGGAATGGTACCACACGGCCGTGTTACTTGTTTGCGAGGAAATTCCACCCCGAAACTACCGATAATTTGTTGAAGCTTTTCTCCAATTACACATCACTTTGAGTGAGATAGTTTTGACACAAATTCTTTGATCGAATCCGCAGTTGCTCTCGACCACCCACTCCCATCTTGGCTTCTCATTAAATCTTACAAGTTGCAAATTTGTAAATGCTGTGACATTGAGGTGTGAATCCTCCGTTCCCCAAGCACAATTCTTGTGTGCAAGGGCAACTTTGAGAGCAGTTAGGGATGGCTTAGATGGGTTGGAGGCTAACAGGGTTAGTTAGTGTTGCTTCCACAGGAGTGGGTGATTTATTATCCATTTTTTCCCTTCATTTTGGGCCATTAGTGTTCTCCTTTGGTATAGTGAATTTTGGGGAATTTATTCTAGTTCGTTCGATGGTTGGATATTTTGTAAAAACTGACTGAAAAATATGAAGTTGCAATTAAAAAACCTGGTACAACTCTTTTGAAAATCTATCAGATACTTTGAGTCAAAATTGTGTAAATCTTTGAAAAATGTACAAGAAATTGTATGTCAGCGTAAAATCAATCACCCTTTTCCTACTTTCCTTCTGAATTGTATTGGGAGTTGAAGTTTGCTAATATGTATGTCCCAATGAGGTGTTGATAGAGGAGAAGAAGAGGCTCTGAATGTATCTGTCTGGTTCACCATGATAGGGTTGATTTGGGTTGGTTTGATCAAGAGGGAGAAGGCTGCTGGATCAGGTTTGTCTGCTTGGGTCTGTTATTGTGCAGTAGACTTAATGGCCATGGAGGTTTCGGTGGTGAAAGCTTTGGCAGTTGGTGTTGCCAGTGATGGTGTTTCCGCCATGAGAGATCGGTGGTATTGTTAAGATCTCCCTTAACAAAAAAAAAAGAAAAGAAACTAGAGAGATATGAAAGGAGGAGCAGGAGATTGCAAAGAATTAAAGAGAACAGAGAGAACATGCAGTGACTATAAATATGAACTTTCTTATTGCCTCCTTTCCAAGTTCATTATTCCAAGTTTATATCCAATAGACTTGCAACCGTAATAACTATTCTATATTAAAATATCTAAAACAAAATATTATTAATAAAAAAATAATAATTACATTGAGAAACCGGTTAATAAAAAATTAAGTTATATCACTTATAATTTTTCTAATATTTAAAAAATCATGACACATTGTTAAACAATACACTTGATCTTTCAAATATAAATTACTCAATAATATTACTCAATTATTGAAATGATAATAAATCAAATTATTTAATTCTATTTATTTAGAATTATAATTTATATTTGAATCAACATATTAGGAATCTAATGGGTCACACACATTAAAAACAATTAGTTAAAAATTAAATTAAAATAATTAATTAAGCATGACTTGATAGAAAATAATGTTAGAAATGAAGCACTATAATATATTTAATTCAATGATTATAATTATAGTCCTAGAATAATCAAGTAGGAACTTGATTGATTAAATTTCTAAAATTATCCTTAAATAATATAAGGATATTATTTAAAGGGAAAATATATATATTTTTTTATTTTTAGGATTTTTAGGATTTCTTATAAATGCAAAGTTATGCCTTTTATTTTTAAGTTGTTTGTTAGACATAAAAATTACGTAATTCACAAAATAAAAAGTTAGCACTCTAGGCATAACAATATCTTTCTTCTAAATAGGGATTTATGAGATTTCTTGTTGGTGGTTCGTGAATTCCATTGAAGGCCAAACAAGTGGGATGACTTGTGGTTTGTGACAACTTAACCTTTAAAGAATTATTCAAAACTAGAGAAAATTAAATCTTCAGGTAATAAATTCCTAAACAACTCTAGATTTATCTAACAATCCTAAAAACTCCCAAATAATTTTATTTTATTGTTTCTATTTCATGTATAATATTCAAGAACCCAACAAGCTAGTTCACATAGGAAGTTTAATAAACTTATTTATGGACTAGAAAGAAAGAGCTAAGTCCATGATCACATCAAATGACTATTCTAATAAGAAAGTACATAATTTTCAACCTAATTGTTGGATAAAGCTCCATTCGAACATGACAAACCTAATTTTATTAGGGCCGGTTGGCTCTAACCAATTGAGGTTGAGAGAGTTTTCAAATTAGAATTGAAAGATGTCATTTGAGTCATTTTTGTTATATAATTCTTTTTTATTTTTGTATTTATAGTTTAATTTTGAATTTTATGTTATTTTTCCTATTTGATTTAGGATTTTGATTTTTCCTATTTTCCTTAACTTCTTTCATATATATATAGTGTGTGTGTGTGATTCCTATTTCATGAAGATCACAACACAATAAAACACCATGCTATATTTTTCCTTGCAACTCACTAATTTTCAGAAAGACTGAAAGTTGCCCTCTTTCATTGCACGAAAGAAATCATGACTGTGACCTTTCATGAGCATCTTTTTTTTATTCATAACCTGCACATTCCTTTTCTTGCCCAGCATAACTGCAAACACAAAATCTCGACTATTAGTTCATCGCCACTCTACTTTCCTCCCATTCAACGACTCCAAAAACGATGCACAAAGCAATCTTTTTCCAGACAACAACATATTTCTTGTGAATTTCTCTGTTGGAGAGCCAGCTGTTCCACAACTCGCAGCCATGGATAATGGAAGTGACCTAACACGGGTTCAATGCACAGGCTGCATAGATCGTGCATGCCACAAAATGGTCCAAGGTTTGATCCCTCAAAGTCCTCAACCTTTCAAAATTTACCATGATCATCTGATGAATGTGGTAATCCGTCTATCTATTCATACAATTCTGAGTACGCTGATGGTACGTAAATGCACATATCACATAGAATATGCATGCTGACTATTCAACAACAGAAGGGGTCATCATTGCCACTGAACACCTCCAATTTGAGACACCTGATGAAGACACAATAATCATAACAGAGGTGATGTTTGGGTGTGGTCTCGTAAACATAAGAAAAGGTACTGGACAAAGGGATGGAGTATTCGGATTAGGAGATTCAGTAGACTCTGTAGTGTATAAATTAGGCAGTAGATTTTCTTATTGCATTGGAAATATATTAGATCCTTCTTACAGTTTCAATCGATTGACTATAGGCGAAGGGGTGACTGTCGAAGGGTATTCAACCGGCCCCTTACGAAACAGACGGTGGCTCGCATTACATAACTCTTGAAGGCATAGGTTGAGGAGAAAAAAGACTAAACATATATTCTAATGTTTTCAAGAGAACACTGGAGGGCGGCGGGGTGATATTAGACTTCGGAGAAACACTCACCTACCTGTCTGAAGTAGCCTATAACCTAGTCGGGAAAAATATCTCAAGCATGCATGTTGGGTGGAATCTTGGAACACATTACAAATAAAAATAACCCCAAGCTATTGTGTTTCCAGGTAATTGCAAGCCAAGAGCTATAAGGATTTCCGGCCATTACCTTTCATTTAGCTAATGGAGCTGATCTAGTGGTGGATGCCGGAAGCTTACTAAACATATTGTAGCATGTCTTAAAATTTTTAAAAATCTCCAAACAAATAAAAATTTGCATGTTTAAAAATACAAAAGCATGGAATGGATTTTACAACCACTTTCATATAGTTTTATCTGAAATATTATTTGCAATAACACAATAGCTTAAAATTCAAAATTTATTCCAAAAAAAGCTTCAACAATAATTGAGAATATTTCAAATGGTACAAGAGTCATGGGCATTCGAAATACCAAAGAGAAAATGAAAATTATTGAATTTGTTTGGATTTCTAGCTATGGTTCATTTGCGTGCACATAAGCTGTGAATAAATCTGTTTTCTTTAGACATCTTTCAGACCAAGTTCTTGATCTAAGAAACCAAGGTTTGTCCATTATAACAATCTCGTCATAGATACACTGATAAAAATAGAAAGATCATTACACCATAACAAGTATAAAGAAATAAATAATGCAGCTTATCTTAACTAAGATGCACTAGAAATGCTAATATCTTACCTTTACGCAATCAATCTATTTCCTAGAATCTCTAAAGACCATTTAGGATTCTTAGCAACCATGATACTATGATCGACTTCTTATCCTTCCAAAAACACTTAGGAAGGGTCGTCGTGACGTTGCACTCCCACGAAGGGTACAACAGGATAACAACCCCACTAGGAACCCTTGGACTAGGCTTTGTTTTGTTTGTTTATGCTATGTGAAGATTGTTGTTTATTTATTGTTCAGCTATGAATGTTTTATTTAACTCCTTGTTGGTTATTAACTTATATCAAAGTTCACTATATAAAACACTAGAAGAATGTTTTATTTTATCAATGTAGGATTGAAAATCCATTAGTATATTAGACTCTATATTCAAAGGAAGAAAGTTGTATATTTCCAAAGTAGGATAAAAAACCCTTTTGGTTTAAATACTTAAATTTAAAAGGAGAAGTATATTTTCAATGTGTGATAAAAAATATTTTGAAATAATCTTTTAAATTTTATTATTTATAATATGTAGCCTACATCTACATGGATTGCTTTTTAACTTTTCATGTATAATATTAAAACCTCAAATATTTTTTTTTTATTTTTAACCCAGGTCAACCCATGTGACTCGAAACCCTATTCCTTGGCTAGATTAACTCCCGAGTCAGGTTTAATAACTATGATATTAACTACTATGATAATTTAATAATTATTCTTTTAACTATGCTATTTAAAAAATATTTCATACTAGTCTAGGAAAAAAAACTCTAGCATGGATAGTTGTTGTAATGTTTATTTATAGTAAAATCTTATGTTTTCAACAGATAATGTGCAGGTTAAGTCCAATATGGCAGGAAAGAAGATAAAAAGAATATAGAGTTTTTTTTTTAAAACTAATACATGTCAAAATAATATTCATTAAATTAACCAACACAATCTAAAAGATAAATGAGAAAATAGCATAGCTTTTATAACAGCACAACACAATTTTTTTAAATATAAAGGTTGTATTATTCCGAAAAATTTAACCACTTAAGATTTTAAGCTGTTATATTGTTCTCATCCGTTTGATCTATTAAATATTTTTAGCAGATTGCACTATTTCAAATAATATAACCTTTTATCTTAATAAATAAATAAATTGTGTTGTTTCCAATATTATAATTAAAAAACGCAATTTAAGCCTATTTGCTTAAAT
The DNA here is from genome assembly GCA_030145905.1 of Populus davidiana. Classification (NCBI taxonomy): domain Eukaryota; kingdom Viridiplantae; phylum Streptophyta; class Magnoliopsida; order Malpighiales; family Salicaceae; genus Populus; species Populus davidiana. The sequence continues at coordinate 25,082,646 of CM057794.1, read as the reverse complement.
ATTTTATTTTAGTATTGTTAGATTGGAATTATTTAGATCTTTTTAATAATACGAGTGTTATGAATTTTTAATAATAACAAGTGTTTTTCAATTATGACATATACAAACTATATTATTTCACTAATTCTTTCAAATTGTATTATTTTTACAAATTTTTTTTTTCAAAAAACAAACATGCTAATAAAAAAAAGTAGCCTTTTTTTCAATATAATTTTATATGATACGCGATAATGCGTGTGATTCTGGACTTTCAAGTTGTTTCTTTTGACATTTTCTAGGCATGCATGTGTTATGTCAGTGGGTATAAATTGCTATGGTATCAATATAGTATTAATTAAGATTATTGAATTTCTCCAAGTAATAATCAACAGTTTAGTGTTATCTATATAGGGATGGTGTGCTTTTAAGATTACATGAACAAGTCAAGCAATCTAGTTATCCACCTTGTTGGAAAAAGATAGGACTGTCCCACAATCCCTAAGGATACCCCACTAATTTTAAGTGATCACAAGGCAAGCAGGATTTTCATGATAATTAAATAAAAACTGAGAAGAAATTAATTCTCAAGAAACTAATTCAAATATTATTAATTTTTTATTATATACTACTCATCGGGAACACCCAGGAGCCAAGACGAACTCGCAAACAAAAATTAAAAAAGAAACCTCAATATATATATATATATATATATAATCCATGGAAACCAGGAGCAGCAGCTCATCTCAAGCACAAAATGTGTCATTACAGGATAACAACACATGTGGATTTTGGCCAAGGTATTACCAGTTCAATTTTTTTTTATAGCCTGGCTTGCTTGAATTTCTGGTTTAAAGAATTCCCTTTTCTTTTTTGTTTTGTTCAACGTTGTTTTATTATTATGTGCTCCCATGGCCACCTGTTCGTAGCCGACAGAATAATATTTCTTTTTTCATAATGTTTTGACTTTGTTATATATACATATTGAGGGTCCATTTGCTTATGATAAAATTAAATATAGATTATAAAAAGGCTTCCTCGTGGACGGTGTCGGCCTTAATTTGTTCTTTAACGTTTGATTTTGCCAACGCGAGTTTAATGAATGATCTTTCTGATAACTAAAACTGAGTTAAATGACTCTATATATCTTTCCTTAATGAATCTTTCTTAATTTGATCTCTTTAATGTTAGAATTTTTATAAATTTACAACCCTTATTTCTTTTATTTGTGCTTTTCCTTTTTCTCATGGTATATCAATCATGTTCTATTCTCATTATTAAAAAATAATATAAATTATATCTTGGAGTCTCTCCCAATAACTTAAACTATTGAGTTAAGATAGTTCTTTGATATAATATCAGAGTCTTAATGATCAAGTGGTCTCGAATTTAAATTTATCATTTTTATTTATTTGATAAAAATTAAACACAAGATAATATGGATCTGTGTAAATTTCAAGTTCTAAAGATTTTTATTTAAAAGAACGTGTTAGATAATATTATAAATCAGAAATCTCATCTAATAATTTAAATTATTGAATTGAAATAGTTATATATCGGGACCTACTTGCAAGACAGATAATCATTAGGTTATGATGGCTTGTAAGAGCATCCGTTATATTTAAAGATTTTTTTAAAAAATCTAGCATATAAACAGACAATTTCCAGAAAAATACAAATAGAAATTCAAATGCACAGTGACTCTAGCTATTGTCTGGGCCTCCGGTGGAAAAGGATGGACGTAAAAAAAATATGGCACCAAAGTTTCCCGCTTGGACATGATACAGTGATTTTAGACGTTTCCCGTCACTCTCAATCAATATCTCTTTAGTGTTTGCCCAGTTGAAAACGCAAGCTAGCTTTGTCATTTTGCATGTTTATTCAAAACAACTAAAGTTAATTTTACATGATTATCTTCAAGAACATAATTAATTATTGAGTATTTATTGTAAGGAAAAGTTAGCAAGCGCAAGTATAATTGCGGGAGAGAAAACAAAAAAGAAGAAGAAGAGGGATTAATTAAGGTGAAGTGAGGCAAATAATGAATCCATACAGGAAAACTAAAAAAGAAAAATATACATAAAAAAAATCAAGATTTCCATATAGACGTGTTTTCTTATGTTAGCAGAGAAATTTTCTATTTCATAGTTAATTTTGTAGTGGTATAAAAAATACTGGAAATTGAAAGCAATGAAATATGCTTTACCCTAAATTAATGAAACTGGATCGTTGACCGAGTAACGACGACTTCCTAAATGGATAAAACTGAAGCAACTTGCCCATCTACTAATTAAAACAATAGACAAAATTCTACGCTTTTAGATGTAAGCATGTGCAGGCGTCTTTTTCCAGGAATCCTTCCTTTTTAATGCTCTTTTTATGAAGATGGTCAGCTGTGGAACACGCTTTTTCTCAATATTTGTGTCCAGAGGTGTTTGTCACCGCCTTTGTCTTTGTTTGTATTTTCAGCTTGAAAATATTTTATTTTTATTTTTTTAATAATTTTGATGTGATGATATGATAATATTAAAGATAAATAAAATATCTAAAAAAATTACTTTAATATACTTTTCTAAATAATCATTTTAAAAACTTATAAAATAATCCAATCATGCAGCAACACTTTTCCTAACAAAGACGCCAAGCAATCTTGTCGTGTCCACAATAATGTTTGGATTGACCATCTCAAGATTACAATTTTTATCCTTGAAGTAAATAAAAATGAGCAGAAAAAATAAGTATATAAATTTTTGATTCAAATCCTAGTAAAACGACATATAGAATATCTCAAATCTAAAATTCATTGTTCACCTGATCACCTTGATTTTGGTTTCATTTTTTATGCAGGCTGTAGCTAAAAACATCACAATAGACGAAAAAACACAGTTTTAATTAGCAAAATGGGTCGTACATATGAACTTTAAATTTATAGATTTATTCTCTTTTAAATTAATAACAATGAATTTTGTTCTCTTATAAGGTTTATAAAATCTTAAATAGACCAAAAACTCTATCTAAACTAAAATAAAATAAAATTACAAATATACAAAGAAAAGAAATATAAAATCCGAAATAAATCAAGAAATCCAAAAATCAAATAAAAAATAATATAATATCGCAAATTATAATCTGTTTAGAGTAAATTTTCATTTAATTAGAGCATATTCATATTTAATTATTTAAAATCACATGATACCGCAAACTTGACTCCATCAATTCCGTTACCCTATACCTTTTCTCGTGGGAGCGAAGTCAATTTTACCAGTAAAGTAATCCACAATTTTCTAGTGGACTTGGTTACCCTAAACCTACTTCACTTGATTTTGATTATAGACTAGAAGACTTGCACACATTGTATAGCAAACAAAGTAATATAAATCTCAGGTGGCAACGTTTCAATAAAATATTACAAAGTGGTTGGCTTGTTAACAAGTAGCCAATATATGTATGTTTTAAATGAACAGGTCATACATGGTAGCCAACGACTCCAATTCCTAAGAAACACGATAATCCATTGAGAAAGAGAGAAAACACGGAGAAATGGGCTGTTGTTTGTCTTGCAAATCCTCTACAGAATTCAACAACATTCGTGTAGTTCACCGGAATGGTTATGTTCAAGAATTTCAAAATCCCGTTTCGGTTAGCCAAGTGACTACAGGCCAATCACCTCCAAAGAATCTTGTCTTCACCGCTGCTCAGCTTCTTTCTACGGAGTCCAAACCATTAAAGCCTGATGCTCAGCTTGAAACAGGCCAGCTCTACTTCTTGCTTCCGTACTCGATACTACAGCCTGATGTTTCTCCTGTGGACTTTCTTGCTCTAGTAAAGAGGCTCTCTTCAATAGCAAAATCTAGCAAGTGTTGTCAGACTCAGGATAATTCTTCAGGAACTACTTCCTTGTTGGGCCAGAGTAATCCAATGTGTAGATCATCGGGTCAAAGGTCATGGCAGCCGGTTTTGGATACCATCAGAGAGAAGTCTTTCAACCGGAGGAGTGAATCAGACCTCCGGGAACTGGATTTCGAGACCCCAAATAGTAGCTTGAGGTATACTGTATTCTTGTAGCTCTAAAAGTGAACAACAGCTCTAGCAATGGTGGCTAGCTATTAGATTTTCAGTGATATAATATTGATTATAGGTATGTTGTCTAGCTTGCTTTTATTATTTTTCATTTGTACAGTAGGTTCATTCTTATCCTCATGAATTCAATTTCTTGAATTTTTTGCCATTCCAAATTCTGAAATATCCACAGTTTGTGGGGTCGGTGTAATCTGCTGAATACTCACAGTTCACAACCATGTATATAGTATACAAAAAGCTTTTCGTTGTTAGGATCAGTATGTTATAGAACCTCTCTCTCGGGCGGATCTACGAAGCAAAATTTCTAAAACAATCTGTATTTAGAAAAAATTTAAATAAATAAATAAATAAAAAGTTTTGATTAACATAAGCTCGATATACTCAAATTTAATAGTGTATTTCATGTATTAATTTAGAGTTATTTTTTAAGATCAATCATTCACTCGGATATATAAATTTTCCAAGTTAATAATAAAGTTCTGATTCAAATACATAACACAATATATATATAAAATTAGAAGTACATAAATTTCAAAATAAAAATAAAAATAAATTATACTATCAAAGTTGCACCTTTCGATATTTAGAATAGAATTCATCTATGATCGAATCTGAATAAATATCTTCAACAAGCTCTCGTTCATTGTAAATCATCATAGAATCTGTTAAAAACTTCTCTTTTATTTTATTGCAAAGCACATTTTTAACATGTTTCATAGCTGAAAATGCATGTTCTATAGTGGCAGTGAAAACATGCAAAGTCAAAACAAGACGAATCAATGTATCAATCAAATGACAGTGCTGCAACTTATTTGTTTCAGTTAATCCTCGACATAATTCAGAAATGGTAGACATATTCTAAAAGCTCTCATGATAAATCACATAAATCTGATAATGCTCTAGTTGAGATCTCAAATAATACATCTCTTGTTCATTGAAATCTTCAGGATAAAATTTCTCGACGAGCTTGTAAGTAGCATCGGCTTTAAATGATTTAAAGTTGTCATTAGGTTCTAAAGTAGAGCTAAGTACAAGCAGTTTCACGGTCCCATCACAGAATCTAGAATTTAAATCTTCCAACTAAAAATCTATTGTTGAGTTAAATATATCATAATGATAATGCTGATAAAATATCATTGAACCTTGTTGTTGACATGAACGACTTGTAGCCTTTTATACGAAGCATTCATAAGTGGTATGTCAATCTCATATTTTGTGCAAACAGATTGCACATTTACAAGGAGAAGATCAAATTCGACATCTCTCAAAGTTTGAAGCAATGCTTTAGTAGTTGATACAATATCCATTGCATTTAAGTTATCAATAGATTTTTGCTGCAAAGCTCGACAAAGTAAATCAGTAATCCCTATTGTTTTATGCATCAAATATAAAATGAATATAAATTCAAAAGATTTCATCACAATCAAACAACCACCAGCTTCTCCACGTATAGAATTAGAAGATTCTTCTTGAACCATACTTTTAAGCACTGTAATAATTGCACTATACATATCTATTAAGCTGCAAATAGAATCAAAATGAGAGCTCCAGCGAGTAGTTTCACTTCGATGTAATTACCGATTTGATTAGCCCCTCTACCATTCTCAAGTAGCTACCATATGTGCAACTTCTATAGCTTGAGCATAATGTAACTCGATATGATGTTTGAGAGAAGCATTAATAAGATTGATAATAGTTGTCAATTTTGAGATAAATAACCAAATATAAATCTGATTTTCAGTTGCTGCAACTAATGTCAGTTATAGTCGGTGAGAAAAGCAATGTACATCATATGCATAAGGACAATCTCTCAGAAATAGAGCTTGTAGTCCATTTCATGCGTCACACATATTGCCAGTACCATCATACCCTTGACCTTGCATGTTGAGAATATGCAAGTTATATCAAGCGAATATATAGATTTTTCTTCAAAATCCAAGCTAAAATTGTATATTATTAAGAAGAAAAAGAGCTAAAACCGGCCCAAGTTACATGGAAGACATGTTTGCAAGGGAAAGTAGGCGGCTAATTAATTAGTGTTGCAATGAAAAGTGAGCAGCTTAATTAGCACTGTTGTTTAAGTTTACTGTGTAAAAAATAAAGAGAAAGTGGATTATTAAGTAAGTTTTTTTTATTACCTGGAATACAACCCTTTTTAGCCTTGTGAAAGGCTCCACCCCTGTTTTGAGTTATATCAATGGAAGTTTAATATGAATCTTGTTATATAGATAAGGGTTTTTTTGTCCCTAGATTTCAACATCAAAATGCAGATTTTTACCTGCAGAAATACTCAGTATGTGTCAGTAAAACGTAACTTTAACTGCTCAGACACGAGATTCATGTCCTCCTCCGATGCATGGCCGACATGAGTATTGATGGTGGACTTGGCTATTTTTTTCAAAAAAACTGTTTCATTTTTCTATATAATTGGAGTGTCCAAGTGTATATACCCATGTTTGAGTGTCCGAAGTCCGATGTAGGTACTCTTAAGGCACATGAAGTATCGAAGCAACATAGGTCAGGGTAGAGTAAGGTCTGGAAGAAAGATAGTTGAGTGAGCGATTACACAAGGGAAGACCGGATCCTGCTTTGCGTTGGTGGCAGAGACTCAATCTCTAGGATCAACCAGAACATTCATCATTTTGAAACTAATCATATGATCCTGTAACTAGATCCATGGTTTGGATCCTGTCTGATTATTGTCCAAGGAAACCTGATATAACACATAAATGCTGTTCACTTTGAACTTCTAGATTACTAGAAATCAAAGAATAATATTAGATGGGGACGACAATGGGGGCTGGTGGGACTCTCTCTTGAATAGGTGAGCAGTCCCAGCCATCTTCTTTGCTATAAGATACTATGAAATTATTAGGAACCCAAGTTTCTCCGTTTGAGATCCTTTCTTTAGCAAGCTTCCTCTGGTTATCCTCAACAGTGCTCTTTTCTTCTCTCGCCTTGGTCCAGTTTTTGCTAAGTATGGCTTTGCTCACCTCGTTCCATACTGCAGCTGATTCAGTTGGCCGAATTCCCTGACAAAGAAAAACACCAGCATTTTATCAGGCAGGTATACAAGCATCATAATTAATCACGACAAATGCACGCATCCTGATTCTTGCAAACACACTATGGACGCAAATAAAAAATGTATCGATTTCTTGCATATTAGCCTTTTATCAGCAATACAATGTATTGATTACTGCGGAGAGGGATCTCTCCACCTTGGCGAAACAAAGAACTCAATGTTTTTAGTCGAAATCAGAATTTTTGTAGGTCATACGAAGAATCATTGCTTACAATATTTTAATATGAAGCACAAGAAAAAACGAAAAATCGTTAAGTGATAAATAAGTAATAACAGCGAAGGTACCTGCAAATCCTCGACGACAGCAATCTTGAGCTCGGAAAACACTTCCTTTGCGTCATATATAATTGTCTCCTTACCACTATTAATGTCCTTGACTTTCACAGTACTGGATTCAAAAGATTAGCAAGTGAAACTCACATCCATCACACTACAAGCTAGTAATGCTAATATTAACAATATATTTCCTTAAAAAAATCCGAACAATCTCATGCATTGAGCTAGCGAATCCCATAAATCCAATGGTTGGATTTTTTTTAGGAAGTGATTTCGGGAACAGTCTTTCAGTGAGATTAGCATTAATATCACACTGTTTATGAGTGGATATATATTTACCTGTTCCAGTGCCCTTCAACCTCATAAAGGGTCTTCATGGATGAAGACTGATAAATCTTGCCTTTAACCGAATGGAGTCCTCCACGTCCAAAGAGAGAGCTGGTTGCGTAGCGTAACTCAGCTTCAAGACCAGTCTCCTGGCAGCAAATGTTTACATCGCCAATCCAATCAACCCGAGGTGGAAAAAACCTAACCATGAGCTTTGGTGAATTCATCATATAAGTCTCTCCATGGTTCAGAAGCTTAAGTTGCCTTTTGCCAAGCACTTCAGCTTCAACTCTAGTACCTACATTTAGCATTGATCTTTGTAAGAAAGAAAAGGCTGCTAAGATCCAGATGACCAAAATCTAAGTTTAGGAAAAGTAATACTACCATAGAATTTCGGAACGGGATGTTGGCACCAAATGAACTCGATATTTTCCTTGTCATCTGTTGCATGGAGGGCAGAAACTGGTGGGTGATGGGAAACCTGCAACCACAAGAATTTAATCACATAATACAACCACCACCGGATGTTTGTCCCAGTGATACTTCGAATCATGAGCGAGACATGTTAATGAGTCGGACAGCCTAATAGATCAATCTAGGCCCGACTAATAATGAACGAGCTTCAGCAACAATATTTTGCCCACTTTGGCCTGGTTCGAACAAAAATAAATTGAGTCTACCTACTCATGTTGAAGAACAGGAAAATAACATTAATCGTAACCGGTAAATGAATCAACTACCTGTTCGAGTAGAACATTGAGGCTTCCCCTGGAAACATGGTGAGTCTCTCCGAGAATGGGATTGTAAGGGGCAACACCAAAATGAGGAGGACGTGTGGTGGATATGCTCCATGCTACAACAGAGATGAATCTTTCAAGTGAGCTCTCGGCATTGTTGCACTCTTGCAGCAAATTTTTGCCAAAGCTGTATGCAGATTCACCAAAACATTGGAGCTGGGACTTTGGAATGTTGAATTGAGGTGTAAGCTGAGCTTGCAAAATGGACACATTTATCAACACTTTGGTCACTCGATGGGATTTAGAGAGAGAAAATGTGAAAAAAATTGTAAAATGCGAGCAATTTATTAGTTAGTAGGAAAATTGGAAGATTTTATGAGCTATAGGGATAACATTGGGAGATTTCAAACTATAATAGTCGAAGTAAAACATTGACAAATCTACGAGGATAAGAATATAATTTATCCAAGAAAATCACTTGCCTGGAAATTGGTGAGATCTGATCCTGGCCGTACATTCCTAAACAGACTTAAAAAACGTTGGACAAAATTAGGAGCTTTGTAATCTGCGTAGGAATCTCCATCCAATGATAAAGGCTTGGTCAGGACAACCTTCATATCACCATTACCTTCACTGACCTGCGTTTATTAAGACTCTTTTTTTCAATATAAATCTAAAAAAATATTATTTTAAAATTAAATTATTTTTAATTAAAAAATACTTTTCGGCAAACATATATTTAATTAATCAAATAAAACACATTAATTAAATGCATGTTTTCCACGAAATCATAAATCAACTATATTAGTGTTCTATTATCTTTTGAAAAGTTATGTTAAATAAATTAAATGAACATTTAATATTAAACTAAATTAACACGTTAGTCTCACATTGTACCAATCAAATATATAAAAGAACATTAGAGAATAATTAATTGGATACGTAAAAGAGGTAGACAAATTACTTGTGGAATATAATAGTAGTCTTTTTCTTTACTTTGACTTAGTCTCGTGCATTCGTTCATACAAGAAATCATAAATCAATGTCCAAGAACGAATATATATATATATATATATATATATATATATATATATATATATATATAGATATATTTCCTTGTGCTCTCTCTGCAAGAAAAGAAAAGAGAATGAGTGTTTGTGATGTGGACATCGATGCTCCATGCGTATCCTCACCCACTTCATGTCTTTTTCTTCTTCTTTTTTCGTTCACTGTTTAAGATAGCAAACACGTGGTGCGTTGATGATTTAACTTCTAGATATGACTTGGCTGTATAATCTAGGATCTTATGTTAGATATCTAGTTTTCTTTAGCATTTCATAATATCTTCTTCAATTATTGTACTTTTCTAGTATATGTAACGTGTAAGAAACCATATGTTTGGAAGTTTATAGCTAAAAATATTATAATTTTAAAATTCAATTTAAAATCAATTGCTAGTCAAGAGAGTTAAATTTGTTTAAAAAAATCTAATGGATTGAGGATTGGGTTTTACCCTTGCTTTGAGTTTTTAACCAGATTATGAATTTTTTGATTACTTTGATTGAAACAAATCTAGATTTTGAATTTACCAGATATTGAATGGATACGCCAAGCCAATAATTAGGCAAAACATCCTACTAGAAGCAACTGAGGTTTAAATTGCTTACTATATTATAAAAATAAATAAATAAAAAGTTTATATTTGCTTGAAAGTGCGGGTGAGGCTATGGAAAGCAGTACAGAAAACAACCAACAAAAGGGAAAGGAAAAGAATCTTTCATGCACCAAACTAATTAATCTTCAGAAAGACGAAAGAATTAAACAGTAGCTTTTAGATTCGCTCTGTGAAAATCTAATGGCACTATGATCTTTAACGGCTACAAGTCAAAGTGTTCTTATTGCCTTGTCTTAATTCTTCATGCACGACAGGGAAGAAAAGAGTGCTTAGTGATTACATTGTCAGCGTTTTGAGATTTTATACCTTCTTTATTAATTATTAGCAATATTAAACAATTAAACAAAAAGATATTGTCTAGCCCACATGATCTTCACTTTCTAGCTAACTTGCTGCCGAAAGCAAATAAAATAAAATGCAAGACAACTATTTACATCAAATTTACGTCAAAATTACAGAAGAAAGAACCAGATTAATTGATAAAAGCATCCAAATCTTTGTTAAGTATTCATACTAGCTGTAATAACAATTGATTTCATATATATATATATAGATATAGTAATAAAAATATAAGCTCATTTTTGGAGCCTTCAAAGCATTTTCTATCTTCGTATCAAAGAAATATACAAACAGAAAAAAGATGCCAAATATATACCACTAAAATGTTCCACAGCAAAGCATAACAAATAGTAAATCTTCCATGAAAATCAAAATCATCTTGCACACGGATAGAGCCAGCACAAACTACTCTTGCCCGTTGAAAAACAGCTTTTACTCGCCGGAAAACAACTTCTTTCTTTCTTCTTTGAGAAAACATGGAAAAACATCTTTTTTATGAACATATAAAGGAAAACATTAGGCTTCTTGAAACTAGCTAGGGTAATCAATACAAAAAAGAGGGTTTCGTGAATCTCGCTCCATCATGATCATAAACACAAAACATCAGAGACGTTGATAGATGTATACGTACCATTTGATGAAAGAGGATGAGCTCGGTTCTACAGCGAAAGGAAGATGGTTCTTCTGCTGTACGAGAGGGGGAGTTTTTTAGACGCGGAGAGAGCTGTGGGGTGATTTCTTGCCAGGTACGACGTTTTTTTATAGGGTTCAGGGAGCTGGGAGTGAACACACAAAACGATAATCAGAGGGTGCTGGTATATTTAATGTCAAAGTCACTTGATTAATTAGATTATTAGTCTGCTCTTCGCCTGCGTCATGGTCATGTCATTTTTTTTAATATTAAAGAAAAATTATAAAGATATTAGAAAGTAAAGAATCTCATGAATACCGGAAAGAATATTTTTAATTAAGATATTAAGATGATAAAATATTGAGAAGATAATATATTGATTTGACTAAAATTAATAATAGTTAATTTGTGATATAAGCATGGTAATCTCATGAAACCCAAATTAAAATAAAAAAAGGAAACCCAATTCTAATAAGTCAAATACTAAAGACTAAAACTAAAAATAAAATTAATTTAAAAGGAAATTATATTTAAACAAACAAAATCATTATGAATTGAGCATGATATATTTATATTTAATTTAATTCAAAACTTATATATTTTTTTAAAAGTTAAATTTATATAAAAAAATAACAAATTAAAAAATCCAAGATATCCTAGGTTATTTTCAAAGTTAGTGAGATTTTTATAAAAAGCAAATAAAAAAAATAATGGAACTCAATCTCCTATTAAATCAAACTAATATTAAATAATAAAATTAAAAATACATGAACTTATAAAAGAAAAAATAAATAATAAAACCGGATGAATCTTATAAACTTAAGTTAATTTCTTAAATTCATAACTTATTAAATTATAAATTTAGATTTAAGCAAAGAAGTCTAATTCTGTGTTAAATTAGTAAAATTTAATTCATTGCTTTAAAATCCAAATTACGTATTTATAATAGAGAATCTATATAGAAAGCAAGTTTGGATGTGCTCGTCTCCCCGATCTCACTGCTATCACATAAAATAAATATATATATTTGACAAAATGGAAAACTGAGAAATTAATTTCACCAAATCCTCTTCTATCTTCCCCATCCCATGTGGTACAATAGACTAAAATACTAAAGAAAATAAAATTGCAAGCTGGCAGAGAATAAGGGGAGAAGGATGTTTCACCAGCTCATATATATATATATATATATATATATATATATATATATATATATATATATATCCTACTCAACAACTTCATTGTTTGGGTAATTGTTCCTGCAATCTTTCAATTATTATCATATATCGTAGTTGAAAATTTCTTAATTTTTAAACTATTTAATTGCTCCTTCAATTGAAAAAAGAAATCAAAGAAACCATTAATTTTGTCTAATTAACTTGTACTAATTTATCTAATACCACCGACAGGATTCATCAATGCGAAAGATCATAGTAACTAGTAAGACGTTATAGATGGGTTTTTTTTTATCTTTTCATGGATGTTTTTAGTGGTGAGGTTGCTATATTTTTAGATGTTTTTTAAAAAATATTTTTTAAAAAAATATATTGAATTTATTGCTCAATTTCACCATTAGACTAGTGTGTTTAGTATTGTGATAGTTGTTGTAGTTGTGGTTTGAAAAAAGTTGTTTTATAAAAGTACTTTTTGTTGAAGTTGGTTTGAAAAAATATATGTTTGTTTAAAACTGTGGTTGAAATTGAAGTTAAATAAAAGGTAGTTTAATGTGTTTGGTTAAAAAAATGTTTTTCAAATTGAGGTTATATATATATATATATATATTGATGGTTTTTAATTTAAATATTGTAAATTTAACTACTGCTATTACATTATGAAATAAATAATATTTTTATCAAATATTTTTTATTGTTCGATCAAATTCTGTAAATGTCACGTCATCAAGCAATCTCATTCTAATTTTTTGAATAAAACACCACTAAAAATAAAAATAAAAATTGATTTTTTTTAACCGGGTCAGACCCGATAAGAATAAAATTGGAATTGTGATTAAATTCTGCAAATATTACATCATCAAGCAATCTTCTTTTAATTTTTCAAATAAAATACAATTACAAAAATAATTTTTTTAAACTAGATCAAAGCCGATTCAATGCATTTAGCTTTGGACTAGACAAAAAAAAAAAAACCCAAGCGTTTTCCTCTTGTGTTAACACCCCTCCACTCCACTCCACTCCCCTCCACCAAGATATTATATGCCTCTCTTTATCTTCTCTTTTCAGTTAACCATACCTAACACAGATTCAAGTAGTAATATTGATTTTTAACACGGCAACCTTTTTTTTTTCAGTGTGTTAATAATAATGACACCAAGCATTTAATATTCGCAAGTGGCTGGAGGAAACTCAACTGTGGCACCCATATAGCTATATTTTTTTAATTACTAATAATGAACAAAACACATCAAAAAACATGAAAAAATTGCTTCATCAGAATCTACGGATAAACTTTATTTTTAATGGTCCCATGAGCCCAACTATAACTACTATTTATAACAAAATACTAGCTTCATTGAATTAAAAAAAAATAAACACAGCAACAATCGCTGAACCAAACGCCTTGAGTGATAGAACTATGTAACAAATAGCCATCAAGTTGGTTGGCGATTCAAGAAGTCCGAGAAAGGTTCCATGGAAGCCATAGATTACTTTTCTCTCTTTCTTTCACATCTTTTCCTGAACTCAATCCCATGTTTGCTAAAATGTGGATTCAATTTCGCCACAACTTTGAGTGATTGGCCTGTCTCACATTCTGACAGGTAACCACCGCGTTGGTTGGCAATTCAAGAAGTCCGAGAAAGGTTCCATTGAAGCCAGAGATTACTTTCCTCTCTTTCTTTCACATATCTTTCCCTGAATTTATTGCTCTACCACCTGTGTTCCCCTGTCCCTGTGATAGTAAAGTTATTCTACAGGATTTGAGATGATATCGAGCCTTGTTTGAGTTGTGGGTTTTAGCTATAATTAATTAAATATTGACTCCATACACTCGTTTGATCAACACCTACCCAAAAAAAGAAAGAAAAAAAGAATGTTATTTCTATAAAAATAGTTTATTCGAAAAGACTCATGATTAGCACAATGATTCAACCCTAGCAATGAAACATTGAGGTTATTACATTAATTCAACTAATGTAATGCAATTACTGAGAACTCCCAGAAAAATCATCGAGCTTTAAGCTGCTCTTATATCTTCAATCTTGTCCTTAATAAATTACATAGAAATTCCTGTAGGCAGTCCTCACCTTGCATTTTCCCATCACACTAATATTTGTTTTTTTTTATAAAAAAAAATATATATCATCATCCGAAATCACCGTACACTCGCCCTTTGAATGTAGATAGTAATATCAATAAATATAACAGCTGCATTAGCATGCGAAGGAACCCACACAAGCACGTGGTGATCATGTGGGACCACTTTTTATTTGCCTTGTTTTTTCATTTTCAATAGTGTGTTGGTGGGAGGTGTGGTAGAGTTTTTTTAAAGGTGTAATCCATTTAAAAAATATATCACATTTTTTAAAGCTAAAAATACATTATTTTTTTTGTGAATCCCAAAAAAAAAAAAGTTAAAGCCAACTCCAAACCAAACAAAAATACAATTCACATCTACCTTCCTGCATTTAGTTATGCATTCAAAGATTTTGACAACTTAAATCGTTGCCAGCTCAGGAATAATTCTCACTTTATCTGGATACAAGTTAATATTATTATTTTTAATATTAAATCGATGATATATTAAATAAATTTGAGTTAATTATAGCTAACTTGTTAAATTTATAAAATTTTAAAAATAATAAATTTAAAAAAATAAAAAATAACCTGAGTCAACCCTAGTTATTCCACCAAACCTATGACTAAGATGATGAGACCGATATAACCTCATAGAAAACAAACCAAAATAAATATATAGCTTAATTCTCAACCAATAAAATATTGAATGATGTTGAAAAAAAATATCAATTCAAAAAAATAGACTAGAAAAATAAGATCGAGATAACCGTCAAACTTGTGACTAGTGTCATGAGACCGAGATAACTTCATAGAAAACAAATCAAAACAAAATATGAAGCTTAATTCTTAATAAATAAAATATTATATGATGAGATTAGAAAGAAAGAAAAAAGTCAATTAAAAAAAAGGAAAACCCGAGTCAGACAGTCATAACCCGAGTCATGAGGATATAATAACCCAAAAAAAAATTGAAACAAATTATAAAGTCCGGTACTTTAAAGAATGAAATTTAAATTGAAAAAACCATAGATCTAAAAAAAAACAAAGCATTATTGAAATGAATAGTGCTTTGTGACTTGATGCACAATAAACAGTAAAAGCACTACCTCTTTTAGTGTTTCATTATTAAAATTCTTAAACTCTAAACTTATAGTCCTAAATTGTAGAGAAATAGTTAGAGAAATCTCTTATATATATTTTCTTAAAAATATAAAATTTAATAATCTAGTGAAAATAACACGTCAATTATTTATATAGAGATAAGATCAACCTAACCAAAAGAATTCAAAAATAGGTAGGAAAAAAATTATAATTCAAAATTAACTAGGAAAATAATTATAACATCAAAACTAGCACTTTTTGTGACTAATTTAAAGGTCTTTTAGACCTTGGCTAGTTATAGCAAGCCTATCCCTATACAACTTGGTATGTATAACCTATTGAGCAAATTTAAGGAGATCGTATCTAAAATTATGGCTTCTTTTTATATTGTTTTATTTTTATGCATTTGTGCTTCTTTATAGGCTTTACCTTGTATATTTGGTCCATAAACATATTCACAACATATTCCATATCATCTCCCTCTACTTGTTAAAGACTTAACTCAAGTCAATACCACATTCTAGATATAATGACTTTTCATCATAATAAAGATAAATATAAAAAACATTGAAGGTCTCAAAAATACCCATATTATTTAGAAGATCACTAGTATAAGTTTTGTTATTAATCTTTTTTATTATGGTGTAATGACCATGTTTCTTCTTTTATAGCTTGAAATACAAACACATAGAGAAAAAAAAATGAAATCATTTTGAAAATAAAATCATGTATTAACCACTTAAGTTTTCTTTCAACTTTAGAGGGATAGGACAATGTAAAAAAAAAAAAAAAAACCCTAGGAATATGGTGGCTTCAAGACTCAGTGGTGCAAAAATAGCAAAAACATCACACAAATTTCAATCAACACACAAACACATATAATTGCCATCATCATCGTGGACTTTTTTCAATGTACTATATATACACACATAAAAACTTAAAAAAAACAATAAAATGTATATAGATGAAAATGGCAATCACAAGCCAAGACAAGATATACAAAATGTAATACTGGGAAGTGTAGCTCAACTGGTCAGGTCTTGAGTTTGCTTCCTAAAAATCACAGTTTGAGTCTCACAAACCTCAGAGCTACTAGAGATTTATATGATCTTTAACTTCAGGGTATATAGAATTAGTCAAGGTACGTCCAAGCTAGCCTGGACACCCATGTTAATAATAATACAAAAAAGATATACAAAATGTATGAGCAAAATGAAATTGTATTTGAGAGAAATTTCATTGAAATCAAAATGAAATATCATGAGGTTGGGTTAATTGAAATTATTTTTATGCAAATAGGAATGTCCATGATTTTAAGCAAGTAGGTTTTTATGCAAAAACAAAACCAAACACAAATCAAGCAACCAAAACACACATCAACATAACAAAAACCATCAAACAACAATCCTATTTCAGGCAGCATTGCAAACGCAATCAGGCAAACAAGTAAAAATATATTCATTACACCAATACCAAAATTGTCACGCCTCAAATAAGTTATTGGAATCCCATCCTCCCAGCTCCATTGCAAGGGTATTGCTTCCCAACTTTGTTCCATCTCAATAGTAAACTTCCTCGATGTCTCCATACGCCTTAGTTGCCATGCTGCAGCATAGACTCTAACACTTCAAAAATCACACAATATATTAGATACGAGTTATCAACCACACTAGCTTTTATACCCGCGCGATGCCGCGGTTTTTTTTTTGTATAAAAAATATTTAAAAAAATAAAAATTTAAAAATTTTGGGTTTTTCTGCAAAGTTATATATAAGAATCTTGGGTTTGGCTGCAACGCCTGACCTAAGAGTAATATTTATAATATTAATAATAAAATTAAATTTGCATGACCCAAGTTTAAGTGAGCTTGATTGTAACACCGGACCTAAAAATATTGGATGTGGATCTGACTATAAGGTCGTGTCATAAAAGTGTGATAATTAAATAGATTAATTAAAAAAAAAGAAAAAACATTAACAGAAAGGAAAAACCTAATGAAGAAAAAGAAAAAGAAATTAAATTAATTGGGTTAACCCTTTAAACCAAGTTATCCCGTAAAACCTGGGATTTGCGTCATGAAAGTTTGATAACTAAATAGAAAAAAAAATGACGGGTTTACCCAGAATTAACCAGGTTTACCCATCAAACCAAGTTAACCCATCAAGCCCAGGATACGTGTCATGAAAGTCTGATAATTAAATAGAAAGAAAATTAACTTTAACAAACTAAACTAAATGAAAAAAATAACTCGTCAAATCAGGTTAGCCCATCAAACCTAAGATTCGTATCATGAAAATATGATAACTAAATAAAAAAAAATTAACATTAACAAACTAAATCAAACAAAAAAAATTCATTAAAAAAAATTTAAAAAGAAAAAAACAGTCATATAATATAATACAATATAATAATTATTATAATGAAAAAACGTGGGGAAAGCTAAAGCTAAAGCTAAATTCTCAACCAACTCAATATTAAAAAAATAAATTTAACAAAGATAATTTAAAAAATAAACATGTGGGGGAAACACTGCAGCCAAACAAAAATCATGTAAGAGAAACACTGTAGTAATCCATAGTGTTTGTTTTTTTAAAAAAAAAAAAGCTACAAAGCTAAGTTCTCAACCAGCTTAATATATATAAAAAACCAAGATCCCTGTAATGAAAGTATGATAACTAAATTAATTTTTTTTTTCATATTAACAAAAAAAAATTATTAAAAGAAAAAAAAAACACAAAGAAAACAACAAAAAAAAAACCCATGGGCAAAACGGAAAACAAAAAGGAAAACAAAAACGAAAAAAAAAGTCAAGTGTTTCACTGTGTATATAGTGATATATTATATGTAAAAAACAGAAGAAACAAAAGCGAGGGGAAAAAAAAACAAAGTTGCTACAATGAAAAACCCACGCGTTAAAAAAACACGTGTAAAAAAAAAAAAAAGCCAGATTTTTTTTCTTTGTATGATTAAAAGGCATCGTGAAACCAGATTAACTCGTCAAACTCGGGATCAATTAACAAACTAAATTAAACAAAAAAAATTAAAAGGAAAAAAAACTAAGAAAGAAGCCAATAAACCCATAAAGGCGTAAAAAACTAAAACAAATATAGAAAAAAAAGAAAATGAAAAGTAATATATATTATAATTATAATTATAATAATTATATATATTATTATTATTATTATTATTATATGTAAAAAACAGAAGAAACAAAAGTGAGGGGAAAAAAAAAACAAAGTTGCTACAATGAAAAACCCACGCGTTAAAAAAACACGTGTAAAAAAAAAAAAAAAGCCAGATTTTTTTTCTTTGTATGATTAAAAGGCGTCGTGAAACCAGATTAACCCGTCAAACTCGGGATCAATTAACAAACTAAATTAAACAAAAAAAATTAAAAGGATAAAAAACTAAGAAAGAAGCCAATAAACCCATAAAGGCGTAAAAAACTAAAACAAATATAGAAAAAAAAAGAAAATGAAAAGTAATATATATTATAATTATAATTATAATAATTATATATTATTATTATTATTATTATTATTATTATATATAATAAGTATAATTAAAAGGCGTGGAAAGCTACATTGTTTTCCCCACACCTTTTAGAGTTCTTTAATTATTTGAAATAAGGTGTTAAATATACAAGAGGTCGGAAATACCCTTCAAAAGATGCTGGAAACGTGCTATAATAGTAATGGACATAGACCCATGCACTGCCACTATTAAAGCATAAGCGTGTTTTCTGGGAGATGAGTTGTTCAGCTACTTTTTTTATTATCTGAAACAAGAACACCCTCTGCCACGTTTTCAAATAGATTAACTTGAAATTGAAATTCGAATGCCCAAATAGAAACTAGTCAAGGGTTGTCGATGGTGCTGGACGCCATCGATGGCATCGAGGTTCATGTGGAATATAGCCTAAAAGAGGCCCCCTTTATTAGTAAATGATGTGACAGGATTTAAGATTCACAGCAAAACCAATTAAGCTTGTCGCCGCACAAGATAAATCGGAAACAAGCACGGACCACTCTCGCTGGACAAGTCCCCTCCAGGACCGGGTCCTCTCCCTTTCCAGTCCCGTATCTCCCTTAGCTAGTCGTGCCAGCCATGTTTATTTTTACATTTTAAAAAAAATTTAAACTTTTTTTTAATTTTTTTAAATTAATATATTTTTGATATTTTAAAATTAATTTAATATAATAATATTAAAAATAATTTTTCAAAAACAAACCTCTTCTTCTTTATGTTTGGGATTCTCTTATCTTCTTGTTTTTCTTCTTGAGAGAATCGCACAGGAAATAAGCCTTTGACAATAAGATTCTTTTGAGCATCGTTTTTGCAGCCAAAATAGAGTGACGAGGAATCATCAACAATTCGTTGGGGTCTTGTATGCGTAGTAACGGGAAAGGTTTAAAGGACTGAAGGTTATGAAAAACAGTTGCTGAAAGGTAATGGCCATGATTTCTTTCGTTGCAATGAAAGATGGCAACTTTCGATCTAAAAGACTGAAAGATTTGCAAATTGCGAAGAGAAAAATAGGACTCTCTGTTATGGTATTGTGGTTTACAGTAAACAGGAAGCACGCTTTTTAATGAGAGATTTTGAGGCCATTCTCACACCAAGAGCAAGCGCAAGAAAGCAGGTGAACCAAGAATTGGAGGCAGCTGGAGGTTGAGCACAAAACATGTCGAGAGATTTTTAAGACTTGTAGATCAATGTTAGCAGTTAAATTGGTGAAGATCAAATTGGCCTTAAGCAGCATGTTATTTGAATCATGATTGTAAATAAATGAATAAACTTGGCTCTAAATATTAAAAATCAAATCACTTGTTAACTTGCAAATATAGTATGAAAAACACAAAAACAGATTTATTTCAAGAGTGGTTGTCATTTAAATTAAACATTTTCTGTAAATGAATTCAATTTCTATAAAAGGGCTTCAACACATACAGGGTTTTTCATTGAAAGTATTCCAAGCTTCATTAAGTACCACAATAAGCAGGCATGACTTTTAAACATGACAGCATTTACTTGAACCGCAGGCCGCTAAGGCTTATCAGCCATATTTAGATTTTTTTTTTTTTTTGACAAGGCATGGTCCTTAAGCATACACCAGCACTTTTCTGACAAGGTCTTTTTACTTTGGCTCCCGCGATGATTGTATGCCATGACGCTTGAAAAATTCTCTGAATCCATAGGCACTCAGGTCATAGTTGAACTGGACAAATAAAGATATACAAGGGCAAGTCAGATATCCACATTGAACACACGCAAAGGAAAAGACACTGTTTCAATAGAACTTCATAGTTCATAGAATCCTGAATTCTGACTTACTCTAGCTGCTTGCTACAATTACATTGGAATCGTTATTGCATAGATTAATTCACCTCGTTAATGGTTAAATGAATATTCAGTTACCATTCTCACAGACAAAGAAAACCCGGTTAAAAAATGGAGTACAGGAATTATGAATCCATGGGCAACCTTTTTATGAAAAGATTTGAAGTTCCAATCATCTTCAAGGACAAAAGAGTTTTAGCATGTAATGGTAATTTTCAACTCTGTTATTTCTTCGAGTTTTACTTAAAAATTTATTAACAAGATCACCAAAATCGAACTATAAAACTATACTGCAGATGCAATCAACTAAGCAAAACACCACAGCTTTATCTGACTGTGACTTGTCACTATACCTCTGTTCAAGAGCAGATCATTTCCAACACTCAGATTAACCAAATTTGTGAACATTCTCTGACCATTATTTTGGGAGAACATGAAAGAGCAAAAGGAGAATCTATGATGAGAATGAGTCAAATTATTTGCGCTGTGAAAGATAAGCAAGAACCAGTACTCACAGGAAGAGCCTTCACAGAGTATTTCGTGATATTTGGACCAGCAACCCTTCCCCGCGTAGCTGCCTGCAACAGGACAACGATTATCATTGTTAAGCAGCTCTGAAAAAGCCATATCAAGAGAGCATGCTGATAGTACCGTTTGCCTAAATGATACCTGATTCACTCCTTGTTGTTTATGAAGCAAAAAGGATCAGCTCAGATAGAATAGCACAAAATTATTCCGTGCCCAAAAAGCTCTTTTCACCATACCAAGAAAATAACAGTTTTCCTTTGCTAGACATTTACTTTCTTTTTTCTTGTCTAAACAAGGCCGCCAAGCAACCACCAGCCCGAAGTAACAAAAACCCTTTCATTTAAAAACTAAATATCAATGCTAGAAGACAACAACAATATTTCTAAGCTAAATGAAAGACAGATCCCTACCGGCTTCCTAATTTAAGCCCTACATAGACAATCAGCCCCCACTTTTAATCACACAAGAACAACCTCCATCTCCTACAACTGGTTGATGGGACAAAACATATATATGGCACGGTGACATGAAGACCTTGAACAAACGAATTGGAAGAGAAGAATATATTACTTGTTCTGGGCTATGGAATATTTCAATGAATGGATATTCCTTCCTCTCCCGTGTTATACAAAAGCCAGGATATTTTGGACATTCAACCTGGAAACAAACAACACCAAAAATCATGATTAACAAAATATTAAGGTTGCTAAATAGGCTGAAGATGATAACCTTAAAACTTGTATAAATTATAAAAGATATGCCTTAACCGTGGACATGGCTCTAAACATGTAGAAACAGCACCCAAACTTTTAGGTAGCAATTGATATCCACACCCAAAACGGGCTTCCTATCATCAGCAGTCTAAATTTTATACTGGGATTCGGTGGCTATCTTCACAGACTTCCAAATGAAACTCATTTTGGGTGCTCGCTTAGGAAAGCCCATCCCAAAAGAACGCGATTCCTCAGTGGAGTTTCCATGCCAAAAATGCCTTTCAAATACAACCTTAATTTTCAACCATAGTCCACCACTCATTTATAAATATAAAATAAATAAGACTCCATCAGATTTTGATAATTTCAATGACGTAGAAAAAAGGATTATTTTTAATATATTACAGGTTGAACTCATTCACAGAAACAACTTACACGCAAAAATTTTACTTGTGGATAAAATTCAGCAGCAGCTACCTCAAGAACCTGGTCAAGGTGTTTGGTGTAATTGCCTCTGCATTATCCAAAATGAATAGTCAGAAATACAGCATGTTACGATGACAAGGAGAGAATAACAAGATGCATTCATTTGAAGTCACCTGATGGTAAAAGCTACTACAACCGGGTACCCTTGGTGAAGAAGCTGGACAAACTCACGCTCTGACGTAAAGTGAATAACCCGTGATGGCCCAAGATCCTTAGGATACCCAGTAGAGTACCTTAAATTTCAAATCATCCAGACGAAAAAATAAAAGATAAGATCATAATATTCCCTTTGCACAAAGTTTTGTAAGAAAATAGCCAGCTTGTTAAGTCAATCTATGAACATTTGAAAGAAAAATTAAAATTCAGGGGTTTTGAATTCAATAACAATTAAAGAAATTGATCGCACCATAGCGAAAAAGGCAACACGACAAGATTGTATCACAACAAGCAAGAAAGTTGTACAAAATGAAGTGCGTTAAAATATTTAACAAGGAAAGGACTTATACTGACACCAATAAGCTACCACCAACAATAAATCATAAAGCTATAATCAATCTTACTTGCATGTTTCGCGAAGATGACCGAGCATTCTATCCAAAAATGATTTCTCCTCCATTTGATTGATGAAAAAGAATGCACTTTCAAATTATACTGCACAAGACAAGATACACTTCCTGTTATTCAATCTACACACTCTCTTCAATATATCAATCTAGAGAAGACATAAAGACAACCCAATATATATTCAAGATTCTCATACAAGGACCACGAAAAAGAGTTTTCCGTATAGAAATGAACTTGAATTTGTCGTGGCATCTTAACGCGCAGGAATCAGACACAACAGGAAAGAAAATACTCTCTGAAGCATTTTATCGAACATGTAAGTGCATTTAAGCAACGATCTCTACTAACATCAAGAAACTCAATGAATGAGCATCTTTCGTTCGACGAAATGCTCCAAAGAGAGAACGAAAGACAGGGAAATCAGATAGAGAGCGCGTTTATATGACCTTTTTAAATGAAAGCGGAGCTGACAGCGATTGATCGTTACTTGTACTGTGTTGTTTATCTCCTTTATAGAATCCATAATGTACTGTTTGATTCTCAATTTGATCCTAAGGTAATTCACTTTTTTCATTCTTGCCCTTGATGTATACATTATATTTCAATTGTGTCCTTTGTTTTGAAACCATTGGAAAAAATGGTGGAAAATGACAAATTCTTTTCGAAATTGTGCTGTTTTATTGTATAGAATAATGAAAAACATTAACAGTAACAGACCAAATCACTAAAAGAATTTAATTGATAATTCTGAACTATTAAAAAACAAAATTAAAAGCACAAAAACAGAAATTGAGATTTGACAGAAAATATAACAGTTTTCCATGTGTAATGTTACAAGTCACGTAAATATACAATTTAAACTCTCAGATTTAGTTTTCTTAAGTTTTGGTCCTTTAGGTTCTAGAATGTTCATTTAGGTCTAAAAGTTTATTTATTTTAGGTTTCAGCCCCTCAAATTTGAGAAAAGAAGAGGAAAGTCATCATTAAATTTTTAAGAAATACGAAGATTTTGGGTGACCGGATTCCAACCCTAATAACATTTATTTTGATATTTATGAATTATAATGAAACTTAGAGCCTGTTTGGCTATGTGGCTACGGCTACGTTTTATTAAAAACACAGCGCGCAGCTGTTTGGTTAAAAAAAATTCACTTTATTGTTCACTGGTCCACTTAAATTTTGCGTTTCTAACGCAGAAAACGGAAAGCAGCCATTTCATGCTTTTGTGCGTACTGTTTATGCAATTGCACTGTTCAATGAACAGTGCAATTACATGAACAGTATGCGGTGTGTTCAATTTCAACTACTTTTTTTTAACCAAACACATTAAATTACTTTTTTTTCAACTTCAATTTCAACTACAGTTTTAACCAAATACCTATTTTTTCAAACCAAACTCAACTAAAAATACTTTTTATAAAACAACTTTTTTTAAACCATAACCACAACAGCTACCGCAATACCAAACACACTCTTAATGAATGTGATTTCAACCTCTAGTTTGAAAAACATTTATTGGAGTTTAGAAATTTTTTTCTATTTAATTTGGTTTTGTATTTTTAGATTGATTAGAATATGTTTTGTTATTATAATAAGTCATGTGACTTTTTTTTTATTTTTTCTAGGTGAAAAATTATTAAAATATAAATTTTTAAAGTTCAAAAACTTATCATTGGCTAAATTAAAAAAAAAATAGATTAATGATTAAGAAAAAAAATAATGAACAAGACATACGGTGATACGTTAGTAACAATAATAATTCAAAATGTTTTTTATTTAAAAATATATTAAAATAATATTTTTTTATTTTTTAAAAATTATTTTTATATTAATATATCAAATCTGAGAATATATAAAAAAAATATTTTTAACAAAAAAAAATTAAAACTTTTAAAAACACAATTTACATCACAACACGTTCCCGAAGCCTAAATTTTCAAGCCTAGACATAAAGTTTTCATGTTTCGCTTGGCCTTTAATTTTTTGTTCTCGTTGCTTTGCACTCATTACTTATTCTTTAATTTAGGTTCTTTCAATAAAAGAATTTAAATAATATTTAAATAATTATCTAGTTAAGCTATTATTTTTAAGACTTTATGCAAGGAAAATTACATGTTTAACAAAAGAAATAAAATGATTATTCCTTATATTTTTTACTGACACAATTAGAAACTTCTCCAATTTGGTTCTCTTCCAGGTAATCTATTATTATAATTGCCAAAATTCAATTTTAAAAATGCTTAAACAATTCTACAAGTCAAACGAGATAACAAAAATATTATATTGAAATAGCATTACATTAGAAAAAATAAAAATTACTGCTAGATGACATTTTCAGCTTGATAGCTGAAAGCAGACCGGGTCACCACTACCACCAGCACCCTAGTTGTTGCTTATAAAGCAAAAGGAAAGCAACTAACTTGATAAGTTTTTTTTGTCAAAATCCCTAGGAGTATGGAATCTGGGTGCATAGATGGATGAAAAGTAAACCCTAATACAGAAATCGTAAGCATTTTATTAAATTACTAAACAAATTAGCAAAAATTATAAATGGAAGAAACTAGGAGTATCTTCCATGCATGCACTGGTTATCTTTACAGCATATATATTTCGAACAAATATACCTAGCCTTATATCTTATTACCACATGTTACAAAGAATATTTTGTAACCGTCAACCTTAATTTAGACGACAAACCAACTCCTTCTATCGCCAATATCCCATGGCTACTACTGGGATCCTTACTTGATGCCCTCGGCTGCCTTTCATCAAAATTTCACCAAAACTGTATGTTCCAGTTACTGATCGAACAGTGAGACTCACCGTGAACTTCCGTGATGCACCAGGTCTCAGGGTCATCGCTGGAGGGTTAGCTTCAATGGCAACAGCTGGTTGCATTCTGGCTGTGATCACATAGGTTTCTTCCTCCGCGACATTTGTGACTGTGCGACTCACTGTTTGTGTTTTCACTAGATGGGAGATAGTGATTGACGGGGTGTTGAGATTTGATGGGTGACCCATAGTGTAGTTGCAGGGTGTGTTTGTGTAGTTCCGTATCTCATGGGCATCAATGCCAGGAGTGGTGCACAAGAAACCCAAGTAATCCTCGTAACCTACAACGTTAACACAAGTCCCAAAAAAAAAGGTCAGGAAGTCATTTGAGGTTTTGGTCAACTATGCACCTAATTGAACTACCAAAGACTAATAAATACTGGTAGAAACTCATAAGCCTAGCTAGCTTCAGCTTTGAGTTTGAAACCATCATTGTGTATGCCATCATTTTACAACTCTTACAAAGCATGGGAAAAATGATTTGGGTTCAGTCTGCTAGGATTCAAAATTATAGCTTTGGTTGCTTGCTAATTACCAGGTATTTGTTCCAAAACTCACTTGGAAAGTAGCCAAGAACATTCAAAGTTAATTCACCAGCTCACTTTAAAGGACTCCATGTTGTGAACTAAATTAGCAATAACTTGCATGCAATCAACCACACCAAGAAAAAAGGCAGCGAGGATCATACCTGCATCAAAAATGAGTCCAGGATCCAGAGCAGACCTTGGGTTAACATGACCACTCCCATAATCAAAGGGTGTTGCTGTGACCAGCTTCATGGCTTCAGTTTCAGAGTATTGCTGTGCTTGAAGAGGCCTTCCTGCTCTGTCCAATTTTGTTGATGTTGTCAATAATGCTGATTTGATGGCAGCAGGACTCCAATGTGGGTGTTTCTGCTTTACAAGAGCAGCTATCCCTGCTATATGTGGCGCTGCCATGCTGGTTCCGGATATCATGGCAAATCCTTCTCCTGCTCGAAGTCAATAGATGCTTAGGATGCAGATATCTATTTCAAGGAGGAGGACAGTATCTCTTCTTTCTCCTCTAAGTGCTCCTTGATCTCTTTTAAGTTTTCACGATGAAAATAATATTTTTTTTGTTAATTGCACACACCATTTCTCCTACTTCCTTTCACACAATGAGAAATAAAACAATTTCTCCCACTTGCTTTCACACTATGATAAATAAAATATTGCAAGAGCTTATAATCCTCCTTTCAAAGTGACCCAAGTCTCAGATGAAATTGGAGTCAAGAGATACTAAACTCCCCAAACGCCTCCCCACCCCCCAAAAAGTTATGCAAAGTTTCTTGAATTGGTTGCACTTCTAGACAGAACAAATGTGATGTGAAACCAAAGATTAATGCCTTAAAGAGATATTGAATTTGATCTATTAACTCACTTACCAACATAATTTGGTTCATCTGTTCCGTTGGGAGACCAAGCAGCCCAAATGAGAGATCCAGGAGCCAAGATATCTGGTTTGAGAAGATCAGCATCTTGGAAGCTGAAGTCTTTTATGTTGGGCCCTCTAGCAGAGAATAATGCCACTTGTGGTGCTGATTTATAGAGAATAGGCATCAAGCCATTCCCAATGCTTCCTGTACCTTTGAAGCTCTTCACTCGGCCAGTCCAATCTCTTGGTGTAGAGGTGTTGTAATAGTCTATAAGATCCTACAGTTGACAACTCACATTATTGTCATAATTTAACACAACTAACAAACTCTGTGATTTGGGGGGGATCCAAGACCACGAAGATATAAGAGAATAACAAGACAGGCAAAACAAAAATCAAAAACTTATGACATAGAAAGTGTGGACTAATGATAAATGAGAAGGAAGATACCATTGATTTGGTAACATCCGTGATTAGAATTCCAGGAATACCAACAGGGACAGGATCAAACTTCGTTCCAGGAGAAACATTTTCCACGGCAAGAACAAATCCAATTGCACCTAGACTCTTGGCTGTTTCTGAGACTTTCTTGATGGATGCAGTACCAACAACAAAATTAAAGGAATAACCGCAGATAAGAACATTCCCCTCTACCAAGTTCTTGTTCAATACTTCTGGTCTTTGGCAGTCTGAAGGACTGTACTTCATCACCGAAGAATCCAGCAATACATCGTTTGCAGCAACCAAGGTGTATGTTTGATTTGGATGTGTAGAAGCTGCAGAAATCCATTGGACCTATTTCAGATTTTGAATCCAGATACTGGCGGGTAATTATCAGCTGCTGCGCAATTACTAGCTACAGCATGCCTAAAGCAATAACTATAAATTGAAGAACCAGACCATGAGATTAATTACTAATTGATATAAACAAGTTAAAGAAATTGTGATGGTAAATTGTTGGACTATATTAAGACCACATGTTCACAATACCCTCTTATGTTAGTAAATTGTTAGATTGAGGAATATTTAAATTTAGTTCATCAACAGCATGTCTCTAAAGTTGGTCATGAAATCCACTCATTCCTCAAGGCTAGAATATGACAACGCAGAAACTTCAGAAGATTTCCAGTTGCTTTTAGACTTCTCAATGAATTTTCCTTGAACTAAATTTTAGCTTGTATAGCAGTAGATAAAGCCATGAACTATTGTTTACTCACTAGGTACATCCAAAGATGACAGGCTACTTAAATATCCCCAGCATGCACCTCTAGGAGTTGGGTCAGGGAGCTACTTTTACAATGATGCTCTGCCAAAGAAGCTATACAAAATAAATTTTCAACAAAAGCTGGATAAGCTTAGTGACAAACAAGAATCATTTGAGACAACTTTCGAAACAGGTTTTAACAATTTGAAAAGATAACAAATCAGAAAAGCAAAAATTAAAGAAAGATTTTAGCTTGAAGGGATGAATGTCCATCCCTCATTGTGGCTGCTTAAGTTCATATATGAAAAGAAAAGAAAAACCAGTAAAGGAAATTACTCCAAACTTGCTATTAAAATGATAAAAGAAATCATTTCTATGGTGAATTGTCTTTGGTCAATCACGATAAACCTTTCCGGCAATTCATTTTCACACTTGATTTCACTAGAAAATAGGGTGCCATTTGATTCTTACATGGAGCTATAGAAGATTTCAACCATAGGCAGAAGAATGTCAGTATATCAAGGAAACACACAGCTAAAAACAAATGGAAAAGGCAGCTAGAGAAGGAAAAAAAAAACAAAAACATGAAACTAGCACATGATCCACTATAACAAAGGACAAAATTACTATTCTATTCAATCTTCCATAAAAAATGCAATATGAAAAGAATAGGTTGGGAAACTTTATAGTTCCACATTTAGTTTTTGTATTGACATTTTGTCTCAACAGTACCCCCACATTATGCAGCATCTCTTCTCAAAGGCTATCAAGTTAGAACGAAAAGCTTGAGTCAGTAAAACTTACGTGACAAACCAATTCCAGGTAAAATTTTGCCATTTCCTAGGTACAGATGGTTCTTGTATCTCCGGTCATCAATTGCAGCGGCCACAGATGTTATCCAAGGGCTATAAGAAACCAGAGTTTTTGGAAAAGGACCGCCATTTCCAGCTGCCTGTGCAACAAATACACCTGCTTTCACAGCTCCAAGAAGTGTAATATCAAAAGGGTTCAAATATGTTGTCTTGGTGGTTGCTGGAGGGCTATTTGGACCCACTGAGAGGCTGAGTATATCCACTCCATCATGAACAGCCTATTCACAAGAGTTTTTGCACATTAAAGTTGTTCAATAAAGAGATAACCATCAAGAGATGTAGCACTGATGGGAAATTGGTATCCTTTCTAATAGCATGTTGATAGTAGACCGAGAAATTAATATCTTTTTTTTCCATTTCAACATAGAATTTCAAATGCAAGGTAGGTGTGTCACATTTTTTTAACTCGATTTAACAGGGAGATACACCAAGAAGATTTTTCTAGTGACAAAAATCAAGAAGAGGGAAGCCATTTGTTTGTAAATGGCTACCAAGCACTCATAGATATTTAAACCACACATTGTTGCTCGCTTGTCATTGAGATGGGAGGATATATATGGCCACAAAAAAAGTCCATCAGATCTCAGCACCCTGAAGGTGTTGATTATACTGTAACAAGGATAAGATTACAAGCAATATTCCGGTGCAAGACTTGAGGTTATAAGACAACAAGAAGAGCAACAAGTTATGAACAGTATCCTCAAATATGTTATGGGTGGTTAGCAACCAAATGAGAGCACACCTGATCAATAGCAGCTACCACATCTGCAATAAAGCCTCCAAAAAGCCTATAGAGTGCCTTGTACACAGCAATCCTGGTCACAAATAAGATCACTTGCCATGTCAGAGAAGGACATGATATTAAAATTTTGAAAGGAATGACTAATTGAAGTTGTTATTCTGCTCACCTAGCACGAGGAGCCATCCCACTTGCTTTCCCAAATTCATGGCCATGAATTCTCACAGGAATACCATTATTTCCAGCTGCAATAGCTGCTGTGTGACTGGAATCAAGTTACAGAAAAAACCAAGGAAATAGTATTAGATTGAATTTTTTTTACCATATATGTTTCCTGTTCTCCAGGTCCAAATGAAAATAGTTTTTTTTCTTTCATGTGCACCCTTCCATCACATTTATAGCATTCTCTAATATGTATTGCAAGCCAACTGAAAGTTTCTTCATTAGTATGTGCTAACCCACACAGCATGCAAGCATAAAAGATTTTTTCACTTTGTGAAACCATTAATCGAGCTTCTTGCCATGCAAGCAATCGTAACAGGTTAAAATTCCAGTCAGAGAAAAAATAATTGAAGGATTATATTGCATCACAGTTTTTATATGGAAATTGCAAATAAAGATGGCATAGGTTCTAACCTTCCATGCCCATCTCCATCCATGGGAGAAGCAAAATCAATGGAAGGATTAAATGCCCCAGCTGCAATTGCAGCTTCAGCAAAATGCTGGGCTCCAATGATCTTTCCATTACAGAATTCTCTCTTGGTATCAGGATCAACTTCACACTTTCCTCGGTACTTTGGAAGAGGCCCATATGGGTCACTGCTGGGAGATCCAAAACTTGGATGGCGTGGAAAAATTCCCGAGTCTACAAATCCTATTATAATGTCTTCTCCAGCCTTGTCGAAGCCACCCCCTGTTGGCCAAACTCCAGTTGGAAGCCCCAGAAACTGTGGGGTGTGTGTTGTAAGTCTCCTCACCTTCCAATCTCTCTCCACAGATTTCACATCAGGGGCACGCCTCAGGGTTTCTGCCTACTAATATATGGGAACAATGTAAGGATACAAAAATAGAAAGAAAATAATATATCATCCTTTTAAGAATATCATAGATACAAATGTCCAGAGAGAGTAATTCATAGTTTCACCTGTTCAGGAGAAGTATGAACCGCAAAGCCATTTATAAGATGCTTATAGCTGTAGAGTTTCTTGTAGGTCCCACGGTCAAACAATGAATCAAGGAGCATATCATGTTTCTGTTCAAGGTGCTGGGCATAGGACGTGACCAATTGACTGAAAAATGGCCCAAAGATAGAGAGTGAATAAGTCAAGTGAAACAGTTTCAACCAATTCCATTTATTCCTTTATCAATCATGGTGTGAAGATCTTTTATCAAAACAAAATATCACAGTCCAAGGTAACACATCAGACAGAGCAAAACAACAAGGAACCTAATTAGATTTGACTGAATAAGGTACATGAACCACCAATTGAATCATGATAGACACTAAGGCTG
Source organism: Populus davidiana (assembly GCA_030145905.1). Lineage (NCBI taxonomy): Eukaryota > Viridiplantae > Streptophyta > Magnoliopsida > Malpighiales > Salicaceae > Populus > Populus davidiana. The sequence goes on along the minus strand of CM057794.1, from coordinate 25,050,980 downwards.
GTGAGAACATCCTCATATCAGATGAGCTACTAGCTGCAAATAAACTGTTCAAAAAGTCAAGGGTTAAATGCTTGACGGAATGACTAGATGCATGCACATGTTTGAATCTTTTCACAACCAATGGTCGTTTAATTCTACTGGGAAGCAATTCAAATAAGATTTACACTAAAATCCCAGAGCAATTATAGTCTACCAAAATCATCGGACCATAAAGACAAAGTCAATGATTAGAAAATGAGATGCAAACAGAACGTAAACACAGGACAGGAAACACACAGTGCATTTCTATTCCGACTTTCTTTCCATGATATTAATGGCCTACAACTGGTGAAGAGGTATGACTTGTCAGCCTTTATGATCCATATCAAACTGTGAGCATGAAGTACACGGCCACAGCAAACACATTATGATTATTTGAAAAACAACTAGTAAATTAAAATTCCAGATAGTAATTTCACTAGGATGTTTCGACTATATAGCACGATTCCCAGCATTGAAAATTAGTATAACAACGCTACAAGTACACAAGCAAAGAAACTTGCAACTTGAAAGCACCTACCTGGTGGCGTCAAGCTTCTCATCAGATTCCACAGCAGTGGCTTCAAAACCAGGGATACCTCCTGTATAACTTATGACAGGCTCTCCCTCCATGGTCACAATATACACCTCTGCTTTCCCATTTATCAAAAAAGCAAATAAGACAAGCACTGTACGCCAAAACTCCACCACCCTCATTTTCACTGCCTGTCAACTTCTATTTCTCCCACAGTACCTGCTCCATCCAACACAATAAAAAACTAGTCAACTCCATATGGTAACACTAATAACACTCGAAATCTTAAAAATCATGACAACCCAGTTTCTCTTTTATATTTTTTTGACAGAAGAAAATAAAATAATACTCACAAGTATGACAAATTTTCCTCGTCAAAACATTCCATTAATTAATTAAATAGTTAATTAGAAACAACCCAAATCTCAACCACTTGAAGAAAGAAAAAAAAAACACAAACCCCTTAAAAGAAAAGAAAAACACTTTCTATAATCGATCAGATTACTTATACAAGCACTTCTAAATAAGACAAGCTGTTTCAAAGAATGAAATCATGAGTTCTCGATTACCACAAGTAGATACTTCCAAGCTTGAAAATCAATCACCAAACTAAACATTAATTAATATCACTTACCAAATGGAGAGAAAGAAGCTGTTCTGATCAAAGTACAGCAGCAGCTAGCTGTCGCTCTCTTTACTTACATCACTCAACACTCCAAACCCAAAAAAAAAAAAGCAACTGAATCTGCAGCAACAAAGTCAAATCTATCTATCAAGAACCTAAACAAGCAAAGAATCTACATTTTTTGGTAGTAAAGAAGATCTCATCCAATAAAATAACACAAAAAAGTAGATATTTTACTTACAAAGAAGAGGAATAAATAAATAACTTGTTCACATTAAGACAGCGAAAGCAAATGCGAGTTTAGATGCTGATGAACATTGTCATTGCCATTTTCATTTGCATTATTTCGCAAAGGAAGGATAAAAGGATGGAAAGATGGTGTCTGGTAGAAGCAAAGAGGAGGGAAGCAGAGTGGAGGGAGGGGGGGAGTAAGTGAGGGAGAGTATGAGGTAGTTAGGGTTTTTATATATTGTTAATTTAATTATTAATCATAGAGAGATCACTGTGATTTACAGACAACGACCGAAGATGATGGACTCCTTGTACACTTATTATTATATTTAATTGATACTGCATCACAGCAATTCATTTTAATCAAGTGTTTTAGTGAATGTTTGGGAGTTTAGCTTCTACTTTTTATTGTGTTTTAAAAATATAATTTATTTAAAAAAATAAAATTAATATTTTTTACTAATATTTTATAGTTTTGATGTGTTAATATTAAAAATTAAAATATATATATATATTTTTTAATATATTTTTAAATAAAAAATACTTTTAACAGGCTAATTTAGTTACCGAATAATATATAACTTGGCTAAAATTATATTTTAAATAATATAAATCAAATCCAGTGAAAATTAACCTTGTTAAATTTATTTGACTTAGTAAATTATCTTATGACCTGATTGTTTCAGTTAAAATACAATTTAATTTTTAAAAAATAAAAATAATGTCATTATATTTTAAAAAAATAAAATCTTAAAAAAGATATTATTTTAAATTGATTGAGTTATTTTAAGTTAACATGCTTAAACTATTTAAATTTAATAACTTTGATTATATTATTTGTTTATTTTTTGTTTGGTATTAATATAGAATCATCTTGATTGAGTCGGATTAGATTTAATGAAGAGTTTGAAAAGAAAAAAAAAACTCTTGTGGAGATATTTTGATTCGGATGTGAATATCATTTATTTAAAACTTTGATTGGGAAAAGAATTCTTGGATGGTAGAAGAATTTTTTCTTAGTTAAAAGTATTTTTGGATGAGTTTTTCAATATCAAAACTAAATTACATCTAACTCTTTGTTTCATTTAAAAATAAATCACTCAAGGGATTCATGACGATTTCATTCTTCAATTTGGTCTAAGCTAAGAAAACTTCAAGGTTCTATTTGCAGTTTAAATATCAAGTTAGGTGGTGAGCGATACTTTCCTAATTACAGAACACTTAATTTTTATTATTTAGGAATGTGATTGTGGTTATTTTTTAAAATATTTTTTATGTTAAAATATATTAAAATAATATTTTTTTTTATTTTTAAAAATTTATTTTTGAGATCAACACATCAAAACTATCCAAAACACATAAAAAAAATTAATTTTTAGCAAAAATAAAATTGAATTTTTGTGAAACACAATACTAAACGTTTTCTGAGACTCGTTTTAGTTTCTATTTTCAATTTGTTTTTGAAAAAATATAAAATTATTTTTTTATGTTAAAAAAATCCAATAAAAATATTTTTTAATATATTTTTAATTAAAAATCACCCTATATTATATTATTAAACAATCACTTAGTCTTAGTATTTCAAAAATATTCAGGAACAAAAAGGTAGTATTTTACTATAAATTAGAGGGAAAAAAATAAAAAAAGGCAAATATTTTGTCAAGGTTTGGTGAACATTTCTCAAAATTTCATGTGATTATGTTGTGTTTCTAAAAATAATAATCATAGATTTTATGGCTAAAGGGAAATCATATAATCTTTAAATGCACACATAAATGTAACACAAGTATGCTTGTTTAATTATTTTGTGAAAAGATGATAAAAATTGGATAATATCATTAATCTAAAATATTTTTCCTAAAATTTACTTATTCTTGGATTTTTAAAATACAAATGTAAATTATCTGCTTACTATTTTTATTGAATTTTATGTGAAATCTTATAATCATATATTTCATTATCAATCCATAAATGTTATACCCTTTTTTAATGGTTTTCTTCTCTCTCTCTCTCTCTCTCTCTCTCTGGGTTAGGGATGGAGAGAGGAGAGAGAGGATTGGGGGTGTGCGCTGTCACGGGTAGTTTATAGCGAAGTGACAAGAATAGCCTTGAATCTTTATGATTATGACAGAACAACACCTTAGAAGGTAATCGGAAAACCCGAAGGATTTGTTGGTCACCAGTCTCTAAACACCACATGCCAAAATCTGTGTGCAACCATTTAATTCCCCTCAACGGCAAAACAGTGACACCATTTCTTATATCTCCGTTTTGCCCTTTCGTTCATTTCTTGTAGATTACGTTTGTAATTGCAGCTTTTATGTTTGCGGTGAAAAAACATATTAAGTTATTTGACAACACACCAAACTATGTTTTTTATTATAGGGCTTATTAAAAAATTAAGTTTGAAATATAGTTTGAAAAGTTGTTTTTACATGCTTTTATAACTGAGTTTCGTAAAACTCTATTTATTTTTGTGTTTCAAAAGAGCTTATGAAAAAAATTAATTTTTTTATTTTAAATTAATATTTATTTATTTATTTCAAATCATTTTAATACGCTGATATCAAAAATAATTTTTTAAAATAAAAAAAAAATTATTTTGATGCATTTCCAAGTAAATAGCACTTTGAAAAGCAACTACAATCACACAACTACCATATATTTTATATATGTTTTTGCTGCACATAAATCTTAACCATAATTTTTATTAAATATGTATCTAAATCTAACTAACCACACCTAACTATACTTTTTTAAGACTTTTTTTTTTCAAATTACAATCACAAAAACTACATCAAAAACAAACGCAATCGTAGTTTTTATTGCTCCCTCGATTTTGACCATACACCTTTTTAAAAAAATATTGGATTGGTCAGCTTATCTCCTATTTCAATCATTTATATAATGTATTAAACAAGATAAAATTATTAAAATGTTAGTTTTCTGCTTCGAAATAAAAGAATTAAGAGATGAACATATCTCTTTAATACTAATGGTCTCCAAATTATTTTTTATTTTTTTACCTTCAAGAAAAAATATAAATGCAAATTGAAATGTTTATACGTACGTTTAATAAAATAAATCAAGAACTATATTTATTAATAAATAATAATAAATTTGTTTATTCCAACCAAAAATCAAGTTAAAAAGCTGAGATATATATGTTATTTCTTAAAAAAAACTAAATATTTGTTTGAGTTTAAAATTAGGTTTCTAAAGTTATACTTTAATTGAATCAATAAAATTAAATATTATTTTGTTTACTCGAGCATTAAGTCAATATCTAAACTTTTTATAAAAATAGCAAGAACCACACTTAAAGTTAACCAAAACAAAACATCAAACACAATTCTAAATTAATTTAATATAAAACGATTAAATTTGAAAAGAAAAGGAAAAACAAGTCAAGTAACAAAAAGAAAAGAAAAAAAAAACATTGTTGATGTTACATTTCTATCATTTTTTTAATATTTCTTCTATCTTGTATTGTCTAATTTGTTTATGATTTTAAGCATCATTTCATGATTTTCCAAGTATCAATTTTGAGAAATCAAATTACAATTATAATTGATGCTAAAAATAACAATAAAGAAATTGGGATCACATTTGACATGAAAAAGACAATGAAGCGTTTGGTGTATAAACCGAGAAGATGAGATGGATAAGAGAGAAGAAAGAAAGAAAAGCAAAAAATGTTGTCAAAGCCATACCGGAAGGCCTTTGTCTTTGCACTTTACCAAGTAAGAAAGACGATCTCATTGGTACCATGGAAGGCTACATCCAAAGCTTGGTGATTGTCACGCATGCCATCACAATCCTGCGGCCTTTTTAGGTTAACACGTGCCAATTATTTTTCTCATGTTCGTTCATTCTAGTCCCTAATTTAGTAGAAAAGATATCTTATATTTGTTTTGATTTCAGATTTGATGCCTAAAACTTTAATTATTTTAAATTCATAACATTGAATTCTATTATGCCTAATCAAGCATTAATGGAGAGCCATTATTTTTTTTTTCAACATTTCAAAAGCCTCATATCAAACCAAACAAAACAAATCATCGAGTCCAAAGGCAAATCAACTCATTTTAAAAGAATTGAATAAAAAAGAACAAAAAATTATAGGGGTCAAATAAAAACAATCTAATAGCAAAAATTTTTTTTTAAAAAAGAAGCAAAAGTGGAAAAAAGGGGGGCAAAATCTAATGGGTTATTTAAGAAGTAAACTTCATATTTTTTTTACTTCTATGACGTAATCCTATTCTTATGACTCTAATCGCAGGTTTTACGTGTTTACCTATGTTTTAAAGTCTTTTTTTTGGATTTTTTAAACATTAAATATTTTTTTACTTTCGCCCTTCAACATATAAATGGTTGGAATTGAACTTTCTAATTTGTTTCAATTTACTTTCTTTGAGATTATCATGGTCTCTTGATCTCGGTTGCGGGTTTTACATGTTGACCACTTTTGACATGGATCAATCCAATAAGTTGTCTTAATATTTTTTTTTAAAAAAACATGTCATATAATATGTCACTATCTCAATATTTAAAAAACATGTTGTAGAGTATGCATCAAAATTTTAGGTTTATGATTGTTTTTTTTTTGCCAAAAAACACATTAGCGACGTCTTTATATTTCTTTTAAAGATAGAAAAAAATGATCCAGCCTACAACATAGCACGAACCAAGAATTGAGTATAACATTAAAAAAATGCTCAGATGGAACATTTCCGCTAACAAAATAATATGTAATCTAAAATAATAAGAAATTGATTATATATAGATAAATACTGATACTTGAATTTTCTTAACAACCAAGGGTTTGGTAATCTATAATAATTAGTAGATTTCGAATTTACAGTTCAATTTTCATTTTTTTTAGTGAAATGAGTTCAGAATTCATCTTCTAATAGTGATAATCTTGGTTGAACAATGTCGTTTTCTTCTTTATTTTATTTTTTTGGCACGGTTGACGAAAGAAAGAAAGCTAAGACCCCATAAAGATCACATCAGTGGAAGCACCTGGCCGGTAAGTCCCTCAACCAGGTAAAGGCTGGCCGCTCCAGACGACAGATATTGTCATTTTCTTTTAATAACCTTTCTTTTATGCACGAGCAAATAAGATAAATAAACGAATTATGTGTTCATAAGTAATTCTACTGAAAGATTTTTTTCTTTGCTAATTACTATTTCTTTTAGCAAGATCGTTTATAACCATCAACTAAATTAGAAATAAAATCTTGATTCGGTGCACATAGAAAAGTCGGCCTGAGAATAAAAATAAAATGAACAAAGGCTTGATTGGTTGCCTTGATTGGCGCACGCAACCGAAAGCTCAAGACTTTTAGAATTGAATAATGATGATGAAGATGATTTTGGTATTAAATTAGCACAGAATTGATAATTAATTGCAGTATCCTTTGCCAAGGCATGGACCATCACTTTTTGAGTGGGACTTCCCACTTTCTTAGTGTCTAAGAATATGATAGTGAAATATCTGGGAGATCGAGTGATAACACCTTGTAATTAAGGGGTTTATTTTTTTCGTGATTTCAGGTTTGAGCCCTAAAGTTATTAATATTAATGGCCACTGGAGACTTACATGGTCGTTAACTTCGGAGCCCGTAGGAATTAGTCGAGGTGTATGCAAGCTAACTCGAACACCTCACGTGAATAAAAAAAATATGATAGTGGTAACCTCAAGAGGTGTATCTCAACTGGTTAGGTCTTGAGTTTGCTCCTTAAAAATTATCAGTTTGAGTTCCACAAATCTCAAGGTCACTAGGGACTTACATGGTCGTTAACTTCAAGCTCGTGAGATCAGTTGAGGTGCGCGCAAACTGGCTCAGACATCCACTTTAATAATAAAAAATAATAGTGGTTATGTTTAAAAAAAATTTTCTTTAGAAAATGGATGAAAAGATTGTTTTAAAATTTTTAAAAAATTATTTTTGATATCAGCATATTAAAACGATTTAAAAATTAAAAAAAAACTACTTTCAAGCAACAAAAATTCAAGAAATCATGACGTGGTTTCAACTGCAAAAACAACCAACCCTAAATTTGAATGATTAACCCAAGAAGCATAAAAAATTATTAAAATAGTGCAAAAATCTTGATAGTCTACCTAATGTTGCATTATGCAAGTATTATGCTTAAGTCAATCTTTACTCCATTATCATACCTAGGGACTAAAAGGTAGTCGAGCTGGTCTCAAACTCGCTTTTAATTTTTTTTCCCCACTCACATGAGTAGAACGTAGATATTTTTTAAATAGAGAAAAACATCATACCATAAAAAGTAAAGTGCTATTTATAGTTTTTTTTAAGGTTTTAAATTCTTAAAAAAAAAACTGGTTGTTTTTCAGGCGAAAGGGACACTCGTTGAAACAAGACAATTCCCAAATCAATGGGTAAATACTATGTTGATAAATGTGGCAGAATATATTTCATTTGAAAAAACAAATACACATAATTTATCTTAGACGATGTTTAAGATAATGATAAATATTATTTTTTAAAATCATTTTTTTTAAACATATTAAAATAATATATACTTTTTATTTTTAAAATTTATTTTTAACATCAGCATATCAAAATAATAAAAAAATATATAAAAAAATTAATTTTTTTTTTTAAAACCACAATTCAACCTTATCATCTAACACCATCTTAACAGATCATCTCGCTTAACACCAAAAATTATAGTACATGATTTTGAACATAACTTAACAATTACGTAGGCCAAGGAACAAGGGGAATTGGAATCAAATTAGTCAAATTTTCTGACTTTACAACATTCTTTGCCGCTGGATGACTTATAGAATATGGTTAAAATGTTGCAGAAAGATCAAAAGAGAGATCACGGAGAGATATTGTAGACAACGGTGAATTCGCCTTTAATATATAGATATAAAAACATACAGAATATGAGGTTAAAAAATTTGAAATGTCATCATCAGTCAAAAAGAATTAAAGATAGCACATTAATTAAAAACAAATACAAAGAAAATAAGGAGAAAATGATGTCATAGAAGGTTATTTCTTATAGGCTATTTGTTTAAGTGGCAGCTTGCGCGTTCCGAACAAAACATAATTTTTTATTGTTTAATTAACATATAAAACACAATTTTCTACATGGGACCCATTGATTATTGTGGTTCAATCACGTGTAGATTTAGAGCTTTTAGAAACGGGTGAATTTGTATTTTTAAAAAAATTAATTTTTTTGATAAAATTAATTTTTTTTATGTTTTTGATCGTTTTAATACGTTGATTTTAAAAAAATAAAAAAATTTATTTTAATATATTTCAGCATGAAAAATACTTTAAAATATAAATGTAACTACACTTCCAAATAAATAATTATATATTTTTTTTTGATGTACATAAATCTTATCCATAATTTTTACCAAACACATATTTAAATTCAATTAATTATATTTTTTTAAATTTATTTTTTTCAAATTACAACCACAAATATAAAAATAAAGTTAAGGAGAACGTCATGAGTGTAGTGTCATTCTCAGTTGTAGCCAAATCTTCGTGTTTTCTTCTTATCCTCATAGCAACGATTCTGATTCGACTACCCTTTCATGTATATTCCAATTAAGTTTTTCTTTCACATATTATTATTGAGTGAAGCATCCTTTTTAGTTGATTGTAAAAAGAGCAAAGAATAACATATTTCTCTCTTGTAATTAACTTTTACTTGCTTTTCCAATATAGCGTTTTTAGTTGATTGTAAAAAAAAGCAAAGAATAGCATATTTTTTGTGTAATTAAATGGAAAAAATATATCTTTTTAATTAAAAACTCTCTTAACTAGAAATGTTGCTTAAAAAACTTATTAGGATCGTAAAGGAAAGTTTTAATAAAAAAAAAATCATAAATTGATCATCTCTATACACTTAGATAAATAAATCTAAGAATAATAATAATGAGAAAATTATGTAAAAATTAGCAAAATAGATATTTTGTTCTTATTGAACATATATCAACAAACATTATTTTTTCCATTCTCCGTATTAGGTTAATATATGATTAATTATAATGTAACTGTCAATATCACCATAAAAGCCTTTAATTTTCATAATTGTTTAAGTATAATTTTAATAAATTTATTTAAGGATAAACTTATTTTAAATTTTTTTTAAAAAAAACAAAGCTTAGGATTGTTTAACAAACAAGCCTAGCATGTCTAGGTCTATGAGGATGGCCTGAAAGAGCATGCCTATGTGCCTAGTTTTTCATGGCAAGATGAAACCATTGACATTAAGATTGTTTTTTTTTTCTTTTTATATAGATAAATATGTTCAACCGATTTATTTTTTTCTCTTCTTCTATTTTCAACAACTTTTTCTATCGTCTCTTAATAATTAGAGAGTGAAATGTAAAAAAATAAAGTTAGAAATGAAATATAAAATCTCAAAACTTCATAGAACAAAGAAGTACATAAAATGAAACTTCAAAGACTGAATTGAAGTTTCCCTAGCCTTTTTAACAGTACTCTGGGCTCTATTTTTTTTTTTTTGTTCCTTGTCCTTTGAATATAATTCATAGTTTCACCCCCGCAAAATTAATTTTTAATTCAACATTCTCGATTCTTCATACATGGAAGAGCATGTGAAGTAAAAAATAATATTGAAAAATACGGGAGGATGAGAAAGTAAAGAAATTGGTGATGTTCTTTTTACTTGTTGCTTCCCATTTGTTTGACATGGTGGTTATGGGTCTGTGTCTTTGGATAATGGAGTTTTGGAGCTTTGCAACAATGGCAGCACATGTGAGGGTTGGCCCCACCAAAGTTTTTCGTGATGCTTGCACACCGCATGTGATTTGAATGATTCCAAACATAAAAAGAAAAGAAATCGATGATCCCATTTTATGAAATGCATGCTTCCTATTGGGCACATCACATCCAATAAATTTCATGACATGACACGACTCTTCTCTCCTTTAATGGCTTTGAGTTGCACGGGATTGCTTTTTAAAATTTATTGTTCGTTTTAAAAAATATCAAGTTAATTTTGGTTTGTTGTATCAAAAATATATAAGAATTCTAAACAAATTATCCATCTTTATTTTTGATATATTTTTTATAAAGATTTTAAAATCTTAAATATCAGTTGTGTCCAACTAATCTTGTTAAAAAAATAAAGTTCTCGTGTTGAAGTTTAATTGAATGATTTAAGCTGTAATTAAATTACCTTTTATATTTTTTTAATAATTTATATTTTTTTTATAAGTTATCTATCTATTAACTCCTCATATTAATTTTTTAAACTACACAATAAAACAAAATATTTATAATAATGTTAAGAGGAAACACATAAGTTGAATTTCCCAAGTTAAAGTTCCTCCTTTATAATTAGCATGAGTACTATATTCTTATTCTATGATGAAAATTATTTGCTCACCTAATGTACATATTTCTTCATCCACTTGTGATAATAATTATTTTGATGCCACATGGATTGAATTGATGAAACACTAACATGAACACAGTAAGAAATTCCCTGCAATTCACATTTCTCTTTTCTTTTTCCTTTTCTTTTCTGTCAAATTTTTGTTCACAGTAAAACAACAGTATTAATATGCGTTTTACTTTAAACATTCATTCACCCAAAAAAAAATCACCTTTTCCTAGCTCGGTGATGTGAGGTGCATGTGTAGCTAAGAAAAACAACACACTGCTTATCATGGATGCTTAGAATTCAAATGGCTATAATCATCAAGTGGGGTTGAAGAGATGGACAGATGTTACGACATTCCGGCAAACCGGAGCCTGTGTTCTTACTCGGAATTCGGATGCCAATCCCATCTATATATATATATATATATATATATATGTAGAGAGAGAGAGAGAGAGAGAGAGACTGTTCCAAACTACTGTTGGTAGAAGCATCAGTACTACCCTCATGCCTCATGGTATCCATACATAAATGAAGGGTTTTTACTTCGTTTAAGTTGAAGATATCGCTAATAATCTGTGAATTGGCCTGTGATGGAGCTCGAGCCCGATGACTGAACTACGAGAGAGGGCCGATTCTGTGAGAAATGCCATGGGATGAAGATGACCTTTTTCTCAAGTACGTGTATGCAAATAGGAGATCCGTGGATGAATGGGTGAAACTGACCTTCACAAGGAAGGGGAACAAAGGTAGCCTTCAAGGAGACAAAAGGTTTGACTTTATTAAACTTTTTTTATTCTATTGATTACAAACCAAATCATCCTCAGTAATCCCATCTTTTTATCTGCCTTTTTTATCTTTTGGGATTTGATGAATCATAATCATAATCACAAACATTGAATTTGGGGCCTGCTTGTTTTCGTCCATTTGATCAACTCAACCTGGGTTTTACGATGAAGGTGGGCAAGAGTGTTTTTTTTTTCTTAGGATGCTTTGACTTGGGATTGTCGTCAAAAGCTAGCCACGATTATCGCGCTAACCTATAACTTCATTTTATATACATCACAATGACAATCGTGTAATCTTATACAACAACACAAAATCAAATACAGTTTACTCAAGATATTCATCCATCTACACAACCAGATACTATATATGGTAATAGAAACTTGAATGCAGTAGCTATTATATATGGAGATACATTTGATTCTCTCTATCATCCCCTACAAGGTGAGCGTGGCAGAAGAGACAACGCTGAGCTTGCTTTGAAAAAAAAAACCTAAGGTGTGGTGATGCCTTTGGTTAGCGAGTTAGCAAGCTGCATATGGGAAAGAACAAAAGTATAATGACTTCTAACCCAATTCGCATCATAATAGGCAAAAAGTTCATGAGTCAACTGTTTATGGAGTTAAGTAAGTTCATGACGAGTAGTGCCTTTAACATAACGCATAATTTGTTTAAGAGCAAGAAAGTGATCCTCCTCAATAGAAGCATACATGAACTGACAAATGGAATTTACACTGAGACATATGAGGCCCGGTGATAATCAAGTATTGAAGAACACCAGTAAAAAAACAAAACAGAGTAGAGTCAGAGAACAACTTTTCTTCGCCTGATAGATGTTGATCAACGATAAAAAGTGTACAAATGGGCTTGGCATCAATCATGAAAGCATATTGCAAGAGATCAAAAGCATATTTTAATTAACAGTGAAACAAACTCTTCTCATTAATTGGAACTTAAATGCGGAGAGAATAGTAAAGATCACCCAAATTCTTCGCAGAGAATTCTTGGGAGAGTTGAGTAATAAAGGTGTGAACCAAAGAAGAATTATTGCTAGTGATGATCGTGTCATTAACATAAAGAAGTAAGTAAAGAGTCCCAAGCGATGCAAGTGGATTATTCATTGCCAAATTTAATATATTAATAATTTTAACTCCAACCATTGTTACTCTTATTCTTTTAGAACATGAACAAAAGAAAAGGTAAGATACTTGTATAAAAATACTTAAAAAATTAATATTTCAATAATAATAATAATAATAATTATTATTATTATTATTATTTTGTGTTTTAAATATGATTATGGGAGATATTTGGCATTGTGGTCTAATCGTGTTTCTAAAAACTTTTGATTTTTTTTAGTTTTCAATTAATTTTTTTTATATTTTTGTATTATTATTTTAATTTTTTAATTAATTCTTAAATGAAGAGCACTTCAAAACACAACATTTACCGCTCCCCAAAACAACCACTTAACATTTAACATTCTAACCATAATCACAAATAATCAGTATTCTTGAAGAAAATCTCTCAATATCATCACCCTTCATTCAGATCAGGTGAATGAATGCAAACCTCCATAGGAAAAACATGGATACCCCCTGTATCAACTTCTTCTACAATCAACAGCAATTTCATTGGGTCTTTTGTTTTAAAACCACAAACCCTACTGGGCCACCAAACAAAATAGAACATGCTTAATGAAACATGATCCTATAAATTTATTGCAGACCCAATATTGAAACCAAACCAGCCCATGAAATTGAACAGTCACCTTATCTCTCGGTGGCAGCTCAGACTGCTCTCCCTTGCAATCAAATGATGGTCCCAGAACTCGTTGGATCCTTAATACACCAATGTTCAAAAACCAAGGCTCTAAGACAAGGTCTCCCGCTTCACGCAATAGCTATAAAAACAGCAACAAGGTCTGATGTTATTGTCTCTAACCACATCCTCAACTTGTATGCAAAATGTCGCAAACTAAGGGAAGCACGCCAGGTGTTCGATGAAATGTATGAAAGGAATCTTGTTTCATGGTCAGCTATGATTTCTGGTTATGAACAGATTGGAGAGCCCATTTTGGCACTTGGGTTGTTTTCAAAATTGAATATTGTGCCTAATGAGTACGTATATGCCAGTGTTATTAGTGCTTGTGCTAGTTTAAAGGGACTAGTTCAAGGAAAGCAAATTCATGGTCAAGCATTGAAATTTGGGCTTGATTCCGTTTCTTTTGTTTCTAATGCACTTATTACAATGTATATGAAGTGCGGTAAGTGCAGTGATGCATTGTTGGCTTATAATGAGGCATTAGAGCTTAATCCTGTTGCTTATAATGCTTTGATTACTGGGTTTGTTGAGAACCAACAGCCTGACAAGGGTTTTGAGGTGCTTAGAATGATGTATGAAGATGGTTTTTTTCCTGATAGGTTTACTTTTGTTGGGCTGTTGGGGACTTGTAATAGTCGTGATGATTTGAAAAGAGGGGAACTTTTGCATTGTCAAACTATAAAGCTTAAACTTAACTCTACTGCTTTTATCGGTAATTTGATAATCACAATGTACTCAAAGTTGAATTTGTTAGAAGAAGCAGAGAAAGCTTTTAGATCAATTGAAGAGAAAGATCTCATTTCATGGAATACTTTTATAAGCTCCTGTTCTCATTGTAATGATCATGAGAAAGCTTTGGAAGCCTTTAAAGAGATGTTAAATGAATGTCGCGTGAGGCCTGATGAATTTACTTTTGCTAGTGCTCTTGCCGCCTGTTCTGGTCTTGCGTCATTGTGCAATGGAAAGCAGATTCATGGTCATTTAATCAGGGCAAGGTTGTATCAAGATGTTGGTGCTGGTAACGCCCTTATAAACATGTATGCTAAATGTGGTTGCATCGCAAAGGCTTATTATATATTCAGCAAGATGGAGCATCAAAATCTTGTTTCGTGGAATACCATGATTGCTGGATTTGGAAATCATGGATTTGGAGGGAAGGCATTTGAACTTTTTGCTAAGATGAAGACAATGGGAGTAAAGCCAGATTCTGTGACTTTTGTTGGACTTCTAACAGCTTCCAATCATGCAGGGCTGGTGGATGAGGGGCTAGTCTATTTTAATTCTATGGAAGAAACTTATGGGATTTCCCCTGAAATTGAGCATTTTTCTTGTCTCATTGATTTATTGGGACGAGCTGGGAGATTAAACGAGGCAAAAGAGTACATGAAGAAATTTCCTTTTGGGCATGATACCGTTGTTTTAGGTAGCTTGCTGTCTGCATGTCGGTTGCATGGAGATGTTGACACTGGGAAATTTTTTGCTAGACAACTTCTGAAACTTCAGCCAGTGACTACATCACCCTATGTTTTGTTATCAAACTTGTATGCTTCAGATGAAATGTGGGATGGTGTTGCAGAGGCCTGGAAGCTGTTGAAGGGCAGTGGATTGAAGAAGGAGCCTGGCCATAGTCTGATTGAAGTGAACGGGACTTTTGAAAAGTTTACTGTAGTGGATTTTTCTCATTCAAGGATTGAAGAGATTATGGGCATGCTCAAAACTTTAAGGTGGGCAGCAATTGAAGTTTAGTTTCAGTCATTTAACTCGGTCCTTTGAAAGGTATGTTTAACGTAGGTATCAATTCTGAGTTACACTGCATTTTTATTCAAGCTCAAATTGTAAGTCCATCGATTGAGCTGCTAATGACTTAATGTGGATATAAAACTTTGTAGCTTTAGGGAGGATACTGAGGACTCAAATTTGCTGCCATGATAAAGTTGTGACTCATTTCATGTCTTTTAAAGTAGTTCGCCTCAAATGCTAGAATTTTATTTCACTCCATCAATGCAAGGAATTTTATTTCACTCAATCATTGCAAGGAATGTCATAGGTTTATTCAGATACATAGCTTCATTTTCTGTAAAGTCTGTTTTTCCATTGGTGTGGATCTGTTCAATTTTGTAGGTTGAATTGGATTTGAAGGATGACAACGACAATGTGACATGCAACTGCATAGCTTCCTTAGCAGATGAAGAACCTCGTGTAAGCTAATTTTATGCATTTGACGTTTTCTGACTTTCATTGATAGAATTGATTGCTTGATCCAGCCTCAATGCGGTCAATGTGGCTTATGGTGATGAGAAGGGGTTTAATGGCATTTTTTTGTCCCTGAACTATTGATATTGTGGCAAACTAAGGTCTATATTATCAATTTGATCAATTTTGTCCTTAAATCTATCACATTATTCGCTTGTTTGATTTAACTGTTATCATTAACTAAAACCTGCTTTAAAAGGAGTTCATTTTTTGGTATTTCGAGCTGAAATTTTTATTATGTGCTCATAAAAGTTCAATCCACTATAACTAATAATTTCAAAAATTTTTGAAGTCAGAAAGTATTTATTTATTTCCTAAACAATAAAATTTCAATAAATTGTGAAAATAGAAATTATGCTGGAATTATCTCAATTTTTTTTGGGAGCCCTAAGGAGGTTTTATTAATTTATATTGGTAATTTTAGTATGGTTCTTAAAATTTTTGTGTATGTGGTCCTCAAAGTTTGCTTATTTTAAGCTTGGTTAGATTGGTAAGGTAATGTATTCAACCATGTAAATATTTTGAGAATCATACTAAAAAAAAATTATATGATTTTTTTAGAGTCCCTAACAAAATTATCGATGTTCCAAGTTATCTTCTTTTTTTATTTTTTTGCAATTTGTTAATATTTAATGTTAAGAAAATTAGAAAATTCTTCTTAACCTACAAAATGTTTGAAATTAGATTTTTTTTTTTTAACATTTATGAAAATCTTCAGCTCAAAATACCAAAAAATAAATCCTTTTTAAAAAGGGTTTTTGGTCAATGACACCAGTTAAATCAAACAGAGAGACAATATTTGTTTAAATTATGTTAGTTTAAGGACAAAATTAATCAAATTGATAGTACATGCCTCAGTTTGCCATAAACCCAATAGTTAAGGGTGAAAAATGCCATTAAACCGATGAAAGATGAATGTTTTGAAGCTTAAGCAAAGGCAAAAACAAAACAGGCTGCAGCTAAGGTATCTTGCATCTCGAATCAGTGTTTAATCTGACTTGTGCTCATCGAGTTGATGTTATTTTATTCCTGAGGAAGGAAGGTTGGGGGCATCTCACATGAGTTAATGCTTGTTGAAATGTTAAAACCCTTGGAAAGTGACAACCAAACTGCCGGAAAATGTAGGTTTGGCGTTTGATGGCGACGAGTTGTTCTATTTGGCAGAGAGTTGCTGAATGTGTAGTTGGCGTGATAGGATGATGAAGAAAATTGTTGCGTACAAAATCAGTGGATGAGGGTATTAGGAAAAGAAGTTCAGCACGTGTAGATTTTTCTTGATTGATCGTAAAGTCAATAAATTGCTGCAAGGATTTTGTTCTTAATATGTCTCAGATGTTGGGGACTTGTCTTGAAAGTTTTGCTTGGAATTCAAATATTTCCTTCCCCTTCTCTTCATGAAGGAGATGAGATTGATTGAATTCATTTTTTCTTTTCCATCTCATCATTTGGATTGATGATCTAATTAGACAGTTCGTAGTTTCTAGTTGACGAGGTAAGAAAATTGTATCATCATGTAGGAATTAAATTAATCAAAGATGAAGGCTGTTCTAGCCTCATCTTAGAATATAGTCCTTTTAAACTCAAGTTCTTTAGGGTCAAGGATTTGACCACGCGATGACTAAGTACTAAAAAACCAGCAATCAATTTTCCCACGGAAAACGTTCTCCCCTGACAGATAACACTAGCCTTCCACTGTGACTGTAATGTCGCCAGGTTCGCCATGGCTCTCTCCTTCTCCGTTTGTCTCTCCAGAGTTCTGATCAGGGTAGTGAATCATTTCAGGTGAATGAAGATCTAGAGTTGCTGAAGAGTGGTCGTCCATGGACCAAGGTGATCCCTTCACCTCAAAAAAATTGTGGTCTTGAATCAATGGCCAGTGGCCACTATGTCGTGCGAGTTCATTTACAGATCACAAAATATGACAAAAGAAAGAAAGAAAGACCAGCTCCTAAACAGCTAACATCTCTAGATCAGCAGTGCTAGCTGGTCATCTAGCAATGGTAAATATGGTCGGCAGGAATCGACCGAGAACCATATCCTAGAGGGTTTTCTACATGACTCGCATGCTTGAGTGGCCGATATAACTCAGAAGTGACAGAGCTGCAGCGTAGCTGACCGCTGTCGGTGTGTGGGCCTTCATCAGCCTCGGAATTCTTGGTCTGAAATCAATTGCCGGTAGTGCACATATATGACTGCCTTGCAGTTATTTCAAGTACACATAGAAAATGAACCCTAACAGTGGCGTTTAATTGGAAATTTTAGATACAGCTGATGAGCAAACCCACAAAAACCAAACCCATTGTTTCCTTTAAAATAAACAATGGAGGCAGCTTGTGAATCATGATATTGCAAACGTAAAAAAAAAAAAAAAAAAATCTACACGCTACAAGTTATGACATTTAACCTTTCATTTTTTTTTTCATTGTTCTTAACAAAGAAATGAGGAATAATTGGCAGTGTCCAGAGCTGGAAATAACTCGCAACAGCAGCTAAAATGAGTGGAATTTTATAAATTACCACGCTCCTCTCAGGTGTCTTGTCATGGCATCATTCTTCCTAGTTCTGGGAAGCACCGCAGGTGCATGATTGATGCAGGGTGACCCATGTTTGTTTCTTGATAGGCTGACCTAAACATTGCTAATCAAATTAATTAATGAAGATCGAGTTCATAATAAATTTGTACATTTTGCATTGAAGACAGCAGAGTTATGATTATCCAACACAGCATGATTTCTACTTTTCTTTAAGTCTGATCAAACTCTTTTGTTGCCGAGGTAGCTTTAATTATATCATTCTTAAACCCAAAACGTGTTGATTTGGACAAGGTTGAGAGCCTGTTTGGGGCTGTGTTTGTGCTTGTATTTTGATAAATTTTAAATTTTATTTTTTTATTAAAATTGAATGCAGTTTGTATTTTTTGAAATGTTTTGATGTATTGATATCAAAATTTTTTTTAAAAAAATAAAAAAACATCATTAACATATATTTTAACACAAAAAATTATTTAAAAAATAACCGTAACCAAGTTGTCAAGCACATTCTGAGAAGGCTTTAAGAATTGCATCTGCTTTTCCAAAAGTTCATGATAAGATCTCACTAAGTGAAAGTAAAGAAAACATCTTGAAAAAACTTCGAAATGGTTGAAGAAAAAGGGGGACATGTTGGATATTGGATCGAGGGTGCTTAGTATAATGATAAAGATTATATTTTAAAATGTTTATTTTTTTGAAAATAAATTAAAAATATATTTATTTTTTAAAATTTATTTTCGACAACAAAATAATTTAAAAATATAAAAAATAATTTAAAGCAAATTTTTAAATTTTTTTTTTTAAAAACCTGGTTAGATCACGCGCTCGCAAATATCCCTTGACCTATGCATAGAATATTGATTACTACACACGTACATATCCTTCATAGTTGAAAATTTAAGCAAGGTTTCAAAAGGATATTTATCGTAAATATATTTGCTTACATATAAATTAACTTGTTGAAAATTAAGAAAAAAAAAATAATTTTGGGACGTCAAAGCTGAACTATCATTGAAAACATTATTTGCTTCTGTTAATATAAATAACTTAAATACTAAAATATGCATTACCTTGATTGATCCTGTTAATTTCTCGTGCACATTCCTTTCTTCTTCCCCTCCCCTCGGATTTTGTTTTTCTTTTATATATATAAAAGAAATTTCCACAAACAGAAACGGCTGGCGGCGGCCTAAAATTAACAGACACGTCTTGATCAGTTCAACTATATCAAATAAGAAAATTTGCAACCTGTGAACAGATCAATAAATATTATGTAAAATAAAATAAAATAAAATATTATGTGTATTTATTGCAGAACATGCAAGGAATTAATTAAAAATATGGTAATTTATTGCTGTCGTTTTCTAGCTTGTGGTGACAACTGATCAATAAAGGTACTGTAGCTATAATTAATGAGGTTTGAAGAAATGAATCCATGTTTGACCAGCTAATTAGGCAGCTCCTCAAAATTAATTAAAATGAAAGCTTAGTCGGATGACATCTTGATTAGGGCGTGCAGTCCCTTCAATGTTTGGTAAGGTTGATTGAGATCTGAGAGGATCATGAGTTGAAGGCTATATATGAAGATGACATCAATGACTAGGATGATAATTTGCTTGCTTGCCTATCAAGTTACATGCATTTTCTACTAGTCTACAGAAGACTTTGAACTTATTTATTATTGTATTATTAGTCGGACCAATTAGTCTTTCAACTTTCAATCATCCCCTTATTTCCATTCTAATAAGAATCATACATACCAGTAAATGTAATTTGTTTTTGTTAATATTAACTATAAGTAAAATTGAAAAGTTCATACACACAAGAGTCAACCTGATTGTATTTATAAAATTTATAATTTTAATTAATTTGAATTAAAATTGAATACCTATTAGGTTAGATATCTTACATATATATTTAATCAATATATTATAATTAATTTAAATTTAATTTAATAAAAAAAAGTAAAAAAAAAGCTCAAGTAAGTGCTTGGGGGTGGTTGGCTTACTGTGTTGAACTTATTAATAAAAAAGTCATGTGTGATTGGTTTTTTTTTATGCGGTTAAAAGGACGGATGAAATGCTATTCATCTTTTTTTTATTTTTTTTTAAAATAAATGATATATTGTTTGTTTTTATTTTTTATTTTTAAGGGAAGGTGGTTGGAAAATCAGGTTGGAGTTTTTTTATTTAAAAATTTATTTTCAATCTATTTTGATGTAAAAATACCTAATAAACATTCTTGTAATGACAATAAACCAATAATCAAATCAAAGCACCCCTAAAATAGTCTAAAAACACAATTAAACTGAAAACAAAATTCACGATTTAGGTAATGAGAATATGATAATTTTATAAAAAATAAATAAAAATAAATTATGAAGCCTAATTTCCAATCAATTCAATATTAAAGAATACAATATAAAAATAAAATAAAAAATAACCTAACAAGTAACTTAAGTTAGCTTATGAAAACCCGCAACTCGAGTTATAAATCTAGATAAAATCATAAAAAATAAATCAAAACAAATAATAAAATTCAATTTTCAATTAGTCTAATATTTAAAAATAAAATTAAAAAAATAAATCAATAAAAAAATAAAATAATTCTAGTCAACCCATCAAATTCTTAACTAAAGAGAAAAGCACAATAAAATTTTATTTTTTTATTAACGTTAAAGTTAATGTCTTTTAAGGATAATCTGTTCATACATCACGTAATTAACTTGCTAGGAACTTTTTGTTAGTAATAAGAACACAGAGTGGTGTAAAGAATCTCTTGATGAAGCATTTCGTATTGTTTCTTCTACATTCCTGTGCCTGGGGTCCATTATAATGGCTCCTTTGGAACCTCACACAAACATCTACACGAGACAGGCTCTAATTAAGCCTTAAGCATGCATGTGAAGAATTAATTCCCCAAACAAACCCTAATCTCACACAATATATACCCTCCATCGATATTTTATATGAAACATGACAAGGACATTACTACAATATCATATCATCCATCATCATATTAAAGGCAACAATAACCAATAATTGAGAGAGAGAGAGAGCGAGAGAGAGGGAGAGAGAGAGGAGCAATTATTATTGCACACAGCAAATTAACATATCCTTCAACTTCTTGTTGGTTGACCACCATATGGAATTTATTTATTTATTTCATGGCTGATTCAAGACTAAAAAGAATTGTTCTCTTTGTATGCATGTTGAGATAATCATTTAGTTTAATGGAGCAACTCTCTCCTCAAGTATGATAGACGACTGAATAAGCACAAGGGGCGATTTCTTTCTTTTTCTTTTCTTCAAATAATGAGGCATCAACTTAAAAATCCAACCAAAAGGCAACAAAAATACGAGAATAGAAAACCCTTTTCATGAAAAATCATTCATGGAGTATGAGTGTGGAGTTTTGTCTTGCTTTGTTTCCATTAGGTAGAGCAGCACTCCACCTTTCATTCTAGTTCTTGAACTCTTCCCTAAAACAATATTTGATTAGTCTTTATGGTGCGTAGTAGGTTAAGATCATGAACAAACATCTCACTAACAAGACATTCGAAAGTAATCTCCAATTAATTGTGTTTAATTTACTCTTGATCTGCAGAAAAATATCTTAGCCTGACATCTCAAGGCAAGTCTTCCTCCTCGAAGGCTCAAGCCTCAGATCCAGTACTTGAGTTCCTGTTATATATTCTCTGTGTTACCATGGGAGAAGACATTTTCTAGCGAGGCATGCACATTCTTGACGTTTTTTGCTTCCAACTGATGATCTGGTCACCAAGGGGGACCTAATAATTATCTACAGTACCCATCAACAAAATCTTCAAGAAAGATATGATTGTGGATGGTCAAAAAGAAAAAAAGAAAGTTGCTTGCAATTATATATTATCTCTCTATCCTCGTCCCCGAAGAGATTAATCAGTTGTCCAAATATATTTAATAATCCAATCTCCCTTCCCTGGCTCCCTTCGGCTGTCTTTTCTAGCTATGTTAACATTTTCTGCTACCCTAATTCTGGGATTTGACTATGAACATCCCACTAATGTTTATTCATGTAAAAATACGTTTTTCATATTGATATAATGTATTTAAAAATTCCTTCAAGATACACTACTTCCAATATACAAAATCAATATATGAGGACACAAAGCTTTTAACCATCCGATTGATCTCCTAGAATCAATCGTTTTCATTATACTACTGTAAAGGTGAGAGGAAGAAGTAATCTCAGCTTGCTTAGAAGCCAAGTCATTCCACTAATTAAATTAAAATAACTATTTATACAATAATATATTTTGTCTAAAGATGCAAAATGAATAAACAAGAAACGAAGATTTAGACAGCATAAAGAACCATACAAGAATATTTTCTTTACCAGGAAAAATGTAGACAGAATGGAAGAGAAGGGGAAAAGGTTGACACAGTGCATCCAAGGTAGAAACAAGAAAAGGTTCTGATGCGATGAAAAAGAGGGTAGAAAACAAAAAACAGGACAATATTGTGAAGAGCAAGGTGGTGGGGTGGATGTGGATATAACAGCAGGCTAACATACAAAAAGATGGAAAATTTAAAGAGAGAGACAAGGATAGGTTGGTCTCCATGGACACGCAAGGCCTAGCTAAAGTAACCAATAATAATGAAGATGAATCCAAAAATGCCTGCAGTGATGCAATTCCAGGAAGAGCTTCGCTTCTTAGCCAACCTTTTATGTGTTTTTCTTTTGAGTTTTGAGATATGATCTCTTGAAGTTTTAGTTTATATATATATAGATCAAAACTAAAACTTCAAGAGATCATCATATTAAAAGAGCTGAGAAACATTTCATCCATAATACTAGCTAAAACGGGCTTGAAGAGCTGAAGCTTTGACTCTAATGTCGTTGGAAAAGAGAGCTGTCGTATGAAAATTAATATATTTTTATGTGTTTTTGATAATGAAAATATAATGGAAAGCAATTGTGCAATTGTTCATGAATTTGGTAGGTCATAGCAAGTGGGTTTCCATCTTTGAATGTTTTGATAGGGAAACTATTTATAATAGTTGGGCGGCACGCACTCTCATTCTACATTTTTAAATTTCTCCTCTCAATGTTTATTATCACTCCTTGACGTTGCCTTTTTTATATAAAATTCAAAATGGATAAAAAAAGCTAATTTTGGATTTTGATTTTAATATGAAATTCAATAATCACTTTCACTAATCTAATAATTCCTGTGTATTTTTAAGGAATTTCTTAGTGCTCGGTATCACTCATCAATTTATATTAAGCATTCCCAATTTTATAATTTTTTTTTTTAAAAAAACAGGAATATATTGGGAAAGAATAGTATTGCTTTTCTTTTTAAGAAAAACAAAAAATAACAACTAACTATAATTTCCCATTCCACTTTTTTTCTATTAAGTTTATTTTTTAAATAATAATAAATAAATTACAACTAGTAATAAATTTATTTTATTTAACTATAACGACTCTGTCGCTCACTCTCTCTATCTATCTTCGTTATTTACCCCCCATCATCTTCATTGCATCATAGACGCATGTCTATACCCATGTTTTTTGGAAGTAAATTCCTTACAACTCTCTCTTTCCTTCTCGTTCCGAACCCCAAAACTATCTACCTCTCAATTCCCAATTCATCTCTCTTTCTTTCTATTTCTGCTCAAAGTTTCCATCTTTATATAATTATAACCTGTCTTCTGTGTCTCTCTTAAAATTTCATAAACCATACGAATTTCGTGACCTTTTTTTTTCAATGGGTTTCGCTGGATTTTGTGTTTAGAGTTGATTTGAAGAACTGGGTGCTCTTAAAATTTGATAAAAAAATCATGGGGTCAGCTTCAATTGTGCAGGAAATGCCAGCCGGAGAGGGGAATCGGAGTCGTTTTGAGAATTTAAGAGGGGTTCAATGGAGGATAGACCTTGGGATTTTGCCTTGTCCTTCTTCTTCTAGTGTTGATGATCTTCGTAGAGTTACTGCTAATTCTAGAAGAAGGTAAAGTCTTGGCCTTTTTCTGTTGAAAAAAAGAGTGGATTTTTTTTTGTCATGTTTTGGCTTTTTATAAATTAGTGGAATATTGGCTAATGAAAGCAGAAGGGGTTTTGTACTTTTTTTATCATTTTAAATTTAGTTTAAATTAGAATTTAAAGATGGCACTTTTTTTTTTTTTGTTATGTTTCCATTTTGAAGATAATTAGTTGATTATCCTTGAAAGTTATTAAATAATCCTCCGTTGTTTTCCAGGGTTTGACGAATGCACCCAAGTAGTAGTGGTTTTGGTTGTGATCAGTTGTTTTTTTATTTTTTTCTCTTATTTTTGGTTTATCAAAAGTCAATCAATTAGGAGGGAGTTTCCAGTTGGATGTCAAGGTTGAAAGTCTGCTTTTGTATGCATTGCTGGTTTGTTTGTCGTGTTGATGGAAATCAAAATGTTTGTCTTTGCCAGGTATGCCGGTTTGAGAAGGAGGCTCTTAGTTGATCCACATATGTCAAAGGAAGGAAGAAGTTCACCTGATCCTGTAATAGACAATCCACTGTCACAAAATCCAGGTTACTGCTTTTTTTCTCATCTTTGCACTCATTAAAATATATTAGCTATGTTTAATGCATCTATGGTATATCTGCTCAGAAAATTGGATGTAAAGTGCCTCCATTGATGGCCTCATGTTCCTTCTTTCACTTCTCCTAGTGGTGCGGTTTTTTTTTTCCTTATCCTTGTTTGACTTTGGGCATGACTACCTTTTTATGTAAAGCCATCATATTTTAGATTGCTGTTTCTGGAGCTTAGGCTTTGCTTCTAGTTTTGCATTTCCTGAAAATGTTGATGTATGGAAGTAAAGACTGTTGCTTGTAATAGGGCATTATGTGTTTTTGCTAATTGCTGATCTTATCTGTTTTGACATAGACATGTCTTTCAAATAAATTTAATGTTACTACGGTATGTCAGAAGAAAATGTTGTCAGTACATGGTTTTAATGATGATGCATGAATGCTGCATGCAGATAGCACCTGGGGTCGCTTCTTTCGGAATGCTGAACTGGAAAAAACACTTGACCAGGATCTATCACGATTGTATCCAGAACATGGTAGCTATTTCCACACTCCTGGCTGCCAAGGAATGTTAAGGCGAATCTTGTTGTTGTGGTGCCTTAGACATCCAGAGTATGGTTATAGACAAGGTAAATTGAATTGTTCATCTGAAAGAAATTCACAATCCTTTCGCCTGTTTTGGTATTTTTCTCTGTGTTACACCAATGTTCAATCATTAATTAAGCTGTTCATCATATATTGTTAACTTGACTAAGACAAGCATTTCAATCATTAATTTTTTCGTTTTCTTCCAACATCCGTTCATGCCAATGTGTTGAAGTATCTTTTTACAGGGAACTTGATATTTCCTTTGTCTTTCTGGTTTTCCTTTACAGGAATGCACGAACTTCTGGCTCCTTTTCTATATGTTCTTCACATTGATGTGGAGTGTCTCTCTGAAGTGCGCAAGCAGTATGAAGACCATTTCACAGACAAATTTGATGGTTTAGCGTTTCAGGAAAATGATCTTGCATACAATTTTGATTTTAAAATTTTTTTAGATTCCATGGAGGATGAAATTGGCTCCCATGGTAATACCATCAAAGTCAAGTCTCTCAACGAGCTTGATCCTGAGATACAAATGACTGTGTTACTAACTGATGCTTACGGAGCTGAAGGTGAATTGGGTATTGTCATGTCAGAGAAATTCATGGAGCATGATGCTTATTGTATGTTTGATGCATTGATGAGTGGGTCTCATGGTTCAGTTGCCATTGTGGACTTCTACTCTCACTCCCCTGCATGCGGGTCCCATTCTGGCTTACCCCCTGTCATTGAAGCTTCTGCTGCATTGTACCATTTGCTTTCTGTTGTTGATTCATCTTTACACGAGCACCTTGTTGAGCTGGGCGTTGAACCTCAGTATTTCGCACTTCGCTGGTTACGGGTTTTATTTGGTCGAGAATTTTCACTTGAAAACCTCTTGTTAATATGGGATTCAATATTTGCGGCAGATAATAATATCATCTTAGACAAAGTCGCTGAAGATGATGCAGACTTTGGCTTTCGTATCTTTAGATCACCTCGGGGAGCATTGATCCCAGCTATGGCTGTTTCTATGATTCTTCATCTGCGATCTTCCCTCCTTTCCACTGAGCATGCAACTACTTGTCTCCAGAGGCTGTTGAATTTTCCTGAGGATATAGATCTGAGAAAACTGATAAATAAGGCGAAGTCTTTACAGACACTTGCACTGGATACTAATATGTCCTCTGTGTCTCCTCCATTTGATGGCATTTATAACCACAGTAGATCAATGGTTGTGAGAGGTCATACTCATACACTTTCATCTGATTCTGTTTCCCCAAAAACTCCTCTAAATGCAGTGCCTGACAGCTATTGGGAGGAGAAATGGAGAGTAATGCACAAGGCAGAAGAACTCAAGCATGATAGTTTAGGGAAACTAAATCCAACCCAGAAAAAATGGTGGACAGAAAAAGTAAGATTGCCCCTATCTAGGACAGAATCTGCTCCAACTCCTGTAAGCGTGGCGAGTGGGAAGAAGGATCAGAAGTCATCTGTTAGGCGTAGTTTGTTAGAAGATTTAACGCGTGAACTTGGGCATGATGAAGATACTGGAAAACCAGATTGCCATGAAGTTTCGGGTGAGAAGGACCATCGTACTGCAGAAGTTGAGGAAGGGGGACTGGACAATGTTAACAATGACTTGGCATGCTCAACTGTGGAGAGATGTCTTAGTGGAATTGCTGGCAGTGAGGAAAATTCATCCGTGTTCTCAGACCCGTCTAGTTCTCTTAGTGGTGTTAATGACCATGAAAATGAGTCAGAAAAAAGTAGTGTTGCCTCAAATATGTCTGTTGATGAAAATGATGATCAGCCTGAGGCTCTCCAGGAAGATTCAACACTACCTGTTTCCCACCCCCCTGAAGATGCGTCTTTAAATTCTGGGACCAACAATGAGCCTGCTGGAAAACAGGTTGCAGGTCCTAAGGAGAGGAAGCTTCTTTCAGGTAAATTTCAATGGATTTGGAAGTTCGGACGGAATACTGCTGGTGAGGAGACATCTGAAAAGGGAAGCGACACACTTGAGACTACAAAACCTAGCAATGATGCCAGCAATCAGATTAATTCAATAGGATCTTCATCTGTCAATGGTTTTTGCAATTCTTATGCCAGTAGCGAAGGAGAAAGTGTGGACCAGAATGTGATGGGTACATTGAGGAACCTTGGGCAGTCCATGCTTGAACATATTCAGGTAACCTCTTGATTAATGTTTGTCTCATTATTTCTGTCAACAGATCTTTCTACTTTCAAAGATGGTGCTTTTAAGACAGTTCAGTCTGAAATTGTTAAAACATGAAACAAAAGTACGATATATTGTGGAATCTTGGTTTCATATATGGATAGGTTGATTTCAGTATGAGCCTTGTATGTAGTCTGCTAGGGAGATGGATCATATTTTCTCTGCTTCCTTTGTTTCTGCTTCACCTATAATTGATATAGGTTTCAAGTTACTGGGGAATCATAGGCTGTAGTTTTTCCTTGAATTATCAGCGAGCAAACCTCAATTGACATGTTATATAATGTTTTGTATGGTATTCAAACTGAACATTTCTTAATCATTTGTGTTGCAGGTGATTGAGTCAGTTTTCCAGCAAGATAGGGGTCAGGTAGGTTCATTGGAGAATTTCTCAAAAAATGTTATAGTTGGCAAAGGACAAGTTACAGCCTTGACAGCACTTAAAGAGCTTCGGAAAATCAGCAATCTCTTAACTGAGATGTGAGTTGAGCTTAAATTATGTATATCTGTATATATATTTGTAATTACTATTCTTTTGGTGCAAATAAAGTGAGTTTTGGCTTCTCTCTTGCTGCTATGTCCAAGCCAACCCCCTCCCCTCCCCACCCCCCACCCAAAGCAAGCTCTGAAGACACTGAATATGAGTTCTGTCATGACCTTGGTTATACAATCAAATGCCTCTTGATACTAGCCTTCACTAACCCTGCCTTGTGCACTCCCACGGTGGAATCCGTACAATAACCTGACAATGAGGTTCAGGAAATATCACTCGTAAAATTGCAAATAGGAGGAAGACTGGTTTAACTTTCATGAAAAACCTTTGTTTCTGGTACCTAAACAAATCGAGATACATCAATACTTTATCCAAAAGCTAAGGTTAAGTGATCGGATCTTTGAAGAATGCTGTCTCTGGAATTGTTATTTTAATTGTTTGAGTATTCACATACCATACACTTGACGCTTGACCAAGCTTAAAGAGAGCTGTTTGAAAGGACACTCTTAACGCCACAAAGTTGACGTCTTCATACATGGGTTGATGCAGAGGTCGCCAATATACCAGAACTGGCCCTAACAGTTATAACTAGCCTCGTCTAAATTGGCAAGCACTGGGTACATATTTTATGATAGAAAATAGCATACGTGGTGGTATACATCTAATTTTGGGTAAAGATGCGTGAAATCTATCTTGGTTTTTCTTATCTACAGTTAATGCTAATGATGCGTCAAACCACTTCTATTTAATAGTAAAAGTTCTCTGATATTTCATCTGCGTATGTGAACTTGGAACGCGTGTAACTTTGCAATGGCAAGAAAGATCAAATGTCAGGCTCATGCTGAAAAGAAGTGAAGATGTATCGTCAAGAACTGAAGGATTAAGAGTCAAGAATTGCTCGGTAGTTGGATTATAAATATGATACTTACCATTGGTGTCCAATGTAGATGAACTTGAACAAAGGAGTAAGACATTGTAAGACTGAAAAATCTTGATGCCAAGGTCGTTGGTGCAAGTAAGAGAAGTAACGTGACCTAATCATGAGCAATAGAGAGGTATTGGAATTGCTGAGTAGATGGTTTATGCAAGAAAAGGGCTGAAGTTGTTTTGTCGGGATTTTCAAGCTAAATAATGGAGGACTGGAGATGAGGGAAAGCCAGCGTTTGGACACGGATAAGAGGTTTTGCTGTTAATCTTGCGAGGATTTGGATGAGCAAATCTTGGTTGTTTTATTTCAGCCGGGGAACATGGATCCAGAGTCTTTTATTTCTGAACTTGGGAATGAACCAAAGGCAGGCCTTTGAGATCTTTTACTACTCGGAGTCTCGCACATTAATCCCAGTTTGAAGGAAGGAGTTCAGCTGGTATTAATGTGCAAGACTTTTACCATTTGGTTCACTGGATTGATCACTCATCTTTAGTTTAACAAGAGACAACTCAAGAAACAGAGAACCAATTCCAACTCCATTTGCCTCGAAGTATTGGTTTAGGTGATAATAATAAAATATTCGTTCTCAACTATTTCTAATTTGTTAGAAAAATGACATTTATATTTCATACAAGATGCAGAAAGCACGCAGCAACAGCAGCCTGAAAATTCTGATTCTTCTGTCACAAACCAAGAATCAGATTTAGTACATGGCGTTGCAAGAATTTACAAGATGTATCAAAGTTATCAGTACACGAAAATTTAGTACATGTGAAACCCTAAATCCACGATGATAATAGAAACTATTCTAGGGGAGACATAATTGCACAAATACATACAAAATGTATCAAAGTTATCAGTAAATAGAAAAGGGGGCAGAACTCTTCTAATTATTTCAAAAGGGGAAAGAACGGGAGAAAACGATAGAAACATTTTTCCCCGGCTTCTAAGCTGGTTTTGTTGCCTGCTAAAGTATGCTCTAATCTATGTTATGAAAGCCTGGGAGAAGAGAGGTAATAAAGCCTAAGACAATCATTTGAATCTCCTTCACAATTCCCCACCAGCGGTGGCCACCATTGTCTCCACCAGGTTCAGCAACATTCTCATTCTCAGCTGCCTCGTTACCATCCTCTGCAGGCCTATTCTCATTCTCGACCCCAGCTTGTCCCTCTGCAACAAGTTGTCACATGATTGCCAGAAGTTACAAAGAAAAATCAGAAATATATTTTCCTCTCAAGTCTCGACTTCAATTATAAAAAAGAAACTAATCCCACACATGGATCCTTCCATTAGAAATAATAAAAAAAAGTCATTTTCTTGGGCTCACAAGCACACTACTTTACTGTAGTGCAAGAGCACTTCACTGTAGAGCAAGAGCACTGAATGAACTCTGCTTACTGTATGTCTAATGGATAAGCAAGGATTTTCATCACCAGGTCAAGAAAAAGTAAATATAACTTGAAAGATTAATTAATCAACCTCATAATTGTTGTTGATACAGAGAAAAATAAACTTCAGTTAGTCTGGTTTAGCTGATATGGGTTTAACCTTCATCTATTGGTTACTTGTGCAAAGTGCAGAAATACCCTTGCATACCACACAATTGGATATCAAATATCACCATGAATCCCCCTCCCTCGTAAATAAATAAATTAAAATCCAGAAAACATCCAACATCCTTAGTATGCATTCAGAAAATGAAAGGTACCTGCCAAAGCAATATATTCATTCTGCCTTGCAGCACCAGCATTTTCCACCCTGGCAGCAGGCCTAGGTGGACGGGGAGGCACAGCTGCCCTTTGCATGCTATGTGAGAGCCAACGTACTAATGGTGTCAGAGCTCCAGTTTGGTACCTGCAACACACATTAAGAAGGTTGAGCTTCCACTTGCACTACTAACCGAAAGTAGCTTCATATGAACAATAAAAGGGCTACAGCTTGGAGAGCTACAATGAATTATTTAATGTGTTATTTGTGATTGGAAATAGAAGAACTTTTGAAAGCAAGGAATATGACATCTATGAGCTTGATTGGTTAACTTGAGAGCTTCCTTCTCCAGAAATTAAAAGAGAGTATCCAATAATAAATAAATAAAAAGCCATGTGAAGAATGTATCTCAAATAACCAATTATTCCAAAGTTTATTACTTACAAGTAGACAAGTGAAGCAAAAAACACAAGGACAAGCAGCCTTTGTCTTGACCCATCTTGGTTGAACAAAAAGATTACGGCTACCAGCTTAAGTATGAGAAACAAATCCAGCTGAAAAGCAATTTGAAATCTCCTAACAACAATTTGTCTCGGGTGAGCAGGATGTTGCTGCTGCTGCTGCTGTGGTTGTTGTTGTTGTCCACCTTGTGCTTGATCACCAGTTGCCCCAGCCTCATGACTTGGCCTACTGTTGAACAGAAAATAAGAAAAAAACAGCAATCATTATTTAGCAGTTCATGTGATTCTTTTAACAACACAGATGTATCACCATTGTTAACCATCATCAAGCATCATTACTCAGAAGCAGGTAAATGAAAACTAGGAATGACTTGATAAATAGCATTGATTACAGCATCTAAGAATACATGCATGTATCCTATTGTGAACAACATTATAAACCTTAACTCTCAACAGTTAACACAACACAGGTATACTTACGTGGGTATATTGAGCGTGAGAGGAATTAGTGTTTTTGAAGGAAGTCCAGCAATTGGTCCCATAAATTGTGGAACAGCTACAGCATAAATTCCCGGTCCATGATTCGCTTGTTCTTGATTTTGCATAGGATTTAACCCTGGAACTAGTGCAGGATACATGATCGGATACATCTGAAAACCACCATCCGCATAAGCTGGAAAACTAGAGAATGCCGGTGGCTCCTAAGTCAACAAAACAATCAATGATCAATCCCAACATCATCGGACTCAATTCATGCTGAATGCACAACTCAGAGCACAAGGAGAAAACCTATTGGACTGAAAAGCAGCTAAAAATATATAAATAAACTTAACTTTATTAATTTGGTCAGTTTCACAATATTTTCTTAAAAAAATATCATTATTTCTCTGTAAAGCTCCAAACTTTTCCACTACAAATCCATCAACATTCAACCTTTTCATCAAATTCCAATTACGCAAATAAATAAAACCCATTAAAATGACCGATTCCTAACAAACCCATTAAAATCCCAACAAAATAAAAAGCACCCTAACTTTTTAAACCACCAAAAATCTCAATAGAACCGAAAACCCATTTATAAAAATTGAGAAAAAAAACCAAAAATATAAGAACAATGAACCCATTTTGTTTCAAGGGCTAGCCATTATTGAAAAATGAAGGCTTGATAACAATGGTTAAGGAAATTTAGAGATTGGAATCGGAAATTCAGAAATACCGATGGTTGCTTGAGCTTCTCTTCTGGAGAATTTTGTGGGTTAGAAGATTGATTCTCGCTTGACGACGCCGTTTCTGTTTGTTCTGCCATTGCTCCTGTCTTTCGTGTGAGACCAGACTTTCTTTCTTCCTGTAAAAAAACAAGAAAAAATAGAAGAATTATAGGGTTTTTTTCATAGTTAGCCAATAAATATATGCCATGTGGACAGGATGATGTGGAAATATAAACAATGGGGGATAAATTTTTTGTTGTTAAACTTTTTTGGGCTAAGTGTATTCTCGTCGTAGTCAAAATTTTATTTGTTAAACAAAATTAAAATTATTTTTCAATAATTTAAAATTAGATAAAAAAATCAATTCAATTATATATAAAAAAGTGGTCTATAGTCCAATCCTTGTTTTGTGTCTGTCTTCTTGGCTATTGAAGAGGGGACAAGCTGGTGGTGATTGATTCCTGTAAATCCTATAATTCTATGCTAAAGCTTAACACGGCCAGGCTGAATAGCAAACTGGATAAGATCTGACTCCAAATAGCCTACATTTTTGGTATTTATATGTTGGTCATCGGAAATCTAATTCTACCTCTGTGTTGCACCACCTCTCCTGGCTACAAAATGTGCCTCCGCTAGATACTAGTCCTCGGAAGGGATGGTCCCCGAAAGTACTCCTCGATTCCTAATACTGTATTGACATCCTCCCGTTAAGCTTTCTACCCAGCCTCAACCGAAATTCCCGATTGAGAACCTGGTTCGATAACAAGTTCCTAGTTTGCTAGAACTCCAGAATCTCCAGAAAACTCAAATAAAATAAGTTCCCTCTTTAATTTCTCTTGAGAACGCTGAATAGCAAGGATGCTAAATGAAGTCTATTTAAGTGTCATCGAGATGTCATCGCTGTATACTAGTTTGATTGAGGAATCTCAGTTTTTCTTCATTTGTTTCAAACAAACTTCAGGGTTAATCATAAAGAACAGCCAAAGAAATCAAGAACAAAAGGGGCAATATTCATCTAAAATGCGCTCCAAAACATTCATTGGACAATCAGTATTGCATCTTTGGAGATTTTTTGCAGTTATTCATAGACCTTTCTACGTGCACCTCCATCCCATGCCTGCTATTTTGCTTCTTGCTTGATGACCAACTTCTTTAAGAGAAGTAGCATGATTCAGCATAAATACAATTTTTTCCATATAGCAGCTGATGCAGGGAAAAGTTTATTTTTTTAATCAAGATTTTAATAGCCTTTTATAGATTTGACATGAATGAATAAAATTAAATATTTGAGTGTTTTTTTTATAATTATTATGCTCATAGTCTTTGAGGGTTTTTCACCTATAACAAATGCATTATTATTCTCTTTTATCTCCATTATTATTCTCTTTTATCTCCTATCTTAGTCAATTGGTATTAAAAAATATATTATTGTGCACCTAATTCTACCGTTTGCGCGTAAGAACCAAACACAAACCGGTTGCGCGTGTTGATGTAGCGATTAAAATATTATTAGGTAGCCACAAACCTCGAACGAGATTAGTTTCATCCTTTAAAATAATGTGAAAATATTAAGAACCAAAAAAATATTAGAATATATCATAGTACTACATAATATAGTTTATATACTATTGCATATAAAATAACGTTTTAATTTATAACGCTAGAGAATAAATTATAACACATGTTATATTATATAATTATAATATTTATCAAACAGTATAGATTTTATGATAAAAAATAAATACCAAATGAAAGAAATTTATTTTAAGGTGCACCTAGAAAAAAAATTTTCATATTACTATTTTGAAATAAATTAATAACTTAAAAATTATAAAAATATTTATTTCCTAGTTTTTTTTTATCATACAACAAAACATCAGTAAGTAATTCATTTTCTCAAAAATAAATTTTCATGAAATTCATCTATATCATGGTATTATGTTGCCAAGTATCTGTATTATTAATTATGTTTGTAAATGAATAGGTTCTCCCAGTTTTTAAAAACCTCGTAAAAAGCAGTATTTTCTTTCCTTCTTTTTCATTTCACTTTTGGTCCAAGATATTTTTTCACTACCTACATGACTCTTCACCCAGGTGAAATTATTATCTGTCCAAACACATTGCACATGCATTGAAGAGAGTGTAAGTTCCTGCAAATCTTATTCATAGTGTCATGCAGATATAGCAGGTGAGATCCTGAACCTGAATCACCATGATGATCACGAAAAACACCACCAGCACCCGCATTGCCAGGATTTCCGACTCTATCAGTGCTGTACCTCCACCATACACCAGTCCTAGACAAGCATGGTCCCCAAAACACTGAATGGTGTACATTAGTTTCTAAACACTGTATGTAAGTGTCAGTATCCTTGTGAAGCTCTCGAGCCAACCACAATTGAGATTTCTGATTGTCGGAGCCTGGTTCTATAACATGTTCCTACTCCTAGCATGCCAAATAATCCACTTAAGAATTAGTATTGTTCTAGCTTTCAATAATTCACATATGCTGAAAGTTTTTCTAGTAAAATAATCGGATGTACAACATTTCGATTCCCTCGTGAACATCTTACTTATGTTGTAGTCAGTTTCATTTATGGTTGAAAACAATGTCCAAAGATGTGTCAGAGAAATTACATCCAATGATCCAAAATGAAGGGTCTGTTGTTCCTCAATGCAAAAAATAAATGAAGTTATTATTTACTAGTTGAACAAATTATGAGCTTTCATCAAAAAAGAAAAATAAAGAATAAACTAATTAGACTTCGTAGCAAAAGAAAAGATTTCTCTGCTACTCCAAAGAATCAAAGAATAAACTCAAATTGGGCAAAAAGGACCTCTAAATTAGCATATGGTTTCCTTGCTGTGGTTCAGAACTTCGTGGGAAACTCGAAAATGGATCTGCAAATGGGTTGGCAGTACCCATCTGTCCCACCTGCTGCATTTGCTGTTGAGGATATTGTGGTTGGTGTTGATAAGGAACTACAATCGACTGGTTTTGTTGTTGGTGCTGTTGCATCATCATTTGCTGCTGTTGGTACTGCTGCTGCTGTTGAGCCATCATCGTCATCTGCACATTTGTTGGGGGTGCTATGCTGTTGGATGTTGCAAATGGGTCCTGTTGTTCAAATGGATTGTGCACAGCTGTGGCACCATATCCGTACCCTGCATTTTGCATTTGTATTTGCTTCCTTGCAGTATCATCTTCATATAGGCTATCAAGCAATAGCCGGTCAAAACCACCACCCTGACCCAAAAACCAGAACATGATCATGAGTAAGCAAAAACAAGTATCACATTTTCATGGCTTACACTGGCAAAATGATTCAGTTGAAAATAGGATTTATTGACCTTCAATGAGGCAATATGGGACTTTAAATCTACTAAGCTGGAGTCGGTGTATCCAACTTGATTCAGTTTGCTAATTAGGATTCGATAACCTTCAATTAGGCAATATGCGACACTAAAGCTGCTAAACTGGAGCCAGTGAATCCTATTGGAGTCAATAGAAACTTGGATTGAGCTTTGCTTCAGGATCGAGTGCATGAACCCAAGACATCATCAGCCAGGCTCAGTGTTTCAAGTTAATTCCATCAAATCAAAAGGCACCAATTCAACGCTATGCAATTAAAAACCTAATCCTTGAGAAAGCTCTATCTAAGTTTCGATTAGCTCCATTATATTACAGAAAAGATTAAACTAAAGACTTCAGGTTGGTGATTTTCAAAAAGACATCATTGCACCCTTAAACAACCAACTTCATGAAGACAAGCAAACCACTCTAACCTCTGAAAAGGAAAACAAAGTGAAGGTCATATGCTCAGTGCTTCACTTAAAACTCCAATGGAACCAGTTTTCATGTGAATAACAAAATTTTTTGTTATATTTCTTTGAGAAAAGAAAAGGCATAGATTCAAAGTCTCAATACTTTTTTTTAAAAGGATAAAATAAACTGACCATTTTGCTTTGCATTGGTTGGCTAGTCGGGTTGCTTGGAGTGGTAACAAGTGCTAGCTCCCAACCTGTTGCATTTGGCTTACCAAGTTCACTTAAAGCATTGGATGAAGACAGAGGATCAACACCTGCATCAATGTAACATTAATTATTTTACAAAATACGAGACATGCGATGTATGATAAATCAGATGGTCAAGATTCCTTTTTTTTTTTTTCCAAAAGAAGAAAACTCAAATTCACCCGTAGACCACAAAGATGGTGTCACTAGATGAAAGAGAATAACTCCACAGGTTCTTGAGTGATGCTAATCATTGCACAAACTCATAAGACATTTTTGCTATGTCCCATCAGCACTTCAAAAGAGAAAGGGCAATATAAACCATTTAAACAAGGTGCACTGCATTTCTATATCACGGATTGGTGGGCCACTTAATCCATAAGACATGGAAACACTACTCCAAAACGAACTTTTATACTCTACCACACGGGCACTAAAAATTTCTTAATAAACATAAATCAATTGATATGTGCACTACCAGGTGGAACAATTGCAAGAGCCATTGCATTGTTTTCCTCAAGCTCTGCAGCTTTTGGATTTATTTCATTCAGACCCTGCAACAAAAACATATGGAGACACTATGTGAAAGAGAACTCAAGAAATCAACTAAAAAGGACATGCAGAAAAATGTTGATCTTACCAGCAAATCCCCAATAGCATCGTTTGATACTAATGGAGGTTCTACCACCTCTTCCTCAGCTTTAGTTTCTTCCTCCACATCTATCAGTATTTTTTCATCATCAACCTTTTCAACTTCTACAGGTTCTGAAGGTTCCTCAGGTTCCTCAGGCTCATTCTCCGTATACTCCTGTTAGTGAAACAGCATGCTTATCACAAACCCAAAACATAGAGAAGGTGTCGCATTCCATTTCTCATATTTCAAAGGTTATTTCAATACATTTGAATACAGAGGAAAAACTTTTATTTAACTATCTCATTTAAAAGCAAACTCCCACATGGATAAAATTTCTCACCAGTCTCTTGGGGACAGAACCTGACTGAGGTGCTTCTTTAACGTACTCTTCCATTGTTGCAAGAAAAGTTGGAGGGGGCTGCACAATACAGAAACGCTGTAAGAACCAGCTATGAGCATTCATTAAATTTTTCAGTTTGGTGGAAAAGAGAACCTGTCTCAGTGTTGGAAACTGAAAGTTCCTTGCAAGCTCCAAGCCTTTGCAATGTTCATAAAATTCAGCAAGATTTTCAGCCTGAACAGCCCAAAATTGAATTAAAAACTAGACAACAAGTAATAAGGCACCCCCATTTGGCACTAAAAGCAGTCGTTTGTAAAACCTGTTGGCCAGCTCTTCTGTATATATTAAGAGCTTTGACAGCATCGTGTTTTGTCATTTCAAAAAACTGTAATAATATTTTGAATTTATGTTAATCGAGGAAGAAATATAAGAGGAAAAGTACAAGTAACTAGTCCAAGAGGCAGTTACACGCTTGAGTGCAAGTTTTACCAGGTCAACAAGATTGATAATTCCATCATTGATTGCACAGTAGATTTTAAAGCTCTCCTTCAAGACCTGCATGAAAAACAACAATTTTAGGACTTAAAAAAACAAAGGAATACAACAAAAGGTGTTGGTATAATGACCCATGATATAAAATTAGATGTATTATATAGTTATAAATAGTAACTTGTAGAAACCATAAGCTTGAAGATCTTGGATACAATATGAAAATAACCCCAGGGAATAACAAATGCGCCGATTATTTGTATCAACACTCCAAGAATCATGCACTGCAGGCAGGCTTCCAGTTCTGGTCCCAGATAACAAGAAAAAGGGAAAAAAACACTTAAAGCATCCTTTTACTCTATCCCTAGCAAGTCACAAGAATAAAAAAGACAACACCATAATGCTTTAAGAGAATGACTTAGAAAACACGAGGGACTGCAGCTC
Source organism: Populus davidiana (assembly GCA_030145905.1). Classification (NCBI taxonomy): domain Eukaryota; kingdom Viridiplantae; phylum Streptophyta; class Magnoliopsida; order Malpighiales; family Salicaceae; genus Populus; species Populus davidiana. Next base: position 25,012,695 of record CM057794.1, on the reverse strand, counting down.
ACTGCACAATCTTACCCTGCCAATGAGGATAAGAAAGTGCATTGTCACTGGTCAGTACAGTATGGAAAATTCACAGCTCATCTGGCAATTGAAATAATTTAAATTTCAGTTATATATGCACTGATTTTTCACTGAAAAATTCCTCCGTCATTCAGAATTACAACAAGTACTTGCGCAAAACATACTGCTGAAAACACTCTTGTAAGAAAAACATATTTGTATCATGCATACCAGAGCCAAGGCATACTGTATTAGATAATTGTTATAAGCTCCACCTTCAGGCTGCAAAAATTAGAGGAAGTGGATAGTGAAGGATTATATAATGAAAGATGATTCAGTGGTTAGGAGATACTAAAGCCACACAAAGAAATCTCATTGTTCCCTAACCAAAATTAAGCAAATCTGTTACCAGTATCAACCCTTACCTGGCAACCAAGTAGACGAAAAAGAAGCTGCTGCAATGCAGGTAGCTGCTCCAACAGGTCCTCTCCATTCAAGAGCCGTGTTTTACTATGCACCTGTTATAATTAATAGTTTGTTAATGCCGTTCCATGATAAAAACATAATCTGATGCCAGGTTAAAATATGATTCCAAATTAATGCACAGCACGGAAGAAACCTTGATTGCCACAGGTGATGCTTTATTCAAGCGCTCAGCTTCAATGTCATATTTCAAAACCTTAAAACACTCCAATCTTTCCTCTAGAAAAAGAGCATAAGTACGAACCCATGCAGAGCAATCCCAGGCTGCATGTCAGAAAAAGCAATCTAAAAAGCTATTGATATTCAAAATTCAAAGCTTGTTCACATAAACTGACAAAAACAATGTTGAACATAGGCTCCATACCCAGCGAACTAGAGTCATCTTTGAAATTGGACATTTGGAGAATATTTCCTCTATGTGAGTAGTTCAAGAGCTCCTCTCGAAATGTAGGGTCTCCCTCTCTCAATGTCCTATGAATGACTATCAACGTCTTTATCGCAACCTGCATAAAGACACCCAAATTTCAGGACCCAAGTTCCATCTATTATCTGTGGGAAATTTTTACATTGATGAACTGTCAAGTTACGGTTATGACACGACAATGCTTAGATCAAAACTCATTTAGACAAGTTCAAATGAGAGAGAGAGCAAAATTAATCAAAGAAATTTAAAACAATACCTACATGGCTTAACAAAACAACAATAATTAATCAAAATTAAGAAATTTAAAAGAGAGAAAGAGCAACATTACAATCCAATCCTGCGTCTTGGCTAATCTCTTACAAAGTGCATGAATGCAGTATGCCACATCTGCTCGAGGTCTTATTACTGATGTTGCAGAAAATATTTCTGTAAGTCACCAGAAAAAAACAAAGAATAACATTAATAAACAAAGAAAACAAAAAACTAACATCATCAAATCAACGTCCTAAAAAAATTCGAAACAATGAATCACAAAATAAACCCATTTCCACGTTTCAATAACCCATTCAAAAGCACAATCACAGATCAAAATCTTAAACACCCCACATCAAAATATAAACTTACTTCTAACATGACGTTCCTTAGGAGGGCATTCAACATGATTGGTAGCCTTTACAATGGCAATATCCAATTCCTTCCATTCAAAATCCAAAAAGAAAAGGAAAAGAAAGAAACATTCCATAATTAAAAATCATAAAACGAAAAGAACCCGTTAAGCAAAAATTGATGAAGAATCCAAAAATCTCACCTTGTATTCACTATTGACCTTTGCAAGGCCAACTTTTGTTGTATCCTTGAGAGCCCCATAAGCTTTTCTAAAACTTGTGAACGTTGCCATTTATCAAAACTTATATACTATAAATTCTTAATTTTTTTTTTATTTTTTTAAGATTTCAAACAGACACGAAAAGGAGAGAAAGAGAACCAGAAAAAATCCCCAAAAAAACAGAGAGACCTGTCTGTTGCTTTCTCTGTTAATCTCCAAAATGCAGGAAAACGGGCTTGTTTGGTGATTTGGACAAACTGTCCGATGATTAGATTACTCATAATTAATAATAATTCAGGAATTTGATCATTTTATGGTGGGGTGATTTTTTTTTAGTTTTTTCTTTCCTTTTTTTGAGAATAGAAAAAGGCGGGTGATGTCTTCTTTTCTTGTGAAATTACATAAATGACCATTGTTGTTTGATTTTTGGGGTTTTAAGGTATGGTCCGTTTGGTCATTAAGTTGGTCCAACGTGGGGAACTGTACTTGGATAAGCTGGCAATGCCTGCCTGGTGTTCCCAAGGTACTAACTACTAACTTCCAACCAACTAGTGGTATAGTTCCAATTTTGATTAAAAATATATATATATATTGAATTGAAAATTTTTTACCCTCTATATACATTTCTCCGTTCATAAAAAAAAAACCAGATCCCCAAATTTTAAAAATTAGGGCTAGGGTTTCGTCGAACCCTCAAATCCACACTCAATCAAATGGCACTAAGGAAGTTCTACAGCGAAATTAAGGGCTTGAAAGTGAAGGAATTTCCCAACCATGTGAAGCCCATGCTGTCACTTGATTACGTGAAGAAATCAGTGCAAAGAGGGATGGATAATTACCATGCTAAGTATATTGAAACAAGCTCAGTTGATCCAGTTTATCATGTTTGCTTTGGTGGCATGGTTTTATCTTACTTTCTTGCTCTTCCTGAGGAACGCCGTCATCTTGAACACCAGCAGCATTCTAAGGAGCATGGTGGGCATTAGAGAGGAACGGTTTTTGTCGGTCATTTGATTAAAGGTATCGTCTTTGTGGTGTACTTTGATGATTTTTGTTGATGGGTTCTGTGTATTTTGATTGAATTTGACTGATTGATGGGATAGATTGTTGGGTTTTTGTTAGTGAGGATGTTGAAGCTAAAAAGGGTTGAGTTGGGGTTGCTTGGTAGTCTCTAGAAAGGAATTGGTCCCTATTGATTAGGGGTACATTCCTTGGATGATTTTATTGACGAGTTATTATTATTATTATTAATTTGATGTGCTATGGCATGTGTCGGTAGTTGTTTTTTATAGGTACCTGAAATGTAGGTAGTTGAGTTTTTTTGTAATGTGATTTTGTTTGCAGTATGGTTTTTTTGTAATGTGATTGGTGATTTTGTTGGTAGTTTTTGTATGGTTTTAATTGAATTTAATTACAGATCATTTTTTGTGGGTTTGATTGTGTTTCATCTAGGGATTTTGTTTGTTTGGTTTTATCCGAGAGAATGTGGAAGATAATGTGTTGAATTTGTGTTTTGGGATTTTGATTTGGTGAGAGTACTGTAATGTGTGATTAGTTTGTGTTGCCTGGTTCCCCTCCTTTCCTCTTGCTACTCCCTACTAAATGAATCCTGGTTTCATGGATTTTACTGGATTTTTACTTTTCATTATGGTAATTTTGACTGGTTTAAATGCTTTGGTTTTGCATTTCATTTTGTCATTTCAGGTCGAGTATGGTAAAAAACAAGAAGTGATTTTATTGGTAGGAGTTGTTAGTGTTGATGCAAAATCTAATGGTGTTTAACAAATGTTTGTTCATTTGGATGACTGAAGAAATATGTTCAAGAAGGTTGAGGATGGGGAGGGGTGGGTGGAAAAGAGCATGGTGGGAAATACTTGAGTTTACAGAATTTCATTGCAAATTCTGTGGTAGACAGTAATGTTTATTGATTTTTATCTACATTTTCTTTGCTACCACTTACCAATTTTGAAGTTCATAATCCAGAAGTTTTGATAAGTAGATATTTTATGAATGTGTTGTAGACTCCTCTTTACTTTTTTTCTCTTGCTTTATTGGATCCTTACAGTATTCTATTGTCAGAGTATTGGCTATGTAGTTTTTCTAAGAGGACCTTTGTGTTTTTTTCTTAATTTTCTTCTAAACCTACTTTATGCCCTGCTTATATTACTTGTTAGATCAGAAGGCTGGAAGAACTGAAAAGGGATTATGGGGGGATTTAAAACTCAGTTTGTATTATGCCAAAAGCTGACTGGATCATTTTATGGTATCTGTCCTCTACGTGGCCTAATTTCATAGAAGTTATCCTTCTTCACAAACCTATAGTTTAAAAGACATTTTCAGTGTATGCATCCATTTTTCCTTTCTTCACTATTAAGCCAAAGTACATTTTGACATCTTGATGGTCTTCCTTTCTCTTTACCACCCCTTGCCTTCTAAAGTGCCCAACTTTTCAAATAGTTGTCTCTGAATCAATGTGTGTGTGTGTGTGTGAGTGTGTTTGTATCCCTGCATGTATACATCTATTATGTGCATACGCACACCATTGTACAATTGGCAACCATACCACTGAAGCAGTTGCTAATATTCTGTTTTCTACTGTTCTACATGCTGAAGTCCTGTGGTTGTGTGATGCATGCGTGGCACACATTATTCTTTCTTTCTTATTAGTTTGTGGGAATTAACAAGTTCTTTTGATAATAGCCTATTTGTATAGTTACAAGGTAGTTCTTTTAATGCATAGGATTTACATGTATGTTTACATGATTTGTTTTTCATGCTCTTTGCTAATAAGAATGGTGTATGAAGTTGGGTTCCAATAGGCATTTTCTCGATGCCAAGGCTTGAGTCTAGCTTATGGTAGCAGTTTGGGTGGCCTCATCTTTACTGTCCAGTTTTGCTAGGTGGCGATCCATCTGGTGGTGGAACAATAAAATAACTCTAATACTGTTTCTTTCTCGGAATGGAATCTTCACTGTTTTTGCATCCTTTCTGTCCTTTCTAAAATTGAATGAGAAACTTCTGAATGGTTTAGGTCAATGAAACTTTAACTGTGGGCAATAGGTTTTTTTTCTTGGAATAGGGTTTTTTTGGTACCTTTTCTCTTATTTTCTTTTTGATGGAAACAGGATGCTATGTTGGTTTAGGTCAATAAATCTGTACTCAGAACTAGTACATTTCTTTTTTATATCGAAATTATTATAGTTATTTAATGAATGTTGCCATACTTCTCAATCAGAAGAAAACTATGTTTTATGAAATTCTTCATGAATGTGTGTTTGTATATTGTTCATTTTCAAAAAGTTTTGGAACTATGTTTTGGTGTGCTCATTTGTGCCACATTTCCTCAACTATTGTGGGCTTGAGATCAGCTGTGTTGTGCTACTAAAATCTCATTAAATGAACAGCAACTCTAACCAGATCAAACTTGATGTGGATTGTTTCTCTACCTGTGGGTGTTTGTGTCTATGTCTCTGTTTATGAAGGTCGTCATGTTTTATGGCATTGATATTTTTGCTTCTCTTTGCAGGATTTGGTGAACCTTCTGGGAGTTGCTTTGCTGACCATTTATTTGCTTGGTGTTTTTTGGTATTTCTGGGTACTGTAGGCAGGAAGATACTGTCTTGCCAATGGTTGGCAGCCTGAAATGATGAAATAAATTACACTTGACTAGTTGAACTTGTTACTTTTTGTGATCTATTGTTAAATGGATGGATGGTTATAGGAGAAACAACTGTGTTTTTGTTCCTTTTTATTCTAACCACACTTTCAATGACGGGTTCATTTTAATTTCCAATTTAGGATGTTGATTTTCTATGTGCAATTTGACTGTGTTATGCCTTAACATGTAGATACCTCCATTTTCAAGCGGCTGGAGCTAGTTTCGTAAGCAATTTTATGGTGTTGGGGCAACGCGCCTTTATAGCTTAGCCATTAGACTCGTTCTTCTATGAGTATCTCTTTCACTTTCTGGAACAGGAAAAATGGATTCGTGGCGATGTTGGTCTCTATGATCATCGTCAAAAATAAACGAAGACCAAGCTAAGAGGCAGTTCGTTTGTTTCCAGTCATTTTTTTTCTTTAAAAAATATTTTTTTTGTTTTAAATTAATATTTTTTGATATTTTTTAATTATTTTAATAATTATTTTAATATATTAATATAAAAATTAAATTAAAGCGGTTGAAAAAAAAATCTTGAAACTGTGGATAGTGGATAGGTTCTGCAAGGGTAGCCGCCGCTCCCCTCAGTGAGACCCTTACCTTATCTTAACGTCTCTTATAAGTTAATGGCTATCCATTTAATTATATTTAGGGCCAAAAACTATATAATCAACCATGAAAGAATAGTCACAAGTGCTTTTCTTTGCCCCTCAACGCCAGCTTTACAGCTTGTTTAAACTTTTGCTTCAAAAGTAAAATACAAGACATCTCTAGCTTGGTCATATGGATATGGAATCATTTAATGTCATAATATAAAAATAAAAATAATATTATTTTAATATAATTTTAAACAAAAAATAATTACTATGCTAAACAAATAATACAATCTAGATAATGCTTATACAAAAGCTATTACAAGACTAGAAAAGTAGTTTTGCTGTTTTTAACCATTCAAAATTGTTTTAAAAAAAATTAATTTTTTTTATTTTTTTTATTTCAAATTAATATGTTTTTTATGTTTTTAAATTATTTTAATGTATTGATATCAAAAATTATTTAAAAAAAATAAAAATATATTATTTTAATACATTTTCGAATGAAAAATACTTTTAAAATAATAATAACCATACTCTCAAATAACCTTCTATTAATTCCAATAGTAAATTCACATTCACAAAACATGCCAACACAAAGGGTATATAAATTTCATTTCCCTTTCTTTCTTTTTCACACAAAGCAAATTAGTTCAATAACACACCCATCCATTACAACAACATAATTAAATAAAAAATTTAAGGTGTATAGTTTAATTAGTTAGATCTTAAATTTATTTTCTAGAAATTATTGGTTTGAATATTATAAATCTCAAGGCCACTGAAATTTTATCTGATCGTTAACTTTAGAATCTCAGGGGATTAATCAAGGTATACGTAAGTTAACTTGGATATTCATAGTTAAAAAAAAAAAAAAAAGACATACCCAGATCAAGCAAAACAAGTAACAGCATAAGCAACCAACGGGGGCGTGGCGCAGTGGTGTTGGGAGCAACTTTCCTTCCTTCGAACCTAGGTTCGAGTCCCAGTGGGAGTGGGGGCTAGAAAGTTTGCTCCTTTCCTGTTTCTGGGTCCTCCCCGTGCGGTATACCTGTCACCCCCGCGGTGCCTTACCTGCTCACTAGGGCTTGCAGGATGTTCAGTGGGCCGTGGAATTAGTCGTGATGCGCGTAAGCTGGCCCGGACACCCACGTTATAAAAAAAAAAAAGAAAAAAAAAGTAACAACATAAGCAACATAATTCGAAGGGTTATATTGGTTTTGGATGATAAGCTAGTTTCTTCCTTATGTGTCATCGTTACGGTTCAAATCTAAAAGGTAAATCTTGATGCCCGGAATTTAATTGTTCTTAGTTATTACTTTGAATTGTGAAAACAGGATATTAGTGTAACTAATTGTTGCTATCTTTTAGACCAGTAATTACAATTAGTCAAAGAAACAGAGACTTTAGAAGACTAGCAATCGTATAGGAAGATAGAGAGGGAGAGGGAGAGGGAAGGCAACAGAACTGAGAAACAGCCACCTCTTTGCAAATCATTCATTCAATCATCAAATAAACCTTTCACTTCACTTCCTTTTAAGCACCGAATCCCAGATGTCAAATTTCCAGTTTCAAAACTTTGGAGCCTTTTTTAGGCCTCAAATCAATCAAGAAACCCTCTCTTTCTCTCTCTGACTGTCTTATAAATACACTGTCTTTTATTTTATATTGTAGTGCAGGAGGTAGAGGAGTATCATTCTTTTTTTTCTCAGGTACCCTTTTCTTTGTTTTTGCTTTTGAGCTTGCTTTCTTGGATTCTTTCTTTCTTTCTTGGGCTGTCATTCTTTTTATGTTTAGTTTCAATGTGAAACTTTCTTGAGGTATTGGTTTGTGGTGATTATAGATTGGTTTCAGTGCTAATGATGTTTGCCTTCTGGGGTGATTTGTTTGTGATGTTTCTGTTGGTGATCATGGATGATTTTGATTTATGAATCAATAATTTGTTTTTTTGTATCTTACTCGTGTTGGAATTAGAGTTGAGAATGTAATTCAGTGATCACTTCCAAGGATTTTGTTAATGATTGATCATGGATGACAGTTCTTTGATTTGAAATGCATGATATATTGACTCTTTTCAAAAATTTTGTCGTTAATTGTCGAAGTTGTTGGTTTTGTTTATTGGTTTCTTATTTATTTTCTATAGATGTTTGCATCTTAAAGATGATTAAAAGAAAATTAAGTATTCTTTTCATTTTACTGAATATTGGACTTTACATTTTCTTTGTTTATGAAGAAACATTTTCAAATTTAGATTTACTAATGCTGCACAAAAGTCAAATGTATGGTTAGTTAAATTAGATGAAACATGCTGAAAAAGCTGACTTTTATGGAATTCAATGGTGGTAGAATTTCATGTTTGTCTTGCGTGAAACTAGAAGTGAAAAGTTGTGGAAACTGTAGAATTATCTTTACAGTAGATTTTGAGCTTCTTCCTTGTTTGTGAGCAATAACTATGTAACAAAAAGACTACCTATACATCTATAGTGTATTTTCAGTTCTCACACATGAGAGATCATTATGGGTGATTCTGGAAAGACGTCAAAGCTGCAAGACTCGCACAAATGTTCACCTTCTGACACAGTGACTGGGTCGTTGCTGATTAAATCGTTGAAGATAAAGAAGAACAGCAAAATATCTCCTAGAAAAGGCCAAAAAACGAAAACAAAATCAAAATCAAAACCACAACCAAAACCAATACCTCATCTAAAAACTATCATCAGTTCAGCTGTATCAAAAAGAAAAGTTTCTCCTAAGAGCATTGGGAATGGCTCTACCAGTAGAAAGCTGATTCATAGGAAAATTCTGCATAAAGCACTTGATAAGAAGGCCTCAAGGAAGGGGGCTTCCTCAGAGCTCCAATTTTCAACTATTGATTCTAAGGGAAATGGAAAAAATGGCGATGAAGGTGCAATTAAAAAACTCAAGAAGAGGAAGCCTAAGAAAAGGCAAAGGGACAAGGTGAAGCTAGATGAACCATCACGATTGCAGAGGAGAGCAAGGTACCTGATGATTAAAATGAAGCTGGACCAGAACCTTATAGATGCTTACTCTGGAGAAGGCTGGAAAGGTCAAAGGTAAAAAGATTTTCTTACATATCATTCCTTTGGAAAAATTAAGAACTCTTCCTAGCAAAGTTAAGCTTGTGATTGCAAACCTGTGATTTAAGAATTCCATCTAAAGTCTAACACTCCTTAATCTGTGAAATGGATATATGTGAAAGAGAAAAAAAGGTGAAATAATTGTCTTCAAACTATTGATCAGAGATGGTTCGTTTTCTTAAAACCATGTCTTGTAGAAGCAAGTTTAGTCTAGGAGGAAGTTGGATGCGGAATGAATATTGTTTGCCCTTCTTTCTCTTAGTCCTTATCATGAATTATTAGGAGCATATATTTGAACATGTTACCAGATTTGAAGCTATCTGAAATATTTCAAGAAAGTTCTGATCATATATTGCATGAGATGGAATTTCCCTACTGAAGTTGGGACTTAGGATTGGCTCAAAGACATTTTTGTTGGAAGTTCGGTCGAAGGAATCTGGATACATTAACCTTGTTTAATTTTTTTATTTGCTTATGCTTCTAGATTAATTTTCCCTTTCAATCATTTATTCTTCAAAATTTTGAAATTTTTTACCTGATCTATTCTTGGAACTAATGAATGATTCTCATTTTACTACATGCATGATACAAAACAAAACACAAAGAACTCCGCTGACTGGAAGTTCGAAATTGATAGAAGCTTCAAATGATAAAAGAACTATGTTTGTTCTTATCTTTTACTGAATTTCTGCCACAGTCGAGAGAAGATCAGGCCAGAAAAGGAACTACTGCGAGCAAGGAAGCAGATTTTGAAGTGTAAACTTGGATTACGTGATATAATTCGGCAGGTGGATTCTCTTAGTACAGTAGGATGTATTGAAGAGACAGTTATGGCTCCAGATGGATCTATTTCACATGAACATGTAAGCAAGCACAAGCAGCATCAGTGTTCTGGAAAATGTTAAGAATTGTAAAGCATTAAACAAGAATTCAACCTTTTTGACGAATTCTTGCTAATAAAGACTCATACCCAGTATTTCCTAAATCTGGGCTGTCAGTTCTCAATGAGCATACTCACTTCTTGCTTCTCACTTTCAAGAGCTGAAAAGGCACATGCTCATTCAGTGATTGGGCCATGAAATTGGTTGAGGCACAAAGAGACAGAAATATTTTCTAAGCAAAGTTGAAACATGCTTATTTTTCTCAACATCAATTGAAAAGTCCCTTTTTTTCTTCAAATTTGGATTTACTGATATTACATTAACTTGGGCCCCAAGAAAAATTGGCTTAGTGATAAGCTGGTAGGAGGCCCTTGACTTGCTTTATCTTGTGTTATTATATACTTGTGTCTTTATGTTTGTTTTTTCTTTTCCATCTTTTCATCTAGATATTCTGTGCGAATTGCAAATTGAATGAAGTTTCCCCAGATAATGATATTGTACTCTGTGATGGTACATGCAACTGTGCTTTCCACCAAAAATGCCTCGAACCTCCCTTGGATACTGAAAGTAGTCAGTTCTACTCACTTCTTTTCACAATGCTTTTTCTACTGAGTTACGAAACAAATGGATTGTTTCTTAGGTTTTCTGTACATTTGATAATTTGCTCTTCTTCAGTACCTCCAGGAGATCAGGGATGGTTTTGCAAGTTCTGTGAATGCAGGATGGATATTATAGAAGCTATGAATGCTCATTTGGGAACCCATTTCTCAGAGGACAGCAGTTGGCAGGTTATTGTCAAAATATTGTTGAGCCTTTTTCTTTGCTAAAAAGTTGAAAGGGAATTAAAAAAATCTTGGTTTTGGTGACCTGTAACCAATCTGATGTTCACTCTATCTTGAAATAGGATATTTTCACAGAAGAAGCAGAAATTCCTGATGCTGGAAATGTGCTATTAAACCCTGAAGAAGAATGGCCTTCAGATGATTCTGAAGATGATAATTACGATCCAGAGAGGAGAGACAACATCATGAGTGAAGCGGGTACTGATGATGATGCATCTGATGACATCAGCAGTTCAACCAGCTTGGGTTGGTCTTCAGATGGTGAGGTGTTTTTGGGATCCAGGAGGTGGGAGATGCATGGCTTGGACTTCAGCAACAATTCTATTTATAGCAGTTTAGATTCTGATGAAACAAGTGATGGGGAAATTGTTTGTGGCCGTAGGCAGAGAAGAGCAATTGACTATAAGAAGTTATATGATGTGAGTATTCTAAATGCTTGTAACATAAAATTGTATCACTAGCATCGCATAAAACTAAAAAGTTATGGTGGTGTTACAGCTTGAATCAACTTCATAGGTTGGTTTCTCTTTTTATAGGAAGAAGTGCATCTTCAGTTATTTTTAGTGGTTATGCACAGTGTGATAGAATCTCTGTTTAAAACTTCAAACTATATCCGCTATGGCAATTTTAATCTATATTTGATCTGGAATGCTGAGGTAATAATGTATTTTCGAACTTACAGGTCAAATTTAGGAAAAGAAAAAAAAAGAAAAAAACAAGGGTCAAGAAAAATATATGGATGGGATGTACGGTTAGACTTTGCTTTTCTTCCTCCACCTCCTGGGACTAGTTTCTTGGTGTTCTTATTGAAGGTTAATAGGTTTCTCTGGAATTGTTTTTTGAAGTAGCTTGCAGGAAGAGGGGGTGTGACAGCGACATAGCTAAAGCAGGCATTTGATGGATGCCTATGTATTGGATCAATGATTTGCCCCAAGAAACAAGAGTGATGAAAATTATGCTGTGGAAACTAATGATGCAGAGTTTACATTTCATTTTTTCTGCTGTATATTTCTTAAGTGATAGTTCAGAATCATTTATCTAAGGCAATGTGAATTTCTTTCCTATCAGGAGGTGTTTGGAAAGGATGCTCCTGCACATGAGCTAGCCAGCGAAGATGAAGATTGGGGTCCTGGCAAAAGAAAGCGACGGGAGAAAGAGTCAAATGCAGCCAGCACCCTTATGACACTGTGTGAAAGTAAAAAAAGAAGTAAAAGTGATGAGACCATTGAAGGGATGATGAAGCTTCCCCCTCAAACTCGAAGGCCAATTTTCAGACTCCCCCCTGATGCAGTTGAGGTAGTAGTTTCCTCCACTCCACAAATGTGTCTGGCCAAACAATTTTTTTATGTTCTCTCTCTCTTGAGGATTACTTAGTAATTTAATTTGGTAAATTTCGCTAGTTATCTTTCCCTTTTCATGTGCTGTCCCAGAAACTTCGCCAAGTATTTGTAGAGAATGAACTTCCATCTAGAACTGTCAAGGAGAATCTGTCAAAAGAATTGGGCCTTGAACCTGGGAAGGTAACAACTTAAGCTACTGAATCAATGCATAATCATGCCTTGAAATTGAACTTACAGAACTACTATAGGATACATACATATCAAATCAGTGATTTTAAAGTGGAAAATCAACTTTTTCTTCCTTTCCTTTTCATCTGTAAAAAAGTGTTACTTTGGTGTTGTAGTACATTATATTGTCCACTGGGATTACTCTTTCACATGTTAGCTCTTCATTTCTTCTAAGTTCCAGATATTTAAACTTAAGTTGTAATTTCAGGTTAGCAAATGGTTCAAGAATTCCCGTTATTTAGCTCTAAAGTCCCGGAAGGTGAGTTGGTACTTCATGTACATTAAATGCAACAGTTACATTTTGTTGCAGTTAGTATTCAAAGTTCTGCTGTGGACTTTCATGACTCTTTCTATGCAGATGTTTTAAAACTGTTAATAAAAATTGATACTCTTTGATAATATTTTGACCTTAATGTTTCTCAAATACAAATAATGTCTTTAGAACTGACGAAAGAATAATTCATTTCTCCTACATGCTTATCAGTCACTAAGTTAAAAGGTTTAAATTCTGTGTCAACATGAGATGCATTATTTGTCATGTTCATGTGATTATTTGAGAGTCGAAACTTTTAAATCTTCTCTCTCAAGGTCTTTCTATGTGTTCAGTTTCGTGTATGACAATTCACTTCCACAACAGGTAGAGAAAGGAGAACAACTTCATAATTCTAGTTCCAAAGTCTCTGCTGAACCCACATTAAATGTCATGGAGGGCAAAACTGCTGATCTTTCACAGGATTCTTGGGAAGAAACTGAGGTATGTATCCCAAAGAATTTGAAAAGGATCCTTCAGAGGAAGAAGCTGAAGTCAATAAGCAGAAGTTTAAGGAAAAATGAACAGAAAAGAGGTTCCTACGAATCACCTACTAAAAGCAATGAGGTATTCTTTATCATAGGTACTTGATTGTTTTCTTTATTTATTTTTTCTTCAGGCCCAATTCGTGTGCTCTCTTTATCTGTCTATATTGCTTCTCTGGTTGCACTGTGATAAAAAACAAAGAAGTCTTGAGTGATTGGATAAGGAGTTGACAATTGTGTATTATCTTGTTGGCAATGGTTTGTGTGTGCGTGAGGTTGGTGTTGGGAGGCTATGCATTAATATGGGAAAAAATTTCGTCAGAGTTATTATCATTTTGAGTTTTGCTGTAGGATTGATGCACCTACAGCATAGAGTTCGTATTTATTCACGCCTCACATATGTTAACTTTTATCATTTTCAGATGAATGCCGAGTGCAGTGATGATGTGAGCTTGAAGAAATTGTTAAAAGCAAAACCAAAGGGAGTAAAGAAAAAGGTTAATCCAATTTCAACAGCGGCTGAAAATGATATGGAGAGACTCTGTAGAGCAAAGTTAATATTAGAGAAGATGAAGCAGAAAGTGGTGAAGCTACAACATGGCAAAGCTAGGAAGTCATCCAAAACCCGTCCACTTGAAGAATTTATCGTTTACATTCCCATTGCCGAGTTGAGGGGAAAAAATTGATACACGGTGCAACCTATTATTATTTGCACAGCATTTTGTCTAAACACTTTTGCAGATAGGGCTGGCATTGTAGTTTTATCTTTTGTTTCTAATCTGTGTTATGGACACTCCTTATACAAGTACTTATTTTCTTAGAAAGAAGTTAAAATACAAAAGAAAGGCTCAAGGCAATTTGGGTCAGTACAAAGATCTCCGGTTTGCTCCATTTGTGTAATTGTGATTCTTCTAGTGCAATCTGGGCGTGTTCCTTGACTAGTATGTTTGACAGCCTGAGTGCGTGACTATAAATTTTACTTGGTTCTTCTTCTTCTTCTTTGCTGTTATGGACTGTTCTGGTGGATTTTGGTCCTTTCACCCTATTTATTGGGCTGTGAATGCCTTCTACCAGTTCCAGTGACAGGCTGTTTAGTAATTTACATTTGTAGTAAAATTAGTCACGTGAACACATTGATTTGTGACCTGAAGTGGATGATATATATACATCATTTTCATGTATTTCTGACCGAAAAACTAAAACAAATGCTACCACTTGTTTGTCTCAAGGATAGAGTCTGTGCATCCACAGACATCGCTGGCATTTATATTTTTTGTTTTCGCTAAAATATATATACACAGGAAGATTTTCTTGTTGGACTTCTGTACAAGAACAGCAGTTACAAGCGCAGTCACTTTTCTTTCATAACCCCCCAACAAATCCACCGACTGTCTCTTCATTTACCTCTGATTTTTCATCAGTTACATCATCAAATTCACTCTGCTTCCACTGTAGAGCAACCTACCAATGCACTATCCACCTATTACACATATTTAGATTAGGTCACTCTCCTACAAATTGCACCAATATTATATGGGTTAGGAAGGGAGAAAACTAGAATGACAACACAAATGTGTTTCACAAGGAAGTGATTGGCGAAATTAATATCCCGTGATCAATGAAATTTCCTATCGGGACATACGAGCAGGCTCAACCAAAGGCTCACATATATCATATTGAACATTTAAAAAACCAATCTAATATAAAAATAATTTTGTTTCGGTTATGATGTGAATACCTAACTCCAAAATTCAGCAGTGGATTTCTATGAGAATGAATGTACAAAGCAAGCTGTATGGATAATACTTCATTGAAATCATCGAGCAGTGTCTGCTCATTCTTGGAAATTTGCAACTATCACTCCTTTCAATCATCCATTGGATGGCCGATGCTGGCACGCCTCAATTTCTGATGCTTAGCTGCTATTCGGGGTCTCAGCTGCACAACAAATGACATGTTAACAAATGAAGATAAGAGAAATCTGCATGTCCTTGACCAAAAGAAATGCCAAGGATCCTAAAACAAGTGCACTTAGATGAACTATGCTGATAAGTTTTGACAAATTACAGTCAGTTTTATTCCGCATTTGTTAATCGAACCACCAAGACCATGTGTCTGCTCTGAACAGCAGAGTAATTTGTCTAGTAGATTCGGACCTTCATCACAGCCTAAGCAGTGTATTCTTGGAAAAAAGTTAAGTAGGACAAGCAAGTTTAAATAACAATGACCAAGCCGCTAGTGCTAAAACTCTAAAACCATGAAATATCGTCCAAAACATACCATCTGAATATACTTTATTTGCTTCATAACTTCATCCGTTTCCAGCTCCTGAGGCAGATGCATGTAACAAAATTTGGTTACGATAAAATATGAGGTATAAGTTACATATAGCTTAAGAATATTCAATAATCTCCGCAAACTTGTACTTATAATGAAAGTAATAAAGATGGTAGGAACCCAAAACAAAATGTTTGCTACACAGAAAGTCCATGATTCCAAAGATTTCACATAAGAGCCTAATTCACCTGAGGTGCAGCACAGTCGGCATGAATTGGATCCCAGAAGACACAGCAGAAGCATTCCCAGACAGCAGTTTGGACTTCAAAAAGAGGAGCCCTGTTACATCAACAACATTCTAGAACTTAATCTTCTCAAGCTTAACTAGAAAGAGATAAATATTAGATCTATCAGATCAATTATGACTTGGTGGGATTGTCTATGGGAAAGAGTTAGCAAACTAATTTATTTTGGATCTCTCACAAAGCTACAGCCAATGACATGATATAGATAATTGAATTGATTCCACTTTAATCTCCTACTAAGTGGAATGGCATTTTGAACCAACAGCACAACAAAGGGCAGATGATACAATATGTTCACAAAGATGCATCAATGATAGGAAAGGACTTGCCAAGCTTCATACTTGTCAATAGCAATTTAAGACGAGAAAATTAACATTATACCTGCATTTTGTTCCTGAAATTGCAAGACTAAGATAGGCACAAGGCAATGCCAAAATTAATAGGTTCAGCACTGGAGGATTTAGTTGAACAATATGAATTAAGGAGATTAAACATTCATGGTTGACTTTAGTTCCTGGTTTAAATTGAGTGTGCAGTAACGCTTGCTCATATTTCATAATATGTTCACTTAGTGAACGTTTTCTACACAAGATATGAACTGCTAAAAACTTACGGCTATAAAGAGATTAAACATTCAAGCTTGATGGTTTAAATTCTTCAAACTGTTTATTGTGTTTGCAAACACAAATATTACAAAATTTCGCTACCAAGGCATTGCTAGGCTAAAACCTGCCAGTACACTTATTCATGGATGGGCCAAGTGTTGAGAGTTGTATAAAAGTCCTAGTACGGGTTTTTATTGTGCATTGGACTCTCCCACAAAAAACTAAAACATTTGAGTTTGAGGCTGTCCAACTAAAAGCAGGTTGATAAACAAAAACAAGAGCAAAATCACCCAAGAGAGGAGATCATTATTTGGTTTACCTGCGCCACTTTCCACATATAGTTACATTGCCTCCTTCTGCTGCATCATCTATAACCTGTTTACACTGAAGCCAATTGCCTATAGATCCAAGTTTAGAAGACTTGTTGGACTTCAATTCCTGCACAAGAGGATGTTTAAGTTCTCTCAAAACACCAAGAAATCTGCAGCTAAACTGACAAACTTGAAACTAATAAACAATTTGAAGACTTACGAACAAACTGAAAAAGTATGATGGCTCCAATACCAAAGGTTTGCCAATAATGTCGACGTCACTACATGAAAATCAAAATAACAGATAATGTTAAAAGTAACAAGTCTAGGACATCCTGGTGATAATTTGAAACAGTCTCGCATCATTCTTAAATTTTTTAAAAGGAAAGTCCTACTGCAAGGAAAAAAGAAAAATGAAAGCAAATAATATAAAGGAGAGGACAAGGAATAGAACACTGAAAAAATTTGTGTCTGACACAAGCCAACGTACTGTGCCTCAGTACAGACTGAAGGATCAAAGAAACACACAGCCTTTTCATGGAATAATTCCTGTACTTGCCTGTATACCTTTAATGGAATTAAACCTACCATTTCTTTGCCTTATAACCTACAATTGTCTGACCCGCAAACTATTAACTGCTACTTTTTGTTCCTCCAGCACATTAAACATAGATGCTCTGAAAATGGGAATTTATTGTCACTCTAAAAAAATATGACATTTTGCTTTAATGAAGCCAAATAATTTTCAGTTTCCTCTGTGTTTGGGTCCAAAAACTGTAAGGCTATTGCCTCCAAAAAATTAGCTTCAGGCCATTTAGCACTGCTAACAACTAAACAGATTACTGAAGAGTCAACTCTCTCCCTTCTAAGCATGCATTCCTCAAAAAGCCCATAATCAACTCAAAATACAAATCATGGGGCCACATTGTTGTGCATCAACACGTTGAAGAAAAGAGACTAAACATGTTCAGTCTGCAAAGACGCCTACAAAATGGCCGCTTTGTTTGATCCTACCAAACTACTAGTGCCTCTGCTACTTAGTGAAAAGGGGCATAAAAGATCCATCTGTACACCACGGGATGTATCAAGCTTGATAACATCTCAAAAAGAAAGATTTATTGCAAGACCAAAGTCTATAGCTAAAGAACAATAGAATGTAACGTTTTTAATAAATGGTAAAACAGCAATTCTTGGCCAAAGTCATTGCTCCCTCTTCCTAGCCTGTTAAATCTTGTAAGGTTGCCAGCAAGACTCGCAGACACTTGTGTTTCTAGGATCAGGAAGAAACAGCAATGGACTGCACAAAAGAACATGGGCATCAGGCTTAATGATCTCATTCTTGAAAACGTTGGAACAATCCAAGACCATCAGCATCAGGCTTATTTCCTTTCAGAATAATAGTACCAACTCTCTCCTTCAGAAAAATTCTCTACAAACAACTTCTACAATCTCTATTATGTGGAATCCATTAGAATTCCTCAATGACTTGTCAGACATACCAAAAAAGCTTTGAAAGGCAAACAAATGCCTGATATGGGCATCCTTTAGTTAACTTGGAATCCAGTAACTTAGATGGAACATATGCATTAAAAAAGGAAGGAACCAACTCTCATATGTCACATTTTAAAGCCCCCTGAAAAGCAAATAAACCAGATAAACGAGTTTGTATGATGAAGTGTTACTCCAACAACAAAAAATGACGTGGATATGAATGCTAATGGGAGGGTCTATAAGATTAAATTGCACGTAATTCAGTCTAGCTATTTCTTATGGATGTCTGCTTCACATATTCAAAATTAATAGGATTAGCAAAACAACATACTTGATAATTGGACCTGACCAATCTGGAATGTCTACTTGAAAACCTTTTCCAACTCGAACACCACCTGTATATGGCTCAGTATCTCTCAACATCAATGCTATAGGATTTGATTCACCAGTAGATGAAGCATCTCTACATCTGCCCATGTCACCAATTATATTGAGAGATTTTCTGGAAATTGTCTCCTTGGGAATTATCCGTTTCTTCTTCCAACAAGAATGACACAACCATTCATCAACTGGTATTCTTTTTACACGAGGATTGCAGCAAGATACATGAAATGAATCTTCACAATTATCACAAATTAGCATCTTTACAGGGGATCCCTTGCGAAAACATTTTTTGCATGGCCGAGAACTACTGCTACCACTACCACTACCATCACCAATGCTTTTAGCGGAAGCATGGGTTTTGCCAGGCCAAACTCCCTCAAAAGCCTCCTGCCTTCTGAGTATAGAGATACACTGATCATTTTCAGACTGATCTTCCCCTGTGACCTCTGCTGCCACTATACTGGATGAAGAGAACTCACCATTATCATCTCCTTCAGTCTTTGTAGAATCTGAAACAAGCTCCATATTTGACTTTGATGATGAGCAGCTATCATTTATACTGTCAACCTCAATGATTTTTGGCCTGCTTTTTCTTGTAGCTTCAACAGAAACCAAGTCTTCAACAAGTGAACATCCACTGCTAGATTCTGATTTTGAAACATGGGGCTCTCCATAACATACTAAAGGAGGCCCGGGAAGTGCTCCACCAGTTCCCCTTTCAAACTGATCTTGAGAAACTACACGTGCCTCCTCAACAACAAGTGAAGGACCATCAGAACTGATGATTGAAAGGCAATCTTCTCTGCTTCTCTTTGTGATTCCAGGGACCTGTGCTGACAAAAAGGTAGCAGAGTTTCCTCGCAGCTTCCTTCTGCTGTATACAAAATTATGTGCAGAAATTTCAGACATTGTACTGGAAGTTGGTAGCTGAGGACTTCCTTGTAAACTTAATCGGCATTGAGAATCATCACTGTTGTATGCTATATGAGGAGGCATAAGAGCTCCACCAGTTCCCCTTTCATGCTGATCTCGATGATCTTGAGAAACTACATGTGCCTCCTCAACTGCAAGTGAAGGACCATCAGAACTGATGACTGAAAGGCAATCTTCTCTGCTTCTCTTCATGATTCCAGGGACCTCTGCTGACAAAAAGGTAACAGATTTTCCTCGCATCCTCATTCTGCTGTGTATAAAATTACATGCAGAAATCTCAGACATTGTACTGGCAGTTGGTAGCTGACTTCTTTGTAAACATAATTGGCATGGAGAATCATCTTTGTTGTATACTGTAGGAGGAGGCATAAGAGCGGCTCCATGCTCATGTTGAGAAATTAGGCATTGCTCCTTGCGTGCAGCTGATGGACCATCAGAACTGATTAAAGAAAGACAATCCTCTCCTCCACTTCTCTTTGCCATTGCAGGGACCTGTTCTGATAAAAAGCTAGCAGAGTTTCCTCGCAGCTTCTTTCTGCTGTATACAAAATTACATGCAGAATTTTCAGACATTGTACTGACAGTGGGTAGCCGAGGGCTTCTTTGTGAACTTGATGGGCATGGAGAATCAGCTATATTGCATACTGGAGGATGAGGTACAACGGCAGCTCCACACACATGTATAGAAATTAGGCGCTGCTCCTTCCATGCAGCTGATGGACCATCAGAACTGATCACAGAAAGACAATCCTCTCCACTTGACTTTGCCATTGCTGATAAAAAGGAAACAGAGTTTTGTCGTAGCTTTGTTTTCCCATAAACAAAATTAGTGGCAGCACTTTTAGACACTGAACTGACAGATGCAAGTTGAGTACTTCTTCCAAAGGAAAAGGGGCATGAACAATCAACTCCATTGCATAATATAGGAGGCATGAGAGGTACTCTAACGGTACCGGTTTCATGCTCATCTTCAGAAACTACACAGTGCTCCTTAACTGCAACTGAAGGACCATCAGAATTGATGACATAAGGACAATCCTCTCCACTTCTCTTTGCGATTGCTGATAAAAACTCAATAGAGTTTCCTTGTAACTTCCTTCTACAATATACAAAACTAGGTGCTGAACTTTCAGACATTTTAATGATAGTTGGTGGATGAGGACCTCTCGGAAAACTTAACAGGCATGAATAATTGTTAGTCTCCTTTTCCTCGGTGGTTGAAGCAGCATCTTTACAGCAATTATGGCAGTGTTCATGACATTTTGAGCACATCTGCCAAATTTCAGTACCAGGCATCCAGTCACAAAATAAATCCTGTTTCCCTTGGTCAGATACATGAAATGGAGTACATTCAATTGAAGTAGATAGGAAACTCTGTATCAACATTTTCACCTGAAAACTCAGCCAATATCCAGCTGATGTGATTTTTGCACTCCAAATCGAAGCCACTGCTTAGCAACCTCCTATGATGCAAACTTGTGATTGATATAGACCATAAAAATGTCACCCTTTGCTTACTGAAGAAATGGTACTAACAATTTTCCAAATTTAAAACATCAAAGAGGCAAACATTACACAGCACAAAGTTGAAGAAGTTCGCGGTGCTACTCGTAGAGGTATCAACCAGACATTTGAACTCCTAGTAACATTCATTATTCACCACAAACACCAAAAAGCTTATCAGCATACTTTAATGACAAGACAACCTTATGAAAAAAACCCCTGTCCCCTGATTCTTAGCATTGTTAGAGCATAGAACACATTGAACATCAAGATATGATGCCTTATAGACCCCTTAATTGCACTAGATCTTTAGTGCTCATCCTACAGAGAACCACTTGACAACTGTTAAGGGCTTTTCCAAAAGAGGGTATGGAAACGAGAGAGATCTTCCAATAGTTTTTTACTTTCTTTTTTGGTGTGTTCGATGAAAAAGAAGCAAGAATTTTAAGAAATCAATCACATTATAATCAACAACCATGGTTAGAGTATTTTTCTAGGCTTCCTAATTTTATCCTGCAAATTGAGCTAGGTGAATTTTATCTTTCCTTTTAGAAAGATGCATACCTTTAGGATTCTTTATTCATGTTCTTCCTCAATAATTTTTTCCTTTCACCCAAAGAATTAAAGGGTTTAAAGAATGTTTTGCATTGATAAGGAGAAGCATATAAACCACATAACATTATGGAAACTTGTCAGATTACTATATGAAACTAAGAGCTCTCTAATCATCAACTTTCCAAAAGACAAACTAAACAGTACCATTGGTTGCCAAATTTTAGGGGTTATAACATTTGTGTTCAGGTAGACATTCATGGGTGGACACACAAAAACTCCAACTTCACCACAAAAGAGAAACCCCAAGCTTCCCAAAGACAACAAAAATCATCCAAATAACAAACAAAACTTATAGAATAAACCATAAAAAGAAAACCTGAACACATCCTCTTTTACCCACAAAAGAAAACAAAAGACATCCTTAAATCACAACTATCAAATCTAACCCACCAAAACCTAAACCCAACACCATCTAGAGCTTCAATAACCAGTTAAAACATTTTTAACTAAGTTTGAAGAACTTATTCTAACAATGCTAAGGGATTTTCTTTAAAATCAATAATGGGTTTGTCGGTTCCTTCTTGAAGACTGAAAATAAAATGCCCTAAGTTCTTTATCAGGTTTCCAGAACTCCTAGAATTCAATTCACAATTTCCTATACTGTTCGTCTTGATTTCTTTCGCACAAAGTTAAAGAAAGAATAGCAAAAAAAATAAAAATTCATTCAAGAATCGCTGTAAATGCCCTACAAACATCAACATTCAGATATCTGAAACATAAAGCAATGAAGATAAACAAAAAAAAAAACCACCAGAGAAATTCAAAACCCAGAATGCAAAAATGACAAGAAAGTTATACCTGATCGCCAAAAGCCTTCCAACAATAAGGAAATGGCTTGGCAATGAGGCCTCTTTATAAGAAATTGGCCACGACACAAAGCCCCTCACTGTTTATCTCTCTAAAACTAAAAACTCTCCCACCTCTCTCTCTTTAAAACTCTGTTTTTTACTCTGACCCTTTTTTTATTTTTTTATGGGCAGAATAGTTGTTTGTGTGCAACCGGTTGTAAAGGTTTTTTTTTTTCACTTGCTATTCAATTTATGTGCTTATTATTATTATTTGCTTACTGTGAGTTCTTTTAATGATCTAGATTCGAGACATTTTTAGACATGCTTTTGTATATCTATCAAGACCAAGTGTTGGTTGCATTTACGATGTAGTAAAAAACATCGAAATAATGTTCTTCACAGCTAAAAACATAAATCATGTGCGAGTTGATCTCGTATTTTGCATCCAAATAATATACTTACATGAAATTTTACAATCTTTCCTTAGACTTGGTATTTGAATTGAAAACATGGAGTAAACAAGACTATCATCTCCTGTTATAAAATAGAATGTATAATACAAATGTGCCCATAGAAGTAGATGTGCAAAAGGTAGTAATGAGAGTTTAGAAGCAGCAGCAGCAGGATGAAAACTTTTAACTCCAGATCTGTCTCCTCCTTCTTGTTTAATGAATGTTGCTAGAATGAACACTTTCTGCTTGGTAACAAGTTTTTAAATTATAGAATATGGGTTAATTATGTCATGCTGTTTTTGTTCTTAATGGGGAAAATTTTCAGATTATAGATTTGATCATGTCTTTGTTTCCATTATTGATACAATTGTAATAAAGCGTTCAATAGTTCATGCTGTTTCTCTTTTAAACTTCCAAGTATGTCACATTTGTGTTTATCATGGCGCATTATTGATATAAAATTTATATAGAAACCTAATTTATTGATAGGTTTGCTCTGCTCAGTTGTGACAGTACAGCAATGGCCAAGATAAGCAATCTTGCAATTGTTTCTAAATTTTGGACTGTACATGGAATACACGCCATGAAAAGTAATCAAGTCCTTGAAGAAAGCATGGAGATGACATTAACATAAGACCACAAATTCCATTCTTCCACTTTCCCTTCAAATGCATGACATCAACTGAAACCACATAGTATCTCTTATTGTAAAGAGAAATGGAAAAAAAAAATGACAATAAAAATGCTCCATTCATTGACCAAGGCAAATGTAACACAAATTTCAATCACCGGTCCACCATATACAGTTTCTATATGAAAGAATTCTAATTTCAAGCCCAGATTTTATCTGGGTTTTAAAAGCTACTGATGAAGAGTTCATACAATACTGTAACATCATATGCAGAATCAAAACTACTAGTAATTCTGAAAGCTTTGCTCCTAGATCCTCATAAACAATTGAAGCAATACCGATGAATCAACGCATTCCTCTGCCTGAATCTTGCGGATGATGAAGGTGCTTAATTATGAAATTCCTAGTCGTGTGTTGTCCGTTGAACCAGTGGTATGTGAAGCTTTGGAGCTGGAAAAAAAACTGTGAGTATTGAGTGTCAAGTGAACAAAAAATAAATTCAATTAGCAGAAATTATGTTGCTGTCTACACTTTTTAGTGCATAGCAAATATAATACTCATAGGACTGATACGATGAGAAAACAAGGTAGCTGCATCCAAACCCTCGCAACATATTAGGATTGATGAAGGTGCATTGCAGAATGCTAAAACTGACCTCAATATCTTAAATCCTAACGAGGCTGTGCGTGTCTGTGTGTGTTCGTCCCTGTGGTTAATTCTTTTCCAAGGAGAGAAGAGAGTTGTTAGTAATATCATCTCTAATGATTTCATACAGATCTCCACACAGTTCAGGGAATCGTTAACATTCAAGCATAGAAAGATTATGATGAAATAAGCATAATGTCATCTCATAATAATTGCCTACGTGTTCATGCGTGTGCAAAAAGGAAGTCATTCCAGACTCCAAACCTGGTTTTGTCGTAATAATTACCAAAAGACATTAAACAATTTGCTTTCTAGACAAAGCAATTCACAAAATGCCAGTTCATGAGCTCTCGTGCATCATAAATGGCTGTAGCTGAGTAATCAAGCTACATACCATTAGGGTTCCCTTGTTCATTGAAACTTCGCAGAAGAGCGACTTCTTCTAGAGCCACTGAAGACATTTGAGATCCTTCCTCTGTGAAATTTCCCCAGTAACAAAATAAGTACCATATTATAGATGAATTCATGTGCACAATTCCCTGAATGCAAGATGTATCTAAAACAAAATCTCTAGATTCTCTATCAAACAATCAAAGGACCTTGCATTGGGAAGTACATTACGAATTACAGCAGAGGTTGGATATCTATATCCAGACAATAAAACACCCCAACAGATCCTAGGCATCATATGCTATCACTGAACTATTCATAAAAAAATCTCCAAGGGGAATTCTTATAATTTTTTTCAATGTCAAGCAACAGTCAGGTTTTTTTTTTATCAGTTACTTCCTCTTTGGTATATCTGCCCAGACTGAATTCTTCCATTTTTCTCATTAATAATTAATGCAATGTCAGTATGGTATACTTTTTAAATCCAGTAGAAAATATCTAGTTATCAATTATCACTGACTAATTGAAAGAACAAACATAGATATATACGCCTATTAAGTGTATCTGGGCCCTCCTCCAAAATTTATGCCTAAAGGAGGTGAAGTATGCAAGCTAAAAAAGGCACTGTTTGGACTGAAGCAAATGTTGACGGCTTGGTTCAGCAGGCTGAGTCACTCGATGAGAAGTATGGTTTTAAACAAGTCTTGGCAGATCACATTGTGTTCTATAAAAAGGAAGGTGATGATATTATATTGCTTATTTATTTATATTGATGACATATTGTTGCAGGCAGTGACATGAGTGAGGTAGAGAAACTTCAAAACTACTTGGCCAAGGAATTTGAGATAAGGACTTGGGAACTTTAAAATATTTCTTGGGCATTGAAGTGTCTCAATTCAAGCAAAGACTCTTTCTATCACAGCAGAAATACACATTAGATCTCCTGACTGAAATTGGTAACTAAACCTGTTAAGATGAACCATGGTCTTGCTTTCTAGCTGGATCAGGTTCCAACGAAAACGAGAGGTATCAAAGGTTGTAGAGATCAATGCTGTTAGTGTTGTGAGCCAATTCATCCATGTGAATTGTATCTTGGTTCACTTGAAATCCTCTCCATGTAAAGGTGTTATGTTCTCTTGACATAACCACCTGGATATTGTGGAATATACTGATTTTGATTTTCCTGGATCCAAATTAGATGGAAAATCTATCTTAGGGTATGTGTCATTTGTTGGAGGTATCTAAGTAACTCAGAGGAGTAAAAACAGGATGCTGTATCAATATCTAGTGTGAAAGCAGAATACCGTGCCCTCCATCATATTACAAAGCTTACTTGGCTCAAAATTCTCTCTGGTGAATTGGGTACGATACAAAAAAAACAACAGTGTTTTTTTGTGAAAACAAAGCAACTATTAAGTTTACCAAAAATCCAGTTCAGCATGATCGACCAAGCACAAGACAATCTAGATTCTGGTGTCTGGTTAAGATTCTTTATACTAAAAGAGCTCGTCAATATAATAACTAATGTTGTTACTAGTGGTCTCTTTCATATGTCACTATCCAAGTTGAGCATGTGTGATATCTATCACCATCTCAAGGGAGAGAGTTAAAGTATATTAGTTGTATACAACTATCAAATGGTTAGCTGATTGTTGTCAATTAATTGGGTGGTTTTTAGCCTAACTTTTAGCTCCAGGATTGTAGCCTATTCAATTGTATAGTTGACTTGCCTAAATGATCAATATTTGTCCAATATAAATACCCCTTAGTGATATGAATAAAATTATCCAGCCTAATTCTATTCTTCAATTGAAAACATTAGAATTCCCTTATGTCACAACAAACCTAACAAAAAGACTTGGAAAGGCAAACAAAAGCATGATAATGGACATCTTTAATTAACATGAAATCCAGTAGCTTAGATGGAGTGTATGCATTAAAGAAAGAGGGAATCAACTCTTACATGTCAAATTCAGACAAGGAGGGTGTTGAGGATATGAATGCTAGCAGGAGTGTTATGCAATATTTAGACCAACTACTTCATATGGATATCTGCTTCACGGATTCAGAATTAAGAGGATTAGCAAAATGACGTACTTGATAATTGGAACTGACCAATCTGGAACTTCTACTTGAAAACCTTTACCAGCTCGAACACCACCTGTACATGGCTCAGTATCTCTCAACATCAATGCTATAGTATTTGATTCACCTGCAGACGAAGCATTTCTACTTCTACCCATGTCATGAATTATATTGAGAGGTTTTCTATCTACAGATGAAGCATTTCTACATCTGCCCATGTCATGAATTATATTGAGAGGTTTCTAATAATTGTCTCCTTTGGAATAATTTATATATTCTTCAAACATGAACGACACAACCATTCATCAACCGATATTCTTTTTACACGAGGATGGCAGCAAGATACATGAAATGAATCTTCACAATTATCACAAATTAGCATCTTTACCGGGGATTCTGCACGAAAACATTTTTTCCAAGAACTACTGCTATGCTACCGCTACCAATTCTTTTAGCAGAAGCACAGAAATGAGTACTCATGTGATCATTGATTAAAGGTTTCAAGATTTTGTACTGCTACTCTTCTTCTTTACCTGAAATCTTGTCTGTAACCAAATTTCCATTCGAAGAATCCAAACTTCGTGTACATTGATGATGGACGTAACAAATTCCCTTATTGCCGAAAGAAAAAAAAATCATAGTATATTTGCTACATTCATTGACCAAAGGAAATGTAACACAAATTTCAGTTTCTGGTCCACCGTATACAGTTTCTATCTAAAATACTTCGTATTACAAGTCTAAGATTTTATCATGGTTTTGAAAGAAACTGATTAGAAGAGATTGTACAGTCGAAAGTGTAAAATCAAATCTACTAATCATGAAAGCTTTGCTCCTACATCCCTCATAAAGTGTTGAAGCAATACTGGTGAACACATTCCTCTGCCTGAATTCCCACAGATGATGAAGGTACTTGATTATCTCGCAAGTCTTACATCAAGACAACTGGAAGCAAGAAAGTATGAAATATTGTTTTGGTAGTCTAGTTGTTTGTTGCCTGTTGAACCAGTGGCCTGTGAGGTTTTGGAGCTGAAAAAGAGAAGTTATTATCGAGTGTCCAGTGAAGACAAATTCAATTAAAGATATGATGTTACTGTCTGAACTTTTCAGTGCTTAGCATATATTACTCGTAGGACTGTACAGATAAGCAAACAAGGTAGATGCATCCCCACCCATGCGATATGTTGGATTGATGAATGTGCATTGCATAATGCTAAAGCTGACCTCAATATAATAATTGTGCATGGGTGGGTGGGTGGGTGGGTGTCCCAGTGGTTATCTCTCTTCCAAGAGGAGAAATGAGGTGAAAGTAAATCATTTTTAATAATTTCATACAGATCTTCACAGTTCAGGGAATCGCCAACATCAAAGCATGCAAGAGATTATGACTGCAATACGCATCATATAATCAAATAATAATTGCTAAGAGGGTGTGCAAAGTGCTAGTCATTTCAGACTCCAAAGTTGGTTTTGTCATAATAATTACGAGGAAGACATTCAAAAAAATTGCCTTCCATTCATTTCACAAAATTCCAGTTCATGTGCCCATATGCATCATGTATGGCTGTAGCTGGGCAATCGAGTTCATACCATTGGGATTCCCTTGTTCATAGAAACGTCGTAGAAGAGAGACTGCTTCAAGTGCCATTATTCCTCCAGTACATTTGAAGTCTTTCCTTTGTGCAATGTCCCCACTGGCAAAATGTGGAGCATATTGTGCATGAATTCAATTGCACAATTCCCTAATAAATGGAAGATGTTTCTAAAAGAAAATCTCTACCAAATAATTTAAGGACCTTGCACTGGGAACCAGACAAGCAGGATATCACATAACAATAACCTAAAACTTCTACCATGAGTAGTCCATAACAAATTATACTTTTCGTTTGTAATAACAATCTGAAAGCAGAAATTTGATATTTAAATCCAAACCATAAAACACCCAAGTGACCCTAAGCATCATATTCCATCATCTGAACTATTCAGAATGAAAACTCTCTTTTAATTTTTCTTGATGTCAAGTGGCAGTAAGGTTCATATTCCATCATCATATTCATATTAGCTACTTTCTCTTTGGTATATGAATTTGTATCCTCCATTTCATCACATTATTCATTTGTGCAAAATGCACAAATAAGGCATATTTTTGAGGTCTGGCATGCATTATCCACTTATGAATGATCATGAACTAACTGAAATATGGTACATAGATATGTACCTGTCAGGTAGTTTAGAGCTGCTACAATGCAATGACAATATTGATCCACAACCTCCAAATTTATCATTTGCGCATCCATAATATACTTCTTTTATATCTAAGTCAGGGGAACAGATTCAGCAGTAACTGATCAGACTAGCTGTAAATAAGAAGAAAGCAAGTTAGCAATGATTGAAGTCTTGCCATTAAAGGAGAACCAACATACCAAGTATCGACAAAGCTGCAGCACACATTATACATGGTTCACATGTAACATAGAGACTGCATGTTGAAAAAATTTCAGCAACTTCTGACACTGAAAGTCCACTTTTTTGCCACTGTACAAGAAGAACATCAATTGCTTCCATCTCTGCGTGTCTTGTAGCCTGCCATAAGAAATTAAGGGAAGTGCCACCTTATTAATGAATGCATACTACCAAAGCTCCCCCATCTCAACCCCAACACAAACCTACACGAGAGTACAAGAATACAGAGTAGGTAGATTTGATGTCTTTAATGCCTTCATATATATACTGTCTCCAATTCTTGTCCAAATCACATCAACCCTTTTCTTCTTCTTTTTGGAATAACACCAACCCAATTTACAACCACAAGTTACTAAGCTGAAATATAGGGCAATGTCCTAACTCACGACAGAGACTGGCTGATTGACCTCCAGATCCTAATGGTTAGCTTATTTAACAGTAAGGAAAAAGAATTCATCTTTCAAGAAACATTAATGAGGCCAAAGTAGTGAAAGCTAAACGTATCCTGATATTTGGTTTGCTTGAGCCAGTGTTGTCAAGAGGCGCTCACCTAGGTACTCTAGGCGAGGCGAGACCCCATTGCCTTTTATTTTTCCAGGCGAGGCAATTTAACTAGGCGCTCACCTGGAGTGCAAGCAAAGGGAGCTGAAGCGAGTGCCTGGTCAAAATATATGTTCTATTTCCCCTTTTTTTAATTGATATGCGTTTTGACCTATTTGCTCATATTCTTTCTATTCACCACCAAAAATAATTTAAGGATGTCATTGTAAAAGTAAAGAATAGGATTTAAAAAGACAAAAAAAGATCATCAAAATAGAGTTGAGGCACATTGAGCAGCCACACTTCTCAAAAGAATCAGTTACATTTTTTGTTTGTTTCTTCATTTATTTTATCTCTTCTTTTTCTTTTCACTTATGTAGTCTCTCTCTCCATCTTATATCTTCTTTACCTGTCTTCTTCTCTTTCTTTAAATATCCGTGTGTTATGCTGCCGAAATTTTTACCTTTTTTTTTTTAATAAAAGAACATTTTTTTCAAATCTCAAGCTCATCACTCATCAAACTTCACAATTGATTTTTTTTCTTGCCATGTTTATTGATCCTGAAACTTCAGTTTATTCTCTCTTTTTTTTTATTCAACTTAGTTTATTCCAAACTTTAGCATTTTACGTTTAACTATTTTAATGTACTTGCTCTTTTAATTTATTTATTTTTGTTTTTAAGGGTGAATAGTATAACTTTTATGACTATTTTAAAACATTTTTGAGTTTCACTTTGATTTTCGCCTGACGCTTCAGGGGCTTGAGCTTTGGCTTTAATATGCAACATGGATATCTCAAAGTTTAGCTCAAATTTCGACTAAATTTGGGATCAGAGGCATTCCTAAGACCAATTAGACTGAGTTGCACATTTGCACTTGAATAGAAAGAAAGGACAGTTAAAAATGTTCAAGCAACTAAACTATTAAATAATACAACTAAAGGACAATGTATGAGTTAAACCAAGCAAAAAGTTGATCAAGTGGTAAGCTTACATTTCTTGTCTCCGTTGTTCGATTTCTCCCAGATGCAATGACCTTCCCATCTTCAACAATAACACAACTGGTTGAACATAACAATTTTACTTAAGGTTTCATTCAATAACCACACTGACTCTAAATGGAAAAAAAAAAATTAATCATTGGAAGAACAAAATTGCAACTTGGTTGCATCATTACAGGCCAGTTGGTAGAAATATAAAGCGTGATACTTTAACCAGTAGATGGTACAACAGTGAGCTTAGTTGGATCAACATTTGGGATTGCAGCATGCTTAATTGCTTGGAGGCATTTACCCAGGTCATTTGATATAAATGCAAGAAAAATAATATAAGCCTATTACTCAATTTAGTTAATAGTCATGGATTTATTGAATATTTTCAAGCAAATTCTGCCTAGATATTTTGTAAATTTTGCTTACATGATGCTTGCACTGTGCTGAGATTGGGATTGTGGGATCTGAAACATGGTCAAGCTGGGGAATAAGGTGACAGACTACCATGTGCCAAACTTGAAATTAATCAAGGGAACCTTGACCCAACAATTATGTTACCAAGAGATTTACGAGAGAGGACAAACAATCCAGCAGATTCCTGGTATGCTTTGTGCTCACATAATTGAGCTCAAATTTGAAGTTGGGTAGAGATGAACTCAGGGTGCTTACTCTGTATACAAAGTCAGGCATGGGCCCAGCCCAACACAGCCTCGCTTCATAATTTTGTCAAACTTAATCATTACTCAACTCCATCCAATGTCACAAAGGACATCATAATGTTTTTCATAGAACAAGACCTGACTATGAAACATTCCCAACTGATTAGAAGAAAACGCTTTTAGCCATAGAATCCCAACAGTTAAATTGAACACCACATTGAAAGGAACACCAAGCAGTGAAAACAATGCTGTATAAGGTTACTGACCGAAAATAGCATTCGGGATAGCTCAATAATTAAAATGGCCAACCTAAAAGGCTAAGGTTTCGAAGTTGCTCGGTGGCAAATCTTTAGTTGGTGAATCGCATTACGATTGTTAAAGCTTAAAACTCTGTCAACATTCAGATATAATATAAAAAACACGAATACAATAACCTGAACTTTTTCTTATCCTACATTTTAGTCACTTATAAGATTTGAGTTCATGTCTAGGTCATTGAAAATAAATATACAAAAGCAAAAGGCAAGTATGGTAGCCACATTTTATACTATGTCATAAGAACTTATTATAAAAGGTATCACTGCATTTACTAGCAAAGATGCAAAAGCTCATAAAATAGAATTTTAACTCATTGAACAAGCGATCTGGCTCCACAAATCCAATGATAGAGATTACTCAAGAAAGTATAGATTAACATTATTACTAGAAAAATAATGATAGGATAAAGCTTACCCAACTGGCACTTCAAGGCTGTTCAGAGCATCTTTCGCCTGTTGCACCAAAAAGAAGAAATAAATTAAACCCAGAAATGTAAACAAAAATCTAAATGCAAAGCAATAAAGAAGCATTCCCTGGTTACCCTTTTGCCTAATGTAATCATCTCAGTTAATACAAAGGTTTGCATGGATTACCTGTTCTATAGCGAGCTCCATGAATGCCAAAGTCTTAGAAGAACACCCTTCTTCCACATGAGAATCCATCTATGAAATACTCAGATAGAGAAATCACCAAAAGAATCAATAAGAACTCAAGTCTGTTGGTTTTTCAGTGATGTGTTTAACTTGTTTGTTAAAATGCCTAAATAAAATTACAAGCTTTGAAGCTCCCAGTTTGGCTAGTGCAAGTGGTTGTTGTTAGCATCTCAGTGAGGTGTTCCTTTATGAGGATTTAGAATGGTCTATAACCTTGAATTTAATAACAAGAAAAATATATGATAATTAAATAAAGCAAAATTGAGAATAACAAGAAAAATACCAAAAAAGATTGAAACTTTAGTGAGAATTTCTGGTCTATAACCTTGAATTCAAGTGGGATTTTCAATCCAACAAATATAAGATAATTAAACAAAGTAAAAATTGAGAATTCCAAAGACAAAAAAAAAAAAAAAAATCAGCACTGGTAACTAGGAAATTCAAAGAAAATCCCGGAATTTGGAGGAAACCGTGTAGAATTAGGTGAACTGCTAGAAAAGCTAAAAGATTCCACTTTGTTGGTGATGTAATTGTGAAGTAACAAAAACCCTAAAAAGTACAACAAGCGAGAAAAGTATCAATTATTTCTGTAGAAGAAAAGGAGAAAGGCCAAGAGTACAAAAGAGGAGGAACCTAGAACCATATTAAAAAAATCCCTTTATAAAATCAAACCCCATTTTACTAACCTTAAAGAGAATAAAGATAATCCTGATGGATTGAGAGCAACATATAACCCTGATGGATTGAGAGCAACATATAACCCTTGTAATCTAAACAATTATGAAAGAAGAAAAGGTGCCTAAAAGAAAATGGAAATAACCATCTATGTATAATGCAAACGAAGACAGATTATCATGAATGGTTATGCAAGGACAATATGTTTATGCATGGGCATTCCTATAGTCTGATTACAAGTTCACACACAACAGATCTACCACAATGAACATCAACAGTTTATGGGGGGGGGGGGAGTCCAAAGCAAACTCTTCTGGTTCCTGTAAAGGCTTCTAAAGGATAAACACTTGGAAAGATAGCACTTTCAAATTGAGGCTTCACACTGGACTCGGAAAAATTAAAAAATGGGCTCCACAACATGTTATGACATGCATTGTACTTATCCATAAACATGTATTGGTTACAGAGGCAAATAGGACTTGGAATTGGAGTGGTTCAAGAAACAAGCAATAAAAATTAGGCTCACTGCGATAAAAAGAAAGATTTTCAAGCAATGAAAATTCCATTAATCTATTTCCAATAGTCTGATCACAAATTCACACACAACAGTTTATGTCCGTGACAAGAACAACAATCAGGCTGTGTGAAGAGTTCTTGCATAAAAAATCATTCTTTTCTTTCTTGTATATGCTTAAGAAGAAGAAAACAAATGAAATGAAATATAAAATTGCAGTTTACTTGTGATTTAGGCGGTGTTTGGCATTGAGGTAAACCTGCTTTTCGTCAAATTTTACAAAACAAATTGCTTCAATTTATTATTTTTTTAGTGTTTTCGGATTGTTTATAAAAATAAAAAATAAAAACATTATTTTAGTCTATTTTTAAATAAATAAAAATTTGAAACTCTCTACCATACTCTCAGACACCTCTCAGAGCTATAGGTAACAAGAGCTGGTTTGTCTAGGTCTGCGTATACAGAAACAGAGAGACAACCAGAGCGAGGTCTACTAATTTGGTAACAAGATCAATAAATAAACCAACCAAAACCCAGTTTTAAACACATACATAGCATTCAAAAGGTAAACCTTTCATCCAAAAAGGACCACCTCCTTTTACCTCTCTCACTTGCTCCACAAAAAAAAATGGATACTTTAACCCTGCCCAAAGTCAATTATATTCTAAAAGCAGAAAAAAAAACTTCCACGTGCAGCACTTCTTTTTGAAAAGCAAAGCATGACTAATCAGGCAATTGGCCCATTTGGAAAATAATCATGTGATTGAAAGGAAAATGTGCTAACTAATGTTTGCAATTCCATTTTGAAAGTAAATTTTTGGGACTGACCTAAGCGAGAGGGGTGGTTGCTGGCTGCGCCGCGCGAGATAGATGGAGGAGGGTGGTGCCGCGATTTTACGAGTTAACTCGCGATTTTGACACCAATACAGTTTCTCTCTCCTCTCAGTGCATGTTCTTGTTGATTTCCGCCGCCGCCACCCTGAGCCGCCACAAACGAGGTCCAAGCGTAAAAACTATGTATTGAAAACTGTGAAGAGAAGGAAAAAAAAGAGCTGAAATTGAATATATTTCAAGCTTGAATTGAAGGTTCGTTCAAGAAGAATAAGCAAATTTGGTGAAATGAAGAAGGCACTGGGGGAATTAGGGATTCGATTTCTACGGGATTTCTCTTTTTTTTATTTCAAACTCTTCTCTTCTTACTTGCCTCCGACTTTCCGACCGTAGTTTGTAGTATGAACATCATTACAATACAGCCTCGTGGTTGCCTGTTTGCCTGATTTTTACCCCTGTTCAAAACGACGTCGTTAATAATAAAAAGTTCATCCTTGGGTCAACCGCTGGTCACCTAGGTTTGACCATGCGAATTTCCCAGTAGCTATCCTAATGAACCCGAGCCGGTCTAGAACCCGGGTCTACTAGTTCTTGGGTTGACCCACTGGTAGGTGCTAGTTTTAAAACACTGAAACTACCTATAATATAATTGTCAGGTGTATTTTTCAGGTTTGCTCTTTATTGAAAACCTAAGAAATAAAGAAAGGACAAATATATTCCCTTTAAAATGTATTTATATTTTATTAAATTATTTCTCACGGAAGATAAATAATGCCTTATTAAACTATTCACGTTAGTATTTATAAGGAATTTTGACAACTGTTATTTTCCATGAAAAATATCTATGGATTTATTTATCATTAAATCAATAAATTCTTAAAACGGGTGACGAAGATGTCCCTCTACAAGTTTATAATGAAAATAATGGTAAATAATTTGACACGTCATCGCTCCTTGGCTCCAACTTTTTGCAATGATTCAACATGAGAGATGAGGTATACGTTAGTTAATTCTTCTGTTATAAATTTATTTTTTAGATATTATTAATTCAAGTCTTATAAATTTTAGAATTATTAAAAATTTATATAATTATTAATTTTAAGATTCATATAATTAATTAAAATACATATAATAACCATATTAATAAATAAAAAAAATCATGGCTTCCTTGTTTTCATAATGGAAGAGTAAAGCCAGCATATTGAATAATCGTGGTAGATGCACATGCACTTCGATCACGAACTCAAATTGATGAGCCAATTGAGACGAATTTTGGTGCTGATAAGAGCATTAATGGGAGTAGATTGCGTTTTTTCTCATGATATTCATGTGATTTTTCACATGATTTTGGTTATTTCGAACG
This sequence comes from Populus davidiana, assembly GCA_030145905.1. Classification (NCBI taxonomy): domain Eukaryota; kingdom Viridiplantae; phylum Streptophyta; class Magnoliopsida; order Malpighiales; family Salicaceae; genus Populus; species Populus davidiana. Next base: position 24,977,106 of record CM057794.1, on the reverse strand, counting down.
GCAATGCCTTGTGATCTATATAATAATATTTTTAAAAATATATATATTTTTAATATTAACCCATCAAAATAATTTAAAAACACTATAAAAAAATATTTTGAAGCACATAAAACATTTTTTTTAAAAAATAAAAATACTTTTAAAACATAAAAACAACATGGCTACGTTTGTTTTTCGCTAGTTTTTATGTTTGTGGTGAAACAAACGCAACAAGGTGTCTGGTAACAGACGAAATTGTATTTTATGTTGTGAGATTCACTAAAAAATTGAGTTTAAAATGCAACTTTTCTGCAGAAGTTTTTATATGTTTTTTTAATTAAGTTTCATAAAAATTCTTAAAATTCTGTTCATTTTTGTGTTTAAAAAATGTTTTTGAAAAAAATAAATTTTTTTATTTTTTTCTTTACTTCAAATTAATATATTTTTTAGTATTTTCATATCATTTTGATGCGCTAATATCAAAAATAATTTTTTAAAAATAAAAAAAATATTATTTTAATATATTTCAAAGTAAAAAACATTTTAAAAAACAACCGCTACCATCCTCTCAAACACAATTACCAAATATTTTATACATATTTTTTGTTATATATAAACTTTAACCATAAATTATACTAAACACATATATAAATCCAACTAATCATAACTAAAAACACTTTTTTAAAACTTATATTTTTTTCAAATCACAATCTCATCTCAAATACTGCCTAAAAACAAACACATTTATCTGAGCACAAACTCACGTTCAAGAACAGAAAATTGGTTAGGCTCTCTCTCTCTCTCTTATTGTTTGTATTAAGTTTCTTAATCATAACTAAAAGAATTAAAAAGGAAAAGAGAGAGTTATTTGTACTTTGTATTAATATTGAACCATGAAGAGCCTCTTAGCTGCTAAATGACGCTATCGATAACTTTCTTGAACCAAAAAAAAAAAAAACTCAAGCAGCATCCTTCCAAAAACTAGAAAACAAAGAGAAAATATAGAGCCTGGGCGAAAAAAACTCGTCGGCCTTAATTCTGTATCCTCCTCTACTTAACCAGCCTCCATCTCCTCAGGTTTTAGCGTAGAAGATGAAAAGAAAGCAAGTAAATATTGGATGATGATGATGTTCACAGCTTCTTCTTCTTCTCTTGTTCATCACTTCTTAGATTCGGCCTTCTCACAAATCTTCCCTGTAACGTTCCAAGAATCATAAATTAGAGTAGAGAAGAAGGTTCAAGCTACCCTTTTATTTTTAGTAAATTTAATAAAAGGGTAATTTCTTGCTGAGAGAACTGCCAGTATAACAAAAGACTAGCAAATATTTTTTAGGGGTCAGGGGCAATGGCACCCCCAAACTTTGAAAAATCTTATATTTTAATTCTAAGATCTTGAATTTCTTTAATCATTTCCTTCAATTTAAAGTTTATTTTATGTGAAATATATGTTTTGCATCCCAAAAGTTACAGTGAAATATGATAAACTATTTGAATAATTTATCATAGACTTATTTATCATCATATATTAAGTTCTCTTTTTCAAAATAATAATTTTTTATATTTAAAAAAAAAAAAAAAAAACCTAGAAGATGTACCATCAACCTCCCCCTTTCCACTGTTCAGGGTATAATTAACTGAAATCACCAAAAGTGATCTCAGCAAAAAGAAAGTACATAACATGGAATAAGGGGAAAAACAAAAAGTGTACCTTCATTCTGGGCCGTTGATCAGCGTTGACTTTTCTGACCTGGTATCTGATCTTCTTAGAGAAAAGGCGTGTACGCCGCTTTTCTTTGTAGCGCATGACGCTAGCTTCTCTCATTCCGTTCTCTGAGAATAAATCAATCTGTGCCAGCCTGGCCTGCCGCAAAAATAAATAAATAAGAACAAATTAGAACCTTCAAAACCCATGAAATAATCAACAATTCCTATCCCTTCAACCTCATTTATTACTAATTAACACAACTAATCCTCAATAAACATCTAGTGGCAATTCGAGTAAATAGAAGCATCCCAAAGCAACTATTGCGAGGAAATTAATTTTGAACAAATTAAAATAGTTAATATATTTATATGAGATATGCAATAATGCCACCACAATTTGCTGCCTCAACTTAAATGCCATGCAAGTAAAAACAAATCGTGATGATGTAAAAAAAAATTAAAATACACATAAATTAATCTAAATATCCATATTAATATATATAAAAAAAAAATCTTGGGTCAACAAATTGAATTGCCTGACCGGCAAAATTGAGTTTGATTGTTTCAAAAAATAAAAACGTAGCAAACGTTTAAAGAAGGCCACTACTTGATCACACGGAATCAAGGCCAGCACCATTAAAAAAAAGGAGTTGATTAGAGCAATAATATTCAAAAAAAGAATAAAAAAAAAGAATAATCATATTTAAAGTTTCTCAAAAAATAAAAAATAAAAAGAAAAACTAAGGTCCCACTAATTTACAAAAGGTCGTAGACTCGTAGCATTAGCACCGTTGGCTGGATTATTATTGGTAATGGTAGGTAGCCATTCCGAAAAATATTCTTTATGCCTTTTTATTTTCTTAAAATCTCAAAAACAATAAAATACTCAAAAAATCAAAACGTAAGTAAATTATCAAGTTAAAAAATTAAAATTAAATCTATATATATTAAAAATTGGCACCACCTTAATGGCATGTTGCGAAAACTACAACTATTTTACTAAACACGTTTATAACCAATCCAATTAATCTATTAAAGTTTGAAACTTTTTTTTTTTAATGTGAAATTCATTTCCCGGCAGGAGATGAGAAACATACAGAGACATCATTTCCTTCAGCACACCCCATACTTTCGTCTGAAAATGGCGAGCCACGGTCGGACCACTCGCTCAAGACATGGTCGTAATTCAATTTCAATATCAACCCTTGACTGGATTGTGGAATAGAATTCTCCTTGACTGGATTTTCATCTTTCAACTCCACATTCTTCTCTTCCATCACAGCTGGTTTCTCCACTTTCTTTTTCTTCTTTTCGCTGCTCGAATTGGGTTTCATTTTCAACTTTGGTTTTGGCTTTGGCTTTGGAATTGAACTGCATTCTGGACCCTTGTTGCTATTGGCATTTGCGGTGGCGGCCACGGTGGTGGTGAGTCTTGGAGAGATTTGTAACATATCAACAATTGGAAAATCCCACCAATTTCCTTCATCAACATGCCTCAAAGCTCGAACACCTCTTCTCATTGCAATTCCATGACCATATTGTGATTTCCCGCCAAAATTATATCCCATTGAATTCCCGTACCAAGAATTCATCTGACCACCAAAACTAGAACCAATGCCATTAGACACCTCGTCAACCATTTCATTGCCTACACTTAAATGCCCCATAATACTATCAATACCCTCCTCAAAATCCTCATCAAGAATGGATTCCGCGTCGAAATCATCATCGAGTCCATCACACAATTCCACTGAATTCCCGTGGAAATCAACTTCCCCGCTGCTCTGGCAAGAGGACTTATCTGTAAAATTCGCAAATTTTGACTCGTTTCCATAACTGGGCTTTCCTTGGATTGGTTGGTGAATTAGGAATCCAGAGTTGTCGAAGACGCGAAAAGGCAATAACAAGTCGGAGGATTGGTCAAGGAGGAGGCTGTTGTCCTGGGGTTTGATGAATTTGCTAGATTTTGTGAGGTGTTTGGTGGAGAAAATGTTTGGATAGGCAGTGGAAAGAAGAGCAGCTGCTTCATTGTACGTTTGATTAGGCCTTTTACGAGGAGTTCTTGATTTTCTTGTTGAGATTGCTAACGGGGAATTGCTAGATTCAGAGATAGTTGAAGATGGTGAAGATGTGTGTGATGTTCTTGTTGAGGAAGTAGATGAGGATTTGACTATTTCTAAATCAAATCCATAGGTTCTACCACCTCCACTTATACATGGAGAAGACATTTTAAAGGCGACAATAACAAGAAAAATACCAAAAAAAGATTGAAACTTTATTGAGAATTTCAGGTCTATAGCCTTGAATTCAAGTGGGATTTCAATCCAACAAATATAAGATCATTAAATAAAGTAAAACTGAGAATTCCAAAGACTTAAAAAAAAAGATTAGTACTAGTAACTATGGAATCCATGGAAAAACCTGGAATTTTGGAGGAACCCGTGTAGAATTAGGTGAGCTGCTAGAAAAAGCTAAAACATTCCACCTTTTTGATGATGTACTTGTGAAGTAACAAAAACCTAAAAAGTACAACGAACGAGAATAAGTATCTATTATTTCTGTAGCTTAAGAAAAGGCCAAGAATATTTTACAAAAGAGGAAGAACCTAAACCATATTAAAACAAAAAGAAACCCCTTTTTAAAATCAAACCCCGTTTTTAAAAACCCATATGAAGGAAAAAGAAAAGGAAAAGAAGAAAATAGTAAAAGACTTCAGCTTTTCTTATTCTCTGACCAAAAAAACAAGGGGCTCCTAAAACCCCATGAAAAACCCAGAATCGGTAGCTAACATGAGAGTTAGTTAAGGAAAAGATTGCATAAGAAACGAAAGCTAGCCAATAAGTGAAGAAAAAACTGTTGGTCCAGAAACAGTCATAAATTTAGGATATAAAGAGAATAAAAATGAATAAAACAAGAAAAGGGAAGAGATTTTATTTTGTGGGCACAGCCGGAGCCAAGTTGCTAGCAAGAAGGTCACGAGTAGAGGCAGATAGAAAGAAAAAAATCTGCTGGAGGAGTTCTGTAGATATAGTGATACATGGCGAAAGCACAGAGAGACAGAATGCCACTCTCTCTCTCTCTCTCTCTCTCTCTTTCTCTCTCTACTGAGAAGTTAAAGGGATGAGATTAGAAGAGAACAGGGGAAGAGACAATGCTAGTTCCCGCTGCGGGACCATTCCTTTTGGTTTGCTCTCTCTCTCTCTCTCTCTCTCTTTCCAATTATTTTGTCATGCTTATTTACATCATTGGCCCTCTCCTCATTTGTTGCCTTAAAATTAATTATTCACTATTTCACAACCAAGATCTAAACTACTACTTGTTAATCTTACAATCAGAGAAAAATAATGATGGTAGTTGTGATCTTCCAACGCACCAACTCATATGCCTTACTTTCTTTTTCTAGTTTTCTTTTTTGTTTTAAAGTAAGAAAGTACAAGTATATTTGTATGGTATACCTAATTGTTTTCTTAAGAAACAATCTTTTAAAAAAAATGATGGTAAGAAACCAATTCCCTCCTCCTAAAAGTGATTTTACCATGCAAGAATCCCATCTTACTATTTATTTTTCTCACAACTACTTAATTGAAAGGGTATACGAAGAAGTTGAAAAGAAGATCACAAGGGATAATAAATGTCAGAGGCTGTTTACTTTTGTAATTTAAAAGTATTTTAAAATAGATTTTTTTTATTTCTAGATAATTTTTTTTTAAAATTAAAAATATATATTATTTTAATATATTTTTATATGTAAATCACTTTTAAAACACAATATAGATATCAAGAGATTGTTTGGAAATGCAGTGTAAAAAATTTAAATTTTTTTTTATTAAAAGTTAATGTAAAAATAATTTTTAAAAATAAAAAAATATTATTTTAATATATTTTATTATAAAAAATATTTTAAAATACAACCAACACACTCTCAATCAATTTCTAAATAATTCAAATTAACCATCTCCTTTCGCACCTCGCCATTAGAATAGATTAATTTACGTGGGATTTTACGGGGCAGATTTCTTATCTGCTGAGATGGCAGGATCTCATTGGATATCTTAGATTTTTCAGTGCTTAGATGGCGAGAAGTTTAATGGTTAGAGGATCACCACGTGTATCAAGGCAGAGATCGGGTTTCTCACACACACGGGAGCGAGAGGGAGAGGCAGCGAGCAATGATTTGAACCTTTTTGGTTTCTTTTGCATTCCTCTGTGTGGCAGATAGATAGCAGACGTTGGGCTTATTAGCATCGTTAACTTCTACTTCCTTTTCTTTTTCTATAGTAATGATAAATAAATAAAAAGAAAAAGAAAATAATGACCGTTGTCCGTTGAGATTGTTTGGAAAAAGGCAATAGAAATCTTAATTTCCTTAAATATCTAAAACAAGGAAAATAATTTATGGACACGTAGATGGGCTAAAACTATATAACATAAGAGATTGATGTAACTGAATATATAACAATCGATAAACTATGGATTTCATAAATCTTAATATAGTATTTATTGTTTTATTTAGTACAAAATAGAATGCTGCTGTTTTATTTTTATAAAAACAAAGTCATTATATCTTGCTCTTTTAAGGTTTTAGGCCTAGGCTTTTCCTTGTCGTGATATTTTCTCTAGATATCCCAATCATCCACAACATAGACACTTATACCACCGTAAATATCTGGTCTGTCTTTAGACACATGTCTCATTCACCGGAATAACCTGGATCTTGTCTTCTTCCCCCCCTCTCCCTCGCCAGTAACTCCCAATATAGAGTATTTATCGTTGCCGTGTGGTGATGACTTTTTTAAAATTATTATTTTTAAAAATTAATTTATATTTTCTATATTTTTTTAATATATTAACATCAAAAATAAATTATATATTATTTTAATATATTTTTTAAAAAAACTATTTCAAAAACAACGTTACCACACTATAAGCTTTATTTTTTGAATTAACAAATCTAGTTTTTTTTTTTTTTAAAAAAAAAAGAGAACGGTTTACTAATTGATTTAAAATATATTGATATAATCATATTCCATCCATAATTGTTTTGGAATAGAAAGAAATTACATCCAAAATTTTCTAATTGATTCACTAATAATTCCATGATTAAAGGATAGTTGAGATATAAGAGCATGAAGGAAAATGCCTTAAGAAAGATTAATGTATGAGTTTTATTTATTTATTTGTTTTTATCCCCCAACAATTTCTCATGTATTCTCGATTTCATGTCGATTAATACAGAAATTGGTTTAAGTTATTCTTCTTTTTTGAAAAAAAAAAACAGAGAGAGAATGTTTTTCTTAACTACACTTAAATTGGATTTTCTTTTTCTTTATATGCTCTTAAAATCAAATACTGAATGAATAATAACATGAGAAAAAGTAGCTCAATGGCCGGCGATCCATTACTATTAACCAAAAACACTAAAAATATGATATTTTTATTGTATATCATCTCCCAAATATTATTGATTTGAATAATGTTTTTTTCTTCTCTTTTCTAATTTTAATTTTATATTTTAATTTTTATTTAGTATGGATTAAATTTTATAATTTATTTTGATTTATTTTTTATAAAATTATCATGACCTTGTAATCCAAGTCAAGGATTTGACAGCTTCACTGTGTTAGCTTATGTTTTTTTTAATTGATTTTTTTAATTTTATCTTTTAATATTTTGTTGATTAAAAATTAAATTTTATAATTTATTTTTTTATGAGATTATTTTGGTCTCATGACTCGAGCTACAAGTTTAGTAAGTTACCTTGAGTATTTTTTTTATTAAATTTTTTAAGTTGATTTGTTTTAATCAATTTTATCATTTAACATTGGATTGATTAAGAATTGTGTTTCATAATTTGTTTGATTTGTCTTTTATTAGGTCATCCCAACCCCATGACCCGGGGTATGGGTTTAGTAGGTTAACCTGAGTTGACTCTATTTATTTTTTTATTTACTTTCTATAAGGTTATACAAGTCTTATGATCCAAGTCACAGGTTTGGCGAGTTAACCCGGGTTGACTCAAATTATTTTTCGTGTTCTTTTTTTAATTGATTTAAAAAAAAAACCATACTTCGACATTGAGTTGATTGAGAATCGAGTTTCATAATTTATTTTGATTTATTTTATATAAAATTATTTTAGTCTCATGACACCGATCGCGGGTTTGACAAGTTAATTCGGAATGACTCATGTCTTGTTTTTTAATTGAATTATTTTTCTACTTCATCCTTCACCATTGAGTTAGTTAGAAATTATGCTTTACAGTTTGTTTCAATTTACTTTCCACAAGGTAATCATAATCTTATTACGAGAGTGGTGAATTTAGCAAATTAACTTAAATCAATAGAATATATTGTTGTTTTGGTGTTTAAAAAAATATTATCTTAAATTATTTATTTGAGTTAAATCGATTATTTATATTCTCTTTGAAGCAATCAAATTGATCATATTAGGCAGTGAAATTATTTTTTGTGCAAGAAAAAAACATTAGTAAATCCTGAGAATATTTTTTTAACCTTATAAAAAACTTGATCCGAACTGTAAATGAGCGCAGGGCAGGACACTAGTTTCGTCAGGATAAGGGTTAGAATTGATTACTAGTTGGCAATCGGGCATTGATCACTCTTGGCAGCAAAAGTACATCCTCTAGTTGCAGACAGATTACAAAGGCAAAAGACAAAATGTGACAGTACCTTATCCCTCCAAGGGCGAGTTGGAATTCCCATGGCCTTTAAAATCAGATCACCTCTCTAGCACAAGGGTTTATGACTGTAGAAATTTCATGATGCATGTGACTAGGGTTCGGTGCTGCAAATATGAGCCACCTTCTTATGTTATCTTGGGAACGACACGTACGATAGAGGAAGAAACAGAATACATGGTACTAGATCTTCAAGATCATGTCTTTTTATAATCATTCGTGTCATTGTTTATTCGCAATCCAAGGAACCCGATGGTTTCAGGGTATGTGTAACTTATCTTTTTAGACTAGTTCTACAGGAAAAAAGAATGGTAAAAACCAGGTATTGAGTGTAAAAAAACTGGGTTATAGGTGTTCTATAACCATGTTTTTGAAGGCCTTAATATGATGATATTGGTTGGACTTTTTTTGATACAGGTTATGATATGGTTTTGAAAACTTATTTCCAAATAAATCTAGCTAGTTTGTATCACCAAACGGATCAGGGAAATTTAATTTCAGACCTGAATTGGCAATTTAGGAAAATCACAAACTTATTCAAAGTTGCTTAAGCCTTAAGTGCTTTATCATACTATTTGTCTTAGCCTTATCCCGCTATCTATGAATATATATGTTAGGTTATCCGCACGATTTTTTAGTGGAAGATCTTCGTATAACTGTAGCAGAACTCCATATAAATTGCTCATAACCTTTATTTTTTGCTAGCTCAACTGCATCAAAAAGGCAGAATGCTAGATCAAAGCCAAACAATTTCCCTATATTTTCCCATTGAGGTTCTTCATTCTTTAAAAATTCTTAATTGAGTTCCTAGTTTAGCCCAAAGCAGGAAGAGAAAATGAGAAAATGAAAAAAATGACCCAACTAGGCTCAACAAGGAGAGCCTAATTAACCGAACCAAGCAAATAAAGAGAAAGAGAAAAGGAGAAGAAATATCGGTATGCCAAACAATATTTAATCATGTTCATGTCACCATAATCACTTACCAGTATTCTTTGTTCTACAGAATATATTAGATGTGAAAATCATTATTCTTCATTATTACTTCTGAATGTCATGTCTACGATTCTATTCTCAAAAAAAAAAAAAAACAAATTATTTGATGTAAAAATCATTATTCTTCATTAGTTATGCCTTTGACGGTGCGAGAGAGTATGAGTTTAACGAGGAAGATGGCTGCAATTTCTTGGTGAATTTATAGGTTTAGAGGAGGTAGAGATTCGTGGTGATTTCTAGGTAGATTTCGGGTTTATAGTGAGCTGCTGTGATTTTATAGCGATCTCCCAGCTCCAAGTGCCCATGTACCCTGCAAAGATTTATTAAAGTTTCCCAAAGATCTACACCGGGCTCTATTGGCATATTTTCAATGAATTCCAAGGCTTTATCCAGATATCGGTTACTTCCCAACATGTCCACAATGCTCACATAGTGCTCCATTGATGGGACAATGCTGAACTCTTTCCACATGGACTTAAAGTGCAACATTCCCTTAATGATATCACCCAAGACATTACAAGTAGAGAACACCCCATCAAAAATCTGTGCTTAAGGTTTCAGTCCTCCATGTTTAAGATCTTTATTAAGCTAGCCAACATCTAGAGGAGATTGTGATCTTACAATGCAGTCATATCAACAAGTGAACTGGATATAAGGTATTCTGGTTTGTCTGAAGCTATAAGTCGTGTTGATCTTTGGAGTTTGTCATTTCTTCGGAGTGTAGCCTGAAACCCAGCCAATTTAATGTCAAAATGCTTCTTTTAAAGATGTATATAACCTATTTGTTAAAATACTTCTTCGAAGCACCATATTATTTTGATGATATAAGGGCTATTTAGTTATTGAAATAAATATAATGATAAATTTGAAAGTAATCAAATATTTCATATATTCGTAATTCTAGCGGAGCCACGATAAGTGTGAAAGAAAGCGTGGGATCACCTGATCAGATAATTGTGGAGATAAAAGGACCTCATTGCAGGTTCAGACAGCTCAACAATTGATTCAGGTATCACGTTTCTCGGCATATATCTCAATTGCCTAAGGTCTTGTAGAGTATTTGGGATGGATACTGATTTTCATAGATAATCTTCTGTTCCTTTTAACTATTGTTTTTTGTCCAGTTGAAGTGAGCTTTTGTAGATAAGTTAGAGGGAAAAGCACTGTGGAGAATGGAAAAGCATATCCTATGACAAGTTGGGACAAAAATGTGGGAACAAGTAGAGCTTTGTGAACATGCTTCTCCCTCTAGAGCATAGACATAACAATACGTGTGCAGAAATAATATTTGTTTTATTGTCCGAATAGGTCTTTGGTTGGAGCATGTAGTTTTGGCAATAATAGTTCCCTGCTTCTATATATGCATGGAATATTTATGAATGGCAATTCCTCACAGGAAAACTTTCTTTTCAATATTGATGATCTGGTTTTGCTTATAGAATCCTGAACGCCCATCCATACTATGAATTCTCTTCTGTTTCCTGCAGGAATGTTTAAGCAATGGCAGCCATATAGAACCAGTCACCAGAAGCTACGAGAAGAGTATGAAAGCGGTGTGCGGTCTGTGTACAACGACGAGACATCTTATCCTGCAAGTTCAGCGGTGGGACGACTCTACGGTGATTATGGATCTTCTGCTTTAGGAGGCTATAGTGGTTATAAGATTTGAGCGGGCAACTCATGACAAAATATGGTCTGACAAAATATGGGCAACTGCAAGTTCAGAGTTGTGAAAAGATTTGACCGGGTTGGGTTTAAAAACTATGGTCTGAACTCTTTCTGACTTTAAAACTGCTATTTAGTTTTGAGTTTGAAGGGAAAAAACAAGAAAATGCAATGAAATATTTGCAGTTTACCAAAAAAAAAAATTCTCCATACCCCGGAATTCATATGGAAGTTGCACTTTTCCTATTGCCATAGAAATTATATAGCGAAAATAAATAAACAAAAAAAGAATGAATTTCTCTATGAAAAAACCAGATGTTTTTTGGATTGAAATGATGTCTGTCCCAAGTATTCTCATACTATATATATGGAAACTAAATGATTCTTTCATAATCAGTTTGAGGTATCTTTGGATTACCTCGTGCTTCTCAAAATTCAAAGTTTTTATTTCTTTTATCCTTGGATTATCTTGTCGTGCTCCTTCTATTATCCGAGCTAAATATTTCCCAAATTCTAGGTATAATATTCATAATCGAGCTGAAGGACGGTTATTTTCAATATCTAATTCTTAATTAATATTTATTACCATATTTTTTAAAAAAAATTAAGTGGGTCGTATAAAAATCGAGCACTGTCCATTTCAATTTTTATTTTTTTTGAGGTCTAGATTTATTATTTTCCTCCAATCCCAGAAAAGCTCCCTTCTAGTAGTTTAGGAAGGAAGCGTTATCTATCTCCAAACCTATCCCATCCATCCATTCATACAACAAAGAAAGGTCTTAGCCAACATAGCCCCTTCCCTTCCCCTTCCCACCTGAAAGAAAAAGAAATGCCAACCTTGAATCTCTTCACAAACATACCAGTTGATGCTGTTACAACCTCCGATATTCTCAAAGATGCCACCAAGGCTCTTTCCAAAATCATTGGCAAACCTGAATCTGTTAAGTACCCTGTTTAACCACTTTCCTATTATAACTAACTGTGTCTTTGCTTCAGTTTTCTGTCCTTGTTTTTCTTGTAAAATTTTAAATGACTGCGTTCTGTTTGATGAAATAACTCTGTGACACATCAAAATTAGTAGCATGTGTCCGGTACACAGGGTTGGACAACTGTGCTTGTGCTGATGTTTTGTGTGTCCCACGTGAATTTTTATCTTTCTTCTTGTCGTAGGATAACCTTGTCTGCTCTTCTCCAGTCTCGGCGTGCACATCAAAATCGTCTTTCTTTTCATGTGTTTAGTTTAGTTTTTATTTTTTTCTTTTTTCATGAAGCTATTGAATTCTGGACCTGTATGAAGATGGAATTGACAGTGATGTGTCATGACGGAATATTGCTGTATTTTTCAGTATGTGATGGTTGTGATGCATGGAGGGGTACCTATTGTATTTGCGGGAACAGAAGCACCAGCTGCGTTTGCTGAAGTAATCTCCATTGGTGGACTTGGGCAAAGTGTTAACGCAAAACTGAGTTCAACTATTGCAGATATTCTTCAAACTAAGCTCTCCATTGATAGCTCCCGTTTTTATATAAAATTTTTCGATTCCCCGGTAAGTTAATTGGTTCTGCTCTGGTTTTGGCTTTGGCCTCATTTACATTTAGTTTTGCTTCTATTGTTTTATAAGGCTTTGTGGGTTAGAATTAAGAGAGTTTTTTTTTTTTTTAATATGAATTGATATGAAATAGGCAAAGCTGCTAGCATTCCAGTCAACTGGAACTTGATTCACCATTACTTACTCCACTGGCTTAGTATTTTTTGCTTGAAATCAAGAGGGGTTTATGAATATGTATTTATAAGGGAAATGGGCAAAGCTGCTAGCATTTCACTGTCAATAAACTTGATTAAACTGCCATGTGCTTGTCACTTACTTACATCACTAGGTTAGTCTTTCAGTCTCAAAGCAATTGCTTGCTGGAAAAAGTGACAAAAAAAATTGATAATCTATCTCGGTTTATTTCAAGTGGGAAAACTTGGAGGAAATTCTATATCATGCACTATTTAATGCAGTGACAAACGTAGTTTAAAAAGGGTGAGTCTTTGTCTTGCTATGAAAAATATCCTTGTACTTTATATACATGCACATTCAAATATATACTGCTTGGCTGGTTATAGCATACCTGATGGGAAACTTGTTTTTTGAAACCTATCTTGATCTTTGTTTTTTTCTTTTGTCTCCAGCGTCCGTTCTTTGGCTTTAACGGCACAACTTTCTGATGATCTCCAAATCTAGTTAATTCAAATCTATAGGTAAGCCTGTATATGGCCGTTGTAGCATGTTGAAGCCATGTTTGGATTTCAACCTGGTGATTGTTTATTCTCAAGTTATTGTTTTCTCAAAGGCAGTGCTCTATAAATCCTTTTATACCTAAGATTAAAATGCTCAGCATTTCGCTCCTTCTCCTTTTCTTTCTTTTTCCTGATGCTATGCTGCCTTTTGATGTTTGTGGATGGAAACTCTCCAGAGTACAAGACTAAATTCTAAATTTTTTGGTCCGTGAAGTACATTTCCCTCTTGTGTAACATTCATGTAAGTTTTTCTTCCAAGTTTTGCATAAATGTGAACAGTTAGACCACTTTGCTTGTGTCATTGACTAATTTCTGCCTAAGATTTACAATACGAGAACGGTGTTTCTCAAAAAGATAGATCAGAAAAGAAGAATATTTGTATGTGAAATCTCAGAGTATCACTAAGCTTTTCCGCATCTCCTACCTAGAAGCAAATGCAGTGCAGAGCAGTACAAGGACTGAGATACAAAGTAATGAAGAATTTTCATCTAGAAGGTTTATTCACCATGAGAGTGCAATTACTTTTTTCTTTCTTTCCAAGAAAATCAATGAACTTGCCTTTGGGGATGATTTGGTATTTTCACATGATACATTTTTAATTATGAAATTCACCGGGGACACCTCGGTTTTTAGCTTTTTTTTTAGCACAACGCAACCCATGACCATTTTCGTTCTTTTGTTTCGGCTAGCACAATGCAGTGACAAAAATACCTTTCGGAACTTACTTTCAGGGGTTATTTCGTCTACAAGGTTGAGAGTAAAACATAATCTGCACATTTTAAAAGCTCAATATTCCTTATTTGATGTCATTTGCATCTTCGAAGACCTTCAACTTTAGAAGAATCATTAACTAGACAGTAGAAGACCTTCAACTTCAGAAGAATCAATAACAAGACAGTAGTTTGCTCCAAGTGAAACCAATGCTATAAATTATTTTATTTTTTCACTATAAATATTATAAACCATAAGCATTATTTGCAATTCATATAGTTTCTTCAATACCTAAAATTTTAAAACAATAATTCATCTCAAAATCTAATAAAATGATTTTCACTATTTTTATCAATAACTTCCAAGTATTAGATTCACATTCATTACACTTGCATAAAAAAGAAATTCTATTTATATCAAAGCTTGTTATTCATACAAAAATCCTAAAAAGCAACTGGACTTCATCCCTTGATGAAGTTTTTTTTTTTTAATTTGCAAGCCTTTATACATCTAACTTGCATGATTAAATGGATTTTCTTTCTGAGGTACCAGAATGACTACCAAAAAACATTACTAGGCAACAATTTCAAAAAAAAAAAAAAAAACAAAACTAAGACAAATCAAGATATAATATTTTTTCCTCAAAATACATCAAAATAATATTTTTTAAAAAATACTTTTAAAATCAGCACATCATCTAAAAATATAAAAATATTAATTTAAAAAAAATAATTTAAAAAAAAAAACCCAATATGAGCAGCGTGGGCTGCATTCTCAAACTGCTCCGTAGTCTCATGCATGCTGCTGCCTCTCTTTTTTCCCATGAGCAGAATCAGATGCTATTAAAAGTTCATCGTCACCTTGAGACATTCTAAAACAGTGCTAGCATAACTACACTACTAGTAAGTTATAACCATGAGCATGGCTCTTTGCGGGAGGAATGAAAAAAAGAAAAGTGCAGTGAAAATAATAGCAAGAACACAGTAACATCTGAGGGGAGCCAACATCAGCTGTTCGATACCAGAAAAATGGAAATCATCTCAAAATCACCATCCATACTTGGCATGTGTTTCAGCTTTAGTGAGAAACCCTTTGGAACGCCGCTCTGCCAATTCTGTCTCCTTCTGCTTCATATCAAAGTACAAAGTACCAATTTGATGCTTCCTCTTGTGCAGTTTCGATGGCTTCCCTTTCGATGAAGCAGGCTACAGAAGACAAATATATGCTATCACAGAGAGAAATGAAATTGAACATTAAGTAGACAAACTTAAAGAACTCGTAAATTAAGCCAGGCATGTGCTAACAAAACAAGTTCAATACACCATGGATTTTAACTAATCATATTCTTTCGGTCATGTCAGATTCTTGCTCAACAACATCTAATCAAAATTAGCAATTTATCACACTACAGAGATATTTAACTAGGCCATTAAGTTGAAGTCACCGGTAACTGGAATAGCTCTCCCCAGGTTGTGCCAGACATGAAACAACATTTAGGAGAATCGGGCCATGATGACTTTTGACTTCCCATACTCTCCATGATATGATTAATTAACCAAAAAAGAAAAACTTTATGGAGACCAGCCAAAGTATAGTGTCGGCATGGATCACTTCTCTCAGGCCCTGCCTCCAGTCTTGCACTGAACAGCCAAACTCTAACCAATTCACTGGAAAATAGCCTCTACCAGGTTTTCAACCTTTAGAATCTACCAAAATGAAACAGTTAACAAGGATTTTCCACCTAAGACTAAAATCTGAATTTATCATCTCAAATTAATAGACGTTTTCCTCCAGTAACTATTCTGGTGACAAGGAATTGGAATTGGAATTGGAAATGACTTTCAACTTATTGATAGCTAATATCACCTGAATTTATAGTATCATAAATACAAAGAAAGTCATCTGTTCTACATAAAATTTGAATTTGGGGAATTTCTCAGACCTACAGTTACAGACTTTTTTTTCTTTCTTTATTTTTTTTATTTCTCAGAGACACAACAAGACAATTATTCCATGTAGGGTCCTATTCTTCAGAATTTTGCATTAAGTGTCTACTCTCATAATGACTTGCCAATGCTCTTATTCCGACCAGTGCACAGGAAATGGCCCCTTTCTTGTTTCCAACCTTAATAATCTACCAAATTGAAACACATAACAAGGTTTTGACTTCAAATGACTAAAGATCTTGAGGTTTTATTACAGACAAACTGATGATTTTCTCCAGTATGCATTAAAATGATCTTCAACTTAATGATATCAGATGTCATCTGAATTTAAAGCAGTACGTTCCTATGAGGAAACACTTGTGATACTCAAACTCCTGCCTTACTCATTGACTCACACCCAATAGCTTTCTATAGTACAGCAATGGTAACCGCCCCCTTCATTCTATAGCGACAGAGGGATCATTTGAACACCAGATGCCTTTCACATCCAAATATAACAATACACATTGAATGCTAAGATTACACATTGAATTTTCATGAAATATAAAACAATCATCGTTCAAATTGAAATTGAAATTCGAATTTACACATTGAATTTTCATGAAATGTAAAACAATCATCATTCAAATTGAAATTGAAATTCGAATTTTGAGTCACCAACATGCTGATTCTTGCCCGGTTCCAGTAGAAGCAAACTTTTCATGGTTTTACAGGTCAGACCATAGTAGTCTATTCTTAAGTTCTTAAAACATTATATGATTTACGTGTTCTGCACTTGAAATAGTAGTAAAATTATTTTTGTAATTCAGTCTGAGTAGAATCTCTAGGGATTCAAGTGTGTACTTGATGTGGAAAGAAAAGGCCTTTTGAAGTGGACTTGAAAATATTCATGGAGAACTGCCCATTTTCAGAATTTGTTTTTAAGTCCTTTCTACTTTTTCTATGAGTCCCCCATGAAGATGAACAAAATGAGAACAATATAGTTTATGATTCTTGGGATTCTAGAATCTAGAGCTTCTAATCCTATACTCCAAACGAGAGCATTTTGCAGTCCTCACAGAAAGCCCACTAGGGAAGACATCAGAAAGAAATCCTCCACTTTAGTTGGAGATTCTCACTGCTCCTCAAATAGCCAAAACACCAATACACACTATCTCATGTCACTGGATTATGTAGGAAAAATGACTCTTTATGTACCAAACGTTAAGACGCAGACCCAGACCAGGGTTCAAGTACTCTGCCTTGCAAGGCCTTGTCACTTGCAGTAGTTCGGTAGTGTTTTCTTATTAAGACCACCTTCAAATAAAAGTCTTAGCCTTGGATGTAACTTAAGCTTCACAGATATGATTGACCAGAGGGAAACACGTACAGGAATAGAACTCTAGGTTAACTACACTAATAGATAGTTTCAAAAAACACAAGTAACCATTTTGATACATCAATGGCATGCTTGCAAAAGTTGAATTATCAATCCATGCGTTTGTTTCTCAATGTAGAACTGCAATTCCTAAAGCATTTGATACATAAAATAAAAACCTCATATCCCTCTTCAGCAAACAATAGTAACAGCACTAAAGCAGTCAAGGCATTGCATTGGCATGGTCAAAGCAAACATTGATGAGATGAAACAGGACAGTATAGCTCATTGAGAGCGGACACACGTTATAATTCAGAAAGCAATATAAGTTATGCCATATATGTATAATAAACTCATTATCAATTGAAAAGTACCAATCAATGCAATATTACATAAGTTCCCCAACTACAAATAAACAACAAATCAAAAATCTCCACACAAGTAAAATCATCTTCAACAAACAAACTGAAAGAACGACGCACATGAACAAAAAGTAATAAATGCAATACCTGATAAGCTGGGCCAAAAGCGATTCCAGTTGACTTAACCTGGTCCTCCCTTGGTCGATTCTTAATCAACTCATCCTGCTTCACCTCAATAATTTCAGTTGGTATCTCATTCCTTCTTCTCTTCCCCATCATTCTCAATGCACTTTCAGCTGCCCCTCCACTTCCAGTCTCAGCCACTGCTGCCACTGACCCATCATCCCAATTACTCCCATACTGCCCAGAATCTCCATAACCACCATAACTCTCATACCCTCCATAACTAACACCATCACCACCAACATTTTGAGCAACACTTTGATCAGCCCCAGATTCATAACTACCATAATTCACATAATCCCCTCCATTGTGATCAAAACCTACATAACCACCATCATAGCTCACATGTCCCTCACTGCTTTGATCAACCCCAGATTCGTTTTCTGCTCCAACACCGCCAGAACTTGAAGTGGGCCCCTCAGATTCAATCACAGACCTCCTTCCAGACCCAGAACCCAAAGAACCAACCCCTAAAGCAGATGAATTTCTTGGTGCAGGTATACTAGACAAGAAACCCTTCACTGAAGAAGAATCAGATTGCAACAAAGACTCGGTCTTTTTTCTTTTTCTCTCCTTCTCCTTCTTCTCCTCCTCATCTTCATCCTCCTCGTCTAAAATTGAAGGCCTGTTAATGGGAGGCTTAAATTGAACAACCCTTTTGGGATTACTGTCTACAGGTGTTAAATTTGATGTGGGCTGCTGTAAAGTTTCGGTTTTTGGCCGTGGTAAAGAAGAGAAAAGAGAGGTTGTAGATTTGAAGGTTGGCCTTTTATCTTCTTCTTTGAAATTAGCAATTCTAAGGCTGTTGTTTTGGGGTATAACTTGGGGTTTTGAGGTGGGTTCTTGTTTGGGTTGTGGAAGAGAAGAGAAGAGAGAAGAAGAAGATTTGGGCTGCGGAAGAGAAGAGAAAAGAGAGGGTTTTCCTGGAGGAGAGGCTGGAGTTTGGTGCCGTTGCTGGGGCCGGGGCTGGTCTTTTTCTTCTTCATCTGAAGAAGCATAGCTGGCTAACAAGTCCATGGCAGAGAAAGAGAGGGAGGAATTGATTGAGGTTAGAGAGAGAGAGGGTGTGCGTGAAGAATGTTCAATGAAGCCCTTGCTCAATGGATCGGTCACAATGTTGAGGCTCTGCCTTGCTCAACTGATGACTCGATTGAAATATAGGTTGTAGCATAAGGACTAATTTGATGATAAGCAAACAAATTGAAACTACAAGGTCGACAGTGATAATTTTAAACATTAAGGACCGAGGTGAAATACTGAAAAATTGTAGGAATCGGATGCACCCTGTAGTTTCTCCGAAAAAAAAAAAACTAATAAAGAAGATAGCATTTAATTATGGAAAAATCAATGCCATTGGGCATTGCATGATTTAACAATATGGAGAGAGACCACGAGAAAGAGATAAGAGTCGTTGGTGGTTGCTACTGCACTACCGCTGCTGGAAAAGAGGGAACGATGACTAGTTTTAATGGTAGAAGGAAGATAAAGAAACTAGGTTTGGTGGGAGAAGAAACTTTCAGGGGCTATGATGGAGGTTTGATTTTGGAGTAGGAAAGCTACTATCATGGTGTGAATTGAAAAGATATACATTGTTGATCATGGAGGTTCTGTTATTTTTGTGTGAGAGAGAGGGTCAACTGAGAGAATCAAAAATTTGGGCTAAAGTTTAAATTCTCTCTCTTTTTTTCTTTTTTCTTTTAAATGTTTTTATCAAATTTCTCTTTTTTTATTTTATTTTATGACTCTTATCACTTGTAAATTTGTCTCTTAACTAATATTCTCTCGTGATTTTTCTTTTGTCTTTACTTATATATGTTTTTCTATCTTTTTTTTTTTTTTTGTATTATTTGTCTATTTATAGGCCCTTTATAATATATTTTTTTAATCCTGATATCTTATCTATACCTACCTATCCTTGTATCCCTTTATCTCTTTAACTTTTCATTTCAAAGATTTTTATGAGAGACTTGAACTTTTTTTTTTTTTTCAATCCCTATTTCTTCACTTGGTTTTCATTTTGCTACCCAACCTTTTTTATGTTTTCTTTAAATATGGGGTCAAAATTGGTTACAATATCCATAACCAATGAAAAATAACATGAACAAAAAAAATTTTATCAAGTTCTTTCATTTTCATCTGATCATGATCATGACATTAAAGAATATCATGTCATGAAAAAGAAGATTAAAAGATTAATCTCCAGAAGATATTTTCTAACAACTTATGAATAAATACAACCTGAACAAATAGGTAAAAATCAATATGATGCAATACTTGATATAAGATAATTCTCAAAATTGAATCTCGATAGTTTGAACTTTTTAAATAAAAACAACATTTTTTTCATGTTTTTAATAACTCCATGAAAATCTCTATATCAAAATCTTCATGTCTTCACTAATTTTTTCATGTCTCCATGGAATGGTCTTTATATCTACATTGCATTTTCCATTTCTCTAAATATAACTCCCTTAAAAATATTCACAGTAAGATCTTTATGTATTTATTAAAAATTTTATTATCAATTTATGTTTAAATTTCTACATTTTCATACATCTCCTTACATAATGCCTTTTATGATAACAAAGTATTTTTTATTTTCTAAATAATAATGTTGTCTACCAGAACTTGATAAAACCTCATATTCCTTGTAGAAAAAACTCTTGTTAACAAAAGTCACAAAAAACAAACATTCTTTTCTTATAAAGGCATAGCCACAAATGTAACATATTTCATACAAATATAGCCATAAAGGTAATGTTTATGCACTTTTTCCATTACTTTTTAAGGAGGTGGGAAATGATAATACATGATTTTTTGAAAAAAAAAATTATATCTATACAGATAAAATTCTAACCCAAATTTCACCCCAAGCAGCTTAAATCTCACCTCAACACCTACACCAACCTCGGTCTTTCCAATCTTACTTTGATACTTGATTCAATGCATTTCTTGGGTTCTAATGAACCGTGTATATAAACTTTTAATGCATATAATTTTTTTCCACGTCACAAGTTTTTCCATGCAAAGCAAATATCATTTTTTATGTCAATACACTACTCATCACCAACATTTCTATCAATAACATACAAGTTACAATAACCATGACATGACATAACAACTAATGAGCCACCATGGATAGCCAAAAGTAGTATACTAATTTCTCCATCAATTATGCATCTCTTCCATGAAGAAATTCCAAGATCTAATTGTATAAACCTAGTCACCAAATTGATCCTTAGCCAAACAAAGCTCCATTTAGCAATCGAAAGCTAGGCTTGGCAACATACATTCACATTTTGGCCATAAAAACCAGTTATGTTATAAAAGTCAACCATGCCATTCTTCTCATTCATGTCATTCTAGATCATAGAAGTCAATCATGTCATTTTAAATATAGACCATAAACTCTCTTTTTTTATACATTTTATAAAGACCAGCTTAGTCATTTTATCAATCTAGCCCGGACACATCCATGAAAAGTACATATTCTATTTGGAAATTTTCCACTAACTTCTTCATCAAAGATTATGTAAAGAGTATTTATGCCATAGTAGTAGATGTTGTGTTAAGCATCGATGACTTTTCCTTCATATGGAATGCAATATTTTCTGAAGTGAAACAAAGAAGAAAATATTAGTGTGGAACAATTGACTACTATTTATGCATTCATTTGATTGGTGCTTCTGATACACTTTGCACTTCTACATTTATGAGAGATTTTCACCTAGGTTAGGTTTTCTTCTTTTTAAAGCCATTTCGCTTTTTCAGGCCTTTTCAAGTTTTTTTTCTTCTTCTTAATTCTCACGTGTTATTTTCTCGTGGTATATTAATGGAAGAGTATGGTCAGATATGTTAAATAATATATTCTATAAAAAAGAATTTTACAAAAGGATAATAATAAAAAATAAAATAAATAAGAGTATAGTTGCAAAAGGTGGTGTTTATCTAAAACAATTATTAATTTTTTTTAAATATAAGTCAATATAAAACATGCAACCTTAAAATTAAAATAATAATAATAATAATAATAATTTTGAGTCACACGTAAACTAGATGAATAAAAAAAAAAGAATAATTGTAACCACTTCCTAAATTTTTAATAAAGAAATTGGCTTAAAAATGGGCTAATAATGATATTTGCCTTGAACAAGACGGGCCACCTTTTCTTTTTTAGGAATGACGGCCTTTTAGCCTATTGTACAGATAGCCCAACCCACCTTTTCTTTTTCTTTTTCTTTTTCTTTTTTCTTCTTCTTAATTCTCATGTTTATTTTTCCTGTCCGAAGCCTCTGAAATATCAGGAAGCGAAGTGGGGGAGACTGAAACCAAGGATTCATGAACTCATCTCCAAAAGTCTCCCTGTCAACACTTGATTGAACTCAGATTTTATCCATGTTTCCTTCACTGTCATTATAGAATCGAGAATCATCCTCATCATCTTCTTATAGTTGTGGACTGGAATTCTTCATACTATAATCAATGGTTTCAAATTCTGAATAATCAATGGTTTCCTAAGGGTCTGGTAGTCAAGCCAGGCAGGAAATCTCTCAAAATAAATCCTGGTCTCTGTAGAAAAACCAGCAGAGTTACTCCGTTGGGCCTGTGAAGGATAAAGATTTGGTTTTTTGGTGACAAATGTTTGTGTTGGAGGGATAAAGGGTAGGTTTTTTTGACGAGAAGTTATGGCGCCTAGGTTTTCACCGTTGAAGTGAACAAATTCTTAATTCCACTAGACGAAACATACAATCTTTTGATACTTCGCTGTTTATTCTTATTTTATATTTTTGTTTAGAGTAATGAATTAAGAAAAGAAAACAATAAGAAAGATTACATCTTTAAATGACAGCAAGTGGTCGGAGATTGGAAACTCAATTGTGGTCGGAGATTTGGATTAGGTTTGATCTCTTTTTTTCACCTGCCAGAAAAGAAAAATTGGTAATCCTTTTCAGAAAATATGATTTCTGCTGTTATAATCGTTGCTGATAAATTCTATAGTGCATGGAATAATTAGCGGCGTCCTTGTAAATTCTCAAGTCACCTCGAGAAAATCATTCCTTGTATATATACTCAAGGCTTTGTTTTGTTTTGAGCTGAAAAGTCGTAACTTCGAAGAAATATATTTCTGGAAGGCACAATTATTATTTGATGATCGCTTCACTTAGCAACAGAAGGAGAAAAGTCCAGGAGAAAGAAGAAGAAGAAGACTACAACGAGGAAAAAACAATGGCTGCAAAGTGATATGTATTGTGCATGGATGTCACGTTAGTTACATGCTCATAGGACTTAGAGGATCATTAAGAGCTGCGATAGCTGTTTCAATTCTTGTCTTCAAAGTATCCTTCTCTTCTTCATCTGCCTGCAACACAAATTTGGCAAAATATATATTATTCCCAATTATTCATTAAATTAACCGATATCAGTCTTTTATTTCACCAAAACTCAAATGTGCAAATCCAGGATCTTTTGCTTTCATTAATCTCTCAAGCCAATGCTGTTTCGCAGGAGGAATATGGAGATTAGTGCGTTACCTAGCGTCACTTAAGGGGGCAGTATGAAAATTGTTATCTCTTTTGAATCCACGTATCTTCTTTTTTTTAATATGTTGGTTTGAATGTGATTAATATATTTAATATCCCAATGAAAAAGAGATTTTATTTGAATAAAAAAAAAGATATAGTGCAAGTAAAGAATTCAATATGCCAGCATGTGTTTGTGCTAAGACTTTTTGGGATTAAGAAATTGAGGACAATGGAGTATAGATTAACCCTACATAGCATAAGCCCGCCGTTCGCCATAATGTTCGAGCACAAGTAGGGTTTTTAAATGTAAAGAAGAAAAAACAGTTGATTAAATAATTCAAAAAATTATATAGACGACAAAATGTTGATAAACTCTAGTTTTCCAAAAGATCATGCTATACCTATCACACATTAATTAAAGCAGAATCCAGCTAATTAAATAGTTTGTAATCTTTCTTTTTAACATATACTAAAAAGATGCCATGCTGTCGAGCAAATAATAAAATATAGGCATCAATTAATGAATTAAAGATTATATTATGGGCCCTAAACATCATCTTCTAATGCTATCAAAACATTAAAAAAACATACAAACGGCAAATATTGAAGAGCTCACGCTAGGAATATAAATAAAATCTAATGGGAGTATTAATTATAACCAGCTAGTAGGCACAAACGTCATAATCGTAATTCAAAAAATATTTAATTAATCATGAGAGCACTGTGCTAAAAAAACAGGCCGACGTGATGCACAAAGTCATCTCTATAACTAGTTGAATGATGGGAAAAAAATTGAGAAAAAAGATCTTGCAATCTCAGCCGATGAAGACTTGCAACCAAGATAATAAAAAAGATTGGAGAAAAATGTCTGGCTAGTTTTATATCATGTGATCCAACAAGATTGGAGAAAAACAAGATCAAAATAAAGAATAAAAAAATGATCCATAAATTAAACAGCTGCACAACAGAATGTGACTACAGCACTGGGTGGTGGTGTTAACTGTTAAACTTTTGAAAGCGCAGAGCTTTTTGAATGGAGGAACTTTTGCGACCATGGAAAAAGAAGGAGAGAAAGAGAGAGGAAATGTTAGATTAACAGAACTGTTCATTAACGCCCGATCTCAAGAATTTGAAACACGGTTTTGTCTGCTTTTGCTTCTCCATATTTGAAAATACGGGGAACACGCCTTATTTTCGGGTAAGCAATATACAATGTAAACTCTTTTTTCAGCTAATTTATTGCGGTTCCATTACGTTTCACTGCTGTAACTTGTAGGTACAATTTAGTCGTCTTTGTTGAAAATGTTGTAAGAAATAAAAAAATCTAGATGTCTTTTTCAAACATAATAGTTACTGAGATTGAAGTGTTGGGGTGTTTTGAGTGTAGTAATGATTATTTTTTAAAGTATTTTTTAATTAAAAATATATATTAAAATAATTTTTGATATTAATATATTAAAATTATTTAAAAATATAAAAAATATTAATTTAAATTAAAGAAAATAATAAATAATAAATAAATATTTTTAAAACTTTAACGTCTAAAAAGGATAATGGACATAATCAACCCGGCCTTTTTATTGATCATTGAGTTTTACATTTGGTTTAGTTGGTTTTTGCGTGCGTAACACAATTCATGATGTAATGATGAGTTACAAGACCCCTTTTTTAAGTGATCTTAGTGGAAATTTAGGGGGTAAACCTCTTGATCAAATAGGGAAAGATACCACTTGCCACATAAACAATTGTAGATTATCACAAAAGAAAAAAAAAAGATTAGAAGATTATATACGCTTGTACATGGTGGAAAATTGATGGGGTCCTATAATAACTTTGTTCTCTCGACTTGTTTTATTCGAACACTCTGGCTAACGCCACGATTGCCCTAATTTGCTAACATTATTATAATGGTGTGATCCCACTTTATTAAAGTAGTCTTATCAGTTCCCAGCTGATAAGACTACTCTAAAAAAATAAAAAATAAAAAATGAAAGTAGTCTTATCAGTTCCCAACTCTTTGTGCCCTTCTTTTTTTTATGCCACTATTTTCACTTTGCCCTTTGATACTCTTCTATGTGATGATAGGACGCTATCTTTTTCTCAATCTTTTTTCTTTAATCTGGTTACGTGTATACAAGCCGGAAAAAAAAAAGTGTTCAAATCCACGGTACAACTAAACTATTATCATGACACCGGAAATTTTATTTTTTTTTTCTAAAAACTTTGGTGGATATTTGAAACTCTAATCAGACAATAATCTTGATTTGCACGTCTGTCTTAGATATTGATTCAAAACGTGTGTTTTAAATTATATTTTATAAAAATTTATATTTTTTTTATTAAAAATTAAAATTTTAAATATATTTTAGATTCTTTATGTATTCATCTTAAAAATAATTTTTATATAATAAAAAATTATTATTTTAATATAAAAAATACTTTAAAATATAATTACAATTATACTTCAGAATTTGGTTTATCTTGAGAATATGGTTTATCTCGACAGTTGTGGAGTTAAATTATCTTTCTTTGAGTTGAAATTTCTACTCTATATTTTGAATTTTAGTGAATGTGACTCCGAGTGTTATTGAAAACGATTGGAAATATATAAAAAATTTAATTTTAAATAAAAACAAAAATTCAAGATTTGCCGAGAAGAAAACAATGAGTACTCAATCCTAAATCAAATCATAATTTATCAAGTAAAGTAGAAGATATAACACCTTAATCAAAGTTATAGCAATCATGAATTACAATACATGGCGAAAAGTAAGGATCTTTATGATCTTATTATACTCCAATCAATTTTTTTTTTAAAAGAGAAATATTCACAAAAGTTGTCTCCAAAAAACTTCAGAGTTTTTTTGTTTTAGTGCCGTATGTGTGACAACGTGGAGTGAGATGATGTATAAAGAGAGAGATGCGTAAGAGAAAAGAGAGTGACCTCGATGAAGACCGTCTTCAATACTCTCCCTGAGACAGTCGTGATATTAGCTGTAATAATTTTGACTCTCAAAGATTCAAAAACCTCGCAAAGCTTCACCATTGTATCTGTTCTTTTACTACATGTCAAGCTCACTAACAATGTCTTCTCTCCCATGGAAGCAACCCTTAGCTGCGAGAGTAGAGTAGAGTAAAAAACCACCCCGCCATCTTTACATATGCCATAATTAAGGAGAGAGATGAGGGACTTACTTCAAGAAGCTCGATGCGAGAGAAATTCTTGGATCCTCCAAAATCACAAAATCGATCATCAATTTTCTTTTTCTTGGATCTCAGGAGCACTGGTAGCTCCTGCTCAAATACATCAAAACCCGGATCTTTCTTCAATTTCCCAGATTCTAGTTCCAATATTTCAGCTTGAATTCTTCTCTCTTGCTCATGCAATTCTTGGATGTAATCAATAGCGTCTTTGATTATTGATGCCTTGTCCATCTAGAGTGAGAAAAATATTAAATAATAATAATAATAAATGTAGAGATCAAAGTCACTCGATAATTTAGCTTAGCTGGTAGCTATATAGAACTTCAATGAACAATAAATATTGATCAGTATGTGTTAATGTCATCACCTTAGTAATGTTGGGGACTACGGCTCTAAGTGCGAAGAGTCTTTCATTGAGTCTCTTCCTTCTGTTCCTTTCTGAAACAATATTCTTAGAGGCTGCCGATGAAGCTGCTCCGTCCGGCGAACTTGAGTCATAGTACCCTGAAAAAGCCTCATCTATTGCCCAACTACCTCAACAAAAAAAAAAAAACATCTTTCCTTGGGTAAGTTCCAATTGACCCCAACTAATCAAGTGAAAGGACAAAAAGGAAACAAGAACCAAGCATGGAGGAGGTATACCTGTCAAACTCCTCATTTTGGAGAAACATTTTTGTTTCCCAGTAATTTTGGTATTCTTCACCAATATTCTCAATAGATTCCATGGGAGCTGTGGAAGGGGGTGAGCTTGTGTTTTATGAGAGAGAAAAGAAGAGAGATAGAGAAGGGAAATGATGCCTTCCTCTAATGGTGGGATTTGGTGTGCGTGTGCGTGTTTATATATATATATTTTTTTCAGAATCGACAAGAAGTGGGGTGTTGTTCTGGGGGGAGGAAGGAGGCGCAAAATGACCGGAAAGGGAGCTATCAAACCACATGTGGTTACCATGTCTTATTTGATGTTTCTTGGAAGGATCATAACCGTCCACAGGTTATTGGGTGTTGCCACGTCATTAATTTTTTTGTAAAAACCCAATTGTGCGCGCGTGTGGAATGAAGTTTGGAGCTGAGTGTATTTTATTTGGATGGTGTGAACAAAATCTGACGTTTTGTGATGCTAGATGGATTTGCTAAATGATAAGCAAAAACACTTAATTAATTTTAAATATTTACCAATAAAATAAGAAAACATATAGGGTTAGTTAATCTGGATTCAACACATTCAATGATTTAAATTATACAATTTTTTTCTCAAGCTAGTTGTTTTCCATGTTCTCCAAGGGTGTGATTTGGATAGAAGTGTGGTGAGGGTGGGTTTTTTTTTTAACCCAAAAAATACAAGGAAAATCATGTGAAGTTTATTTTTGCTGATTATTTTTTGTGTGTTAAATATGTTGTAAATTAAGAAGAACTAAAAAAGTTATCATATTTAACCACACCAAACTTTCAAACACCCTCTTAGTAATTGCACAAGCATCTTATGATTTAAAGAGGTCATGAAGCCCCTTAAAACTTCAAAATTTTATAATTTGATCCTTGAATTAGTTAGTTATATTTTGACCATTCCTAAAATAACTCACTTTATCATTAATTTAAGCACCCTTTACTTTTATTTCATTTCAAATTTAGCCTAATATTTCTTATGATGTCATGTTTACTTATAAACATCATGTTTAATTCTTGATCGACGTTGAAACACTTAACATTTAAAAATAAAATTAAATTTGAGATTTTTTTTAACAAACACAATGGTTCTACCAATTATTATAAAATGTACTAATATGGAATAACAAGTTACATTATAATTTGAAAACATTTTAGTAATTTACAATAATTTTTTTATTTTATTCTCAAACTTTTCTTTTTATTGTAGCTTAATGACCAATTTCGTCAATTTTGTTAAGGAAAGGAAAAATTCACCAAAAAAAAACTAAACAATAAAATAAGGGGAAGTCGCATGGCAAATCTTAAATTTGCTAGGATTGTTTTTTTTTAAGTCCACTTACTTCTTTTTTTCTTAATTTTCGATCCCTTTAGTTTTTGCAATTCAAGTTTTGAATTAAAAAAATATTTTTTTAATATTTGAGTTTTCGAGTTTAAGAAAGAAAATAAAAAAATCACTAAAAACAATAAAAGGAGAGAGAAAGTTGATGAATGATCCCTTTTTGAAGATAAATCTCATTATTCTTAATGGCAACATGTTTTGTTTGACTAGAATGTCCTATTAAATTATTTTTAAACCTTCATCTTACCTGAAAAAATAGATCAAGATTGAAAGAGAAAAAACTTTTCGTAGTTTGATTTGTGTTTCTAGAGTTTTGGGGACATTTTTGAGTTGATAAATTGATTTTTTATAAGATTCTAAAGATGTTTAATAGGTGAAATTATGTTTAAAAATGAATTTTTAAGCTAAAAAATATTTCCTTGATTTTTCAAACATCATGCATCATCCGTTTTATTTTTATTTTTTAAAAAAAGAGAAGGGTCGGATGACTTAGGACAGGTCAATATGCTTAACCTTTTTTTTCCTCTCAATTTTATTTTTTAATATTGATGGTTTTTTAGTAATAATTTTTTTTTAATTTTATCCTTCAACATAAACATCCTGGTACTGGATCGATACTTAATTTTGCGAGTATCTATTTTAGTTATCATATAATTAAATAAAATTAATTTAAAAAAACAAAATTATTAAATTTAATAGAGCCTATAATTTAGATCGTAAATTGAGATAAACAATATGATCAAATACACAAAAAAAATATAATAACAAAACTTCATTAAAAAAAATACCTTAACATCTCTCTTTGTATTATTCATTTAACATATATTATTTGTGAATATATCCACACTAATTAAAATAAAAGCATGATTTAAAACAAAGAGAATGAACCAACCACCATATAGGACTTGAGTATTTTTATGGAATTCAGGTTCAAATGTGAAATTCAATATGATAGCGAAACCTTAAATTAGCCGAATGTCTAGGAAAATATCCTAGAGTTCAATCCACTTATTGATCTTAAAAGATAGGTTACAAGTCAAATGTTAACAAACATATACTTTATATACAATAAATATAAGAATACAAAGTAATAATAAAAACTAAAAATAAGTGACTCGCCATAAGATTTAAATATTTTGAATAAAAGTATTAAATGTTCATCTAAGTCTTGTCCTTCTCGCTCACCTCTTTCGAGAAAATCAAGAACCGCCCATTAACCCTTTCATGTCCTCCACTCAAATCCTCAACTAACTTTCGTCCTTCGGTTACCAAAGACACCAACATGCGTCCTACCAATTTCACACGCCAGTGGAGGATATATATATATATATATATAGTACCGCGCTTCGCAGCGAGTTAATAATCACGGCGAGTTAATAATAATTTTTAATAAAATTATTAAGAATCTTGATAATATTTTAAATGTTTTAGATCTAGCAGCCAAGTCAAAACTAAAAAACTTAGGTATGAGAGGCCATGTCAGACCCAGATGACTTGAGTTTGATGGACAATCTAGAGCAAAGTCTTTTGGATTTAACGATGATACCCAATTAATATTTTATATATAACTTTTAATTTTTACAAAAGAAAATCAAACTATCTTTGAAGCATTCTAAATAGAAATATTAATTTTTTTTATATAAAAAAAATTTAAACTATGATTTACGGATCCTAAACAAAAATATTAATTAATTTTTTTATTTATTATAACAAACATATAAACTATTTTTACAGTATCCTAAATTGAAATGTTAATTAATTTTTTTATAAATATTTTTTTATTTTTTATAAAAAATATTTAAATTATCCTTGAAGTATCCTAAATAAAAATCATAATTAATTTATTTTAATTTTTTTTATTAAAAATATATTTAAACTACCATTAAAACATCCTAAATATTAATTTTTTTTTATATAAAAAAAATTAAACTATCATAAAAGTATTATAAACAGAAATGCTAATTAATTTTTTTTATAATTGTTTTTATTTTTTCTATAAAAAAACATTAAAATTATCTTGGAAGTATTCTAAATAATTTTTTTATAAATGTTTTTTATTTTTTATAAAAAATATTTATACTACCCTTAAAGTATTCTAAATAGAAATGCTAATTAATTTTTTTATGATTTTTTTTTATAAAAAAAACACATTTAAAATTCCCTTGAAGTATCATAAAGACTTAGTCTATGATAAAAATGAAATTAGAAAAAAAGAATTAGAATAGAACCCACCATTCTTTTATGGAAACATGAGAGTATAAAAAACCCAAGATTTATAATAATTAAATGCTGCGCGGCTTTTGTCCATTCCGTCCAGCCATGCTGATGTGGTCCGGTGCCCAGGGGAGAATCATGGCCCCAGGACTTCACTGTTTCGGTTAGAGAGTGATGCCTCTTTGACTTGACTTCGTGTCCTGTATTGTGGTGGTGGGTCTCTCGTCACAAGGCCGTCAGAGATTTTTTGTTTTTACATGATACTATCTGAAAATCCATCTGCTAAGTGAAACCGGGTTGAATTCGGGTTTTTATAATTAATATCGTTGTAAAAAACTTGTGTAAAAAAGAGGATATAAATCTAAAAAAAGATGTTATAATTTTTTTTTATAGAAACAATGATGGTGTGATGGCAGTGGGTGAAAAAATCCATCGACTAGACAGGCATCGTAAAACAGTAATTATAAATTTCACAGAGATTTTTATTGTCATCAATGGAATTAGTTTAAACAGCGATTAAACTATGATAGGATTTTGTTAGGATTTTCAAGCTGGCATTAGATCAGTTTAAAAGGCTTTTGCATGACCGACCAAATCTAATATCCAGTTTATTTTTTTTATTTTTTAAAATAATATATATTTTTAGTATTTTCAGATCATTTTATATATTAATATTAAAATTAATTTTTTTAAAATAAAAAATAATATTATAATATATTTTTAAATAAAAAAATACACCACCGCAAAACACTTGAGATACCACGAACCAAGCCCTTTCGAAAAGGCCTAGTGAAGCGGAGACCCGCAGATAGCCCTCACCTGGAGTCATGGGACGAAGTAAGAGGCTCTAAGACGCGGAAGTCAATTGGCATCGGCTTTCATACAGACGCGTCTCTATTTATTTTTATTTTCGAGACGCGTCTCTATTTATCCTTATAATCCTTATAAAGGTGGGCGTGGAGGAACACGTTAAAGTGAGTCTGTTTATTTTCGCATTTTAAAAGTATTTTTTTTTAAAAATAATTTTTTTTATATTTTTATTAACTTTAAATTAATATGTTTTTAATGTTTTCAAATCATTTTGATGTGTTGATGTCAAAAATAATTTTTAAAAAATTAAAAAATATTATTAGCATGTATTTTAGCACGAAAAGCTATTTTAAAAACAACCGCAACCACACTATCAAACAAGCTCCCAGTAACACACGCATGGAAGCATGCAAAAATACTTATACAATAATAATATTCTGGTGTAGGGCGGAAAACTTCGTTTTTAGAGACCGTTTAGTAGTGAGTTTGAACCCGTGTTTGTCGAAATTTTGAATTTTATTTTTTTTGCTAAAATTGAGTTCGGTTTGTATTTTTTAGATCTTTTTGATGTGCTAATGTTAAAAATGATTTTTAAAAAATAAAAAAACATCATTGGCATGTATTTCGGCACGAAAAGCTATTTGAAAAACAATCGCTACCACACTGACAAACACACTCTTACAGGATTTGTACGGCATTGAAAGAAAATTGTCGTATTCACATTGCTGCAGGAACATGGAAACCTGCGAGAACTTTCTTGACTAACCTCAAAAAGACAGAAACTTTTCTAACTTGATAACGATGCTTTTACTAAGAGATGTGAACACTTGTGTTCTTACATGTCCATCTCAGGCGCAAAGGAAAATTTAATTTCTACACACTAGCCAATGGAGGACAAAACTGAAGCCTAGCGGCGATAATAGGCTAATCGGGTGCACATGCTTAAGTTGATTCCCGCAATTAGCACCGGTTTACTCAGTCCATGGAGAAAAAACAAAACTTCTATTATTTTACATGTCAAATAATTTTTTATCCATTGACTAAGCGCGCCTATATATGTATATATGTGAATTCAAATTTTTATTTATTTTCTTAAGAACAAAATTCTTTTAATTATTAACTGAACTTTAGTTAAAAAAGAAGAAGATATTCACTTAGTTTATAACAATACATGAAATTTTATGGTGATTAAAGTGTAATTAACTTTTTGTGTCTTTTTTTTTTCGCAACAACTAAATACATCACGGTTGTTCTACGGAAGCTAGGTGTTTAATCGATAAGCTCGTTAATTTGTATTTTGTTTAACATAATGAAATCACTCTACTTTCTCTTCTTAAAGATATTGTGGGCGGGGGTGGACAGGGACTTGACTTAATCGCAAATTGTACGTTGTATTCATATTCAATTTATTAAATGAACTATTGTCAAGGAAATGTTTACCCGAATTATGTATAGATTAATCCTTATAATAATAAAGTTGAAAATATTTATTTTTGAGTTTCGTCTAGTGGAATTAAGAGCTCTTCAGTGTTCTCAAATTGCAATGTAAGTTATGGTAGGATTTGGGTGGATTGCGAAGCTAGCACGTGACTAGTCACCATAAAAGCAAGCACTTTCAAAATTGCAAGAGTGAAGTGGAGATTTGCTGGTAGTTCTCCATATGCATAACGAGAGGAAATACGAAGCTTCATGGAATTTTTACAGCTTTGAAAGAAAAAGGAAGATTGGTTTGAACCAACAACATCATTAATGGGGTCAACTGGAGATGGACGGTGTGGTCTTATTTACGTTGTTGTCGGAGCATGGAAACCAGTTGAAAGAACTGGGCACTACAGTTCAAGAGAGGAAGAAGACCACACGTAAACAATTCAAGCAGTATTTCAACCTCCTTGAACATTTTATGTATATTAAAATTGAAATCCAACATTCCCTTGTTTATTGTCAAAGTTGAAGATCCAGTGAGATCCCCAGAATTCAGAAGTCAATTTTGTTATCTTAATTTGTCATTAGCTATGTATGCTTAGCCAGGTCAGCGTGCTTCCTCTAGCCGAAATAACACGGCGTCAATGGTCTTCATGAACATGCCCTTGAACGTTCGCATGTGTTATCATGTTCATCGTTTTCTTCACGAACATGCCCTTGAACGTTCGCATGTATTATCATGTTCATCGTTTTCTTCATGAACATGCCTGCTTCTGTTTCTGTTTATCGTTTCGTGACCAAAGAGATCGTGACACCACATGAGCTTGATTAATTGCCAGAGGTTTCAGAATCCAGGGACCCCAAACTAATCTGTAGCAAAGCTAGGTACTGTATGCTCTTCGTTCATGGAGGCGCCAACATAGTATTACCCTGCTTTAATTAGCCACTGCTAAGGGAAGACAGATGCACGAGGAATAGCGATCAAGTACAATAATTTCACAAACTAATGAAGTATTACAATTTACAAATCACAGAATATTTTAATAGACAGGCTTTTTATAAAAGTTTCTACCTCAATCCCTATTATAGCAAAGGGAAGAGCTCCGAGAAAAGAAATAGACGCCTCTTTTCTAGCCAATGAGAGCACGAAAACTAAAGTATAGGGAGAAAGTACTCTAAACCCTGTGTATTGTTATAGTATCTTTCTTTTTATTTTATTTTATTTTTGTTATAATTTTTATTTAAAATTGTTTTTGTTAATTTTTTTTCTTTTTATTTTATTTTTTTATGAGATGAACGTGATTTATAGGTTTGTTAAGGTAACTTGTAAGGTTGCTCCAATTTATGGGTTTAGTGGTTTTTTTTTTTGTTTTTCAATTAAACTTGGTTTTTTTATAATATATATTTTTTTTATATAGTTTTTTTTTTCAAAATAGTTTTAGAGAAAATCATGTTATTAAACTTTATAAAGTAAAAAAAAAAATTAAAGGATTCATGGAAACTAGAGTTCACCCAGCACTTTTTGCAGTGTGGATTGTAATAGTAATTCATAATGTTTTTTTTATGAATTTTTGTTATGATTTTTTTTTCAAATATGTTTTTGTCGATTTTATTTATTAAAATTGAGATTGTTTAGAATTTAACTTTGTAATTTGCATCTTTTTATTTTGCTTTTTTATGAGGTTAGTATGGTTTACAATTTTGCCAATGTAACTCAGGTTACCTTGGTTTACAAGTTTGGTGAGTTGTTTTTTTTTTAATTGAACTTGATTTTTTTTATATAGTTTATTTTATTTTCATATAAGTAAAAAAATATTTTTAGAGAAAAATCATGTTATTAAACTTTACAAAGTAACAAAAATTAATAGGGTGTGACGAAATCATACAAAGAAAGTGAATGATAATAGTAATCGATAATGTTTTACTTTCTTTTTTTTTTTTTTTAATTTTTGCTATGATTTTTTTTTAATTTTTTTTATCAATTTTATTTTTTTAATATTGAGATAATTAAACATGCCCTTGAATGTTCGCATGTATTATCATGTTCATCGTTTTCTTCATGAACATGCCTGCTTCTGTTTCTGTTTATCGTTTCGTGACCAAAGAGATCGTGACATCACATGAGCTTGATTAATTGCCAGAGGTTTCAGAATCCAGGGACCCCAAATCTGTAACAACGCTAGGTGTATGCTCTTCGTTCATGGAGGCGCCAACATAGTATTATCCTGCTTTAATTAGCCACTGCTAAAGGAAGACAGATGCACGAGGAATAGCGATCAAGTACAATAAT
Organism: Populus davidiana; assembly: GCA_030145905.1. Taxonomy (NCBI): domain Eukaryota; kingdom Viridiplantae; phylum Streptophyta; class Magnoliopsida; order Malpighiales; family Salicaceae; genus Populus; species Populus davidiana. The sequence goes on along the minus strand of CM057794.1, from coordinate 24,941,758 downwards.
TTCACAAACTAATGAAATGTGTGTTTGTTAGTGCGGTTACTGTTATGATTTTAAAAAAATTATTTTATAAAAAATAGTTTTAGTTGAGATTGGTTTGAAAAAATATATGTTTGGTTAAAACTGTGGTTGAAATTGAGGTTGAACAAAAAATAGTTTAATTTGTTTGGTTAAAAAAATGCTTTTTAAATTGAGGTTATAAAATAATTAATATATATATATATTAATGATTTTTAATTTAAATATTGTAGATTTAACTATTGTTCTTACATCATGAAATAAATAATATTGATATCAAATATTTTTTATTATTCCATTAAACTATGTGCAATGTCATTACATACAAAATATATCCAACAAGGACTATATTTTTCATGGTTTCTTAAGTGCGCAACAACAAAAACTGAAATTTTTAATTTATGTAGTGTTATTAAATAATAAAGATTGTGCCATCTTTATTATTGGAATTGCGATCAAATTTCACAAATGTTACGTCATCATGCGATATCTTTCTAATTTATATAGTGTTATTAAATAATATTAAATACTAGTTTTTCAAGTAAAACACAATTTTTTTTAAAAAATTTACAATTTCATTACGTACAAAAGTCATTCGACAAGAACTACAGTTTCCATGATTTTTTGAGCGTGCAATAAAATTAGATAAAATATTATCAAAAATAAAATTGAGATTATAGTATGAGTAAATTTTATTCACCTTAAACTATTTAAAAAAAAACAAAAAAAATATTGTTCACGACTAACTACATTGGTTTTTTGGGGGAAAAAAATAAACTTTGCTCACTGGTTTTTTTTAAAAATAAAAAAATAAAATAAACTTTTCTCACTGATTTATAAAAAATAAAAAATAATAATAAAAAAAACTGACCATTGCGACAGTGGAGCATGGCTCCACTGTTCCTAAGAAAAGCCACGAGAAGTCCAATCCTGCGGCTGGACAACAAAAATGATGTGGACCTTACCAAGCAAAATTGATTTTGCTTGGTTTACTAAACATTAAAATGTATGGCTGAGGGTGAGGTACCTCACCCCAACCACATTACCAAACATCATCGAAGTATTACAATTTACAAATCACAAAATATGTTAATAGACAAACTTTTTATAAAATCATCTACCTCAATCCCTATTACAGCAAAGGGAAGAGTTCTGAGAAAAGAAATAGACGCCCTTCTACCTCAAGAATTAATAGGGTGTGACGAAATCACTATTCACCCATACACATTGCTTTGTGAATGATAATAGTAATCAATAGTGTTTTGCTTTCTTTCTTTTATTTTTTTTTTTAATTTTTGCTATGATATTTTTTTCAAATTTATTTTTGTCGATTTATCTTTTTAATATTGAGATGGTTAAGAATTTAGCTTCATAAATTATTTTATTTTATTTTACCTTTCTATAAGGTTAGCATGATTTGCTAGGGAACTCGGGTTGTCCTAGTTTACAAGTTTAGTGGGGTGTTTATTTTATTTTTTTTTTAATTTGATTTTTTTATAGTATATTTTTTCTTATATAGTTAAAACAATAGTTTAAGAGAAAAATGATTTTTTTTTTTGTTGAAAATAGGTTTTTTTTAAAGATATTTTTTATGATGTTTTTTTTTTAAACTTTGCCAATTTTTTTTTCCTTTTCTCTTGCTGCCAGACCTCTCTTGTCATTTTATTTTATTTTTCCTTTTCTTACATGCCAGGGCAGTCTCGAGTTTCTATTGTGTTATTCGCCCTTTGTTTGTCTCTTTTTTCATTTTTCTCTATTTCTACCACCGGTTGTTTGGTGTTGTATCGAAAGTGGGAGCGGGTTGAGTCCAGACAACCGTAGTAAGATGACGGCGTCGGAAAGGAGACAACCGATGTGAGAGGCCTAAATCTCTGGGTAAATGGAGGCAGAAGTTGACATAAAGGCTGTCCTTAATTGGAAAGGCAGTTATGCCTATCGCTGAACGTGAAATTGCAACCGAGCAATATAAAGCAAGATGGGAGTGCAGAAGAAGCACGAAGGCAATACAAGGGTAAAAGAAACAATTTCGATGAATATACCAGTAGAAAAAAACCAGAGAGAAGGAACCATTGCACGTAAGCAAGAGGGGAAGGCGTAAAAGGCACTTTGGCTGTAGATATGCTTCAGGTTTTTATTTTTATTTTATTTTTTCAATTCCTTTCCGTTATGTCTGTGGATTATGATTTTTATTTTTATCTTATTTGATTTTTCATTTACATCTATTTTTCAATCTCAAGCGGTGTCCTCTTCCTTAGACACTAAACCCAGGTTCCGTTCTTCTCTGGGTTTTTCGTATATTCCACAGCTTTTTTACACTCTTACAAAACAATTTTTTTTTTTTTTTTTGTAGAATAGAGGATTTTGATGATTAAGTTTGCAAATTACGAGAGAAATATAGTGTAAAGAAAGAGGAGAAAAACACAGGAGAGTGTTTTGTTTAGGAGATTGTACGTGTGTTATGATTCGTTGTTTAGTTTTTTTCATGCCCGCCGGTGATCTGGAGTATTTATATATACCTTGAGAGATCACATGGATTTTGTCCTTTGCTGTTTGGTTGGGCTTGCCTATGTTTTTTCTCCTTCTTTCTCTTTTTTTTCCTTTACTGGCCCGTTGGGCTTGTTTGGTTAAGGTTGTCTACCGAGGCTTCTCTTCTCTGTCCGGTTAAGCTTGCTTGGTTGGGCTTCTCTCCTTTCTTTTTTCTTCTCTCTTCTCTCTTTTCTTTTGTTCCTCTTCGTTTGGGCCCTTCCTATGTGGTTGGGCTTCTCCTTTTATTTTTCTTCTTAATCCTCCTCTCCTCCTCAGTGAGGCCCTTCCTTTTACATATATTTTAATTAATTTTATAAAATTTAAAATTAATGGCCATGTAAACTTTTAATAACATTGAGATTTGAATTAATAACTCCAGGGTTGCTTTTCCTTATTTTTTGTTCTATCTTTAATTGAGCTATTTTGGCCCTCTTCTTTTCTCATCTTTCCACTATCCAGATTGGCCTTTTTTTTTTTTTAAATCTTTATTATTATATAATTAGAAAATTTGATTTGGGAAAAATCCAAATTAAATTCTGTAATTTACTTGAAAATAAAGTATCCAAGTCACTTTTTTCTAGGATTTGTGAGGAAATACTCAATAATCAACTCGCAAGCTAAGTTAAAAAAGTGGCACATAAATGGATTTGCGTAAGAAATTCATGAGCAGTGATCTCATTACATGAACACATTAAGATGAAAATTGTTTTCCTAGTTGTGTAAACATCTCTTTTAGTCAGAAACTTTTGAAATCAATGTGTTAGTTTTTTTTTTTAAACAAGAGTCATTGATTTGACAAATTTACTGGAATTAACATGGACAATCAAAGACGTCATAATTCAATTTTTTTTTTATAAAAAGTATTAAATTCATACACATTAAATTTAAAGTTAATAATCAAAATTTACTTGAAAATAAAAAATAAATTAGCAATGCATTCATATTTTTCATGTTTTAAAAAATTTGGTACTGAGCCGCAGCCATGCACGGACCAATTACTCTAGTCATCACTGAAAAGGATTGACTATTGAGTGCACAAAAGGGAAGGGCCCAGACCACGTGAATATTCAAGTAATTACATGTATGTAAAAGCATGATTTTATTATAATTATCAAAAGTAAATTTTGATAAAATAAAAGAGGGTATACAAGTAAGATTTTTATAGTTATACTATATCATTTACCTCTTTATAGTTTTGTTTAAATATAATTATCAAGTTTTATTTTAATCATTAAAGCAAAAAAAGAAAAGAAAAATACACAATAGACTAATGTATTCCCACGTCATCAGTCATTTTTCCTCCTCCTGGTCCTAATAATTAAAGCAAAAACTAACTTATACTGGTGCGCCTGGTGCCTTCCCGAGGAGGATCATACACGTGGCAAATTATAAATTTGTGGCCCTGCATTTTGAAATCCTTGGCAATTAAGCATCAAATATGTCACGGTCTTCAGTCAACATCAACATATGAGAAACAGAAGACTACTAAAATGTGGCAATTTACATAAATTTGTGGCCCTGATAATGATGCCGTGGTTTGCTGCTTTGATATATTGGTAGTTTTTTAAATCATTTATTATTTAAAAATATATTAAAATAATATTATTTTTATTTTTTAAAATTTATTTTTGATATCAACATATCAAAATAATATAAAATTATAAAACATTAATTTAAAATAAAAATAAATAAAATAAAACGAAAAATCAATCAAACTCGTTATGTTTGAAGGGGACCGAACATCTCTTTAAAATTTTTCGCTTACTATACAGGACAGGGTACACAGCATTAAATTATATACTGTGCTAAGTGACTGTTTGACATTGCGGCCAAACCGGCATTTTGAAAAAAATCAATTTTTTTTTTTTACTAAAATTGAGTACGGTTTGTACTTTTTGGATCGTTTTGATGTGCTGATGTCAAAAATGATTTTTAAAAAATGAAAAAACATTATTGGCATGCTTTTTGGTATGAAAAGCTATTTGAAAAGCAACTACTACCACACTCCCAAACACCCTCTTAGATCACGCATTCTTGACTACAGATTATTGTCCTTGAAAATGACAAACAGAAAGACTGACAACTGACACGTGTAACTTCCCTACAGCAGACTGACATGACCGACGCATCTTACATTAAATTAATTATACAAGTGTTAATAAACACATCTTGCAATTACACACACACACTTGTTGGAAATGAAACTTTATGGAAAACGTGGGGCAAACCTTTTTATTATTATTATTAAATAAGTAACGTGCAAAGCATTGCATGCTTAACAGTAAAACATTTCATGACACATTTCCATGAATGTTTGAGATAATGGATAACTAATAAGTTCAAAGTATTTAGATTTCTTCTTTTTAATATAAGAAATTTCATGTTTATGATAGAAGCTTGAGTACTAATCAAGGTAATTTAAAAACCTTTTAATTATAAAATTAGTATATTTATAGGAAAAATATTAAATGATTTAAGATAACAAATGACTTAACAAAACTTTAAATTCAAGCAACAAATATATTTATTCTTAAGTTATAAGTTGATTAATGCTATGAGATCTATATATTTTTATCTTAAAAAATAATTTTTTTAACATTTTACTTGAATGATTTGGGGATATTTATATTTATGAACCTTGTTGTTTTTAGATAAGAAAATACTGGAAAGTCCTTTGCTTTCAATAATATTAATGAAAAACATATATTTTTTTACATATTATTAATGAAACAATAAGTATAGTAGGTCCCTAAGAGACCTTGTATATACCTATGAGTATAGATATGATAATTTATCATGTCTTTAATACTTTTATTTTAGAGAATCGTCTAGAATCAAACATGTAACTTTAGAATTTGATAATGTCTAAGTTATTTGGATGTGATATGCTTGTTAGATCTATGTTACCTTGAGTTGGCTAACTATTAAGCCCAAGTACTTTAGGTTTTATGTATTTATCAAACCCATATTAATTTGAATTTGACTGATTGTTAAATTCAAGTTTTTTGGGTTTGACATGCCTGCAAAATCCATATTAACTTGAGTTTGACTATTTATCAAATGAGTTTGACATATTTATTAAACCAACATGTATTTCGCTGCCAAATTCAAATTTAGTTGCTCGATGTTATTTATTGTTCGTGAAATTGTTTGATATTATTATGTCCTTAATGCCACAAGTTTGAAATAAAGAGCTGTAGAGGACTTCACTATCAATGGTCATTTTCTTGATTTTTCACATCCTAAGTCGTGTTCAAATTTCGGTCTGGCCAATGTCATGTAATACTGGTTTTTGACTTGGTAACCAAAGACGGTGACTAATTATGTCCTAACGCCACAAGTTTCAAATAGAGGGACCCCAAATTTATAACAAAGCCACCGACTACTTGATTCTCTTCCGTTGAGATATCGGTAAAACTCGAGGGATCTAACCGAACATTTTTGCGCTCTTAGAAATTAAACGTGTAAAAAAATCTGAACTTTTTTAAAATATCAAGTAAAACTTGAGGGATCGAACCGAACATCTTTGTGCCCTTAGAAAATAAATGTGTGAAAAAACTGAACATTCGTATTGGTTATTCAAGATATTTTTAAATATATAAAGTTAACCAGTTTCCATCATATCAATTCTTATATATATATATATATATTTAAAAATATATTAATAACATCTAGATACTTCTTACATGGTGCAGTGAATGATATAATAAAGTTACTATAAATAAAGTTACTTCGAGTTATTATTGAAATGCCTCACTGAAATCAAAATATGAATTTAATTACAATTTCTATTGGTATAATTATAGCGATTACTTTTGACAAGAAAAACGTGAAGTGTGAACTATTGGTTAATTGGAACAATAAATTAGAGAAAGAACGTAGCAAACAACACTGTCAAGTTGGTCATGGACGGTGTGGTCTTATTTTATGTTAAGAATATTACACATTTTTAGAAAAAAAAGAGCATTTTTCACTTTGATCATTCAGTCTGTACTCACTCATGTGGTGCAAATGTTTAATTTGCTTCCCGTGAAGAATACTGTTCCCCTTTAGACAAAAGTTGTTGCAATAAATTCTGAGGGTAACTGAACTTATGAGTTTTTGAATTTACTTTGAGTTTTTTTAGAATTATTAAAATTTTATACTGTTATTAACTTCAAAACTCGTAGGATTAGTTGAGCTGCATATGAGCTGATCCAAACAATCATATTAATTAAAAAAAAATTATTTTAATATTATACCAATAATAAACGTAATTAGGTTTAAATCACCTTTGGGATAATTTTTTTTAATATAAATTTACTGTTTATAGATAGTCCGTTTTGGCTTGACAAAAATTGTGAATATAATCTTTATACATGAAAGCTGGTATATATGGTGATAGATTCAGCAATCAAAAAACTTTTGAAAAAAATATTGCACATCATATTTAATAACAAGGAGTTTTAGACACACTCTCGTTCATTTTACTTTGGCATACAGAGAGAAATTAAACAATAATTGCACTACATGGTTGCTTTTCCATTTATGATATATGGGGTCCCATAAGAGGATTGAGGAAATTTTTTTTAATATGGTTACAATTTATTTGGATTTGATCTCCTAAAGCCATGATGGAAATAGAGAAATTGTGCTTCAATTTCCCATCATTGGACTATATGTGGGGATCTAAGAGCTGAAACAGCTCTTTCAATTTTTATCTTCAGATGCTCTTTCTCTTCTTCATCGACCTGCAAGACACGAGCTGCTGTCAAGTTTCCCGATCAAATTTCTTGTGCTAAGATTGAAGTCTTTTTATGGAACAAATTCCATCATTATTTTCTTTTAATAAATCATTGAACCCGTTTTACTTTCTAAAATATAGCTCTTCTTTTTTCTTACACGCACAGAGTTTTGTCGTTATTGTAAAAAGGTTTTTCTACTGATAACTCGAACTGTTGTCCTAAAGTTCGTATGCACATCTATATCCGGACGTGCAACTATTTAATATTTTTGGTTTTACATTTGTGTGACTCGGAGAGATCAAGGAAAGAGAAAGGAGACTGACTGACCTCTATCACGACTGTCTTCTTCACCATCCCTGAGAGAGCTGTGGCATTTGCTGTGATAATTTTTAGCTTCAAAGATTCAAAAACCTCACAGATCCTAGTCATGGCGTCTGTCGTTTTATTACATGCTAAGCTCACTAACAATGTCTTCTCTCCCACAGAGGTAATAGCAAGCTGAAAAACATCACCAGACTCATCATAAGTAACATATTAATCATTTGAGATACACAGTACTGGCATGTTTTACGTACAGGGAGAGAGGAACTCACTTCATGAACTTGGATAGGACAAGTACTTGTGCCCAAACTGTGATGATAAATTTGGTCATATCTTGTTCTCTTGGATCTTAACAAGTCTGGTCGCTCTTGCTCAAAGCCAGAATCAGGATGTTTCTTCAATCTTCTGGATTCATGCTCCCTTATCTCCGCTTGGAGTATCCTCTCTTGTTCTTGCAAGTCTTGGATGTACCCAATAGCATCTTTGATTATGGAAGCCTTGTCCAGCTAAATTTGGTCAACAAAAAAATGAAAAAAAGAAAGAAGTCAAATCCAAAACAAAACAAATTACAAACATTAGCATTATTAATTAATTAATTAATGTAGCCTTGAATCTAGAATTATCTGTGTATGGCATGTATTAATTTGTTTGTGGTTGCCAATAAGCATATCACTCAACCAGCATTAATCATGTCCTCCTTCCATGAAAAGATATCAAGTTCGAGACTACCTGTAACAAAAAATAATAATAATAATAATAAAATTCTGGGTTACCTTGCTGATTTTGGGGACTGCTTCTCTAAGTGCCAAGAGCTTGTCATTGAGCTCCTTCCTCTTGTTCCTTTCCGAAGCAATATTTTTAGCTCTTATCGGCGAAGCAGTTCCCTCCGGCAAACTTGAAGCATCGTACCCGAGATTAGATTGCTGATTCGTTGCCCAACTGTCTCGAAATTAAAGCACATTTTTATACGTAAAGGCTTTGGACATGGTTAATTAAGCAGCATAAATTATATAGTAAAATAAAAATTTGGGCACCAAAAGAAAATATATATGAAGGGGTACCTATAATTAAGCTCTTCGTTCCAAAACAAGCTAGTTTCCCAGTAATTTTGGTACTCTCCAATATTTTCAATGATGTCCATGAATTGAGAGAGAAAAACCGAATGGTTCTTGCTTAAGATATAGAGTGGTTTTGTCATCTCAATCATGCACTTTATATAGATATATTACACGGAAATGTATGGCGCACAAATATTCCAGAGGGTGTGTGTGTGTATTACACGGAAATGTATGGCGCACAAATCTTCCAGTGGGTATTTTGTCTTTCTAACTATTTAGGAGAGAGAAAGAGAGAAGAAAAACAGCACCGCAGACCACCGAGAACCACCAGGGTCGCCGCCTGTCGCCTCCAGTAGCATAACCAAAGATCGCAGCCACCGCAGGTCAACCATTCTCTTCTTCTTCTTTCTCCTGTTTCTTCTCCTTCGTTGCTAGCCTCTACTATTCACACGGGCTGGGTTCGGCCAGCCCATGTAGGTGGGCCAGGTTCGGCCCAGCCTATGTATCTGAGCCTGACCGACCCATTTCACGCAAAAAAATATTACACTTGTTTCTGAATTTTTATAAATTTTCTGCGTAGTTTTTATGCCATTTTGATTAATATCAGGCAATATTTCACGTCATAAAAATACAAATTCGATATTAAAATTCTCGGTTTTCGTCAAAACTTTCAAAAGTACAAAAAAATTGAAAAAAGAGAAAAATATTTTGTGCATACGGCCAAGTGTCTCAAAAGCTAAAAATCATATTGTGTTTTTCATACATCAAAAAACAATGTTTTAGCATGTATTTTGGCTTTAATAATCAATTTATTAAAGTCAAGAGAACATTGGTCAAAATTTCAAAAACAACAAAAAAATTATTTTGTTTGATTTTAGTATCATGGATTATGAATTTATACGTGAAATATATTCCCGATATTAAAAATGTATTTTCTTTTGACGACTTAGAATATTTAGGTTTTTATCCGACAAGATAAAGATCTCCTAAGGAAGACTTTTCTTAAACCATAAACGAACCGGCAATTAGAAACCACAATAAGACTTTAGAATTTATCAGACAAAACAATACAACTTACCTTAGGTAGGGCGTAGTTGAGGTGTTAATACCTTCCCTTTATGCAACCAGTCTCCGTACCCGATCTCTGAGACCAGTTAGAGTTTCTAGTGACCAGAATACTAGGTGGCGACTCTCAGTCCATATTTTACTGATAAGAGACAAGAATTCCTTGTCTCTCCACATATAATTTTTCCTTAAGGATGGACGATAGCCGCGACGCCGCATACGTGTGACAAGTCTAACTACATCAAGTTTTAGCTACGTGGAATGAAGAGAATTTTCAGGTATAATCGGTAGATTACGGTGGTCAATGGGTAGCTATTTTTGGTGTGTATGTTAAAACATCTTTCCATTGTGCTGTTGTGGGAATTTATGCATCAATTCAACATATGACCGAAAGACATTATGGTTTGATTTAAAAATTCTGAAATAAATTCTGAAATCTACTTTTGACCTCCCCATGATCCTCGTAGGAGATTTTAATGAAACACTTCGTGCTTGTGAAGTGTTGGGAAAAACTAGGAACAATCGAACCTCAATTTAGCGGAATACAATTCACAAGTCCCAATTATTTCCCTCTTTGTGCAGTAAAAACAGAATCAAACAATGACCAAATATAATGCAAAAAAATCACACAAATCAACACCAAGATTTTTACGTGGAAAACCCGATGCGGGAAAAACCACAGGACCGTAGTCCACCTAAAAACTTCCACTATCAACAATAATGGGTTCACAACTGTTTTTCCTCAGATTCAACTAAGGGATACAACATAATATCATCAAGAACTATTTATTCTCGGATTACAACAAGATTATAAGAGAATTATTGGAGAAAAACTCACAATACTGACAGCCCCGTTTTCTGTCAAAACGACCAGCTTTCACGCCACCAATCTTCAATCCAACCGTCCAGAATAAAGTGCAACACGTCTAGAAGCTGCTGTCAAAATTTCAGCCCGATCCAACGCTGAACGAGCTGGGAATCGAAGGAAGAGCACGGACTGCTCTGCTGCCTCTTCTTCTCTTTTTCTCTCGGTTTTCTCTTCTCTCTTGTTTTTCTTCTACTGCGTCTACAGTGGCAGCTCCAGCTTTTTAATACTGCCTCTCCTTTAATTAATGTGGTGGTCCCCCCATCACATGGTGCGGGACCACACACAACATGAAGGAAGTAGTGGGTACTTAAATCGGCGAGGTTCATGGGCTTTCAGAAATCTTATTTTTGAACGTGAGCTTATGGAATATCCTCTCCAGGGGCATCGATTTACTTGGTTTAGAGGCAAATCTAAGAGTCGCATAGATCGGGCTTTTGCATCTCCGGCAGTACACCAGCAATTTATATCTCATTGATTCGGTTCTATTGAGGTCTATCTGATCATTTGCCAACTAGTCCTTGGGCAATCGTTACAAAACTAGGGGTAGAGGCCTTTTCGCTACATAAATTGCTGGACTTCTCACCCTCAATTTTTGAATGATCTTAAAGGATTCTAGAATGAAAGTTGTATAACATTTCCGGGCAGGTACAACCTAGTCAGAAAGTTGAGTTTCATGGCAACAAAATCCAGAATCTGGAATCATGCAGTATCTGGTAATCAAGACAAAAAGCTTCTAGATGTACACAATCAGATGCAAAAGCTTGAAGGGAAAGGAGAGGTTACTCAGCTTACAGAAATAGAGATGTCTGATCTAAGTAATCTGATTTCTCAACAGTGGCAGATTAGTAAGAATGTTTAGGCTATTTGGAAGCTAAAGTCTAGGAAGCTCTGGTGTAGACTTGGAGACGGAATAAAAAATCCTTCCATCGAGCATCCACTGTTAGAAAATCTCGTAATTTTATTTCAAGAATTACACATGAAAGCTCTCTACATTCAACTCCAGATAGTAGTCGCTGCAGCTTTTTTTCCTCTCAAGTGTGTTCTCTAAGTCTCGGCTTCAAAGGGTCAGTATTGGAGCTTTAAGGTTTAAAAAGCTTTCTCCTCTATAATCAATCTGGTTAGAAAAAGAAACAACACTGGAAGAAGTCAAACGACAACGACAACGCCATTCCAGCTGAGCCCAACAACATAAGAGGCCGCCTACGTACCAAAACGGTCCAGAAAAAGAGCTGAGAGCAACACAAAAGAAGTTTTGGCAGATCCCATGATGACAACAGTAACACCAAAGAGCATTTTCTTGCTGTGAATTCCTGCATCCTTGAACTGAGCACAACTTAGTTTCATTTCCAACACTCTTGTTTTCATTCTAAATGATTACAACATGCTAGTTCATATATATCATCCTTAAATGGTTTGAATTAGCATCAGGACTGATCTGGGCTAATTTTCACAAGAGCATCATTGAATGGAGTTAATCTAGATGATGATTACACATATGGTATGGCTAGCTCTATTCTGAGAAGATGGGACAGGTTACCTGTTAGGTACCTAGGACTTCCTTTGGTAGCAAATCCTGAAGGACTTTCTACCTAGAAACCAATTTATCAAGGATTCGGGCTAGATTATGTTTATGGAAAGGGAGGTTACTCAGCATGACAGGACGGGTATGTCAGTGTTTCGAATTGGTTGCCATTATATTACATGTCAGTGTTTCGAATGCCCAAGGAGGTAAAGCATTCTATAACGTGAATTCAAATATGTTTTTTGAGGGAGCGTCAACACTGATGAAGGAAAATATGCAAGCTGAAATGGAATGCTGTAGTAAAAGAGAAGAGTAAAGGAGGGTTAGGAGTTCATTGCAAGGCAAAAACATAGCCATGTTGTTTAATTGGTTGTGGAGATTAGGAGAACAAAATAATGGAGGATGACAATGGTGTCAGGTTCTAGACTAATTGCTAGATAGGAAATACTATACTGAGATCAGAATTTCCTGAGCTGTTTGCTCTGTCTATAAAGCTGGCAGCCATGATTGCGGAAATATTTATTTTCTATTTGAAAATGGAAAATTAACAATGTAAAAATACTTTAACGTCCTTGAAAATTAGTGTTGCATTTTTTTAAGTGGAGAAGTAAAAAACACGTTTCACTGTTCCAATGAATGCTGTTTTTGAGTGTGCTGATTTCCCAAGCTGTGATAGGTTCTTTTGACTAGGTTATTTAGTTGGATTAAATATACAATTTTTTTTTTTTTTTTAGTAATAAGAAAATTCCTTCGTATATAAGACCGAATCTACCGTGGCAAGAGAAAAGATTTTATGAAGTTAAAAATTTTATCCTTCTTTGGATTGTAATTGTTTTTTAAAGTGTTTTTTTTATTAAAATACATTAAAATAATATATTTTTATTTTTTTATTAAAATACATTAAAATAATATATTTTTATTTTTTAAAAATTATTTTTAAAATTAGCGTATCAAAATTATACAAAACATATATAAAAAATTATTTTTAATAAAAAAATTTAATTTTTTTAAAATCATGATTTGCGCAACGTTTTCAAATACTTAAATTATTGACACAAACTTGAATTGTCACGTTTGTATGCAGCTATATGTCCTTTTCTTTTTTAATTTTTACCAAACATCATTAAATACTCTAGCTTCACATGATTCCCCTTGACATTTTTGCCATGTTCTTGCATTCAATTTTTCAAACCCAAGAAGAAATCATTGAAACCATAGGGTCCTACTCCGGATGTAAGTCTAATTAATCTTCTTTAGGATTAGCCAGGTACTATTCAGTGTGTCCACGCGATACAATGAGACACTTTTTTATTTAATCATGTAGTAATTAAAATAGATATTCTAAAAAAACAATTTAAATTCTGAAAAAAACATTTAGCAAAAAATTATTTTTTTATTCCTGTATATATTTTTTTAAATACAGTTTTTTTATTGGCAATATGGTCTTTTAAATAAAAATTAAAGGTAATTAAAATAAATTATTGTAAAAACTTCCAATAATTTTAATTAAAGAGAAAAAAATGCATTTCTTCAATCAAAACTTCCTTTATTTATTTATTTATTTCTTTTTTAAAAAAATATATTTGTATGCCAGAATCAAGTTTTCTAAATACAAACATGCCATGATTTTAAAAATAAGTTTCAATAAAAAAATAAAATTCTTTATATATAATTATTAATAGTACCATCAATAGCTACTATCTTATATGAAAACAATCACATAATTAGATAAATTTTTAAATATCATTCTAATAATTTTATCTTTTAAAAATAAATTCTTCTAGTTGAAGGTATGATAGAGCCCTCCTTTTTTCTTTTTTGTCGTGTCTTGAGTTACCTGCATGTAAAGAAAGTCTTCCATTTACCTCACTGATCTATCATCATTATCATCATTACTTATTATTTTTGATTATGCATCCATTTGACAAGATTCTGATTCATGAATGTTTGTGATGGTTAAAAAAAAAATAGTTATTTTTTAATATATTTTTTATTTTAAAAAATATTAAAAAAAAAATTACAGTATAGTGCGGGAATGATAATTTTTTTTTTTTCTAAAATGTATTGGGTTGTATCGGAATTAGAAAAAATTATGCCATATTCATATATAATTCATATTATGAACAGTAGTCAAGAAAATTATCACAAGAAATTATAGATCTAATCCTTTTTAATAAATTTGACGAGAGATTGTTTGTTTCGTCTAATGGAATCAAGAGCTCTTCAATTAATGTCGACCGTGCATGTTTTTAATTTTGCAATGTAACGACTAACAAAAATTAGTGCACCTAAGGTCTTGGCCCAGCGGTTGAAGGGACTTGTTCTCTTCCTCTGCATCCTGGGTTCAAACTTCACTGTGCACGCTTGTCATCCCCGCGGTGCCTTACATGTTCACTGGATTTGCAGGATGTTCAGTGAGCCGTGAGATTAGTCGTGGTGCGCGCAAGCTGGCCCGGACACCCACGTAAATAAAAATAAAAAAAAACTAGTGCACCTAGACATATTCACTGTGCACTTAAACATGTATTACTCTTTACCACAATAAAATAATTACTATTTTACCATTACAACAAAAAATCAAGGAATTTGCTGTAAAGGGTAAAATAGTTTTTTTCCCCTTATGGTCCATTAATTTAGTTATCATGAAATTCATGGGAGATAATTTAATCTTTTTATATTTTAAATACATAGTGTAATAATTGTATTACCTTAAAAGGTAATTTTTTTTGAAAAAGGTTAAATGAGGACAATTCAATCTTTTATATTTTAAAAACATAGTGTAAGGACTATAACTTATATCTACACGCTTTTTTGTATTTTTATATTGTTTTTTTTTTCTTGTAATAAACAAGTTGATAAAGACGCATGCAGTGTTATCCTACATCCAAACACCGCCGTTCAAGTTGGTGTTGGAAGTGTCCTACCGTGGTTTTTCTGGTAATGTGGCACTTGTAGACGAAGGTATCGGTGGACTATATTTTATTCTCCTTTCTCTTTTCTCTTTATCAAAATATAAGGTGTTATTTCTTTTAATATTTTTTATTCAATTTGATTTTCATTCTTTTGATTAATATTTATTGTCTTTTTTTTATTGAATTTTTCTATAATTTCACCTCTTATCATTTGATTTTATTTAATTTTTATATAAAATATGGTCCTTATTTTTTTATTTGTTTCTATGATTTTCCTATCTTTTTACATTTTAAAAGCACAATGTAAGAACTATTTTACTCTTTAAAACAAAACGTCTTAAAGTTACATCTAAAAGCTTTTTTGTTTTTCAATTTTAATTTTGTAATAAACAAGTTGACAAAAGTGTATATGGCAGCGTCCTACATCCAAACGCCGTCTTCCAGAGCAATGTTGGAAGCATCCCATCATGTTTTTTCTAGTAAAGTGGCGCATGCACGTGAAGGTACCAATAGACTTTTTTTCTTCTCCCTTCTCTTTTCTTTCTTTTCTCCTTGTCAAAATATAAGATGTCATTTCATTTAGTTTTTTAATCTAATTTGATCTTTATTTTTTTATTGTTATTTTTTTTTATTTTTTTGATTGATGTTTTTCTTCAATTTCGCCTCTCATCATTTGTTTTTATTTGATTTTATATAAAATGTAGTGCTTATTTTTTTTTCGTACATGAATTTTGTTTTTAATTTCACCACTTAACATTTGCTTTCAAATTATTTTTATGTCAAATTTAATCTCTATTATGTTAATTGTTATTTTCTTTGTTTTGAATTCTTTTTTATTGTATTTTTTTTTTAATTTTATCCCTCAATATTTTATTGAATTAGAATTTTGTTTTGCTATTTTTCAGATTTTACCTTCTATAGGGTTAGTATGAGGCTCGTAACTAAGATTACAGGTTTTGAAGATAACACGGGTTAACTTTAGTATTTTTTTTATCTTTTTTTTTTTAAATTTCATCTTTCAATATTTAATTTATTGAGAATTGATCTTCATGTTTTTTTTTTCTGATTTTCTTTATATCCTAATCTTATATGTCGATGGTTGCAATGTTAGTGAGTTAATCCGGGTTGACTGAATTTTTTTTTTTGTGTGTTTTTTAATTAGTGTTTTTTTAGTTTTTTCCTGCACGCCAAAAATACTGGTGAGAAAAACAAAGACCAATTTGCAGTAAACCAATTTTTACAAATGAAACAAAATAAGACTAGGAGGTCGCATTGTCCTCATGCAGCCCTTATCAGAGCAAAACTCAAGGATATTTGTTGACATTTATAAATTATTAAAAATTATTCTTTAGATCTGTTTTAATGAAAGATAATAATAATATTAATATATTTTCTTATTTTTTGATGAAGAACTTCTCTGTAAAAATATAACTACCAATATTATAATCATTGTCGTCAACATTTGTCTCTTTCAGTATTACATCTATTCTACAATATTTTTCAATTAAAAATAGCTAATTTATTTTTATAAAAACTGACTCATTTTACAAAAAAAATGTTTTGCAATAAAATATATTTATATAAAAAACAAACCTCTAGCTAGTATTTAAAAATTGTGAAATTTCTACAGTACTGTCTTCAGACGATGGATTGCTTGCCGTGTTCTCCGAAGAAGTTGCTATTACTACAGTGACAGTTTGTTCGAAACAGATATTTGTTGACATTTTTCTTCAAGGACAGAAAATTTCCAAGATGACAGATGCGTGTCAAGAACATGTATCCCGAACGCCTGCTGTTTTTCCCTGTGAGCTCCGGCGGTATGATGTTAATTCTCAGGGTGCATTTAATGGTTCAACCTGTGTTTCTTCCACACTTTCAAGTTTCAACCTAGGCTGCTGCTGGCTCTAACTTCCTCGCATTGAGCAATCTTCGGTCAAAGTTTTGTTAGCCTTAGCATGTGCTGCTTGCTGCTGCAGTTTTGGTAGTTGATTGTTCATGGTTTGACAGGTTACGTATTCTGCAAGGCAGCAGGATTTTTTTGTAGGGTTGTTTCTGGTTGTGGAATCCGTAGTTTTTTAATGTATTTTTTTTGTTTAAAAATATATAAAAATAATATTTTTTATTTTTTTAAATTTATTCTTGAAATCAAAACAATACAAAAACATAAAAAATAATCTTTCTATATAAATGTGTAGGTCAATATACAATAGCAATGGTGGAGGTTACCACACAAGAGTATGTCTACAATATTTCTTATATAAGTACACTTTATAATATGCCCTCTCAAACTGAGGGTGGAGGATGAACCAGAAGCTTGAAACGAAAAGCAGTAAATGAAGAAGTAGGAAGTGGCTTAGTGAAGATATCGGCAAGTTGATCTCGAGAGGAAATAAAACAAATCTGAATCTCCTTCTTAGCAACTTTATCTCGGACAAAATGATAATTGACCTCAACATGTTTTGTGTGAGCATGAAAGACATGATTCACAAATAAATAAGTGGCACCAAGATTGTTGTCACACCAAATGATAGGAGTAGAAGCAGACGAAATCTGGAGATCTGGTAATAAGTACTAAAGCCAGATAACCTCAGCAGTGCCATCAGCTAAGGCTTTGTACTCAGCTTTAGTAGAAGAGCGAGCAACTGTGCATTGCTTACCGGATTTCCACGAAATCAGTGTCTGACCAAAAAAGGCAAGGTAACAACCCGTAGATTTTCTATCCTCAACATTGTCTGCCCAATCTGCATATGTAAAACCATGTAAGGCAAAAGAAGAACTGCGAGTAATATGTAAGCCATGGGATGCCGTACCCCGAAGATAACGCAAGATGCGTTTCACGACAACCCAATGAGAATCTGTAGGAGCATGCATAAATTGACAGACTCTATTACCATCAAAGCAAATATTCAGGCGCGTAAAAGTGAGATATTAAAGAACACCCATAATTTGACGAAAACGTGTTGACTGTAAAAAATATGAGATGGAGGACACGACACTGAGTCGTCAACGAAGTGAAAAACACCTTAACCAAGGAGATATGACTTCATCTGCATTCTCCAATAGAGATAATTTATGTTTATAAGTTTCAACGATACAACTTGGTGGGTGTTCGCTAAAGAAACGATAGTTGGAGTGTGTGTTCCCATGAGAGGCAAAGGAACGGCAGGGACTTGGGAGGAAGAATCAAAGACATGCTATGCAAGTGGAGGCTTTTGTTAGGGAGAAAAGACGTCACCGGCAGCAGCTTGGGGATGGCTGACCGGCTGTGCTGCACCACTGATGGAGAGAGAGAAGTCGGCGGCGGCAGTAGAATCCATGGAGAAAAAGTAAAGAGAGGGTCGGCTGCAAAGGGAGGGAGGGAGGGAGAAAAGAGTTCTGACGACAGAAGGCTCTGATATCAAGTTGAGAATAATTAGGAGGCTTAACCTAATGGTTAGTCAACCCTTTCTATATGTGTGTGTGTGTGTGTGTGTGTGTGTAGTGCAATATACAATAAAGATGGTGGAGGTTACCACACAAAAATATGTCTACAATATTTTCTATATAAGTACATTTTATAATATTTATTTAAGCAACAAACATACACTTGTCGCGACTTAATTTATTGTCATCTCTATTGTTTTGCCTATTTTGTTTAGTCTTTCTAATTTCATAACTCCAAGAAGCAAGAATTGGTAATCAAGAAAGTATAATAACAGGGGAATTTATCATCTTTAAATGCACTAATTTAATATGAATAATGAGTTCTTAAGATCATACGAGAGAGAATATCAATTAACGTGTATAATCTGATATTTTTATTATCTAATTAAAAAAATATAAACATCTTGTTGCTTAAGATATGTTGCTCAAAATATGCTTATCCAACACACGCAATTGTATAATTGGTAGTTTCGGTTTGAATTTCAATCATTTTAGTTTATTTAATTATTGAATAATAAAATAGTACTATTTTATTATATAGTTAAGATTCATTGTACTTTTTCATTATCTTGAGAGTGATATTCGTGCTCTCTTTGCGTCATGGAATGACTAGTGGAACATGTCTCATGGCTGCCTTCATTATTTTCTTGCGTTTTGTTTTACTTTAGATGCTTTGGTGTCTAAAACACGTCTACCGAGGTTGACTTGAACGCAACCCTTCCAGAACAGAGTAAATTAACCCAATTAGTGCAATCCATGGCAAACAATTTCGACAAAAAAAAAAAAAAAAAATTCTCCAAGGAGTAAATTAAGCACAAGTAACAAGACGTTGGATTAAGGTTTGTAATTATTTTTTTTTATTAAAAAAAATCTTACTTTCGACTCTCCTTATTTATTGATCTATATAATCTATTATATCTTACATGTTTGTTGAATTTTATATTTATCTATTTTTTTTTTCAATAATTACTTACATTCAATTTATAAAAGAAACATAGTGTCGTAGACTTGTGGATATAGTGGTGTTGTTTGATTGGAGCAACCTGTCTTTTATAAAGATTTGTTTTTGCTTTAAATTATTGTTTTAGGTTTTTTAATTGTTTTAATATATTAATAAAACAATTAAAAAATTAAAATAAAAAAATATTTTTAATAATTTTCAAATAAAAAGCTGTGGTTTTACCGGTAGCTCCTTACAATTCACTCTGAATTTGCATAATGAATTTACAACTTACCAATGCTTGCTTTAGGGGTATTTTTTGGACTTTTACATGGGATATATTTGGTATTTTAGAATTTGTGAGGGAGTATGAATGCCTTTTCTTTCTTTATTACATAGTATAAAGCCTTAGATACCCTTGAAAGTAGAAATTCAATTTTCTTTGGGAGAGGGGATTTTTCGTTTTTTCCTATTCTAGAGCATAATGAGATTACCAAAACAACCTTGGATTTTAAAGCAAATGTTCGTAGTGGGGTGGCACTGCGTCCTTACCGGTGCTTGTTGTCCTAAGGGTTGCTGTTAGGTGATGATTGAATTTTTTCTTTTTCACCCTCTTTTCTCTCTCCTTCACCCACTCAAAGTTAAAAAAATATCCTAACCTTTTGTATTATTTCAATTATGGTCCAATTAGTTTTTATTGTTATATATTTGCTTTAAATTCTTTTTATGATTTATTTTTGTTTTTAATTTATCCTTTATCATTTTATTTTATTTTATTTCTATCTTAAATTTGGTCATATTTCTTTTAAATGATATTTATTTTGTTTTTCACCTTTATTCTAATTGATTTTGTTTTTAATTTCATACCTGATTTTTGTGTTGTTTTTTACTTGGTCCCTATTCTTTCTATTATAATTTCTTTTGGTTTCATTTATTTTCTTAATTGATTTTTTTTAGATTCATCTCTCATTATTTGATTTTAATGTCAAATTTGATCTTTATTTTTTTCAATTCTGGTTTTTAAACCTGACCAGGGGTTGACTCCAGACAAGTCCTAGGTTACAAATTAAGTAGGTTGGTCAAGGTTACCTAGATCAATTTGACCCAAAAAAAATTCGACAGGTTAAAAAAAAATTACAAGTAAATTGTGTTCTTATTTTTTTAATTATGGTTTTTTAACCTAGCCCGGAGGTTATCCTTGGGCAAGTCCCGGTTCACAGGTCGGGTAGGTTGGCTAGGGTTACCCGGGCAACTAATTTTTTATTTTATAAATATATAAAAATAATATTATTTTGGTAAAATATTTTTTAAAAAAATCAATAGGTTTTAAGATGGGTTTTAAAAAGAATTTAACAAAGAAATTGCATCCTCATCCTTTTTTATCATAGTTTTTAGAAAATATCATTAGAAAATAAAAGTTTTCAATAATCCAAGTAATGGATCCTAGCTGAGGTGAGGCAAGATATTGATATGGGAGCTATTTTTTTTAGAAAAGCAAATGCTCAAAGAAAGCCAAAATATATCAAGTGCTAGTCAACTCACGAAACAACAGACCAAAGGTCAAGATCAAGATCACCTCGACCTTGTTAATCTTAGCGGCCTCTCTTTTCCAGATATGTTAGCCCCCCCCCCCCCTGGATCCCTTACAAAGCCGATACTTGTTTAATTTCCTCGGTTTATTGTTTTTAGATTTCTCCCTTGGCGTGTCAACCAAGGGAATAACTTCAATTTTTTATGTAGTGGAATCAACTTTGGAGATCCCTCTCTTTTACCCTTTAGTCTTTATATATTATCTCTTCCTTAATATAAAAATAAAATTTTAAAAGATAAAATTAAAAAATAAATATTCAAAACAAAAAATATATATATATATAACAATCAAAAGTTTGAGGATCAAATTTGATATAATTAGCAAATAATGATATTTCTAAAATTTTCACAACTTCCAGAAAGTGTTTTTCCCCCAAATTTTTCAGGAAAACACTTTCCTGAAAACCAAACCAAATTTTTCTTTTACTGGAAAGTGTTTTCCATTGACCAACTTTCCTACTGTCAAACAAACACAAGAAAGTTTGGAAAGTGATTTTCCGGAAAACAAACACAGCTAAAGGGAAAACACTTTTCTGAAAATCAAGTCAAATTTTTCTTTGACTAAAATTGACTGGAAAGTATTTTCCGTTGACTGGAAAGTGTTTTCCATTGACCAACTTTTCTAATAACAAACAAATACAGAAAAATTTAGAAAATGGTTTTCTATAAACTACTTTTCGAGAAACAAACATGGTCTAATAGATTTAGGTGGACAAACATATTTTGTCACAGTCATTTACATCGGTAAACATTGATAAAAGTATTTATCACTATTTAATTGAAAAGTACAAACATAATTTTTTTTTATCAGTGTTAATTTTTTGTTAGTGTAATCCAACTAGTTTTTTATGCCTAGTTTATATACATAAAACAAAATTCGATTCTCTTTATCATTATGATTTGAATTTTATATGGTAATAATATTGTTATGGAAGTTTTACTTTGTTCTATATTAATAAAATTCCTTAATAAAAAATATCACTGTCATGTCTAGGGTAATAATTAGATGAGAGGAATAATTAAAGGTATGTGAACCATACAAATATATTAATCTCCTTTTTATTTTTTTATTGAAAGTGAAATTTTCTTTTTAGTAAGCTATTCGTATCAAGTCACATCAATTTGTTTTTAGAGTAATCTAGAAAAAACAAAGAACAAGAACAAAGAACAAAAAAAAAAAAAAACAAAGAACAAAGAACCCCACCTGCAATCACCTTGTCTATATAATGTCTCCCAATCCCTACATGGTTCAGAAACAAAACCCACCATCTCAAGCAAAGCATCATTCAAATTCTCTCTCACTTTACCTCAGCAGTACAGCCCCAACCTCAATCCATGGAAACTATTACAAATATTGCTGCGGACCAAAATTACTGCGAGATGACTAAAATGTTTTCGAATGTTGAGCTTAAAAGGTATACTCCCGGCCTTCTTAGCTGTCTTCGATTACCAAACTCATGTTCTATCGTTTTAATTTCCACGTTAAACAACTTTTTTAGTCTTAATTAGGGGTTTCGAATTAAGAAAGAAGTATTTTTATTTTGTGACAGTTGGACGATGGATCAGGCATCTACCCAGTCCTATGAATATTCAAGCTCGCCGGAAGGAGCTGCTTTAACAGCCTCTAAGACTATAGTTTCAGAGAGGAAAAGGAGGAGGAAGCTTAATGACAAGCTTTTGGAACTTAGGGGAGCAGTCCCCAAAATCAGCAAGGTATATGCCTCATTAATTAAGACATGCCATTAACAATCTAATTAATTCTAATACTGTTCATCACTTTGTTGAATCTAAAACTTTTTGGTTTGTTTGTTTTTGTTTTTGTTTTTTTCATTTTTGGGTTGATCAAATTTAGTTGGATAAGGCTTCCACGCTCAAAGATGCTATCGTCTACATCCAAGATCTGCAAGAACAAGAGCGGAGACTTCAAGCTGAGATAATGGAACTTGAATCTAAAAGCTTGAAGAAAGATCCTGGTTTTGACTTCGAGCAAGAGCTACCAGTCTTGTTAAGACCCAAGAAAACCAGATATGACCAAATTTATGATCATAGGGCGCCCATAAGTTATCCTATAAAAGTTCATGAAGTAAGTCGCTCTTTAGAACTGGAGTGACCTAACACAGTCAGTTCTAAACAGTGGAGATATGCCACAGAAAGAAGTCTCTCTCTATGTATATAAAATGACTAATCAGTTATATAATTGAAACACTTTTTTTTTCCTGATAAGTCGAGGATATATTAGAACACTTATGGTATGTTTGGTGATGTGTTTCAGCTTAGGGTTAATTCCATGGGGGAGAAGACTCTGCTTGTGAGCTTGACATGTAGTAAAGCTAGAGACACAATGGTTAAGATTTGTGAGGTTTTTGAATCCATGAAGCTGAAAATTATTACAGCAAGTGTGGCAATTGTCTCAGGGATGGTCAAGAAGACTGTCTTGATTGAGGTCTGTCTCTTTTCCCTTCTTCCCTCTCCATCACGTCAATAAATAGCAAGGTTTTTTATTTTATTTTTAGCTAGGGTTCTTTCCGGGTTAGTATTCACACTTCAAAATTATTTTGTCCTCTTTATTCTTATAAAAAGACAAAAATAGACTATCCATATTGAACTTTGACGGCTAAGAAAACAGCACAACACCTTGACCATGAGGGCAATTACCCACCTTAGATTAATGATGAATATAAGTTATTTGTAAACTTTGTGAAAACTAACTTACACTGGGTCAAATTATATATAAAGAAAAATATACGGATATTAAAGATTGTCAATTTCATGAAAATGTAAAAAATAGAAATAGAAATGCAATATAAGGAATTAAAGATATTAATTGTCACCATCAGTGAATTAAATAAAAAGATTCTTACTTTAGCAAGAAGAAAGTGACTCCTGAGAATAGCCTTAATATACAAAATTGACAGAATTTACTTGTTACAAAAAATTATTCAAGCAACCCAATTTTAGCACAAGAAATTAATACAGCTAATTAAGAAGCGATCAATATTCAAATTTGGCCAGGATCATGAAAGCTGACACCAAATTATCTTGCAGGCAGACATGGAAGAGAAAGATAATCTTAAAATAAAAATTGAAAGAGCATTTTCAGCTGAAAGTGATCCGGATAGCCATTTGAGCATGCATTCGAAGTAAGATCTGTACTGTCAACAATGCCTTGGAAATCACGTCCAAATAGTTTAAATGACATGTTCTTTACTCTTTTCTTTTACCATGAGAAGATCTCATAGTTGTAAAATGAAATAGCCATGTAATTTCCATGTTCAAGACTTGTGTTGCCCATTGCAGTTCAGACTGCAATTCATCATGTATCCTTGTAAAAACGAGCTTCTCACTTTCACTTTTTTGTTCTTGACCATTAGAATTATTTTATTTTATTTATTTATCAATAAACCTCGGCTTTATCGTAGTAATAATAATAAAGAAGGATGAAATAACTTCTATATCTCAGATGAAGTTACTCCAACAATTCATCAGTAGTATTTTTCCAACCCGCAGGTTATTCTACTATCTTGAAGAGACTTTTCTCTTTCTTGAACTAAATAATATATTATCTTTTTTAAGATTGAGATTTTATTTATTTATTTTTCAGATGGAACTAAACAATCTTTTGTCGGATGTTGGTACATGTGTGAAGAAGTATAAATTATATTCAAGGTGATTTCAATCCAATTACAGGTTTTCTATTGGGATGATATTGCAAAGATATTTTTACTCTTGGACTAAAGTGGAAATTGAATTAATCACGTAAACCGAATTGACATGTGCACCCCTTTTCCCTAGACAACCGCCTTACATACGCACAATCGAATCTGCTTTACTGTCGCTTCGTATCAAGGAATTAATTAAGATAGATATTCTTTTGATTGATTACTAATAAATAAATGGATGAAAGACATAAAGTAGTTAAACAACTCAAGGAAATCAGAATAATATTTTAATTATTTAATCAAAGAAGATGATAAAGAATTTTTTTATAATTTGTTTTATTTTATTTTTTTATGTATCTGGTTGCATGAATATATAAATTTTACATGAGTTGAATGTAAAATTTATATTAAATTATCAAATAATAACATCCTCTTTTATTTCATTTTTTTTTCTTATGAAAGTGGGTTGGACGACTATAAGTTGTTCATTCAATTACTTTAAAATACTTTGTTTTTAATTCTCTTAATTATCTATCAAATATTTTATTTATTATCCTTTATCAATAATACATCAACTCATTATAAGAAGAAATCTTAAGATCATGTTGATAACAAAATGACATTCTAATTAAAAAAAATAAGGATGCAAGATGACAAAGCCCAAAAAAAGAATTAAGATTTTTCATCAAAAGAAAAACATAAAAAATAAGTCTTAGTGCAAGTTGATAAGTTCTTGCACAAGAGATAAAGTGGTACAAAAAAAACCACCCATAAAATAAAAGAAGAGAGAGTCTAAAGAAAGAAATTGAAAATAGCCAAGGAATTATGATATGAAGAAGACATCAATCTGATGAAGAGTGAGCCAAAATAGAATGGCCACTTGAAAAGCTAAATCCTGTAAAGAGATGTTTGACTAGAAAAATACAA
Organism: Populus davidiana; assembly: GCA_030145905.1. NCBI lineage: Eukaryota > Viridiplantae > Streptophyta > Magnoliopsida > Malpighiales > Salicaceae > Populus > Populus davidiana. Next base: position 24,916,208 of record CM057794.1, on the reverse strand, counting down.
TAGCATTCATAAGAGGAGAAAAATTACTAAGGATCTTCGTAAAAGATAATGTTGAGGGCAAGTTATAGACCTGAAAAATACAATTTATGACTCTTGTTGTAGCTCGAGCTAAGGATCTAATAAAAACTAGTTAAGGAACAACTAAAGTAAGCTAGAGTACATGCTACAACAATCTAGAAATAAATTGTAATGCTTGCTCACACCCTGACACCCTGATTTCCTAACCATTACTTTCTCGTAAGCTATGACTAAGAAAAATACTTTTTAGACCTAGAAGTTAGTGATGTGCTTGATTTTCATATATTTTTAGTTATGTTTATCCTAAAAAAATAACAAGGAAAGATGAGAGAAACAAAGAAAATAGTCGCTCTTGTGAAGTGCGTTTTCAATTGATTCCAAGCAAAATAGTTTTATTCTTCTCCTTAATTTTCCCTTGAAGTTTTCTAATAAGATTAATGATGTAGTCGGATATATAATAACAAGTGATTCTAAGCAGTCAGATGTGGGTTCATCACAACTAGATAAGGATCTATCCTATAAAGATCATGTGGATAGCCTAACAGATGCATTTATGAACAAGCGGAACAATTGTAGGTCCAAAAGGAGGTTTGGAAATGCCAAACTAGAATAACAACTCAAAAGAATCATAATTTTGTATCCAACTATTGAGTTGTGTTTAAATTTTTATAGGAGTTTTCAGAGATTTTTTTTTTCTTATAGCATCCATTACATCGCTACACAGACCATTTAATCTTTAGATATAAAAAAAATCTCATAGAGACCCCTGATTTTGGTAGTTTTTGTGATTTTCTTTGTTATTTTTGGATTTCATATTATTTTCAGGTTTTATTATTCTTTCCTTTGTAGTTTGATATATATATATATATATATATTAGTTAAGATAGGGTTTCTGATCTATTTAAAACTTTGTAAACTGACAAACTTCATATTTATTAGTTAGAGAGAATAAAGTTGTGAATCTGGGGCTCACATTTATAGCCCTTTTCACCCATAAAAAACTTTTTATTCTTTGTTTAATTATTGTCTTTAGCTTCCACCTGTATCAATCATGGTTTATTATGGTTTATTTTAGATTTATTATGAACTAAATTTATTTTTCTAAGGATTTGATGTAGTCTAGTTTTGATTATACAATTTAAATTCCAAGTTTTTTTTTATTTTCAATTTCTTTCATGCTAAGTGTTTACCCTTGTGAGGTAATTTATTTAGAAAATGTCTGAATTAAAGATCATTAGTTGAGTGAAAGATAGAGATACTGAATTGTGATTATTGAGACTTTAGAAAAATCCCAAGAACTTAATGAATCTTCAAATAATTTAATTTTCATATAGACATGTTTAATTATTAAATAGAGATATTTTTAATATTATTCAAGAGAAAACATTGAATAATTAAGGGATCTTTTAATCCTTAACATGAGGTTTTGTTATTTTCTAAGAATGAATAATAAATTGTGTCGGAATAACTAGGTGAAATCAAAAGCTTTAGATTTATTTTTATTATCTCTATAACCTTAAGTTTTATATTCTCTTTCTTTTAATTTACTTTTATCAAACACTTTAGTTTAATTTAGGTGGTCATTCTATAAAATTTTGTTTTGACTTCCAAATAGTAATTAATTTGGTAAATTTCAAAACTCAATAGCATAATTAGTCTTTGTGGGTTCAACATTTTTTTTCTTCACAAAAACTTTACTACTTATTACGATTTTGTTTACTTGTAAAAATGATTGCATTAAGTTTTTGACACCATTTTCAAGGATTAATAATTGGTTTTTAATAGTGATACTAGCTAGATTGTTACTAATTTACATTATTTATGTATTTATTATTGTTATTGTTAAAGATTGCTTTGATTAGATTTTAATTTTTCTTTTCCTTTTGTTTTAGGATTTAGAAGTGTTTGGCCTATTCTAAACCATTAGAATTTTTTCAAAGTAAAAAAAATAACAATTAAAAGAATGATGATTAAATCTGATAGAAAAATTAAAAGATGATGAAATCATAATAAAAAAATTAATTTTAAAAAATATCTGAAATAAAAAAATAGATACTAAATCTGATAAATGAAATAATCGAAGAAAAATGAAATTAATTTTTTTTTTTATAAATTATTTCAAATTAGATAAATAATAATAAAAGAACTAGAACCTAATTTGAAGGACAAATAAATTGAAAGGTTGCTTTAAAAATTTGAAGAATCAACATGTGAAAATCAAGGAGAAAAAAAAAGAAAACAATCATCAATGCTAAACCAAAGATCAATAAGCCACATGTGCTACCTAAAAATAGAGGGGTAACATCGCACGCATCTCTCGAAGAGCACTGGCATCTCCCATCTATTGGTACGTGCTTTGCACATTATAATCATTTTTGTTTTTAAATTATATTTTATAATTATTAAAATATCATATTGCTTATTCAAGTGAGCTTTGGTGGGTTTTAGAAATAGTTCTATTATATGATATAATATTATAAAAATTATGAATAGATAATTAGATTAATTTTAATAAAATATTATAATATGTTATTCATCATGTTTAATTTTGTTAAATAAGACTGAATTGTGATTGAAGTTATGTGAATTATTGAGGCCGGAAAAACTGTGTTGGTAAGTGAATTTTGCTGGTTTGGGTTTCTTTAGATGGAGAGTTAGAGGCTAGAAAACATGTCGCTGTGCATATATTTTTTTTAATTGTGTTGCAATTATTATATGCAACTTTATTTTTCAATTATGACATGCGAATAAAAATTGCATTTCATGAAATTATAAAATTGTGTTAGGTAGCTAAATATTTTTTTACGTGTTTTTTTTACTGTTATAAGATCCCAAAAAGAATCCAGTAATTATTTATTACTTTCTTAGAGTAGACATTTAAAGTTTTCCTTGTTCACTAGTCTTTTACTCGGTCTGAAACAGATAAACAGTAAAAAATGCCGTCTCCTTTTTTCTCAATTCCTGGAGCTATGAGCAAGCAAGCGAACTAGCTAGGTAGTTAGCAGAAGAAATGAGCAAAACCATGGAAGGACTCTATTCTCTTCTCTATCTGACCCTAGTCCTTACAATCCTCTTCACTCTACACACCCAGATTGCTCACAAATTACTCGTAGGCCACCACCCTCTTCACCTCAAGAAATCCCCACATCTCCCTCTCAGGTTCAATTCTGATGGCACCTTCAAAATCCTTCAGGTTCTTTTCTGTTTCCTTGACATCCTTTCTTTTTTATTCTTGTTCATGTTTTAGCTGTAATTTTGAGTTTCTTTCTTGTACTGTTTTGTGATCAAGAATGGTCTCTGTGAAAGTTAACAGGTAGCTGATATGCATTACGGAACTGGGATGCTGACACGGTGTAGAGATGTGCTAGCTTCTGAGTTTGATTACTGTTCTGATTTGAACACCACTCGTTTTCTTAAGAGGATCATTCAATCCGAGAAGCCTGATTTCATTGCTTTTACAGGTACCCTGCTCATTCTTTTTACTCCTATTTTTTGGGTTTTTTTTTTCATGTGATATCTGCTGAGAATATAGCTTTGTGTTCATGAATATAGAGACCCTTTTTATATTGCATGGTGAAGATGGTGATGCCTATTTTAAAATTGGTTGAATATGGCTTGTATTCTTGTTCCAGCTTCAGTGGATCCAAACTATACTGATTCTGATCATAGTGAAATTTCCTTTCTTCGGCTGTAGACATATAGTCACAGACATAGACATAGACGAACCACATAAAAAGGAAAGATTGTAATTTCTTGTGATAGTATAAATTTGTTTATTGATGGTAGTTAGGATTATGAAGAGATTGAGTATAGACTTTGGAGAGGTGTTTCGAGCATAAAAATTGTGTTTTGGGACTGGGAGAAGTAAGGTCAAAGACGGGTATATGCGAAATTTGCCTTGTTTCTTGACTGGCATAGCGGTTTAGAGGATGGGTTCTGTTCCTTGTTTCTACTTGGTAATGAAATTATGAATTTCTTCTATTGAGTATACAATTGAATTGCGGCATGGAAGGGTGGAGATCCACTTCTCTTCGTTTTTTTTTTCTCAGTCACTAACTTGAATTCAGTTCTTGTAACTAGGAGATAACATATTTGGACCAAGCACTCATGATGCTGCAGAATCTCTGCTTCGTGCCTTTGGTCCTGCCATGGATTCTGGACTTCCATGGGCTGCAGTTTTAGGAAACCATGACCAAGAATCAACAATGACTCGAGAAGAATTAATGTCTTTCATATCCTTGATGGATTACTCAGTCTCACAAACCAATCCACCTGTGGATGATCTCTCTAGCGCCGCTGAAGGAGACGTGACAAAAAATATTGATGGATTTGGGAATTATAACCTCAGAGTATATGGTGCTCCAGGTTCCCATTTGGCAAACAGAAGTGTCCTCAATCTCTTCTTTCTTGACAGTGGAGACAGAGAGGTGGTTCAAGGAATTCGAACTTATGGATGGATTAAGGAATCTCAGCTTCGTTGGATTCGTAGTGTTTCTAAGGGATATCAGGTATAACCTACTGAGAAAACTGGGTGAAACCAAACCATGAGTTTTGATATTTTAAGACTATGCTTGTTCTTCAGTTATATTTTATCTGCAAATGTTAGTCATATCTTTTTATGATGAGATAGAAGCAACTGTATTAAGTTATCTATACTATAAACTCTTGCAACTTTTCATGTTTTATTCCAAATCCCACAAGGGAGGCCTCCTAGATTTAGACTTTATTAACATTTTGCAGGCGACAAACTAACAGGGCCAGAAGCAGGATAATAATCACTTGGAAGAGGCTTCAATTTGTGCTATACCCCCTGCAATGGTTTTTTTCCATATCCCAATTCCAGAAATTCAGCAGCTATACAACCAACAGATTGTTGGCAAGTTTCAGCAACGTGTATCTTGTTCATCAATGAACTCAGGAGTCTTACAGACCATTGTATCCATGGGAGATGTAAAGGCTGTGTTCGTGGGCCATGATCACACCAATGACTTTTGTGGGAATTTAGAAGGTATATGGTTTTGTTACGGGGGAGGATTTGGGTATCATGGTTATGGAAGGGCCGGATGGCCACGTAGAGCAAGGATCATATTAGCAGAACTTGAGAAGGGTGAGAAGTCCTGGATGGGGGTGGAGAGGATCAGAACGTGGAAGCGCCTCGATGATGAGAAGCTGAGTAAGCTTGATGAACAAGTCTTATGGCAATCACACCCGTCATTCAAGATGACTTGATTGCAGGTGTCGACAAACCATATCATGATATCATCCATCTGAATCATCTGATCATGTTGTATATTCTCCATGTTCTGTTTATGCTATTGTTTCTTATTGCTACAATAACTGAGAAGATCTCCTTGTGCGCTTGTAACTTGATGTAACTTAGAATTCGTAGCAAGTATTTGCAACTTAATTTGAAGCAAATAAGAAATGCAGGAGACAATAGTTGCTTTGATTCGCAAGCACTAATTGCAAGTAACTTGGAAGACTGGCTATTGTTTGCAATGCTAATTAATCTGATGCTATTATTGATTGCAGAATGGTTACAACTAGATGGAGAAGAAATAAATTGTCAGCAATCCAACTCCTTCATATCTTAAGATTATCATCTTGCACTGTAGTTCCTTTGACGAGAAAAAAATTGGTTACCAAGTTTATGAGAATGTAATAACCGCATAAAAAGTAAATCAAAATAAATTATAAAATCTAATTTTCAATAAATTCATTGTTTAAAATTGAAATTGAAAAAAAATCAATTTAAAAGTAGAACACAATAAAATGATCCAAGTATATCTTGGTTAACCTATAAAACACATGATCTGAGTCACAATACTTGGATAACCTTATAGAAAACAAATCAAAATAAATCATGAAACTTAATTTATAATTAACTTCATGTTGAAGGATAAAATAAAAAAACTGCTAATTAAAAAAGATGAAAAAAATCGAGTAAATTGGGTCAACATGCCAAACTCGCGACCCGAGTCATGAGACCGAGATAACCTCTTAGAAATCAAACTAAAATAAATCATAAAGTCTAATTCTCAATCAATCCAATGTTGAAATATGAAATTGAAAAAAATATCAAATAAAAAAAGACATAAAAAAACTTGAGTCAACTGAGTTAGCCTGTTAAACTCATGATACAAGTTATGAGACTGAGCTAACCACGTATGAAGCAAATCCCAATAAATTTAGAAAAAAAAAGAAAAAAAATATTATTAAAATAAATAGTGTTTTGTGAGGTGGTGCATAGTAAATATATCACCTCTTCTTATTTATACTATAATATAATAGATGTAGAAAAAGAAAGTCTTAGGTTATGTGTGGTTAGTTGTAAGAGATAAAAGTTTTAAAAGAAGATAATAAGAGCTAAGAGAATGAAATTTCTTATTTATAATGATTTATAGTGTTTTGTTAGGATAGACTAGAGATAATCCAGTCAAAACTTGTGACTTGAAACTTGAGCCGGGTCAATTATTGAATCGGGTTTAAAACTATGATGTAGACACTAGAGTCAAATATGGAGACTTAGACCTCATTTGGGAATGCAGTTTAAACTACATTCTATCAAAATTTTAATTTTTTTTTGTTTTATTTTTTTATTTTTAAATTGTTTTGATGTACTGATGTAAAAAATATTTTTTAAAAAAATAAAAAATATTATTTTAATATAATTTTAAATAAATAATATTTTAAAAAATAACTGTGATTTGATTATATTACCAAACACATTTATACAAGCGAGAACAAGATTTTTTTAGAGTGGGTGCTAGCTCCATTCTTGTCGTAATTAATTGATTTATCTATGGGTGCTAGCTCCATTCTTGTCGTAATTAATTGATTTATCTATGGGTGCTAGCTACATTCTTGTCGTGATTATGCTACTGATTAGAACATCATTGATAAAACAAAGTTCAAGTTGCTTTCGTTATGAGAAATATACATATTATGATGCCAGAGGAAATAAATTTTTAAGCTGGCCAAGACAAATGATGACAGCAACAAGGTGCCATATTAAATTATATTGTAGATTCCAATATGTTAACGTGTTTATTCACCCCAAAAGCCATCAGGCACTCAATATTTGTTGACATGTTAAATTCTGTCAAAATCACCATAATAGTAATATATGTTGCTTGCTGCATAATTTAACACAATTATTCATGTTCCTTTTCATTTAACGGTAAAAACGTATCCTGGAACCAGTTTTTGTAAACAGATATTTTCTACATAGCCCCAATACTTGTGTCGATATCATGGCTGCAAGATAGGTGAAGAAACAAGTCAAAAGTTAAAACTGCCTCAGAAAGGACAATAATTTGTATGGCCAGCTAGACTTTTCTAGGAGACATGTTTATCAGCCATCCTCGGTACAAATGCGAACAACTTCGCTGACTATTCTGCTGACTATGACTTGCAATCAATTCCAACTTTAGACCAGCAATTGTGGACAGAAATCAAGCGTATATAACGCATGTGAAAGCAATACGAGGTAGCAAGAAATAGCAGCTGAAAAATAATGGCAGCTGAGCTCAGTCGGGATGAAGCGAAGAGAAGAACAAGTGATGCCTCATCTGGATCATTGCAGACTGTATTGAAGCAGTCAGATTGGATGGATATGTTGCTGATGGCACTTGGATCAATGGGGAGTGTTGCAGATGGATCATCAATGGCAATAATCATGCTAATTCTCTGTGATCTCATGAACAAATACAGTGGTTCTTCTGTCACTATTGAAGAGATAAACAAGGTTTGTTCATAGATGCAAGTAATAGAATCTTCAATTGTATTATAAAAGCCAGCATCATAAACTGTGGAATCAAAATCTAACGATCTTTTTGTTTATGTTAGTACTGCAGTTAGCTTTGACCTTAACTTATGTTGCTGTTGGGGTAGCTTCAGCCTCCTTTCTTGGTATTTGTTTTTCCCTTTTACTAGCCTACTTTCTAATTTGGTGATCCCATATCACTTGGAATATGTGAATGATATGCGTCCAGAGGATCTAAAACCCAACAATTTAAGGCTTAGGGTTGGAGGCCAAACTAATCAGATGCTTCCATTTTATCGATTGTAACTTCATTAGCTTTCTATTACGATTTTCGAGAGTTCAATCACAGAACTGGAGAAATACCACCATAATATATACTGTATTTTATTCAATTTCCAATATATATACTCGTTCAAAGTTAGGTTTTTACCATTGCTGCATCTAGCAGCATTTGAACAAGTGCTGGTCTATTGTGTAGCAAATATAGATATAGTAAGATTGAGAGCGCACTCTTTTAGTTTAGCAATTACATAGTTTGCACTGATGGGCCAACCTAATATATTATGTGAGTTGATTTCTAGATAGTAAATACTATTTCACTCATAGCATTGCCTTTTTGTAATCCATAGAAGGATTCTGTTGGGCACGCACGGCCGAAAGGCAAACCTTTCGACTTCGCAGGCTATATTTACAAGCAGTGTTGAGGCAAGATGTTGGCTTCTTCGACACAAATCAGGGTGCATCGCTCGCTTCTCAAGTAGTCTCCAATATTTCAGTTAACACACTTACCATACAAGGAGTTCTTTCAGAGAAGGTGGTTGTCCTATCCTCATTTGACATTATTTAAACAATTCCTGCTTGTTTCCTTACTGAGTTCCGTGTAGCATACTGACTTTGACATCGCATTTGAATCACAGATAGCCAATTTCATTTCAAACATAACAACATTCATCACAGGCCAGGCGGCAGCATTATACCTCAGCTGGAGACTAGCTATAGTTGCTATTCCTGCATTGTTAATGTTGATCATTCCAGGATTGGTATATGGGAAGCTTCTAGGTGAGGTTGGAAAGAAGATTCAAGAAGCTTATGGAGTTGCAGGAGGGATAGTGGAGCAAGCAGTGTCATCAATTAGGACTGTTTATTCCTATGTTGCAGAGGAAAGGACAGCCAAGGGTTATAAGAATGCATTGAAACCAGCTTTAGAGCTAGGGATCAAACAAGGATTGATGAAAGGTATGGCCATCGGTACGGTTGGCATTACATTTGCAGTTTGGGCTCTTCAAGGCTGGTATGGAAGCACCCTTGTTATAAACAGAGGAGCCAAAGGTGGAAATGTTTTCACAGCTGGATTGTGTATTATATATGGAGGACTGTAAGTTCACTGCATTTTTTAATGTTCTATCCTTGTTTATATTTTAATATGCTATCCGTTAAATGTACCTCGATGATAAGGATGATCATATTCACATGGTGCGATGATCATCTGAATTGCCATTATAGCATTTATATTTAAGGCAATCATGTCCAAGAAACTTCATTGATTGCTGCACTCTCACAGTCATTAGCAGTTTCATTCACTTTCATTACAGTGGAATTAACTATCAAACTTGATACCATATCAACCTTACAGTGCTCTAGGTGGTTCTCTAATCAACGTGAAGTACTTCATAGAGGCAAATATTGCTGCTGCTCGAATATTTGAGATGATTCATCGTGTCCCAGGAATCGACTCTGCAGATGAACAAGGCAAAACCATATCAGATGTCAAAGGTGAAGTGGAGTTTAGAGACATAGAGTTTGAGTATCCTTCAAGACCAGGGAGCCTGGTATTAAACAAGTTTAATCTTAAAGTTATGTCTGGCCAGACTGTCGGTTTGGTAGGCACTAGTGGATCAGGCAAATCAACAGTTATAAATTTGCTTGAGAGATTTTATGAACCTCTTAGGGGTGATATCCTCCTAGATGGTGTTGACATAAAGACCCTTCAGCTGAAATGGCTGCGGAATCAAATGGGGCTAGTAACCCAGGAGCCTGTACTTTTTGCAACCTCAATCAAAGAAAACATTCTTTTTGGAAAAGAGGATGCTTCTATGGAGGAGGTAATCAGAGCAGCCAAAGCTGCCAATGCTCACAACTTCATCAATAAACTCTCTGAAAAATACAACACTCTGGTGAGTCCTAAATATAGGATTAGTGTTGACATCCATGTGCTTGTAATTGTATTATCAATCTTTTATGGTAACTAAGAATGGGAAGGTACTAATGTTTAAGCCAATGTTGCATACTTTTCAGGTGGGACAACTGGGAACTCAAATGTCTGAAGGGCAGAAACAAAGGATTTCCATTGCAAGGGCACTGTTGAGGAACCCAAAAATTCTTCTTCTCGATGAAGCAACGAGTGCACTGGATTCAATTTCTGAAAAGGCCGTCCAGGATGCTTTGAATCAGGCATCAATAGGTCGAACAACTATCATCATCGCACACCACTTGTCTGCTCTCCGCAATGCGGACTTAATTGCTGTTATTCAGTCTGGACAAGTGGGAGAATTTGGCTCACACGAACAACTTATACAAAACTCAAGTGGTACATATGCAGTAATGGTGAAGCTGCAGAGGACATACATGAATAATGAAGTTTTGTTGGAAGCTGAAGATACAGAGGATGGAAGTGCTTTTCCTGTTCATGATGGTACCATTCGGGTTGGGGAAACACCTGACAAGTCTCTCTCTCGAAATTCTAGTTTTGGCATGATAACCAACCAGCAGCAAGAAGATGACAGTTCCCCAAATTTAAGGCAACTGATAAGCATGACAGCACCTGAGTGGAAGTCAACTCTATTAGGCTGTGTTGGAGCTCTTGGCTATGGATTAATTCCGCCATTGAACTCATTCTGTCTTGGTGCGCTTCTAGCAGTATACTTTGAAAATGATCATTCCCAGATAAGGTCTCAAACAAGAATCTATTGCTTTGCATTCTTGGCCTTTGCTGTCTTTACTTTTCTGACAAACGTGATTCAGCATTACTATTTTGGGATAATGGGAGAGAAATTGACAGAAAGAGTTAGGGAGGCAGTTTTTGAGAAAATCTTGACGTTTGAGATTGAATGGTTTGATCAAGAAAACAACAGCAGTGGGGCTATATGTGCAAGATTGGCCACAGACGCGGTAATGGTGAGAACTCTTGTCACCGATCGATTGTCATTGCTGACTCAGGCAGTTTCATCAGCGACATTGGCTGTTGTCTTAGCTTTGATGTTGTCTTGGCGACTTGCACTAGTAGCTATTGCCCTGGAACCAGGTGTCATAGCTGCCGTCTATCTTAGAGAAATGACAATGCGAATAATGTCTAAGAAAATCCTCAAAGCACAGAGTGAGAGTAGTGAGTTGGCTAGTGAGGCTTTTGGAAACCACAAAATCATCACGGCATTTGGCTCTCAGGAAAAGGTTCTGAAACTATATGACCGTACACAGGTAAGCTCCAAGAAAGAAAGCAACAAGCAATCTTGGTATGCAGGGGTTGGATTGTTTATCTCACAGTTTCTCACAAGTGCCCTTATAGCTGTAATTTGCTGGTATGGTGGGAAGCTGTTATTCAAAAAAAAGATAGCTTACAAGCACCTCTTTCAAATATTTTTCATTTTGGTGTCAACTGGGAGAGTTATAGCGGAGACTGCTAGTATGACAGCTGACCTATCAAAGGGAACCAGTGCACTGAAGTCAGTTTTTCAGATTCTACAAAGAGAGACTAAAATGGACCCTGAGAATCCAGATGGTATCAAGGCAGAAAAAATTAATGGAGAAATAGAGTTTAAGCAGGTGTATTTCATCTACCCAGCAAGACCAAAACAGATCATTTTGAGGGGATTAGACCTAAAAATTGAAGCTGCGAAGTTTGTTGCATTGGTTGGAAGAAGTGGATCTGGAAAATCCACCATCATCAGATTGATTGAGGGATTCTATGACACATTGAGTGGTTCAATTGAAGTCGATGGAATCGACATCATGCGCTATAACTTAAGGGCTTTGAGGTCACATATAGCGTTGGTAAGTCAAGAACCAACTCTTTTTGCGGGAACAATACGCGACAACATTGCATATGCAAAACAAAATGCAACTGAAGCAGAGATAATTGAAGCATCAAGCATTGCGAATGCTCATGAATTTATAAGGTGAAATTTCTTATTCATTTTTCTTCTTATTTCTTTCTCTTATTGTCAGTTCAGAATCTAAATTTGCTTAAATTACTACTTCGATGGAAGCTCCCTGAGGGATGGATATGAGACCTACTGCGGAGAAAGAGGTGTGCAACTATCAGGAGGGCAAAAGCAAAGAATAGCGCTTGCTCGAGCCATATTAAAGAATCCTGCAATACTTCTCTTGGATGAGGCAACAAGTGCACTGGATGTTAATTCAGAGAAACTTGTTCAAGAGGCACTAGAGAGGACCATGTCAGGCAGGACAAGCCTAGTTTTGGCTCATCGATTGTCGACAATTCAGAAAGCTGATAAAATAGTAGTCATTGATAAAGGGAGGGTCATAGAAGAGGGAAATCACAGTGAGCTTCTTGCTCTAGGAGAAAAGGGTGCATACTATGCACTTGTTAAACTCCAACAACTTTCTGTCATTTGATGACGACCCTAGCTAACTACACGTAGTGAATCCAGATAAAGAATGTGCAGGGATATATAGAAGAGGGAAATCACAGTGAGCTTCTTTCTCTAGGAGAAAAGGGTGCATACTATGCACTTGTAAAACTCCAACAACTTTCTGTCATTTGATGACCCTAGCTAACTACAAGTAGTGAACCCCGATAAAGAATGTGCAGGGATATATAGAATTTTTTTTCTGAATTAAAATATAGGTGATAAATCATTTCCGATTTGTGAAAGTGTATTTGTTATTATTCTTATATCTCTTGGTTTCAGTATTGAAATGTAAGCTAGAATCTAGCCTGCAGTCACAACGATGCCTCATCTCCATTAGGTAAAGCCCCACGACTGATCGTGAAGTTTAAATGCAAGCTCCGGATGCCTTCTGTTCGAAGAAATTTGCAGTGCAAGGGTCCTTTTACTATGCCACAGTTGTTACCTATCCTGAGTGTCATGTTTAACTCACTTTTGATACTCACAGGACACTGGTTTACCAATCTCAGTGGAAAGGAATGCAAGGAAATTCTATCAAGATCTCACAAATTGGCAACAAATTTCAGAGGTTAAGAACAGATTGAAGAATATTTCCAAAGAATAAGCTATAAACATTCTATAAACTTATCAGGAGTCTCCAAGCTGGGAGCTACCTGATAAAATTTAAAGTATATGGTTCCATCTGATCAATGGAGACAGACAGAAGGAGCAAAACGAAATTTTCCTGTCCAATACTCATAAGTAGACCGAGCTTAGGTCTCTAGTATTTAAGGTAAACGAAAACAACCTTGGAATAAGGGTTTCTGGACAAAGGTAAACTGTAGAATTGCTTTAGTCGACAATGTTGAGGGCCATCAAGGCCTGTAAGTTACTCAAAAGTGACTCTTGTTCCTCATCTGACAAGGTGAGAATTATTTCTAAATTATTTTCTTCTTCTTTGTTTTTTTAATAACCGAGGAATTTCAGAATCTAAACCTTTTTTTGTGTTTGTTTTGTGAATGTCCTGAATCCTAATTGACCTTTAGAGCGTTTGGCTTTTAAAACTCCACACAGTAAGAAAGCATGCCTTCAATCTTGTGCGGGGTTAGGAGGTAATTGTTGTGTCAGACGAGAGTTTCTCGATCAGTTGTTGTGAAAAATCCATAAAATAAATAACAAATAAGCATACACCCAATCGTCCCAAAATAAATAGTATAAAAAGAACAAACCCTTCAACTAATCCTCTTCAAGAAACCTCCAAATAAAACCTTTCACCAAACACTCTCAAATTAAACCTCAGTTTGTTATATTTTTTTTATTTAAATATTCAGATTTTATTTTTATGATCTTAATTGATAATTTATTTCTATCATATAGGTTACGTGATTTCTAATATAAGACGCGCAAGAAAAAAAAGCACAAAAAAAGGTTTTCCAGACTTAAAAGATGTTGTGTAGAGGGATTTCAAACCTCCATACATCTTGGAGGTTATTTTTGAAAACTTATATTCAGCACATGACAAATGAACGTTTCGTGCGACGGTTATGGTCTAGTGCGGAGAACCATAACATGAGATTAATAGTTCAATTACAATGAACACTGGCAAATTCATTATATTCATTTTGTATGTAAAGCGAATGATAAGATTTTTTTTTATTACATATACTTTTTTAATTGTAGTTTTATATGAAAATATTTAACTAACAATAGCTTCATTTTTTATTTTTTTTGCAGCTACTTAAACATGCAGCGATAGAGTTTTTTTGTAGAAGCTCACATGCAAATTGATGATTGTTAGAAAAAGGGATGCAACAACTCGTGGATAGGTGAACTCAAAAGTTCGTGGTAAGTTGAATTTCAATTTTTTTCTTAATTTATTATTTTTTAAAATTAGCTAATTGATTTTTTTTTTTAAGAAACATATATCACCCAATTGTAGAAGAAATACAAGGACAATCCTTTGATCTATCCAGAACTCGATTTGGATTTATAGTTAGAGGCTGGATCTTCCAGTGGACTTGATAAAAATCAGATTTATGGGTATCTCAAATACCACGGCGGAGAATATACAGATGAGCAATAGTGCATTAACTATTGGTTCCTCGCAATTAGATTCGAGCTCTCAATTCCGGCTTTCCAGGCAATTGTACAAGAAAAAGTTGAAGCTTAGATAACCCGGCTTAAGCTATTGCACATAGAGCTGTTATCAAACCTCGGTAGTACAAGATCCTCCTCCTCGTTGCCACGTTAGTTTGTCACCTGCAACATGTTAATCAAATCTAAATCTAGGAGACCTTCCATGTGGGAATGAAGGAACATGGAAAATAGCGAGGTTTCTTGAGCCATCCATAAGAGCTCCCTGTTTCATTTCTATTGGGCAAATGGGAACCGGGAGCACCATATACTCTTGAGCTTATAATGTTCAAAGCCATCGATATTTATTGTCATATCGCCTTTGAGAGACTGAAGGGATACGGCGGAGATCCTATGTAATCCAACAGAGATATGAAAGATATCAATTCTTCTCGAGTCATTTGGAATTTTCTCAAACTGGAGGGATACCTGCAATTCAAGATGAGAGACTCTAAACTATTCAATTGGCTAATGAAAAGACTTCGTTCCAACGTGCATCTAGCCAAGAACAATTTCTTAAGCCATATACTTGTTGGCTCGTAGTTTCCTGTCCTGTGCTCAGCAGTGCTTGATTTTGCTTTAACCGGGTACTTTTTTAGCGATATATTTATTGGATTGCTTTGTAAACTTGTTTTTCATTAATGAAATCTTGATCACATTCATCCAAAAAATATCTAAACAGGCACAATTTCTTCAAATTGGTTTTTGCACCTTCAAAGAGCTCCTTTAAACTACACTACCCTTTTTTTTGCATTTTTCAAGTTAAGATTGAGATCTTTTGCACCCATTTTAATGGCAAAACCAACCCATCAATCAATATCATCAATGTCGTCACACCCTGCGTGCAGGTTTCTCTTTCAGGGAGCTAGAGCTTGTTAGGCCTGTCCAAAATGAGGTTAAACAGCAGCAACCAAACATGCTTCCATCTATATATGATAGTAAACTTGTTCTAACAGCATCCATCAGTGTCAACTGCTCTCGAGAATCAAATGAACAAGTTCATTTAATCTCATAAAAGATAATGCTACGAGTACTTAATGTTTCACAAAATATTTGTACTAACTGATATGGCATTTGTTTTAGGAAAGGGTTTTCAAATCATAGAATCTGAATCTTATCTCATTCAGAAATGAAATGAGAATTATAGAAAATATCAATCAATGAATCCCCAATCATGTGCTGCGACATCATTCGGTAAAACAATGTTAGTAAAAAATTAAATATATCTTGCATTATCCTTTCATAAAATGAAAGTAATTGGAGAGCAGGAAGCTGCAATATTCCTAGCTAGAGTGAATTCCGTTCAACCAATATTTTACAGCGTGTTCGCATCACACCTTGCTACAGTAGGTAACAAAATGTACTATCCTCAGAAAAACAATCACAAATCCTTCGTTCCGGAAATTCACAAGAATTCATCTTTCTACTACAACATTCTCCCACCTTGCATAAATGGTCTGCTCTTTTTGCTCCAAAGTTTCAGAAGAATTCACCTGTCTACCACAATATTCATCTTCAAAAACAGTGCTGAGGTTATCTGCTAAAAAAGAAGGGAAAAATAAGAAGAAAGAGGCTATCAATTAAGTTTATATACATATTTACCACTACTTCTGTTGTTGAATAATTACACATCAATGAGGAATCACTACAATTATGCAAGCATTCGAATTTATGTATTTCAAAGAATAGTTGTCATGCCCATCTTAGTCTAAAAAACCCCTACTTCCCTCATCTTTTGTCATTGTACAAATTTGATACAGATTGCAAACCCTATAATAAATACCAGTTTATATACATAGCAAGCTGGTTTGACAGTACAAATAGCTGAAGACACAAGACATAGATGACCCTAAGGTTTATTGATATTTAGTTTGGGGGAAGAAGGTTAAAATGAAGGTAACATTTGAAATGTTAATTGATAATTAACAGCTAAAAGAGACAACTTGCTGCCAATTTTGGTGTTGTTGATCTACTTCTACATATTATTCAACAAATAATATTATTAGATAAGAAACCCTGACAATATCCAATCCTCCAATTTGAGTGCAATTAAAGTAAGAGAGTCAAGTTGAATGTTGTCCTCTTTGGTGAACAAGCCAAACATTTTGGATAGCTTCTCACATCAAGTTGCCTATGTAACATGAATTACTTCCAGTTTTAAGCATGTGGAGAATATCTTATCACGTCAATAATACAGATGATAATACAGAGGATATAGAGCATGATCAGATGAAAATGTGGTATATCGATACCTGCAATCGAGTTATTTTGCATGGTGTAATTCCCACAAGACTTGTTCATCAAGCTTGCTCAACTTCTCATCATCAAGACGCTTCCATGTCCTGATCCTCTCCATTCCCATCCAAGACTTCTCACCCTTTTCAAGTTCCGCTAATATGATCCTTGCTCTCCTTGACCACCCAGCTATTCCATAAGCATGATACCCAAAGCCTCCACCATAACAAAACCATGTACCTTCTAAATTCCCACAAAAGTCATTCTTGTGATCATGGCCCATGAACACAGCCTTCACATCTCCCATGGATACAAGGGTCTGTAAGACTCCTGAGTTAACTGATGAGCAAGCCACACCTTCCTGAAACTGGCCAATAATCTTTTGGTAGTATAGCTGTCGAATTTCTGGAATTGGGATATGGAAAAATGCCAATGCACAGTGTGTGGGTGTAGCTGATGGTGAAGCCCCTTCCAGGAGATGACAGTCCTCCTTTTGGTCCTGTTAGTGAGTGACCTGCAACATGTTAATAAAATCTAAATCTAGCAGATCTCCCTTTGTGAGAATTGAGAGAACATGGACAGTAAAGCAATCGGTTGCAGAGCTAGGCTTTTCCTTTGGAGGCTGAAAAATACATGTACATAAAAGTTAATTCGGTGCGTGCATGCTTTATACAAACTATGTGTTTGCATAAGCTTCAATGTAGTGTATAACCATACACATTCATACACAGGCATCTCTATTGACATCGTATTAAGAAAACATACACCTAAATATTCTAAAATAAAGTTTAGGTTCATACTTGGTGCAAATTAAACAACCTATTTCCCATAAAACAGAAAAGTATAGTTATCATATCAACAAATTTATCTTAACATAATCGTTGACATTTGCATATCAATAGATGAAATGAGACCCAATTGTAAGCATCTTTTTAAAATATCAATAACCATGGTTTGGTTTCAACCAATTTTCAAACTTTGGTATACCTGATAACCCTTGGAAACACCATGAAGCCAATGAAGTTGAGATTCCTTAATCCATCCATAAGTTCTAACTCCTTGAACAACCTCCCTGTCTCCACTGTCAAGAAAGAAAAGATCAAGAACAGTTCTATTAGCTGAATGTGAACCTGGAGCACCATATACCCTGAGATTATAATTTCCAAAGCCATCAATATCTGTTATCATATCGCCTTTGGCTGCACTAGAAGCATCTTCCACTGATGGATTGGTTTGTGATACTGAGTAATCCAATAGTGATATGAAAGACATCAATTCTAGTCGAGTCATGGTAGATTCTTGGTCATGGTTTCCTAAAACCGCTGCCCATGGAAGTCCAGATTCCATGGCAGGTGCAAAGGCACGAAGCAAAGATTCAGCAGCATCAGGAGTGCTTGAGCCAAATATATTATCTCCTATTTATAAAAACTGAATGTCAATTAAAAATACATGAAATTCATAATTCCATTAACATGCAAAAAAGCAGCAGTCCACATCATCAACAAAGCATACTTAGTTTAGTTTAGTTGCCGATATCTAGCCAACTCGTAACTCTAAATTAAATTCAACTTAAATTGTACAAACAAAAAAAAATCCTGTTCTAAGTCAAAACAAACTTAGATTCATGTATGACTTTACCATAATAGTCTATTGAAGCAGTCTATATCTAAAACAAGCACACGGCAAGAAACCATAATTTTCACAATCAAGAAAAGCAATGTATTTATATTATTTATATATCAGGCACGATCACCTCTATTATCATGCAATAAGTAAATTAATTATATATTTTAATTAAGAACCCAACATTAATCCTCAAATCTATATCCTCTACATTAATTATTAAATTATTTATAAAAAAAAATCAAGAGAGAAAACCAGAAATGAATTATGTATACCTGTAAAAGCAATGAAATCAGGCTTCTCGGCTTCAATGATCCTCTTAAGAAAATGAGTGGTGTTAAGATCAGAACAATAATGAAACTCAGAAGCTAACACATCTTTGCAACTTGTCAGCACCCCAGTTCCATAATGCATATCAGCCACCTGTTTACTTTCACATGTCAGTAACAGGGCTACATATGCCAAGAAAAAAGAAACCCATTTTTTTTATCAAGAAACACAGTCAAGAAAGGAAACCCACTACAGCTAAAACAAGGACAAAAAAAAATACAAAAAAGAATGGGAATCACAGAAAAAGAAGAGAACCTGAAGGATTTTGAAGGTTCCATCAGAGCTGAACCTGAGAGGGAGATGTGGGGATTTCTTGACGTGAAGAGGGTGGTGGCCTATGAGTAACTTGTGAGCGATCTGGGTGTGTAGAGAGAAGAGGATTGTCAAGATTAAGGTTAAATAAAGAAGAGAGTACAGCCCTTCCATGGTTTTATTCATTTCTTCTTCTAACTAGCTCGCTCGCTCGTAGCTCCAACAGATGAGAATAACGAGGAGGGCATTTTGACTTTCTCTTTTTCGTACTAATATGTAATATCCTGTTTTTTTTTTAATATTAAAATTTTTTATTTTTTTATTTTAAATTATTTTTTATATTTTTAAATTATTTTGATGTAATTATATTAAAAATATTTTTAAAAAAATATATTTTAATATATTTTTAAATAAAAATTATATTTAAAAAAAATAATTATTACTAAAACAATAACTCGAAGTAAAACACAAATATCAAATAAAACTGTAAAGTTACTTTAAGAATGTAAAATATAATGTGGCACTTGCTGTAATAAAGTATACTCTATC
This sequence comes from Populus davidiana, assembly GCA_030145905.1. Lineage (NCBI taxonomy): Eukaryota > Viridiplantae > Streptophyta > Magnoliopsida > Malpighiales > Salicaceae > Populus > Populus davidiana. The sequence continues at coordinate 24,896,678 of CM057794.1, read as the reverse complement.
TATGTTCAATGATTATATGGTTGTAATATAATGCTTTTTTTATGGAATTTTGTTTGAGTTTGTTTAATTATTATCCAATTTTAGTATAATAAATGAAACTTAAGTTGATATCTATCCAAATTATTATTAAATTTATTAAATTCAATTTGGGGATTGATTTGAAATAATTCAATTTTAGTTATTATTAAACTTAAATGAAACTGGTTTGGTTGGCTCCATGCCGAAGCCTTGGAAGTACTTTGACAAGACCTTGGTTGAAGGTTGGTCCTTGAACAACCCCTGTCCATTGACGCTATGTCCATTTTTTCTGCAGTTTGTTTCTCCACTGGTTTTGGCGCAAGTAAAATCTTGCTAAAAAATGGTGACCAGCTGCTTTGTGGCGGTGTCAAACCATTTTAATTTTTTATTCGGATAAAACTAACTTCACCAAAAAAATACAACTTTTTTCTCTAGCTCTAATATAACTACCTCACTTTTCAGGAATTAAGATATACTTTCTACAATAAAAATTTAGAATCTTGAAATCACCTCTTCATTAATTATCAATTTGCTTGGAGTATATAGATTAAACTACTTTTCAATCAAGGTTTTTGCAGTGTTTTTTCAAAATCGATTGATGATATGTGTTATCAATAGTTTTTCATGGTTCAAGGCAAGCAACATATATAATCTCTCATGGCATTTTTAATGATATTGCTCCTAATTTTCAAATTTATTTTTTCATGCTGCGGTAAAGTATTGTTTTATGGCTGAGGCTTGATTCCAGCTCTTTGAAGCTTAATATAAAGAATGTCCAGTACAAAGGAGTTGGTTTTTATGTTTTTTTTTTTTCGTTCCTCCTAATTGTAGTGCTCCATCCTGTTTCATTGAACAACTTTTGTGTTTTTTTTATTCTCTACTTGTTCATCTAATGTAAGATAGGTTATTATTTTTGTAGTCATTTTCTTAATAAAAATTTCAGCTATTATATATAAAAAAAAAAAAAAAAAACCAGATCAATGATAGAAATTGCTGGTTATGATTCAGATGGGTGCTCTCACTATAAGATCCCTCGGATTCCAAGTTGCGAGGAAAAATGCATGACTGGCTAGTTGGAACTCAGTTTTCTTAAGGATCTCATTGTGGTATACTGTTTGAAAAGAAAGGATATGTTTTTGTAGAGAAAGAGAAGAAGTGTTTGGAGGAAGAGAGTTTTTATTTTTTCTCTCACACTAACAAGAGTTATTTATAGGTACGCTAATGACCTTTGGAAGAATAGTGGAGCAAGCAGTGTCATCAATCAGGACTGTTTATTCCTATGTTGGAGAGGAAATTAAAGGACTGTCAAGGCCTACAAGATTTCTTTAGAACCAACTTTAAAGCATGGGATAAAACAAGGATTGATGAAGTTATGGCCATCGGTACTATTGGTGTTTCATTTGCAGTGTGGGCACTTCAGGGCTGGTATGGAAGGACTCTGGTCATGCATAAGAAAGCAAAACGGGGAGACGTTTTTACCGCTGGAGTTTACGTTGTATATAGAGGACTGTAAGTTCACTGAGTTTTGATATTCAAAATGCATTATAATTTTAAGCACAGAATACTTGAATCATTTTTTTCTGATTTATCTGAGCAGTGAGGCCAGCAAGGATTAGGAAAACGTAGATACCAGTTGTCCTTTGCATTGAATCACTGCAACAACAATGTCCACAAGCAAACTAAATATTTCCTGTTGCATGCTGCACTCGTATAATATTAGGAGGTAAAACTTAAAGATCTGAAATGATGACAAAGCAACTTTGCAGGGGTCTCGGAGGTGCTATAATCAATATCAAGTACTTCATAGAGGCAAATATTGCAGCTTCTCGGATTTTTGAGATGATTCATAGGGTTGTGGACATTGTCTCTGCAAAAGAACCAGGCAAGACCATGTCAGAAGTTAAAGGTGAAGTGGAATTCAGAAACATAGATTTTGAGTATCCTTTTCAAGACCAGGGAGCTTGGTATTAAGCAAGTTTAATCTCAAAGTGATGGCTTGCCAGACTGTTGGGTTGGTTGGCAGAAGTGGATCAGGAAAATCAACAGTAATAAATTTGCTTGAGAAATTCTATGAACCTCTTAGGGGCCATATCCTGCTAGATGGTGTTGACATGAAGACCCTTCAGCTCAAATGGTTGAGAAGTCAAATGGGCCTGGTAAGCCAGGAACCTATACTTTTTGCAACCTCAATCAAACAAAACATTTGTTTTGGAAAAGAGGAGGCTTCAATGGAAGAGGTCATGGAAGCCGCTAAAGCTGCTAATGCCCACAACTTCATCTGTCAACTACCTGAAGGATATAACACCTTGGTAAGGCCTGACTAGAGGATTTTCTCTAATATCAGTTGTTATTCGACATCCCCACCCAAGTAATAGTTTGTAATAAATCTTGCTGCTTACTCTTTTGTGTAACTAAGAATGGCTATTGGAAAAGAAAGGAATCAAAAGAATAAAAGAAGGTATATACAAATTCCAATGGCAAACTTTTTCAGGTGGGATAATTGGGAAGTCAATTGTCTGAAGGCCAGAAACAAATGATTTCCATCGCAAGGGCACTGTTAAGGGATCCAAGAATCCTTCTTCTTGATGAAGAAACAAGTGCGCTGGATTCTCATTCTGCGAAAGCTGTCCAAGATGCTTTGAATCAAGCCTCAATAGGAAGAACTACCATTATTGTTGCACACAGCCTATCCGCTCTTCGCAATGCGGACTTGATTGCTGTAATTCAATCAGGAAAATTGGTGGAATCAGGCTCCCATGAGCAACTTATGCAAAACTTGAGTGTCCATACTCAATAATGGTCCAGCTACAGAGAAACTTCATAGACGATGAAGTTACATCAAAAGCTCAAGATACTGGATCTAGCAGCTCTGTTGTTCTTGATACAGGAATTGCTAATGCAGAACAAAAGGATGATGCAAGTCTCTCACAAAGCTTTAGCGATGAGAAGAAAACCAACCAGCAGCAAGATGATAATTACAGTTCCCCTTCACTATGGCAGTTAATGAGCATGGCAGCACCTGAGTGGAAGCCAACCCTGATAGGTTTCATTGCTGCTCTTGCCTGTGCACTAATTCAGCCATTGCACTCATTGTGCATGGCTGCACTTCTAGCAGTTTACTTCACAACTGATCACAACGAGCTAAGGTCGCAAACAAGAATTTATTGCTTTGCATTTTTAGCCTTCGCAAATAGACCCTGAACATTCAGATGGTATCAAACCAGAAAAGATCAATGGGGAAATTAGAGTTTAAGCAAGTTCATTTCTTCTACCCAAATAGACCAAAACAAATGATCCTTACAGGCGTAAACCTACAAATTGATGCTGCAAGGGTTGCTGCAATAGTTGGACGAAGCGGGTCTGGAAAGTCCACCATCATTAAATTGATTGAGAGATTCTACGACACATCAAGTGGTTCCATCGACGTTGATTCAATCAACATCAAAAGTTATAACCTGAGGGCCTTAAGGTCGCATATCGCATTGGTAAGCCAGGAAGCTACTCTTTTCGCTGGAACAATCCGCGACAACATTCCATATGCAAAGGAGAACGCAACAGAAGCAGAAATAATCGAAGCAGCAACTATTGCAAATGCTCATGATTCTATTAAACACTTTCCTTCTAATCATTTGCTCTCTCTTATCCGTTCAAAATCCAAATTTTATCAAGTTTACTGCTTTTCTGGGCAGCTCCATGGAGGATGGATATGAGACCTACTGCGGCGAAAGAGGTGTGCAACTATCAGGAGGACAAAAGCAAAGGATAGCTATGGCACGAGCAATCTTGAAAAATCCTACCATATTGCTTTTAGATGAAGCAACAAGTTCATTGGATGTGAATTCAGAGGAACTTGTACAGAAGGCATTAGAGAGGACCATGACTGGCAGGACATGCCTGGTTGTACCTCATAGACTATCTACCATCCAAAAAGCTGATAAAATTGCTGTGATTGACCAAGGAAGGATCATAGAAGAGGGCAATCATTTTGAGCTAATAAAGTAGAAATGGGTGCATATTTCTCACTTGTAAAACTTCAACAACTTTCTGCCATATTGTGACAATGACCCTTATATGTCATGGTGAAAAGAGAACCATGATCGAAAGATATCTCCATGCTATGTTTAACACCGTTTTTTTGGAGCTTGCGTTACATTTGTATAATAAATCTTTTCAATCAGCTTAAGTGTTTATGCTACTATTTTAATTTGGGCCATGGTTACGGCATTGAAATGTTAATAAAAAAATATTTATACAGAGGAAACTAGCTATGTACATGTGCTACTTTATGGGCCCAATTTGTTTTCCATAATTTTCAGTTCTGCAAACATGGTTAAAAAAGAAAATTTATGGTTTGGGTTATAGAACTGGGTGGATTAAATAAGTTAGTTTTAATTTAATTAAATAAAAAAAAATAGATAAATAGACCAAACTAAAAACTGATTACGATAGTCTATGAAAATTATTATTTTTTAAAAAGAAACAAAAAATAGAGCTTAATTCTCAACTTGATAAAATTAGGTAAAAAATTAAAAAAATCAATCTAAGTCGACTTGAATTAGCATGATAAATCTATAACATGGTAATCAAGGTCAAGTCTTCTCGGATAATCTCTCCAAACTTGCAATTTAGATCATAAAATCAAAATAATCTAATAAAAAATAAACGATAAAAATTATAAAGCCCATGCAAAAAAATAGAATTGATATCAACTCGCGTTAACTTTCTAAACTCGTCATTTAAATCATTACATTAGAAGCATTCTATTTAAAAAAAATTATAACATTTAATTTTTAATTAATCAAATATTAAATAATTATATTGAAAAGATATTATAAGAAATCGAGACTGGATATGTCGGTCTTACAAATGTAAGTTTTTTCTAACCTAAAGATTATACTGTTGTGGAATATAAGAAACACCTGCATCCATGCACACGCATGTTCATCCTAGTCCAGTTCATTGTATTCTATTATGACATTCCAAAAAAGCATGACTTGAATTCTCTACTACTTCATATTTGAGAAATAGTATGAACCAGAACCTTAACTTCTAAATACCACTGGTTTTTCCCATGCTTCGTGTAATTTAGTTGCCTCAGGAGTTTGCAGTGTTGTTAAATTTACAAGTCCTATTCATATCCATTTTGAAACCCCTTTAATGATTTTATTCTAAACAATAATCCTAAATTAGAGCCTAGAAGCAAAGCATTATATAGTTTTGAACTGAACTTTTCTTGCCTATTTTCTCAGGTAAATTCAGGCGTCAAAGACAACATGATGCAGAGTTTCTTCCTTGCCGAGACACTTAAGTATCTCTATCTCCTATTTTCTCCTCCATCTGTCATCTCTCTGGATGAATGGGAATCTAACACTGAAGCACACCCGTTGAGAATTGTGACTCGCAATCATCAAGAGAAGTTTAACGTTGATAGACAACAGAAGTTACCAATTCATTTTCGCTGTAGAAAGGAGGGTCGATTAGGATACAATTAGCTGGCATCCTCCACACATTTTCAGTCAGCGCAAAACTAATCAAAATTGAAGAAAATAAAAGAAAATTGAAGAAAATATATTTCTGCTAATCAAAGAACTCTTTTCTTGGATGGCAGTTTTAAAAGTATCTGGAAGTTAACTCGTGAATACTTTTGTTAGTTGCAAAGTTAAAATCAAATTTCCCAAATATAGAAATGGAGATTAGGTCCCCATTGCATGTGCAGCGCCTCCAAAAGTCACCCTGGAATCCAGAAGAGAACGTGTAGACGACTGCAAAAGACATCCATCGATAAAGGGTTCTTTCTAAATGCCCTCTCAACATGCGGCAGTTGCTTTGCACCTTCGAATGAATCCCTTTTCGCCTACTTTCTCCATGTGGGATAAGTACTTTCACTTTCAAACCCACCTATTTTCTAATTCTTTGAACAGTAGCATTGTGCGTAAAGTTTTAGCAAAATGATACAATTTGAGTTAGTTGGAAAATAGCACATTTTGAATAAATACATGATTTCCATTCGTGTCTTTCTTCAAAAACACGATTCTCAATTGTGGTTACATAACAAAATCGTGATTCAGAATTACGTGTTTAATTAGTATAAAATACTTAGCTTTCTCTTCTTCTTCTTTTTCCTTTCACGGTTATCACTCATCTACTTCAAAATTCAAAAAAGCCCCCCCTCCTAAACAATATTATCGAAAACAACATTATATTCTCCATCAAAACACCAAAATCACCTTCCCCTTGTTTGATAATTGGGTATTTTTGTATAAAAAGAGATGATTTAGGGTTTGAGTCAAGCAATTAGGTATTTTTTTATGCAATTCATGTTATTTATTGAATTTATTAGGTCTGAATTATATAAATCAAGGTTTCGCGGGTTAGAGAAATTATGGTTTGTATTGAATTTTGGGATAAATTGCCATACTTGGAGATTTTGTCTAAACCGAGATAATTTAGATTTTAATTGATAGAATTAGGTATGTTTTCATGCAATTTATGTGATGAAGGTCAAAATCATAGCAATTAGGGTTTACATTGTGTTTTAGGGTTTGCGTTGAATTTTAAAATAAATTACTGTAATTAAGAATTTTGTTTGAAAATGGATAATTGAAGTTTTAATTGATGTTCTTAAGTTTTTTTTTTCATGCAATTGATGTTATGAAGGTCAAAATCATGATAATTAGCGTTTTGGATTATAATGTTTGCATATTATGACCAACAAATATATGACTCATCTAAACCTAGTGATAATTAAGATAAAGATGTTTTGGATTAGTTAAAATATCATATAATAATGAGATAATGAAGTCTCTTGTTCTATAATCTGGTGATGATACCATTGTAGATGATAATGTTTGCAATGATTGGTCTTTTATCATAGAAATTTAGTTGGTGGTGTTGATTTAGTGGTTGGACAAACTTTCAACACTAAGATTAATTTAATTAATGAAATTATATGGTGGCATATTGCATATTTTCTTGAATATTGAGTTCAATGTTCAACAAGAAATTTTATGAAATTATAATGTGTTCAAGCAATAAAGTGTTGATGATATTTATTATAAAATGTTGAATTCCTTTGAAATAGTAAAGTTGAAAGGTGTTCACATATGTACCATTATATTTGTGCAAAAAAACCACCATCAATTTTATTTAAAATTTGTTGGATTGGTGGTTTCAACTCTTATTAGTGCTAACATTGCTTATAAGGTAGAAAGCATACAAGAAGAAATAAAATTGTATTATAAGTTTAAATTTTACAAATGAGAGTGAATTTGGTCACAAATATGGTAGCAGAAGTGGTGGCTTTTGTCTAATTCATTAGAATTCCTAGACACTTAGAAATTCTTCTGAGTATAGGTCTCTTCTCCGTAAGTTTTTCTTAACCTCTTAAAAAAAAATTTAAGAATAGAGTCCTTTATATCTCACCTCACATTCTTAGAATTTTTTATAAGTATAGGTTCTTTTATAGTTCCCCTCTATATACTAAAATTTCTTCAAACATAGTACACGCCCCTATACATGGGCTCTCCGATAAATAATTCTAGGGTTTTCATCCCTTTTCTCATACAAAGAAAATTTGATGAATTCGTCATGATAATCAAGTATTTTTACAAGTTTTTATATATCAATATCACAAAAACACCGGGGTTACTAATAAACTTAAATTTAACAGGCTAAAACACCTACATAGGTTTGAGCTACCATGCTCGAGCCCAACATTCTACCAAGAGGGACATGCTCGGGCATGGTAGCCCAAGTCGGGCTAGGCATGCTGCCTAGCACCCTTATGGGCTTGGACTATCATGCCCAAGCCCAATATGCTTGGGTCCAGGTAGCATGTTTGGGCCTATGTTTTGTCTTTAATGAGATCAGGCAATCCCTTGAAAACTTTTCTAGGACCTCATACGAATCCCTCAATATTTTATATTGAACCAATACATATTATTCGAAGTAGAATATAACTTTAAATATCACAAGAGTGAAATGACTCTTTAGTCTCTCATCTCCACAAAAAAACAAGATTAATGAGTTATAAGTATCCCATGAATCATTCAAATTCTAGATTCACAATCTATTCATTATTTATATTTTAGTGTATATATTTTCAAAGCATATATCTTTAAAATATTATTATATATTTTATCTTTATAAAGATACTTAAACATCTAAGAGTCTTTACATTTACCAAATAAGATCTTTTATAAATATAAGTTACCATTTATTTTGGTTTACCAAACACCAAGCATCATCTATTAACTTTTTTGGTTAAAAAAAATAAATCAAATTATTAAAATTAAAAAATTAATTAATTATCCAACACATAAATGTTGTTGCTAGATTACTTGAATATTGTGGGACTTCGTAACACATCACACGGTATTCAGAACTATTCAAAACATCAAACATGATATTGTAGATGAGAGGAAATTCCAAGGAAAATGATGAAAGAAAAGGGGACCAGGTAATCAAGAACCGACAAGATGTAATTTAGTCAGATGATGATCCGTGTGAAGAAATATATTACAACATTCCTCATTTTCTGGATAACCAAATCAATTGGGTAGCTACAAGGAATTATAAAAAAATAACATAAGACTATTAGTTTGGCTCTATAATAAATAAGATCATTGGGAAAAAAAAATGAATCAATCAATGTAGTAAAACAGTGGTACGTTTTGGATATTGATCATCAGAATGTTTACACGCAACTAGAGGGGTTGAACAGCATGGCAGCCTATCTCTTTCCCCATTAATCTTTAACTCACAATCCGTGTCCTCTTTAAAAAAAATATACAGATTCTTTCCAGTCACCGACAATCATTTGAAGTAAATGTGTCTGTAAATCCTCCCGAAATACTTGATTGGATTTGGGAGTGAGACCTATCATTAAACATTGTCGAAGTACCTTCATCAGCTTGCCATCTTTGGAGAAACTGAGGAAGGCTCATGTGGAGATCAATGCCAGAAGTGCTTTCCTCTTCGTGGTTGGTAGGTTTCCATTGTTCTACGAGAGGTCCTAAGATGTTGACGGCATGGCCCATATCTGGTCTTTGGTATGGCTCGCGAGCTGTGCAATGCCCTGCTAACTCAGCAACTTTGAAAATACTCACTAGGGTCTCCTCATCAGGATTCAGAGTTTGATCCATTGCCTTTGGGAGACTGTCCTTGTTGACTAGGACTCGGCGGAACCATGTGACCAAATGAGCCCTTTCATCTGGCACTGTATCATCTAAAGCTTTTCTTCCTGTCATAATTTCCATCAAAATCACTCCAAAAGCATATACATCCACTTTTGTTGTAACTCGTCCAGTAGCTGTGCAGAACATAGCATGTTCAGTTCATATTTGAAGAGAATAAGTAAAGTCATCAACAAATCAATATGTTCAAGATCAAGCAGATGAATATGAAAACTAAATATACTAACATCTAAAAATCTTATAAACAAGAAATGACTGAAAGATAAAGAAGACCATGTCTCACGATCAAGGGCCACATTTTCTGAAACTTCAATATGCCTAGAAAAGTACCAAGTTCATTGAAAAAAATTGTGCAAGTATGGAGGAGGCTTTAGGCTTTTCCTATAATTTCTAACACAAATGGGGAAAAGTTGGAAAATTTTACTACTTCAAGGTTGCATGCATGGAAAGATGACAAAATATGAATTGATACTATATTAGAAGCTCAGGTTACTTGCTATCAATGGAATGAAGATGGACATTTAAGCCTCTACTTACCAGCATATTCAGGTGCAAGATAGCCAAAGGTTCCTGCCAATCTTGTCTCCATAGAATAATTCCCATCAGGTGCATTTTTAACCAAACCAAAATCAGCAACCTTAGCTCTCATGTCATCTCCAAGAAGTATGTTTGAAGGCTTCAAATCTCTATGGATGAAACTCTGCTGTGCTAAGCTGTGCAGGTATTCTACTCCTCGAGCAACATCCAGTGCAATGGTAACCCTCTGTTTCCAAGTAAGAGGAGGGTAACCAAGTTCTTGCCATTCAAACAAATGTTGAGCCAGAGTCCCCTGTGGCATGTACTCGTACACCAAGAGCCTCTCATTTCCATTTATGCAGTAACCCAAAAGAGCAACTAAGTGCCTGTGCCTCACTTTAGTAAGCACTGCAATCTCTGCCTGGAACTCATTCATTCCTTTTGTCCCCATTGCCCCAGCTTCCATCCTCTTCACAGCAATCTTAGTCCCGTCATGCAATTCACCCTTATAAACCACACCAAAACCTCCCTTGCCCAGAATGTTATTCTCACTGAAATTATCAGTTACTTGTCTAAGTACCTCAATTGAAATTACATTATTCCCACCCTCAAAAATGTTGCGGCCACTATGGTTGCCACTACTTTGACTTTGTATTTCACTGAGAACCCCATAACCCTTCGTGCAACACGACGAATCATTCGTAACCAATGCACTGATTCCATCCCCATTCTCTTGATCCTTCACTCTCCCAGACTTCCCTCTCTTTTTCTTGATATTAATCTTAAACAACAGGAACAAGCCAATAACACCAACAATCACTAAACCAACAACAATTCCAGCAATCAGACCTGGACTCACCTTCTTACCACCGATTCCTTTTCCATTAGGACCATTTCCAGGTGCAGTTGTATTTGAATCTGAACCAGGTGATGGTGCCCCTCCACTTCCAGGACCCCCACCACTCCCAAGAAAAGGATTGCCTGGTGTAGTGGTTAGCTTCACTGAAGTAGCAAAACTCGGGATCTTCCCAGTAAGATTGTTGTTAGATACATCAAGAAGTGAAAGCTGGGACAACTTTGCCAGGCTATCAGGAATTGGACCTGATAAATTGTTATCATTCAATTTCAAAGTTGTCAAAGCAGTGAGATTAGCAAATGCAGGAGAGATTATCCCTCCAAAATGCTGCTTCCCCAAACTCACTGTAGTGACAGTCTTTTTGGATGAATCACAGAGAACAAAAGGCCAACCACTGCAGGCATCATTCCCTTTCCAAGAATCAGACAACGTCACAGGATAGCCAAAACCACCAGCAATCTCTAGCAATGTGGTCACTTGTGGATCACAAGCAACACCAGCAGTATCCACACAAAAATTATTAAGACCACTATTATCAACTATAACATCTTTTCCAAACTGAGGCACCGGACCTTGTAACTTATTATTAGACAAAGAAATATTCAACAAACCAGGAAGGGAATGCAAAGAAACCGGCAAGATCCCAGTAAACTGATTATCCCTCAACTGCAAATCAAACAAATTCTTGCTCATTGACAAATCTGGAACTGGCCCAGTAAACTGATTCTTCTGAAGCCAAACTTGACTCAACTGCACCATTGAAGACAACACCTCAATATTACCAGACAACCCCATTTCCTGATTATTAAGCCACAAATTCTGGATCTCAGAATTTGCAAAAGATGGTGGCAAACCTCCAGTTAAGTTATTGTAAGACAGTCTAAGATTTTGCAAGCTAGGAAAAGAAGCAAACATATCAGGTATAGTACCAAAGATTTTAGCATTGCTAGCCTCAAAAGTAGTTAAACTAGACGACTCAGTTAGATCAGTAGAAATAACCCAGGATTCTAAATTAATATTATCATTCATACTCAAAGTTTGCAAACTAGTTAACCCTTTAAAGCAATCTTGAGGGATACTAGTAAAATTATTAGTACCAATATAAATCTCTCTCAAAGAAGCTAAATTTGCAAGAGAAGGTAAAGCACTAGAGAGCTTGTTTTCTTGAAGAGACAAACTTTGGAGTTGAGAAAGAGTTGAAAGCTCAGATGGGAGAATCCCAGAAAGACTTTGAGTAGCTAAGTTAATGGAGATGACATTGTTGGAGTTGTCACATTTAACACCATTCCAGTTGCAGTAATCATTAGAGTTTGTTGTTGACCAGCCTTTTGGTGTTGGGGTTAAGGCAGAGGCAAGTTTTAGAAAGGTGGCTGCATCATCTGCGGTGGTTGTTGTGGTGGTGGAGAGGAGGAGAGAGAGGAGGAGGAGGAGGAGGAAGAGAGAGAGAAGAGGGTCAGCCATTGTGTGTGTGACAGGGAGAGAGAGGGTTTGGTTTGTTCCTTTTCTTCTTCTTTTTGTGTGTTTCAATGTTTTCTTCTTATATTTGGTGTTGTGTTTAACAAGGTTTCATGCCTTTTGTATCAGAGAGGGATTTAGTTTCCTGAATTTCTTGATTATAAGAAGTTTAAGTGGTGATTAAAATATAATTAATTAAACCCCACACTGTAATGAATTAAGTATAATATAATATAATATAATATATTATCTTTCTTTCTCCGTTTGAGCTGTGGGCGGTGGATTAGCTAGCTAAGGGCTGGTTGGCAAGGGTTTTCCCTTTCTCTTTTCCACTCGCATGGCAAAAAGACAATGAATAGTGATTTGTAAATCGGTAAAAAGGTTTTTTTTTCTTACTACAACCACACCCATCTGACTATTTTCGTGCCAATTTTTATTTATTGAGTTTTGTTTTCCTATCGAGTATTGCATGTGTTATTTATATTTATATTGATATATTCATTAAAAAAAATTGCTTTTGATTTGATATTAAGATGGTAATGATAACATGGGAAATAATTTATTCAACATTTTGAGGGTTAAATCTATATGTTTTTTGTAATTGAAAAATCGATATATAAATAAACTAAGCACATATTTAATGGTGAATACTATGTTTTCAAGCCTAAATATCTCTAAAGAGACTTCACGAATCGAAACCAAATTTGAGAATATTTATATGAATAAAGCTAATTATATTTAAATATAAATATACAATGACTCGAAATGAAACTAGTACAAATTCATGCATGTAACTATCAATAATAGTATTATTTATTTTAATTATTTATTACTAAATAATAATAATAATAATAATAATAATAATAATCGATGAATTAACAATTTTTTTCCTATCCTCTCTTTTGAACAAATAAATAAAGTTGTGTTATAATCCATCATTTTTTAGCTAAGCACCAAGTCATAACATATATGGATATGGTGAATTGTCAAACTTATTGTCTTTAAATTCAGCTAAACATTAAACTTAAATATATATGGGTCTGATGAACTACCAGGCCCAATATCTCTGAGCTCAGCAAAGTGTTGAGCCTTGATATACATTGATTTTATTATTTTTAAATTTAATCAAGCACTCAGCCTAAAATTTTGTGAACACGGTTAGCGATAATTTACCCAGATAAATCAGGAATATTCTATATTAAGGAGTGAAAAATATTTTATTCTAGCAAAATAAAAATATTTGATAGATATATGAACAATTTTTCCCTCTCATGGACTATAAAAGAAACCAATATAGCCTTTATTGGTCAAGTTTAATTTTTCTCTACTAAAAAGACATGTATATATTTTTAGGGTTTTTTCTAATAAAAAATTATTTTTTATCTTATATAATATTGACTTAATTATTAAAAAACTTCCAAACTTGAAGGAAAGGATCTTCTATATATATTAAACATTATTCATCGGTTATTTTGTCAAAAAAGAGATGAATTAAATTACTAGAATAAAACGATTGACAATCTTATTACAGGTCTCGGCTTGGCATTCAATTTTTCATCATCAACAACAATAAATGCAAGTAGCAAACTAGCCGACCTATTGCACTCACAGCATTCATTTTTACAATTTGATCACAGTTATGTGAAGATTAAGAGACATAATAATTGAAAGGGAATTATTTTGTTAAGTACTAATGATTAGGAAACGGGATAATTAAGTGGAGTTTTGAGAACAACTGATTAAAAAAAAAAAAACTGGTCACTCATGAAATCTGAATTTTAGTTAACTTGTCAACGAGAACACGTAATTGGATGCCAGCTTAAAAGTCTTGCAACTTAAAGCTCATTGACGTGAATGTGCGTACAATTTTTTGTAAAATGAGAGAAGATGAATGCTCTTGTTTATATATATATATATATATATATATATATATAATGGAAGGAAAATAAGATTTTCCCATGGAATTTCGAAGCACCGGAGAAAAGTAATTAATTGCCTTGAAAGGAAATGCAACTGTGCTTTCTTTGAATGTAACAAGAAGAGCTTCTCTGTTTTGACAGCTCAGACAATGCTTCAGCTACTGATGCTTAAGATGATGAATGAAAGTAAAACCCTAGATAGACAATAGTTGGCATCCGAGCACACCAAGCAATGAGACACGGATAACATCATCCATTGCATAAACATTAAGTTACTGAACAAAACAGTATAATCGCCTATTAAAGTCTCAATAACGAGGAGCATTTGTTAACAGCCAACAAAAGTCTCCACTCTGACATTGATCTTTAAATATATGGACTCAGCAACAGTTTTTTTTTTTTTTTTAAGTTTAGCACAGAAAAAAATTAGAAAAATAACAAGGCATGAAAAATAACATGCTTTGATGAGTTGCATGTGATATCTACAACTCATGAATTGAGTAACATTGATATCAACGCTGTTAATGTAAAAATTCAGAAATTCATAGTTAAATCAATTATTTTTAAGAAAGCTAAATTGAAGTTTTCTTACAAATTCTTTATATTCACAGGTTGAGTAACATTGATATAAATCTCGTGAATATAAACAATCTTTCTAATTTTTAAAATTCTTTTGAATAGTAGTTCTTAAGAATATAGTTAAAATCTTATCATATGTTTATGGATGACAAGGAATAAAAAAAAAAAATTATTTTAAATTTTCCACACAAAAGCTTCTAAAAATAGCTAAAGAAATCTAACATCATGGTTATATACAATGCTCCAAAATACCCCATGTAGTCAAACTATCTCCCTAAAGAATAAGCTTGCAATGTTAGTTGCATTTTCGATTTTATGACAAGATAGGAAATGTATCATATTAGAAAACCTATCCACAACTACAAAAATAAAATATGTATCTTTTTTTTTTTTACCTAAGCAAACCTAGCACAAAATTTATATATATATCAACCTAAAGTTTATTAAGTATTGGCAAAAAAGTATATAAATTTTGAGATAAAACTTTAGACTTAGCTTGTCTATATTCTATGCATCTATCACAAATTCTTTGCATATCTTTTTTTATTTTAGACCAATAAAAGTACTTATGTAAAACATCTAAGGTCTTAATAAGCCTAAAGTGTCTCATTAATTTGCCCCCATGAGTTTCACGAAATAGCAATTCATACATGGAATAGTTAGGCACACACTCTCTTTTCTTTAAATAAATATCTATCAACCTCGGAAGACTCATCAAAGGCCAAATGTTCACATGCTATGCTTGACCAAAATCAACATCATCAATATATAAATCTTTCACATACTTAAATTCTAATAATTTAGTGCTTAGAGTTAAAAAGAAGGACATGCCTTTGCAATAGTATATCAACCTACTAGGTTTTCCTTGTCTTACTTATATTTAATCATGTATGGGAGTGATTTAATAAACTCTATCCACTTGGCAGCCTACGAATCAACTTCCCTTTTTCCATTAAATGTTTTAATGATTAATTATCTATATGGATCACAAAGTCCTTAAACCACAAGTAATGTTGTGAAGTTTCTAAAGTTTTTATCAAAATATAAAACTCTTTATCATAAGTAGAATAATTCAATGTTGCACCATTAAGCTTTTTACTAAAATAAGATATGATGCAAGTTATAATTGTTTTTTTATATTTTTTTTTGCAAGTTTGTATATTTACTTAGTATAAATACAAGACTTTTACAATTATTACTATGTTTTTATGTATTTTCATGATTATAAACTAAACATATTTTTCTTTCTTATCTAATCTTTGCTTATGAATTTTTGCACAACATATTTCAGCAACCCCATTTCTAGCAGCACTTCAAAATCAACTCAAAGATTGGTAGACTTGGTCAGTGATGGAATTTGATTGAACCCATAAGTACTCCTTGGATAGTTCTAATATAGAGAGCACTAAAAAAAAAAAAAACCCAGCATGGGAAATTAAAACCCTCTTCTGAAAGGGAAAAATGTGATGGACTTAGCTTGATTGCATGTCAAACAATTTTATTCATCATTCACGAACATACTAAATAATGTTTGTGTGTGTGTATGTGAAAGAAACAATGAAGGGTTCGAATTTTATGGTTGATTCTCTTACGTACGAAGAAGGGTTTTAGGATCAGGAAACCTAATTATTGCTATATTTATTTGAGACTATCGCCGTGAATACAGACCTTTCATGTTTGGATTCAGAGGTGATGATTTTTAATTCAATTTGGTTTGATTTTTATTAAAAATAAGTTATCAAACTAAAAAAAAAAATTAAAAAATCGAAATAGGTTCAAACGAACCAGTTTTTGTTTGTTTTTTTAGAACAAAAACCGGTTTGTCTCGGTTTTTCTAGTTTAGCTTGGTTTTGGCTCGGTTTTAGCTTGGTTTTTTCAGTTTGGCTTGATTTTTTTCCCGGTTTGGCTATGTTTTTTTCCCAGTTTGATTCGGTTTGAGTTCGGTTCGGTTCGGTTCGGTTTAGTTTTTTCGGTTTTAGGCTTATAAAACCGAACCGGTTAATTTTTTCAAAATTCTAATTGGTTTAATCGATTTTTTTTACAGTTTAGTTTTTTCAGTTATTTTTTTTTTAGATTTTTTTAATTTAATCGATTTTTCAGTTTTTTTCTCACCTCTATTTGAATCTCATGTGATCTGCCCATGTTGGTTTCCTTGGAAACAAAAAAGATGACAATTGCTGCAGCTATGTATTATGTATATAAGGCCATTTCTGTTTCACATTTTCACTCTCCTACCCAACCCCCATTGAAGTCTTGATAAATAAATAATCTGTGGTATAATTGCATTATTGGACGTCAACTCTTTTATTCATCATGGATTTTAATTCTTTTCACTTTTTCAAAACTATCAATCAAGTGTTTTTATCCCAACTTCTGTCATATCTTTCTCCCCAAACTACTAAATTATAATTTTCTCCTTTCATTTTTAATAATAGAAACTTTCCCTCCCAATTTGATTTTCCCTTTTCTACTTTTTATATAGCAAATATCCAAAAAAAAATTGTTTTTATATCTTAAAGGTAGAAAAAGGGAAAATTAATTTAGCAGAGAAAATTCTCTTCGAGAATAAAAAAGGAAAAATCTTAATTTAGTAATTAATATGGGGCAATACATTATTACATAAAAAGGCCAAATTAAATATTTGAAAATAAAAATGATATACTCAAATGAAAATAATTAAGATTCATATGGGCTAAAGATTGATGTACTCGCAGTACAATAACTAGATAGGTGGTTTCTGCTTCACTAAAAACCGATATAGACCCTATTGAGTCTAATAAGATGATTTAATTTAACTACATCATAGCAAAAAACAATGACAATAAATGTATTTAATGTAAATAGAAAAGGGGATAACAATAACCAGAAAAAAAAAAAAGCTTGTCAAAAAAAAAAATTATAAAACTAAATTCTAAAATAACTCCATATTAAAGAATGAAATTAAAAAAAAAAAAAAAATAACAAAAAAAAAACTTCAATTCAATTCGAGTTTGCATGATAAACTTGTGAACCGGGTAGTAATGTCGGGCCATCCTCATAAAAAGAAAATAAAGAAAAAAAGCTTAATTTTTAATAAAACTAATGTTGAAAGCTGAAATAAAAAAAAAGAAAATCAAATAAAAAATAAATTAAAAAAAAGGCATAAATGAGATTGAAATGATAAAATCATGAAACTCAATTATCAAAAATTCAATATTAAAAAATAAATTAAGAATTTTTATCTTTAATAAACCCACTGTCAAAGAATAAAATTGAAAAAAAAAATGGTGTAAAAAAAGATTAAAAAAAAAATCAATGGTTAAAATTTTATACCCGTGACTTGGGTCATGAGACCGGAATTACCACACATAAAAAAAATTATAAAGCTTAATTATTAATTAATTTAAAGTTAAAGAATGAAAAAAAAAAAAGAAAAAAAAAAAGAGATCATTTCGGGTCAAATAAAATATAAAGTTGTGCACATTAAATTTCTCTCTTTTAACTTCACACCAGCACCACCTGCCTTCACCAAATGGGGACAAACAAATTTGCCTAAGAAACGAGGCCCATCTAATGTGGGGGCCTTTTGATACCAGGCCCATTCATGATTTAGGCTTTGGAAGTATAGAAAGTTAGGTTTGCTTTGTGGGTTAGTGGCCCAAGAATGAGCTGCTACAATGGGCCTAGACTACACGCTTGAATCGTATTCATTAGTGGATTGGCTGGCCTGCAGAGTGCAAAAACTTGATTTCAAATCCGTTAAACAAGAAATTGAGCATCCCTGCACTACACTTGCAAAACAAACCCATCACTGAGATGGTGGGTTATCCCATAAAAGGGAGACTTCCTATTTGTTATTATTATACTATTAAAAAAAAAATAACTACCCCATAAAGCCGGCCAATTGCTTACAATTTATTAAGAAAGGAAAAGGATTGAAAGGAAAAAAATCAAAGTAAAAAAGTGAAGAAATAAGGTGGTTTTTTTCAAAAATTTCGGTTTTATTCTCATTTTAATCATTTTATAATAAGTTAATTTGAGATAGAGTTTAATATTTTATTTTAGTTAGCTCATGATGTTAAGAATAAGTTTTAATATTAGGTTTATGCTTGATTTAAGAAAATAAAATTTAATTTTATTGATTTAAATCAATTAAAATTTTAGAAATCCAATCTCAAATTAAAACAAATATTTAGCTTTTTTTAAAAAAAAAAACATTTTTATCTCAATCTTTCGGCTTAATCTTTGAGCTGAATCAATTAATTTATTATTGTTTAATAATATATATGATTTTTAATTTATTATATTGAATACATGTATAAAATTTTTAGTTTAGAGTTAATAAAAAAATTTAATGATAAAAAACATTAACAACTCCTGTATTTATGTTTTCATTTAAAAAAAAAGTGTTGCTGGAAATAAACTAATTATGATGAGTCCCTTTTATACGTATGGCAGAACAAAACGTCAAGAGAACCTATTGCTTACAATTTATTAAGAAAGGAAAACGATTGAAAGGAAAAAAAATCAAAGTAAAAAAGTGAAGAAATAAGGTGGCTTTTTTTCAAAATTTTCGGTTTTATTCTCATTTTAATCATTTTACAATAATTTAATTTGAGATTGAATTTGATATTTTATTTTAATTAATTTTATATGAGACTCTTAAATTTTAATATTAGATCTATACTTGATTTGAGAAAATAAAATTTTATTTTATTGATTTAAATCAATTAAAATTTTAGAGATACAATTTGAAATTCAAACAAATATTTAGTTTTTTTATTTTTTAAAAAATAATATTTATATCTCAATTTTTGATCTGAATCAATTAATTTATTATTATTTAATAATATATATGACTTTTAATTTATTTTATTGAATTCACGGATATACTTTTTAGTTTAGAGTTAATCAAAAAAATTTAATGATAAAAAACATTAACCACTCCTGTATTTTTGTTTTCATTTAAAAAAAAAAATGTTGCTGGAAATAAACTAATTATGATGAGTCCCATTTATACGGATGGCAGAACAAAACGTCAAGAGAACCTAATAATTTCTCTTTTGGGCAACCAATTCAGAAGCTCCTCGTGTGAGGATCCAGAGAAATGGGGATGGTTCCTCGACGGTGGATTCAGTGTGCTGGAATAAAACAAAACATTGAAGTGAGTTCTTGACATGCCAGGCCTGGATAATCATTACCAGGCCCAATCCACTGTTTGAAGGAAGCATAGTTGGCTGGGCTAGGATGATGAGTCCATGAAACTTCGATGAAGTCATTTATCATTCATAGCCATCAATCTGCACATAGCTCGTATAAAAAGCTCCAAAATGTGGAAAATTGAAGGAAAATATTATTAGTTTTTTTATAAAATAAAGTATATTAGGTTAGTGATATGATTCATGTAATTATCTAATTATAAAATCAAGCAAGAAAGCAACATGGGATCAATTTGGATATTTCATATTTGTCTTCTTAATTCAAATCACTACCCCAGTTATGCATATCATATGTTCTTTAAAAGAGATTGAAGTGCAACCATCAAAGAAAATCTCATTTATCAAAATATTTTTCTTTCGTGTGTGAGCAAGCATATATATAATATTACGTTTTTTTTTTCTTTCTTCAAAAGAAAGGAAATAGTTCTTCAGGGCATGGATAAAAGCTCTACATTTTGTTTGCAATGCCTACAAATTCTCCAACTTTATTGCAAATCACCACAAGTAGTGTTTGAGAGCTGTCTATTAACAATGACAAGAGCGAAACTGACATGGGAAAACGTTAATCACTAATTAGCAAGAAAGAACCAAAGCTTAATTAAGCCTGAAAGTTCCTTCCATTCCATTTAAAACGCACAAAGTGAACAATAATCCATAGTCCCAAGACAAGTGGAGGGCACGAAGATTGATGAAAAAAGAGAAAATTCACAAGCTCATGCAAAGAGACATTCCTTCAACCCTACCCAGAAAAAGGTAAGTTCAAAGTTAAAAAAGAAACACCATCCCCACCACCATCTCAGCTGCAATGATGACAGCAAGAGTGGGAGTGGGGTCTTACTAATACTCGAAATAAATAAAAAATAATGACCCAAAAGGATCATGATCACGATTCATGATTTGTTATATATTCCCATGCAAAATAAACACATCACCACCAATATATAATCTGCCTACACTATAGAGAGAAATATATAATAATTATTTATTTTTTTATCTCTCTCTCATGCATGATAGATGATGAAAGGGAGAAAAGAAAGTGTGAAAATAGAATCTAGTACTATCTCTTGAGAGGAGTGATGGGTTTTGCACTGGCTAAGAGAATCCATGGTGGTAGCTTGAAAAGGTGAGCCATCAAAGAAAGAAAAGATAGAGAGGTGTTTGTATGTGTTTGTGTCAGCTTCTTAGGGCATGCGTTCCTCTAACTTCAGAGGCAGATAGATATAGAGCTGGTGCTTTTGCTGTTTCTGGCAATATGGAATTTTGATGGGTTTTCATGGGTTTTTTCCTTTTGGCGTTTTACTGCATTCCCTTCCATTCTTAGGCCAGGCTTATTCCCATGCCCCACACACACACACTCACACTGTACTTTTTTTTATAAAAAAAAAATTCATTTCTTGATGGAAGAATTTCCAAAACTAAGTTATTTCATTATGTTTATACCAAGAGGTTATTCTCTCGGCGGGTTCTTCTAAAATTTAAATCCATTAAAGTTAATACAAAATTATTTTAAAAATATTATTTAATAGTTTAGATTTTTAAGTTAACATCGCTATTTGATATGATATTTATTTATTTTTAACTATATGATCACTATTCCAAGTCAATGGCTAATTATATATACTTATTATAGAAAATTTAAATATATAACAAATTATGTTACCTTGTATAGTTTTGATTATGTGTAGGAGGTTGCATTGTTAATATTATATATAACGCTAATTGTATAAATAGAGAGGATGACTAATACAATTGTTTAAGTCTCCTAAACACTTATTCTATTTTAATTTAGTATTAGAGCTTTATACAAACCTAGTCTTCATGGACCCTAGTCAAACCATCAACGTTGCACTTGATTTTGTTGATAGATCTATACAAATTGTCCTAGTTCTTAGGAAAAACATTTTAGGGAGAAATTCCGAGTCATTTTCATCAAATAATAATGTAATGTCATGTTTAAAAAACTGGGTTCAATTTTCTCTCAAATTATTGTATGTCTCTTAGTTATGAACTTAATTATGTTAAAGAATCATCTCAACCCAATAGTTTAAATTGTTAGGTGAGGTCTTCGGATATAATTTATATTATTTTCTAACACACTTCCTCAAGTGAAAGTCCTTTGGGCTTGAAACTTGTACAAGTCTATATTACTTTGTGCTAAATTTTTATCAAATAAATAGGGATGAAAAGATTCAAATTTATGACTGTTTGGTTATCAAGACTCAAATACCATATAATTTATATTATTCTCTAACACATTTCTTCAAGTGAAAGCCCTTTATGCTTGAAACTTGCACAGAACCACATTATCTTGTGCTTAATTTTTATCAAATAAATAGGGATGTGAGATTCGACTCGTGATCATTTGGTAATAAGATTTTGATACCATGTCAATGAATCATCTCAATTCAATAGCTTAAACTTTTAAGTGAGGTTCTAGAATATGATTTATATTATTTTCTAACAAATTATAAATGAGATATATTAGTGTTAATCGCTTTGAAAATGCTTAAATATTGTTATAGATACATACTCTAGCTTTTACTGCAATACTCGAGTAGAAGACGTGCTCTTCCCTTGTCCAGATCAAAGAAGCAAATAACAAAATATTTGTCACAACTCTGGCTTAAATGGATCGGCAATCACAGTGTAAAAACGGGTTAAATATTTGTGTGGAGTCTATTCAAAACACAGCATGATGAGCATTATTAGGACTGTAAAGCGTCTATTTTGAACCCATCACTCGCGTTTTGAGAGGTCTTTTTCAAACCCAACACCCATGCACAGGGACTTCGTTGTTTTGTAACACTTACGTGGCGACGTTTTTATTATAACCCTAGCTGGAGACCAAAACATAGAAATTTTGGATTCCATGTACTTCTCTGTAACGTAGCAGAGTTATTTGGAAGGGAAGCTAGCCTTTTGTCTATGAATTATTAGCTGAGTGAAAGCTTTTGTCCATCAATTATCAGCTCACTGTGAACCAGGACATAAGCCATGACCTCTCTTTTCTCTTGTGTTAGATTATTTAAGAAACAAAAACTGACAAGGAAAAGGAAAAGGCGTTAGTAAAGGATGGCAAACAGAGAATAAAACAAACTCATTGTTTAGAACGATCTGACTGACTCTCATAATTGTGGAAAGCTGGAGTTGTTCTTTAGTTTCGTGTTTTTGAGTGGGAGTTTTATTAACAGTTTAACCCTATCCAAATCTCTCTTCTTCTTCTTCTTCTTCTTCTTTTGGTTGATTGCAAATCTTGGTGGGAATATTAATCCTATCGAAATCTCTGTGGGGGTTGTTATATTATAGAAAAACTTCAATTTAGTCTCAAATGTATAATCATGTTATCAATGGAATCCCAAATCTTATAATTCTATCAATTTTATGCCAAAAATAATCATCCGGACAATATCACTATATGAATTTTTTTTCTTTCTTTCTTATTAAAGGCACGTGATATATTTCGTCTAATTAATTTGCATATGATTTATACATGCTCAAATTACCACTAATTGTCTATAATATATCAATTTAAAGAATGCGCGGATCATTCGATAATTAAATTAGCTAAAATAAAGAGGGGTGAAGGCCTAAAAAAGGCTTTGATGCAAGTATGCAAGTATTGAAGAAGATGACTATAAATAAGAAGAAGAGAGATTATATAAATCTATAGTTTTTATATAGCTATTAACCTTGACAACTTGTATAGAGAGAATAATATTATAGAAGGTTCAATCCCTTTACCATCTATTATTTTTAAACCTAATTAAAGGTTGGATGAAGTTAATTTAAATTTGGATCTCTGTGTTATTTATTTGGTGGAAAGTACAAACCCTAGCTTACTTTCAAAGTGTCTAGAGCCCTTAATTATATATCAAGAAAGTGTTTAAAAATAAAATAATGATACTGATTTAATTTTTTTAATTAAAATATTTTTATTTTTTAAAATTTATTTTTAATATCAGCCCATTAAAATAATTTTAAAATATAAAAAAATTAATTTTAAAATAAAATTTAATTTTTCAAAAACAAATGATTTAAAACAACCTCGGGATATATTCTAAATGACTATTTTAATATATTCTTTGATTGTCATTAAAAAAACATATAAATAAAGTGAAAGAAAACATAAAAGAAGAGAGAAAATGAATGGTCCTTTCTTTTTCTCAATTACATGCATACACAACGATGACAACCTATAACCCATTATTACTCTCACTCTATCTTTCTTTTTTCACTAATCCCTATGAACAGAATATGAATCTCTGACCTCTCTCTCACTCTTTCTCAGTTGCTTTACAGGAACCAGTACCATTTTGAGAATGGAAGAAGTGTTGTGAAAGGAAAGAATAAATAGAAAGTAATTAAGACCTACTTGCCTACATGTCCAACTTGCTGGACCGATGTTTCCTTGGGGTGTGATCAGATCTGTTGATCCGAAAGAAATAATAGGCAAGAAAAAAGAGATTGTCGGTCAAATTTCTAACATTTATTTTCTTAACTTCCTAGGTTGTCAATATACATTCCATGGGTTTTAATCTTATGTGGTGCTTCATTTAACCTACGTTTAAAAAGTTTTAATATTGGTACTATTATATTATTACATATGCATGTTAAAAAGAAGATTGGTATGGATTTTTTTTTAATTAATTTGGATGTCTGATTACGATCGGTTAGGATTAATTTAAGAACTCGTTATCAAATAATCAATTCAACTCAATAACTTAAGTTATTAGGTAAGGTTTTAGGATATGATTTATATTATTTTCTAATACACTTCCTCAGGTAAAAGCTCTTTGGGCTTGAAACTTGCACATGTCCACATTACCTTGTGCTTAATTTTTATCAAATAAATGAGGATGGTGAGATTCAAACCTGTGATCACTTTGTCATTAAGGCTCTGATACCATATCAAAGAACCAACTCAACTCAATAACTTAAGTTATTAGACGAGATTTCATGATATAATTTATATTATTCTTTAATATTCGCGATCTCATGTGAAATGATTATGAAAATATTTATATATTTTCCTTAATTAGCAAGGTCTTGCATGTGCCAAGAAAGAGCAGAATTCTGTGCTCTTTATTTATTTCTTTTGAAATAAGATTTTAACACAAAATTAATGATTTGTAGAATGGTTTGCAGTGATGACAAGCCGATTGAGCTCGCAGCCCTTTTTGGCATGCATGACAAGTTAATAATTACAGCACACCATCGACTACAAAGGTGCCATCGTCGTTCTGTTCTTTCAGCAGAGGAAAAGGTTGAGTGATAACCCCACAAGAAATCTATGGCATATATATATATATATATATATATATATATATATATATATATATATATATATATATATCCGGATATTAATTGAAGGACCACTGTCCATGAAACATTTTTATAGTTTAAATACTTCAATTAATTACAATGGCAGGAGATTATTTTTTTGCGTTTTGTTGCTATGATATATCTTCCCATCTACACCCGGTAAAGTGGACCTTGTTTCTTTTGATTTACTCACGAATCATAGGCTATAGAATGGATCGGAGATAGCCTTCTCTATTATATCATAATCATTAGAGTTTAAATCTTAATTATTTCATTCATGAGTAAGATTTACAGCTAATTTTATGTAGAACGTTAGCTATAAATCTTACTCATGCAATCCTTACAATATATATACGTGTGTGGGTGTGTAAAGATAAGATCATAGTCTAGCTCATGTAAGAGCAGGACCACAAATTTCATAAATGGCATATACATGTGAAAATCTGCAAAAAGCTCGTCTGCTATTTCCTCAAAAACATAACCTGCCAACGCCTAAAATTATGCAATAATAATAATAATAAAAACCTTTTTCTTCTCATTCTTTGATCCCAAGCTACTATTCGCAATGCCTTTTGGAAATAAACTATTTCCACTTCCTCTTTGCAACTCTTGTGAGTCCAAATCAAAGATCGTTGAGGAGATTTGGAAAGATATCGTTTTATATATCATTTATGATCTTTGTTTTATTATTCATTATCACGTCCTTAATTTAAAGCCAGTGCACATAAATGTGTGTGAACTGTGAATAGACACGATAAATCAAATTAATTCATCTAACAATTCGTCATCCATATTTATGGTGCTCGAAGGAACCTCAGCCAATGAGAACTTGCGGCTCCATGTCCAAGTAATGAGGTGGATTAACATAGAACAAAGGGATTGCAAATCCCCATGAAGGAAAAAGGGAATCGGAATGGAATGTGTGGTGACTCAGTCGCTCAGGGAGAGTACGTAAAAAGAGGAAGAAAATTAAGAGTGTTGGACTGAGAAAAGAAAGCAAAAGCAAAAAAGGAGGACCGCACGATATGATGTTTGTTTGTGAACATTTATTTATTGTATAAACTAGCGCGATTTCCTTACAATTTAGCCCTCTTAATTCCAAATATCTCTAATATTCTTCTAGCTATATATGTATGTTTTGCCTTTTATTTTTATTTTTATTTTCTTTCTGGGTCAGGTAGGGATTTTTTTTTTAATGACTAGAAAAACAGATGTGCATAACTTAAGTATGATTTGGAGAATTTGGACTGGATTATGTATTTATAGAGGAGCTCATTTGCCCAACTGGAGGGCTATACGTACTACTGCCATTACCTTTTCTTTTTCTTTTTCTTTTTCTTTTTCCTTTCTTTACTTTTCCTCACATTCCCACCCCAAAAGGCAGAAGCTATTTTTGCTCATGGTTATAGGCATTATCCTTAATTTGGTCCCCATCTAAAGTATTATGGCCAATTTCACCATTTCCAATGCCTTCAGAAATTCACCAGTTTTCAGCTTCATCTTCCATTTACTAGTAGAGTTCATTTTTCTGACCGTGAAAATTATTCATGAATCCCATATTCTCGTGAAATGATAAAGCATTAAATAATTCCTCTGTTTAGACAAGGAAATGTCAACAATAATGGGCATCGAGCCCATATAGAGAGAGGGCTCCATAAATTTGCACCACTTCTATCGAGAGACTCCCTCCCAAGCTGCTGCCCTCCAAAAACCTTCACCAAAAAAACTAAAATCACACACCAAAACCCAATTGTACCCTTCACAAGTGCCCATAAACTACAGGGGACTCCATCATCCATGACAGTTTTATTTTTTCGTACCATCTGTGGCACTTCATATGAAAAGATAAGTGAGATTTCAAGGATCTAATTGCTACATTTGGAAACTTGTGAGAACATTATTGCTATATTTTTTCTTGGAGGGCCAAACCTCCAGTAAGATATAAGCATGAGATTATATAAGAGATGTGGCACACGATAAGACCGGGTTAAATTTTTTCAATCGTGAAAAAGAGATGCCAACATTTTCAAAGAAACATGAAAAATTTTAGATCTTGATTATTGATTTGATAGGGTTTAAAAATTTCTATTAATTTAACAATACAAATAAAAAAAACGCTAACAACAAATATAACAAACAAATTTTTTTGGCCTTAATTGATAAAAAATGAGTTGCCAATATTATATTTAGAAAAAAAAAAATTATTGGAGAGTCATTGTCACTCTATCATAGATACTACTTCACCACTAGAAAAAGTTGACCAAAACAGTTTTAACGCCACTACTAAAAGTTGCACGACAACATTGAAAGAAACTACACACGTTGTTAAAGCAACAACCTAGAAACAAACTAAACAAGATATCATAAATTAAGCATCTCATGCTTATATTTAATCAATAAACTTAATTAAATTAAAAAAAAACCACTTTAAAAGAAGTTGAATTTAACAAAGAACAACAAATAAAAAGACCTGAGATAACTCGGGTCAATTTTAAAATTTGTGACAAGTCTTATAGAAAGAAAATAAAAAATAAAAATGGAGCTCAATCTTCAATTAAATAAATATTGAAGGATGAGATTGAAAAAATATGAGTTTAGAAAAATAGGAAAAAATTTAGCAAACTCGAGTGAATCTCCTAAACTCGCAACCCATGAAATCTTAGACATGGAATTAATCAATAAGCTCAATTCTGAACCAATTTAATATTGAAATGATAAAATCAAAAAAAAATATTAATTTAAAAAATTTATCAAAGTTAAAAAGAAAAATAACAATCAAAATAATAAAGACCAAATCTGATAGGGGAAAAATTAAAAGAGAATGAAATCGTAAAAAAATTAAATTTAAAAATTATCTCAAATAAAATAATTAGTGATCAAAAGAATATGAATCAAATATGATAGATAAAATAATAAATAATAAATAATAAAATTTTAAAAAAAACATAAAAAGAGAAAATGAGTTTGGACGATCATAACTTAACCATTTAAAAAAATTCAAAACTCAAACCTTAATTTTATAGTCAGCGAAGTGATCGAAAAATGTTCCAACAAACGACATATAATTCACCTAGAAGGACGGCATCTTATCAATTCTATTTTAAAAAAAAACTTGAGCTGATGACTTGCTTTTAGCTCTTTTTTTCAAAAACGTGACCCTTTCTTTCTTGGGCCAACAACACCTCACATTTTTTATTTAGTTTGATTAAATTTATTTTTACAATTCATTTTTTTATTATTGATATCCTCTTTCTCTCATTTTTTTAAGATTATTTAGCTTAACTGTTTTTTTAAAATAATAATCAATCTTTTAGGTGTTTCTATAATTTCATAATTAATACCTCAATTAATGAAATCATTGTAATTTACTTTAAAATTTTGGATAGATCAATTATATATGCATGATGCATTTATAAGAATGAAAATCAAATATATTTAGCTAACTTAGCAACTAGGATAAACATCCAAGAAAGATAAAAAAAAAAAAATAGTATAAAATAAAAAAAGATAATCTAAGTAAAATATTTATATATGCATCTATCTTTAGTTTTTTTATTAGAAAGACTAATTTTTTTATTTTAATATTTAATTAGCACTCACAACTCTTTTTATAATTTATCAATTCATATATTTTTCAAGTCGAAGAATTCATCTTTTCATTTCTCAAATAAATAATAAATTTTCATTATATTAAGAAAACCACAGCATATATATATAGCTTGCATTCATAATGACATCTGCTCCTTTAAAATTGAACTTGGAATCCCACCTCTAGAACGAGAGTTAACGGCTAAAAATCCACAGCATCTTATAGTGATCACAGCTTCGATCATTGAGCACGAGCAATTTTATTGATTAATAATTTCCAAACCAAAACAAGAGGGGATTGATTGAGTGATATTGATTTAAACTTAGATCCGTGGTAAATCATAGTTTTGCTTTTATCATGTGGGCCTTGATGTCCCGTTTAATGTAGCTTGTGATTTTACCCCTTTTCTTCCTTTGTTGAAAATTTGTTTCGGAAATCACAAACCAAATCATTAGGACTCCCAAAGATGACACAAAAGAATTACGCCATCTTCAATTAATTTCATAAAGGGATACTTTTCTTCCAAGAAGAGAAATCCCCTCTTGATCGATCATCACCAGCTTTAAACCTTGAAATATTATGCCCTAATGATTTGGGCACCCACCCCTCAAAATTATTGCCCTTATTTCAATCAAAACCACAATTTTCTTAGGCAAAAAAGGGGCATTGATAACCCAACCAGACGAACCTTATGCATTATACAAGCAAAAGAGCACGTACGAAGGTATATAGCCAGGAGTGCTCTCCATCTCTTTAAAGCAAGAGTAGCCCCTCCACTTCGTTTCTCACCATGTTAACTTTTCATCTTTTCTTGCGCAATGGATCGAATATAGTCATATGAAGCTCTCGATCACCAGAAGCAAGATGATAAAAGTCGTTAAAAGGGTATTTATAATTGGCAGTATTTTCTTTAGTGACATTACCCTTAATAATAAATCTTCTAGCACGAAAATATTATGATCTCCTAGACGATATCTATGACTTTAAACGACTAAGACCATGTTTGAATGAATGTTATTTCTCTACTTTTTTGACCCAAAAACAAAAGGTTGTTTTAAGCGTTCGAGGTGGTGTTTGTGAGCACACTAGCTCAAGAATTGACTCTAAACTTTTTTCATGTGTTGCACACGATGAGGATCAAATAATCATGTAGCATTCGGATAGAGATCAAATGACGATTTCGTTTGACTTCATGATTAAGGAGGATCTTCCAGATGGTGCATGGAAAGAATTTTTTTATTTTATTTTTTTTCCCTCAGCTGGGAGTGTTATCGTGCAGCAATGGACGATTTTTTTTGGATTCTAGCCTGGAACGATGAGAGGAGTAATTTAGTGATATTTTTCTTCAGAAAGTAATTCCATGTCTCATCGTTAACATGGAGAACAACAACATGGTTGTAAATACGAATCTGGTGTTCTTTGGCTTTACGAATTGCAGGTGCCTTTTCCAAATACTTTAAACTGAAGCACTTTTTTGGTGGTGGCATAGCAATCTGCAAATTTCTTTTGGCTCCTTTTAATGCAATGAAAACTTGGGAAAATAACCCTTGAATCCATCTTTTAAGTCCTGTATAGATGCTATTCTTGGAAGTCTCCCCGTTCGAGTTTCTCCTTGTTCAAATTTCAGATTAAAGAAGTTAAATTCTAATATTGTTTATTTTCTTAATTTGATAATTAACCTGCTATTTGTTTGCACCAAAGTAATTAATTATGCATGCAAATCTTGAGGAGATTAATGTTTTTAATGTGGGTCCGTTTCCCCTTGTTGATTAAACCTC
Organism: Populus davidiana; assembly: GCA_030145905.1. NCBI lineage: Eukaryota > Viridiplantae > Streptophyta > Magnoliopsida > Malpighiales > Salicaceae > Populus > Populus davidiana. The sequence continues at coordinate 24,866,254 of CM057794.1, read as the reverse complement.
TTTAATTCGCATTGCATGGCAAGATATCATAATCACATCCCGCATCACGCAAGAGTTTGAAATACTCACTAAGGTTAGCTTTGAGGATTCTCATCATATATAACAATTGAGCTATAATTAATGTCTAGTAATTTTTCCCCACAATCTTGAGCTAAATTATATATATAACTATTCTAGTGTTTCATTTAACTGTACAAACCTTTGAATGAAAATGGTTTTTCGATATAATGAATATTATAAAGTCATTCCTAGAACCTCGTCTAATATTTAAATGTTTAGATGATGCACTAAAACATTTTTTATTACTTTAACACAATTATGTTGTAAATGATGCTTGAATAATAAGAAAAATTAAATTAAAAAACAAGTACAACATCATGATAAAGAGAGTGCGAGAAGATAAAAAATAATAGAAAAAAGAACTATTCTTAAAAAAATGATAATATTAACTAATTTCATGGATTTGAGGTTAGCATACAATTTGTATGCGTTTTGATTTTATTTAATAAGATATTCATTCAATAATATTATAGCTTATTAAATTAGATAGTTACGATTAGGTTTGATTTAAAAGACTTAGAATCGATTATGTGTGATTTTTTTATTAAATAAAACATTAATTTCAAAAAACAATGTTATTATCTATAAGTTATTTTTTGATCCATGTTTTAAGGGTCAGATATTTATATCTATATTTATCTAAGAACTTTTCAATTTATTATTTGGTCAAATATCGTTTTGGTTTTTACTTGATTTTCATATAAAATAGTAGCTTTTTGTTAATGTATGCAACCTTCATGATATTTTTTTTCTTGGATTTTATTCAATTGATTTCATGTATATGTCTATTTCTATTAACATTTGATAAATAAAAATTTTATTTTAATAAACAAAATAATTAAATATAATAGGGTAAATTATTGGTGTTGTGTAATTGAATATTTTGATTTATATCTATTTTTTAATTTTTTCAGTTTAGTCTTTCGTTATTATTAACAGTTTTTTTGTATTTATCAACATAGATGATTTTTTATGTACTTAATTAAATAAATATATATATTTTTTTATTTATACTAAGGATTTTTTATGTTAAAAATACATAAAAAAACTTATATATTTATTTTATTTTTCTAAAAAAACATTTATCCAACTCGCGGTAAAGTTAAGTTTTGTTGAGATCCCTGTTTATTAAGACCCTACAATATTATTCTGGTACAATTGAATCGCTATAACGACAATTATTCAAGTATGAAGCAGCTAGCAAATAACAAAGCAATTCGATAGTGAAAAACTAACCAAAATTTTCTATCATCTGTAAATTACTAACACAAAGAATTACAGTTTCTAAGAAATAAAATTATATAGAAAACATGGCATATTCCTTGATGTGCTAGCATGGACAACCATCGGATCAAAATAGGGAAAAGGATGAGAATCCGATCAAGAATATATATTTCTTGATGCGCAAAGGACAACCAACAGTACGACTGTGTGTTGCTTACATGAACATGATGTGAACATAGTTGTCTATTAGCACAGCAGATTTCTTCTTTTTTTACCTCCTTTTTTTTTTTGTTTAGTAAACATATAAAAGGGTTTTCTCAAGTGGTTTGTTGGAAATGAGATGGGATTAAGACAAAATGCCATTGCAGGTTAGAGAAACAGAGAGCTGAAAAAGAACCAATAATGCTGTATAGGATCGCAGACAGAGGGCTGCTTTTTGAGTACTTTGGGAATAAAATGCTGTCTCTCTACGAGGATTGGCGTGAAGAGAGAGAGGGAGAGACACCTTTTTTTTACCCTTTTATCTTTCAATGAAAACTTATAGCTAATATTTATATAGAAGCAACAAATGATAAACATGAAAAAGAAAAATAAATAAATTCCAACTTTCCTTTTTATCTCTCATCACTGTCTGGCCTTCTTTTGATCCACCTTTTCTCTTTACTACTTTTTTTGAATTTCTGCTGGTTTGTCTGTCCATTCAAAGAGGATGTGTTGAAAAACGAAAGGGGAGTTATCTCTCTGCCTATGCACAAATTTCTGACTTGTGGATACTGTTTATTGACCCCTTTTTTCTCATGAAATACCATTTAATTTGCATAGAAATAACACAGCAGAAAGTATTCGACTTTCCTATCGGTGGTGTTAATTGATTAGTATTCCCTCACTAAAAACATGCACAACACTTGCACCAAAAATGCTATCCTACAAAAGATTTTGCTACTGGCGAAGCCATCATATTGTTTTGGCTCTTGTAATCTTATCCTGTGTATTAATATTAAATGCATCCACATAAGTTTTTCTTGAAGAGGGTAAACAAATTAAGTAGTAAGATTTAGATTGATATCTTCCTCTTGCAGCTTTTGATCACCTAGATAGGGAGAAAATTTAGTATAACTCGTAAATATAATACGAGTCTATGAGTCTATCATGCATGGCATGCCATTAAGATCACCTAGATAGGGAGAAAATTTAGTAGAACTCGTAAATATAATATGAGTCTATGAGTCTATCATGCATGGCAATTGGCATGCCATTAAGATCTTAATTACAGTGTGGTTTTGATACTTGCAAGTCCCAACAAAAAGAATATGATTGTTAAAGGTAACCCTTCTCTTTTTTTCTTTTTTTTTAATCATAATTATCACCAAAACATAAATAAATCAAGTGACCTATTAGAGTACCATTGAGAGAGGGAGGTGATAAAAAGATGGAGCCGTAGTCCTGTTAACTGTAAACTCAGGACAGTGAAACAAAGTAATGGATAAGTGGAAATAAGAAGAGAAAAAAAAACAAAAAAGCTGCCCTACTGTATTTAAAAATAAATAAAAAGATCAGCAATCAACAAGGAGTATAAAGAAGGCGGAGCGGTCGAGACTTGCTCTACTAAGATCTCTAAGCTCTCCTTTCAAAACATCTCACTATCCATTTTCAGTTCAAGCCTCCAAAACCGAGCTGGTAGTTCTAGTTTTGTCTCCTCTAGCTCTAAGCACAAGAGAGGAAATTAGCTAGCTTTTTTTTCAACTTAAAGCATTAGGATTTGCAAGAAAGAGAGGTACTTGGGGTGGTGTAAGGGGGAGAGAAAAACATAAGAAAAAACAAGTACAGAGAGAGGTTTAGTTCTGACAATACATAGGTTTCTTCCAAAGGGGGTGGTGTGGGGGGTGGGTTTTAGCCAAGTTATGCGCTCAGGAGCTTGTACGGTCCAGCAGACCCTCACAGCAGAGGCTGCTTCAGCTTTGAAGCACTCTCTTAGCTTGGCAAGGAGGAGAGGCCATGCTCAGGTCACTCCTTTGCATGTAGCTGCAACCTTGCTGAGCTCAAGAACCAGTCTTTTGAGAAGGGCTTGTCTCAAATCACAGCCTCATCAAACTTCACATCCTCTTCAATGCAGAGCTCTTGAGCTTTGCTTTAATGTCGCACTAAACAGACTTCCAACAACTCCTGTTCCCTTACTTCATGGCCAGCCATCTTTGTCCAATGCTTTGATTGCTGCCCTTAAAAGAGCTCAAGCACATCAAAGAAGGGGTTGCATAGAGCAGCAGCAGCAGCAGCAGCAGCCTCTTTTGACTATTAAGGTTGAGCTTGAACAGCTTATATTATCCATCTTAGATGACCCTAGTGTTAGTAGGGTTATGAGAGAGGCTGGGTTCTCTAGCACTTCCGTCAAAAACAATATAGAGGACTCTTCGGCTTCTTCTGTGTTTCAGTGTTATAGTACTTCTGGTGGGGTTTTTTCTTCACCTTGTTCCCCTTCTGCTACTGAAACTCAAAAAGAGGTCATTAACCCAACTACCTTTTGGCAAACCCATTTCTTGAATTACACTTCTGAGAAAAACCCGGTTCTTCTTTCACCACAGAAGAAAGTTTCGAGCAACTATTTCACAGATTCTGGTTCTGTGAAGGAAGATATCAAGTTGGTTTTGGAGGTTTTATTGAGAAAGAATGTTGTGATAGTTGGTGACTGTGTACCTGTAACTGAAGGTCTTGTTGCAGAGTTTATGGGAAGGTTAGAGAGAGGAGCGGTTCCAATGGAATTGAAGCAAACTCGGATTATTGAGTTCCAGTTTGCACCAGTTTCTTTGAGGTTCATGAAGAAGGAAGATGTTAAAATGAATCTCTCAGAACTGAAAAGAAAAGTGGATTCGCTAGGTGAAAGTGGGGCCATTATCTATACAGGGGACCTGAAATGGGCTGTTGAAGAAACTGTCGGTAATGGAGAGGTATCTGGTTATAGTCCAGTAGATCATTTAGTCACAGAAATTGGCAGGCTACTCTCTGAATATAGTAGCTCAAACACAAAAGTATGGTTAATGGCCACTGCAAGTTATCAAACATACATGAAGTGCCAGATGAGACGACCATCTATTGAGATTCAATGGGCACTTCAAGCTGTCTCGGTTCCTTCAGGTGGACTTGGTTTGAGCCTCCATGCATCCAGGTAACCTCCTGCTTTATTGTTGTTGTTGTTATTATTTTGTTTAATTTATGTCTGATACCTGTTATTATATCTGGATGAAGAAATGCATGAATTTCCCATTGATTGTCATCAATTTCTTGAAGCTTTATTTGTTTTTGTACTTTTCTTGCTGTGCATGCCTTTATGGTCTGAATGAGGCCAAAACCACTGTGAAAAGTATGGTTTGGTGGTGAGACAGATCACAGATATGAATCATTGTCCTTATGTTACTTTGTTTTGTCAGGATACATGCAGCAACTGCACATTGCAGATTTTTCCTATAGCAGAATCATTAGAAGAAGAAAAAAAAAAGGGAAAAAGTAAAAATGAAGGGTTTTCAAGGTTGCATTTGTTTTACTTTTTTGATGATCAGTGACTTCAAATTTGATCAGTCTTTATTTCTTTGAAAGAATATATAGGTAGGAATCATCCATTTTGAACAAAGACTTAGTCGATACTTGATAGAGTCTACTATGGACCTCCATTTTCTAATCAACCTTTTCCTTTTCTGACATGTCTATTTTCTGTTGTCTTTTTAATTCTTATAGCACTGACTCCATTTTTGCCACTATATTTTCATAATGCTCAGTTCAAAACACAACCACACACAAATACACACACAGATTGGGGGAGGGAGAACTAAAACTTTGACACTCCAACAACCTTGAAACATTACTATTAGATGAATGTTTTAATTTTTTATTGGCCCTAGACAAGATAGTAGTAGTATACTGCTCTGCATTTTTATTGTCCACTTTGCGTCTACCCTCCCTGACCTTGATTATCTGTGTTTACTAATACGAATTTTGTATAACGAACTTGCCATTGGCAGCATCTCCAATAACCCATCTCATGTGCTGGAAACAAAGCCATTCATTAATAATGGCAAGGAGGAACAGGATAAATTCACTTGTTGTCAAGAATGCACCTCTAATTACGAGAAAGAAGTTCAATTACTTAAATCAGGACAGCAGAAACATTTACTTCCTTGGCTTCAACCTCAAGGCACCAACTCCAATCAAAAGGTAATAAAAGATGAGGGATTTTTGTTTCAACAACATTTTTTTTTTAAACAGAATATATATATATATATTGGATGTATCAACTGGATGATCTATTTAAAACCTTTAGTTAAATTTTCAGGATGAATTGGTTGAGTTGAGGAGAAAATGGAACAGATTGTGCCACAGCCTACACCACCAAGGAAGGCAAAGCAATTTGAATTCTACTTTATTCAACAATCAAAGCATGCTTGGAAAAAACTACTCATTTGCATCATCATATCCTTGGTGGCCAAGCCAAAACAGCTTCTTCCCGGATTCAAATTCAATCTCCTTTGCCGATTCAGCTTTGAAACCTAACTACAGCTCCAGTAATGTGCCTAAATTTAGAAGACAGCAATCATGCCATATTGAGTTCAACTTTGTTAATGATTTTCAAAAGAATGAACCAGAGGAACCAAACTTGGATTCTCTTAAGAATTCTGAAGGCAAGGAAGTAAAGATCACCCTTGCGCTTGGTAATTCTTTGTTCTCTGATATTGGCAAACTGGAAAAAGGGAGAAGTGATCATTTGTGCAAACTACTGAAACAGAATGTCCCTTGGCAGTCTGAAATTATTCCTTCAATAGTGGATGCTTTGGTTGAATCCAGGTCAGCTGAAAAAGACACTTGGTTACTGATTCAAGGGAATGACACTCTTGGAAAAAGAAGATTGGCACTTGCAATTTCGGAGTCTGTATTAGGCTCTGCTGATTTGTTGCTACACTTGAACATGAGGAAAAGAGATAATGAGGTGACCTCATATTCTGAAATGCTTGCAAGAACCTTAAGAAACCAAGAAAAACTTGCAGTTTTTGTGGAAGATGTAGATTTGGCTGATATACAGTTCTTGAAATTCCTTGCTGATGGATTTGAAACTGAAAGATTTGGAGAATCAAGTATTAAAAGAGAGGGAAATGGCAGCCAAGTAATATTTATCTTGTCCAAGGGTGACTCCACCGACTATGAAGACAGGAAGATGAATGATTCTGTTATCAAGATGACACTGAAGGTGAATGAAACAAGAACTGCTAGTTTTGGAACACCCAACAATGACCACAAGAGAAAAGCTGAGTGGGAGATTTCAAGCAAGGCTAATTCTCCAAGAGTCAACGAAAAGGAAAATGCATATTGGTTTCCTGATGAAAATGGAAACAAGAAGAAAAACTTCTCAAGACAGTCAAGTTTCAACACCCTCGATCTCAACCTGAAGGCCGATGAAGACGATGAAAGCAAGGGAAGACCGGGGGAATTCAGCCCCATTTCAAGTGATCTGACTCGTGAGACCTCATCCGATCACCTGAGTCCAAAAGGGATTCTTGATATGATCAAGAACCGTTTTGTATTCGATCGAAATCAAGGTCGTGATAGAGAAATGACAGGGGTTTTGTCGTCCAAGATCAAGAGAAATTTTGATGAGGTTTTTGAGGATCAAAACGGGGTATACTTTAGCATTGAAGAGAGGGTATTAGGGGAGGTATTAGAAGGGTCAGGTACTTTTGTGAATAGTCAGTTTGAGAAATGGCTAAAAGACATCTTTCAAACAAGCCTGAAAACAGTTAAATTGGGAGGTAAAGAAGAAGGTATAGGTGTTAGGCTTTGTTTTGGGTTTACAAGTGATAGAGTTTTTGAGGATGGTTTCATGGGTACATGTCTCCCTAAGAAAATCCAGGTTTCTTTCACGGACTGACTGGCTAGCTAGTCTCTTCTGTAAAATCCATCACCAAATGACATTGGATCACAATGTCCCTGTGTAACTGCTAATTTTCATAATAGGATGTGTTCTGTTTCTTTTTTTTTCCCTTCTGCCTTTCCTGCTACATCCTCGAGATTCATTTCATTACCATCATCCGAGTTCCATAGCATGACAGCAACCATGTCATTGTGCAGGGATGTTTGAGTCCAGGGTTGCGTTTTTCACAAGAGTCCCTGGATACGCATAACTGTGACTAATTTATGGCATTTAACATGGGTTACTTCATCTCTAAAACATTTCTCACAATTCAAACTTCAAGCTGGTTTGAAAGGATACTCTCTCCCTGACACCACTCCTCCACCTTAGCAAATGTCATCTCTATTATATGCATCAACAGACTAGTGTAAAACTGAAGATTTTAAAGGCTAAGGTTAGGATTTAGATGGCGGAGCTCTTCCACACTTTTGCTGGGCCAACAGAGGCAAAGAGTAGGATTCCTCCAATGAGAAATCTTTGAACCAGTTCTTGGTAGCAAGTCACTATGGCACTTGACATTCTAAATCTTCTTGCAAGACAGGGTTTTTTTTTTTTTTTTCCCTATTATGTTGTAGTTACTAATGAAGGCACAATACCAACAACCCGAATCCTGCCCTCTAGTTAATTTTTGTAGGAGAGTGCACTAGACTAGATTAACATTCAATTAATTCTCTTAATACAAGTTTATCATGCAGTAGAGACATTCAACTTGAGCTGTATTCTCAGCACCCAACAATTATTGCTCCATATAAAACGCCATGCAATGATCCATTCCTCATTACAAACTTAATTAATCATAATGAGATAATAATGAAGCAAAAGAAAGGAAAAGGAGAGACCATATTGCCTGAGTAATGATGAGAAATTGACACCTTAAGAACCTAAACAGCTTACTATATACATCTCATAGTGTAAGATTAAGCATAAAGTGGAAGGTTTTTAGCATGGAAGATGTGGAACTCACTCACTCACTCACTTCTTAAGAAAGTCTTCGCAATTAAAGATGTTATCCTAATTATGATTGTTTTTAATTTCCAATTCATCCACTCTTTTGACTGAAACAATAATGAACAATCCTTCCATGTAATCAAATATTTCATTATCAAACACGATTGGCTTCACACAAAAAGAAGCCCCCCTCTCCACTACAAGCCAAACACCACACTTTCTGCTCAAGAAATTTATTTTCTTTAAGCTAAGTAGCATCATTATTTTGACCTAAAGGACCCGTAATAATAAGCGAAGTTATAATTGCATCGAACGGCGGAAGTGGGGTCTGCCTTCCCATGATAGAACATACAATAATTTCATCTTTATATGCTTTTTTGTTATTGTGCATTTTAAAATTCAGATGAGCACTGCTTTAGAAAAGCTATCAAGTGTCCTAGCGTATTAATTAAAGAAGGATTGGGGAGTGATGATGGACACTAGGTCCTTGCCATTGCATTTAGACAAGTTTTTCGATTTTTAACATCCTCCATTACAGTACTTCCTGAGACTTGATTGGTGGTGTCTTTATCTTTGCTTGTCCACCTTCCACCATAATAATAAAAATAAAAAAGGGGGGTTGGTAATGGATGCAGGAAGTTCTGCACAGGTATTTCTCCAGTTGGGTGTAAATGACGAAGCCATTTAGGGGTTTTCCCGCCCCGGTAAATGACTAGGAAACAAACTTTCCTCCGGCTCCGAATGAATCAACCACCGTCCCTTCCGCCCAAGCCTCATGGAACGAGGATTTCCTTCCCTTGAGACCGAATTTGAACAGAAATTGTTATATTTGGAATGCTAAATTCTGAATATTCAAGAATCCGAGGTCCAAACTGGGAAAATGCATTTGCTAAATAAGCAGAAATGCTTATTACGCCTGTCAAAATAAACAAGAGACCAAGAGGGAACAAATGGACGAGAATCTTCGAATTTAAATTGTTGGCATGCTTTAAACACCGTCAATTCATGATGATTTTGCTAAAGAAATATGTTCCCTCTAAGACCCTCCTAATCCTGTGGAAAACCATTTCTGAGCTCGTTTATAGATCTGAAGAATTTCTAATTTGTAGCTCCAACCTCAAAAGTTCGATACAGATTCTCAGTGAAGCTTCGGCGTTTTCTTCAATCAAAACGCTTGAAATCCAGAGATGCCTAAAGCTAATTTTACCCCAAGATTCTTACTGAAACCACCCTCTCAAGAACCCACCACAAAGTGATTTGTGGGATCTACCTGCAGGAGCCGCCCGTTCAATGGATGAGAGTTCCGAGAGGTGATTTCGGGGGGAAGTTTCGGTGAAATCAGCATTCTTCAATGATTTAAGCATGTCAATTTCTATCATACAAGGCATGAAACCCTGGGACCACTCAATATAGAGGCACATTAGTTTGTGTGAAGAGCACCAAGTAACAAAATCCTAGGTCGTTGAAAATTGTCCATTAATGTGAATCGTCACCACATGCACACAGCAATCACAAGAAGACAGCTTTACCTGGACGGTGAGAGTGATTCACCCTTTAATGTTCAAGACCAGGAATGCTGACAGGGACTTGAAAATAATACATGGCCACATATAGATCAACAAAAGAATGGAACCCCGCCAAAAGCCATCCCAGAAAGTAAAAGGGGAGAGAGACAGATGAAAAAAAGGGATGTAAACCCGAACTCCACGGCGATAATTATTTCTGGAAAATCAAATCGGTGGTCCTCTAAAAACAAAGAATGAATAGGAAAGCATTGGTTCTGTTACTGCTAAATTATAATGGCAACAGGGTACCAACATGATAAAGTGAGAAAAGAATGAAACCTTCAGCTGCTTGAACTTGCAGAGAACACTTACGAATGAATAATGAAGATACTGTAAAACCTGCAGCTTCGCAACAATTCTCTTTGCAAATTCCATCTTCCTTTTCACTTCCCTTCTGGTGTTAACAGTCATGCATTTTGGCCACCGATTACCTTTCTCCTTGTTTTCTATTCAGTAAATTGTGGGGCTTGCTTTTTATTACATTAAAGGGAAAAGTATGGCTTAAATCAATTATTAGCGAGAATGAGCTCCGATCAGATCAATATAGCAAGCAAGAAACCTACTGTATTAATTTTTTGGTACTTATTTATCTATTTCAATTTTTGTCTTATATAATGCTTTCAGTCACCTGAGACTCAGTTTCTGGATTAAGCTCAGCTCACGGCGACTCAACTATTTTTATTCAAGCCAGTCAAGTTTTTCTAGACTTTGTTGGGAGCCAACCCTGTGCCTGTAACTGTCGTCTCAAGCTCAAATCAAGTTTGAGCTGCTAGTTCAAACAGCAATCCACTGTGTTCTGTACCTAGCTAATCAATGCATGCAAGATGCACAATGACTGTATTTAGAACAGTCAGTTGTGGAGGAAGGATAAGGTTAACACCCACAGAATCAAGGAAGCTTTAGGTTAAACATTCAGAAATTTGATGAAGTTGTAACACACGTTCTAAATATCAATAAACATGAAGCTTTTACTATCAAATTGCCTCAGATATACATTAATGTAACACAATACAAAATTAGGAAAAAGAATAGAGAAGCCTAGGGTTAGAGGCTAAAGAATGCGAAAAAAAGGCCACCTAGAGCAACAACAAAGCAGGGCAAAGGAAGCTTGTATACAATTAACAGCTGAATTGGGGTGCTAATCTATGTTGTTGGGTATATCTACTGTTTCCATATAAACATATATGGAAGGGTGAGAAGGCATAATATTTTCCCACCCAAAGCATAAAGCAAACTACTTCTCAGAACTCAAACCAAGTAGAAACTTACAATGAATTAGAAGGTGTTGCAGTTGATGAGGAAGCATCATCAGGACGATGTGGAGAAGTGTCCAGAACATCTATAGCTCCTTCATGGTTGAGCAATGGTTTGAGTCTTTTCTCGACTTCTTTGCTTTGCAGATCAATCTCCTCAAGAATCATAGAAAAAGCAGACTTGCAAGATTCATCATCCATGAATGCTAAGGTCCATCTCCCATCCACCGGAGCTTTTGTCTTAGCCTTCCCATGAGTAATGAGTTTAGCAGGGTCCAAAAAGGGTAAAGTAGATGGACGGATTCGCAAGTGTACCCATCTTGAATGCTTCTGATCAATTGTAGGCTGAAGACACAAATCAAGAAAGATGAAGCAATTGGGAAATTATAATCATTCAACCAAGGCCAAACATATAGGACAGTGAGAATATTAGAAGAAAATGTGTAGGTCACATTATCGAGTTGTGCATGCTCTGTGAAATATGTGCTACATTTAATTATGTATAGAAGAAAATGTGTTTGTGCATACATGCCTAGCTATAAAAAACGAAAAAATAATAATCAATAATTTTTATCCAAGGAAGCAATATTAAGCACTAGAAGGCACAACAAATCCATACATACATCGGAACTTGCTAAAGGAGCAACAACACGGATGATTCCATAATGTTTCTTCAAGGGTAGTTCTTCTGCAAGTAGGATCCACCCGGATGCACCCACAGAGATTGCTAAAACGCAAAAATGGCGTTCCTTACCCCTCTCAAATACAATCCTACAAGGCACGGCATCAACTGCATACGGCAGTGACCAGAGAGATTTAACCAAGAAAAATTTAATAACATGACTCTCACAACAAATTTCCAAGAAAATAAAGCCATACTTTAGAAGTTAGAAGCAACAGGTCATATATGCTGAATTACCATTTATCTAGCCAATAATCATACAAGCAACACCACCCGCATGAACTCACACATGCACCATCATCGTATCATATACCCTCACCATCATTATCGTCATTGTTTCGTCATCATCAATTTATCATATCAAGGACAAGATAGAAAACTGACCTAGTCTCAACTCAGAGCCTAGTTTTGGACCTGAAACATCCAGGCCAGCATTTCTTGCACGGGAATTTTCCGGGATATCACTTGGAGGACAAGTAGGAGGCTGCTCAGGTAAAGCCCTACCAAGGAAGAAAATTTGAAGTTGATGAAGAAGTACAAACACCTGAAATGGAAATAGGTGAAAAAAAAAAATTAGAAACTGCAATAATACAGAAAGAAACACAGCAGAATCCCTACAAGAGTTGAATACACTGGTTGTGAATGCATGTGTACATACAGAGTGTATCTTTAAGTTCATTGAAACTATGATATCAGGACACATTATCGATTTTAATCTTAGCTTTATCTACTTGGAAGATAAAAAATAGATGAATGAGCAAATGCGAACACGAACCTTCACCACCTTGCACATTCTTTCACCAGCAACAAATGATGATTTGTTGGGAAGAACAACTACAAGTCAAATAGGAAAATTGAGTGAATATTTTTTAACAAGCCCACAACCCTGTAATGCATGGGAGAAGAACATCCAAAAGAGCATCTATTGAGCAATAGCTTTACCATCAAAAGAGGGCTTGTCTAATGGCAAGAGCATGCACTCTGGCTCTCTCCGGGGAGATGGAGCTTCCATTGCTACAAGAGCAAAATTTATTTGTCAAATACATCAGTAAATCACTTAGACAAACAAGTCATTTGTAATTTTAAGAGTTCCACCAAATACCTCTTTTGCACCTTTTCCATTCATCACGTAAGACTGTTACAAGTAGATCGGGCCAGTTACCTCTGGCCTCCTCAAGAAGAGCATAAGTGCAATTCTTATATGAATCCTGTGTATGAGAAGTCTACTGAATCATTACAAAATAATGATATTAAATAATCATATTACTAGATCATCCAAAGAAACAAAACAACAGCCACAAATGTAAGACATGCATCATGAAACTCGGTAGCATAAAACCATAGTTTCATATAATGGCTGCAAGTAACAAATATTTAAGGTCCCATCATGTTGCACTCTCATAACTAGGAGCAGCATTTGGCACCTGTTGTAGTCATCATGTATTGACACATTATTCAAACAATCTACTGTGGGGTATAACTTACTCTCAGTAATTCAAGATGCTGGTTATTGAATCCTGCCTCACTATAGAGAAGTAGCTGACGCAAAAGCCAACCACCATCCCACAATGTCTCTGGGGATATATTAGACCGGCAAAAAAGACTAACCAATGCATCTAGCACCTGCACAACACATTTCATGACCGATCAAGCATCAAGCACATACAGCACGGCTTCCAAAAGAAGAACTCGTTAACGTTTTGTAACCAAATGGAATTTGAACCATGTCAATTTTCCTTAGAATAAACAATGTTCAACAAAGAATACAAAGCAAGCATAATTCCCATCTGCTATGTAAGAGGAACTTCAACTTGTTACATTCGGCTTGTGGTACAGTCCATGTATGAACAACAGAAGCTTTCAGGACATAATTTCCCACATCATAATTTTTCCAAAAAGAAAGGTATAAAATTGTACTTTTTTCCTGTTTCTTCTTGCTGCCTCAGTCAACCACAGTGTGGACCAATAAAAAAGAAATTTCTAACCCATAAGATATTCAGATTGATAGGCCACAGATTCATTAAAAGAGCTCACATTTGACTCCAAAAAGAAAATTGTACCTGAAATCTATGTACAGAGGGGCTTGTTCCCACCTCCAAGGAAGAGCATGCTACCCCATACTGCTCCTGTTATATATTATTTAAAGAAATAGAAGATAAAAAAATCAACATGTGGAAATGAAAGGAATTTTTCCCAAAAAATAAGATAGGAAGTAATAAGAATATTAGAAAAGGATAAACTTTACAGAAGAAGTGTAAGAAATCAAAGTAAATGAAATTTTCAATTATAAATGCTTCACAAAAGAATAGTTGCTGAGCATGGATATATAAGTAGTGAAACAGTTTGATTCCACAGAGAGGAGGGACGTTGTACATCTAGGTATAGATGATGATGATAGATCGGAGTGGTTGAATCAACCTGAGGCTACTCTGTACAATAAAACCCTAATTTTTCCTCAAAAAAAATAATTAAAAAAAAAAAGCAGGGTACAATAGCAGCTCAATACTATACCAGCTGCAATAATTCGAACAGATGCTAACGTAACCTTCTACCCTGCAACTAAATTAAATTTTAATTTATAATCTTATAAGCAATCAATATCAACTCCTAATTGAATACTATAATCCTTCACATATTGCACCAATTCTGATACATGAATTCAATATAACCAAGATTCCATTTTTTTCCTAGTTCCCATTGCACAAGATCCACCATTGCTAAAATTTCTTTTGATGGAGAGAAAAGGGAATGAAATCATTACCTTGAGATTTTGTAGATAGCCATTGAGCTCACAACTAAATCCATCTCTTATAAAGCTCCTTCCTGATGAAAAAAGTTGATCTTCCCTCAAGTCCTCACCAACCAATGCTTGCTGCAGAGAGGAGGAACACTGATTAAGTTTCACTTCCTTAACCAATCAACATATAACCTATTAAAATCCATGCTATCTTAACAGATATTAGTTTAGATTAACAGCAACAAGATCTTGAAAGCCATGGTATTAGATACAATTAAAATCCATGCTATCTTAACAAATACAGAGCTATCTTAGAGCTGCTAAAAGTTAATCATTGAAAGTTGTTGATAACATCTAGCTAATAACCATAATTGAATTCACAATTTAGCAGAAAGGAATCTGAGATGAATATTGTTTACCAGTAATGAAGATAAATAAAAACAAAAAAAAAAAGGTAATTCCACCACATTTACCAAAATTGAGGGGGGAAATATATCTACAACTTACCTGCAAGAGTTTCTTGTGTTGCTTGTGCTGGGGGAGGATTCCAAGAGCATCTAGCATTGTTTCATCTAATTCTACTTAAAGAGATACCAATAAGATAACAGCAAAAGAAATCAGTAGCAACAGAAGCTGAATAATTCTAAGAAGAAAACCTTTTGTTTGCAACAATGTAGCCAACATGCTCAAAGAACTCAAAACTAGAAGATCATCTCCAGCTGTAATATATGAAAGTAAAGCATCCCTGGAAGTATTACAAAGATAGAGATAAAATTAGAAGGGATAGCAAACAGAAGCTGAAAAATTAGAAAGCTAATAAATCAGAAGGTTCTGTTCAAGTCAAGAAGCAGCGTATAGAAGGCAGCCAGTTCTCAGTGAGATAGTCAGTTAAAGAAAGAAGATATTATTGTCACTTCATAGAGCCAAAAAAACAAAGTGTAGACTAAAATTGGACTTTGAGTGGAGAGATGGAAAAGTGCAAAGAGACTTAGTACTTCAGAATTTAGAAACTTTTACCTCAAAGTTAAACAAGAAACACCTTTTGAGATAATATCTTCAGGGTGAACGAGTGAAGAACTAGACAAGCTCGGCAATATTTTTTTTGAACATCCATCCACCTCAATCACGTTCTTATTTTCTGTCTGTTGGATTTCATGCCCATGATCAGGCGCATGACCATTGAGTTTAGTCTCAGAATCTGGAACAAAAGCCTCAGGTGGACAGAAAAGAGAGGCAGCAATGGTATTTGCCAAGTCTTTGATTTTAACTATGCGTAAGATGCAACAGAGCAAATATAGAGAAGTGATAGCACCAATCTGAATATCCTGAATTTACAAGCTATCAGAGGTTAAGTAAGAAAAATTTGTATAACATAATCATAAAGTGCATCAACAAACTGTTGAAAGCCCTTGAGCTCAAAGGGAAAGATTAAGGAATGAATGTAAGCATGAAACAAGAGCAAGTTCATACATTAACAACATCCAACTGCAAAGATGGAAGAAGCAAAGGAAATATCAAAAGTTGCAAAATGTTGACTGTTATTAACCTCCCAACTTCTGGAATCCCCGCAGAAATAACATCACTAATATAGTAGAGATTGTCCTCAATTTCATCCACAACATTAAGAATCGCAGTGGTTGTATCTGAGTCTGGGTTTCTGTCTCAGCAACAAAAAGACAATATTTAGGAGCGAGAACTTTCAACTCACTGTCATATAAAGTTTTAATTATCATACTCTTACTTTAGAGTTTCAGAGACCATTCCATTTAGATAGATGCACTGCTTCTGAAAAAAAGTAAGCAAGTTTGAAAAATAATCAGCATGAGGGGCCTTCGCAACAAATCTATTCACGGATTCATCTCCAACTGAAAACCAAGAGGAAATAGAAGAAAACTTGTTTAGCTTGCAAAATAACATTATGAGAAAAACAATTGGAACAAAATGAGCAGGGATAGAATAACACCCACTCACCATGATAGACATTGAGTGTCAGAGCACGGACTGCAGTGCGAATCATACTCTCTTCATGGGAAGCAAACCGTATTGCCTCAACATACAGTGGAAAAGAAACAACTTCTTCCTACATGAACAAGGCAGCAGAGGAAAATATCTATAAGCTACAGCATGCACAGAGATGGCTTGATTTCTAACATAGCCAAGTAGAAACTAAATGAATAAAGGTGTAGAACTAACGTAACAAGCGTTGTTTAGGCAGCAAACCCCCACGATTTTGGAATTGAGGGTTTGTTGTTGTTTAGGCAGCAAGCCATGCATTTCTTGCCAGCTTGAACCACTAACAACCAACCAGGTGTCCTAAAATCTCAGTTTCAGTACTTCTCATCAACAGGTAATACTCAAAAGAACGAGGTAGTGCTGTTCAAGTGGACTGTTGAAAGTGTCATTCAGACTGAATAATCCTCATCAATAAGGCCACAAATAAGCTATGTGATGGCCCTCTTAAAATATGGACTAATGTCAAATCTCAACTATATCATTATTTGTTATTGAAATACAGAATTATTTGAAACTTCAGGCACAAGCATTGGTGCATGGAAAATTGAAAAAAAAATACCAGCCTCCTTTTAAAATTTAAATAAAAAATTAAAACAGTCGTATCATGCAATATAAACAAAGTACAAAAGACAGACAAACCTACATTTTGAGTCTTCACAAGCAAAGGAATTGTATTCTTGTCAAGCTTCCCACTTATTGCCCTTCACAAACCACAAAACATGCCATTTGAAAATCGTAGTCAATGAAACCAAGGATATAACAAACATTTGACTACCACCATAACAATGACAAAAAAAGCATACCTTAAGAAAGAAATGTAGTATGACAACAACTCCTCATTCCGAAAATCAAACGTATAAGTTATCAAAAAATTAATATGCTCATTACTGAACATATAATCTGCAAAACAAAAACAAAAACCTAGCACCTCAAACCTCTTTAAACAAATCCAACATTGTCTAGAACCAACTTACATATGGCGCGCTCGGATTTTAAGTTCTGAATCACAATGCTCATTGTTTGCAGCAACTGAAGCGAAATGGAAACAATTCCGCTCACCTTAAGTATCCTCACAAACTCCCCCATTACTTGCCCTTCCATAAAAAAACTACAAAGCACGAGGAAAGACACATAGAATTCACAAAACAATCATCGAAACCTAACAATCAAAACAGAAAATTATAAATTTATTCATCTGCCTTACTCAAAATAGTTCGAATCATGCTGGTCTCCGTATGTTATTAATTCCGATATCGATCTCAACGTCTCAATTACAAAGTTCTTTAATAACAACACACAATCAGGTTCTAACAGAGTAAAAAAAAAAAAACCTACAAAAAAATAAATTCATGGTTGATTATTACTAAATTACTTACCTTATTAACATTATTTACAATTTGAACCTTTTGCAGCTGATCAGTTAAATATCTGCAAACAAAGTAAACCAAAAAATAAAAATTAGAATTTCATCAAAAAAAATTCCAAATTAAATAGCAGACAGTGACATTTTCACTGATAATTAAAAAAACAAAGTGAGAAAATGGACGTAATTAACTTGAAAGTGTATAGAATTTGAAAAATTGACAGAGAATTGGACTCTTGATTGCAGTAAATACAAAAGAAAAAATCGCGAATTTCACAACAATTAGTGAAATAAAAAGAGAAATGAGTGAAAATTAAGGGAGAGAAACCTGAGTTCATCCAAGGAGAAACGATCTCTGGATCTCCAAAAGGAGGACCACATGATTTGTAGTGTTAACTCTCGATCACAGCCGTCGAATTGAGGGAATCATTCATTCAATCGTTGCTTATCTCTGAATTTTTTTAAATCGACCGGAAAAAGAAGAACGATGAGAGATTGAGAGGAAAGAAATAGAGAAAAATACAAAATCTAAAATACATGTGAAAAAAAGAGGGGTTTTATAGGACAAGTGAAGATATTTTTGAAACACAGTTTACCATTTGAAAAAAATAGAATAGAATGAATGGTGGGTGATTGCGATTGTATTTTAAATAATATTTAGTTTTAAAATATATATTAATGATATTATTTTATTTTTTATATTAATATATTAAAATAATATAAAAATATTAAAAATATATTAATTTAAAATTAATAAAAAAATTTAAAAAAAATTAAATTTTTTAAAACACGTTTTTAAAACGCAAAAACAAATAGACTTTCTAAATTGATGGCCTGTAATTTACCGTTACCATTAGGCCGAGCCAATTTTTTACATAGTAAAAAAATAATGCAAAAATATTGTTATTGTATTTTAAAAAAAAAATTAACAACTCAAAATGAAATAATAGAAAGAGAATAGAATAATAATTATTATTATAATACCTATCAAACTATAGAATAATAAAATCAAGAAAAAAAATCAATGAAAAACAAAGCACTAATAAAACTAAGTGAGATTGTCGAGACTCGTAAGTAGTATCATGCAAACAGGAAAATCTAATAGAATAATGAAATAAAAAAATATTAAAAAACAAGGCACCAACAAAACCAAGTAATGTTATCAAAACCCGCGAATAATATCATGTGGACAAGACAATATAATAGAATAAAAAACATATAAAAAAACAAAGTTTAATTTTAAAAAGAATCGAATTTTAAAGGACAAGATAAAAAAAAAAACTTCTAAAAAAATTAGACCACCCGGATAAACCTCTCACCTAAATTATGAGATAGTGATAACTTGATTAAAGAGCAAATTGAAGAAAATAACGAAGTTTATTTTTAAAAACGATCAACTTTGAAAGATATAATTAAGAAACAAAACTTGACTAACCTATTACCTAAGATATGAGGTTTGAATAACTCAATAAAAAAAAAGTACAACAAACCATGAAGTTAAGGGCTTAATAACCAACTATCAAGTAATGAATTAAAAAAAAAATCAATTTTCAACAAAGGACTATCATGTTGGAAGGCAACCATGAAAAAAATACCAAAATAAAATATCCAACTATAAAACAATTTAAAACCAAAAAATACAGACAAATATATATAACCTTGTTTGTTTTTGTGTTTCAAAAGCGCTTTTGAAAAAATTTGATTTTTATTTTTTATTTTTTTTCACTTCAAATTAATATTTTTTTGGTGTTTTTAAATTATTTTGATATGCTGATTTCAAAAATAATTTTTTAAAAAATATTATTTTGATACATTTCTAAGTGAAAAACAACTGCATCTACACTTCCAAACATGTATATATATATAATCAGGGGCTAAATTAAAAAGAAAAAAACACTATGAAAAGGATAACAAAAAGTAATTGAAAGAATAATAACCAAAACTATATAATAAATGAAATTAAATTAAATGTTGCGTGACAAAAAAATAATAATTAAAAATGACTGAAACGAACTTAGTCCAATCTTCAAAACTTGTGACATGGATCATGAGGCTGAATCACAACATAAAAGACAAACCTAAAAAAATTAACCGATCAAAATAATTAAGGGGTAAACTTGTAAAAATAAATTAAAAAAAGTGATTTAAAAAATATAGATTAAAAAAAATGAATCAAATTTGACACGAAAAAGAGAAATAAAATAATTCATAAGAGATGAAATTGAAAAACAATTTTAATTAAGAAAATGACAAGAACAATTTAAAATAACAATAAAAAGAATGAATACCATCTTTAATATAAAAATCAAATGTCAATGAATGAAATTGAAAGACAAATGAATTAAATAAGGGATTCAAGACCAAATACATCACAATTGAAAAAATAAGAACCACATCTAATGAAAAAAATCAAGTGTAAAGAGATGAAATTAAAAAAAAACTTAATAAATAATTGAATATCAAATGCATTGTAATTAAAATAATAAAAACTAAATCTGATATAAAAATCAACTATTAAAGAATAAAATTAAAAAATAAAATAACTCAATAAATAATTCAAGACTATATACATTGTAATAAAAAAAAAATAACATAATTTTTTTTTTTAATGATAACATGTTTTTTAAAAAAGGGAGAGAAGAAAAAGGAATGGTGGGAAAAACTTGTTGCCAAAACTCTGCCAAGTTTCAAATGGGAACACACGCTGCAAAGTGCAAACATTGCCCTTGCCCTGAAAGGTATTTAATGCTTTTTAGACGATGCATGCACCACTAAAAAGTCGCAAACATCATCAGCTATTTTTGAATTAAAATAATAATTTATCGTATATAAAAATACAAAAAATAAAAATTATAGCCAAATACCTAAAGTGCTCTTTTATTCATAGTTAAGAAAAATTATTTTATAAGGGCATTTAAGTATTTGACTTGTAAAAATATAAAAAAATCCAAAATACTCCGCTAGGATAAAAATATAAAAATACCGAATACCACTCTTTTTAAATGTAATTACTAATAACTCCTAAAAAAAACCCACAGTATAAAAATAATATGACAAGCCAACCTGTGAGCCAACACCTCAGAGATTGTGATTTACAATTTTGTTACTAAATTGATAAAACCCATAAGGAAATTTTGATTATCGAGATGAACAATTATTCAATCTCCTAGATAAGGATAGAATTACTTTCCATTCTTTGCAAGTCCTAAATTACTTGTAAATGATGTTCAGTTTTACATCACACACTATCACAGGATTTATAACTTAACACAGACACCAAGCCACTGTTGAACTTGCAAGACAAAGTCATTACATTGCACACACTTGCTAAACAAAAAGACACACGTGCCATACCATCACCCTCATACAATCTCCAATTACAGCTTAATCACACACAAACTACATTATAGTCCTTAATTATTACATTATTTTCAGCCAGAACCTTCGATCTCGACAACCCTGACATTAGGCCTGTAACTGGCAACTTCTTCCTTAGGAATAGTCACAGTGAGCACACCATTCACCATATCAGCCTTGACCTGATCCCTTCTAGCATTATCAGGCAGCTTAAACTTGCTCATAAACTTACCATCCTGGGTGCTTACTTGAAGCATATTATCATCATCAATGTAAACAAGCACATCTTCTCTGCCAAAATCAGGAAACACAGCTCTAAACACATGGGCTCTTGATGTTTCCCTCCAGTTTACCTGAGTTTGCCTTGAAAATGAAGGAAAGGGAGTGGAAAGTACGGAAGGGAATGGAAAGTTTTGGAACGGGTCCCAAAGGTCTAGTGAAGTGAAGAAATCTTCAGGATCCCATGAGTTTAAAGAGAACGGATTTGTGATTGTGCCATCCTGGTTGCCAATTGGAACTATTGACATGGTTTTTGGTGTCTGAATTGTCAGGAGGAAGACGATGGATGTGCCTGAAAGTAAAGTATGCTCAGTATAAAAGCTAGAACAGGGTAAAGACTCCTTTTTGGTACTTTCTGGAAGGGTATGGAAGTGGGTGGGCTTTTGTCTTCTCGAGGTTATGACTTGTGGGTGTGTACATGTGATGTGGGTGAAGCCATGACAAGCCTAAAACATCACTGGGTCTTGGACATGATGTCTTATGGGCCCGAGACAATGTTTTTATCGTTGGTTGGAAACATGAATCTTGGAACTTGGTATGGAATTTTTAGAATTTGGACTGCGATTTTGATGTTCTTATCAACTTGATTGGTACGGAATTTTTAGAATGTGGATTGTGATTTTGGTGTTCTTATCAACTTTCTTCGGATCCCTACAAAAAAAAACAAAAAAAAAAAATTATCTTATTAAATTATGGGTTGATAAGTTACAATTCAAATAACTTTCTTTTTCAATACAAAGTAAATTATCTTGATGAATACTTTGGATACCTACAAAAAAATTATCTTTTTAAGGATCTGAGAAAAGAAGTAATAAATATACTAGATAACATTAAATTCTAAAAACAACTTTTAAATGTAAAAAGTTAAATTTCTTCCATGGATAGTTTAAGAGGTATTTATAATCATTAAACCTTGTTTTTTTTTTTAAATTAAGGGATTGAAAAGTAATTTTAACATGATAATATTTATGAAAGATATATATCTCTTATACATGCATTAATAAGAGAAGAAGTAGATAGACTTCAAACACTAATTGGTCTGACGAATATAGACCATGTTATTAGATTAAAAAAAAAAAGAACAAGGCCCAAGAAAACCAGATATATCTCTTGGGATTAGGCTTGGGAACACCATCTGAGCTTAAAAGAGGGCTAGGCGTTCGTCAAGCATTTAGACTCGGGCTGTGCACCCCGAGCTCATAACATGGTGCTAGGAGTGTTCAAGCATCTAGGCTCGAGTGCTCTACTTGGACAAGTACCCATCAAAGTCTTCTTAGCTTCTTATGTTATTCGAGTCAATGTTTGATCAAGAGTCAAATTAGAGGATGAGTAGATAAAAGCTGACAACTTGTGTCTTATTATAAAGTGAAAGCATGGAAAATACCCCCATGATTAATTTAATATGAACTTTAAGAAAATATCTTGCCACCCCCAAAAGAACAAGTCTCAGTTAAAACCTGTGTAAATTATAATTCAATATTTCAAATTCTTAGCATAAATGTTGAGCACGCATCACAAGGAGTCAATCTTTTCATTCGGGCTACAACCAGGGGAGTTGTTTTGTAATTTTTGCCTAACCAAAGGAAAATAAACTCGAATTTGTAGTTTTCTTATGGGGTAGGGCAAGGTTTCCGTCTTAAGATTGACATGACAGGTTCTGCATCCCCGTTTTCGGGTTAGCATAGGCTTCGTTTATTTACTGAAAAGTAAATTTTTTTAAAAAATAAATTTTAAGAAAAATGAATTTTAAAAAAGTATTTTTTGATATTTAGTAGTGTAATGAAAAATGAGTTGGAAAATACTTTTCAGTATTTGGTTATGTCATGGAAAATAAGTTAGAAAATAACTTATTAATATTTTATTTTTCTCAAGTTTATTAAAATAATGAGGAACAAATCTTACAAATTAAAAAGTTGAATGAGAATGAAATTGAAAAAAAAATATAATTTCATAAATTATCTAAAATAAAATAAATAATAATTAAAATAATAGAGATCAAATCTAAAAAATTAAAAAAAATAAAAGATGAAGAAATTAAAATAATAATAATCAACATTTCATAAATTATTTCAAATAAAATAAGTAACAATCAAAAGAATGAGGATCAAATTTGATAGATAAAAAATTTCAATAAAAATATGATAAGAAAAAAGAAAATAACAATTATAAAAATAAGGATCAAAGTTAATATTAAAATAAAATTTTAAGAGATGAAATTGAAAAATCAATATTCAAAACAAAATATATAAAACAATCAAAAGTTTGAGGATCAAATTTGATATAATCAGCAAATAATGATATTTTTAAATTTTTCACAACTTCCGGAAAATGTTTCCCCCCCAAATTTTTTAGGAAAACACTTTCCTGAAAACCAAGCCAAATTTTACTTTTACTGGAAAATGTTTTCCATTGACCAACTTTTCTACTGACAAACAAACACAAAAAAGTTTGAAAAGTGATTTCTCGGAAACCACTTTTCGGAAAACAAACACAGCTAAAGGGAAAACACTTTCCTGAAAACCAAGTCAAATTTTTCTTTGACCGGAAAGTGTTTTTCGTTAACCAACTTTCCTAATAACAAACAAACACAGGAAAATTTGGAAAATAGTTTCACGAAAATTACTTTCCGAAAAACAAACATGGCCTAAATATATCTCAACCAATATTTAAAAAGTTTAAAATTAATAATTAGATAAATTTTCAGTGATAATATTTTAAAACTAATATAGCATTCAAACTAATAATTTTAAAAAAATAAATTCAAACTACATTTCTCGAATTAATCTGCATCCTTTTTGACTGATCCTGTTCTTGTGCGGAGGTTGTGATCTACTCTAATTTTCTCTATCAATTTATTTATATATATCTGGCGTGGGGTAGAAGAAAGTATATTTTGGGGCGGGGTACTAAATTGGACCTTCAAACTACAAGGGTCAAAGGGAATTAAACAATAAAAAATATAAAAAATAAGAGAGTCTATATATTTTTCAAAATTATTCAATTACGACCATGATTTAAACAACATGACCCAGCAGACTGGATTGAAAATCAAGTCCTTTCTTAATTTAGACCGACACCCAATTATTAATTAACTTTTAAAATGATTATCCATTGAATCAATAGTCTGTAATCCATTAGTCAGGCCAATGTTCTTCCTAAAGCTTAAAGATTTGATGAATATGCTCGTCAACCAAACGTCATTACGAGTTTACGACTATAAATCTAATCAAAAGTTAATAAACAAAATAGCGTATGGATTTATCATTAAAGTTAACAAAATAGCATGTAGAATTATACATACATGTCAAATAATTATTTTAATTTAATAGCTTAAATTATTAAATAAAGTTTTAAGATATAATTTTTATTATTTTTTAATAAACTCCTTTAAATAAAAACTATTTGAGTTTGAAACTTATATAAATTTACATTATTTTATGCTTAATTTTTATTAAATAAATAAACGTAGTGAAATTCGAACTCATGACCATTTAATTATTAAAGATCTAATACTATATTAAAAAATCATTTCAATATAATAACATAAACTATTAAATAAAATTTTATTATTTTCTAACAATACCATTATCAAGAACAACAAAAAGATACACTGTCAATAACAAAAAGATGTAGAGGTCGTTTTGTTAGGTAAGGAGTCTAGATAATTCTCCGAGCTGGGCCAAAAAAATTTACATCTACAAAAATAATGTTCGCGCGATTGGAATTTTTTTGATAGTATTGTTATATTTAACGGATTAAACTTGAAATTTTTTAACTAAATATTTAACTTGAATTTCAAAATTAAATTATAAAAAAATTACTCTTACATAACTTGATTGATTTTATATATTAAAAAAATAAATTTGAACAATTAGTAAAAACATGATTTAGTTTAAAAATATTTTCAACATGACATCTTTTGAAAAAAAAAAAAATAGGATAACAACACATTAAATCAACTTAGGTTAACTTTCAAACCCGAAACACAGGTTATGAAATCCATTGAATTTAATAACTTTGTTTTTTTAAAATTAATTTTATTTAATTATATGAAAAAATCAAGCCCTAACTCAATACTTGAATGTTTTTTCAAGACTACGATAACCCAATAAAAAGTAAGTCAAAATAAATTATAAAACTTAATTTTTAATAATTATTTTTTTATATATTCTTTATTTAATAATATAAAAAATATGTGCTGAAAAATCCGAGCACCAACCTATTATCGTTATGTTTTTTCTAAAATCATAATAATTTTATATAAAATAAATTATGAATATCAATATATAATAATTATGTTTTTTATGTTTGGAGTCATTGTTTAATAAACAACATGATAGAAAAAAATAGATAATTGTAAAATTAAGTATGATATTTTTTCTGAAATTAAAGTAATTCTGTATAAAAAAACTAAAATAAATAACAAATTTTAATTTATAATAAATCCAATATAAAAAAATATTGTAGTAACAAGTGAGGAAGGTAATGATGATTTCCCCTCCTCTTGCTTTTGTGAATCCTACGGTATTAATTTGCTGACAACACTTTGGAGGCCATTGTATCAGATCTTAATATGGTGAGAGTTTTAGGAAAAGTACTGGCTTCAATTTTCATGGTTCAAACTTTCACTTGTATAAATATTTCAAGTATCGCAACTTGTTAGCCTCTCCCTTCTCAACCACTTCGCGTTATCCAAAACTAGCACCGTCTGCTTGCTTCTCCGTAGCAGACAATCGCGCCTATATATATATATATATATATATATAACAAAAGTTCAATGGTGTTGATATTTATTTTTTTATTATTTAAAAAGATATAGGTTATAATGATATTGTTGTTCTTGTCAAATAAATTTATAGGCATTTAATTGTGGGTGAAGTTATTTTTTTCATAAAATATATTTGGTATTGAAAAAATAGCTGAAGACAAAATAATTCGTTCATGTTTTTTAGAGTCTTGTGCTAAAGAATAATGACATAATTGCCAGATACCTGATACTAGAGTTAGTAGTGTTTGCCAGATCTAGAAGACCTGTGCATCTGGATCTGCAAATATTGAAATATTTTATTTTTTATGTTTATAAGTTTGTTTTTCCTTTGATAAAAATCTTATTTTATGGTTATTACCAATATAGTTTTTTTTATTAAGTTATTTTTTATTTTAAAATATATCAAAATAATATTTTTTTATTTTTTAAATATATTTTAAATATTAATACATTAAAATAATTTGAAAATATAAAAAATACAAATTTAAAGAAAAGAAAAATTATAATGCTTTTTTTTTTTGGTTTTTTCTTTTGAAGGGCTAATGACCATAGGCTCCGTTTGTTTGCAGGAAAGTGAATTTCTTTTGGAAAGTGAATTCCGGGAAAAGTGAATTCCTGAAAAGTGAATTCCGGAAAAGTATTTTCCGATGTTTGGTAGTGTTATGGAAAATGAACTGGAAAACACTTTCCAGTGTTTGGTTGTATTATGGAAAATGAACTGGAAAATAATTTATTAATGAATTAATTTTTTTTTCAAATTTATCTAATATATATATAAAATATTTAATCACTTACAACAAAAAAAATAAAATCTAAAATGTATAATGATGAATTTTTTTTATTATATTCTATATTCATACACAGCTTATTTTATAAAATATAACTATATATATCATATCATATTATAGAGAAATAAGCTTGTGAATTTTTTTTACTATTCCATGAAACTATTTATAATTCTATTACGTACGAAATACATCCGACAAAAACTATAGTTTTAATAATATTTTTAGCATGTAATAAAATTGGATAAAATATTAAAATATAAAATTCACTCTAAACTAGTTTTTTTTTTAAATATTAAAAAAATAGCACACTTTAAAAAAAAATCTCACGAACAGTGCAAAAGAACTGCACTGTTCAATATTTTTCAGTGAACAGTGTACGCAATACACTGTTCATGTTAATTGCACTATTCATTTAACAGTGCAATTAACATGAACAGTTAAAAAAACATGAAAAAATGGCTGGCCGCTGTCGGGAAATGTTTTCTTTTTTTTAAGAAAGGAAAACACTTTCCTTTCACAACACTAATTCATTTTTCATTGACTTTTTTCTTGTTGTTTGCCAAACATTGGAAAAGCAGGAAAGTGAATTCCAGAAATTCACTTTCCTGCAATCAAACACAGCCAATATAACTATTATAACCACTAGGGGTGTTTAAAATAACCGATTAACCGAGAAAACCGAGAAAACCAAAAAAAAATTAACCGAAAAAACCGAACCGAAATGAAAAACCGATTAAACCGATTGTCAAAACCATAAATTTTAACAGGTCCGGTTCGGTTTTGAACAAAAAACCGGAACAAACCGAACCGGACCCATTTAAAACCAAAAGTTACACATATCTGAGGTATAAATAGTTAAATTGTAACCTAACCCTAATAATTAATATAACCTTCCTGTCTCTCACAAAAGTAGCCGCCCCCCCTCTCAATTAATTTCTAAACTTCATTTCCCGTTTTCTCTCAATTAATTTCTAAACTTCCTTTCCCAGTTTCCCAATCTTCCTCTCAATTAATTTCTAATCTTACTTTTTCATTTTTCAATCTTCCTTTCCAGTGGGTTTGTTGAATGAGCTTTCAATACAAATGTTATATTTTTCAACTTCACATACGAAAATTGATATCCAATGATCTTTGTCACTTCTTATATCTTTTTCTTGTTTTTTTCTTTCCTTCCTTTTCATTCTTAGTTGTCTTTCTTGTGGTAAGTATTTGTGATAATGGTTGAGATCGATGAGACTAATGGCAATGGAAACCATGGAGGAGTTGTTTTGGATATTAAAGATAATTTTCCTTTGTCTAGCTCCATCAAGAAAGTTTCTGTCTTGAATTTCTGTGCCTTTCATGCAAAAGATGCTGTAAAATCCATCTTTTTTCTGTGACTGTGTTTTCTCCTTGCCATATGAAAAATCTGGATGATGGGATTAGGTTTCCCGGTTTTTTACCAAAAAAACCGGATTTAACCGAACCGGTCTGGTCCGGTTTGAACCGGTTTTCAGTCCGGTTCGGTTAATATTTCACAAAATTAATGTAATTCGGTTCGGTTGGTTTTTTAAGTCTAAACCGAACCGAACCGAACCGTGAACACCCCTAATAACCACAACCACGATTTAGAGTTATAATTGTATTATATAACTATTATTCTAAATCATGATTTTTATTAAGAATAACAGTTTATATTAAAAAGAAGATTCAAAATCTATTCTCTTTAAAATCATGATTCTAAATAGCAGTGGGGATAATTTTTTTTTTTTTTTGAAACGGTTTTATTTTCCTAGAGGTTTATTCTAATTGTGTTATTTAAAAAAAAAAATAATCTGATTTCACTGAAACAAAAATCCTTCGATATCACCTCTACTGAGATAGACGGCGATGAAATTTACCGTGCAGGCAAATCATCTTTAACCAAGGTTAGCTAGATACTTTTGTTTAAGATGAATTTGATCATTAACCACTAGAAGGACATCTTCACTTTAGAACTAGGTGACAAACACAAGTACACAAGATCTTTTTCCTACATAGTGGACAAATTTATTTTTGAAACTAGTAATAATTTCTACTCTAGCAAGAAAACAGTCCTACTCTAGCACCAAGAACAGTGGCCTATCGTGCATACGATCACTGGGTGCGCATGCCAGACCTGTAAAGAAAAGCTGGTGTCCTTCGAATTACTACCCTTTCACCGTCATAACCTCTCCCTCTCTCTCATGCATTATTAGGGTCGAATCACCCTCCTGTCTGCTTCTACAATCAACAATGGGGAGGAAAAGGTGGTCGAATCTATGGCTTCTGTCAACGTCGAGAGGAAGAAGGAAATGGGTCTGTGTGGGTTGATTTGTAGCTTCGGTTGTTAATTAATTAACAATTAATTATGTGAAACCCAACCTTCTATTCTTGTAGATAATCATCTCTGGATCAAGCTTCTCTCCGGTTCTTGCTGGTTCAGATTTACAACTTGTAAGAACCAAAGGCCACACAACGGAAACCTTTTCTGTTTCTGACTCTTCAATATTTGCAGGATTTGCATCTGGTCTGGTCGGGTTGGGAAAACAATTCGCTCTCTAGACCCGAAGCTACAAATGAGGCTGAGGTTATTGTGTGGAGCTTTGGTTTTGGAGGTTGGTGAAAGGGGCGTGTTGGCGAGCCTCGCCTGGTTTGGTGGTTGAGAACTTGAGATGGTGGTTTTGTGCTGGTTCTCTCTGACAGTGAAGCCGTGAAGGTGGAGGGGAGATCAACGTTCCAGCCGCAGGCGCACTCCTTTAGCACAGTGGGCTTCTGAAGGTTTTACAGGTCGCGCATGTACTACAATGGTCGTGCATGCAGTGAAAAAGTGATTTTTTTTTTTCCAATTATATAGTAGTTAAGAAAGTAAATTTAATGATTGTGATAATGTGGGGGAAACACTCCGTACACACGTTAAAACCATTATCTAGCGTGGGCAAATCACACCCTCACATCACATCAGTCTGAAAAGCCAGTAGTACAGTTGGTTTTCAATTTCAAAAAACAAGGGGCGCGGTTTCTCCATTCACACGGAGCTGCACTGTAAACTTCCCGGAAAATCCCTGGCCTCGGAAGGACAACCAAGAAAAGAAGAACCAATTAGCTCGCTAGCTTGTCACTGATCGGTTGAATCTTGTCCGTCAAGGTTTTGTCCAAGTGGGACCGAGAAATTTAAGGCATAGTGGGACCGACGAGGTGATGGCTACTTGTCGCGCATCGGGAGTCTGATTCTGTTTTGTATTTCGGACGAAGGTGATGCGATGGCCAAGATTCAATTGGGATGTGTGATTTCAACAAGTTTGACCAAATATTTGAAACGTGGTTCAATGACTTTTCTTCCTTGTTTAGTTCATTGATGACGTCTTACCTTGTTTAAAACTAATTTAAAGTAAAATAAATAAATAAATTCATTCAAAATCGATTTTTTTTAAATGTTTCTAGATATTTTAACATTCTAATATTAAAAATAAATTTTAAAAAATAAAATAAATATTTATTATAATATATTAAAAAAAAACTTTAGAAAACAATTTTATTATAATCAAACAGATACTACTAGATGCATGCCATAGTTATGTGTTAAACTCCAGGGAACTATGCATGCCAAAACTAAAAATTACATGAAAAAATCTACTTCTTTGGATTCGATTTAAAATTTAAATTTAATGAAAATTCAACTTCTTCTATATTAAATTTTAGATTGGAATGAAAGTAATACAATCTTCACAAAAGAAATAATTTTGATATACATAATTGGTTTTCGATATACAAAAGAAACTACATTATAGATTCATTTTACTGTGCAAGCATGAAAATCCCCTGTATTCTTCTGAAAGCGTTAACCATATAATTTTATATTTATCTTAAGTATTCTGTTCTTTTTTTAATTTGAGAAATTGAATATGTTATTCTTAGTATCAAATTAATTAACTTTAATAGGTTATATGGTTGATGGCTTGGTTATCACAAAATAACTTGATCGACTAGTAAAAAAAAACTTTTCAACTTGATTTTTTATTTAATTTAAGTTTAAATTAAATTATACGAGAATTGTGTTATTATAATCTAATAAATTTAACTGATTGAAAGATAACTTGAATAATTATTAAAAAAAATTAGAAAAAAATTGAAAAAAAAGGAAGAGTAAATAAAAGTTTAATTGAAATATTATCACTTAAGTTACATAATAATTATAAACCTCAAACATGTTGGAATGTCCATTCCAAGCCTCTTTTTTTTTATCTTTCTCTTGAAGCCCTGCAATAAAAGTGATGCGAGAGTGTTTGTCTACGCGGCTGCGTTTTATTTAAAACACAGTCCACAGCTGTTCGGTAACAAAAAAACGATTTACTGTGTATGGGACCCACGTGTTTCTTACATTTCAAACGCTGAAAAGGAAAAGCTACAAAAACCTGCTTTATTTGCACTGTAACTGATAAAAATTAACGAACAGTGCAATTTATTGCACTGTTCATGAGTGAAATGCATTGTTCATGTGAACAGTGCAATTCACTTGCACTATCTGTAGTGGTTTTTTTTTTTTTGGGTTAAGTGTGTTAATTGTATTAATTTTTTTTTAAAAAAAACTAGTTTAGAGAATTAAATTCATTCGCGACGTGAACAATATTTTTTTCTTGAAAAACTAGTATAGAATGAATTAAATTCACTCGCACAATAATATTAATTTTATATCTGATAATATTTTATCTAATTTTATTACACGCTCAAAAAATTATGAAAACTGTAATTCTTATCGGATGAATTTTATACGTAATGAAATTATAAATAGTTTAATGGAATAATAAAAAATATTTTATATAAAGTATTATTTTTTTCATGATGTAATAGGAGTAATTAATTTTACAATATTTAAATTTAAAACCATCAATATTAATATATTTTTTAAAAAATTATTTTATAACCTCAATTTCAAAAGCATTCTAACCAAACACATTTAACTACTTTTTCTTCAACCTCAATTTCAACCAAACACCTATTTTTTCAAACCAATCTTAACTAAAAATATTTTTTATAAGATAATTTTTTTCAAACCACAACCAGAACAGCTATCGCAATACCAAACACATTCGTAAACCCGGCTATTATCGAAGTATTATTAAAAGGGGGTCAAAACAAACTTTGTTAATTGGACCAGGAAAAAAAACCAAATTTATTGCAGACGCTAAAGAAAACCTTCTTAACGTGATATTTAGTTAGTCGGGGGTTCACACGGCCGGGTAAATTGATGGATAAAAAACTATATTAAATGGCGTCGTGCCGTGAAGGGGATTGATTCTCCTTTCAGCTGCATCTCTTTAGTCTCGATTTCTGCTTCCTTTACTGTCGAAACCAGACCGTTTTGTGTCCTTTTCCTTTGCTTTTATTCCAAAATAATACTGATCAATACAGCAGCAAAGAACAGAGTGGATGGGGAAGCAGTGGACGAGTAAGGGCACGGAGGGAAATAACAAGACCGAATGAAACAAGCAGCCATGGACTTTGAAGTTTTGTTTCAGCCAAAAGCGAATGGATTAAACGGAGCGTTTCTTTTTTCTTTTCTTTTTTTCTTGATTGTTGGCTAGATTGAGTTTAATCGGGTCATTATACTCCTTAAAAACGTAAGCTAAATCAAGTGGATTTTTTTTAATTAAAGTTTTACCAAGTTGAATTAAGAACCCTGATTTTAATTTTGTTTATAGTTCTGAATATGTCACCCAAAAAACTTTCTCATTTATTAGAAACATACTACAATTATAATTTTTTAAAAATTTATTTTTAAATTACAATAGCAAAAACTATTATAATATAAATTAAATATTAAGAGTTTATTTGATATTATAATAATAATTAATTTTTAAAATATTTTAATTTTTTTAAAAAATATTTTTGAAACAAAATTTGAAAATCTCAACTAACCGGCCGGACCGGACCGGTTTAACATCTACGCTCATTTATATCAGCCAACGAATCTCCTGTCCTCCTATAAATACCCCCTGGCACTTGACAAACTCTTCAGCTTTGCTCCTGCTTTCTTCTCAATTTCAACTTCTAAACTAAAACAAACTGTATCAATCTCGGATCATCACCAACCAAGCAAGCGAACTAGCTTTAGGCAGGAAAGAAAGAGACAGTACAGCAGAGTCTGCAGAGATGTGTTTTGTGTTCTTATGTGACGAAGAAGAGAAGGAGTTAGGCAGGCAACAAGCTTCAGGGTCATGCCCTTACTGCGGAGGTAAGGTACAAGCGGTGGATTTTGAAGGCCGGTGGAGGTTCTGTTTCTTGCCCATATGCTACAAGATGAAGAGAAAATATTTTTGTACTTTATGTTCCCGGCGGCTGGAATTATCTCCTTAATAAGGACAAGGAGGTTGCTTTCTGATTATAGACCAAGAAAATTAAGCTACTTGATAGCTGATTCCTAGATGTCTTCTTTATCTTGCATGTCTTTCTTTGCTTCTTTTTTTTGTTAATATTTTTTTCATGTCTTTCGTTATTATGCTGTGAAGAGAGAGATGGTTTCTTCATATGATTAAATGTATATTATGGAACCTGTATTAAGTGGTTATGGAGATTCTGTGTTCCTTGCGTTGATCTACAGACCTTTGTTTTTCTCCATGAGAAAGAAAGAAAATCTGAAATGGGTTTCTTCTTCGTTGGGTCAAGGGGAAATGGGATGTTCGAAGCTTCTTGTGGGATGTTCTATCGCTTTGATTTCTAAGATTGACTCCTACAAAGGGTCTACGCTATGATTAGAGCAGGCTGCTACTTGGGTAAAGAATTGATATTTGATAGAAAACTCAGCTTTAGATTAACAGAGTATCTGTCGAGGAAAAGAAAAGAAAGGATTGATGAAGTTTTGGATTGGGAAACGAGGGGCTAAATGTGTAATTGCGTGCACTCTACCAAATATACATATAATATGTTATGTTTTTGCTTTTTGTTTTCTCCTGGTTTGATATAGGACTGTATACGTGTGTTCCGCGTTGTTGTGCTGCAGGTGAGTTCGAATTATTTCAACACGGAGAAATAATACTTATATGACAATGATATGAGACAAGCGAAAACACGATACCAGAAATCAGACCGAAACAGACTGCAGAAAAAAATTACAAAATTTAAGATCTAATAATTTAATATTAAAATAAAAACAAAAAAAATTATGCCAAGAAGAAAACTTGGGTAAACTCAACCGTGAACCCATAATCTATGATTTAAAAACGAGAATTTAAAAAAAGAAACTTAAGTTCAACATATATAACAAAACAAAGAAAATGTAAATCGAATCTTAACCACTGACCGACCCTTTTTTAAATAATGGAACAATAACAGATTTCTTATAGAACAAAAAGAGATGCAAATAAATGAGAGAGCTTAAATTAAAGATGATAAAATTAAAAAAAAAATATTAAAAAAATTAAAAAAAAAATTACAATCAATCCAGGTTAATTTTAATAACTCGTCGCTTGTCACATGAGACTAAGATAAAAAAAAAATTAAATTTCTAAAAAAAACATCTAGCCAAAAAGACTAAAGTTAAATTAAAAAAATTAGTAAGAAAATGCAAGCTAACCCATGTTTACTTGACTATCCCATCCAAAAGAAAAATTAAAAAATCACATAACTCAAGGGTCAATAATTTAAGATTAAATGATGAAATTGTAAAAAATAATTGTTTAAAAAATTAAAAAAAAATTCAAGTCAACCAAGATTAACTTGACTAACTTATTACCTAAGTTATTAGATCAAGATAATGCAACAAAAATAAACGTTGAACAAACTATGAAGCTAAGAGCTTGATAATAAAATATCAAATTATGAATTGAAAAAAAAACAATTTTCAATAAAGGATTGCCTTATTGGAAGGCAACCACAAAAAAATAATAAAATAAGATATTTAACTGTAAAACAATTAAAATTCCAAACAATGCAGGGTAAATATAGTATAAAAATAAAATGAAAGAAAATAATTAGGAGCTAAATTGAAAAGGAAACTTAAAAAGAATAAAAAAATCAATTGAAAGAATGATGACAAAAACTAGATATAAAATCAAATGAAATTAAATTTTTAGGGACAAAATAAAAACAAATAAACTAAGAAAAGGATAAGAATAGAGTAATCAAAAGAATCAAGACAAAAAATATATTAAGAAAACAAAAGCCATGAAACTGGGGATGAAATTGAAAAACAAAATAACTAAGAAAAGTATAAAACACATAAATAGATCAATCAAAAGTAGAGGACCCAAATCGGATTAAAAAATAAAATTGAATAAAATATCCAATGATGAAATTAAAAAAAAAATCTTCAAAAACCATAAAAAATCAAATAAATAGTGATCAAAAGAAGAAAGACCAAAATCAATCCAATCATAAATTGGAGGACACAATTTGTTTTAAGGTCATTTGTGAATTTATGAATTTCTACAAAATGAGAAAGAGAAGAGTGAGAAGAGAACAAAAAAAAACAATTTTAAAAGGGATTTATAAAAAAAATGAACTTAAACCAGGTTCAACGCTGAAATTGGTGGACTGAGTCATGAGACTGCGATTACTCTGTAAAAGGTAGACATGAAAAATTACAAAGAGAAAATTCTAAATCATAAAAAAATTAAATTTTAAAAATAAGGACTAAACCTTGCACAAAAAAAATAATTGAAAGAAACTAATATAGGATTAAGTTGAAAAACAAAATAAATGAAGAAAATGATATAAAAAAAATGAGCACCAAAATTGGAAACCAAAAAAAATTAAATTAAATTCTAAAGGATAAAATCAAAAACAAATTAATGCAAATGATAAAAAAAAAATAGCAATAAAAAAACAAGGACTATATTGAATAAAAAAAATCTAATGAAATTAAATGATGAGAGATAAAATTATAAAAGACGAGTTTACCTTACTTCTAATGAAATTATTAAGTGTAATGAAGGACAAAATGATTAATATATTATTTAAATTAATGCATCGTGTTTCTCCTCACAATACATGGTGAATAGGTGAGCTCTTTTAGGTTTTTTTTTTTTTTTGTTTTTTGTAATTAACTTGTGTATTTTGTCTGAATAATTAAATGGCTTATGTATTTTACATTGAGCATCCCACATAATTGCATTTTAAATTTTAGTTTATATAAATTAAAATAATTTGATTTTTATTTATAGAGACATGCTTCTTCTTTTTTTCATACAAAAATCTATGTTATAGTAATTTTAATAAAACATATATATTTTTAAATCTATATTTTTAAAACCATAACAAATGGTTTTTTTTCTTAAATATATAATTTTTTTAATATCAATAATAAAAGTTATTGCAATATCAAATACAAATTTAAATTCTTAAACTACTTAACTCCGGGGCCATGTTAAATTACACAAATGTGAGAATGTATATATATTATGTTCATAACAACAACATGGGGATCTAATAACAATAGAAAGCTAAATAATTTAATTATCGATTT
Source organism: Populus davidiana (assembly GCA_030145905.1). Classification (NCBI taxonomy): domain Eukaryota; kingdom Viridiplantae; phylum Streptophyta; class Magnoliopsida; order Malpighiales; family Salicaceae; genus Populus; species Populus davidiana. The sequence continues at coordinate 24,829,807 of CM057794.1, read as the reverse complement.
CTTAATTTTATTTCATGAGGAAAGTAGAGTTTTTCAGGAGACAAGGAAAGAATTACATTAAATAAGCCAGTAAATATTGAAACACAACCATGTCTGTGTGTTCAGGTTGTTAAAATAAAAATAAAAATACATTGTTGTTGTGAAACCTGAAGCAATAATGAAGAATATTATACAATAAAAAACTCATAGATTTAACATAGTTCAACAATATATCTATATTTATACAAGCGACAAGCTTTATTTCATTATATATCAAATAAAATTACAAAATATGTACCTATAGTAAACCCTAGTTGTCCTAGAAATATTAGTAATTTCCAATAATTTTCGCTCCATTCTGGCATTTATTTATGAGTCACAAACTACAATAAGTGGCTTTTTTGGACACCTTAATAACTCTCCTCCTTCTCCCCCTTTTACCCCCTTCAAAGTGACTATTTTGAGACAGAAAATTGAAGTCTAAACACTCTCAACTTTCATAATGTAATTGTTACATACCATGTACTCAACTCTGAAATACTATTGTCTATGAATTAATTTGAAGTATGATAACAGGAATTTTATCTGAATTTTCACCAAGCAATAGCCCTTTGTTCATCGTTAAAAGTTATAACGAACTTGAAAGATCTTAGACCCAAAATTAATTTCTTCTGTCTTGATCATGTCATGTCCTGTACATCACTGGAAAACTCAGTTACATTTTACTTGAATAAAATAGTAAAAAGGAATTTGTAAATTCAAATTCAATGACTACCAAAGCATTGTAGTTTGCTTTACCATTAAAGAAGCAGACAAGGCTGCAGATTGGATAGCCAGAACATCTAAACTCTCTATTTGCCTGGTTGATATCGGGTGTGTAGGATCACTTGAAGCCTTCGTCGTATTCTTATATCTGTTTTCCTTATGTGGAAATCTTTATCGATCCCCCAAGAAAAATCAATCTTTTATGGCTAATAACATGATGCCGATGTTCTGAGTATCAGATTTTCTCGTTCATGTACCAGCAGAATCCACCCAGCATACAAAAGGCAAAGGGCTGTCATATTGTGTTCCTCGTGAAAGATTTTGTTGGTGTTATTGTAAAGTAAAAAAGGTGACCCTCCCTTTGCTTCTCTTACAAAAAGAAAGGAAATGACATTTAATTATTTCCATCACCATGAGAATATTAAGAGAGAGAAAGAGAGAGAGAGAGAAGAAGAAGAAGAAGAAGAAAAGGAAGAAGAAAAATTGCTATAAAATGATAGCAAAAGTATTAACCAAGCAAATATTCAATTTATTGTTGGCCGGCTACCGGATATTGGTGATCACATGGTGACTGTTGCAGCGAAACCAAATGGCCATTAATTAACATTTTCCCTCGATTCATCTCCTTTTCTTGTTTAAGCTAGCCTAGGTTTCATGTACATTAGAATTTTTCCCTCTTTTACAAGGTCTTTAGATCTTAGTAAATAAAAAACCCCACATCTATAAGGTCACTAATTTCAGCCTAAAAAATTTATATGTGTTGATTATTATATATGTAAATGATATAGGAAACAAATTGATGCGATCCATAATTGCTATAAGGAGTGTAGAAGCATATGCAATTGAAGTTATGGTAAAGAACACATTTCAAAGACATGCAATAAGCTCCATGACTTCAACTTAATATCACCATCAAAAGCTTTAATTTATCCTTAAATCATATGATATGAGCTGAACACAGTCTTTCTCATAAATCATAAAACAGCCTTTTTCTTTTCACTGAGAAGAGGGAGGTTGAATCTCAACCACATGCATTGTTTCAGGTTTGGCGTCTTCCTTCTCAGTGAAAAGAGAAGGCTGCAGCTCCAACCTCACACTTGTTGGAGGACAGGAAACCTAGCAATATTCCTTTGTTGCATGTGATCAAAGCATATTAATTTTATTGGAAAAGCCAACTCTTCTCACAGCAGCGATTAGAGCTATCTAGATTTCCCATCGACCAAATATTATGGCTGTCCATGAAGAACCATAGGTGATAGGGCATTAAGAAGTTCAACGAAGATTGATCGTCTGCAGTACCAACCATTTACAAATTTAGATTTATATCGACAAAACATATATAAAGTTTCTTTCCCTCAACCCTAGAAGGTACTGGTGGGATTCAGGGATAGATCAGAAGGGCTAGTTCCATCGTGTATCCTGAGGTCCATTTAGTCTCTCTCTGAACCAAATAAAAAAGAAAAATCACAAATTGCAATTTTATAGGGAGAAAAAACACTGTGATCTTTGTGTTCCCTTTGAAAGGTTAATTTGTTTTTGCCACTCTAGAGACTATAACTCGTATGCAAAGGCAGAAGATGATATATCATATATGAAAAGACAAACAGTAGTGGAGAGGAAATTAATGCCATGAAGATTGGACCACACCACCAAATAAATGTCTGCATGTGTTCCACTTTGCAGAAGGCAGAAGATGACCAATAAATTTTACACACGGGTTCTGTATCCTCTGCAAAAGTCCTACTTCTTGCCTCGTCAAGTCCCATGCATCGATTGCTTCCAATGTGATGAGCTCGGTCCCGTTTGGCCTACTAGTTGGAGTTTATATGGAAATAGCAAGTAGTGCTCGTTCCATTTGGAAATAAAATTCTTGCATTTTTGGACCCTTTTTCTCAGATTTGATAAAGAAGATCTAGAGAACTGTTTTTAAGTTCTTGCTGTATTCAAAGAAACCAAAAAACGAGCGAATAAAATGATGCCAGCATCTGCTTTTATATAATAATTATACTAAATATCAAGCATCGTTTGTCGTTTCTGAGCTTCGGGCTCATAACCATAAGAAATATATTTGGTCTGGGCGCCATTGATATCCATATTTGATTCTTCTTGCAGGACAAGATTGTGTAGCAAGCAGCTAGCTAGATTGCGTACATGCACTCAATATTTGAGAATCTAAAAAATGGAGGGAGGATAATGTATAGTAACTAATTCTGTTTGGGATTTAATGCTGCCCAGATTATCTGGTACCGATCTACAGATTTCGACTAACAAGGAAAGAACATATTTTGTTGCTGAATCCACACTGATTTGTAATGCATTTTCCTATCATATGTCAAATATTATAGTGTTCATAGTATTTCTCCTTCTAAACCGCATGTTGTTTCTTGAAAAAATTGAACACCTTGCATCACCGATTCCCCCACGTCATTCTTGAGTTTTCTGTATATCCTGGAATAAAATGTTGGGTGAATGGGAGTTTGTAATTTGTTATTATTTTTTAAAATATATTTTTTTAGAAATATATTAAAATAATTTTTTAAAAAATATATATTTTTTATATTAAAACAATTTGAAAATATATAAAAAATATTTGTTTGAAAAAAAAAATTAAATTAATTTTTTAAAAAAGACTCGAAACATAAAAGCAATCAAAAACTTACACTAAAAAATAAGAGTCATCCGTCCACGAACTTTATTTCATTTGTAATTTCAAGAGTTAGCTTGAGAAGAAAGTGTTCGTTTTCTTTCTTTTTTTTTTAAGAAAAAAACTTAGGGTCATTAACTTCAATATGGACGGAAACACAAATAAAAAAAAATAACAAGCAAGAAAAATCAGAGTTTTGACATAATAGGATTCTCACACAAAAAACCTTAATTTGTAGTTTTAATTCTAAATATATTTCTAATATATTCCCATCTCTAATATGTTTTACAACTTTTAAATTCAACTTTTACAAAGTAGAGAAAGCAAATACAACGTCGAGTGTTTGAAAATGCAGTGCAATACAACGTCCAGAAAAAAATTAGAAGAGTTTAACATGATTCGGTAGGTGGATTCTTGACTCATTCTGGATGGAGTTTTGTAGTTGAGGCACTTTAACATGCCAGAGCTCTTAATACTCTCGCCATTCTTTGCTGACCAAGGGCTAAATGCAAGGGTTTTGGAAGAGAAGAAAAAAGGTATTCAATACCAAGAAATGAGGAGAAGGGATATTTTACGAGGGATTCAGTAGCTGAATCCTTGAGATTGGTGTCAAAGATCGTCAAGACAAAGTACGTGGACCAACTTTTGAGCCATCATATCTCAGAAACCATGGACGTATCAAGAAAATCAAGGAAATTAAATGACAAGCATAAAATAAAAGCATAGCAGTAAAATCATACATACCGACAACTTACATTGATCTCTAATTAACTAAAAGGTCATTATAACCATTGTTGATTCATATCAGGAATTACTGAATAATACATATAATTACTTATTTTCTGATCATCTCCGTTGCCTTCAAGTTTCACTCGAGTGAAGAGTCAATCTTGTGAACTGATCTGGAGAAGGCAAGAACATCATCAGGATCTTGAACATCAACCTGCTTGTTTTCTTTAGGACCAACTGTATCACTGCTATTACTAATTATTGATTCACGTATCAAAATTTTTGCCATTGGATCATCAACACCCTTTGTAGATGAACCTTTCTTCTCTTCTGTCACTTCCTTCTCTAATTGCTCTTTTCTCTCTTTCTTTGTCTCCATACTCTTACACTGCCTCTAGTTTTCCTACTGCTACTTTTTTCTCCTTTTTTGGCCTCATTTTTAGTTAAAATACAGATGCAAGAAATGTGGGGATGCAGTGCTTTTACGCGTGGCTGTTGTTAAACAGCGAGGAGTGGCTGCTCTTACATGCAAAGAAGCAGAACAATACACGTATGTCTTCTACATTTAGTGAATATCAATGTCATAAAATGATCTTAACTAGCTGTAAAACACCCTTGATATGTGGGATTTTCTATGAGCTTTTACAAATCAAAGTTATACACACACACACACCAATGCTATCTCATGATTGAGAAATATTCATAAAAATTTGTCTCTACTTAAATTCAACTTTAACAATTAGAAAATCAGTGTCAATGAGCTCTAAACTTAATAGTATCACTTTCTTTTAAAAGGAATTTGTATCTCCAACAAAAGAAAACTATAAAAGCCAGCCTGAATTATACATCCAAATCAGGTTTTGGCAGCTTACAAGCTCAATTCCACTCTGCATGAAATTTGAAAGCCATCTGTCCAAGTATCACACCAATATTGTGTACAGAGCCGGTCTAGAGGAGGGATCAGTACTCGGAAGGGTGGGTAATCAAGTACTGCGTCAAACTTGGTAGAAGAGGAGTTACATGTGGGCATTCCATTCTTAGCGTTGTTGGTGTAGAGCAAGAGGATGGTGTGGCACTGGTGATGTGGGGACAACAGGGTAGTTTCCTTTCTTGTAATCTGAAGAATTGGACTTGGAGGGTTCTTAATCACTTGATGCCAAGAAACAGCACAGAAGTAAGCTAATTTAGAAGGTATTGTGCTCCTTCGTACATTGAAAGCCTTTTTTGCTTTTGACAGTTCCTTCCATGCTTTGTATTTTGTAAACTTGATATTGTGTCTTATCGTAGTGGTGTCCCTTGTGTTTCTCATAACTATCCAGTCCTGTTGAAAAGCATGCTCCTATATCAGCATATTTCTTGAGGTGGGTTTGCATTTGCTGCTGCCATGGTGCTTGCTCATAATATATGCACATTGTCGTTATTACATTAGAGAATCCCTAATACTAGTACTCCAAACCTGCTATTCCATTTCAAATAGGGTTCTGGGAATTCGGGTTAAATTTGTTACCAGGTTGCTGCTGAATATATTCCCTTCAGTAGGCACGATTGCCTAAATTTCGTACAAAATAGTGGCACTATGTTGATTTCAGTATCTATTCGTGCTATCACTGAGACATGCAGCAAACTACGATCAGGTCAATGGTCTATATTGCACAAGTATGATGGATGAAAGGAATAGCAAAGCATTGCCTCTGGGATTTTGTATAAAACTGGTGCTTAATAAAGCAAAAATTCAGTAACAAGCTAACAAAACTTCTATTGAAAAACGAGTGGTAGATTAAACATATCTCATGGTCAAATGACCACCACCCTGTCAACTGGAGTAGTTCTATCATTAAACTTAACCAATGTCTGATAACTTTTGATTGACAAAAATACGACCACATCAAAACTTGAACAATGTCTCTCATCAAAACCTAGTTCATCCTCCTGATCAACTCATTGATGTAATCTTCACGGTTTCCAGCATCACCTCCTTCAACATAATGGTTTCTCTTTTTCTTCAAACCTCCGAGTGGTGCCTTAAGCTGGAAAGGCCACAGGAAGTTGTTTGCCTCCTTGAAATGGGGCCCAACAGTTATGATTTCATGTATGAGATCTTCCATGCAGATTATTCCGTGCTTGCCCAATCCCTGCAGTAAAAAGGAAACATGCTCACTAATAACATAAACAGTTTCTGGCAATGCCATTGATAACTCGAACAGTGTTCAAACTACAGACCTGTTCAACGATTGAATTATCAGTCAAGGGAATTCGCTGTTGGTTCAGTTTCCCAAAGCCCCTCTTGTAAATCAATTCTTTAACACTCTTTAAATTGGGATACCTAGATCCATTTACATCAGTCATGAAATTTAGCAGATTAAGAAGAACAGGAAGTAAACAGTTTAGAATCATTATGAAAACATACCCAAAAGTCACATAAGGCTCAACCCTGTGAAGCATATTCACAGTTGCTTTGTTTACTTTCAGGAATACTCCGTTGAATATCTGCAAACAGAACACCAGGCAATGTGATTAATCAAACATGATCCATGTCAATTTCTCACCAAAAAGAAACAGTTTCTCGTGAGATGATGGCACTAGTACCTAAGCCATTTTATCTCCAGGAAAAAAGAACATGCACAAATTAAAACATTGAAAAGTTGCTCATGGCAAACAACTGAAACCTAAAGGATTCCTTTAGAATTACACACATTTTCACATTGTTATAAAAGACCTCATTATCAATGTCCTTGAACTTCCTAAACTGAGATCTTAATTGTGGAGAAGTTAGAACACACCATCACCTATCAAAAAACACATAAAACTACAAATTGTATGAAACAAACAAATATTCCTAAATAAACTGAGCTAACATAATTTCAAAAGCTAAAAGAAAGATGTGAGTAGACACATTTCATATTCTAGTTGATGTTTTCATTAATTTGTTTAGTAAATATTTTGAAGAAACCAAAAACACAGAGTGAAACAAATGCCTCAGCCGCTCAACCTATCAGCCTCAGGTTTAAGGCACCATCCACTACTAAAATGCAACACTTAGCAGTTCACTTTAATGAAAATAAATTTTGACAACAATTATAGACGAGCCATATTATGGAATCAAGGAATTTACTGGAATAGAAATGAAGCATCACCTGTCTTAAACGCAGAAGCTGCAGGATGGATCTTGTCTTTGGGTGCATGGCATTGATACTGAAAGTCATAAAATCCACATTAAACAAATTCGCCATTAAATTGAGAACTACAAGTTAAAGCTTATACAACAGTCTTACCCTCGGATCCTGACGATAAACAACAGCTTAGCTTCTGGATTGACATAGAACCCTCCCTTGAGTCTTGCTTCACGCTTCAGCATAATAAGCTCCTTTTGCTGATCAGGACAAAAAAAACACATTTTAAACAGTCAGGATTCATATCACAACCAAAACATCACAAATTCCATTAATAAATAAACACACGAATGATCATATGATGTGTTATACTACCTCATCATCATATTGCTGGGCATACTGCTTAGCCCTGCTGTAAATCAACTTGCGATTTTCAGCATTTTTCTTCTTTATAGCTAGCTTCTCTTCCTTCTTAGCCAAAGCCCATTCCTCATTCCTTTTCTGCTTTTTCAACACAGACTCTGGTACCGCTACCTTAACTTCTTCCCCACCCATCTCTCTCTATTCACGAAATAATCATCGAAAATCAACCAAATATCAATATGCTACCGCTCTAAAAACAAAGCATTACCCCAAACTAGATGGGAGCAATAGATCAATTTCTGCATTTCAAGCAGAAACTACAAATACCCGTTACATCTAAATCTAAAACTGAGCAGACCACCTAAAATTACAGCAAGGAAAGAAGACAATTTTCTAGCTTTTTAAGCTTCTAAACCCAACAGAATAGCTTCAAAATTGATTAACTAAGACAAATGTTCAACACTAGTATCAACAGCCCATTATTTCAAAATCAAAGACAAAGAAACCCTTTTAAAATGACAGAAAAAAGGTAGATTCTTGATGTTTGTTCTAGCAAAATGAGAAGAAAAATTTCTAGCTTTTTTAGCTTCAAAATCCAACAGAAGTGATTACAGAATTTCTTAAACAAAACGATTAACAGCAAAAGAGATATGATAGAAAGCTCTGAGGAGAAAGAATGAGGATAGATTGAGAGATTTACTTGTTTGGCTTGCTGGTAGCGACTGCGATCTGCAAAGACAGAAGAGGTAGCTTCGCGGCTCTGAAGCAAAATATATGTGCGCGGAGGATTAGGGTTCCTTAGCAAGGTCGATTTTTGTATGGGCCTTGTCGGGTAAGTTGCAACCCTTGAGAATTGAGATCATGTGGCCCTAAGTTGGAGTAGCCCAACATTAATCTAAGTATATTTTCATTTTGTTCTTTTTCTAGCTTTTTCAACAAGATTATTATTTAAGAGCAAATAAAAAACTATTTTTAAAAAATCAATAATCTATTTAAAATTAAGGTGACATGGAAAATATGTATAATAATCCATATAAAATTATTTTATTAAACGTAAGACATTTATATTTTTCTATTAGTGGGCTATTAAATTATTGAGTCAAGAAAATGTTTTTTTTCCCACGTTTGCATTTATTTGTAAAGTTTTAAGAAATTTTATGTTGTTGCTGTTTAAATACAGACAATCTGATGTATAACAATTGTGAATTTAATAAGAAAAAATGATGTGGTATTTTCTTTTAAAAAAATAAAATAAAATGTTGTTGTATTTATTAAAAAAATATGTTTTAAAATAAGGATAATGGAAAAGTGAGGTACATTCGCCTTTTATTTTCTAGGCAAAAACTTTGTTATAAATTGTTCTTTAACATAAAATATTAATATAAATAAAATAAATTACTGGTAAAATAAAAAATTAATATTAAAAACTCTTAGTTGATATATTTTGAAGAAACTCAAAATCTTTAAAAACTTTTACCTATTGTAAGATTCTTGTTTACATGTTAAAAATATAAGAAGTTAAAATTTCAAATAGGACATAACCTTTTAAGAGGGAGCGATCTTAAGCAGACTAGGCTTTGAACTTAAACTTCTAACTTCTCAAATCTTAAAAGTTTATGTGTATCATAAAATTATTTTTTATCAATTAATTTTGAGCCTGGTTATTATCCATGAAAGTCATTTATTTCAGATCATTCTTTTACCCAACCATAATTCAAGTTATAAATTTAACAAGCTAACCCTAATCAATTCAAAATATTGTCATTACAATATTTTTTTTAAAAAAATTGTCTTTATTTTTTTTAAATCTATACTAGATTTTTATTAGTTCTCCAAGTTATTTTTAAAATTATTAAATTAATTAAGTCATATTAAATCAACCTAATATAATTTAATCTGAAATATACTCTCATGAGTAATTAAAGCTTGATTTTGAAATAATGATAAAATTTTGTCTAATAAATAAATATTTTTTTAAAGAATTCTAAAAAAAACTCAACATGTTAATAAGGGATCGTTTGGGAATCCCAAAAAATTTAAAATTTATTTTTATTTAAAATTAATATTTTTTTTTAATATTTTTTTGATAATTTTGATACTTTAATATAAAAAATAATTTTTTTAAAATTAATAACAATCACAGTTGCAAACTAACTCTAACACAAAGGGTTTTGGTTCGAGAGATGTTTTTTGTTTTTACCCTTACTTTAAATTGTCCAGTTTTATGACTTTATCCAGCGGCTCTAAAGTCATAGCATCAATGCCAAACCAAACCCGTTCCCTAAAACCCTTCTGTCCGTTTAGTTTATGAACCTCTCCCTCTCTCTGACCCAGGTAGTTTCTTCCTTTCCCTGTATAAAACACACAAAACCCTAGCTATCCATCTTTCTCTTTATGTCCAAAACCCCAGTTGCCAACACAGTGAACATAAACCCTAATCTCTTATCATTTAAGCCTCGCCAAGTACTGTTGCTCTCTAACAGACCACCAATCATGAAACAAGAAAACAACACCGAATCTCAAACTTTGAAGCCTGAACAGAAGACAGTTTTGCTTCACTCTATAGCTAATTATCTTGAAAACACTGGTGGGTTTTCTAAAACATTAAAGAAATTCAAATCAGAAGCCAAATTTGAGGTATGCAAAACAAATTTACTCACTCTCTCTTTCTCTCTTGGCTTATCAAATTATGCAAGTTTAGTCACAGAGATAAAATGATTGGATTTTTGTTTGTGTTTGGAGTTGAATTTGTGTTTATACAAATGGGTTTTGTGGATTTGGTTTGATGTTAATGTATTGGGTGTATATGAGATGATCGAGGTTAATGAAGCCTAATGCGATTATGTCTGTTCTGTGCTGTGGCTTTTTGGGTGTTCTTTGTTTGTTTATTTGATTATTTTTTTGGTTGTTTTGTGATCTTTGTGCAGAAAGATGATTTGGGTGGTGGTTCCTTGATTGATTTGGAGGAGGTGTTTTGCAAGTTTTTGAAGACCAGGTAGGATGATTTTAAAATCACTGTTTTTATTTTTGGTAATTCTCGTGTTAACAATATGAATCTCTATAATGGAGCTATATACTGTACGAAGGGATTTTTTTTTATCGATAACCATAAGGCTATAAGATGGTGTTATTTGATATAAAAACAATGCACAAACTTTCTGTCAGTCATTAAGAATGAATGTGTTTCACACATTTCCCTGAATTTAAGTTTTTTTTTTTTTTTATTGAAGTGTCAAATTTGAATGAGCATTCTCAAATTGCATGACTTCCTCCATTTTTGCAGTGACGGTACCTGCAAAAAGCTAGAGAGCAGCCAGGTGCAAGGTGTGTTTAATTAATGAAATTGCTTGTCAGTTGGCAACTGTATCATCATTCTCTACGTTGTTAGTAGAATGTTCTTATATGATAGATGTTGATACTAGCTCATAGTCTAGTTCTATTTAACTGCAGATATACAGACGAATGGCTTTACTAAAAAGAAAAAGAAGAGTGATACTGATGCCATAAACAAAAAACTAGGAACTGCTGATAAAGTTAACAATTGTGAGAGCATTGAAGAGATTTTAACAAATGATACAGTGTCTACTGAAGTAAAGTCTAAAGAGAATAAGAAAAAGAAAAAGAACTCTCATTCTCATGGACAAGAGGAACAAGACAATACCGAAGCTTTGAGGGAACCTGCTGATAATGTTGCTGGTGAATCTCCTGATAAGAAACGCAAGGACAAAAAGAAGAAGAAAAGCAACATGGAATCTGAGTCTCAAGTTGATAATGTTGGACACCACTCATTGGAACCTGTGGCAACAGAAGAAAAATCTAAGGATGTGGCATCTTCAGAGGGAAATAAAGCAACTGTTTCTGAGACAGAGAATAAACCAAAGGATAAGAAGAAAAAGAAAAACAAGCTTTCTGATGCTGATGCTGATGCTGACAGTAATGACAACAAGAATGTCAAATACGAAGAAAGGAAGAAAAAGAAGGATATTGTTGTTTCTGAAAATATGTCTGTTGAGACACTTGATGAAGGGAAATCAAATAATGTAGATTCTGAAAAAGATGATTCTAAGAACTCAAAGAAGGATGTAAATGTCAAAGAGAATAAAAGTTCCAAGAAGAGGAAAAGATTGCCTTCTGAAGATGATGCCCCTCAACCTGCTGATGAAAAAGCAGTTGAAGATTCTAAACGCAGAAAGATGGAAAGTTCAGAAGAACCAAAGGAAAATGGCCAGGCAAATGGAAACCTTGAGGAAAATGGAGAGAAATCATCATTGCAGAAATCAATGATGAAGGAAAAGAATGGTTCAGTTGAGGTAGGGTTTTGAACGCTCTAACTTAGGGAAGCTTGTTACTTTCAACTGTAAATTCCGAAGCTGAATTCCCTTTAAAATTCCAAATAAAAGCATGTTCAAATTGTTCCTGTGCTATAAGTTTATCAGGTTTCCTGTATACATGTGCTTAAAACCTATTTGTCCATGTGGTGGAGCCAAAACCTTAAGTATTTATTTCTAACCAGGCTTTGAGCAACTACTGATTTTTCACAAAGATTAACCTACCAGCTCTTCAAAAACTCATTGTTATGAGCAAAGCTCTTTTGTTAAAATTCATGATAGCCGTTCTATACCAGCATGAATAATTCTGTTCAAGTGTATTATTGATTTTATGTGTGTATTCTTAGACTGGAATTATGTTATTGCAGCTGAAGACTGTTAAGCATTTTCAAAGAGTAAAAGTTGATGAGGTGGTATTCTCTGATGAGAGGCTTAAAGATAATTCATACTGGGCAAAGGTTTGACAAGTTTTTGAAATATGTTTTTAGTTTTTCGGTCCTTCATTGGTTTATTTTCTTTAATATTTTCCATAAATTCTCTGTAGGATGGTGCCGAGGATGGTTATGGTGCAAAAGCACAAGATGTTCTTGGGCAAGTTAGAGGAAGGTACATTTTGTAGTTATGGCATTTCTATTTCTTTAGTTTCAGATGTGCAAACAAAATGCTGGTCCTGCTATCTTGTTGTCATTCTTTCTACCAGTGGAACCATGTCAATAATTTTATTGGCAAGTTAATGATCTGATCTAAACTGCTAACTTGGCTATTCTAATTCTAACTCTAGACTTTCTTCAATTTAGGAACCTCTTTTCTTCCAGTAGTTTTAACTTTCAGTAAGTTTTATGTATGTAATACTGATCCAAGCATTGCTGTTAAAAGGAAGGGAAGTAAAAGCTGAATCTTGTGGTTACTAGTGTAACCTAGGATGTTTAAAGAATCAAGGGTTTTGGTTTTTGTTGGTCATTTTATCATCTTCTGTTTTTTTGAGGAAACTTTTGTTAGCAAGATTGAAATTGTAAAAAGGTAACTGGTATAGGCCTTCAATATTTTGGGGTTATGAAAATTTTCTTACTGAACTATCTCTTACTCGCTCTCAGGGATTTTAGGCATGAAAAAACGAAGAAGAAGCGTGGGACATACAGAGGAGGGCAGATTGATTTGCAATCCCACTCAATTAAGTTCAATTACTCAGATGAAGATTGATCGGTGGTGACATCTTCGTGTGATGAATCTTGATTTTTGGTCCTGTTACATTTTTACTTGCATGTGCTAAGTACAGCTTTTCATTCATCAATGTGGCAATTTGTGCTTTTGTTCTTTTAGCAAACTTTTGACAATTTTGCCTTCCCGTGTCTTGCTTAATTTGAGTCAACTAAAGAATGGAAGCCATCTATTCTGTTTAGCTTCTCACAGCTATTTGAGGTTTCCTTTAGTGTATTGTACGTTGGGTCTAAAATGGGGAAAATCAGAATCAAATTTCGAGGCAAAAAATCTCCTTAAGTGTATTATACTTAAGGATACCTGCATCTCAATTTGTGCAAGTATCCTTAAGTACACACAGAAAAGAAGTCTGTTGCCAGACTGAAAAACGCAGTTGAGACAAGAATCAGGCTGTCAAAGCTCTAAAAGAACCAATTTGGAGCTGTCGGCAATAAAATATAAATAATAAAAAAGTTTTGCTCCGGGCCAAGTTCTGAGAAGAGAAAATGGCAACTCCTGAGCTCAAGCTGGAATTGTCAGGACTATTAGTGAAAATATCAATCATGGAATGCTAGAAAAAGAAGAAAAATCGGATATCAGAGCAAAATATTTTGTACATCAAATTTTTAACAGTTTATTGAAAATAACAAGGCTGAACCTATAGCCTTATAAACAATTAATGAATCATGCTTGACCAATAAAAATTTTCTTGGCAGTATTACACTGACTTGAGAACTTCACTAGCAGTTTTCTTTTATGGAGAAACCATTTTCACCTCTTCTTATTTTTCTTTCTTCCTTGAAGGGTTCGCCTTTGGAAGCGTTCTCCTTCTTTCTCTAGACTGCTTATCCTCTTACCTATTCCAGAAGATGAAGACTTTTTATGCTGTAAAAGCTTTGGTGGTTCAACAGGCAATGATGGGGAAGGTTCCTTTCTGCCTTTTGAGAGTTGTTTGAGTGCTGAAAACAGATCAAAGAAAGAAGATTTTGCACCGGTAGTTGGAGGTGCCACGGGTACTTCTGGAACACGCAAGAATTTTTTTACCCCAGGAGCTTTCAACACTGAAATACAAGTAGAGAATTAAGTACCGAAGGTGGTTAAAGTGAAAATCAGATGAAAATAATGTCAAAAGCCAAGTTCTCCACTGATCTTTGAAGATTACACAGAAAATTAAGAGGGAGAAAAAAAATCTAAGAACCTGGAAAACTCACCTAACCCATATGCGAGCGAAAACAAGTTGGATGTAACCCAATAACAAAACACAGCCTGCAATGACAAAAACGAAATTTGGCATTGACTCCAAAACAAACAAGTTCTCAAACTCCAAATAACAGTGGAGGGAAGAGATGGGTAAGGAGCAGAGCCTAAAGCCACCATCTTGTGGGGATCTAATGAACGACAACTTTTCCTTGAAATTCATTTATACAGACCATTACCAAAAGAAAATCTCAACTGTCAAGATGCAGATGCAGAAAACAGCTTAATTATGATCTCATAATACCATGTGCTTAGCAAATACCATGCAAGTGATCAAAAGATAACCTTTGGGAAATTCATAGTCAAAGGAACTGAAGCAACAGCAAGGGCCCTTGAAACGTTTTTCATGGTGCCAGCAGCAGGATTTCCTTCCATTCCTTCTTGCGTATTGCACTGAAGAAGAGCACAGATTAGCCAGCTAGATAATAAAAATCAAAACTGAGTAGAACAAGAACAAGCAATTTTTGTTATTTTTTTTAAAGAATAAAAAATGTCCAAGCATAAAAACATAACCACCTAATTAGATAGAACAAGTATCTACCTCCACTGTTAGCAAGAAAGTTAATGCTGTCAAAACTGGAAAGATGTATAAACCATCTGGGGTTGTGAGGTCAACAAACCAGTATGCTCCACCACTTTTAAAGGATGGCACTTTTTCTGCCATGTTTGAAATCTGGGGGAAACTTTGTCATGATATATTAAATGTGAAGATCAAATATAAAAGAAGACTCATCTGCAGTGTATTTACGGATAGAGGTTTAGCTTACAGCAAGGAAAAAGCTGATGAAGACAGGACCTTGAATAAAGATCCCCTTCAGTGGAGTAAATGGACTCACACCATGTCTGCAATTTGTAAGTCAAAACGAACTAAATTTTCTAGGGAAATTGACAGTCATGAAGATAATTATACTGTATAAAACTTGGCCGACCTACTTATCACAGAGGACATTGAGGTGAGTTATACGTTAAAAGGTCGAGGTATAAACCCATTAAGCACCTTTATCATTTAAAAACAAATAATACAACTTACCTTAGATAAAATGTCTAAAATGGTGTTTATTTTTCTTATTACATAATCAGTCCCTTACTTAGAACCTCTGAAAGATCAATTAGAATTTCTATAAAATTAGATATTGTTTACTTTTTATTTTTACCCTTTTCATGCATAGCTCGCCTCGATATTCCCTGAAGCATTGCTTACAGTAATTGAGCTTCAATGATAATACATTTTAGCACATCTAAAACAAAAAAGAATGAAAAAAGTGAAAACCTCTTCCCGAAAGAAAAGTACATATGATCCTCTAAGCAGGACTAGTTAAATAGCAATTTGGCAATACCCTATCTTCAGGATGATAGCACTTGAACATTACTGTGCCTGCAAGTCATCTTAGGTGGTTAATGTGGCATGAATATTTAAATTCCAGTGTGGTCATAATGTACTGCTCTATAGAACACAACTTCATATTTCTTACTTTTAAGAAACTAAATTGTTCATCATTTGAAATAATTAAATTCCACTACGAGCAAATGAAAAGGTTTCTTACTCCTTAAACAACTTCTGCATTTCTTTCTGACCTTCAGAAACAGCAGTAGGGTCCATGACCTGAGAAGAAGACAGAGATAGTGGCAACATGATTGATGAGCATTTTGAAACAAGAAATGGATTGTATAAAGTGTGCATAGGCTACATCAACCTTTTGGTGCCTTGTTATATTCATGCTATCATTGAAAACATTTCAGTTTTATTCAAATTATAAACCGAGATAAGCATAGGCCAAACAAAAAGTTGCTCAGCTATAACCAAGGACATTTTGTCGCAATTGCCTATATTGCCCTTTTGTTTCAAGCTATCCCCTTTTTGTACGGGTATTTCATATCAAGAACCAAGGGGAAACCGCCCACTTATAGAAACCAAGAACTGAATGCAGAATGACAAAGCATGACATCTAAAACAAGTGATCAAACTAGTATGTGCATGTGTGTTGACAAAGCAGTAGAAAATGCACTGGTAAAAAAAAAATTTCGAGTAACATAACAAAGAGTGAGGGATAAAGATGTACAGGCACCGAAAACAGACCAACAATGTAAGTATGAGGTCAATAGAGTAAGGAGTGATAAAACCATCAAAGAACAAGCATAATACCTGACGGTCCACCCTTTGCTTAACCTCCTCCAAATGCGGCCTCAAGATCTGCAGCATACACATAAATCCACATGAGATATAAGGACATCAACTCTGAAGTTTTACTTTGCATGCACCAAGAGGAAAATAAAAGATCTTTGTGGAGGGTTAGCAGGAGAAAAAAACACGTGGAAATCGAGGTATACACCGCACTCAATGTTCTACCCATTGGATTGCAAGTGTCATGTGTGATTTAACCAGCATAATCAAGTTGACATCATAATTATCCCAAGAGAGGAAACTTATCTTCTACCTTAATACTGGTGCCAACAAGCAAACACATGGGCATTATAACTTAATAAGTTACATACTAGATGCTGTGCTTTTAAAATCCCAACAAGAGGCTGAAATGCCACAGCATAATGAATATCATAGAAGATAATCTACTAAAAACTGAATAAAATCAATGAATAAGAAGCAGAAGATTGTACAGATGCCACCCAGCACGAGATCCTCGAAAATGTCCATAACATTGCAAAACTTGGAAAATAGGGTTTCTGGAAGAAACATCCAAAAGTAACTCAAAAACATTTCAAGAAAGGAAACACAATCTGTTAATGACTATGTAAACACACCTGCCAAATGTACAAAGTGCAAGCATACATCAATTCCATAACAACAACAACTACAGCTTGACTGGTGGACCACACAAATCCAAAGGATGGATTTCTCGATTTCAGGAAGAATCTTTCAGTTAGATTAGCATTATTCTTTCAAACACACACACACACACACACACACACGTACACAAACACAAATTCAGCACTCAACAAGCAAACAAATCATTAACACTCATATTCCGCCACAATATCATTAAACTTAAAAGAAAAACCACTAACACTAAGTTTCGAAGTAGCTTTCAACTGATTTATCAAAAGTGGAAGCATCGCGCTTCTTATAAGCAATGTAGTCACAACCATAGAAGCCCACCTAAAAAATTTGCAACAAAAACCAACAAACAAACAATTAATTTAACGTAATATTTAAACACACGCAAACAATTCCCTATTCTACCCAATTTCTAGTATAATTTAAATGTTCGGAAACAATCTTCTTACCAATTCAATCCAGTGAAATTATGAACAGCATCAATAACATGCTGAAGAGCCGCAACAGGCAAGTAAGAATCCGCAGCCGCAATCGCAACCTCATTCGCAGCGGGAGCCGCCTGCGCCACCGTATCCATCACCACATTAATCTTATCTGCCGCCGCAGTGGTGGTGGTTGACATGTAGCGTACGAAACAAGCGCCTGCGAAATGCGAGTGATTTGCTTCTTGAAGTAGAGAAGCGAAACTAGTTGAATTAATGTTGGAGGATCTTTGTGGAACGTAATTAGTGGGATTAAGTTGTTCTTGATTATTTTTGTGGTGGTGATGGTGGTGGTCGGCGTCGTCGTCGTGGAGAATGTATGTGAAACGCGGATTGTGTTGTCGTTTCAAGATGGTTGAACGAGTTGAGAGACTTCTCATGTAAGCCATTTTGGTAACAGAAATTTGAAGCTCCTTCAAAAAAAAAAGAACTAAATAACTATAGATTAAGCTTCTGGAATAAAAATAAATTAAGAAATGTGAAGAGAAGGCTGGTTCCCTTTGGAGAACTTCTGGTTTTTTGTGTTACAGATAGAGGGAGGGAGGCAGGGAAGCCAAGGAGTAATAGAGAAGTGAAGCTATTGGAGAGAGGGGTTTAGGAGGTTTTGACTTTTGAGAGGACGGAGGGTTGACGAAGGTCATGATTCCTGATCCAATTTTAGGGTCGAGGTACTGGATATGGACCGTCTATGCAGCGGGTTTGTATTTTCCATGCAGAAAAAACGATACTGAGATAATGTAAACATGTTTTAAATAAGTAAGAAAAATAAATTATTCAAGTTATAGTTCTTACCGATTTAAATAAATTAGTTTTATTTTAATTAAATAAAAAAAATAACAACAATAATAAACAAATAAAATTTTAAAAAAAACTATGATAATTTAAAAAACATATAAGGAAATACATAATTGGATTAAAAAAAAACCAACAAGTCAATCAAAGATAGCGTGATAAATATCTATGATAAGTAATAAGAGACAAATCAACTTGTATTAACCCACAAAACTTATGTCATGGGTCATGAGATCGGGTTAAGTTGGTAAAAAATAATTTAAAAAAAAACCACAAATGTTTTTGTAATTAAAAAAAATAATATTGAACGATGAAGTTAAAACAAAACAAAAAAAAAATGCTAAACAACATCAACTTTTCAAACTCACAACCTGAGTCATTAGATTTAAAGTACCATACATTTAAAAATAATGAAACTTAATTCCTAACAAATCTAATATATAAAATTGAATTATTATTATTATTATTATCATCACCATTATCATTATCGATATTATTGTTATTACTATATCATTATTAATATTGTTATTATTATTCTCATTATTATTTTGACTATTAAAATTAATAATAATAATAATAATAATAAACAACAACAACAACAATAATAATTAGAATCATCATCATCTTCCTCCACCACCACCTCCTTCTTATTAATATTATTATAAACTATTAATACTGCTCCTACTACTATTATCACCATTATTATTTAATTAATATTAATATTGATATCATCATCATTGTTATTGTTGTTACCACTATTACTATCATTATTACTATTACTAATACTACTACTACTATCATAATCATCATCATTATTATTATCGCTATCACTATCAGTAAAATTAGTTTTATTGTCATTATTATTATGATCATCATTATTATTATGATCATCATTATTATTACTATGACCACTATTATTATCATTGTTATTATTGTTGTTGTTATTAATGTTATTACTAATAATATTATCATCATTTTTATTATCTATTATCATTATCACTACTACTACTATTATTATAATAAACTATTACTACTACTATTATTATCATTAGTAGTTTTATTATTAGCATGATTATTATTATTATTATCATCATTACCACCACCAACATCATCATCATCATTATTAGAAGAAAAAAAACACTAACTTGATTTAAAGGATAAAATTAAAAACTATAATTTCTTGACAAAAGAGTCAAGAAAGAAATTAAGAAATCAAAAGAAGAAAGAATAATTTGAAAATATTATAGATGATGAATTAGAATTGAAGGATTAAATTGAAAACAAATATAAGTTTAACAAAAAAAAAAAAAAAAAATCAAAACTAAAATGATTGAATATGAAAGACTAATAAAAATGAAGATCATAGCTCTTTTTTTATGTGTAAGAGAGAGAAATGAAGGGGAGAAAAAAAAAAGCTCCATCGATAATAAATCAGGTACTATAAACTTATATGCGCTATCCAGGAAGGAAAAAGTCATTGAAAAAAAAATCAAATGAGATGACGGTGGTATATTTTCCTTCAACGAGGAGGCGCGTACATACTAACAATTTTTTTAAAATAAATAATATAAATTTAATATTAAATGACATGATTTTTTGGGAAGGGTAAAAGGACGAATATAAAAATAAGTTTTAGTTGTTTTGTTATTTGTAGTACTCACTTGGTGAATTACTCATAAAATATCTGATTTAGATCATTGGGTCAACTTGGATCCATTGTTTTTATTAAAAATATATATTTTTTAAATCATTAGTATTAATATGAATGAGTTTGGATTGGTATAACTGGATAAGATACATCATTAAAAATCTGACAAGATTAATCAGATTTTATCAAATCAATATTTTTTTTTATCCAACTTAAAATTTATTCCCAATCAAATTTTGATTCCTGGTTTTGCCGAGATTAACATAAAAGATTCATACCTTAATTGTTTATATTATGTTAGATTCAAAATTTAGGATATCTGGTTGTGACCAATGAAGGGTTCCCGTGGCTTCAACCCAAGCAATTCTGGTGAGGTGAAAGGCCATATTATCACCGAACCAACCCCTGCTGGCAATCGGATTGCTTGTGAGGTTTGGTTTACGACGGTGCAGCTTTAACATTCTGGCTGAAGATATTTCATTAGGTTGTGCAGGCAAACACCACCACCACTTTTTAAACAGTATAGGTTTACTATAAATATACATTATAGAAAATAAAACTCCTCATCATTCTTGTAAATATAAATATATTATCGAACGATGTTAAATTTTGTGTTTTTTTAATTTTTTTTATTACAATATTTATCAATAACTGCTGCAGATTTTTAACATCAATAGCAATGCAAGAAACAACATTTCCAGAAAGTGACAATGACAATAATAAAACCGATGAAAGAAGCAGCAAACCTCGCTCATATATATTTGGAACAACCAACTCTTATTACAGAAGAAATTTGACTGATCTAAACTGCTTTCTAACTTACAAAATTCCTTGGGTTGGAACCGTGGTTTTGTTTCACAAAAGGAAGCATTGGTGAACTTTCATCAATGGAAGTATCCTAAACATGCAGGTAAGAGAGCACCAAGCATCTTCGGCCGTGTTATTTTGATTTCTTTTCTTGTTTCTTCATGATCACTTCATCAATGTACAGTATACCCTTGCCTTTGTAAACTTCAGGAGGCTTGTCACGAACAGAAGCAGCAAACTGGTGCATTTTTTCCTCGTCAAATCCAGTGCAGCAAACTACATTGTTCTTGAAGCAGAAATACGAGCAGCTGGAAGAACAGTGAGTTCAACCTCATGACTGTATATCCAAAACCCACAACCTTATGAAAGCGAAAGAATTTGGCTTCCATTATTGTTAAACAGATGGAGCAACCGACTCTATTAAAATTATAATAAGCAAAAGAAATTCAAAAAAGATATCAGAAAACAAAACAAAAACTACCGAAACGGCAAGTTATCTTTCAAGAAGGATTCCATTTGCTTTAGCAGTCTGCCATTTAATGTTTAAGGCTTTTAGCTAAAAAAAAACTGCAATCTTCCCATTTCATCACTGTTCATTACTTCGTTATCGCATTTCCAGCCTTGTTGCAAAATACTTTTGGCAAACAAAACCAAGAGTCTCGCTTCAAGGAGGAGCTAGGCGCTACAAGTCTCGTCATGGAGAAGCTCACGTGGAACTCGCCACCAGTGAAATCTAGCAAGTGCCTAGACAATAGAACCTATCATAATGTGGTGACTTCATTGATTCATTCATTCTTGGTGGATTCATCTTGCAAGTTAGCTGTTAGCTAAGCTAGCAATAGTCAAATGACAAGAAGTCAATTAGAAGAAGAATATATTTATAGTTCAAATCATAATAATTGTATTTTTCAATTCATATGTAAATATGTGATCAATTGAGGATATTGTATTCATGGGTTTTTTCTTGTAGTTTAATTCTTGAAAATAACCGCTCACCCATAAATTATATCCAAAAATTAATTAATCCATGATATAAGAAAAAAATTAACATCATGGTCCTTTTGAAATAGCAAGAATTAGGCAGTGAGTCCACACATAAAAGACACTTAACTATTTTAAATGGCAACCCGTTTTCCTTTGAGGAGGTTCTTACTTAATTCTTTGTTTTGGTAAAAAATTGTTTGCTTTCTTGAAACAAAACAAATAGATACGGTGAAAACAATAAATTTAAAATTTTTTTAAGAGTTTCAAAATCTTATTAGACAATTATAGTGTTGTTTTACCATTTATGGGAAGATTACTTGAAGATTAGATTTTGTATTTTAGGTGCGATTAACTTTTTCAAGGTTGAGTTATTACAAACCACAAGTTATCCAAGTGTCTAACCTCTAACAGTAATCTACATGATCCACTAATAAAAAATATTCTAAAACCCTCTTTAGAAGAGAGAGATTATCATACCTTTGAGTGATAATTTTTTTTCTTTTTGTGTTTAAAATTTTTCTTTGTATGTTCTATAACATTTGTACATGTCAATTTCTAAAATATACGGCATAAAACTTTATTTATAGAAAAACACTAATAACCTTATAAATGGTAAAATATCAATTTTTCTGCTTGAATACTAAAACATATATTGTTTCAAAAAATATGTTAGAAATTTATTCAATCAAATCTCTACTTGATTTTTCTTGGTCTAAAATTATAATCAGTTGTATTAATTATATTATAGTCCTTAATATCGAAAACTAATTCATAATACAATTATACTTGATTAATTATTCAAGTTTAATTTATGACTAATTGTTTTTAATATGCATGACTCATTAGATTTCTAACAAGTTGGTTTAAATATAAATCATAATCATAAATAAACTAGGATTAAATAAATTAATTTATTATCAATTCAATAATTGATTAATCTATATTTGAAGATCAAGTATATTATTTAGCAACGTGTTATATTCCCCAAATATTAGAAAAGTCAAATGATTTGACTTAACATTTCAACAAACAGTTTTTTAATGTAATTATTATTCATTCATTAAGAATGTTTTGATGTAGAATTTGTTCTCAAAACTATAGTAACTAATTCTTTAAATAAGATTTCATCAAGAATGTTTGATGTAGAAATTATAGCATAAAGTATGTATACTCTGTCAAATCATATTTCTTCTCAAAACAATAGTCACTGATTCTTTAAATAAGATTTTAAACTCTTTTTAAATCTCATTCCATTTGACACAAGGATTTCATAATCGATACTATTTGAAAACAAGTAGAATATTTTTTTTTCTAATTCATATAAGATGATGAATTCTCTCTTAATCACTCAAATATATTTATATAGTTAATGTTATAGCCAATTTTTATCATTATTTACCCTTAATTAGAACAACATCTAGTCAAGATCAAAATATAATATTTTGTATATAAAGATATTTATCTCTCAACGAATCTAATTAATATCCAGTCTTAATAGAGTATCAATCAAGAACATTTCAGAATAATATTTTGATGCAATAGAAATCTCATAATTATAATAACTTTATAATCTTTTTTTGCAAAGTATATTTTTTCCAATGACTTTATCTTTAATCTAAATTTATTAATTAAACATTGGATTTATTAATTAAATATAAATAAATTTTAAAAACAAATATATTATTTCATGAATAAAATCAATATCATATATAGTCAATCAATTAACTATAAGACATATATTCTAACGATAATACATGAACAAAGAGACATAAAGTTATAAATGGGAACTTTTTTTTACTGTTTCAAGTCAGAAAGAGACCAAAATATTAAAGATAGAAACGTGTATGAAATAATTTTAGAGTAATTTTTTTATATATTTTTTAAAAAATGGTGGGGACACATCCTAAGTGTTTCTATCTGTTCTATCATAAAATAATAATAATAATAATAATAAGTGCTCCTTGTTTAATGGCTTTAAAATGAATTGATGATCATAATATAGGATAGGAAATCCGTAATTAACTCTTTACATCACAAGTTCACTTATTAATATTTATTTAAATTATAATAAATAGATAAATTTTATAGTGTGGAGTAACCAGTGGCATCAATTGATATATTTTTTGTCTTGTTTAATTAATCCTTTTCATTGTGCTGTCACTTTACACTATACACTATAAATCTTAAAAGTTTTTTTTTTATTCTAAAAATAATTAAAGAATCGTGGACCAATGAAAAAAGTGATATCGGTCCATGCCAACAGCTGTTAAAGTGTTGATAATTGTTGATAATTATAGACGTCGAGCTAGACAAAGGAAGGGAGCAAACCCACATACGGACGATTCTTGTTGCATGTACTTTAATAATTTAATGTCTTCCACAACTTTCCATTATTTCGTTGCGGTTTGGCACTGCCGCTGCGGCTGCGGATGAAAGTAAAAGCAATATTGAAATGTTTAGTTAAGTTGAACCACAGTTTTATTCATATGGGTCCCATTCAAAAACTGAGGTTGGACCTCAGTTTTTGAAAAGCAATTTACAATTGCTTTTCCGTGTTCTTCTCTCTTTCACCGACACTGTAATTAACACAAAACTTTATCAACCCCTTCTTCTGTCTTTTCTTCTGTCAAACGAGGCTTCTACCTGCACCAAATTCCCGTTAGCTCGTCTCCTCTGCTCCCTTCTTCTCTGTTCCCAAATTATTGCCATTGATCAATAATGGGGACTCCCATTTCCCAAATTTTTCCTTCCCCACTGTTCCCTTCTCTCGTCTCAAACAGAGGCAATAATGAACCAAATGGGCAACACGAAAAGGAGCAGATTGGGAGCTTTCAAATGCCCATCACTGGGATGTTGAAGAGAAAAAGGAAGTATGCCATGAGAGCTTTTCCTTGGTCTCGTTATATATCCTCAAAAGATGCAATTTTATCCTTTCTAGTAGCATTATTAGTTTGAGCTAATTAACAAAAATTGTATTAATTTTGATGCCAATCTGTCTAAGTTAAAAAGACAAGGGCAAGATTGGTGCGTGCACCAAACACAAGAGGTAAATAGTTGATTGTTCTTATAAATTTATAATAAAGTAAAATAGCATCTCTTATAAATATATAGATATATTTTTTTAAAAGTAATTTTACAATCAGACCCATACAAAAAAATATATTAACCAAACACAAAAAATTGATTTTTTTCAACTACAATTTTAACCGCAGTTTTAACCAAACACATCAAATTTTAAAACGAACCTCACAAAAAGCACTTTTTATTAAACTACTTTTTTTAAACCACAACCACAAAAGCAACCACAATATCAAACAGACTCGACTAGGATGTGTTTCACATTGTATTTTTAAAGTATTTTTTAAAAATATTTTTTTTATTTTTTATTTTAAATTAATATTTTTTTAATATTTTCAAATCATTTTAATATATTAATGTCAAAAATAAATTTTTTAAAATAAAAAAATATTATTAAAAAATATTTTAAAATAAAAAATACTTTAAAAAATAATTATTAGAAAACTCTAAATACACTGGTCATGTTTCCTGATGTCTTTCTTGACACAATTGATCATAGGCCGGCAGCATTTATGCCAGCACATGAGTTTGTTGACGATGAACATTCACATGATTACCCCATTTATAATTCCTTCGTTTGCTGTCTTAACGTGTAAGAATAAGGTTAAAATCATCGTTGAAGTTTTGTGTGTTGTTTTTAAAATAATTTTTATAATTATAATTTAGAGAAAAAAAGATTTAAAAAAAGTTTGGTTAAATGCGGTTATTAAAATTTAAATATATATTTGATAAAAATCATGGTTGAAATTTATGTACAATAAAAAATATGTTTAAAATATTTGGTTGTTGTTGCTTTTTAAAAGTGATTTTTACTTGGAAATGCATTAAAATAATTTTTTTATTTTTTAAAAATTATGTTTGATATTAGTACATCAAAATGATATGAAAATATATAAAAAAATAATTTAAAGTAAATAAAAATAAAAAAAAATTAAATTTTTTAAAAAATGCTTTTGAAACGAAAAAAATAAATATAATTTTACGAAACTCAGTTAAAAAAACATGTAAAAATTACTTTTTAAAAACTACGTTTCAAACTCAATTTTTTCATGGATCTCACAGTTTAAAATACAATTTGATATATTATAAAATATCTAACATTTTGTTTTTTACACCACACATTAAACCTAAACAAACGCACCCGAGTCCGACAGTAAAATGAGTTTGGTTCAGATTATGCCAAAAAAAATTATTTCTTATCATCAAGGAGACAAAGATCAATAGCATTGATCTTTGTATTGCAACCTAAATAATCTACGAAAGATGATAAGTGCCCATTGCTTTCTTCTTTTTTCAGTGATTGACGCGATACCAACGGGTCAATCTGGTTACAGTTAATGGGGTTTGTCGAGCTAGTTTTTTTTACCCAACCAGTAGATAGGGACCAGCGATACCAACGGGTCAATCTGGTTACAGTTAATGCAGGTTCAATTGGCTGGTTTTCTGGTTACACTGCCTGGCCCGGCCTGGCCCGTTACTTGTTTGAAATTATAGTGGCAATTACGGTTTTAAAATACTTTTTATATAAATATATTAAAATAATATTTTTTTAATTTTTAAAAATTATTTTTAAAATTAGCATATGAAAACAATTTAAAAATATTAAAAAAATTAATAAATAAAATTAAAATTAAAAAAATACAGTTTTAAACATGTTGCCAACAACCGAAGATCTGTGGCAATATTTTCCCCGAATTGACAGGCAAAAGTCCTTGCGGAAGTTGCCATTATTTTTCCTTCTCAAATGTCAGATGTTGGATGGATTTCCACTCCAAGATAACTTTATATCAACTCCAAGATAACTTTATAAGATGTTGGATGGATTTCTCTTGTGGTGTGATTTTTTCAGAAAAAGTATGTTGTAAGGAAGATGTAGGCATCAGCATGTCGTGAGATTGCCATCATCTCGTAAGAGAATTTTGATATTTAAATATAAAAAATAAAAATAAAAATTATTTTAATATATTTTTAAATAAAAAGTATTTCAAATCACTGCTATAACAATAGGAAATGTTACCTGTATTAAAGTATTTGGACTTCTGCGTCAATGTACGTATTCCCTCATTAGTTCCAAGTAAACCGTGAAATCATAAACTATACTGACACCTTTCCTTTTGATTTCCCGATTTTAAGCTGTTTTATTAATGTTTGTAGCATGAACAATGAGAATAAAGCTTGCCACATGAGATGATTGTCACAACATGTCAACGTTTTTTACTTCAATTTCTTTGCCCATTCTTGACATGTCCTTCCTCCTTGCCCTTCATTTGTTTGTTATGCAAGAAATGAGTGATATAACGTCTCGTAAAGTTACTATAAAATCTTTCATATAATAATTTTAAATTTTAAATTAAAATAATTATTTAGAATGATTTCAAAGTCTTAATATTTATAAATTCAATTTTTACTATCATAATTTTATTTACCAAATAATCACGATTTTAATATAAAATATTATATTTTTAAAAATATATATATTATCCCGTACATATAATTCATAGACCGGTTAAATAACATAGTTTCCAAGAGATGTTGCGTGATGATAGAGAACTTGATATTTACACAACAGGTCTCGAGTTTGAGTCAGGGCATGCATTTATTGTAAGAGTCTGGAACAGTTATGGTTTTACTCACTTACTTAGACCTATAAAATATATTTTTTGAAAAATGAGATTTCCTCTAATCTTAAAATTAATAATAAAAAAAAGTGTTAGATAACATGGTGTGTTGACTGTAGAGGTGCTAAGGAGTAAGGATTTAAATATTAATGTGTTTGATTCGGTGGTTGATTTTGTGTCTGATGTGGGGTATAATTTTTAACAGTATATAAAATTAAAAATATAAAAATCATGTTTTTATTGTTGTTATTTTTATTTTTAACGTGGACCTACCATTAAAAACAAAAACAATTACTAAAACAAAGACACAGTTAAGCGTAAAGCTTGGAGAAGGAAAGTCATTATCAATTAATTAAGTGGTTTATTTAATTAGTTTTTTTTTTCAACAGTAAGGGTTATATCTTCAAAACAGTTAGCGCGTTAATCAATACTTAATATCTGATTTTAAATATATATTCTCCTATTAATCTAAGTATATTCAGAGAAATTTAATAAGTTTTTTTAGATGCTTAATTAGTACTAACTAGTTTTTAAGTCATTTAAATTATGGGTGAGAAAATATATATTTTTATGTAGAAGTTCTCATTTTTTATTTTTTTTTATTTTGATGAAAAAATGTCATTTTTTATTAATAGTGTTTTTTTATTAAAAAAATCATGGTAATTAAATTAAATGTTCTCAAGAATCCTAAATATTTAAATTATGGATGGAAGATTTTACTTCTTGAGGCAAGATTCCTATTTTCTTATTAATTTTATTTATTTTTTACTATTAGTAGTATGTTTTTAAAAAATAAAAACTTACCATAATATAAGGCACAAAATTTAGGCAATGTTTTTTTAAAAATAATATCTTCATAATTTTTATGTGACTGCATAAAAAAAATAACAATGAAATATATATATATATATATATATATGTTACATAATAGGCTCATGTATAATTATTAACAAAGTTATTGCAAATATAATCATAACAGGTTATAATCTTATTTAAAAAGTATTTTATAAGTTGATTTTTTAAACAACATTGTAATTATTAATTTAAAGAGGGATTTATTTTACAATTAAAAAAAGAGAGAATTTTTGTACCCAGGAGGCAAAGCCTATGCACCTGTTCTTTAAAGAGGAAAGCCCCAGATTGATTTTTTTTAATATGACGGATAAAGTTGTTTGCTGGGGTAAACAACAACTAGTTCACTAGTTTTTTTTTTCTGAATATCAAAAATTAAGGAATTTTTTTTTTATTTAAAAATTCAAATTTCAACTTGTTTTTATAAAAACAAAAACTGAAAAAAAAACATTATAAAAACTTTAATAAACTCATTTTTTTTTATTATAAAACACCCTATAAGCACTTTAAAAATAATGAATAAATAAATAAATTGAATCCATAAAATCTTCAAGGAGCTCGACATCTTTTTTCCAACATGTTTGAAGGGAAAACAATGATCATTAGTAAATTCTTTTCTTCAAGACAAATTCATTAACATCAAAATTAGTCTTTCATGGCAAAATATTACTGGTCTAAACCTTTCTCTCTCCTTATTGTCTAGAAACTTTTTTTTTTCTCATTTCTTAACATTTAAGGGACTAAAACATGAAAAAAAAGTTTAGATGAAAATATAAAATTATAAAATAACAACAACAAAATATTTAAAAATTCAAACTTCAGGAATCAAATTGAGGTTTTTCACTTATTTTTAATAGTGAAAATGAAAAAGGTTTTTTAAAAATATATAAAACAAATTGTTCTTTTAATTTTATTTTCAACTATCAACTAAATCTTATTTTGTAGAATCAATTTTTAATTTAATTTTAAAACATTCTCAGAGACTTTGAATACACAGTAGCATGTAAAGAAAAGTATATCACACCACAAAACGGTGTCAACATTGGTTACGAGGATCAAATAGTAAATAAAAAAAATTATGATAGAAATAAAAAAAAAAGAAAATTAACATTTTAGAAGGAACAATGTTGTCTAAGGTGATTTCTGAGAAAGAAAGCAATGCTATATCACGGCTTGATATTATGATAGTGATTGCTTTTTAAAATATATTTTATTTAAAAATACATTGAAATAATTTTTTTAAATTTATTTTTTACTTCAACATATCAAAACGATTTAAAAACATCAAAAATAATTAATTTGAAGCGAAAAAAAATAAAAATGTAAAAACAAACTAATTCGTTATATGTTAATTTTTATTATTATTATAATCAGTTTCTGCACAATTACTTGGGCACCAAGTGTTGGGTTTCCAAATATCATACACATAGTGAAAACCATGAAACAAAATTATTCGGGAGTTCCTAGGATTCTGTTAGATATATCTAGAGTTGTTTAAGGATTTATTACTTGAAGAACTGATCTTATTCGGCTTTAAATAATTTATTAAATGCTGAGTTAGTCGCAAATCACAAGTCATTCAATTGTTCAGCTTACAATGATAATCTATAAAAAGCACCTCTGAGAAATTTTTTAAATCAATATTTAGAAAAGAGGAGTTGTTATGTTTAAAATGTTAACTCTAATATTGCGTTTATGTGGTTTTTCTATCTAAAAGGCTCCTCTCTTTTTTTAACTTTCAAAATAATAGGCCTAGCTTTATATTTATAGGGAATCCTAAAATCCCTATAAATGAAAAAAAAATATGTGTCCCTTAAATAATATCCATATATTATTTAAATATAATTTTAAAAATTTAATCAATCAAGTCCTTACTCGATTTTTCTAAGTCTAGAAATATAATCTCTGTATTAATTATATTTTGATTCTTAATTTTTAAAATATATTTTAATCAAGTTATACTTATTTAAATCATCTTAGTTTAATTTCTGACTAATGGTTCTTAATGTATGTGACCCATTAGGTTCATAATATATTGACCCAAATATAAAATATAAAATATAATTCTAATTAAATAGAATAAAATAAATTAAACAATTTAATTTATTATTGATTCATAAATTGATTAATTTATATTTAAAGATCATGTGCATTGTCTAATAACGTGTCATGATTCTCAAAATATTAGAAACAATTATTAGTGGTTTGACTTAACCTTTCAGTTATCGGTTTTTTAGTGTAATTAATATCCTTTCATCAATAATATTTCAATTTAACATTAAAGCATGTAGTATGTCTGGCCAAATAAGATTTGAAACGCTTTTGAAATCTTATTTCATCTTAGCCAAATATTTCCCCGTCAATATTATCTGAGAACAAATAGAATATTTTTTCTAATTCACCTAAAATGATGAATTCTCTCTTGATTACTCAAGTATCTTCATATAGTTCATGATTCACCTAATGCTTGCCCTTTCGTTATCTTCATTAAGATAACATGTAACATGATGAAATCATAATATTCTCTATATAAGATGACCTGGTAATCTCAAGTCTAAGAATCTTGTATACTACCAAGTACCATCACGTGATCCTTTCCATAGACATAGATGATTTCTCCATATAAAATTATCATGCGGGTCAATTCAGTGTATATGTTTTATAACAAACACCTATATTCATGTTGCACCCAATGCTTGCCCTTTCGCTATCTCCATTAAGATAACATGTAATAGGATGAAAGCATAATATTCTTTATATAAGATGACTTAGTGATCTTAAGTCTAAGAATTACTTACACAACCGTCATGTGATCCTTTCCATAGACATAGATGATTTCTCCATATTAAATTCTCATGCGGGTTAGTTTAGTGCACATGTTTTATAACAAATATCTACATATTAGTTTTAAATATTCTTTATATCTCAGCTTATGTGAAAACTGATTCCTTTCATAAAGGAAGGAACATAACATGTATCAGTTTCTATGGCTCTAATGAATGTCCAATGTCTAAGAAAGCATTGACCATGGATATTTTAGAAACAATATTTTGATGCAATAAAAATCTTATAATTATAATAATTTTATAATTTTCTTTACAAAATATTTTTGTCTCATAGACTTTATATTTACTCTAAATTTATAAATCTAATATCAGATAAATATTAAAAATAAATTAAGTTTTTATTGATAATAAATATATATTTATATAAATATAATAATATCTCATCTAACCACCGGTTGCGTTCATACATATTAAATTAAGACCAAGTACATTTGATCTCACGTCTTTTTGTATTTGGCTGGATGCTGCTCTAGATTTTCCACAAAGACCCAGATAAGGTCGTCGTCTTGGAGTTTTTTCGAGGAAATTCAGGAGCAAGACCACTACTATCACAATATATACAGGCATGGAGCAAGAACAACACCCTTGCATACGCTGCATCATCTGATTTCGTGGCCTCCGATGGCTCATTTTGCACAATGTAAAAGGCATATAAACAGGTACGATATATATCTGTTGGAAGAAGTATCCATTTCATGTGAGATGAGATGTTGCTTTTCTGGTCTTTCCTTTTCCTGCTCTTTCCTCACCATGAAGGGTCACCACGAACACGAAACCGCGTCTCTTTTAGGTCACTGTTTGGTGACTGGGATGATATATATATATATATATATATATAGTTGTTCTGTGCTTGTGTAATGCATTTTTATTTTATATATAGAGTAATTTGTGTTTTACTTGAAGGGTAATTACATTGTTAGTTGCATATATTTATAGAGATTATTACATATTTAGCGTATAAACATTTTAATTTTATTTATTTATTTAAGTGTATCAATTTATTTTTTCCATTTAAAACCCTGTTTGTTTCTTGAGAAATAATTTCAACTTTTTAATTTGTAATATTTATTTTTTATTGTTTTAATAAATATAAAAAATAAATTATTAATAAATTATTTTTCATCAACTTTTTAATTTGTAATATTTATTTTTTATTGTTTTAATAAATATAAAAAATAAAATATTAATAAATTATTTTTCAGTTTATTTTTCATGATATAATCAAATACTAGATGTTTTATAACTTACTTTTCATGATTATATCTAATATAAAATATAATTCACTTTACAAAAAAAATCGAATACAGGCTATGACATGCAGACTTTCTTTCAATTTTATTCTATCTTTTAGAATTAGTGGTGGAAATGTGCTCGGTTTATGAGAAAGAGGAGGAATTTAAGTAATTTGACTTCTTTTTCAATATAGACAGGCCGTCTTTTATTCTTATTTGCTTTTAAATTGATTATATTGTTATTAATATTGTTTGCTGTTTTAATTCTTGGTTTTGTTATCAATATTGTTTGTTATTTATTTATTTATTAAGTTTTTTTGTTGTTGTTTTAATTTTGTTTGATCAAAATATGGCTTAATTACATAAGATTGCGAAGTGGACATACGTTAGATTTTAAAATTGGTAGCACTCATCAAAAAGATAACAATTACCCAACAATAGCATACAAGTTAATAACTAATTAATTTAAAGTTGGCAGCCAACTTCTCCACCTCAACCTTTTTATCTTCTCTTTTATCGCTTTCTGGAGCTCAGTAGGTAATTAAACCTTCACATAATCCAATCTAGACAAAACAAATAGGCAGGGTGGGGGGGGACTAGCTAGAACGGTAAAAATGAAAAAATTAGTGGTTTTTAGGGGTGCCTAACATATATAATTAAAAAGAAAGTTCACGAGTTTAGACCTAGAATGTAAACTTTTTAAGAACATGGGGCGCCTTGGCACATATTTATGTTGCTATAAATAGAAAAAATAATAATTCTATAACATAATTTTAAAAACATATTATTTTAATATATTTTTAAATAAAAAAATATTTTAAAAAATAATAATTATTACACTTTATGCCATCATTCAAGGGTCACCGTCAAAGAAACTAAGGAGACCAAACGAGTGGGTGATACCTTCTTTGAGGGGATGTTATAATTAATTCGAAAATTTTAAAAAATAAATAATTTCTAGCCAACTAGATTAGATAATGACACCACTTCAGAAATTTCCACGAACTTCCCCTTTCGGATTGGAATGATCAAAGTATGTACGAGTTATGTACACACTGGCATGTTCTTCACGTCAACTAAAATCCTTAATTCATAGTGGGAATCCAGTCTTTACAGCCATTTGATGCTTATGTTCTTCCATCTTAATTTATTGCCATTAATTTCTTGTCCATGACGACATCCATGCATCCATCTTTGTTCCTTTTCTTCCCTTTTGACCTTGATGAACACTTTGCCAGGTGCATCTTCTCTTTTTCCAGGAAGGAACCAGAGCCAAATACCTAGCATGTCTTCAGTCAAGATCAAAGAGGCCGCCGAACTCCGCGAATGCTGATCTTGAGGATCGTGTATCTACACACGCAAACACATCTTTTCCTCTTGTTTCTGGACAAGGTAAGTATATACTTGCCTTTTTTGGACTATCATGTGCGCGTGTCTCTCTCTTTACTCTCTATCTCTTAACCTTTTGCTTTGTTCTTGCCCTGATTGACAAGAGTGGAAAAGGAAGTGTTCACACTGCTAGATCCTTATACAGTATTTCGAGAGGTTCTTATTTTGAAATTAGGCTATAGTATTAATTCCCACATCTATACCAAGATGTTCGAGGCTTGGTGTTTTGAAGCAATTATTGATAGAATTGATCCACATATCATACACAGTTCATCCATGCATGCCTTTTCATTTCGGTTGACTTCATATTTGTTTCTCATAAACTGTTTTTAAAAAATTACTTTTCAAATTTTCATATATTTGTTTGTTATTAAAAAAGTTCATCAACGAAAAATACTTTCTGGTCAATGAAAAACACTTTACAGTCAAAGAAAAATTTGACTTGATTTTTAGAAAAGTGTTTTCCTTTTATTTTGGGCGGAAAACACTTTTTAAAAATTATAAAAAATTTAAAAATATCATTTTATTTGTTGATTATATTAAATTTGATCCTCAAACTTTTAATTGTTATATATATTTTGTTTTGAATATTTATTTTTCAATTCCATCTCTTAGAATTTATTTTTTATATTAATTTTAGTCTTTATTTTTATAATTGTTATTTACTTTTCCTTTATCATTTTTTAATTGAAATTTTTTATCTATCAAATTTGGTCATAATTCTTTTGATTGTTACTTATTTTATTTGAAATAATTTATGAAATGTTAATTATTATTATTTTAATTTTTTCATTTTTTTTTAGATTTCATCTCTATTATTTTGATTATTATTTATTTTATTTGAGATAATTTATGAAATTATATTTTTCTTCAATTTCATTCTCATTCAACCTTTTAATTTGTAAGATTTGTTTCTCATTATTTTAATAAACTTGAAAAAAATAAAATATTAATAAGTTATTTTTCAGCTTATTTTTCATGACATAACTAAATACTGGAAAGTATTTTTCTACTTATTTTTCATTACACTACTAAACATCAAAAAATAATTTATTTTTTTAAAATTTATTTTTTTAAAAAAAATATTTTCCAACAAATAATTAAATAGGACTTCAGTCTTACTTTGAGGTGCAAGCTTAGTGAAAAAGAGGTTTGATTCCATGTTAGTAGTATTTCAGTTTGAATGTAAAGAAAGATTGTAGGTGAAATTTGTTAAAGAAATATGAACGTAAAAAAGAAAGAAAGATAAAGTGGCAAAAGGCACATGGAATAGCATCGTGCAGGGCGATGAATTAATTGAGGATACAATTTTACATTACGACTTGTTATTATTGAATTGATCATTGCTTTTATGTTTCATTTTAAAAAAATATGATCTCTTATTTACTAATTATTTTAATTTAATTGCGTGAGATATATTTATTAAGGTGTATACGTATAGTCTATCTTGTCCGCGAGTGAATTACATTTTATATTTTTTTAATGAATTATTGAAAAGTTGTTGGAAGTATCGTATGGTTTCTTTTTAAAATATTTCTTTTATTCAGAATCATTGTATTAAGATAATTTAAAAATATAAAAAATAAATAAATTTTAACCGACCCCATTTAAACAGCAGTTCCAAACAAGTAATGACATGAAACTGGTGCTCGAAAGGATTTCAAGCTTTAAAAAGAAAAGAGGCTTTAACTTCATTGGTTGACAATTTAAAAAATAATTCTTTAATGGGTCCACTGCATTCTGGGATGATCTTTTATTGGTCCAAATCAACTCGCAGATGAGTCGTTTTTTTTACTCGCTGCCTGGACATCAGTAAGTTTATTTTTGTATTTTAAAAATATTTTAAATTTATATATTTTTTAAAAAATTATTATTTTTAATATTTTTATATTGTTTTGATGTAATAATATTAAAAATCATTTTTTAAAAATAATAAAAAAATAATTTTTAAAAATAATTATTACCACATTTCAAACTACCAAAAAAATAATACGGAGAAACAAAAAACAACTGTTGAGTTCACATGTTGTACCCTTACTTTTTTATGTTTTGTTAGATTAAATCCTTTACTTTAAATTCGTTCAGATCAATCCCTTTCCTTCTAATTAGAAATGATTTAAGCCTTTTTTATCCAAGATTCTTACCACTTAAATGACCAAATGAATGTCACAGTAACAAGATAACTAAAGTAAGATTTCAAATTTCCCTATTTGAGAAATATAGAGGTTGATTTGAGCTAATCATAGTTTTAAAATCTGACTAGATTTAAGACCTGAGTTCCAGGTTTTATCAATCCTTATTTTTTTTAAAAAATAAAAACAATATCTTTTTAGTAGGAAAAAAAAAGCCAATGGGTGTTAACCAGGTTTTGCCGGGTTACACCAGATCATGACTTTTTATATTTTTTTTTCAACTCGGACCGGTTTCAGCTTTGGGTTATTCGAGTCTTGAAGTGACCTGCCAAATCAGGTTGAATTTCAAAACCATAGAACTAATTCGAAGATCAAAGGTATTGCTTTTCGCCCATTCCCAATAATGACTTTGTCTCCTATAGTGTTTTACCTATCTTATATTATAGGAATGACTTTTGATTTTTTTGTTTTGTTTTGAATTCTAATGGTTATTTTTAAATTATTTTTTATTTAAAAATATATTAAATAATATTTTTTTATGCTTGTTTCTTGAGATTTATTTATTTAATAATTTGTTTTAATTGAGAAATGTAAAGATATTATTTACGTTTAATTAAATAAATTAGAAAAATATATGAATATGTGAAAAAAGTCATTAATAATAATTAAATTTTAAATTTTTAAAAATTCATTAATACTATTAATAACAATAACAAAATGCATGTGCTATTAATAAGGATTTCATACCTTGAAATTAAAAGGTGTTTTTTTTAATAAAAAAAAATGGTGTGCAAAAATCTTCAATGCTCTTACATATATACCACTGGAGTTTATGGCAAAAAAAAAAAAAAAAAGACTGAGCTCATTGCTTTTTTTGTTTCTTGATCCCACGAGATTTTCCTACAAAACATGTAATCTTGGCTGTAAAGTACTGCTTTATGTGGAAAAGAAGGTGCGTATCACCTTGGCTAATTTATATATCTCTAGCAAATTATAGAAGCTCTTGATTAGTTTTCTAGAATATAAAAGATAGACATCAAAAAGATACAAAAGTATTTGGTAAAGGTTCCTTTAAAAAGATATTCTTACCATTTTTAAATAACTGAGATTTATTTATATTAATAATCTGTTTTAATTGAGAAATGTAAAGATATTATTTGTTTAATTAAATAAATTAGAAAAATACATGAATATGTGAAAAAGTCATTAATAATAATTAATTTTTTTTTTAAAATGATTTAAAATTAAATTTTTAAAAAGCCATTAATACTATTAATAACAATAACAAGATGCATGTGCTATTAATAATGATTTCATACCTTGAAATTAAAAGGTGTTTTTCTTTTTTTTAAAAATGGTGTGCAAAAATCTTCAATGCTCTTACATATATACCACTGGAGTTTATGGCAAAAATGAGACAGCTCATTGCTTTTTTTGTTTCTTGATCCCACGAGATTTTCCTACAAAACATGTAATCTTGGCTGTAAAGTACTGCTTTATGTGGAAAAGAAGGTGCGTATCACCTTGGCTAATTTATATATTTCTAGCAAATTATAGAAGCTCTTGATTAGTTTTCTAGATCATAAAAGATAAACATCAAAAAGATACAAAGTATTTGGTTGAAAAGATAAAAATATAAAAATAAATTTATTTTTCAAATAATTTTAGAATTAAACTTTTATTCATTTTTTTATTTTAAAATAGTAATCAATTAATATATAAAAAATATATATATCACTTTAAACACCTAAAATATATCTGAAAGACCTGGATAAATCTATTCATAGCCTCAAATAAGGTTAAAATTAGTTTGAAAAGTCCAAATCAACTCAAATCCAAACAACTTCTTGAACTTAAATCTATCATCTTAGGTAATAGAAATGTAAAGAACATTCTAATAGAGCTCTTCTCAACGAGTGGGGCTTTTCTTATTAAATGGAACTAGTTAATATCAAAATTAATTTATTTTTTTTGTTAATATTAGTGTCAAAAATTAATTTTCCCTTCTCAACTAGATTCCAACTACTTTTT
This sequence comes from Populus davidiana, assembly GCA_030145905.1. Taxonomy (NCBI): domain Eukaryota; kingdom Viridiplantae; phylum Streptophyta; class Magnoliopsida; order Malpighiales; family Salicaceae; genus Populus; species Populus davidiana. Next base: position 24,791,753 of record CM057794.1, on the reverse strand, counting down.
TTTTTTGACCAAAAACAGGAAAAATAAAGTTTTTAAAAGCAAAAGGAATAAAAAATATACCAATTAGAAAGTAGAAAAACTAAAGTGAAAGTTTCGTGTCCATTTTGAGAATGCAACAAAATTGACGAGGAATAAGATTGCTCAAAATATTAATTGACGTGGAGTGTATGTATGTTTTTGGTTGAGTGCACATCCATTTAATCTATTTTTATCCCTTGGTGGTGCCTTAGCATTTCAGCCTGGATTGTAGAGACGAGAAGATGAATTTTCTAGATTGATATTTACCGGAAATTATGGACAATTACATGAAACTTCGGAAGCTGAAGGATTAAGATGTCTTGCGAGTACACAAACCTTGTCACGTGATTCGCCGTTTATGTTTGTTTAACCAAAACTATAATAGAGTATATAAATCTTCGAATCTAGACGTGGTCTCACTTCTACGCACCGACTTTCTGCGCGCGAATTAAGAATGCACGTTCGCTTGCCGACCACAACAATTATTATTATCCAGCAATGCTAAAATGTTTTAAAAAACATTACGTGTTTTATATATATATATAAAAACAATGAAGTATCTTAATTTTAAGTTTTTTTTTCTTCATATGAATTGTAAAGCGAGTCCTTTTAATGTCAATATGAATTGTAAAGCGAGTCCCTTTTTTTTTTCCTTGTCTTTCCTTTCCATTTCACACTCTTCTGTTTTCCTTTTTTATTTTATTTTATTTTATTTCATATTTAAACATTTTTTTATTTTAAATTTATATTTAAAATTTATTTTGATTTTTCTCATAGCCCCGGTGAATTAAATATATTGATATATTAATATTAAAAAAATATCATATTGAATTTTTTTATATAAATCTAAATCACACTTTTTGTTAGTCGTTGGGGTTGGATTTGGACCTACCAAAATCAAATGAGATATTACATGTCATTAATTTTAGAACTCGTGGGATTAATCAAGACACGAGTGAGCTGTCTCAAATACCCACATTAATAAAATAAAAATTAATTGTATAAGAATTTAACTTATTTTCTCACGTTTTATTTTATTTTATTGGAGCCACACTGTAACGCGGGCATGTAATTTCCAAAGCATGGAAATTTAAATGAAATGGGCAGAGAAAATGCCTGCCGACGAAGATTTGCTTTGGTTGCCGCAAGATTAATTATGATTTTAGGTGGGAAAATTAATATTCACGATAGCAAAACAACTAGAATTGAAGCACCATAATATTATTGACAAGCTAAGTAGTAGTAGATCCCTGGAAAGAGGTATTAATAGTCTGTCGTCTGGTTCCTGTTATACTGTGAAATCACAATTACTCGGTATTGCGAGGGTGATGTCGTGATCGTTGCTCTTTGCTGTAAAACTATACAGTACTGATTCGAGTGTAGAAACTACAGTTTAAGAAATTATGCATCGATCATCAGTCCCACTGTCCCAGTACTGATTTATTCCTTGAAGACGTACGAGAGACCAAATTATGCATCGAAGAGAAGCAAAATGAGAACTTGGCCCAGTATGATCTGTAACTGTCGAGAACCATGCGAGGTGTTCATCTCTGGTACGATTGCTTGTGCAGTAACAAAGCTTGCTAGTTATACTTTGATGGCGAAGTCAAAGTCAGCTTCATGATCTACCACGCTCACCTATCTATATATCTTGAAAACGTTAGCCATGATAGCTTGACATCTCACCAGTACGCGCGTACCCTCAAGGATCGAGTTTGCTTCATCTGCACACCATTCCTCTTTCTATCTAGATCTACAAAAACCTATTGAACAAGCAAAGGAACAAGTTATCATAAAGAGGAAACGGAAAAGTGGGCCGGCTTCATTTTTCTAATCAAGTAAACATCCTTCTTTTTCTTAGTGTATCTACCAAGCAACCATTAAGATCATCTGTGCATTGCTGCTACAGGTTCGTTGATTCCCTGTTAAAAGCTTTTTTTTAATTTTTTTTTATATTAATATTTTTCAGGTGTTGTTAGATCGTTGTGCTTTACTGGTATAAAAAATAAGTTTTAAAATTAAAAAAATACTATTTCGCTGTATTTCCAAACCAAAAACACTTTTTAAAAAATAATCGTTATTATAATACTAAAAAGGCTTAAATTATTCTTTGCTTAAAATTAAGTGCTAGATCTATATAGATTAGAACATTGAAGACACGATTAGAAGTTTCAGTGGTTCAAGTCTCTTGGAAGCAAAAGCTATAGAAGTCCATCTGTGCATGTATTTCATACAAGCCATTTCGTTTCCTACAATAGCTAGAAGCATTTGTTTTGATGATCCACCGCTGCTCTCTGCTGCATTCCTTGAAGGCTTGCTTGAATGTTTTAAGGTACAGTCCATCTACCTATACAAGATCCTACATGGTCCAATGCATTAATATGGGCTGGTTGGAGATCTCGGAGAAGAATCTGAGCACTGTTACCGAATCAAGGAATCGTTTCTTGGTCGGGGGTAAAAAGGGTTACAGTTGCTTGAGATACAAGTTGAAGCATTTACTTTGTTACTTTGGCTTTGAAATGGCCATCTTTCTTTCTCTTTCTCTTTTTTTTCAGTGTAAATTTTCCCCCTTGATGATTTTGAAATCCCGATTCTATTGATGATTATTTACATCGTTAATTATTACCATTGATTTTATTCAAGAAGCAAGATATATATATATATATCAAGATTTTGGCATGATTCTGTTCCATAAAGAGGAACAAATGTATAGCAGATTTGCAGGAGTGCCAGCCATTGATATTTAAAAGGAGGCAAGGGAAGCCAACTCATGAAATTTCTTTCTTGCTGATGCAGAGGCCAGTCTTGATTCTACTCTCTCTTACTCGAAGCCTGTCAAAGAATTTCTGATATTCCTTCGGCAACTGGTAAGTGATTCTTCGGCATTCTGGTCCTTACATCCTTTTTATTGTAAGAATTCTCTGTGCAAATCGCATCATCAAATCAACTTGGAGGGATTCAACCAACTGGCATGTTTTGTTTTTTCCTGAAATGGACACTTGAAAACACTTTATTGTTATAAAATAATCTTTTTTCTTCTATTTTTTTTTGTTTTTAAAACATTAAAATTATCGAAAAACTCCTTAAAAAAATATCAATTTAATATTTTTTTAAATATTAAAAAACAACTTGAATACTCTTTTATTTATGAAAACATCTGGATCTTCTATCCTTTAATTCTCTCTCAAAAAAGACTAATTAATTTGTATGTTGAGCTCGCTAACACTAACATAAAACGGTCAGCAAATCAACAAACTTTTGAACAAGATTTTAATTTCTTAAAGAGTTCTTCGCTGCACGTGTCAAGTAATCATACTCAGCCAGACAAAAGCCTTTGAATGAGTTCTTCAATAAAAGTAGAAAAGTAACGGCAAAATTAATCTAAACACAAATCCAACTCATAGATAATAAATATCAGTAGACAATAAATTTTTATCAATTAATAAATAATAGTAGATAATAAATAAAAAAACAAGCTAATAAATAATTTATAAATATGTACATTTTTATTATATAAATAAAAAATAGAGTATAAATATTTTAAAAAAATTGGTCCGCAAGACGCATCGCTGCCATCCATTTGTTTGTTAGATTGTCTGTTTTTTGTAAGGCCACATGGCATCCGCCAAATTTGCCAGAAAATTGCATATCGTGTCGTGAATACAGAGTTACACACATCACGTTGCCACATGCCCACATTTTGTGCGATGACTCCAAGTTTGGTCCAATTTCTTTTGCTAGCTGGCTCCACTGAATTTATTTATTTATTGATTTAATTTGATTTCCTTTCACAATTATGTCTTTTGTATCGGTGCTAGCTGAGTGCTCGCAACTTCTTCTTGCCAATAATGGTTTTTTAAAATTATTATTACTATTTATTTTGCTCCACTGAATTTCTTTTTGAGTAGACGGCACCATTCCTTGAAGTGGAAGGTTGATTTCACAAATCACATCCCACTTTTCACGGAGAAAGAAGGGCGACTTGGAGATCGACAACCCTGCCCTTCACTTCGATCTGGTAAGCGTGATAGCTAATTTAGTGCCTGTACTTTAGATTTCTTTTCATTTTAGTACTTCTATTTTTTTTTCCAAAACCTTGTAAAGGATTAGCATGATAAAAGTTAAAAAGCAAGGAACAACAGAAAATCTCAATGGAGGAGAGTTTTTTTAATCATCATGTTTAGTAAATTTTAAGAGATTGAAAAAATTAAATCATTTAAATATTACTTTGAGATTTGGAATATTTGGAGAGAAAAATGCTCATTGCTATAAATTCATGCTGTAAAGCTGTTTCAACATTGCTTTGTTTTATATTGATATATCTAGGAGCATTCTAGCGCATTTTCTTGGTCCTAGGCTCAATTCTTTTTTAAAGTAAATTATTGTGTTTTAGTGAATATCAATTAGATGATCTCTTCACTTAAAAAACATAGAACATAATTTATTTATTTATTCAAAAAGAAAACAATATAACATGAATACATTTTCTAGTTTTTGAGTCTGAAAAGGCTTTCAGAATTTTAAGAAATGAATAAGTTTTCTTATTTTTCTTTGAAAAAGAAAAACTAGAAAAAGAGAAAAGAAACTGAAAAAAAAGCTCCCCCCCCCCCCCATTGTCCCTCTCAAATCATAAACGAAGTTAAGAGGATAATCTATTGAATTTTTAAAAAGGATTAAAGAGATTATAACTTCCAAGTTATGTTTACAAAACCAAAAGGACCAATTTAAAGAATAATAACAATATAGGGACTTAATAAATTAATTTACTATTCTTATTATCCACGGTTGAGATTACACTGTTCTCCTTATTTTAACTTTCGTAGAGTGACAAAAAGAACACGGGCCCCGTTCATTTTCTTTTTGTAAAATTCAACAGTCAATTGCTCCTCCAATAACTATCCTTCAAATTGCCTACAACCACAACATAAAGGAAGGCACGAGAAGCGCGTGATATTAAAAATACAACTTTTTTTCATTTTAGGTAAAAAACCCTAATTATTGGAGGACTGAGTGAAATAAATTTTGTTTTTAAGTGTTTTTTGAAAATATACTTATTTTGACAAAATATTAAATTAATTTTAATTTTAGTAATTTTACATGCTGATTTTTTAAAAATAATATATTAATAAACAATCTATAACAACACTCTAATTTGAATTCTCATCATCAAAATGAATAATTTAACATTAATTTCAATTATTTTAATAGTTGTAATTGGTGTGAATGTAAAATTTTTCTTTCTAGTACTAAATTATTTGATCAAATAAGGGTCAAATTATAAAAGAACAAAAGAAAAAACATGACATTGCGAGCAGTCTGTTTGTTCACACTTCACAGTGCCGTGTGAGGTATCGGTAAAGTAAAGGTTCCTTTAAAAAGACATTCTTACCATTTTTAAATAACTGATGTTATTCTTGAGGCAAAAACGCAATTTCACGGAAGATTGTGAGAATATTTATTATAACAATAATAGTTGTTTTTTAAAATATTTTTTATTTAAAAATGTATTTGAATAATATTTTATTTTTATATTAATATATTAAAACATCTGAAAATATATTAAAAATAAAAAAATTAAATGTTTTTAAAACAAAAAAATAAACGGATTCTGCATGAGCCCAATTTTTTCATCCTTCACGACGTTTGAATGAAAAAAATTGCGAAAACCGATTATAGCCTGTTCGTTTTCATCCTTCAGTACCACGCAGTAATAACTGCGTTATAAAGACATTCTACTGCTCTGCTATTTTAATATTTTTTTCTTCTTCTTTCACAGGCGATTCTACCAAGACAGGAGGAGGAGAAAACAAGTAAGCCAAGCGCTTTTTTTACCCCCTCTCCGTCTCTGTCACACAGATAGATTTATGTATTCATTTTCTTTTCCAATTTTCCGTGCTTTATCCACCGCCCCAGCCGTGCTCACTGAGAAAATATAATTAATTAATAATAATAAAAAAAAATCAAAACACACCTCGTTTTTTCTCGTGGTTTCCAAGAAAAAAATGGCTTAGCGGCTAAGGATACTTTTTTCTGTACAAGAAAATAGAAATGACTTTCTTTTTTCAAATATTTAAATCAAGAAAAAAAAAACAATAACGAGAGAGTTCGGTTTAAGGATTTTTTTTAAATGATTTTTCAAATCGCATTATCGAGGCAGACAGAAGTCTCAGGTTATTTATTTTCTTGGAGTCTAGAAAGTGCTCTCTGATTTTGCCTTGTTTTAAAAAAGAAACAGTTTTTTGATTTTAATGGTGGAAAAAGGAATCGAAGTGAGGTAATTTTCGTAACGGTGCCATCTCTCCTGCGACAGAAATAACTGAATGACAAGTTTGTTCAAAAGCTCGCCGTATAGAAGACGGCGAGATGATTTGGAAGCCGGAGGAAGTCGGTCTACTGGCTTTGACGACGCCGACGGCGACTCGTCGGATCCTTTTGATATCCCCAGCACCAAAAACGCCTCCATCGACCGCCTCCGACGATGGCGGGTACGTACTCGAATCTCTCTGTTTTATTTTTTTATATTATTTTCCGTTTTTTAGGGATGGTGATTAGTTTTTAGTAATTAGGGAAAGTAATCTTGTATTAATGAAAATAACAGTGTATATTTTATTTTATTTTGTTTGTTTTGAGTAGGCTATTAATGAAAATAGTAGTGTGTATATTTTATTTTGTTTGTTTTAAGTAGACTATTAATGAAAATAATAGTTAATTAATCACATCTTTTTTATTTAATCTTTGAAGTTCTATTTTTTAAAAAACAAGTAATGTAAATGTGGATTTTGTAGCAAGCTGCGCTTGTACTTAATGCTTCTAGAAGATTCCGGTATACATTGGACTTGAAAAAGGAAGAAGAGAAACAGCAAATATTAAGGAAGATAAGAGCACATGCTCAAGCTATACTGGTAAATAACGCTTTGGATTTTTTTTTTTAATTGCAGGAGGTTATGTTATGTTTTGTTAATTTATGTTTCTTTTTTGGATTTGATTAGGCCGCATATCTTTTCAAAGAAGCGGGGAAAAGAGTAAATGGTACCCTTTTTTTTGCTCATTTACTATCCTTAATGCGGCTTGCTTGCGATTTTGTAACAGCAGTATGATATGTTTTAATTAGGCTGCAACGGTGGTTATGTTTGATTTTTTTTCTTATGGATGAATGATTACCATTATATGTTTTCACTATCTATTTGAGTTCTTGTTTCAATTCCTTCGACTAGGGTGGTTGTTAATTTCCTTTTTCATCACTCTTTCACTCACTTCTGTTTGTATCTGTTGTGTTCCTTTTCGTTTGCTGTATTATGCAGTATTGCATATCATTTTTTTGTTCAAAATCTCAGATATGCTATTTGGTCGTTTAATCATTTCTTTGTTTCATTTTTTCCTCATGTTTCTTTTTTGTTCACTCAATGTTAGTTCAATTGAGGGCATTATATCCTTCTAGAAATCTCAGGCCTTCCTTTTTCTTGGTCTTATTTATTTTTTATTTGTATTCCATGTTTCTCATTTTAATTGAAGGTTACTCTGGTGTAGTGGTACTGCAGCAGTTTTGAAGTTATGTATTGGGTATTGTGATCGATTTCATGTTCATCTTTTGGTGTGTTAAGTTTTAATTGAATGGGTATTTTATGATTTATCTGTTTTTGTCTGAGATGTTCAGTGCCCTACAGGCTTTTAATTGTGTTCTTGTCACAAGTAGCATGGTTCTGAATGTTGTGCCATGCTGGTTGTATGTGAACTAACTGGAATTTGTGGTTGACAGGAACCGCAGAATTAGACATTCTGCCACCCCCAGTTGGTGATTTTGGAATTAGCCAAGATCAACTTTCTACAATCACGAGAGATCATAATCATAATGCTTTGGAGGAAATTGGTGGGGTAAGTCTACCACAAGTATTTCTCATTGATTTTATGTATTGTTTTACTGTTCTTATCTTACATTCCTTTTCTTGTTATATATATGCACCAGGTAAAAGGAGTTGCAGATGCCTTAAAAACTAATACAGAGAAGGGAATTTATGGAGATGATGCTGATTTACTGAAACGGAAGAATGCATTTGGATCAAATACATATCCTCAGAAAAAAGGAAGGAGTTTTTGGGTAACTTCTTTTGCAAATTTGTACTCAAGTGCCATTGCTTAGTTTTTCTTTATTACCTTCCTGTTTCTCCATCTACTTCTTTGAACCTAAAAAATAAAAAGAAAAAACATTAAATTTAATTTGGTGCTTTCTGTAGATGTTCCTTTGGGAAGCTTGGCAAGATCTTACTTTAATCATACTGATGATAGCTGCAGTGGCTTCTTTGGTGCTGGGCATAAAGACAGAGGTTAGTTTCTGCAGGACATAACTGATTGTGCCATCATTAGATGACAGTATAAATCAGAAGAATGCTTCACTCAGAGGTTTCAGTGAATTGATTTGTTCAACTTCTGACAACATGATCCTCGCTTCATGGAAGTGAATAAATTTTGGTTTCCTTGTGCTTACATTATATACGTTGTAATAATCTGGTCTGCTTTTGGGAAATAACACTGATGGTTGATTAAGAGAAAAGAATCATGTGCATGTGTCCACACAGATATAAACGTTGGTTCTGTCATGTAAATGTATAAGCACACAAAATGAAGATGGCATTGGTGCATGAAAATACTGGAAAATTGCCACTGAGTTCACATAGTTTCTTGGATGTGAACTCCATGTCAATTTGCGTGCTAAATGTTTCTAATGCTTTCTTGACCTGCATCCTATCAATAAATTTTTGTTTACTTAGTCACAGTGTCATGGATTTTTTCTTCCAGGGTATTAAGGAAGGATGGTATGATGGGGCCAGCATTGCCTTTGCAGTTATCCTTGTCATTGTTGTGACAGGTATGGAGATACATGTATAGTGCTTTATGTATTTGAATTGGGAAAAATAATATTTGGATAGAGTAGCAAATTTGGGGATCTCCATTGCTTATTATTATTTTTTTTTGTTTTAATCTCAGGATAATACCCATATGATTCAGTTTAATGTTAAGTTAGTCAAATCTATTTGGTCTTATGCTGAAAGTCCTAAAACTGTGGCAGGTCTTGTATGATGATGCCTGGTGCCTTGTGACATGTTTGTGTTGTGTTTCCTTGCATTTCTTTCTATTGATCTGTTGCTGAATGCATGTGTGTTGAATTTACGAAACGTGTCCAATAGTAATCATAAAACCGTTGCTAACTGCAGACATTGGAATAGAAGAGCAGCTAAATAGTGACAATATTGCATAATTACCAGAACTGCCAGTGATGTGGAAGTGAACAAAAAATGGAGATACATTTAATTCCGTTGACTGTTTTGTTGTTTTATCTTGAATCAATTCACATTGATTCATTTAAGTGCGTCAATATATATATATATATATATATATATATTGCCATGTGTTATTCCTTTATAACACTAGTATTCCCCGTCTTCAAATACTTATGTGGTATAATAAGTTAATAACGCTTTAACTCTTGAGCAGCTATAAAGTGCTATAATTTTTCAGTACTAGCAGAATATTTTTATGATCTACCAGCTTGTTCGGCACTTATCATTTATCATGTTAGTCTTTATTCATTTGTTTGCGATGATCAAAGAAGCCTTCAACTGTGATCTGCTTGCTTCATTGGATTTTTTAATGTTTGAATGAGTTATCAAGTATGATAGGAAAAACCTGTTAAGGGGCCAGCCAACTATGACTGAATGTCATATAAGATGCTTAGAAAATCTGGTTATGCTCTCTGGTCGTTTTGTAAACAGTGCAAATTTTCTTCTAATGACTAGCTTGATAAAGATGATGTATATATTCTTGATGGATATGAATCTTTTGCTTTTTTTTTTTGTGTGTTTTCTAATATTAGTTTGAACTTTAAGCATCCACAAGAATTGGTTGCTATACATTATTCCTATACTGAACGGAGCATACTGACTTTCATCATGTTTTCTTGTTTCAGCTATAAGTGACTACAAACAATCTCTTCAGTTCCAAAATCTAAACGAGGAGAAGAGAAACATACATTTGGAGGTGCCTTTTCTACTATGGCATTTTTTAAAGTTTTGGGCATCTGTATGTCTTGTATTTTACCTTTAAAAGGCTCATGTGTAGGTTATCAGAGGAGGTAGAAGAATTGAAGTTTCTATATATGATATTGTTGTAGGTGATGTCATACCCCTTAACATTGGTGATCAGGTAAGCTCCTTTTTCCTCACATTTTTTGGTATTTTTCATTTCATTTATTTCATTTTCATTTTCTATACTTCATCCCCATCCTTCATATTTCTTTAGGTACCTGCTGATGGAATTTTAATTACTGGTCACTCTCTTGCTATTGATGAATCAAGCATGACTGGAGAAAGCAAGATTGTAAGCCTTGGACCTATATCTTTCAGCATGTCGAAATTGCATTATTACACACTTTGTATTTAGGTATGATTGCTTTCTTTGCAGGTTCATAAGAATTCCAGGGAACCATTTCTAATGTCTGGCTGCAAAGTTGCAGATGGTAGTGGTACTATGCTGGTAAAGCTTATGCATTCTCATTTTTATTCTTTCTCTGCTAAGTACAATAGTTTTCAATTTCTTTAAAAATCCATCTTGGCTCATTAAGCAACTTGTGGAGGGATACAGCTAAGATCTCAACATTGTTTTTGGTTTATATTTATTTAAGAGGAAAAAAAAGAGTAAAAGAGAGGGAAAAAGAAGATAGTATGTGCTGAAACCCTTTTGTTTTTCCTTGAGGGACCAAGGGCTTGTTTTTAACCTAAGTCAGACCCATTCATTTTACGTTTCATGGGTATTCGGATCCTCTCATATTCTGCAGGACATGATATTTTAATCTAAGCCTTCCAAATTTAATGAAGGGGTAAGCTCTTCAACCAAATTCTAACACTATCATTTGCATATTTTGTGTAAGTACCTGTGCACTAAAAAATTATGGTAGAAAACTATAAAAGAAAAAAGTGAACAAGTTAAAAAAAAGAGACTGTACAACACGAAATCTGCTTTCAAATTAGAAACTTTGGACCCAACTTGTGCATCTGTGCATGAACAAGAAATGGATGTTGTTAAGTGATTAAAGACAGCTACAGACTAGAGATGTGTATAGGCTACTCTAGACAGAATAGGATCTGTTTCATTTTTTATTCTCCCAACAGAAGAATATCTATGTAAAAGCAGATAGCATGTGCTGCAACCTTTTTGTTTTTCCCTAAGGGACCAAGGGCTTGTTTTTAACCTATGTCAGACCCCATTCATTTTATGTTTCATGGGTATTTGGATCCTCTCATATTCTGCAGGGCATTATATTTTAATCTAAGCCTTCCAAATTTAATGAATGGGTAAGCTTTTCTTATCCAAATTCTAACACTATTATTTGAAAACTATAAAAGAAAAAAGTGAACAAGTTAAAAAAAAGAGACTGTACAACAAGAAATCTGCTTTAAATTAGTAACTCTGGACCCAACTTGTGCATCTTTGCATGAACAATAAATGGATGTTGTAAGTGATTAAAGATAGCTACAAACTAGAGATGTATATAGGCCCCTCTAGACAGAATAGGATCTGTTTCCTTTTTTTTCTTCCAACAGAAGAATATCTATGTAAAACAGGTGGCAACAAATATTGCGAAATTTAGATTTGCTTTTGTTTGAAATGTCATTTAATAAGACATTTGCCATTCTATAATTTGAATGGCATAGATTAAAACAACATGATTATCACGTCCTAAAGAATATGAGAGGATATCAGTCCTCCTAAGGGAAACCACCATTGTGATGAATGGCCTTTGGTAATTTGGGGAATACTTTGAGGATTCCTTTTTCATTGATGTAGATTTTCCTCATGCTCATTTTGCATTTTTTTCCTTCGTTCCTTCTTTTTTCATGTTAATTGGTAATATCGTCATGGTTTCTTATTTAAAACCAATTTTGTATTGTTCCTGAAGCTATTGAAAACTTTCACTTTGAAGTAGGAATGCAACTTTTCTTTTTTGTTGTAGAGATTGTGAAAATCTTGTTCTCAGCTAACAAATATAGTTAAGGATGCAAAGGCTGTACTTTCATGGGAGGGGTGATGGTTTATTTGCTTCTATTTACGTTGCTAGCTTACGTCTCTTTTCTTTTTCTTTTTCTTTTTCTGGTTGATTGCAGGTAACCGGTGTTGGAATTAATACTGAATGGGGGTTGCTCATGGCTAGTATTTCAGAAGACACTGGTGAAGAAACACCTTTGCAGGTCTTTTTTTCAATATTGTTTTGTGTTAACGTTTTATATCTTATACATTATATTTATTATTAGTGATTGCTTACAGGTGCGCTTGAATGGGGTTGCAACTTTCATTGGTATTGTGGGGCTTACAGTAGCTTTGCTTGTCTTGATAGTCCTTTTGGTCAGGTAACTGTGATATCTGTTTCTGTGTCCTCTTCACTTCTCTTTATATCTGTATGTTGAATTTTTGAGTTTGATCCAACAGATATTTCACCGGTCATACAAAAAATTTTGATGGAAGTCCTCAGTTTAAAGCGGGTAAAACAAAAGCTAGCACAGCAGTAGATGGAGCCATTAAAATTCTCACTGTTGCGGTATGCGCTTCTCTCTTCAAACATTCCCTCTAGTTTCTATATGCCTCTGATTAACTAACTTCATCACCATTGTAGGTTACCATTGTTGTAGTTGCAGTGCCTGAAGGGCTTCCCTTAGCAGTTACTTTAACGTAAGTTTCCCTGCTCAGAAAATTACTCAAATATCTCGAGCAGCATTGTTTATCCAAACATCAGCCATTATTTCTTTCATCAATGATCATCAGAAGCTCATGTTACTAACCTCTTTCATTAACACATGAATTTTGTGCTTTTCGAAAGAGAAGAAAGAAAGAAAAACCCTCACACTATGCAGATTAATACCCAACTTTACCATTATATGGCAGATGGTGTGACTTCTTTCATATGCTGGTTTATGATTGAATCTTTTATACTTAAAATAGACATTTCTGTTTTTTGTATGACAGTCTTGCCTACTCGATGAGAAAAATGATGATGGATAAGGCTTTGGTATGTGCTGTTCTATTTTATTGTTGGTGCTTTTTCTAACCTTGACACACTGTGGCTTAATAGAAGTTGAATTGCAGGTGCGCCGACTTTCTGCCTGTGAAACTATGGGCTCTGCGACAACTATTTGCAGTGATAAGACTGGAACTTTAACCTTGAATCAGGTAAATCACGAGGAGAAGAGTGTTGTCATAGCTTTTCCTCGGCTCAAATAAGGAGTGAATAACAGGGTCATTGTCTTTGTTCTCGCATTATTTTCAAAGACATTTCTTTTATTCACAGATGACCATTGTGGAAGCTTATTCTGGAGGACAAAACGTTGATCCTCCAGACAGTAAATCACAGTTGCCTCCTATTTTGTCTTCTTTACTCATGGAAGGCATTGCACAGAACACAACCGGCAGTGTTTTTGTTCCTGAGGTAAGTTCAGGGGATTGCTCTCTATTTTTTCTTAAATATGAAGACTAATTGAGCAGCTGATCAAGAATCTACTGCATTGTATGATGTGCTGTAACTGCTCGTTGGCAGGGAGGTGGAGATCCAGAGATTTCTGGATCACCAACAGAAAAGGCCATTCTTGGATGGGCAGTCAAGGTCTGGTTTGCTCACTTTTCTTAACTTCATCTCGTTTGCTAAGGTGTAATAGCTTTTATATCAGATCATGGGTTTACCTGTTTACAGCTGGGGATGAATTTCGATGCTGTTCGATCTGAATCCAGTATCATTCATGTATTCCCATTCAACTCTGAGAAGAAAAAAGGCGGCGTGGCACTACAACTGGTAATATAATTACACTGTTAATTTGCTATAGAAACTTTAGTAAAAAGAAAATTTACAAAGTTAATTGTGAGATTGTATTTTGGGAAAAATTGATTGCTTGCCAGGTAGATACTATCCTCCATTTCTAAGAATGTTAAGCCCAAGAGTGTGCTGTTAGTGTTTTTTTGTAACAACTCATGTATATGTTAAATAGTAATTGAAAAGTTGCCTTAATGATTCATCCATTGCACCATTCTGCAAAAACCGTGATGTGCAGAACGTTCTTGTGGTATGAAGTAGTTCGGCTCATTTGAACATCACTGGCTAGCAATACTCAGAACTTTCTTTTGCTAGAGTTTTGGCTGGCGAATAAAACTAGCACGGTCAAATTTATTCTTCTAAGCAATTCAGAAGCTCTCAAAATCTTGGTCCGCTATTTTCTATGCAGGCTAGAAATATAGTCCATATGTAATTTGGAAATAAATTGAAAATTGTGAACTTGTAGAAATGTTTCTTTTACTTTTAGATGTGTGTTTACAAACTGTTTCATTTGAACACCACTGACTAGTAATACTCAGAATTCTTTCTTTTGCTAGAGTTTTGGCTGGCAAATAAAACTAGCATAGTCAAATTTATTCTTCTAAGCAATTCAGAAGCTCTCAAAATCGTGGTCCTCTATTTTTTCTGCAGGCTAGAAATATAGTCCATATGTAATTCAGAAATAAATTGAAAATTGTGAACTTCTAGAAATGTTGTATTTTACTTTTAGATGTGTGTTTACAAACTGTTTCATTTTTACAGCCTGACTCTCAAGTGCATATACATTGGAAGGGGGCTGCCGAAATAGTATTAGCCTCATGTACGAAATACATCGATGCAAGTGGTAAAATCGTGCCATTGGATCAAGACAAGGTTGGTTTAAGTGATTGCTTTCTCTGATAAGTTTTGTCCTTGTGATTTTTTCTGTTTTTTCTCACATCAGACTTATCAGACCTCTCTCTATTTAGACAACTTTAAATTTAAAAAGCAGCGATGTTTGTTTAGATCATGTTAAGAGGCAACTATTATTGTTGATGGTATCTTGACATTGTAGTAGGATTTGTTTTAGTGAAACTGGTTGTTGATTGCAGGTGTTGTTTTTTAAGAAAGCTATTGAAGATATGGCTGCCAGTAGTTTGCGTTGTGTTGCCATTGCATATAGAACATATGACATGGACAAAGTTCCAGCCGATGAACAACAGAAAACTCAATGGGCATTACCTCAAGATGATCTTGTTTTGCTTGCTATTGTTGGTATAAAGGTATGTGCTGCCATATGGTCAAGATGATCTTTTATTCCCACTTGTTTATGATGACATCCTCATTTTATCTCACTGACAATGCTATTTAACTATTGGCATTATGAGATGTAACTAATTAACTTATTCAGTTTGTTGATTTATGTAATCAAATTTTGTTTCACTCAGCTGTCATATTTGCATATACAATTGAATTTTATTTCACTCTGACTGTTAAGATTTAAATTTGCATGCTAACTTGCATATAAAATTATGCAGGACCCATGTCGTCCAGGTGTGAGAGATGCTGTTCAACTGTGCCAAAAAGCTGGTGTGAAGGTATTTCTGCTTGTCAAATGTTGTAAGCTGAAAACCTGTCTGTGATCGACAATTGTTATCAATTATTTCTTGTATGACACTGCAATTTCTCTTGTTGCTCTCCAATTTGTTTTTCATATTTTAAAACTCTGTTGGATTGATTTTTCAGCATGCTGAATGGTGGTTTATAATAACTTTGAACTCGTGTCTATTGTTATATGAATGATTGTTTTGAAAAAGCAAATTTCAGATATAAATGATTCAGTTTGCCCTTTGAATTTCTGACCACATAATTTAGGTCAAAATTTATCTTTTTATTTTTAAATTTTTGAATGCCTGTTTCATTTGGAATTACTAAACTCATGGTTTCGATATCTTGCTCCATATGGATTGCAATGCTTCTATGTCCTGGTTCCCCCCTCTTCTCGAGAGTCAAGTCATTGTGATATTTGATGCCCAAATAGTTTGTCTCTCTTGTTTGGATTTGCATTATGTTCCATAAATATAAAGATGGATTGATTGAGTTGAAAATAAGTGTTTTTCTAGGTTTTTGTTTTGAATGTTAATGCAATTCATTCTTTTATGCTGGTGATTTGGAATATTGTTGGTCAAATGCAATTCAATATTTGAGAGTTTTCTGAAATTCAGGGTAATGCACTGAAACAGGTTTTGGTTCCTAAGATGGATTGTGCTTTTATTTCTCCCAGTCTTAATATTTATAGACGTAGTCAAGGACAATTAATTTTGTTCATAAATTATATTTAGATTTTTTATTGGAGGTGATTCTGAAAGTGTGGGAAATTCTTTTCCTGGTGAGTTCTCTCTCTTTCTCAATCAGAGTCTTTATAAATGTACTTTTCAAGCGCTAGAGACAGTTCCTGATTAACAACACAAGAACTCAAGATTCTTGGTTGTCAAGAAGTTTAAGTGAAATGTGGATTACTCTTTATTTCCCTAGTTCATGTTACCGGGTCAAGAAGAACTTTTCCCTATTAATGTATTACTTGGAGACATTTTTAACTATCAAGACTCTGGAATTGCATGCAAAATAGAACTTTATATGGTTTGCCTGTGAAAGTTGCAATTAGACAGTCTAGTGTTCCATTTTTCTTAACTCAAGGTGATGTGTGTTGAATCTTGGATCCATTTTCCTTAACATATGCATATTGATTGTGCCAGCTATTGAAATATAAGAAGGAACTTTTGTACATAGGTACGCATGTTAACTGGTGACAATCTTCAAACTGCTAAAGCAATTGCCTTGGAATGTGGAATACTGAGTTCAGCAGAAGGTGCTGTGGAGCCTTATGTTATTGAAGGAAGAGTGTTTCGTAACTATTCAGATACAGAAAGAGAGGAAATCGCAGAGAAGATCTCGGTATGAATTGCATCTCTGTTTTTTAATTAGTTTTTTGTGTTTATATTTTCCAACTGTCTAATATCTCGAGAATCAAATTTCTTACAAACATCCTCCATTCAATATTTTTTAGGTGATGGGGAGGTCTTCTCCAAATGACAAGCTTTTGTTAGTGCAAGCTTTGAAAAGGAGGGGAGATGTTGTTGCTGTAACTGGAGATGGAACAAATGATGCTCCTGCATTACATGAGGTAAAATGTTTTATTCTTTTATGCTCTTTTTTTTTTTAATGTTGTGATGATTGTTACATGCATCCAAAGAAGTACGTCACACTGTTCATTTGGAGGAAGTTTGGTGGACATTCAGAATTCTCTCTCAATCAAGTGTTTGAGAAAATGCTTCTGGATGTTAGGATCATTTATTTGATGCATCTCTCCTAACTGGTTCCATTCGCATAAGACATGGTCACCTTACATGATCTGGTGGACAATTTCAATTGTTTTTTTTCCCTTAGAAAACAGTGGTTTTGGTTAATAATTACAATTGCATGGTTTTTTAACAAAACAAATTTGAATTGATTTGGTTTAAAATCTGTGTTACTGAATTGTGCAGAACCCTAGTCTTGTTATGTTTTCTGTGTCAATGGTTATGATCGTTAATCTTTTTCTCACAAGTTACTGGCTTGCTATCATAATATTACTGTTCATTTTTTGTGTTCAGGCAGACATTGGCCTTTCAATGGGTATTCAAGGCACAGAAGTTGCTAAAGAAAGCTCAGATATCATAATTTTGGATGACAACTTTGCTTCAGTCGTGAAGGTTGGCTCTTTTTTCTGCTAATTTTAGTTTCAATTAGAATTCTTGCTTTTTTATGCTATTGCAGGGCACAGGTTCTTCCAAATTATCTTCCTGTTACAGTAGCTCAGATATTAGTGTTTCATTCTTTTTGTAAGTGCAATTGCAATAATTTTTAATGTCTCCTTAATGCAGGTTGTCCGTTGGGGTAGATCTGTATATGCAAATATCCAGAAATTTATCCAGTTTCAGCTTACAGTTAATGTTGCAGCTCTTATTATAAATGTTGTGGCTGCAATTTCTTCTGGCGATGTCCCATTAAATGCAGTGCAGGTATTTTCAGTCTCCTAGTTACACAACTAAAAAAGATAATTGTTTCAGTTAGTCTGTATTCATGTTTTGGTTCTATTTTTTAATACAGCTCCTGTGGGTTAACCTTATCATGGATACTCTTGGAGCATTGGCACTGGCTACTGAGCCTCCAACAGATCACCTGATGGATAGACCTCCAGTTGGTCGCAGGTATGAAATGTTGAAATGGTTTGCACCTTGTCAGTGTGTAAAGTTTTAAATATCTTAGAACTAAATCAAGCTGTTATAAGCTAGAACAGTGTCCTGCTTTCTGTTATAATTTGATGAAAGGAAATTTGTATCTGGAAAATTTAGAAGTGGATATTGGATGTATACAACTAGTATCTCATCTGGACTTTTAAGAGAAGTGGATGGCTTTGTTTTTAGTTTGATTCTTAAACCTGACTTATGGCTCCCCCCCTACCACAAATTGAAACCCAGCATCTCATCTGGACTCTTAAGAGATGCGGATGGCTTTGTTTTTAGTTTGATTCTTGAACCTGACTTATGGCTTCCCCCCCTACCACAAGTTGAAACCTGCCCACCTCAGCCTAAAATCCAGCTATTAGCCTCCTCCACGTTGCTTTCTGTTACTAGATAATTTGTTTCAATATTACTGTAGATGTTTCTTCTGTAACAATTGTGGTGGTGCCCTTCAGCATGAGAAGTTTTAACCATTGTTTCAAGGATATTTCCCAGGCAAAATGCCTCTGTTCTGGTCTTTTTATGGTCCTTTTGGCTCTCTGTTATCAAACTAATTCAGATGTGCGTTTGCATTTTCTATGATCTACTTTAAGGTGTATATTCTTTTTCAGGGAACCACTAATTACAAATATCATGTGGAGGAACCTGCTGATACAGGTACGCATTAGTATTTGGTTTTATTCTATATATCTTGTCAGTGCTAACATTTTAAATTGCTATAAATTATCTGGTGCCAAGTGTTTTTTCTTTCACATAAAGTACAGTAATGGTAATTGTCAATTGTGGTTCCAAAAAATTTAGGCAGCATATCAAGTGAGCGTGTTGCTTGTCCTTAATTTTCGAGGGAAGAGCTTACTGGGGTTGGAGCATGAAACCCCTCAGCGTGCAAACAAGGTGAAGAATACCTTGATATTCAATGCATTTGTGCTCTGTCAGGTTAGTCCTTAACTCCTCTTAAACAAAATGAAGCAACAAACAATTACGATGATTCCAGTTAAATTCCATTTTAGCATTGTTGATATGATCTGGTTGTTAAGAGTTCATAGCTACGAAGCATGATAAGGTGAGTATAATTTTCTGAACTGCAGATCTTCAATGAATTCAATGCCCGGAAGCCAGATGAATTAAATATTTTCAAAGGGATTACAAAAAACCACCTTTTCGTTGTTATTGTTGGAATAACACTTGTACTTCAGGTAAGACCTTTTTGACTTATTCAATGCCCTAGGTTTTGGGTCTTCTGTGTGCTATCCATGAACATGCTTTCCCTTTGCTTTTTATAGGTTATCATTATTGAGTTTGTTGGGAAGTTCACTTCTACAGTCAAGCTCAATTGGAAACAGTGGCTGATTTCAGCAGTTATTGCTATTATCAGGTAAACTGCAGCCCTTCAAGGATTTCTCTGATTTCTATTATAGTAACTAATTATGCTATGATTTTCGTCAAATGCTATTTACAAACATGGTTGTAGATAGCAAGCTCGAGATATCCTGTCCCAGAAACTGTAGTTATAACAAGACTCGTATCATGTCTAGATGTAGGCTGTAGCAAAGCTCACATCAACAATCTGATGCGCATGGAAACATACATACATACATGTTATCATACCAATTGGCTCATATTTGCATATCTAAACTGTGGTTCTCTCTTTTTATTCTTTTCCAACCAGTTGGCCGCTTGCTGCTATTGGTAAACTGATACCTGTTCCACAAACTCCCTTGCACAAGTTCTTTACAAAGATGTTTCATCGAAGTGGTAACTCTCCAAGTAAGAATCATTTATTTTCCTGTTCATCTTCTCTTCATAACGTGTGGTATATCAAGTCTGATATTTTTCAATCATTGTCCTTCAGGTGATCAGTAGAAGTCGCAAAAGACTCACAGTACTAACATCAACCTGGCTAATATAGATATACTAGTCTATCAGCACACTTTCGTCATATTTGCTTCTTAGGACGATACAGATGTGCACGGATGGTGACATACTTGTGAAGAATTTTTTATTTTTTTCACCAATAACTTTATGCTCCAGTTTCTATCGAGGATTGTCTAGGAGAAAAATAACTTCCTTGAGTTTAATTTGGCACATACTTTTTCTAGATTGTGTTTATAGTTGTGAAATCATGGAATCAAGTGCATTAAACATATTTTTGAATTAATGCATGGAATGTTTCGTCAATCTGAGGGCATTCATGCTTGTCAAATCACCAAAGTTTAATGAGGAAATTATGGTTATCGACTCCACTTCGTTTCTTGACGCTGGAAGTTGAAGGCGGTGGCTAGTGATGTGGAAGTTAATCAGCAGATTGGGAAATCCCTAATTTGAAGTGGAAGTTCGCATATAATTTCGAAATAACTGCACCGTTTCAGTTCTAAATTGCAATCTTTAATACATCATAGATGGCGAATTCGTGTGGCTGGCAATCTTTTATCCCTACGCTGGCTGGTCTTACACCACTGATGTGAGATAAAACGCCGCCATAGATTCCCGGTAACAGGGGGGTCGATGTTGGAAGCTGAATGAATACATACTGAGAAACGAAATGGAAGACAGGCCATTGCCTTGTTCCTAATGATGTAGGCACCCTTTTCCTCCACGCTTTAAATCACAGTTTTAAAAGGCACAACAAACGGAAAATGCAAGAGACAAGGAATCATGTGGGTCCTGATTGCAAGCACTAGATAATAACAAGGGATCATTCTTTGAGTATATAGTGAAGCAATTGGTGGAAATGGTGCATGGCATTCTCAACCGTGGGAGCGTATCTGCCGCTACAGTACGCTGGTGTTTCAAGGCCTCTCTGTACACCTTCACACAGCACGATATCTTCTATCTGCATATTTATATTAATCTTAGAATAAACTCCATACTGGCCATAATCTTTTACGGTAATGGAGCGTGGATGACATACCTGCACTCTCTCACTATCAACTAGACTTCTTTCTATGAAATCTTTGTCGTCCTGACACCAAAATGTTTAAAATCCTCAATTTCAACATTTTCACCGGCGTATAAAAGTAATTATCGGTTACCAGAATTGCACTAAGAAGCAGATAAATTATTTACAATCTACGCATGCATGATAGGTATAGCATATGGAGCTCATCACCCCTGTAATTTATCAGGTTCACGAGTCCATCTCTAAAACCCCTTCAAGAACCACCAAGTAAAATACTACCGATGAACAAAATCATGCCTTCTTTGATTTTTGTTTTTGATTTAGAAAATAGAAAGGGAAAAAACACCCTTTCTCTCTATGTACTGATAAATGTCTAACACAATATTTATCATCATGTATCCTCGCAATAAACAAGCAGGCATATGTCTAGAAAGTACCTTGAGATGGGCTTCAATAAAGTAGTCAAATATCACCTGGCATTTCCTGGGTCCTAGCGGGAGTACCAGATTAGTGTCCATCCATGGTCCATACCTACGAGATCCATAAGACAATCAAGTTACCAGAGAACTGACATAACAAAGGAATTAACACACAGTCGCCAAGAGGGTACCTGTTAATCATAAAATTAGGGTAGATGAAAGCATACAAGGCTTTTGACCCAAGTCGATCAATATCATCTTCACTTTCTGTCGAGCCACCATCACAACTTTGGATGCTAACCTTTTCATATGTCTATCTCAAAGAGCAACCATTTATGTAAGACAACAATCATAATACGAATGATATATATATATATCAGGGGAAAAAAAAGACATTTGAATTTTTTAGTAATCTTTTAGACTGGTACGAGAAATATGATACAGAACACAAAATGCCTAGAAGGATCTGTGGAGAAGAAGATGAGAGAAGCATACCTTGGTGGAGTAAGAATTAAGCTTAAGACCAGATGCAAGGCCTTTATGAGCATATGGTACATGGTAACCACCATCTAAGTAATTATCACAGAACACCTAAAAAGAAGAAAAAATAGATCATCAGCAGTCTATGAAATCAAGATAGCAACAGTGATGGCCACTGATTTCTACAAGGCTTGGTTCTAATAGAGAAGAAGACATCAAATCCATTCCGACAACAATCAATAAATGAAACATGATGGGAATCCCATTCAAAATTATAGGTATTAACACCACATGATTAACTAGGAGGCAGAATAAAATGAAAGGACCTTGAGATAATTCAAGCCAAAATAGCAAGTTAAGGACAATTACCTTCCAGTTACATTCAATATCGTATACACGCCTGCAAAGATAGCTTAGAGAAGAATCAACTCCATTTGCACCAAGAAATTCTGAACAGCTACCGAGCCATTCACTCCCCACTGTGTTGTCAGCTTCTTGCTGAGGTAAAATCTCCTTGTCCAAATTGAGAAGAACAAATGGCCCCCAAGTTGCAACATTTAGTGGTTTAAGCCCAAACTCCTATGTTCCATGATCAGATAAATCAACAAAATTATCAATAAAACCAGAAAATGTCTTACATGAATTGAAAATAGGATTGTGACCTTATGTTTCAGCATACATTTACATCAAAATTTTGGATCCCGGTTATCCTGGTTGCTTTAAGAAGTGCTCCATCCAACCCATATGTCCACCCCTGTAAGAAAAATTATATGTATATATATGTTAAACTTGAAAAAATTTCCACTGGCTATGAATTTAACACACACTTGATAAACTAAATGGACGATCAAAACGAACTATTCCAAGATGCAATGAAAGTTAGAATTTTGCAGGTGAGCTAGTACACTTGTATGTGTTTTGTGGTCAAAACCAAAGAAATTCAAAAGTGAACTCACATGATAAGGGCATACAAAACAAGACTTTTGCCCATTTCCAGATGCAACAAGAGAGGCATGATGGCGACACACATTGTGGAAAGCATGAATCTTGCCATCATCATCTCGACACACCAGAAACTCTACATTCCCCAGTCTGCCATATATAATTGACCCTCCATTTCATTCTCAGAAACAATGAATAAAGGGGTGGACGAAAGAAATATTGATTGGAAATTGAAAAGCACATCAAAACAAAATCCGCATTCAATGATTTCTATTGATTTTTATAAGAATCAAATGAATTGGTTACACATGCAAGAATCCATTGGTGCCAAGTTTTATTAACCGGTAAGTTAATCGCCGGTGGAAGAAGACAACTGGTATCAAATCCTGCTAGCATCCAGGATGCGGGGGACTTAGAAAAGAGGAGGGATATCCCATGTCGTGCAGCTCAAGGCCGTATAGACCATCTACTGATATAAAATAGAAAAAAGAATCCATATTCAAGCATATTTTCCTTGTTGTTTCATGAACTTAACAAGAAATTCAAGAAAAAACAAACAAACAGACAAAAGATCCACTTTTCAACATGTGGGCATTTAACACATAAATAAACGATACCTTCCAGTGAAAAAATCATGAGGATTCTTTATCTGTTCAGTATATCCTGAAAATTCAAGAAATTGATGATGACACTTGGCTATAATTCATGAAACCAATTTAATTATACTCGAGAAGAAGAGAAAAACAAGAAAGTAAAGAACTAACCAACAGCCTGCCAGCCTTTATAGAAGACACGATGGAGTTCAAAATCAAAAAAAGAAGGGTCGGTGTACCATGAGCTAGGTGGGGTCAAGGCTTTCTCTATAGGAATATTTGGGTCAAATTCATCAACCAGATTTTGACAGTAGTTATCACTCTGATGGACAGAGCTGGCAACAAGACGAGACCCATGTTGTTTTTGTTGTTTTGCAATAATTGACGTGTGTTTTTGGGTTTGGAAGAGGAGAAGGCGGTGAGCAGTGATCATGGGTTTGAGCAGTACTGCCATTGTAGTTGCAGTGATGATGGTCATCGCTAAGGAGACACTGACTTGACCGACGGATGTTCCTAAGAAATAAAATGGTTAGAAGCAGGACGAATCCAGGAATACTGCAGTGGTTACATTCAGGGACAAAAGGCAGAGACGCAGTCACATCTCTTACTGAGACCAAAATAATAATAATAAAAAACTTAATTTTGTATTTAAGGATCAATCTAAAAGTTTCTTTTAGGAAAGAGGACCAAATTGGTCAGCCTCTAACAAGGAAAGCTCATTTTCTATCTTCTTTGAAGCACGGCTATTGGACCTGAGTCCATCTAGTGACACTGAGCTTTATTTGACAGGCTATTCCATTGATCCCAAAAAAACTTAGTTGACTGTATAGGTCAACCCATAATCTAGAGGATTTGGTTAAAATTTAATGAAACCTCATAAATTTTTTAATAATTTTATTTTTAAATAAATGAGACTCCTTGAAAAAAAATATATATATATATATTGACTCACCCAATCTTGAGCCCAGCCCAAGCTAGGTTTCACTGACTAGAAGGTTAATTTATTAACTCCCTTTTCCTTAAGTAAATTTTCAAAGTAGTAATAATAATAATAATAAATTTTATAAAATTACCACACAATTTAATACATATATTTTCAAACCTATACTCTTTATTGGATAATAACACGACCAATCATGCATTGTTTTCTACAACCATTGAAGTTCACTCTCTTATTTTACAAGGTAAAAATATTTTTATCTGTGTAGTCCCTCTTACAAGGAGAGTTACAAGTAGCATTGTCTCTCCTAATCGCCTTGAAAAAAGTAAGTTATGGAATAAGTTTTTACAAGACTTCAATTGAACAAACAATACTGTCGGAACATTTATCACTCCACTACATATAAAAAATAAAATGGAAACATGGAAACACCAGGTAGAAGAGTTATAGAACTTTCACCATCTTCATCAACTCCGATCGACCTTCAACAAATAAGCACTCATAAAAGATGTTTTGGCTACCCAGTAACAACTTAGGCTCTCCCTGTCCATCTATCACTTACTTTTCAACAATTTGCATCTCTTGTGCACATGCACTTCTATTTTCTAGAAGAGACTAGACACAATAAAGTGGAAAAAGTAGATAACTACGAGGAACATCAAAACAAGATCTTTATAAATCAAAAGGCAAGGCCATAGGCCATAGCCTTTACCAACGACTCCATTCTCCAATGAAATCCCTACCACTTTTAATGGGCATGCTAGCTCGAGCTTGGTACGACGATTTAAAACCAAACTTTATACTTACTTTCATTGACTTATACCATAAGATAATTGCTCACTTTAGCACTAGCTAGTATAGCCGTGAAAAAGAGCTCCACAAAGCTTTTTCCATCGCCAAGTTAAAAGGAGATAGCATTAGGGCCTATCTAAAAAGATTCAATAAGAAGATATTAAAAGCGGAAAACTTGCTAGAACATGTAGCGATATGAGCTCTGGACGGGAGGAATAAATTAAAAATAAATGAAGGAAAAAATAATTAATAAGTTGAAGTGGAAACGGATTGAGCAAGAATAAGAAATGAAGAAGAAAAAAAGAGCGAGAGTGAGAAAGGTGAAGAACAGGAAATGTGCTTAAGTGAGAGATAAAAAGAAAAGAATGAGTTGTAAATGAGAAGAAGAAGAAGAAGAAGAAGCAAATGTGTTAGCGTGAAAGAGCCATAGAAGTTAAGTTAATAAATGGAAGGAAAAAAAAAGTTATTTATGACTATTTTTTTATCATATTATTTGTGACAAATAATTGAAACAGTAACCATAAACTTGAAATGAATAATAAAAAATAAAAAAATAGAAAAGACCACAAAACAGTAACACTTTTTTTCCATTTTTATCCTCACATTATTTTGTTCAATTGTAGCATTCTAGGACCAAATTACTGGGCAATTTGTTATAATTTTTTAGAGAAAAAACAAGTTTAACAAAATAGAGCCAGCTGAGTGTAAAATAAGAAGAAATTAATCTCATGCACAATCTAACATTTGCTCCAAAAAATTATGTTTGGTTCACTTAATTTCCTTTTTCTTTCTTCACGTTAGTTATGGTTTTTATAATTTTAATTTTGCTTAAAAAAATTATTTTCTTAATATTACAGTTCTTGAATTTAAGAAAATAAAAAATAAATTGCTTGAAAATAACCAAAAATAAAAAGAAATTTGTTGGTTTGGCTATATGTCAATAACAAAAAAAACCAAAACACAGATCTTGGTGTTAACGAGTTTAATTCGTCGAGAAGACTCAATTGAGCTGTTTTTGAACCTTCTTCTTATCTGAACCATTTAGGTCATGTTGAAGGGGTTGCCACGATTCACGGGTTTGGCAAGGTATCTTTTTTTTTCTTTACTTTTAAATTTAACTTGATTTTATAATCATTTATTTTTTATCATATAGTTACAGAAATATGATTTTGATAAAAAAAAAAAGAAGCAATGTTATTAAATATTAGAAAGACCATGAAAATGTTCGTGGGTTTAACTTATATATTTTTTTTAATTTTATCATTTGATATTGGGATAACTAGAAATTGAATTTTATAATCTTTTTTTTTCTATGAGGCTATTATGATGTTACAAAAAAGTCTTAGTATTGGATTGGTGCTCGATTATGTAATCTTTTATTTTTATTATGGTATAGTTAAATAAACAATAGTTTTGAAAAAATAAATTATTAATTCTAGTAGAGTTTGTGACTCAATTCGCCGGTTTGACATATTGACTTAAAGTATTAAATATATATTTTTTTGTATTTTGATTTTTTTAATTGATTTTTCTATTTCACCCTACTTCAAGATGAGAAATAAATTCCATAACTTATTTTTATTTTATAAAATTATCACAATCTCAAATAAACATTTATATATTTTAAAACTAATGCTTGCATCTAATTTTTTTAATATAAATAAATAGTTTGCTGGCCAATCACACCGCTTGCGCTCAATAACCTAAAAAAATATTCTCTGTTCTTCACTACACACCATCCATATTTACATCGTGATTAATTTCTTACGTACCAATTATACAAATTCTTAATTAAGAGAATACATGATATATTAATCATCATCGATCTACGCGAAGACAACTGTAAATGTATATTATACCACGATACTTTATTATACACATTAAATGTGATATTTTGGAGATTGTTAAATACATTCTACGGTGACATTTTAGAAAATTAATTAATTAATTACATGGTGTACGTTGCATCTACCTACAAATTAAACCTTGAACAGCATAAATGCCATTAATTTACAAACATTGAATCTGCGATCAACATATCAAATATTATTGATTTTAGAACGTTAATAAATTGTTTAGGTGGAGTGGTTTAAATCTTCAGTTAGGAATTCTGTAAGAAATATATATATATATGAATCTGTGAGACAAATCGCGCTGGAACAATATATAATTATGTGATCTTTCAAAAATCTCATTTTATGAATATAGAAAAACAATATCAATATGGATTATTTTTATTCGTTCTATGCAACTAATATAGATTTTCTATCTCGAAGGTATATTTTTATTCTTTTTTTATATTAATTCCAATGGTATTAATTAATCATAAAATATGATCAATGGGTATGATGATCGACTAAATCCACCGAACCATTGGGCATTTATGTTTTTAATTAGTTGCCAACACGATGGCACATTGGTTAACATCTCTATATTATTTAATCATCGGTTTCTCTTTTTTTTTTTTTTTAAAAAAAAAAATTGTTCTTATGACCGGTTACTTGGTTTGGTTTCATAATTATTATTTTTTTCTCGGGATAACTTCAAATAAAATCTCCAATTGTGATGTGACTTTTCATTTACACCCTCAA
This sequence comes from Populus davidiana, assembly GCA_030145905.1. NCBI lineage: Eukaryota > Viridiplantae > Streptophyta > Magnoliopsida > Malpighiales > Salicaceae > Populus > Populus davidiana. The sequence goes on along the minus strand of CM057794.1, from coordinate 24,763,968 downwards.
AAATAAATTTTTTTATTGTTATTTTTTTTTCAATTTAATCTCTTAGAATTTATTTTTTATATTAATTTTAATCTTTATTTGTTTTGTTATTTTTTGTTTCTCTTATATTTTTCTTAATTAAAGATTTTTATCTATCAAATTTGATTCTCATTTTTTTTATTGCTATTTATTTTATTTGAAATAATTTATGAAATTATATATTTTTTTTTTAATGTCATCATCTTTCATTTTTTTTAATTTTTTAAATTTAATTGATATTATTTTTATTATTTTATTTATAATAATTTATAATTGTTTTTATTAATTTCATCATTCTTCAACTTTTTTATATGTTGGACTTGGTTTTTATTTTTTTAATAAACTTGAAAAAATTGAAATATCAATAAGTTATTTTTCAAATTAGTTTTTGAATTTATTTTTCATGGTATTATCTAATATTAAAAATTAATTAATTTTTTAAAAATCTACTTTTTATGAAAAACACAAATAAACGGTGCCTTAGTAAAAAAAAAAATGAAGACAAAAAAGGGAACGAGATTAGCGGGTAGCCTGTGGCCCTCAACCAAAAAACAGAGAGAGAAAAGGAAAACGATAAAAAATTTAAGGAGTTGACTTTTTATCGAACAAGAAACATAGCCACGCAAACCCTAACAATACGGCCTGTACTTCCAGAATCGTCCTGCCTTTTGTTATCTTCCTCATCCGTACGTCCTCTGCATTCTAAAGATATATTTATAGCTTTCGGGGTCTCAAAATAATGCTCATAATAATATAACCCATACAAGAGTACCAGAGCCCTTGTCTTTCTTTTCTTGTTCTTGTTGCGTCTACTATAAGAGCCTCTGCTCTCTCTCTCGAGTACCTTATATCTTATAATCACCCTGTTGTGTTTGCTGTGTATGGTTTAGAGTTGTAAAGATGATGTATGAGCAGCGACAACAGCAAATGATGAATAGAGAGGATGGAGACAGAGGGAAGGCAATCGAGGAAGAAAGGCTTGAAGTTGTTGATCTGAGTGGCATGTCTCTGGAGACTCTACCTCACCCTTCACTCAACTTAGCTGCTATTTGCAAACTTTACCTCTCCAACAATGATCTGCAGGTATACACACGTGCACATAAATTTCCATATTGTAGCTAAAGTGAATATGAATAACCCAATAAAAAACTTATTTGCAGTACAGAAAGAAAAGAAACCCTTCTCAAGGTTAAACCAAACAAAGTTTTGATTGATTTTAACGCAACTTTTTTGTTGTCCCTTTGATTTCTGTTTTTTTTTTTATGGAAAAAAGCCTCAGTTGTTGCGAATAGGATTCATTTCTTTTGGAGTTGGTGAAATATCAATCTGATACCATTTTGAGTTTGAACCTAGTAATTAAAAATGTTGTTTTTAGGGGAAAAAAAGGAAAGCAGTCTTATAACAATTTACTTTTTCTATTTTTTGCTAATCCCAAATAAAAAGAAGCTTATTCCTTTTGATTCCCCCCTTCTTTGATTCAGTCTTAAGCTTCCTACAAAATACTGGTCTGCATGTATATGTCCTTTCGGAAATCCCAGTAGTTCTATTTAATTTCTTTGGGTTTCTCTCATATTTTACTCTCTTGGATCTCAAACAATTAGGGTTTGTTTCGAGTATAGTTAACCATTCAAAACCCTCTGCACAGATATATATGTTAGCACATGTTTATTCATAGTTAACAATGGAAGCAAATAACTTATCGAAGAATTTCTGCCTGTATCTGGCAGATTATACCGGAATCCTTAACGGCAAGAATGCTAAATTTGGTGGTGTTGGATGCTCACTCAAACCAGCTTAAATCTCTCCCTAACTCAATTGGATGTTTGTCAAAGCTCAAAGTTCTTAATGTTTCAGGCAACCTTATTGAGTCCCTACCTAGAACTATTGAGAATTGCAGGTTTGTTGTCTCCTGATGTTCTTCAGCTCTTAGAAATTTATAATTTGTTGCATATAGCTCAGTTTTTTTTCTTCTTTTTTTCCGTCTTGCTGTTAGTTTATTCACTATCTCGTCATTGCGGCCTAGCTTTAGTAATATGAGCCACTTGCGATAATAACAGCTCCATTAATTTGAGGATGTATGCCTTAATATATATCAAATGAACAGGATAATAATTATTTAAAATATTTGTTTTTTGGGGGGGAAAATGTATTGTTTTGTTTTGTGTGCATGCGGTGCATACTCGAATATGCCTTTGATATCTTCATATTAGGAATACTAATGAAATTATATATTAGTGGCCGGTTAACTTCACGGATAATAGACAAAATACATATATTTTTTTATTAGAAACTTATTAACATCTCCATCGGGTACTCTATATGAATAGTATACTTTTGAGAAATAAATCTAGTTTTGACTAATGGATAAATTAATCTAAAAATATATTTCACCGATTTTGAACTATACAAAAATATTTGTTGCTGTAGAATAATCTAGTGGGGATAATACAAACCTTTGACTTGTACCATTATGGACGGTCAAGGTTAACAATTACCAAGAAATCAAGGAAAATCTCATTGCTGTTGAGGAATTAAAATTCAGAAAATAGTAATGGAGAGGTGAAGAGCAGATTATGATTCGAGGTGAATCTTTTTTACTTCAGTAAAGTTGTTTATATATATATATAATCGGTTCACTAAAGCAGAAAAAGTGTTTGGCACGATTTTCATAGAATCCGCAAGTGATCCATGTGTTCAGACTCCATTAATTATGATCTTGATCGTGAACATTTCCCTTTGGAAGTGTCTTGACCATTTTCCCACCACTCATTAATTAATTCATTTTAGACTTTAATTAAAAGATTAAGATGGCTAAGTGTAGATGTTGGCATGCAGTACATATATTTGTGTTCATCGATCATAGTTGCCAATGCCGTTTTATTCTGTTTAATATGTTTGAGATGTATCAATTCCTTTGAAATAATAGAGTAATTAGCTTATTTTGTTTACTTAACTTAATTTCAATGTTTAATATGCCCTCACAAAACTAATTTCTTCTAATATATCTCTATAATTGAAATCACTAGTTTTAGGCACGTTCGTGGCATATGAATTATCAAAACTTTATTAAACGTTACTATAGTGATGACTCTATATTTATGAATAATATTCAAAGTAAAAGATATAACATTCGCTACTTAAATACTTCAAAAATAATATATATATATATATATATATATATATATTGCTAAAAATATTATAGAAATGATAGAAGCCTCTCTTTTTTCAAATTATAGAGACTATAAAAAAAAGTTTTTCATTTTTTATTATTTATTGAATCAACTATAAAAACTGAATGCCATAATCTCTATAAATTTAGTAAAGAAAGGAAAAAAGGTTTTTCTATAATGGATTGAGGAAAAAAAAGTTCTATGATATTTTGATTTATGTTTACCAAAGGTTCTTATATGGTGGTGTTTGAAAAAAAAACGAGTTTATGTTATTATACATATATAAAAAAAAAATTATTGTACGTAGTTTTCCTAAAGAGAAGCACAAGATTGGATATTATATCCGAAATGAAAAGGGAGTATAGAAAATATAGTATAGTTAGGAAAATGAAAAAGAAAAAAGTTATATAGAAAACACCGAAAAGCAAAAAATAAATAAATAAAAAACACATTTAAAAATTTATACAGGAAACATAAGAGTGTATAATTGCCATTTAAATAATTTAAGGGTATTATAGTCCTTACAAATATATATATATATATATATATATATATATATATATATATATAAAGTTGGTGTTTTCATATATAGTTATAAATTCTTCACTATATTCTTATAATAGATATTTGCGAACGAACCAGCAAGCCATCTAATGTATTAAAAAACATTAAGATAAAATTTATTTTATTTTTCATTATTATTTAAAAAAATTATATTAAGTTTGAGCATTTCACATGAGGGTACTTTTATCAATTTAAATAAAAATATTTGAAAAAAAATGATAAATTAGAGAATTATGAATCGAAAGGATTAAAGTTGTAGAACACATAAAATACAGTATAAAATATAAAAATAAATTGAGCTAATTCTTTAAAAAAAATGAAATATTCATACGTATGTTTGCATAATCAATTAAATCTTGCTGTATATTCAAAATTAGCAAAAATAGGTCAAAGTATGCTAAATTGCTAATAGTTCTAGTATTTTTTTCCATTTCAACGGTTAAAAGGTGATTATTTCTTTTTTGATATCATAGTTAGATTTAATTCAATTTAATTAATTATATAATTTAAACTATGTTATAGGAGAATTTATAATACAAATGTAACCTAAGATGTTATTTGTTATTTTTCTTTAGAAAAATATTAGTAAAATCTTAACTAAATAAAATACCCACTCTAGATGGAGTCGGCTATATATATGATGCAATTAATTACTAAATTTAAATTATAAATAATAATTACTACAATCATTTGAAGTTATATTTCCATCGAAATCATGTACTTTTATCCCAGATCTTTAGAAGAATTGAATGCCAACTTCAACAAGCTAAGCAGGCTACCAGACAGGGTTTGAGCTTGTTAACCTCAAGAAGCTCTCAGTAAACTCAAACAAGCTTGCGTTTCTTCCAATGTCTACCTCCCACCTCACTTCTTTGAGAATACTTGATGCAAGGCTCAACAATCTAAGGTCCCTCCCAGAAGACCTCGAGAACCTTATCAATCTAGAAGTCCTTAATGTAAGCCAAAACTTCCAATATCTTGAAGCCTTACCGTACTCCATTGGCCTCCTCATATCTCTTGAGGAACTGGACGTGAGTTATAACAAGATCACAACTTTGCCTGACTCCATGGGGTGTCTGAGGAAGCTGCAAAAGCTATATGTTGAAGGGAACCCACTCATCTCTCCTCCAATGGAGGTGGTGGAGAGAGGTTTGCATGTTGTCAAGGAGTATTTGAGTGAGAAGATGAATGCAGGCCACAAGAGCCCAACAAAGAAGTCATGGGTTGGTAAGTTGGTCAAGTATGGGACCTTCAATGGCAGAATTGGGTCCAGGAAAGACAGACAGTGGTTCTATGTTTCGCCTGATCATTATCACTCATTTGATGGTGTTGGTTCTCCTGGATACGATAGGAAATCATCTAAATACACAGGGAATCGTTCCATTGAAGGCCTTGCTTCTCCTAGACACTTGAGGATGTTCTCACCCCGTCGTCTGTTCTCTTCAAAGAACTTCTTTTAGGACTGCTAGACCGTTTGTTGCATCATGAAGTTAGACAGCTTTTAGCATACTTCAGTGCATGAAGATTGTCGGATAGGAGAGGGTGATCAAAACTCCCCCAAGGCTTGGAATCTCCTTCCTAGGTCTCCATGCGTTTGCCTTATTTTTGGTTTGTAATTTGTTAATTGTAAATAAATATCATAATGCATCATGATTAATGGATATTATCTGTTTCAGATTCTTTTAGAATCAAATATTTAGTAAGCATCTCATTCACATTCTTATATTATCCTCCAATGAAATAAAAGTTCAATTCTAAAATGTAAAGGGATTGACTTATCATGAGAAAACATACAACTCTGCTCCCTTCTCCTTACAAAAAGTTTACAGAAAAAAACTGGAGGGCTTATTCTCCTCCATTTTCCCAGAAAACCTGCCTGTCCAAACAATATGTGAAGGTGGCAAGATGGAGGAGACGGCATCATGGGTGACCATGTGGCGGACTAAAGGGAACAGAATGGTTATGGCCTTATGGGTGAGGGGAGGAAGCGTTGGAGAAGAAAGCTTGAAGTGGAGGTGTAATTGGTGACAAAGCATACAGACATACTCTCCAAACCGGCGAAGGATTGCAACAGCGGTTAATCCTTGATACAATTGCTTCGCAAATAAATTCTAACCACTGATTCTCTTCTGCATACAGTTTGCAAAACCCCCCTTCATACTTACAAACTACTGTTATTATCACCACTCGGAAGCTTGCACCAGTTGTGACTAGTCTCTCTACAGGGGCTTGATCTGATGCCTTGGCTAGAGATTTTTTAACCTATAGATCTTCGAACAACCTGTGTAGGCTTCTTAATCAAGTCAACGGACACACCAATGAGTGGTTCAACATCATAAAATGCATAAAGCAACAGATTTTTGCAGCAAAAATTGCTTAATCAAGAACCCAAAACTATTACTGGAAGTAGAGCACTTAGCCGTACTTCAACTCGATAAAGGAGGCATCAATCTAGCTTAGCTAACCTTACATACACATTCAATCACCATCTCAGCATATAATCAACTGAATAATTTTAGATATTTAACTGTCAGGAAGCAAAGAAATTCGTCCACGGTCATCAGAAAAGAAATTCAAACACCATGGAATTCACCATAACAGTGCAAGAACATTGACGACAAGGATGAGCTTTAATCATTTCCCCATTCTGCAAAATTCGCAACTTTTATTAACAAAACTATTAATAGTTTCATGATCTATTAGCACCACAAGATCAAATGAGAATAACCCAGATCATAAAAATCCACAATAACCTCATTTGACAAACCGCATTGTAATTTCAGACTCTACCATAACAAAGTATCTAAAATACTTCAAAGAAAAACCCTGAAAACTCAATGAAGATAACCAGGAATCTTAATCCGAATAAAAAGCATACTCATAACATAAGCAATAACAACAGAGGAAATCCCTGCAGTAGCATAAGAAACCTTAACACTTTTGGCCCGATTTTTATCAAGTGCCAGATCCATCAAAATAATGCCAATACCACCAACAACAAACATGAACCCAGAAGAGAGCCCTTCAATTATATACTGCCCATTAACTCTTCCTGGCATGAAAACCAAAGGCTTGACAGATCCGGTATATGGGTCTTGGGTTGACCCAATACCAGGTGGTTCAACGATGACGTCGTAGACGATGCCAGAGACGACCATGAAGTAGGTGAGGAGGACTAAAGAGAAAACTGTCATGGGGGAAGGGAGAGTGAAGGTGGGGAGTTTGAGACGGAGGCGTGGTGGGCGGAGGACGGAGTAAGGAAGAAAATTTAGGAGGAGGAAGAGTGGATCCATGGAGAAGGTGGATGATGGATCGGAAGCGGCGGAGGCTAGGGTGTGGGAATCGGGTTTGGGTGCCATTTTGATGGATCTGTTGAATCTTTTGATAGTGTTGGGGGGTTTGGGAGTCTCTGGGAAGGCGAGTTTAGGAGTTTTTATTTTTCATTGTAAAAGTGTTTTTTTAAAAAACAATTATATTAATTTGTTTTTTTTTAATATTTTTTATATTGGTATATTAAAATGATTTAAGAAATATAAAAAAATAACTTTGTTTTTTAAATTTTAACTAAAAACAGATTCAATTGCCTATCAAAACACACCCTAAAAGTGTTTGTTATTTTGGTTGGGGTTATCCTCGTACTGGTTAGAGATTTTTTTGTTATCAGATTGATATCCGGGTTATCCTAGTTTGGGCTGGATTGGAGCGAAGAGCAATTGGACTCTAATACAAAAACAATATGGATCCCTTGACCGTCATTAGCCCAAAACAATAAAATAAAAAGGGATTAGTTGTTTTTCTTTGAAACAAAGGGGAATGGAAGAACAAGCTCGGATTGTGGTACAGAATATTATTTAAAATAATTTTTTTATTTAAAAATATATTAAAATAAATTTGTTTAGATTTTTTTTATTTTTAATATTAAAATATTAAGATTATCTAACAAAAACTATAAACTCACAAATATTAATATTAAAAGATGTGATTTTTTTCTTTGTTATATTTATCTCTATTTTAATATTATAAATATTAATAATTATAGCTTAAACATTATAAATTTTTTCATAATTAATGTATCAGTGCTCTTTTATATTCACAGATCTCTCAGCACAAATCACTTTAAGAGTTCCTGGCCCCGTTGACACTCAAAAAATCTCAATCGTCCTTTAATTTTCATTGGTTTGTTTGGTGAATAAATTTATCACTATTTCGACATTTAAATTTGTATCATTTTTTTTCTGTCCCCTCCTTTGAGTAGATAGGAAAATGAAAATGACATTTATAATTGTTTCAGCCCATTAAATGCAATTTCCTCAAATAAATGAATTTTTTTTCTTCTGAAAAGCAACTCCGTTTATTGTCAAGTAATAATTGTTTCCGGCTACTGATTTTTCATGGCATGATTTGAGCTCGTGGGCCTAAAAAGAAACTTTGAACCTTTTAAATATAGGAATAAAAAGTAAGAAATCGGAATTAGAAAAACAAATATTTGAATACTGATCAAGGATACGACATGGATAGATGTTGGCCCTTGTGTGGTTGGTGATGCGATTATGGCTATGGATGTTTTTTTAGGAAAATATTGTTTATAAATGTTTGGTTAGATATTAATTATATTTTTATTGCTGTGAATCCGACCTGAAACTTGAAAAGCAATTTAAATTTGTTTTTAACAATGGTGTGTTCTCTTTTTTTCTTTACCGACAATGCAGATAATTAATTATTATAAAAATTAAAAATAAAGTCATTATTACAATATTAAACAAGTTCTTAAAGTTGTTTTTGTGTTTTAAATATATTTAAAAAAAATATATATTTCAATTTTTTTATATATATGTTTTTAGATGATTAAGGTAAAATATAAAGCTATTTTGTAGTATTAACACATCAAATCACTCACCGTCGTCTTGTGTGTAGTCATATTGAATGGAACCACGTGCATTAGAGGTAGTGATGTACTTCAGGTATTTTCAAGAGAATGACGTTCACATATGGGGTTAGGGATGAATTCTCCCGAAATAATTTTAATAACTAGAGATGAACAAAATTCTTTGCAAACGTTGAAATAAAGGATCTACGGGTCACATTATCTATTATTTTACCATAAAGCTAAAAGATATGGTTTTTTACGGTAACCACATCACTCTTTATTCTCTTATATTTTATTATTATTTATAAGGGTATAATTTTTTAAAAATTTCAATTTGATTCTTAAATTTTCTTTTACATATTTGAATCTAAATTATAGTCGGGTTGCATTTTTTCTTTTATGGGAGTTGAATTACAAGATACATGACTGAAATGCAATACACATAAATGGCGCATTCGAATTTATTGGTGAACTATATTTTTTTCCCCTGTATTTTTTATTTTTATTTTGCTATAAAGTGACCGGTCCTTTGTATTTTTTAAATACTCATTTCAATACTAATCTTCAATTTCATTATTTTGCCGTCCTTATATGATGAGAGGAGAGAGAAAGGCAATCACTGAAATCCGCTCTAAAGATAGAAAGATGTTGTTTCAACGATTCCACCCACTAAGACATTAGATTTTTATTTCAAATGGTTCCATATGACGAGATTTTGAATCAGGTGTTTTGTTACCTTGAAGATACCCGAAAAAAAACATATTTGATCAAAGGAAGAAATTGGGTTCCGGATTGATTCTTGGTTTTGGGCTGATTTTTTGTTGCGTCTGGGGATCAAGGATAGGTTGAATAAGGTTATGAGAATGTTTTTCTAGGTGTTTGGATTGAAAATTGGTTTATAGATGACAAACACTAGACATCTTGATTTTTCGGCCACTACAGTGACTAGAATCTGAGTATACCAAATGATGCGTCGTTTGTTGAGGTAAAGGATATATTATCTTTTTTTTTAGATTGAATTGAGGTGGACAAGCCCCATTATTTTACAAAAAAAAGCTTGTGCGACTAGGCTTGACGTTGCAGGCCCTCGTGCGAGCCCTCTAGTCATGGACCAGACATTAGGGTTGGCCTCATTTTTTTTTTTAAATAATTATTTATATGTTTTAAAAAATAAAAAATAAATTTATATTTTACTTCTCTGTTTTTTTTTTACTTATTTATCCTCTTTTAAATAGAGATTAGTTTTTAATTATATTGGATTTGTTTATTTTTTAAGAGATTTGTATTACTCATTTGTAGTTTTTTTAATATTTTTTATATATTAAGTTTATTTTTAGAAATAAAAAATATTTATTTATTATGATATTTTTAATATATGCAACCTTGAATAGTAGTTTTTTCCTTTTATTTTATCTAAAAAATCTTATGTATTTGTGGATTTCTATTTCAATTTGATTTGAATAGAAAAATTCATCAAACACAACCAGATAAATTATCCATATTATGATATTAAATATCTTGATCTACATTTGTCTATCAGTTTTTCTAATTCTCTCCCTCAAGAAAAAAATTATGAACCCAAAATAATTTTGCTGGGGTGTCTTTTTTTCTTCTTTTCGTTTACTGAACTTGACTTTTGTTTTCGTCTATTTTTTTTCATATTCTAAAAAAAATAATTTCATAAAAAAATCTAATGAGTTTAACTTTTTTTTTTCTATTTCTCACTACTGTTTTCAACATCTTAGTATTAAGTTTGTGTTTGATTTTGCGATTATTTATTTTTGTTATCTTGTAATTAAATAAAAAATAATTTTTTTAAAAAATCATAATCACATTGGAGTTACTATCTCGGTTCACAGGTTTTACGTGCTAACCCAGGCTACTTGATTTATAGGTTTGACGAGTTCACTCACTGATCAAATATGATTTTTTTCATTGTTGGTTCTTTAATTTTTTTTAATGGTTTTTTTTTTATTTTATTATTCAATATTGAATTGGTTGAGAAATAAACAACGAATTTAATTAAAAAAAATAATTTATAAAAAAATATTAAACCCAACGAAAATGACACGGGTTACTTAAAAACTGAGATTAAGCCAATTTTTCGTTGTTTCAATAATATTTTGGAAAATAAATATAATTTTTTAAAAATATTAAATTATATTTTTCCCAACCATTAAGATTATATTTAAATTTATAAAATTAATTAATTTAATTCAAACTATTTTGCTAATGATTTAGTTAGAATCTCGAGAAAGCTAGATTTCAATGTTTGAAGGAAAAGAAAAATCAGTGGGATCCACGGTAGAATGCGCGGCCATAGTAATATATGACCAAAACAATCGTAAAAGAGTCAAGCGTCCGACACGTATGATGTGGCCTTGCAAGTGCATGGTACTCTCGAGACTTATCAAGTCACGTGCTGGAGACGAAGAATGTGACGGATGTTGTCTTCTTCGAATCGTAGAAGAAGAATGTGACGGAGTTTTTCAGAATTGGGGATGAAGCCTTATTTTTTAGAATTTGGTCCTCGAGATCTTAGATTGTGCAAAATTAGTACCTTTTTTTCTTCTATTTTGTTTCAAGTGGTATTAGCTTAAGAAGGACATTGCAGCACGCGAAAATCGGTTGAATATCGGTTTCCGAATTTGACAATTGAACAACATCGAAAATTAACCTTCAAAGAAATTAATAATAAAATCGGATGAAAGAATTTACTTTGTTCTAAAACTTAAATCTCAAGGACTTTCAATTGACAAAAAGAACTACCTACCTAGATGGGAATTATTCCTAGTATCATGCATTCCAAATTTGACAATTAAATATTGTTATGGGGATGGCTTGCATCAAACTCAAACTCAGAAAAAATTTAATATGAGTACAAAAATTAAGAGTAGATTAAAGTTTTGGGTTGATAATAAGTTATATCACCGGTAGTTTTTCAATTAAAGAAACCGTCGGAAACAAGTCAAAGCAAACTGCCGTGATGGGTGGGATGGCATTACTCCGTGGAGGACCCATCAAGAAACTTTGAGTAGTTTGTTTGATGCTTTTGGTAGCATTTGTTTTTTTGAATTGTTTCTTTTAAGGAATATATTATTTTTTTAAAATTTATTTTTAAAATTAATATATCCAAATAATTTAAAATAATAAAACTATTATTATTATTATTTTTTTTTTTTTGAAAAACACGGCCGACGTAGCAAAGCAGGCTCTCAGACGCGATAAACAGGCCCTAAGGAAAAATGGAAATTGAAAGAGAAAAGAAAAGGCAAATCAGGTTTCACGCGGACAGGCAAACACAAGACACTCTTGTTCTCACTACTTTTTCACTGCTTGGTCGGTGTGATTAAGAATGTGAGAGAGAAGCAGACAAAAGACCACCTTGGTTTCTTGAATACCTCCCTCCCTCCCTCCCTCTCAGCTTCTAATTTCCGCTATCAACGCCCTCTTTGTATCCCACGTGTCACTCTCTCTGTTTTTTATTTGTTTTTTCCGCATTTCATTTTTCTATTAATAATAATATAAAATAAAATTCCAGTTTTTGGCAGTTGTGTTGCATATGCAAGTGTGCTTCTTTTTCGTAGTTATCAAAAACTAGAAACGGGTTGCTTGTTTTTTGAGAGTTTAGATTTAGGGAGGAAGTGGTAGCAGTTTGGACTGAAAACACAGGAAATTGAGTTGCTTAGTGAAAGAAAGATGCTCTATAGCCGTGAAATTTTGAATTTATTAGGAAGGAAAGATGTGAGGAAGATACTCAAGAGGAAAGACAGTGATGCTGGTGAAAGAGGTAAACTTTTTTAAGGAATTTGTTTAGACCCCATTTCTTTATTTTATTTAAATTTCTCAAAGTTTCCTTCTTTGTTTGATTTGCATTGCTTCATGCCACTCAATTTATCAATTTAGCTTATGTTAGTATCAGTCTAGCAAGGCTTCTCTAGTTTTTTTTTTTATGTAAATTTTGCTATTATTTAGTTGCTGCAATTGCGGTTTTTGGAGTATGTAGTTGTTTTTTTTTTTTTTTAATTTTTTTTTATATGGGTTGTAGCTCTTTAACTCTGTTAAAATAGTGGCTGATTTTGATTTTAATTATTTTTTTCTAAAGGGGTGAAAAACAATTGAAAGATTGTAGAGTTGCCTGCCTAGCTGCTCAAAGTCTGGGATTTTGCTCATTATATATTTGCTTTTCACTGTTGTCAACTTTAAATGTTAATGATTTTTTTTTCTTTTTTTATTTAAAATCCACTCGTCTGCTCAAGACATGGTTAATTAGTTTATTATTTTGTTCACAAAAGGTGATTGCTTTGCTCATTGGCTAGTAGCTTTCTGTGTAAACCGTGGAGGTTTTTGTTACAGTTGCTTGTCCCCTTAAATGTGATTGATTGATCTTCATTTTCATCTTTGTGCTCATCAATGCAGGAAGAGCTTTGGAAGAATTGCGGTCGTCTTTATTTAGCAGATTTCGCTTTTCTGAAAGCGCAAAGAGACAAGAGAAACGATCATGTGGCCCTGTCCTTGCTCTTACATTCAATTTCTTGGTTGCTGTTGGTATTATTTTCATGAACAAATGGGTTCGTATTCTAACATTTGCAAATGTGTATTGCTATATCTAATTGCATCAGCATCTTTTATTGCTAAAAGTAGCAGCTTCTTTGAGTTGATTTGCCTTTGTTTCTTTTCATGGCAGGTGCTTCAAGGAGTTGGCTTCCATTTTCCTATATGTCTTAGTTTTATTCACTATTTACTAAGCTGGGCACTGATGGCCATTTTGAAAGCTTTCTCTGCACTTCCTGGATCTCCTCCGTCCAAATCTACTCGTTTATCTTTATTCACTCTTGGCTTTGTTATGTCCCTCTCTACTGGCCTAGCTAATGTTAGCCTGAAATACAATAGGTCAAATATGGCATTCCCATTTTCCACAACTGTGTAGTCCTGTTTAAAGTGTCGTGTTTATCATGTTTCATGTTTTTTTGCAGTGTTGGTTTCTATCAGATGGCTAAGATTGCCGTTACGCCATCAATTGTTTTAGCAGAATTTATATGGTTTAAAAAGAGAGTTTCTTTCTCCAAGGTAAGTTTTTGCTCATATGCGTTTAAACACTTCTGCACAAAAGTAGGCTTTACCATTTGTTATGGGGATGAAACAATCTGAATAAGAAGGCATTGATCTTTCTCTTGTTCATTTTCAACTGATTGACATGTGGGAGAAAGATCATTCATGTGGGAAATGCTTTATAATTTTGAAAGTGGCACAGAAAGTATCAATATGGACTCGTAAATGGATAGCATTTGGAGTTCCACTTTATTCGGAGAAATGGTTTATCAATGAACTTTTTTTTCGTGAAAATTTCTTGGGCTTTAGAAGTGGACTTGCTCATAAATGCTTGTCTTGTATCATTATTACCTTCGTGAGACTAAAATCTGCTTTGATAGTTAGGATTTGATCAGTGAAGGCTGAAGGTCATGTTTGATCATGTTAGAATCTTCCAATTAATCCTTGCATCTTGAGGCATGGAACCTCTAGCAACATATTTGGACATGTGGAACCTATACTTTCCATCCATTAAATGAGTACCATTACTTCTAGTTTACCTGTTGAAGGACTAACTTGCACCTTCAAGGAGGAATATAATTGGAAGTGTTAATTTCTTTGTTTAAAGTCATCCATCATCTTTAAAATGTACTTTCAAAATCATGCATTGAATGAGTACCCATACATGGCATTTCTATTAGGTGGGAATTAATGAGTGTAGAGTGACTAATTTCTGCAAATAACTTAAGTTGACACTATCACCTGGGTTCTTCTATGCAATCTTTCAGGTGCTTGCACTTACAGTTGTCTCTATTGGTGTTGCTGTGGCTACAGTAACTGATTTGCAATTCAGCCTCTTTGGTGCTTGTGTAGCATTGGCATGGATAATTCCTAGTGCAGTCAATAAGATTCTCTGGTCCACTTTGCAACAGCGGGAGAACTGGACAGCCTTGGCGTATGTAGCAGACTTTTTTTAAAGTTTTTCCTTGTAACTCCCCTCATTTTCATTCCTTACCACCCAATAGCATTTCCATCTTACATGACTTGTGAATCAATTAACAGGTTAATGTGGAAGACTACACCAATTACATTGTTTTTCCTTGCTACTTTGATTCCTTTCTTCGACCCCCCTGGTGTCTTCTCCTATGATTGGAATTTCAGAAACACAGCACTGATTCTCTTGTCTGCTGTTCTTGGCTTTTTGCTTCAGTGGTCTGGTGCTTTGGCGCTTGGGTTAGTGGGCTCTCTTCATTCTTTTTACTGTCACAGGCCTCAGCCTGTTCTGTTCATGGTTGCCAATGCATTATTTTCAACCTCTGAGTTGTGGCACATTAATTATGATTTATAGTTGTAGGATATTGGGTTTCAATTGCTTGGGTGAGAATTCCCCATTTTAATGATTTTGCACTTTATTTGTTGAAGGAAAGAAACTCAACATTTTTATAGAACTGGCATCTAGTGATTTATCCAGTACTGTCCTTTGTCCACAATTTGAGAACAGAAGTTGCAAACTTGGTATAATTGGGGAATTCTCAAAAAATTGCTGAAAAGTTTTCTTCTCCTAGGAGGTTTATTGCAATTGAACTTGCTGTTAATATCTACCATTTTTTTTCCCCAGGCTACTCATTTTATTGCCTTTTTGCAAACACAAACATATCTGTTTGGTTTCTTACTGACATTATTTCCATTGCTGTGGTCACTTTTTACCATTTTTCATAATGAATGACAGATGTAGCCTGACTTGGTTTTAATTCTCACAAAAACATGACTTGGTTTTGTGCATTTTCTGATTACTGTTTAGACTAGACTTTGGTGAATTTTCTATAGCAGGCAAGAACAATAATAAAAACTTGAACGTAATTAGATATGAAAAACTATAATAATTGCACTGTTACTACAAAATCAAAGAATAAGGATGTTTCTTACTTTAATCTGTCCAAAATGTTCTCAAAATGCTTTGCTAATTGGTATAACATTATTTCTGAGGCTTAGACATCAAATATGTTGATAACTGTAACTCTACTGATACATCAGGCCTAATAACTCATATTAAGTTCTTTCATGAGCAGGGATTCCATATTTTTTTGTGATGAAAGGCAGATAAAATAAGGAGTATCATGTTTTGGTGGATGCATGAAGGAAAAAAAATGGGATGGGGAAAACCTGGGGAGGGGGGTGGGGGATGTGGAGGAGAAAGGTGTAGAAGATTCTAGAAAAACCCTGGAGGAAGCTGTGACTCCAATTTAAGAGAATGCTTTGCAGTTTCCAGTTTCTGACATTTGAGATAAAGATATTGCTGAAAGGGCCAAGAGGGCGATGCTAGAAAATGTTCTTGCTGGGTTATTTGATGCCATAAATATTGAGAATGGACAAAATGGAATCTGAATTGAAGATTTTAGAAATTGCAGTTAAACAAGGAATGCAAAATGAGATTAGCTCTTGAATGTTCTCAGAGCCTATTGTCGGCCTCGAGACCTGTGCAAGTGCAAAGCATAATCTGTTCGTGGTTGTGCAATCATGGGCTTGAATGTGAACCAGACTTGCCCATGATGCTCTAAAGGTGGGTAAGTGATGAGGATAAGTTTTTCATATAAGATGGCAATTTTGATTTGGGAAGTACAATTATCTATCGATTACCAGGAACGGTTCTTGTTGCAAGGAATGGTTTGTGCCATTAAAGCTGTTAAGTATACCTTGAGGTGAAATTTAAAAATAAAATAAAATTGAGAGGGTTTGCTTTATGTAGCAAGTTTTGGTTGGTCAGGAAACAGTCTCTTGATAAAAAAAAAATGACCATAGCTGAGATGAGAATGTTAGGACACGCGTTGAAATACAATAAATGACTGCATAATTAATGAATACATGCATGAGAAGGTAGAGTGGTGCCTTTTGTAGGTAAACGAAAGGAAGGGTATATAAAATTCTTTGGCCACTTACAATTTAGACCAATGGATAATCAGGTGATCAAGTGTTATTGCATTCAGATGATAGGAGTGAAGGAGGGAAGAGGTAAACCAAAAACAATATGACATGACACTTGGTCCATGACATAATTGCATACAGGAAAAGGATCCATGTAGCCAGTTCTAAACCTCTTGCTAGTTTGTAAAAGGGTGCTGGACCATTTGGTTAAGCTGTGTTCTAAATCTACTCTTGAGTTGTGAGGCTTGGTGTCTGAACTTATGCCCCATTGTTACAGTGAGAGCATATAACAAAATTTTTTTAGCAGACCCTTAATTGTGTTGGCTCATTGATTATGATTACACAGTTGGGTTGGGAGGTCATTGATCTTGGAATGGTATTATAAGCTTGACATCATTGTTGGTAGTTGCAGAGTGCTTAATGTGTTTTGTGTTTGTTAAAATGCAAGAGTTAACGAGGGCAAAATTTTATCACTTTGACATTAGAATCTTTTTCTTAAATCTTCTTGAAGAGACAAGTACCATGTGATCATATAGATGTGAAACTGATAAGCATGGGGGCAACATTGATTTAATTGGAAGAAAAGGCGAGGTAAATTTCAAAACACAGACATTCTATGAAATCTGCACTAATATACTAAGCTAACAAAATTTCAAATCCACCCCTTTGCAGTGTTGGATAATTCATAATAAAAAAAATATAAAGCTTGTTACATCTGTGGAATTCTTGGACTAGCTGCTTCTATTAGTAGGATTTACAGGCTAAAATAATGTTTTTACTCTCATTGACCTTGGATTTCTCCAAAACCAGTTTATGACTACTGAATTCTGACCAGAAATCTACTGCTTGACTATAACCAGGGAAACAAGATATCCCTTCACTGTGTGTTGTCCTTATGCTGAGAGCAAATATGTTTTCAGTTCTGCTTGTATTTGTATTGATTAACTTACATTTTATAGATTCTATAGCTAAGGGTTTGTTAGTTATGAGGTTACAAACAGGAGGTAAATTGTTACAAGAGCAATTTCTGCTAGGAAATCGTTAAGGATGTCAAATAGGCGCAGTCTTAAAAATAACTGGTACCTGCTTAAAAATTTAGTGCAAGGTTGATATTGAACTGAATTCAATCAAGAGAATAGTAAACAATGTAAAGGGTCCTAACTGTAAGATGCAAGTAAATGAGAGAGTAGTGTTATAAGTCCAATTGTTTTAGGAGGAGAGAAAAACAAGACGACTTTTCCTTTAAAACAATCTTAATGATTGTTCCTCAAAACCGCCCTATACAATGCCACCTCTCCAGTTTTCAACCTATATGCTGCCTGCCTAAAGAACAATCAGGCTGCTGATTGCTATATGTTCATATTGTTGTGTGCTCTGTCTTGCTGTATCCTTGTATGTATAAGATGTCACCATGCAAACTGACTTGAAGAATGGAAGTCCGCAGCTGTCTTTAAACTAATATTATTTTACTTGCTAAATCTTAAAGAGGAAGTTATGATAAATAAACTGGACATATCTACCTGTTGGATTTCGAGTTGGATGTTTGGTTCTCATTCATTTCGTCTCATTTAATTTTCAGGGCGACATCTGCTATATCACATGTTGTTCTTGGTCAATTCAAAACATGTGTTGTGCTTCTTGGAAACTTCTGCATCTTTGGCTCCAATCCAGGAATGACAAGTATATCTGGTGCATTTATGGCTATTGCTGGCATGTCTGGTTACACATACCTCAATATACACAATCCAAAGCCACAAACAGGAAAATCGTCTCCCACGAAATCTTCCACACAATCCAGATTGAGTAAAGAAAATGGAGATGGCCATGATGGCTATGGTGGAGAATCTGTGTAACTCATCTCGGTGAAGATGGCTTATTGGCTAACACGCAACGACAGGTTTTTTTTTCTTTCACTTAGGTGTTGCTTCATCTATAATTTGTTTCAAATCGAGGTGCTCTCCGTTTAAATTTCTAGAGTAGTCAGCTGACCATAAATTTGAAGTAACCCATCCCAAGGGCTTTGTGTGACGATGCTGCTGGTCCTTTGCTGCTCTTAAGAATGGACCAACATTGTATATATAGGCAAGCTGGTTGGTTAATTACACAAATATCTTGATTTGATTATTGTAGTTTGTTTTTGTTTCTTTGTATCTGCACCAGCCGTTTACTGGTTCTTATTTCCGTGATAGCTTTTCGTGCATAAAGTCAAAACCCTTCACAGAGGAAGGTGTTTCTTTTCATGCATCAACCTATCTTCATGTTAAGACGGGACCCTAACTGATGCTATTGAATGTGGGTTTTCTAGCTAAGGTTGACTAACCTGAACGTTTTGGGTCTTGCATTTTCTCATTTACGAGTTTCCTTTGACTTGATTTCTGCATGCTGGGCTTGACAGCATACCAATTGATGTACAGTTGAAGGCAACTCAGTTCCTAGAAAGATGAAAGAATTATAAATATGTCGATCAAACATGGCATTCAAGTATGAAAATTGAAATCCCTTTGAGACATTGTTGCTCCTTACTAGACATGCATGATCTTTCTTCATGGATGATTTCTTAATAACAGTGGAATAGACGGAAAAACTAGGCAATGAAGAAACAATTGAAATCCTTTTTTTTATTTATGATCACGTGACGATAACCAAACCTTATTAATAGGTTATACATTTTTCAGTCAAAAAGGATTTTTGCTTCTATTTTCTATTATACTAGATGATTAATTTGTGTTACTGTATTTTTTTTAGTTCTTTTATATTTGAACACTCAATTTTATTAATTGGATATTTTTTATAGCGACTAATATTATAAAAGAATTGTTTTCACATTAAAAGTTTTGTTTAAGAATGATGCTTAAATTAAAATAAAATAAAATTGAAGAACCAATTTTGCTTATTGGATGTATTCTATAATGACTGATTTGTATTATAAAAGAACTATTTTGACAATAAAAGCATTTTTTTTTTAATAATAATACTTATATTTAAAAAATTAACACCCAATTTTGTTAGTTGGATATGTTTTATAATGACTAATTTATATTATAAAATAATTTTTTTTGCATTAAAAGTCTTGCTTAAGTAAAATAATTATGAAATTAATTTGATTTTTAATAAAATATTAATATTAATTTATCTAACTTTGATATTATCAACTCCAAGAAAAACCTCACAAATCCTTATATAGCCCACTTCCCAACTAGGTTTTTAGGGGTACAAATCTCATTAATCCTCCCGTAATTGCTTTCAGCCATTTTACGTCTCGAACGCGTTTTTAATCATGTTTTTTCAAAATTAAAAAAAAAATTTATTTTTTGTTTAAAAATATTTTAAACTACAACAGGGTGCTGTTTTTTTTTTTTTTGGAATTCCATTAGAAAAATGGATCAAGTCCAAGATTACGAATGGCACAAAGCCATAGAGGACAGGGGCCAGAAGGCATCTTGGGAGGCCAATCCAGCCCAGAGAAAAAAGCAGTGGCCACTGGCCAGGCAAAAATGGAAGAACTGAATTGTGTAGAAACAAAAATGTTGAGCAGAAAGATTGAAAATTCATATTGTAACAAATGTTCTCCAAATTAAAACTTAATAAAAACAATGAATTCATATTGTCATTGGATCTGATGTCAGGGAAGAATATTTCCTGAATATTCTATATAAATCAAACTCTGAACGGAAGACATTTTGTAAGAACATCGTTTTGGTTGGATTTTTGGGTTCAAATCGAACCGTTTGAACCAATGCTCATTCCTAATAAGAATCCTTCCTTGACCTTCCAGTGCATAGATGGAAGAACTTCCTCAGTTGATTGTAGACCTGTGTCTTTTTTCATGATTTTGAACACAATCCCCTGGGAGATCGTAGCTCTGCCCTGAAGTAGCAAAACATTGGCTCGAGAAGAAATACATGAATAGCAACTTAGAAGAGTGCAGCTCATCTGGTCAGGTCCCGGGTTTGCTCCCTATAGATCAACAGTTCGAGTCCCACAAATTTCAAGGTAATTGGAAGCTTACATAGTCGTTAATTTCATGATCCATGAAATTAATGGAGGTGTGCGAAAGCTGACCCCAACACCCACATTAATCTAAAAAAGAAATACATGAATATTTCCAAATGCATAGCAGAGTGGCGTTAACTTCAACCTCTCACTTTCTGTATCTAGCAGTATCGCTGCCTGTTGAGGTCCAAAACAAACACCAACTCCGGTCTGATCAGGACAAGGTAAAGGAAAGCTCATGAGGCAGTAGAAACAATGTTCTTCGTTAACTGAGGCATGGATGCAAGGAATTAGAAACAGCAGAGCACGTCGAATGTGATACCAATATTTTTCGAGCTTCACGCATCTAGAATGGTCTCCCACTAGAGAAAATCTCTCAATCTCATAAATAGCACAAGCTGCGGGAATTAACTACCATGATGCAAGGCAGCAGATTCATCACTAAGAAGAGTGCTGATTTAAATCTGGAAAACACTGTATGGAAGAGAAGACAGCACCAATTTAGCCACCCTGTAATCTTAGCAGAAACGAGCATTTTAGTATATTTTATACTTCATAATGTAATAATAATAATCAAATAAATCCGTGGGCACAACCTCTGATACAACATTCTTCACAAGTTGCGAATACTAAATAAGGATTTGTTTAAAAAATAAAATTTAGTAGTGGTACGAAAGGTGCATTGCAAGTTGAGCATTTCTTTGAGAATCAAATCCTTTTGTCATATGGATGCAAGTGATCTTATACAACGTTGACTTAGTGAGCTGTTTCTCATCCACTTTCCTTACAATTCCCAACTCATATAGTTGTTCTTTCATTACCACGTATTAATTAAAAGAAACTAAGAGGTAGAGGAATTATTGTAGCAATATTTATAGTATCTCTATATTCATTTTTACTAAATTGATTTAAATAGTAAAATTATAATTTTACCTTTCTCAACAAAAACAATTGGCCTGGGCAACAGGGGTAATATGATTTTTTGCATAGTAAAATGACTAATTTATCTTTTTTAAAAAAAAATACTAAATTTGCATCAGTAAAAAAAAATTTAAATATTACACTTTACAAGTTTAATAAAAATAGATTTTAAAAATCAACAAAAAAACAATAATACCCTATTTATATTAAAGTATATAAAGTAACCATTACCACACAATTAATTATTGTCTCTCTTTATCCTAATCTTTTCTCCTCTCCCGTGCTCTTTTTATTAAACACAAATCTATAGTTTAAGACAAAACCAAATATATTGAATACTAGTAGGACTAAATTTTTATTTGCTTTTCCAATTCCACGCCTCCTTTCTAAAGAATCTATACGTGCATTTTTCTCTTGATGCTCTTTGGATATTTGGTCTCGTTTTTGTTTTTCTATTTGTTTCCATTTTATGTAAAGAAGAATACACATGTGCCCTTCTTCTACAAGTGAAGGGACCTCACAACACAATTTCATGACATGAATTTCCACTTAGTTTCAAAGAAAGAATTTATATGGATAGAAATAATCTGATTTTTTAGCAAAACTAATGGGATGAGTGTCGCTTTGGAAGGTCCAAATAGCCGTGTTATCAAGGAGAACTTGTTGGTTTACTAGTAACCGCTAGCCTGTGTTGTTGAATGGATCGTAATTTCAAAATAATTTTTTAAATAAATTTATAAATATGGTACAGACGGTTGTTAACAATGAAGAAAAGATGAGAAAGATTGCTCTTCTTTTTCTTTCTTTCTTTCCTTGTCTTTCTTTTTTCTTTTCTTGTCTACTTTTTTTCTAATATTTTAGTGGTATTTTTGTTATTTTTAGGCTTCATAGCTTTTTAGTCATTACTTTAAATATAGTAGTAGTCTTGTAAATAAATAATTTTTTTTTCCAACACCAACTTCTAAGGATATGAAGCGTTAATTGTGAGATTACAATATGTGATATTTAAAAACTTGATTGTAAAGTAAAAAAATAATCAAATCACAGGAATGTTCAAAATAATTTACCCTAAAATTAAATGAAAATCCATATACAATCCACATGCACATTGAGCAAACCCTTAACCTTGAAGTCAAACCATGTCTTATAAAATACCAAACTTAGCCGAAGTAATAAATTTAATTCACATAAGAAAGTGACTAAATCTGAGATTGTATGTCAAAAATATTGAACTTCCCCTTTGACCCGAAAATCTTTTTATTATTATTATTAACGAAGACATCCATGCATTTAAAACTCCTGCGCATCAAGAGCAAGAGCAGGCTACAGAAATCAATAGTTAGGATTTTCGGTTATCCAAGTCTAGTCCTGGCATTAGGCAAAGAAATGTCATCTGCAACAATGGGAGGAAAGTCCCCATCAGCAAGCTTTGTAATCTGAATCCTTGATTGCGAACAAAACTGCCGCTGCATCATATTCAACAAATGTAGGATGCGGTGGTTGAGCTTCCCTGAGTGCCATGGAATTCCGTTCTGAGCAGGAAAAAAAAAAAAAAAAAACAGGAGCCACCAGGCTCCTTCCATCCACGATTTTGTTGAAAAAAAACCCTAAAATCTTGTAGGGTTGGTTCATGTCAATTTTATACGCCACAGAGTTTGGTCCCTTGGGCCCCGATACATGCCCTGGCTAATAATAAAGGAGCCTTGCCTTGCCATTTGAAAATAGAAACGTTGGGGATGGCAGAAATTGACGCAATCTCCAGCTATGCCTAGTAGGCGTTGAAACTCTTCGCCACGTGTGTTGCTAATAAATTACTCATCCTTCAAACGCTGACCTGAATAGCAATTATTATTACTTAAACCATTACAGAGTTTCATTCGTTGGATCTAACGAAAACCCATCCAACGGCTGGAAATTCCACCTGCTATCCTAAGTTGAAATCTGAATAGTTGGTCAACAGTTTTACTTTTTATTTTCTCCCTTCTTTTTTCTTTTAAAAACAAAGTCAAACAAAAACCTCTATAATTAAGCTTCCCCCGACACCCTCCACCACTAAAATATCCTCTCTTTACCTTATTACCCCGTTTGCTTGCTTGTTGTCCATGGACTTGTCTTTGTCTCTTTACCTTATTACGCCGTTTGCTTGCTTGATTAAGGCGTGAATTATAATTTAGTCTTTGTAGTTTAAAAAGTCAACAAGTTGGTTCTCCAATTCACGAAAAATCACATCCAATCCATATATTTTCATACATGTTAAAAAAGATTTATTTGACGAAGACGACAACAACAACAACCTTGCGAAACTCACATGGATATGTGGACAAAACGCAAGTTTTGTAGAGGGATCAGTGCAATGCTTCTTCACACGTTGAGAGAGGAAATTAAATAACAAGTTTATATTTAAAAGCTCCATTAGCACACACGAGAGAGATTTAATAATACTCACGCTATAATTACCGAATATTTATAATATACGAGGGAGATAAATAAAAAAAATGGGAGAGATAAAATTTTTTAAAAACATAATATTGTTTGCTTAGATATTAATTAAAGAAATTGTATGGTTAATAATTAAGTTGATGGTGAGAGCTAATGAAGGATTAGCTTATGATTTCTTAAATTGGAAGAACTAACTTGTTTTTTTATATATAAAAAAAAATTACAATTAATATAGTCTATTGTTATATTATTTTGTGATTCTGAAATATATATGTTGTTAGATCCAACAACTGAAGACAAAGTGTTGGGATTGTAACATGAGTAAGTGCACAAAGAGAAAGCAAATGTTCATAGGAAACTTCTCAACCGATAGGCTGATATCCGGACAAGAAAGAATCAAATTCCTTGTTGCAAGGTAAAGGAACGTCTTTGACTAGAACATAAATTATCATATAGTACATCTTTTTCCAAGCATTATTAGCAGTAACTCTTTGACTTTTAATACAAACTTTTATGCTTTAGTCCCTTTTTTTTAAGTAGTACAATTGAAAAGATTTTTGTTTTTAAAAGTGTTTTTAATTTTAAAATGTATGAAAATAATATAATTTATTAAAATATTTAGTTTGATCTCAGTATAATATAAAAAAATTAATTTAAAATCAAAAATATTTAAGAAATTATTAATAACATGGTTAGACCGTAATGCCGAACGAATTTATAATTATCTAATGAGTTTTTTTTAAATACAAAAAATATTTTTTCTAATTTGCTCTATAACTCACGGGGTTTTTGCTTTTCTAATAATATTAATTATAGTATGAAAAATAAATTTGAGGAAAACTTTTTATTCATTTATGATTTTCAATTTCACAATTTGGTTATAAGAAAAAATACATTATAGCTGAGTCAACTACAAGAATTTGACAATGTCAAAATAAAGAAAACAGATCATTATTTTGATGCACAAGAAAAAAATAACCTCGGTTAAATTAATTGGCAATTTTCTTTTTTAAAAAATACAAGTTTATAAATTAAATTAAGTCACACTTTGGATGAATAGAAGGCAAAAAAAACTACTACAATTTAAAATCCAAACAAACTAAAAAGTAAAAAACAGCCATGAAACTTTCATTGCAATTAGTGAACATTATAATTAAAAGAATATAAATTGATTTCAACGATGTTCTAGCAATCACCTTGTTAAAACCCATAATTAAAAGTCCAAACTAGCCAGGAGACCCTAGAATTTCTCATTTGTAAATTGTGGTCAACATAAATTAGATGAATTAATAGGCACTACTCCATCTGCTTGCCTTCAAAGATGTTCTAGCGATCACCAAAACTCAAACCTTTGTCAACCTAATTTTAAAAATAAATAAAATATTATTCTCTCTTGATCAGTTTTCTAGTGTTTGGACTGAAGTATAAATAAATTTATTTTTTTAATATATTTTAAATTAAAAAATACTTTAAAAAATAATAAATCTGTGTTATCTCATGTGCATGTATAGTCTGTCACCCACTATGACCATTGACTATCCCCTAATCTAGGAAAAATCAAAAGCTACCTCCACCACCGTGACAACCACCATCAAACTACTCGATTTCCCCCCAACCTTTCTTTTCTTTTTATTACACCACTAGGTCCCACCACTGGCCACTTTCGTTTCAGACTTTTCTTACAAGTCCCCCCCTCTCTCTCATGCAAAAAGTCCAACCATTCTCCACCCTTAGATTGACATTTCAACGTTGAGTCTGTTGACTTTGCACCCCTTCATTTCTTTTATAAACATCTTCTCATCTCCCATCTCCTCCTCTAAAAAAACACACCATCCCCTCATCTTCTTCCTGTCTCTTCACCTTCAAGTGTTGGGTTTTGTTCTTCTTCTTCTTCGTCTTTCATGATGGCTGTGGATCTAGTTAGGTATTCAAAGATGGAAGATCAGATGGCTATACAAGAAGCTGCATCAGCTGGGCTCGAGAGCATGGAGCACTTGATCTTTGCACTCTCTAACCAAACTCGACAAAGCCACCAACTTGACTGCGGAGAAATCACAAACTTCACCGTTGCCAAGTTCAAGCAAGTCATCTCCATGTTGAACCGGACCGGTCATGCCCGTTTTCGCCGTGGACCAACTTCTTCTCCTTCTTCCTACCCGGTTCCCGTCCGACCTGTCCCTCAAGAACCTCAAAAACTGAACCTTGATTTTGTTAACAGTAAGAGCCCCCCTAAAGCTGAGTCGAAAAATGACCTGTCTTTGGGTAGTCAGTATTCAAAGGATAGCCTTAGCTCTGGCACCACTACCTCATCCTTCGTGTCTTCTGTTACAGCTGATGGGAGTGTCTCTAATGGGAAACAAGGTGGCTCTTCTCTTTTCGGAACTCAAGCTCGATCTACCGGAAAACCACCTCTCTCATCGACCCACCGCAAGAAATGCCACGATCATGCCCTTTCCGCCAGAAAGATCTCCTCCGGTGGCAGCTGTCATTGCTCCAAAAGAAGGTAGCAATTATAAACCCAAGAAATAATTGATAATTACTAACCGGAAGGACATGCTAATTTTTTTTTCTTTTTTTTTTCAAACAAAGCACAGAATATTATTAGGAATTTTTGATGGATTGAATCTAAAAATTTTCTGATTTCATTTTGTTTTTGTGATTTTAGGAAATCAAGGGTTAAGAGGACAATAAGGGTACCAGCCGTGAGTTCCAAGCTTGCCGATATACCAGCAGATGAGTACTCATGGAGAAAATATGGTCAAAAGCCAATCAAGGGCTCACCATACCCAAGGTATTATTTTATTTTATGCTTCAATCATCCACCGTTAATCATGTTTATTTTTTTTTTGACCCAGTCTATGATTGTGAAATAATAATAATTTACGCTTTCTTCTTGTGTAGAGGGTATTACAAGTGTAGTAGTGTGAGGGGATGTCCCGCAAAGAAGCATGTGGAGCGTGCCGTAGATGACTCGGCCATGCTTATTGTGACTTACGAGGGGGAGCACCGTCACTTACATACTCCGTTGCCGGAAGACGTCACGGCTAGTGCTGCAATGCGACACGTGTTTCACTCAACATGAGAAAAGCTGAGAAGGCAATGATGGACACGTGGTGAATGACGATCCGTCTTAGACGGTAGCGAAAGGGCCCGGACTCTCTGGCCGTGACGGTGTCTTTGAGAAGAGTCAGAGAAGGGAAAGAAGGTCTGATAGATTGTAAAAAAAATTGAAAGAAGAAATGATGGGCCACATGCAAGTGGCTTGGGGGTTTCAAATCTTGTGTAAAAAAACAAAAAAGATTAATGTAGAATAGAAATTGAAAGGAACTATTATGAAAATTCGTCGGTATCATTAATTAATTTATGTTCTATTTTAAAGATATGGGATTGGATTCTTGGATGGAAATGTTTGGAGTGAAGGAGAAGAGGTCAAAAAAGACGTGGGTGGGATTTAGAATATTTTGCAAGTGTCATTTAGTCAGAGGAAGGTCAAAGGAACTTACAGGCATGGGGGCCATGACAGCTATGGAGGTGCTGCTGGTCGACGACACCCATCACATATGCTCCTTGTTTTTTTATGAAGAAAGAGGATACATTTATTCTTCGTTCATTGGATGCCCTAGCTTTCTTGGGTTTTGAATACTGGTGGGTCTTCGGGTGGGTTATAATTTCAATGAGCATATCAATATTTGTAGGATATAATTTCTTTTAGGATAATTGACATGTAATCTTTAGATAATTTTAAACATTTAGAACGGGTCTCGAAAACAAAATCCATGGCTTTTCTCTCTTTCTTTGTTTCAATTGGATTCATTTGTGGATAATAGATATTAAAAGAGAGAGAGAGAGAGAGAGAACAACGATACGACGAGTATTTTGATATATTAATTCTTTAATTAATTAAAGAGTTATCGAAGAAAAATAGAATATTTTACGGTGATAACATTGTTATCTTTTCTTAAATCATTCCAAGTGAAGGATGAATCTCCTTGCACGATAATGAAGGTGAAGAACTGAAAAGAGCTGGGGATGCCCTTGGTGTGGAGAGAAGAGATAGATACGGGTGTTTTATATATATATAAAACACAAATATTTTTGAATTTTTGGAATTTTTTTTACAAAATTAATTTTAATAATTGTAAAAAATAAACTTTAAAAAATAAAAAATATTATTTTAATGCATTTATAAAAAAACATTTTAAAATAAAATTATTACCATAATTCTAAACGTCGGTTACAGCTGAAAATTGAGTTTCTTGCGCGGAGCAAACACCAAATCCTCTTTATTATGTCAAATAATAATAATAATAATCCCACCAACGAAGTTTAAGTGGTAATGGATTTCAAAGTTGAAGAGCCTTA
This sequence comes from Populus davidiana, assembly GCA_030145905.1. Classification (NCBI taxonomy): domain Eukaryota; kingdom Viridiplantae; phylum Streptophyta; class Magnoliopsida; order Malpighiales; family Salicaceae; genus Populus; species Populus davidiana. The sequence continues at coordinate 24,735,681 of CM057794.1, read as the reverse complement.
AATAAGGTTGTCTGGGCTTAATCATTCTGGACCTTGAGGATTGGATGGGCTATTTACCCGCCCTCTTTGAACCAATTCGGATATCGTCACTCTACCTTTACTCCCTTCACAATCCAGAGATAAAATAAAAATACTACCGTATAGCCAGTAGACACCTTGCGCCGGTCCCCTCCTCCTCCTCTCCTTTCTATTTAATTCCACGGTGAGGAATTCTTTCAAATTAGTTTGTAGAGAATATTTTTTACAAATATTTTTTGTTTAAAAATATATTTAAATTATTTTTTTTTGAAACTTTTTTCTTATATCAGCATATGATTGAAAAAAACACTAATATGATATCTTTTCATGTCAAACTCACTTTTAAAACTAGGTTTCAAATATGCCTGATGTGTTAAGAAAATTAATAAAATTCACCTAAATGCTTACCACTAAAATTTAAACTCATAGCTTTAAAAATGAAATATACTTTCTAGACAATCACTGGTCCCACTCTTAGTTTTTAAAAATCTTATTTTTTTAAATTAATTTTTTAAAAATTTTAAAATTATTTTGACATAATAAAATTAAAAAAATATAAAAAATATTATTTTAATATATTTTCAAATAAAATATACTTTAAAAAATATCTTTTATTACCATCCACGCCATTGAATTAGGACATGAATCTTTTCTGAACATTGACCTTAGTACAACGCAAGCTTGTCTGTAAAAGCACTTCCATGGACAAGCATAATATACTTAACATGTTAGTGCATACGTACGGCCACATGCATGCCAGGTAAAAAGCCTACAAGAACTACTCGATTTTTCCTCTAATATATTGCCCCCTCTACTCTTTATTAGATATTCAGAGTTTATATTAATGGAGAGATTGATTTCATCAAAATCCATTTTTTAAAGAAAAAAAATTAAAAAAGATAAACAAGGTATTAATTTCTTCCGGAAAACATTACACTCATGCTACACTATTTTTGTTTTTTGTTTTTTTTTATCTAAAGAGATTAAATTAATTCACCAGGATTTATCATAAAATAGTAATTACAAATACTTAATTAGATTTAAATCCAAAATACTTGCAATATTGGTTGGGATTCCTCTTCCTCGCATCCTCGAGAAGCAAAGGTTCCAAAAGGGTTCTTTCACGTGTCTTGGCTGATTGTCGACTGATAATAATTATATTTACTAAATTAGCCCCATGATTTGTCATGTATTAACCACTGCATCATATCCCACCAAAGATAATCAATAAGATTTGTCATGTGATCCCAACAGCTTTTGTCTCTCACCTCCACCAGATTATTATTATTAGGTTTGGATCTCAAGCAACCGTTCTTTTCATCTTCACTATGATGGGTTTCACTCAAGGCAATGAAGATATCATGAGATATAATGTAAATCTTACCTCTCCCTCTCTTTTTGTAATTAATTTCATGACAAAAATCAGCTGTCTGAAGTTCATGTATCATGGCTGAGGCTAGCTAATTCACGTGTCATATGTAGTTCTTAAGAAATATATTTCCATTTTCTTCAGAATGTTTCGTGCAAAACATGTAATTTCACTCCTTCCCTTCAATTTCCAAGATTCTTATAGCTAAAATAATTCATTTATCAATAAAAAGAGGGGTCCTGTGTTATAATTATGATTGGAAAAGATACGATAATCATTCACACTATATATATATACACATCCAGTGAAATATGAGTGCCGAAAAAGAACATGTAGACCTACAACTCATTTAATTTCTTCTCAAGGGCTGCGCTTGGATCATGATTTAAGTTGTAGAAACTGAGGCTATATGTTTTGCAAGTTCATGATCTCTGTGTATACGAATGTTTCAAACATGTCAGGAATCCATTGATGATTGGCTTGAGAATATTGTACAAGAAGCTAGCAGGGGGAGTTGCTGGGATCAATAATAACACTCTTAATTAACTGCCAAGAGGTGAAAAAGTAAAACAATTTAATATCTTGATTGAAGATAACACGGCCTTGCCCTGTGTTTTTTTAATACCAGAGAACATGAACGAATGGATGAAAGCTAACGTGAGTGAACTAACATGGGCAGACAGCGACAGCAGCAAAACAAAACAAAGCAGTAGCCATCTGTGCCATGTTCTTGTGAGATGAAGGCGCATTTCGTCCTTCTAATATCCATGTTCTCTTAGTTTGGTTGCATTACTTCTATTAATCTGTCGTCGTATCATCTCGACGTGTCTTCGTCAATCATGGTGTTAAATCCTGCCATTGAAGGCAACTGCTGACAAAACATGACATCAATTTTGAAGATACTGTTCACGAAGCAGTAAACCAGTATGTAACACCTTGATAGCAGTTCAGCACAATCAACAGCCATTGGAGAGTTTTCTTAGATCCTCCCGTGACGTGCAGAATGATTCCACCATTTTACCATTCTAGTTTTTATTGTAATTGTTTTCTTCCCTTCTTGGATTCTCTGGGAGAGCAACTCCATCGCAGGAGACAAATCTAAAGACAAAATAAAAAACTGTCATTTTAGCTACTTTCTTTTATTTTAATTGCTCCAAGCCTCCAACAACGTACTATTTGAATAGCTAAAATATCTTTTTTTTTACATAAACGTTGGCCAACGTCTCTTTATCTTTAATTTGAAATTTATTTTTCAAAAATCAAAATTTTAACAGAGCATCATATAAAACTAAAAATTAAAAACATTCATATAAAACCTTTGGTAATTTTATGCAGAACAATTATTTTAAAAATAATTCTCATAAGTAATCTTCATAATTTTCGAAACCAAGTACACAAAAACTTTCTTGGTATTAGTTCCTAAATGGGCGTTCTACGCCTAAAGTCCTTTCTTGGCAACATCTTCCATTACCAAACAAGATATCTAACCCTTGCCCTTTACACCACCGTCTTTTTATCTGAACCAAAAACCTTTTTCCAAGCTATAATTTATGAAGAATAGAGAGCATGCTGTGTTAATTCAAAATAACACTTGGACTCTTTGTCCTTATCCTCTTGACCACCATATCATTAACACTAATTGGGTATACAAACATAAAATAAGATGGGAGACTTGATCGTCCTAAGAGTTGGTCGCCAAAGGCTTTGAACAAGTTCATGGAAAAGATTATTCAGAGATACTAAACTTCATGCAGAGTTTGCATTGGGGTGGCCAATTAACAAAAGCTGTAACAAAACTAATTGCAAAAAAGAGGATATCAGCCACATTAAATTACATTTTGAGAAGGCTTGTTTAATGTCTAAAAATTGCTCAGCAACAATCGGGCAAGTAGAAAATGATGGGGTGAACAAAAAAAGTTTAGGTATAATACATGAGTGAATATATAAGAATCAACATATGTCAAATCACTCATGCTATACTCTTTTACATCCTAGGTCTTCATGTTTCTTTATCTGGCTTATGTTCTTCATGTAGCATTCAAATTGAATGACTTTATAAAACGTAACATATTAGGGGTAACATAGGAAAAGGTTTTGGGTCTTCTTACTTTTTTAATTGAAATTCAAGTGTGTTAAGATTCTTATAGCTTCCACCTTTGGCAAAGTAAGTACATCCTTGATGTGCTACATCATGCTAAAATGCTTGGAGCCAAGCCTTACATTCCTTCATATGTTGTGGGTGGTGGCAAACTCCTATTTTCCTCATGGAATCCTCTTGAAGATATAACTGAGTATCATCAAATTATGAGGGGCTCTATAATATTGCATCCTTACTCATCTTAAAATTTCTTACTCCATGAATTAGTTATGGCAATTAATGAGGTTTATATTTTTCCTTAACGGTTGTGGGCCAAGGCTTATGTAGTAGATAATCAGTTAATCTCTTGATTCTGGTAATTTGATCAACTTTTCCTATTCAAAATGGTTGGTGGCTAGTGCCTGATCTTTATCAAATTAAGATTCTGGAACCTTACTTAACAACTTAAACTATTAGGTTGAGATGATTCTATAACATTAGAGAGGGAAATAATGTTTACAATTAAAGCCTCTATGGCGGCAAAAGTCACAGCAGCAATAGTAGGGAAGAGTTCTACGGCAACAACAAGAAAAGAGTCCAAAGCGGAGGTAGAAGAAAAATACTGAGGATTCATGACAACAATAATAGGGAAGGGTTATACGGCAACATCAAGAGAAGAGTCCAAAGTAGAGGGTGAAGAAGAAGTCTATACATATTAGGCTGAGATGAAGAGTCCATTGAAGAGAAGAAAAAAGAGTTTTAAAGTGTAATGACTCTGATATCAAGTTAAGAATAATATGAGGCTTAACCTATTAGTTAGTCAACCTTTTGTATTTATATATAGGGCAATGTACAAAAGTTAATGTAGAGATTACAACACAAAAATAATAAACATTTCCTAAATATATATACAAGCATTTAATAATATACTATAATAAGAATACACATGCAATAGGGAGTTGGGAAAAAAATAATTAAACATGCCCTTTAAAGATTTTCATGGTCTTTTTTATAGTCCATGTGGCTTGTTTCTTTTTTTTAGGTAAAGGGCCAAAATATTTGTAAAATATCCTTGGCTTTTTGAGTAAAAACATCCATGACTTGTTAAGAAATAAAATATCTCTAACTTATAATCTAATCATGAAGTTAAAGATTCTTAAGTAAAGAAAAAGAAACATGGCTTTCGTGCTTGACTACGCTTGAAAATGATGGTCTAACAACTCGCACTTGGCTGAACTAAAAAATTATGGATCATCGTCCTAGATCTAGTAGAAAAGAGAATCCAGCAAAAACAAAATACTCTAATTAATAACCAATATCTTCATTGTCCCACACCACTGCATCTTCGTCATCAAGCCAAACGTGTTTTAGGCCACTTGAAGGGCACAATAGATCATGGGGTTGTACTATACACGTTTTTTTTTTTTTTTTGGTGATCACAAATCTACTACTGGATATGAAGTCTTTTTGGTCCTTGCTTGGTGTTGTGGTGTGCTAAGAAGCAATCGGTTGTTTCCAGATCCAGTACAGAGACATAATATTGTGCTCTTGCAATGAGCACAACTGAATTTTACTGGATTCAAATGGCTCTTAAAGATTTACGCATCTCCATATCTTAATTTTCCTCCTAATATTCATTGTGATGATCCTGGAGCTCCATATCTTTCTTGCTTCAAATTCATTGTTTCACGCCCGCATTAAGCATGTAAGAGTTGATGTTCATTTCATACATGAAAAGGTTCAAAACCGAAGATGTAAAGGACCTTCCTCCTCTCAGTTTTACCCTCTGCGAGACAAGCTCGTGGTTTCTGAAAGATTAGTATTTAGCAATCAGCAGCCATTTGATAGCCATTTTATCTTCGTATTTAGCAAAAAGATTAGATGAGAATAGCAAATAAAGCTGTTTGCAAGGATAAACTTAGTCTCTTTAATTTCCCCGAGAAATCAAGACGTGATGTAATCTCTGGAGGGGTTTTAACTCCAATAACCATGCAATGTACAATCCATATTAGATCTGACAAACTTACCTCCTTTATATTCTTAATCAATATCTTTCTCTCAATCTCTTGAACCAAGTTTTTTCATCTTTTTCTTTATTACTCATGGAAAGTAACTCCCGAGTTAGGTGAAGTAACAACGGAGAGTAGGTGGATGAAATTAGGACAAATCAAGGTGAATGGGACCGAACAGGATGAAACTAAGAATGGAGGGACCAAAAGCACCATCAAACATGTGTGATTAGGTCGAAAAGATGCGAGTAAGAGCCCGGGTATTTTGGTAGAGAACACATCACATGGGGAGAAGTGCAATGAGAGCTAGATGTGCAAACTGTGCCAATCTGTCAGTGAAAAGGCTGCGTTTCTTTATCCCTTAAAACTCAACACTCACTCCCACACGCTAACTATTTGTGTTATCTCTTACTTCCTTCCCTAACTTTATTTGTCTTAAATGTTGCTTGTCCTCTTTTGCTACTCTCTCCCAACTCTTGCGGGTATTCGTCTTCATCATTCCCCATCACTACTCTCCACATTACATCACAACGCATCATCATCCTCTTAATTGCCTTTATAGCACGCTTCTTCTTTCTTCCCTGCCCCCCCCCTCTCTACATCTCAATTCCATCTCCCATAAACGTTTCTTGGCTCTCAATTTCCCTTTCCTGTGACCGCATTTGCACTTTCTTGAATTTCCTTTTGATTTGAAAGATTTGTACTCTTTTAGGCTTAGTGGCTATGGGTCTTGAAGTTTCAGCAGAATTCCGGCCAGTTACACCAATAAGAACAGTTTCTGCCGCAAGAGTATGCGGTACCAGTGCTAGTCTTGGAGCAAAACTCTGTGAAGCCAAGGAAGTAGATGCAAAGGAGAATCTTGGTTTTGATGAAGATGATCAAGAGTGTAGTAGTCCTAGCACACCAAAGTCACCAGCTCATGTTTTGAAGTCACCACTGGTGTGCCCTCCAGCTCCAAAGAAACCTAGGCCTCCTAAGAGGAAATCGAGTCCTCCTCCACAAGGGTTCTTTAAAATCCCAGTACATGATTTAGATTCGGTTTGTATGGTGTTCACAGCATGTAATTCCAAGAAGATCAGAACAGCTTAAACACATATTATAAATCCTGTACGTAATCATTTTAGCTAGTCTTTTTCTTGTTCTTGCTGTTGTTTTATAGCTTCTATCGATTTTTTTTCTGGGTTCATGAGAAGATTCAAGACTGGAGTCTTGAAGGGAAGGGGATGATGGAAGGTGAATTGGCTATTACTTGTATTACTACTGTTCACTTCAAATTGCCTTTTTTTTTTTTTTTTTTTCCAGTTCAAACTGTCATGAGAAGAATAACATGGTGTAAAATGTAAATGGAAATCAATTATTAGTTTGAAACCATTGTTTCTCAATTTTATTCTCCTGATAGATCGTGTACTGATTTACAAGCTTTAATGAACCTCTAATTAGTTAGTTGCTGACCATTTGGTGTTTGCAACTTGCAAGCACTGCTTCACGATCATTGACTTGACTGACATGGCCAGTTTAATTGGACCACTATGAATTCTGAGCTAATCTACATATATAGCTAGGACAGTAGAGAATTATGATGCTGATGGGCAATTTTTGAATGTTTATTTAATTTTGTTTTTAGTTGTTTTTTAAAAATATTTTTGGTTTAAATAAAATGTTGAATTAATATTTTTTAAAACATATTTTAATAGGTTTGATATGTTAATATTATAAAAAATATTTTGATATATTTTTAAGTAAAAAAATTATTTTAAAAATTAACTTTTATTACAATCTCAAATACTTTCTTAGTGCGTTTGATATATATTGTGGTAAATGGTGTTTTTTAATTGAAAATATATTAAAATAATTTTTTTTAATTTTTAAAATTAATATATTAAAATAATTAAAAAATATATTAATTTAATAACTTTTACAATAAATATATTTTTTAAACTAGCACTAATACAATCACAAACACAAAAATAAACAACATTTTACTAGGCTATATAAGCAAGGGATAAATACATCAATTGACCCATATCCCAATCATTCCTAGTTGATTAAAATTTTTTAAAAACAAATTATTAAAAGAACTGATTTTTTTGATAATTTTTTAAAAATAAAAATCCACAAGTTATAAAAATCAATAAGTTAGATTAATTTTTTAATTTTTTTAAAACTGGATCGATATAGGTTCGAGGTGAAAACCTAACGGTTTTATATCTATAATATAGGTGCACCCTGTTTGGATTTCTATTCAAGCTCTGTAAATTCCTTTTCCAATACAAAACATAATTTTCTTGAGTGCAAAAAGGTAAATGTGGCCATTCATCGATGACTTCAGCACACGTCCTTGTTAAATCTGAAAAGGTAAACGTTGCGGTTGTTAAATGCGATTAGAAAATGAAGAATCCAAACTCATGTTTGAAGAACATGAGAAGGCTGTACAAATATAATTTTTCATAATTGCAGTAATATTGTGGAAATTAACTAAAAGATGAGTTCTATATATAGACATTCTAAATTAGTACTCCAAACTTTTTTTTATTATTATTATTAATATAGATATTTGAGTTAATTTTCGTGTATATTTTAACTAATTTCATCTTTAATGGCTGAAATTTAAACTCTTATTCTCATTGGATGAGTGTGGTATGTGCACTAGGTTTTTAAAGGCAGAGAGGAAGAAATTGAAGTGTTGGTACCAAGCTTTTAATGAATTGGATCGTATGCACATGGTAATTTAAGATGGAGGTACCCTACTCAAATTCTATAAGGTACAATTATTTTTCATTTTTGTAAGAACAACATTACCAATTATTAGTGTGTATTTGGTAATGTGATGTAGAGTTTTTTTTTTTAAAAAAAAATTGTATAGAAAATACATAAAAATAATTTATTGATATTGTATATCAGTATGTTAAAATCATAAAAAAAACATCTAAAAATATCAATTTAATGTTTTCAAACAACAAATAATTTTAAAAGCAAGAGTCACTGTAATGTCAAATGAGTAATTAATCTGATGGCCCAACCATCTAGCTAGGTGATGAAGTCCCACAAATTCTAGTCTAGGAAAAGAGCTTCCAAGTTGGATAATCGGTTAATCAATGGATTCTAACAATCTCATCCATTCTCTCTAACTAAGGTGGTTGATAGCTTATACTTGGTGTTTGGTAAGCCAAGACGGCTTGTGACTAGTATCTGCAAAAGATTTCTTTTGATAGAGGTGGAGACTCTTCGATGTTTAAATAAATATTTTTTTAGAGAGAGAAAATACAACAATATTATAGGAAAAGATGCTCTGAAAATTATCAATATTTGTTTTGAAGCTCTCATAGTGTATTTATAACTTATAAGTCTTGTCTTTTATGGAGAAAAGAGACTGAAGTGTAATTTAATATTTATGATATTTTGAGTTAAATTCCACTCATTTAAAAAATATCATAACATATCTAATGGTGTTGGTGGAGTGTAAAAATGTTTAATTAAGCCTGTTTGTTGAGAAATCAATTCTCTAATATTTTATGTAAAAATATATAGAATTAATGGTGTTATATTTAAGTATTGTGTTTGAATTCGTGGGTGTAGCGAATTCGATCATGCTCGGGCTGTGATGACAAAAATCCTCGAGCTCAACACTTTTAAAAAACACTCATTAGGCACGTCCCGCTAGCTTCACAACACTTGCTAGACAAAGTGTGCTTGAGGCTTGGCAATGGTTGGATGTGGTGCTAGCCAAACCCAATCAGCTCTTGGATTTGGCTTTGACTAGACCCACTGCGTCTCTATTAAGGCATGTTAGTACCAAGGTATGCCAACCCAACACACTAAATTTTTTTTAAAAATTATACTTTATATTTTTCTTGATTCAATATTTTTTTGATAAAAATATATTAAAATATATTGATAAAATCTTATTCCATCACCAGCATTTATCAAATTTGATTGGTTTCGTTTAAAAGTCTTGTATATCTGGTCCTCCACATTAACTAGGATTGGTTGATGAGGTAGGCTTAATAAAGTTGCTTTATGTATACTTCTTTTAGAATCAAAGCTAGTGTTTGACTGGATCAGATGTCTTAATAATCCACTACAAATTCTCTTAGCCCATGACCAGATTCAGTGATGGGCTTGGTCGGCTGAAAAAACATCCTTAATCTAGTCAGTACTAGTAAATATGTCCAATCCATGCGTCGAGGTGAGGTTGTTTGCATTATTTATGTATATTTTTGAATAAATTATAAGAAAAATGAATTTGACCTAAATTTAATTTGAAAAAGTATTAATTTAAATACTGAGTAAATACCCAAAAAACCACATCATATATACATATATAAAATTATCCACGGCATTAAACGCACAAGAATAAAGAACACGTAAAAAAGAAAAAAGAGAAGAGACTGCAACCATGTAATAAAGAACATGAGAGTGCATGCAACATGCTCTCTGCAGCAAAACATGTAAATTAAACTGTGCTGTTAAAACGAGTATATATGAAGCATCCTCTCATCTATTTCTATAAATCATAGATCCATTTTAAGCTGTAATGAACAAATCATCAATGCACAGAAACAAACACCACTGTCGTGTCGATTTCTGAAATAATCGCAACCATTAACAGTATCACACCACTCTGTTATCATTCTTGACGATCATGAGAGATGGTGATAAATTGAATAACAAGAAATAGTACCGGAGCTATATTATAAAAAATAGAAGGACGAAATAAAAACAATACTGCATTGCCACCTGATGACGACTGACACTCAAGCTCCACTTTTCCATGTTCAAAGTCCTAGTCCAAAAAGATGGCTCTCCCCCTTATCTTCTCTCTCTCTCTCTCTCTCATACACACACACACAGCAGAAAAATATAAGGTCATTACTTGCTGACTCTTTGCAGTATATTACAACAAGAAGGGAAAGGAGAGACAGATTACAGCAACGGTTAATTAATGGGCATTTGTTGCAGCTGTTTAGCTCATAAACCAGCAACAACCCTAGGATTTCAAGACCCAACACCAAGCACCAATGACCATGTCAGTGCAGGTACCAGCACTATGATTTTCAACTTTTTCTTACATTAATTTTTTTATTCATTGAATGTTTCGAATTGGGTTTCGTTTGGTTTTGCTCTTGCGCTTCTGAAATCTGACTTGGTTTGACAGAATCCTCAGTTTTGGTTTAATTTATAACGTATCGTTTGCTTATCTCATGTTTGTGGCTGTGATCAAGTCTTTCTTATCGGTGCCCCTTCACTCTTTTACTGCCGTTATTGCCTTTTGGGAGAATTTTTTTTTTAAAATAACAAAGTTCCATAAAATAATACTATGGAGAATGATATAGTTTAAAAAAATATTTGAAAAATAATATATTGTGAACATATCTATATTTCTAAATATTATTTTTGTACACCAATTATAGGCAATAGTTGTTATTTAGCCGTGTTCAAAATGTAATTCAATAATCAAGAAAGAGAGAGGATGGGTTGACATGATAGAATAGAAAAATAATAAAGATAAAAAAGAAAAGAAATAATGAGCCATCGGAGACATGCTAAGACTATTTTTGATATATTTATATCTTTAGAAAAATCTTAATGAAATAATTCTAATAACACTTGAAAGACCATTAAATGAATTGTAATTGGTTAAGAATCTTCTTCGAGGTTAATTATGAACTTATTTGGTGGTTTTTTAAAGTGTTGTAATAACTTGTTTAATTATAATATCTTGTTGGGGTTTTGATCGAGATTAATTATAATTCTATTTTCGATACACTCGGTAGCTTTAGAAAAATCTAAATGAGATGATTCTAATAACACCGTAAAAGACCACCAAACAAGTTGTAATTGGTTAGGGGTTTTGTTCGGGGTTAATTATGAACTTGTTTTGTGATCTTTCAAAGTGTTGTTAAAATCATCTTGTCGATATCTTTTTAATAATAACAGGTGTTTAAAAGTTGGAGTCTCAGTATATTCGTGGTGACCTATTTTTTCTATCTTTTTTTTTTCTTCTCCATCTTTCTCTTCCACACATCACTTTATCTCCTTTTTTTTTCTTGGTTGTTGGATCTTAAATGTCATTTCTTAACTGTTGAATCTTCATAAAATTTTGAATTAACTTTTGTATTTGTTAATTAATTTAAATAAAAAATAACGTTTGAAACAATCACCGGTTATGTATAACCATTACTGGGGTTATGTTAAAATTATACTATTTTCCTAATAATTTATTAACCTGTATTGTTTTACAAAAACTTTTATCATGCTAAAATATAAAAGACCCCATTGTCATTGCTAATTGTGTCCAACCCTTGAAGCAATGCAAAGGTGGCATCTTTTTTTGCCTTCTCCATTGTGTTGCTGAACGCAATCTCAGGACATATTTAAAGGAGTTAAGAGCATTACTAATGGAATGCAACTCTAGTTGCTTAAGTGGCAGAAAGAAAAAGAAAAGGAAAAAATAGAAGTACTCTGCTATCTGAGTGCAAAAATGGTCAAATCATTGGGGACTTGTTGGCGCTTCACTTTTTATTGTTTCAAATTTGGAAAATATTGGTTGCGATTTTCTGATTATATGAGTTTCGTTTGCTTATGCAATGGTAATACATCTTTTGTAGGTGGCGATGACTTTGACAACAGTAGGTTATCTATGATAAGCACCAGTATTACAACTTGGATATCTCAACCAAGTAGCAGCTTCACAGCTATTTGGGGTAAAAATATCCCTGAGAGCAGCCAATTCTCAGATGCAACTGGAAGTGGCGATGGGACTTTACCAAATGGGCAAAGCGCTACCAACTTGAGAGTTTTCACATTGGCACAAATAAGAGCTGCAACATATAATTTTAGATCCGATTTGCTTCTGGGAACAGGAGGTTTTGGCAACGTCTATAAAGGTTGGCTCAAGGAGAAGTTGCCTCCAAGGGGTATAAAGAAGACAGCCGTTGCTGTCAAGAAATTGGGTTCTTACAGCACACAAGGATTTAACGAGTGGAAGGTATATGGATTTTCAAATGTTGTATTCGCTATCTTTCATACAGTCGTACTGTTCTTTGTTGTGTTTGAAGATAACTAGATTCTTTCTTTGCTCAGCCTTTCAAGATCTATTTTGGAAGAGGAATGTTAGTTCAAAGCTCCTTTTTAATACTTATCCCCTGTAAATATGTAAAATGACTTGGTACTTACTCAAGTCATGTTTCTAAAAATTCTGTATGTTAACTTCACATAAGTGAACTGAAAATTCCATGATATTTGAGATTAAATATATTATGCCAAGTTGTCTTTTGAGGTGGTTACGAGAGTTTTGGGAGCTAGTTCTTTCTTTTAGGCATTATAAGCTGTTGGCTTAATTACTTGTCCATGTGTTGGTGCAGGCAGAGGTGTATTTCTTAGGATTGCATTCTCATCCGAACCTAGTAAAGCTAGTGGGATATTGTTTGGAAGGTGGAGATTGCGTCCTTGTCTATGAGTTCATGAAAAAAGGAAGCTTGGATTTCCATCTCTTTGGAAGTAATAGACATTTACCACTGCTTGGAAATTTTAACATTTTGCAGAACTGGAATTATTATGCACATCTAAATCTTCATTTCCTACTTGTTTTCCATGTTCGCAGAGCGCTCTGTTCCACCTCTTTCATGGGACATAAGGCTGAAGATTGCGATAGATGCTGCACGAGGTCTGGCTTACTTGCACACATTGGAGAAGCCAGTGATTTACAGAGACTTCAAGTCCTCGAATATACTACTTGATGAGGTAAGTTCATATGAAGCTTGTACATTCTAACCACCCTCAAACATATAAACAATGAAGGTTATTTCAAGACTCCACTAATGATTGAACCGATAACATTCCTTTAGCTCCAGCCTTTAGTTCTTGCCGGTTCCACTGAAAATAGTTATGGGAGAATGCAACATAAAGTTTTCTTTGAAGTGTTTGTTGAAATATTGAAGACGACTCATTTCCTTCCAACTTCTTTATTTTAGTTCTATAACGCGAGGCTAGCAGACTTTGGCTTGTCGTTTTGGGGTCCCTTGATTGATTCAGTACATGTCAATACAAGAATCACAGGCACGAAGGGTTATATTGATCCTCAATATCTTGCGACAGGTGCTTATTATTCCTTCTGAACTCGACATTGATGTTGGATTATTTAAGCTAGTTTTGAAGAACTTTGATCATGACTGATTTAAAAACTTTTTTCATGAACTTGATTTCATACTCTAATTGATAGCATGCTGGTTGGTTAGGAAATTTGCATGTAAAGAGTGATGTGTACGGGTTCGGAGTTCTAGTGGTTGAGATGCTAACTGGCTTACGAGCATTTGACATGAAACGTCCGAGTGGGAAACAGATACTCGTTGACTGGGTGGAGCCTTATCTGAAAAATAGAAGAAAGTTGAGAAAAATAATGGACTCCCGGTTGGAAGGAAAATATCCTCCCGGAGAGGCTTCAAAAATAGCTCAGCTTGCTATTAAATGTCTTCAAATTGATACCCGCTTCCGACCATCAATGACAGAAATTGCTGAGACACTTGAACAGATTGATGCCATCCATATGAGACTGGGAGATCGTAAAATTCTTTCTGGTCAACACAGCTGTTAGTAGCATTTTAGTTTTATTCTTCATCAAGTGTCAACACAGGTGAGAGATCGCTGGTATACTTTCTTCATATAATTCAAACAAGAATTCATGTAATTAGTTCTCATGAAATGTTTTGAGTTCATGTGACTAGCTGTAGCAGATAGAGTTGGGAGTGTTTGGCTGGTACTAAGGGCACATCCCTACCAGGCGCACTGATATATATTTTTTGGTGTTAACGCAGTTGTTCATCTGTCTTTAGCAATGGGGTACAATTACTTCTCCCATCCATTGTTGGACTCGCTTGATAAGAGTGTTTATAGCAAGGAATCTGTAATTATTGGAAGCCTGTCTCTACTTCATTGGAAAAGGGTAATTAGTGGTTCTCTAACCTAACTACAAAAAGGTATAATCAGCAGAAAGTTTGCTAATTAACCTGCCACTCTCTGTGTCCTTGCTTGCCATTTGAATCCAATCTTTTGACAGCGATGCGTATTTTCCTGGTACTCTCTGTGAGCTAGCCCTTGTAGACACTGACAAACCCTGTTTTCACAGTACGGACATTATTAAAAAAAACACCAACATTGGATAGCAAGCAACCCAGCAACATCAAAGGTATAACATAGATTACAATTCCTCCATAAAAATTTTCAAAGCTGAATAAATGTCGGTGAAAATTGCTGTTCTTATTGCTACGAAAATAATATAATTATATGTTTTTGATGATAATATAGATATTGAATGATAAAACATTAATTTGATATAATTTTAATATATGCATATTATATTAATTACTTGTAATATATTTCATAAAACTTTTAAATGTTATGTTATAATATTTAAATGATTTAACATGTGACGTGATTGTGTGCCATATTAAATTTGTTTTAATTATTGAGTAAAACACAATACATGCTTGCGCAAATATATATTAAGTGTTGTGTGTATTTTTGCGATGATTTTTATCATATTTAAATTATTCAAGAAATCATTAAAAAAATAAAAAAAGAATTTGTGAATGTCAAGAACAAAAAACTTGTAAACATAATAGTTATCGAATGTTATAATACCTACACAAGACTTTATAATAAAGTTTTATCAAAAAACACAAGACTTGTTTAAGACATTTTATAACAACAAGGAATAACCAAAATAGTCTAACTGTTTTGAGAAACGATTTAATCGTTTCTCAAAATGGCTAGTTCGTTTCTAAAATAATTTCAAAAACTACAAAAATCTAAACATAGTCTTTATAGCACCGTTGTTTCACTTATAATCATCCAAAAACAAGTTTAGGTGTGAAATAACAAAATACTCATAAAATGTTTAATTGTTATTTGAATCAACTCTACTAAAAAAATATATTGTGGAAAGTGTAAGTGATACTTTAAACACTTAAAAAAGTCTTCTAAAGACAAAAATGTGAGTGGTTTAATATTTGTCCTTCAATAAATATTGATGAAAGGTTTTCTAGTCTATAGCCTGTAAAAAAATTAGGGATAACAGTATGATCCTAAGCCTGCAAAATAATTGTATTTGATTTTGCACCTGCAAAAAAATCATGTAACGATTTGATCTTACCTGTTAAAAAAAAAGTGTATGATAATGAAACTCTTAAACGGAAGTTCAAGAAAAGAAGGCCAAACCTCTATAAACCTTGGTGCTATCTCTCTAAACTCTTTAATTATTATATTTATATTATTTATTGCTTCCGTATTTATATTGTTTATTGTTTCTGTATTTGGTTGAGTATTTAAAATTGCATTTTATTAGGTAAAAATTTTGAATCTATAGTTTTACATTACATGTCTAATTTATTCCTCTCATGTGTTTATGTTGCCTTAATCCTAAAAATGTAAAAATAAAACTGAAAAATAACAAAAGAGATATTTAGTTGAAAAATCAAATAATGTTTTCATCAAGATCAAGATCAAGGCAAATCAATATTCAATGAAAATGAGCGGAATGATGTTACTGGTTAGAAACGGAGATTCGATGAGTTGTCCAGGTGAGGTAGGAGAGGAGCAGGGTCTGGTTCAGGGAATGGATCCAGGGCTAGTGCTGAAGCTGGAGATGGGGCAGTTGCAGCAGCAATGGCTTGTGCTACGGTTGGATTTGACTAAACACGACAGCAAGTCCCCGTTAAAAGTATTGTATCTTGAACCAATGATCACATAAACGTGGACTAGGTAAATGGTTTCTTTTTTTTGTAAAACAAAAAAAAATCCGAGAGTAGGTCAATATAGATTTGTGTGGTTGACTTCCATGACTTCTCCTCCAGATCTAGACATTTTTTCTTCATTTATATTATTTGCATGTATGTGTAGCGCTCTATTATTATTATTATCAACATGCTTATCTCTCGCTAACCTGTATTAACTATTACCTCTTCTTTTCTCTACATTATTTTGCATTAAATACTGATAAATTATTAGTGGATTCATTGTAATTGTTCCCTGTTTATCTTCTGATGATTTCTATTCACACGACAGATTCCTATCACAGAATGCGTTCATTTAATCTGTATTTTTTCTCAAAAATAAATAAATATTCATTTATCAAGTAATAGATCACACATGAAAAAATAACTTTATGCAAGCATCCTAAATGGGATTTTGATTTGACAATTGCAGAGCTAAAGGAAAAAAAAAAAAACATGCGACGGAGGTTTAATCCTTATATGAAGACATCTAATAATAATGCAAGCAGAACTATTTTAAATGTCTTTGTTCTGATGTGAGGTATGGAGGTGTAATCCTTCTAATATATCGGCAACTTCCTTCATGGATGGCCGGAACATAGGAACTGGGTTAAGGCATCTCAGAGCAAGCATAGCCACTTCTGGAGTTTGTTTGGTTGCATACTTCCCCCGCAACCTGGGATCCATTATATGTCTCAACTTTGTTCTATCTGATAGAATTGGCAAAGTCCATTCCCGCAGATTTTGTTTCTCAGGTGGGCGATTTTTATCAATTGCCCGTAATCCTGTCAGCATCTCGACCAAAACTACTCCGAAACTGTACACATCGCTCTTCACATACACTCTTCCTGACCAATCAACAAACTAAATGTCATGGCCTTGAACTGAAGTAAGCACAGATTTTGCGATCTCTTTGAAGCAAAACATCATTGAATCATCAAGACATCCTAAGCTTAAAAGGTACAAGAAATCAATCACCTCCAGTCTTGTATTCAGGGCCAACATAACCACGTGTGCCCAAAACATTCCCTGTTACATATTGGCTGCCATCATTGGGTCCCCATTTTGCTAAGCCAAAATCTGATAACTTTGGAATATAGGACTACATACAGAAACTTTGATGTTAGGAATAATCTTAGGGGTGTCTTTTCAGTTTAAATCTTCTGTTTGGACTTTTGTTTGCTTTAAAATATAACTAAAGATTAAAAAAAATCAAAAGGTGGGTGAACTACGAGACCTGTTGGATATCATTTCAATTTCTATCTTCATTTTTTTGTCTTCTTTTCATGTTTTGCTTTTGATATTTATTTTCTTAGACGATGACAATTTGTTTGGTAACATAGTGCTAGTTTTTGCATTAATTTTTGAATTAGTATTTAGCATTAGTGTGATCTCCTTTTGCCATCAATGAGAGGTTGGATTATGATTTACAGAAAAACTGCAAAGAGAAGGCAATGTTCAAAGTGTTTACAGTTGGAAATTCAGAAACTACACAGAACTTTACCTCATTAAGCAAAATATTTGAGGTCTTGAAGTCTCTGAAAATTACTGGCCTCTCCATTGTATGCAAATAAGACAAGGCTTGAGCCATTCCTGCAGCAATCTTTACCCTTGTTTCCCAAGGAAGTATGCGGTCTGAGCGCTCTGCACAGCACAGAGGTTTTTAATCTATGAAATTAATTACTGAAAAATGAATGTCTTCAATAATTAGATTATCAACAATGCAGACTGCAGGTTCTTACTCCCAAACAAATGGTAATTTAAACTGCCTTTCTCCATGAATTCATAGACAATAAGCAACTCTTTATCTCCTTCAGCCTGACAGTATCCTAGCAGCTTTACAATGTTAGGATGAGAAACCCTTGCTAAGAAACCGACCTCCGCCTGTACCAATAAATTTTATCAAGTAGAATGTGGTAATAAAATTTAAATTTATTATAGCTTGAAAGTTTTAATTTTATATATTAAGAATTATCTCACTTTAATTTTCTTAAAAAATTTAGATTGATATGGTATAAATATTATTCAAAATAAATAAATAGATAATAAAAAATAATATAATGGAGAATTACCTGCCACTGTCGAAGTCCTTGCTTGCTGTTTGAATCCAATTTCTTGACAGCAATGCGAAGTTTCCTAATACCCTCAATCGGCAGCTTTTGGTAGAGCAAACCCTTGTAGACACTGCCAAACCCTCCCTTTCCCAGCAACATATCACTTCTAAAATTGAAGGTTGCTTCCTTCAATTCTTTAAACTTGAAAACTCTTAACTCTGACACAATTTTATCTTGAAAAGCTGAGAATTCAACTTCCTCGGGGACAAATTTACCCCGAATAGTTCCCTTAGCTTGAGACATCCATGTTGTGACATTGGTGGTGGCTATAGAGAACCAGCTGTTTCCGGAGACATTGTTAGCCATCGAAGATACATCACCTGAGTCCAAGTTATACAAAACGGTAAAACTGAGGCCCTGCAACATAATGACATTGAAAACGAGCAAGAATAAGGTTACGGTCAACATTCAGAAACCAACCTTCAGTGAGATTTCCAGGGGAGGTAGGAACTATGTCTGGGTCAAGGAATGGATCCAGGGCTAGTTCTGGAGCTGGAGTTGCAGCTGGGACTGTTGCAGGATCTGTAGCTGGTGCAGTTGCAGGAGCTGTAGCTGTGGCTGGGGCAGTTGCAGGAGCTGTGGCTGGGGCTGTTGCAGGATCTGGGCCTGCGGCTGAATTACAAGAAATGCAACTGCAGCAAATCCCCATGAAAAGAAGTCTATCTTTCTTGTATCAATAATCACAACGTCTCCGGAAAATTGAGCGAGAGAGATTCATTGATTTAGATAACTTCATTCTCAATCGCCGACGAAATGTCTCCCAGGCCCCTCGTGCATTAAAGATGGTAAGAAATAAGCTAAAAGGCGCGGGGCCCTGCGACACTGTTTTATAGATTGCCATGGTGATTTATTTTTTAGTCCCTTTTCTTTCTTTTTTTCTTCTAATTACATTCTTATGAGCTCAAATTGATGACCTATTAAAATATATTTATTAAGGAATAAAAAGATTCAAAGATGAATGTTTAACAGAAAAACACAATAAAAGAGATGGTTTTTCTAAGCTTGAACCTAAACACACTTTGATATTCCAACTTTGCAAATTATAAACTTTTAGTCCTTATAAATTTATAAAATTTCATTTTGATCCTAGATTTTATTTTCATTATTTTTTAGTTCATGATTTGAGAAATAAGAGAGAAAGTAGCTGGATTCATGTGATAAAGATAGAAAGTCACTATTAAGATTGACTTTAGCAATAAAAACAATGATGTCACTGTTAATAATTTTTTTTTGTCAGATAGAGTTTGTCCAAGGTGTTTTTTTTTTTTTTTTTCTTAAGCTTGCTTGAAGTGGTAGATTTAAACATGAAAAGAAGTTTGGTTTTGGGTTGATTGTGAATTTTAAAGTTAATTTTTTAATTGTTAGATGCTATAATTTTAGAGTCAATAAACAAGGTGCATGTTTCAAGTGTTTTTTTGGGTTGAAAATGAATTTTTCTAGGTCTTAAACAAATCAACCTGATTTTTCAACGACTAGAGATCGTTGAAATCTAAGCAGAGCAGGTAAGGTAGATTTTAAGATTTGATATTTTTATCCATTACAATTTGATATTTTTTTAGAAAAATATCTTGTCTTTGTTTTTTATTTAGTTTCATCACTTAAGATTTGGTTGATTATTAATTGGGCAATGTAATTTGTTTGGTTTGATTTTTTTTCTTAATCGCCTTGATATTTAGTTGGTTTTTAATTTTATAGGTGTCTATTTTAGATAAAAAAAAAATTAAAAAAAATTATTGAACCCAAATTAAGTACATGATCCAGGTCATGATTTTGACTGGTTAACTTCAACCGGGTATTGATCAAGCTTTATAATTGTTTTTGCATGAATAATTATTAATTAATTTATTTAGATATATGCATTAAAAAAATTTAATCCCGCTTTTAAATTTTTTATGTAGAAAAATACATTGTAAAAGTTTACACATATTTATTTTTAGTAAATATATAACAAGAGAGAGTCCTTTCACTCTCTTTCCCTTTCTATTTGATAATGATGTATAACAAGAATAAGAATTAAAAAATGATCTACAAATAATCCTTTTTATACAAATTAATGAGAATATAAGTGTAATAAATATGTTGAAATATCAATCCAGATTTTTTTGAAACTTTTTGTCTCTTGGTTCTAGAAATATGTAGGAGGTTGCCCTTGAATATTAAGCTAAGTAATATCTAAAATACTTGGGAAGGTTTCGTTTAAATATCTTGTCATACTATCCACTTAGTAAGAAAGGTCTAATCTGCGTTTGCATCCAAATTTGAATTTATTTTTTTTTTGTTAAAATTGAGTTCGGTTTGTACTTTTTGAATCGTTTTGATGTGCTAATATCAAAAATGATTTTTAAAAAAATAAAAAAACATCATTGACATGTATTTTGGTACAAAAAACTATTTGAAAAGTAACCGCTACCACACTACAAAACACGCTCTAAGCTAATGTGATTGTTTGAAATTATGATGTCAGTTGTGTTTTTTTATTTTTAGATTATTTTAATATATTAATATTAAAAAAAATTAAAAAGAAAAATATTTTAATTAATTTATATATAAAAAATACTTTATCCTCTTTCAAACACACCGAAACACTTTAGTGATGCATGCGTGTACGGTGAGTGGTTGCAGTACAGGACTTCCACTTGTAAAGAGAGTAGTGTTTAGTGTGTAGATGTGACCCACCATTAATTAATCATGGTATGTTGTATATATGTCAGTATTTAGTAAAATTGTAATGTTTTGTTATCCAATATTTCTATCCAAAATTCAATAAAGGTTTTAGAGCTTTTCTTAAAAAAAATATACCTAATAGTGTACATTCTTAAATCTTGTTCGAGAAATAATACAAAATCGTTAGAGAAATAGTACAAAATCGTTATTGAGATCTCACTGCTAGAAAATTAATAAATGGCAATGAAAAATAATATCAATCAACTTATATATTTTTTAATTTTTTTATTCCATAAATAATATATTTTTATTTATTAATTAAAAAAATCGTAATATCCCAAAACACATTCACAATACAAATACCTTATTTTCTTTCATTAAAAACTATCTTTAAATTTTATCTGTAAAACTCATTACGATGCAAGTTATTTATTAAAACTTCAAGATAGACAACAATTTTAAAATAGTACCATTAATTTATAAGTATTATTATCATCCTATTATATATATGTACACTCGTATTATGCTGTTAGTCCACATTTGTTTCTCAAAAAAAATTTATGTTTAGGTACTACAATTATATTTTAATGAAAAAAAATTAATGTTATAATCCTCACCAAATTTACTAAACACATAAAAAGTAAAACAAACAAAATGATCATGACAACTTAAAAAAAAAACCCTTGAAAACATCAAATTGAATAAAAACTTGGCTTAAGTCAAGCCAATGTAATATAATAAACATATAACCTAAATAATAAGGGTCGAGTCAACTTAAATTAACCCATCAAATCTGTGATCAAGTTATAGATATGGATAATTAAATAGAGAAGAAATCGAAGGAAACCACAAAGCTACTTTTTAAAAAAATTAAAAATCAAGGTTGAATGATGAAATCAGAAGAGAAAATTTCAATCCCTGACAAATCCAAGATTGAAGGATGTAAATTGAAAAAAAAAAACTAATAACATAGAAGAATCAAAAACCAAAAAGATCAATTAAAAGAACGAGTATAAAAAAAAATAGAGGGCATCTATAAATTTTTAATTGAAAGGTAAAATTAAAAAGAAAAAAAAGCTTCAATAAAAGGATAATACACACACACACACACACACACACACCATGATTTTGGATTGATGAATGAAATTGAAAATCAATGAAAAATACACAAAAAGGTAAAGAAAAAAATAAAAAATAAAAAAGATTGAGAATTAAAGTGAAAAAACAACACATGATAAATTGGGATTGAATGATAAAATTTTAAAAAAATCAAACTACAAAAGAGTAAAGGACAAAAAATTAAGAATTGAAATAATAATGATCAAATTCAAATAAAAAACAATCAAGTGATTGCTCTAAAGATTTAGGGGGCTAGGCGTGGAAACCTAAACGGAGAAAGAAAGGCAGAAGAAAAAGAAAAAAAAAGTTGTAAATGCCGAACCAGATTCTCGTCGACATCACATGTTGACCAATAATAGAGGGGATGCTGAGACTAATTGGACATCTCCTCAAAAGTCATTGTTTGGCCTTCAGGCTTTACTGCACGCGTTGCTTGGGCCAACCTGCCTAACATACTGATCAAGTTATAAGATCAGGATAACATGATAAAAAGTAAAATAAAGAAAATAACAAAACCTAATTTTCTTAAAAATAAATAAATAAATGTTAAATCATGAGAAGAAAAGGATAAGAAAAATAGCAATTATAAAATAAAAAAAGACTTGAGCCCATTCAAGTCAACTCGCCGACTCATCAAATTAAGTTATGGGGTTGGGATAACCTCGTAGCAAAAGAAAAACGAAGAAAATCAAGAAACCTAATTTTTTTAAGAATAAAATAATCAGAGATGAAATTGCAAAACAAAAATCAATTAGGTGAAGGATATAAAATAATAACATATAAAAAAATTAACAATTTTAAAAATAAAAATTAGATTTGATATAAAAATTAAAATAAATAAAGTCTCCAGAGATGAAGTTTAAAAGAAAAAAAAATACTAGTTAAAAGAACGAGAACTATATTTGATATAAAAACAAATCAACTTAAATTTTAAGGACAAAAATTAAAAAGAAAAAAAATAAAAACTAAAAGAATGAATCTAATATAAAAATCAAACAAAACTTAATCTAAATAAATGAAATAAAAAAAAATCATTAAACGAATTTCAAACCATCAAAGATTAATTAAAAGAACGAGTACTATAACTGAAATGAAAATAAAATGGGAAGATGTATTTTTTTTTCTTGGCCAGAGAGAAAAAAAAGGAGAAAATAAAAATCCTACCGCCGTCAAACCATTGAGAACCACCATATACGAGCTAGCCCAATGAAAGCGTCGATACTTGCCGGAGATGGTGACACGAAGATATAACGTTTTTTGCCACCGTATTACATGTCATGCGCTACTTGAATGTGACGTCTCAGCTCGCGTGCAGGTGCTTTCTCCGAAGACATCTGACATTTTTTTTAATTTTATTCCTCCAAAAAAACCAAACTAACCCTTATTCACATTGTTTTGACGCAAAAACCAGGATAAAAGTACAAAAAAACCCTTAGATGGAAGCCTATAAATTTTTGGATATAAAGGCATGAAAGTAATTATATTATATATTAAAAATGAATTTACGAAGAAACCTTTCCATCATAGCCTAAATAATTTTGGCCATAAGGGTTTGACAATAATTATATTGGGCAACCAGATACAAAATAATCAAAATACTCTCTAGTGGAATGTTTATATTTTTTGTTTGAATCTGACAAATAAAAACCAATAGTGAAAACTAAATCTCTATTAAAAGATAATTACACCCCTCAAACCAAGGCTAATATTTTTTTATGTGTGGAGGTAAAATAGTTACTTTATTATAGAAATCCAAAATAATCTGCATGTCTACAGTGAAATAACCAGGCCCTTTAGAGTTTGTTTAAATTATTGATATTGTTATTTGTTTAAATTGTTGTTATTGTTATTATGTTATATATATATATATATATATATATATATATATATATATATATATATATATATATATAGATGAGAACAGAAAAGTTCTCTCCCCTATCTTTACCTTCGAAAAGTCTCCATCTTTTCGACTTATAAACCCCAAGAAAAACCAAACCAAACCAAACAAACCAGCCTTAAAAACGAAAACCCAAATCACAATATCGACCTGAACAACATAAGAATCATAGAAGATGGCGTATGTGGATCATGCATTCTCAATAACTGATGAAGATTTAATGGTGGAGACATCGTATGCAGTCAATAATAAGCCTCCTATTAAAGAGATTGCTCTTGCTATTTCTCTTCTTGTTTTTGGTGTCGTTGGTATTGTTTTGGGCATTCTCATGACTTACAACAGTGTTGGTGGTGATAGAGCTCATGGTAATTTCAATTTCTTTTTTCTTTTTCTTTTTTATAGTTTTTGCCTCTCTGTTTTTTTTTTTCCTTTTATGTTTTTAGATGTTTGAAGTTAAAGTTTTGTGCTTTTTTATTGGAGTAAGTTAGAATTGAATGCAAAATTAAAATTCTATTTTGATTTTTACCTCAATTTATAAGATTCCTGATTTCTGGTTTTTTTAAGTGGGTTTTGTGATTTTTATTTATTTAGCTGAAGGATTAAATGCAAAATTAAACAAACCCTGTTCATTTTTAGCAGAATTAAAAGATCCCTAATTTAGCTATTCAGTTTTTAAAGTAGGTTCTTTGAAGACATTAAATCTTGGGGGGGGGGGGGGGTTGTTTGATTTTGATAGTTTTAAAAACAAAAGAAAGAAAAGATGGGTTTTTTGAATGGTTGTAATGTGTTAAGTTTATTTTTCTTAAAAAAATAATGTGACCGAGATGCGATTTGAATTGAATTTTTGTGATCGAATCAGGGCTTTTCTTTGCAATATTGGGAGTGGTGCTGTTTATACCAGGGTATTATTATACAAGGATTGCATATTTTGCATATAAAGGATACAAGGGCTTCTCTTTCTCCAACATACCGCCTGTTTAATTGATGATAAGCAAGATCAAAAAGTTGGAATCTTGTCCTCCACGCTTGTACATATCTTTCTCGAGTTGTTCATCTTCTTTGATGTGCCTTCTCATGTTTTCTTTTTTAATAATTATGTGTATTAGATGGTAGTTTTCTAAACAATTGATTTGTTATTTGATGTAACGGGTTGGTTTTTCACGTCTATTAAGGATGTAATATAGTGTTCACAATCTTTAGTTTCCATGTATTTCACGAGGCTTGAATCTTATCAAGCCTTGTACACCAAATTGGCAAATACGTATTATCTAATAGTTTTGGCTTGAGCGATCATTCTCTTGTTTTTCATGATGCTCAGATCTCATTTAGCATTGACTTATTTATGTCTCCGCAATTTATTAACATGGTACCTTTTTTGTTTGAGATATGACGTTGGATAATGAATCAGTGTTACATTTAGAAAGTTTTATTATAAAGGTTATATAGTCTCGGAGGATGGTGCATAATGAATCAGTGTTACATTTAGAAAATTTATGGTAGAAAACCCTGTGTTTTACTTGACGTCGTGAATCTTTTTTCTTAAGATGTCTTGGTTTTTGCCTTGTGTCAGTTTTTAGTGGTTAAATGCAAGGGGGGTCCTCAATGTCGTAATGGAAGCTTTCTATATTTCTTATGTTTGAAAGAGGAGGTCTATATTTCCTATGTTTGAAAGAGGAGGAATGATGCAGACTAGCTGTTTGTCGGTGTTTAAAAGTGGGAGTCTCATCTAGAAAAGTTCTATGTTTTTGGTCTATATTTCTTATGTTTGAAAGAGGAATAATGATGCAGACTAGCTGTTTGTCGGTGTTTAAAAGTGGGAGTCTCATCTAGAAAAGTTCTATGTTTTGCTAGTATTAGGCGAAGGTCTATATTTCTTATGGTTGTCTTTCAAATCTTGATAGAATTGGGAAGGTCTAGGTGGGATTTTCTTCAGATTCAGCAAAGCTGTAATCGTACTATCAATGTCTCAATTCATTTTCGTCTACAGGTGGAACTTGTAAGGTCCAAAAACCAAGTTTGGAGTTGTTTTGACTCTTTATTCTGTAATACGTTTTGAGTTCTGGTGGCGCTCTAGTGTTTTATCCTTAAACCTGCAAACCGGTTGGGTGTTATTTGAGATTCTCAGGAATGACATGGTCCCTCTATTTCATGTTATTTCTGTCACTTTTTCTACCTGGGAATGCTTGTGTCCTAAGTTATGCTCCTAGGATGGTAAATGATGGTCAATTCTCCACAACTGCAGGTGGGTATTATTCCATTATAGTTGCTGCAATCAATGTTTATACTGGTTGTTTCGTTAATGAGAAGTGTTTTTCGCCTCTTTCCTGTAACGTGCACTGGTTTCGGCAAGCATTTGAAAACAACTCTAGCCTAGCCAAAATGTACATCAAAGTGTTGGTTGGTGGCATTTACACCAAGACAAGTATTGCTTCTTACGGTGTATTTTTCTGTGACCATAAAATTTGACGATGATAGCACGACTAATAACAGTTTCTTTGAATCAGCACCATCTGTAAGTACTTGGCCGGAATCAGGATCATAAAATCTCTCAACACGACTAATAACAGTTGACTTTCCGCTTCCACAACTAAAGCTGCAGTTGTGCCCCTTGGATCTTTAAATTTCGTTTTTTTTCAAAAAGCATTACATCTCATTTTTGAAGAAAAAGCTAATATACTGGCAGACTTGCTTTCATAAGAAAAGAATTTCATTATAAAAAATTAATAAATGTTTAATTTATTCGAAAAAAGCTAATATACTATTAGAAAAAGCTAATTATGTTTAATTTAATATAATTTTATTGTAGAAAAACTATCTTTTTTTCAATCAATGTTTCCACATTATTTCTGTTTTTTTTTCTATTTCTGAAAACAAAATAAATTAAAATAATGAAATGGACGGAAACGATTAAGTTACAAATAAATTTAAAGTTTAAGAAGTAAATAGTTAGTTATTGATATTAATTATAATTTACTCCCTTTCATTCTCAAGACTTCTCTCTTCACTAGTTTTTACACCTCGAAGCTCCAAACTACCAAACACGCAACAAACAGAGAACTAAGAAGAGAAGTTGCTTCTGTACCAACTGAAAGATGAAACTGGAGGAGCACCAAGAAAACAGCAAGAAGAGAATCCGGAAAAGAAAAACGAGAAAACCAATAACCGCTTCCGCTTCCCTTCTCTCCCTTAACAACACTACCACCATATTCCATCTCTTACCAGCTGCAACAACCCAACCCTCCAACACTCAAAACAACACTCCCAGTAATAATTTTGAAATCTTAATCAATAAACTCTTAACCGAATTACACCACCCTCTCCTTTCAAACAACCAAACATTTCCCATTTCAGTCCTCTCTTTGTTTCCTATCCTCATCAACTCCAAGTAATTATTTCCTCTCTCCTTTTAATTTGGCGCATTTTATCGAGCAGTTGGTGGGCGTTGCTGATCGAAGGGCTGATATTGTTGGGTTGGCTTCGCTGGTGTCAATGGAAATGAATGAACTGGTTGCTTTGGATGTGGGCACAGTGAAAGGTTTGATCTTGATGTTAGTGATTAGAAAAAGGAAACTTTCAGTGGCTGCTTGTGATGCCATTTTGGATTTGTCCACTACTTTGATTGGAAGACAAAGGTTATTGAAGTTCTCAGCTTTAGAAAGGCTTGTGTGATTATTTTTAACTATGGTCTTCATTTCTTTTCAAAGGGTTTGGTTTCATATGAAATTTGGTTTTCTTGATTGATTTAAAGTATTCCAATTTCCATTTATGATGGAAAGAAAATGGTATATCTATTAATTTGCGTAAAAGGTTTTATTTTTCTAAAAAAAAGGCTTTGGACTCTATTGTTTTTGTGATTTTAAATAGTGCTGAAAATGTAAATGTTTCCATTTGTATGTTGACTTAACATCCATTAGTTTTGGATTTCTTCAGGTTCCTGCATCTTCGATATTGGTTTCTTTATATAATGAAGACGAGAGAAGTATTGCCTGTGCCAGGATAACTTTTAAAGAAGATGGACATTCAGTGTCACTTCTTCACACTGCTATTACTTTAATTAATACTTGCAACATTGAGCAATTGGAAAAGATCCCATCGAAGCTGTCTGAAAAATTCTTGGATTCTTTGAAAAGGTTGTGGGAAAAAGTGCACAGTCAGATGTTACATGGCAATGCTTGGATGTCCTTTCAAGAGAGGGATTTTTAAATTTGAGCAATGTTACAGTTAACAATCTGGCAGAAAGTATTTTTAGCTTTTCTATTAATACCAGTGAATTTGGGATTCCTTTGCCATCTGTGTGAGTTGAAAGAAAGATCTTTGGTTGAAGTGAGCTAAGTTTTGAAAATTTCATGTTACATCACTGGGAACCTCTCCTTCTCATGTAAGAAGGCTTTCAGGGTCCTTAATTGAGGAAGATGACATTTTTAGTTCAATTGCACAATCTCTGAACTGAAAGAAGCATCTCCTACCTTTGTTTCATGTGTACCTATTGCTTCAGATGAACTGAACATCTTAAGTTTCTAGGACGAGGTGAGAAGTGAATTGGGTTGTCCTATAATCAACCAGCAGGACATATGAGTACTAAGAACAGAGCCTTCAAAGAAAGAGGTGCATTTCTTTCAAAAGAAATTTGATCCATCCTGCTTTAGGAAACATGCTTTCAACGCTATGGATATTATGAAATGTGAAGAAGCATTTAAAGAGGGCTAGACAATAGCTCTGAGTTTTGGCTTACAAGTATTGCAGGTGTTGCAAATGCTTTAACATCTTTGTTTGATCAACCATCGGTAGGTGCCATATATACTTGACACCACCTAATTCTCAGGGCTTGGATCGTCACTGTGATGACCACTGTATGTTTGTATGCCAACTCTCTGGAACCAAGCAATGGACAATCTATTCACAACCAAATTTGCTGTTACCTCGCTTGTATGATTCTCTTGATAGAGAACAATGTTTTGTGGAAGAAAATTCTTTGGCTGGATATAGAAAGTTCCTGTTGAGGGAAGGTGACATTTTTTATATTCCAAGAGGCTTTCCTCACGAGGCATGTACACATGACGGTGGGTCTAGTGATTTAGCCAGATTTTCCTTACATGTCACATTTGGTATTGAGGTGGAACCTCCTTTTGAGTAAGTAAAAGTTCATCCTTTACTTTTCTCTGCAACAGATTTGTTTGGTCTTACATGTTGAAAAATTATGTTTGCTTAGCAAATTTGTTTTTCATCTCTAATCTCTAATTTGGTTGATTTATGAAATTAATGGGGTGGGGTTTATTACGCATGCACTTGCTCACAGCGGAAGGCATTAATCCCTTGCACCTCTCCCCTAGAGACAGATACACGTATGACCAGTCAATGAACTACTGATTTTATCGGTTGATAATATCCAAGTGTATCCTCACCTACATGTCCCCCAGCAGTTACCTTTGACTGACAATATCTGCCAAGGGCCATTGATCCTTTGCAGCTAGCTAATATCCATTTCCTCAAACAGAAAAATTAACCACTTTGTAGGGGCATTCAATGTATGGGTTGGATTCTAGGTAACTTCTGTGATGGCCCGTGAATGGCCAATGCACTCAAGAAATATGGCTTCATTAGGAGTTATCGATGAATCTTGTTGGTTTTGGGGGAAGGGAGTACTAGTTGTTTAAGGATAAGGAGTCTATTGTAGTGTACTATATTTGCAGTGATATCGAAATCTTTGTGTTGCTGAATTTAAAGAACCAGTCCCTATCAAGGCAGTTTTTTGCAATATGATTGTTTTTTCGCCTTTTATTCTCTTTTAAGGTCTATTGCTTCAGAGGTGTTTAGGAGGTTTATTTTTCTCAGGTTAGGAGGCCCTTTTGCTTTGATTTTCTAGTTATTGTCTTCTAAGGAAAATACCTTGCAATCTTAGTCACTTTTTTCTCCAATAAATTCTCTGAAATAATAATCACCAAAAAAGTTTCCTTTTGTGTTTGCGGTAGTTGATGTACCTAAGATTTCTATCAATGCCATTTCTCATCATATGGATCCCTTTCAAGATTGAAAAGTTTTTTGACTGATTCAATTGATGTTGTTTACAAAGCTGGAAACTCAGCAGCCCATGTGGACTGGCCCTTGCTATTGACAAAATTATTTAATGAAGACATTTTGTCTCTGAGACAGAGACATAGTTTTGGGCTAATGTCTCTGGAAAAGCTAACTCATGGACGTGTCTTTAAAATATATATAAGGCGCACAGTAAGGCTTGTGCCAAAGGATTATCTAAATGATAATGTTTGAAACTGATGTACAAGAAGAACATTTTGAATGACTAAATTGTGTCAAAACTATATATGTGGTTAAAATTTCTTATTAATGTTTAGATTGTGTTATATTTTTTACTGCTCAAGGAAAAACTGAAACGAGGACAGATAAAATCTGGTGGTCTTTTATGCGGTAATATTCCTGCCTGATGCTGTTCACTAATGAAATGTTTATGGCATGCCAAACTCATCAAAATCTAGGATGAATATTCTATTTGGCGTTGCTTCAGTGCAGTTTAGATGAATTGAATCATGGAATTTCAAGCTCTTGGGTAGTTTTTATATTATGAATGTTCCAATTAACTAAATTTTATGTTCCATGTTTCCAAAATGGCATGAAAGGACATGATTATGGAATCTTATCAAAATTGGAATCTTTGATGAAATTAAGATTTATGGCTATCTTTTCTCATGTGTCCTTTGCTGTATTTCACTTAATCGCAGGTGGGAGGGCTTTGCACACGTTGCACTCCATTGCTGGTATCAGACCCAAAAACAGCTGCATCGTGCTTCAGTTGAGCCATTGTCTGGAATTCTGGATCTGATGCCTGTGACTCTGTTGCATTTAATGATTGAATTAATTGGGGCTTCTGATTCTACCTTGCGGGAAGCTTCCTTAGTTGGTGCTCATTTTTGCCTTTGAAAGCCAACGATTGGCTTAATTTGGACCAGAAAACCACATTCAACAATATTATTGATCAAATTAAAAGGCATCGAGGTTCTTGGAAGTATTCAGTAGTGTGGAAATAGCTATTGAAACGAACAAGGATCCTTTTCATCGGATGAGGTGGCTCAGGCTTCTCTATTAGGAGACGGAAACCATTCAAGAACATGATTGGAATTTAGCTTTCTACGAATTTCAAAATTTATTTCCTTCATGTGCTCAAGTTAAATCTAAGTTCTGTGATGAAGTTTTATTTGAGGATGTGATTGATAGCTACAGACTACTACTACTCGAGAAGTACAAGAAAGCCATATATGAATGGAATGCGCTCGCAACTTTGTAATGTATCTCTTTCCTCCAAATTAGATTTAGATTATCATGTTTTTTTCCCGAAAGTGTTCTGCCCTATCAGATTCGGAGGGCAGCCCATACCAGCAATTGGTTTATTGCATTTGTTAAAACAAATCACAGGTATAATTTGATCAGTAAAGCCTGTTGACAAAGTAATATCTGTCACTTTTATAGTCTGTTTATATGCTACAAGTACAATTTGATTTGTGAAACCTTGAGAAAACACAAACACCGCTCATATACTGCCAGCAGAAATATATATTCATCCTAATTGTATTGGTGTAATTAATACATCGTTAACTAGTTGATTAAAAATAAAGTACATGTATGCAGCATTTCTTCATCTGAAATCTTAAAGAAAGATATTTTAGGGTTTGGGATGCTTTGGAGTTGGAGTTGGATGAGTTGACACGCCATGGTAATCAACGTGGTAAACAAGATCATCTATATTATCACTGCTGCTTGGATACTCTAGTTGCCTAGAATCTTCCTTGATTGTTGCTTGCTCTGTCTTTTCATCAAGAACCTGCAATCCGCACATCCATACATGTTACTTTTGGAATATCAATTTAGAAATGGAACGGAGAAAAACAAGTGTCTAAAGCTATTGTGATTGTTAAAGATCTCCATGTAAAGTTGGACGGACAAGGTATTTCTATCACCAAACCGTTAGCTTTGTTGCTTCCAGACACACTCAAGCTAAGGATCAGAACGTGGACACTACTGTTAGGCACAGCATGGTGAAGTTTGAATACCTAGAGAACATACGGACACAAGTTTGGCACATATACAGAGCTAATGATGGCAACGTGTGCAATCAGAGGAAGATTTCTGCAATGTTGTATTTCGAAGCAAAAAGGGAAATTCAATCAAGCTTCAGATCCTACCTTGGTATTCTCATGCTCATCTCTGAGAGTGACCGATGACATCCTCTGTTCGCTCATGGATCTCTGTTCTCTCATGGATCTCCTTCCTGTGAGGAAAAACATGGAAGGGGAAGAAGAAGAACTGATGTTCTGGGAAAAGAAATAAAAAGCAGTTGTAAGCATCACCAACAAGAGAAGATGCAGAAGTTTCATTATTCTTGCCGAGGACTTTTGCGCTCTCTCCACGATGAAAGAAAGCTATGGAAGAGCAAATAAATATACACAGAAGAGCACTGCAGGCAATGCCTAGAGATAGAGAGAGAGTCAATTATTGGTAGAGGGGCAGGGGGGACATGTTTGAGCCCATGCCTGTGATTCTGTTGCTTGTGAGATTGAACCATGCCAGGACGGACTTTGCAGACTCTCCTCGATGCTATTATTGCCCAAATTTACACTTCTTTTCCTTGTAGGATTTGACAGTGGAATCATGGTGTTTTTTTTTTTTTTTTGAAGGCTGGTAAAGCAAGGAATTCCTTTCATGAGTGTGTTCGATGTCAAACAAAACCAAGTGTGTTTGAACCATTGATCCATGTTTTGTCCTCACCATTAAGGACTTTATTTGGTTCATCATCCTTTTGCTGTATTTGCTATTCTCTCTCCTACACACCATCTTTACAAGGCATATCAACATGAATCATGAAGTTGCTGTATTTTTCTTTCTGCCTCTAGGAAACTACTTTTGCTAATATTTGCTTGTCCTCTCTCTCTCTCTCTCTCTCTATATATATATATATATATATATATATATATATATATATATATATGTGTGTGTGTGTGTTGAATCAAAAATCAATTTTAACATAAAAAAATTATATGCAGTAACGTGAACCTTATGATAAAAATGTAACACAATGAAAACTTGTCCTAAAAAACCAACATTATTGAAATGAAGTTGAATGATGTTATGAAGCCAGTTGATCTTTGATAAGTTAAATTCAGTTCCTTCAAGAATCTCTCACACATGTTAAACTGAAAAGTTCAAAAGTATTATTGATCAAAAAGTTGCTAAAACTTAGGCTTGCAAGAGTTTAAGTACTTCAAAAAAATTAAACTTAATAAATCTATCTTTGTGAGCTGAATTGATCCACTTATAAAATTAACCCAAAACCTATACTAGTAAGCCCCAACCTTCATCCAAATAAGCCTTGGATCTTAGTTGAAAACAAATTATTAACTAAGCCCAAACAAGCCTTAAGCTATAGCTAAAATAATAAAAATAAAACTCATAAATTAATTTCATATGTTGTCGTGAGAAGAGAAGAAGAAGAAGAAAAACAATAAAAGTTCGATATAAAGCTTATTGATAGCCTACAATGTTGTCTAATGATTCTAGAAATCAATTTATCATTAAATACCACCAATTTTTCTTTCTTTATATAGTTAGGATGAATAAAGAATCATTATAAAAAAAGAATTTTGGAACATTAATGAATTCTTACTACACTTGAAAATTATATTACGGTCCATTAAAGATCCAGATAGAACTAGAAATTTTTAGATTAATTTATGCATCAATCAAAATTGTAATTTCTTAAAGATACTTCCTTAAATTACATAATTATAAATCTCAACTACTGTTGGCTCTAAAATTCTAACTTTAAAATGGTTATGTTTTCAGTATATCTAGCTAATACCCATTAATTGAGAAGCAAAGTACAAGATGAAAAGTTTTTAAACATCCTCTTGAAGCTTCAATTTCAATCACTCTTAATTTTTTCTTAGTGTACAGAATTAGGCTTCAGATAAAATGTCAGCCTTAAAACCCTAATAATATGTTTTGTGAAAATAGAGTCAGCATGCCTAAATTGAAAACTAAAAAGCTCAAAAAACATTCTTTTTAGACCCGAGCTACCATGCCCTAGCCTAATTGCTACTAAATACATGGGCTCGGGTATGATTGCCCAAGCTCATACTAGACGTGTTGTCAAGCCTAGCCTTGCTTACTAGGCATGACACCTTGCTAGGCATGTCACACCCAGTAAGAGTTAGGGGTGTTGGTGTGCCGCTACACCCAAAATATTTGGATAACCTTTGGGTCTAATAAAGGGTGTTGGGCACACCAACACCCATTATTAGATCCACGCATAACACCTGGACCTATTTAATTAGGGTGTTAGGTGTGCCAGTACCTAATTTATTGGGGGTGCTGGGGGTGCATCCCAGCACCTTTATGAGCACACACATCGAGTTCAATACTTGCCAAGAATTTTTTTGGGATCTTTTACGGATTATTTTGAGTAGAATACAACTCAAAATATTACAAGGATGAAATTAAGCTTCAACCTCTCCTCTCCATAAAAGAATAAAACTCATGTGTTATAAATACACCATGAATCTTTCAAACCAAAGATTGACAATAATTTTATTCTTAACATTTTCAACATATATTTTTTCAGAGTCCATTTCTCTAAAATATCATTGCATTTTCTCTCTATAAAGTTACTGAATTTACTATCGAAAAGTTTCTACATCTATCAAAGAAGATCTTTTGGAGTTACCAGTTATTTTAGTTTATCAGATACTATCTGCTACTATCATAGTTATCAACCACCTTGATTTGCTAGGTATCGCCTACTAGTATCAACTACCTGAGTTTTTTATATCAAGTCATTAGACACCTAAACTACAAAAATCAGATTAAATTACTTAAATTAAAAAATTAATTAATTATTTAATATAACAATTTTATTCCTAAACATTTTATAACTCTTGTATGTAGGAATAGATCTTTAGCCTAATGATTATTACCTCACTTTGTGTGTTTCTGTCGGTGGTGGATCCTCTCAAAAACAGAAGGGCAGTAGCCTCCCCTAGGTTTTCAATTTTCCCAATGATATATGCATTTAAGTCTTTGTACTTTTGAAAACTATTCAATTTAGTCCTTGTTTCTCAAAATTTGCTTGCACTTGGATACTTGATTTCCTGTTTTTCTTTTTCTTTTTAAAG
Organism: Populus davidiana; assembly: GCA_030145905.1. Classification (NCBI taxonomy): domain Eukaryota; kingdom Viridiplantae; phylum Streptophyta; class Magnoliopsida; order Malpighiales; family Salicaceae; genus Populus; species Populus davidiana. The sequence goes on along the minus strand of CM057794.1, from coordinate 24,700,465 downwards.
CTAAGAGTCTCTCTATGTGTATATGTATATAGATACATAACAAACATATTAGTTTTGAAGGAATCAAATTTATTGTCCAAAGTTGATATAAATAGAATTGTGCTGTAACAGAAGCTTGACAAAGTAATTTTAGTCATATTCTTGTTTTTTCTAAAATCTTGTTCAAGATCGGCCATTGGTTCGTGTGTTTGTGTATACATTCCTTGAATATGAGAGACCTGCGTTGAGTAAAGTATATATTAGTCTCTGTACTTTAATAAAACAAATTAAATAGTCTTTTTAGTTTTAAAAAATAAATAATTAGCCCCTATGCTTTTAAATTTATTCATGATTATTTCTTAAGTCATTTTATGTTCATTCTCAATTTGTTTTGTTTTTTATTTAAAAAATCAGATAATATGGAAATGTTAATAAGAAGAAAAGATATTTTAAAATAAAATAATATTAAATTAAGCAGAGCCGTTACTGGTCAAAGAATTGATTAATTAATTTTTAAAATACAAGAACGATTTAATTAACTCATTTATAATTTATTCTGAAAAAATATTTATGAGGTTGAGCACAGATATGCTCTCTTCACAGGTTCAACTCTCTTTGTAAAGGCACTTGGCAGCTGTTAGAGAGACACTACTCTCAAGCCTCACAAGGAGTTTGGGGCTCCTCAAGCCTTCGAGCCAGAATTGCGAAGATGTTGGCGAAAGCTAATGCAACGTGGCCTTTTGTAAGAGGAGAAGAATGATTGTAGAAAATAATAGTTTGTATGCAGCGGCGAGCCAGAGTTTTTTTTAATGAAAAGATAAATTACTAATAAATACTATATGACTTTTCAATATGATTTTTCTTTGAATTTCATTAAATTATATGACTTAAAACTTTGAATGACTATTTATCTTCGAGGAATTTACACTTAAAATACTTGTATAGTGACATGTTAATTTAATTAACAAACCTGTTAGTTTTTTTATTATCATTAGTGTCTACATAATAATAAAGTTAGTTGAATTACATAATAATTCTAAATTTTTCATATGAAATTCATAGCAAAATACACATTAATTTATCAAAACTCATTTCAATTCATATCTATATGTATATATTAAGTATGCTGATTAAATTATATTTAATCATTTCTATACATTTAAATTATTTTTAGACACAAAAAAAAAAGTTGTATGAACTTACTAAGTCAAATATATGAAACAAGTTTTAATATTATACTCTAGGTTCAAATAAGAAAAAATACAAAGAGAGAAAAAATGGTAACTTATGGGATTTAAACCCATGATATCTCCTAATTCCAAGCATCTCATTAACAATTAATTAGAAACAATTTTGTGATATAAAATGACAATCAATATATTTACATTGTAAATTAAGAGACCTCAATTAAATAATTAATTCATAATTATATTGAATTAAGAGATCTTAGTTAAATAATTTCAATAATCTACTCTGCTAATACAAGAGATCTCAAGAATAGTAGTTTTACATAAACATTAATTTATTAATTTATGATAATAATAATAATAAAAAATAGTTAATTGAAATATATATTAAAATACAAGTAAACAATAACTTTTCACTTTCATGTATCAAACCCTCATCAAACTATTATATTAATATCCTAAAATAGAAAATATTTTATAAATAATTAAGAGGACAAATGCTCTTTTTTGTACCTATATAGCTCAGCCACTATTTGTTTGTCCTCAGCGTTTTGAGAGGGAAAATGTTTTTTATTGAAATAAAATATTCAGAGTTCAATAATTTTTTAATTAAATCTTATTTAAAAAAAATTATGATTGAAAGCTAAAAACATTATAAATAAGATAAAATCTGGTTGAAAATCTATTTAGAAATATTAAGAATAACAAATTGATTTTAATAGAATTTTCATGAATATTATTATTATTATTATTATTATTTTCACATCGGATACATAATAATTGGAACAAATTATTAAAAATCAAATAATAATTTATAATAGTATTTTAGAACAATGTTAAAATTAAAAAGTAAATGAATTTAGTAACTTTTTTCAAAATAATAAAAAAAACACAAAAAAATAAAAGATAGAAAACAACTAGGCCTAGCACCTAGCCTATCAGTAGCATGCTAGGTGCATGGGGGCTAGACCTCTAGTTTGTTTTTTTATATGGGGTGGACAATATTTATATATGTCATTCACATTTATTTTTTTAAATAAAACTGATAGTCATAACATTCAAATTCGTAACCCTCACCTCAATCTCACACGCTAATCAACTAAGTTACATCACACATTATCAAAATGATTAAACAAATATATTAACTTGCTTTACTATTCATATGAATAATTAAGCACCATAAGAAACAACTCTATCTTTTTAGTATAATAATATAATAGTTAAAGACTAGGTTACTTCATTTGATACATTGCAAGTAAAAAAAAAAAAAAACATAAAATAAAATAAAATATTTCTTATAAAAAACAAATAATTGTTTTTTTTTAAAATGTATCATACAAATACATTTTATTTATATCAAATAAAAAATAAAAAATATATAAATATAAATTACATTAATCTTGTTGAAATATTATAAAAAAATAAAATAAAAAAATAACTACAATTTAAAAAAAAATTGATTAAAAAATTCAGAAAATATAAAAGAGAGGGTATTAATTTAAATTGAAATAAAAAATTAATGTGATCTAAAAAATATATACAAAAAATTAATTTTATTTAGTTTTTAAATTTTATTTTAAATATCAGTACATCAAAACGATTTGAAAACATAAAAATATTTTTTAAAAAAATAATTAAATTTTAATAAATATTTGTTTGGACAGTAAATATGTCAGGCTGGATGTAGATATATAGATAACGACCTATTGCCATCCTATGTTTACTTCCATCCAAGACACTACTTCTTTTATTGCACCAAAAAAATAATGAAAGTCTAATTTATTCATTTTAAGATGTAAACAAATTTGTTTGAAGAATTATGATCAGAGTCTTTGTTTGAATAATTTAGAGGGGATAAAGTGAATTCCTCGCATTTAGGATAATAATAAAAAAAACAAAACAAAAACCCAAAATTCAACTAAAAAGAGTTAGTCAAGCACCAAGTATTTGAAAGAATGTTGTTTTAATTATGAAATTAGCTGGACATAGAGGGAAGATAATAGATCCTTGCGTCAATTTATTATAACTTTCACCACCTGGAAGTGATAAAAGCACAACTTTAGCTGTCAAATGGAGTCCAACCCTGTGGGTTACCTCGCAAACTCCATGACGCATCCATTGAATCAAGTTTCTAATTAATTGAACCTCTACATCCTTGCTCTGACCTAGCTACCCTTTGAGAAGAAACAAATAATAACTTTTTATTATTTTATAAAACAGATATAATTAATTAGCTTATAAAATACCTTCCTTCAATTTATAGGTCATATAAAAATATATATAGATTAGATTTTATCACAAGAAGATCTCTTTTATTTATAAATTATTTTCTATGGAATCCATATATAAATTATGCTTTATCAAATATATTATATATTTAGTATAGTATATATCATGGGAAACCTGGATGATAGTACGTAAGAAAAAAATATTATTATGATAATAAGAATTTTTAGAAAAATATTAAGATTTCTATATATATATATATAAACATAGAAATTAATAGCATCACTCTTGATATCATTGAAGAAATTAAGGTGGGAAGTATAATATGTTTGCATATGTGTAGACAATTGACCCCAAATTCAAAACAAAGAATTCTTTTGTTTTCATACTCTGGGAAATTGTTTGGAAACATAGGGTCTGGGGGAGAGTAGACTCAAATCAATCAAAGTCTAGAATTAATTATTAATTAATTAAAACCCTGTGGAAATTAATTGCGAGGTCAAACATGATATGGAAGGAATGAAGGAAGTCCTGGTTTCCCTCAAAAGGGTCATGCATGGCTCTAACGCTCCCATTAGGACACTCTATCTCCATGTCTGGTTGTCATTAGCACTGTAGTTATTCACAAAAAATATATTTAAAATCATTTATATATTCCTAAATTATATCCAAAGACTTGAATATTCTTGTATAAAGTCACCTCCTAACCCCTTCTCTCCATTCGCCAATTATATTCATCTTCTTCTCTTTCTCTTTTCCCTTTTCCCCTCTCTCTCTCTCTCTCTCGCCCGCTCTCTCTCTCAAACATGGAAGAAGAAGGGTACTGTAACACAAGACTTGGGCTTGGACTGGGTGGTGAAAACTATGCGCCATGGCCACAGAAACAGAAGGAGAAGCCTGTGGTACGTCTAGACCTCTCATTTACACTCTGCCCTGATCAAGAAGATTCCATGAATATAGATCATCATGACAAGGCAGAGGGGACATGCTTCAAGTCTGAAGAAGATGAGGATTATGGAAATAAGAGAAGTGATCATTCCATTGATAATAGCTGCATGTATGGAACTGGTAGAAAGAAACTCAGGCTTACAAAAGACCAATCAAGCTATCTTGAGGAGAGCTTTCGAAGGCATCCCGCTCTTAATCCGGTACCCTTTTTTGCTGCTCTTTATATATGTTAATTTATAATCGACTTATTCCAAAAAATATATGTTAATTTATATCATTTTTTCCCTTCCCTTGTCAGGCAGTTTGTGCTGCTGACTATCACTCTTGATCTTTGATTAGATATCAGAAAATCAAATTATACACATGTTTTTTTATTATCATTATTGTAAGTAGTTGTAAATTATAATATATAATTTTGCCTGGAAACTTTAAGTTTTAGAGTTACAGATAAACCTCTCCCTGCATGACCTTTTTTGCTTCTGCTTTTATTTATAATTAGCTATATAAATCCTTGATTCAGTCATCAAAAACATTAGATTAATTTCAATTTATTTGTCTTTAATTTATTTATCCAGTGACTAAATAAAGGATTTCACCTGATCATGCATGCAGGCTAAGAAGAATGCACTCGCTGAGCAATTGAATTTAAAGCCGAGACAAGTTGAAGTCTGGTTCCAGAACAGGAGGGCAAGGTAAGAATCTCCATAGCTCAGTTTGTGCATTCAGATCCTTGTTGTCGTTTTTTCATTGGTTTCTTTTCGGGTATTCGGTGTCTTCTCTACAGTAATAATGGTGATAAAAATTAAAAATTAAAATAATTAACGTGCATGCAGGACCAAGCTGAAGCAAACAGAGGCAGACTGTGAATTCTTGAAGAAATGTTGTGAAAGTTTAAGCAATGAGAACAGAAGATTGAAGAGAGAATTGCAAGAACTAAGGTCACAAAAAACTGGACGGTCGCCGTCGCACTCTCAACTTGCAAAGGATTTTGGTACAATCACAAAGTGTCCTTCATGTGAGGAAAGCACCACAACTGATCAGAAAAACTGTAGCCGTTTTTGACATGGTCCATAAGAGCTAGCAAGCAAGCAAGCAAGCAATTTTAATTAATTGTAAAGCGGCTGTCGATCGTGGTAGTACAAAATTAATGATTCTAGTAGGTTTATAGCTGAAATATCTCATCAACACTGCTTTATGTAAATCAATTATTATTATTATTAGTCAGGCTATAAAATACCAAATAATTTGAAGTGGTGAATAATTCAACAGAGGAGGGTGCGCCCCAAGTCTTGTACCGATTGGAAAAGAGAGCTCGTGGTAGAATAAATTAACAATTTGTTTGTGGAATTTTAGTGGAATTCTATGGGAATGTAATTCGATATCCTTCTACATGGGTTCATTTTGACCAACTACTTTTCTTGCACTCTCTCTCTCTCTCTCTCTGATCTCTGATTTTCATATATACAATAAAACCTCTTTGAAAATGATTTTTATATGAATGTTTTAATTTAAATGTGGACGTTTTGTTTAGAATTTAATTATATATAAAAAACATGGTTAATAAAAGTATATATATATAAAAAACAAATAGATATAGAGGGTGTTTGGGAGTGTGGTAACGGTTGCTTTTCAAATAGCTTTTCGTGCCGAAAAGCATGTCAATAATATTTTTTTTATTTTTTAAAAATCATTTTTGATATCACCACATCAAAACGATCTAAAAAGTACAAACCACACTCAATTTTAACAAAAAAAAAAATTTAAAATTTTTCAAAAAATAAGTTGAACCTCAATGCAAAATAGCCTCATAATATTAAGCGTATTGACGTACAAAAAGGTTAGGGCAATCATGACCGTTTGTGCAATGATAAGGTGGGAATGATGGACCTTGATATTTGTTGTTTTCATCGATATATCTCTTTAATTTTTGTTGACTAAGTTAAAGTTTCAGTGTAAGCTTTATTTGAGAAACTACAAATTAATATAACAAGCCATATTGAATGGCTTATCTATTTGTTTATGTGCTACAATAAATAAAAAGATCGACGTGTATATTTAATGAAATGATGAGAGGAGAATTGATAGAAGCTTCATTTCAAAAGAAATGAATTATATATATATATATATATATATAATTCTAAATTCCAAAATATTTAGTGGAAATGAGAGGGAATATATATATTAGGCAAAGTTTTTATCAGTTAATCTTGAAGGATGTAGCTTAACTGGTTATGTCCTGAGTTAATTTGTTCCCTAGAAATCATCAATTCAAGTATCACAAATCTTATAATCACTGGAAGCTTATACGATTGTTAACTTCAGGACACGTGGAATTAATTGAAGTATGCGCAAACTGATCCAAACACCCATGTTAATCTTAAAAAAAATAAAATATAAGTGTTGAAGGATTTTAAAACTATATATATATTGGAATAAGCACTGATTAATTTAGTTGTTGAAGTTGAAGGGATTTGCCATGTGTAAGAAGACTCCCTCTATCACACAACAACTTAGTTAGCTTCATATGTATATTTCTGCTTTTAATTATACTTAACAATGCAGAGTAACTGGCCAGGCCAAACTACAACAGTGTTTTTGCTCAGTACCGTTGGGATTGATTCTTAATTAGTTATAAATAAAAAACGAGCAACATGAAAAAAGAAATCCACTCACTCACATAATTATGAAGTTTGACTTTAGCATTTAATTTTGCTTTATCATAATAGAGATTGCTTAATAATAAGTTGCGCTATGTCATTAATATATATATAGTTGGCACCATAACGCCAACCTTATGATAAACTTCAATTAATTTTCTATCAAGTCAAGTTGTAAAATTATAGAAGCCAAGTCTTCGAAGTTAATTGATGGACCAAAAACATTATGATAATAATATATGCCTTTTGTTTAAATTATCCACCCTTATTATATTGACCAAAAAGTGTGTGTATATATATATATATATAAATGGACTCGTGCAAGAGGAATTCCATCGGTTTGGCTAAAGAGAAAAGACTCAGAAGAAGAGACCATTTACACAATCATGGTAATAACATGAAAAGTGAAAAAAGAAAAAGTCAAAGTTACAATGTACACAACTCGCACCGGCATGTACGATCATATAAAAATCAAATTTATTTTTGTATTTTAAAAATATTTTTAAATGAAAAAACAACCACTGCCTGCTAAAACAGAGTCTCTTTTCAGATTAGATAAGGAGTGGCATGTCAACGTTTCTAGGACGCTCATAATACTTTTCAAAATTTTTGCCATTTAGTTGGTGATGATCATTGGATGAACCCAGTCCAACCTTCACCCAAAATCACAACAATCATTTTCATTGCTTATCAGCTTGACTTTTCTTGTGGGCAAAGAATTGAAAAGTTGTACAAATAATATTGGCAGATTGACCAAGTTAGCTGAGATTAGATTAAGATTATATGATGGACCCATGTTCTATGGTGTCCAAGCCAAGAAGATTGATGGTTGATGGTTGCTTACAGCTTTAAGCTAAGGCATTACTTTATGTAATCTTCTTGGAAAAAGACCTCCCACAGAAGCAACCCAGAAACAACCCCCTGCGTTGAAAAGGTAAGACCTGAAATAGTAACCTCACCAATCATCAGCACACATTTCTCCTACATATATATATATATATATATATATATATATATATATCATAGATTCAGAAATGGTTGTCAGAAAAAAAATGTATCTCCATGACTTGCAAAGCCAGAGTTCACATTGCAAGTCTTGAACAGTACAAAACTTGGAATTCTCCATACCTGGTGAGAGTAAAATTATAAATATATTTTCTTTCCCCGTTGAAAATGAGGAGGGAAGGTTGTTGTTTCAACTCTTGGAAAGTCGATGTTGAACCAGGGCTGCATATATTAGCTCATTCCATGCATCAGGGACACCTGGAAGACACCAGTGGCTGCAGTCTTGGCGCCTTGATGAGACCTTCATCCCAGCAGTTACGTTCTTGCCAAAGATTGAAGGGTGCCCATCCTTTCGAAAATTGGTCAAACTAGTGACATTTAACAGTGTAACTGGATTCTTCATTTCCTGGATTACCTCCTCCACTATCTTCATTTTGACAGGGTAGTTGTTGAGAATTGACCCCCTCAAAACTGGTTCAGCCTCCCCGTTGCATGTCCCTCCTGAATCCCAATCTCCACCTCTGCTTATTATATAATTAATGTAGAAAAATAAATAATTGCTGTAGTTATATCTATTTCAACAAAATATTTGCTTTTCACAAGAAATGCTTCCAAACAGGGAAAGAGTGACAGAGCTGATCCATGCTACTGCTATAAATTAACAGACTCGGGGTATTAAATAAAATGAATTTTCCGCATTTTGTAAATCTGAAAGAAGGCAAACATGAACAAAATATACTCTCCTACATACTATTTATAATATAACCTAGGTCTAGGGATGAAAGAACGGTTCGAAGAAAACGGAAGCAAAAATGTACCTGAAATGGGCTGAGGAGTATCCACGATAGAATACTAACTGCTTTTTTGGATTCACATTTTTGTCAATCCACTTTCCCCAGGTCCTTAGAGCCCTTCTGTAAGCCTCAACTGCATCAAACTTTGGATAGAGATAGTCACCTTCTTTATAGTAATTTTTCCTGCACAATTAAGCAGTACTATATTACAAGGGAAAACAAACATTTAGATAGACAAAATAAGCAAGGGCATCAATTTCTGAATCGAACTATTTACCAGTATGATTTCAAACATGCATTTACACACGTCTGTAAACCAACTAAAGAATCTGGATGCAAGATAAGGTTCACGAAAGGGATTTTCCTGCAATATGCAGGGTTTAGAATCTTTGCCGGAAGGGACTAATTTTTTTGTCTTAGAAATGGCTAATAAAAAGGGATTCCTACTCAAATCTCACCGTTTCTTCTTGTTCAATACTGGATAAAAGATAAGGTTCACAAAAGGGATTTTACAGCAATATGCAGGGTTTAGAATCTTTGCCAGAAGAGACTAATTTTTTTTTTGTCTTAGAAATGGCTAATAAAAAGGGATTCCTACTCAAATCTCACCATTTCTTCTTGTTCAATACTAATCTTTCTTCTTTCTTTTTTTTTTGGTTACTATTAATAGAAAAAGAAAAAAAAAGAGTGAAGTAGCTCTCAAAATAGAAACAGAAGAGTGTGTGCCAACTAGACTAATTTATAAAGCGTGTCCCTATTATTGTCCAGAGTTAAACACCACTCACATCTTTGCTAAGAAAAAAAAAAATCTCATGTAACCTAGCTGCTGAACCAAAACGTGCAGAGACAAGTAACAGTAAACTACATTTTTGCACTTGTAGTTTTATCAATGTTCCACTTTTACCCCTATAGTTTAAAATGCCCCAATCTCACTCCAATAATTTTGACAAAGTTTTGATTTTTCCCTCTGCTATTAAATAACTAGTAAAAATCTCAAATTTTCCCTACTTTATTTTAGTTTTCCTTATTTTTCTCTAATTATTTCCTATCAAATTCCCATAAATGTTATAACATTTCACAAAAAACACTTACAAATATTAAAAAAAAAAAAAAAAGCACCCAACCAAATTCAAAAAAGTTGGTTATTTAATGGTTAGGGGTAAAATTAGAGCCTTTTGAAAACTATGGGGTAATAAGGAGAATTTTTTATACAATAGGAATAAAATTGGAACATTGATAATTTCATAGAGGCAAAAATAAAGTTTACCCAAGAAATAATATAAACATGGAAAAATACCATCCTGTTTTAGTGATATAATAACAAAGGCAGAAATTACGTGGAACTACAATTTAATATATAATAAAAACATCAATTCAAACATACCCACGAGCTGTCTTTCCATGAGTCCACCAGTGCCCAGTATTAAAAACCAGGATGTCAGCCCTCTTCCATCGGCCTGCTGTCTTGTCAATTACATCTATAGATAGAGTTGGGTTTGAGCTTCCTTGCGCATTTATCCGCACCCCTTCCTTTACAAGGAAATGTGACCTCACAAATTCCACACTACACTTGAAATCCTGCCCAAGCAATTATTAAAATCATCAACCCTCTTCTTTTTTCTTTGGAAGAATAAACATTGTTGATATACCATATTTACAACTAAGTCTAAGTAGATTGTTGTTTATTCAGAAGGAAACTTGTGGATTCCAAAATGAGAGAGAATTCACGAGTAGTACTACTGCATTAGAGCTACTTCCGGTAACAAAACCCATAATTTTTTTGAACCAGAAACAAATGAGAAAAAAATTGTAAAGACAATTTTTATGAAAGTATAGCAGATTTATTTCACAATACAAGCTCATTCAAATTATTTTCTTGAAGAAATGGATGATTCCCAATAAAGCCAAGGTATCATTGCAGCCATGAAGACCTATTACCACTCATCTGTAACAAGTCAGTGCTCAAGAAAGAATGCATGGACTGCTTTTTTGCAATTTTTTGCTCCTTTTCTGATCCTCTATCTTCACTCAGCTTAACTACTATAATATTGGCTAATGCTGTCTTCTAGCCTTTATAGAGGACTAAAATATAGAAGCAGCATAACTATATAAAATCTGTAATTACCACAAATTTGAAGACATAGTAGCCTCTTCCCTTCGTTATTCTGCGGCCATGGATCTCAAACATTTTGCTCTTATCAGGCAGGCCTTCACGAAGGAGACACAACATTGATTCAAACTGATTTCGGTTCATGGAGTCTCCAACCAGCATGAGCCTCTTACCTCTCAATCTTGTCAAGAAGTCTGTTGCATTAAACCTACGAGTGAAAAGCAAATGCAGAAAAGAAATGCATTTCTGATCAGTGTTGTCAAAGGCGAAAGGCGCTAAAAGACGCCAAGCCTATAAAATGCTCAAGGAGCTAGGCACTAGGCACTAGGCGCATGCCCATGCGCTTGCCCAAATGAACCAAGGTGATATGCTATAAATTATATATATAATACAATATAAATCTAAAATATATACCTTCCCAATTAAGATTAGATCATTAGAAAATCAAAAGAAAATATAAAATTCCATGACATGACATAGTCATATAAAATTGTATTTTTCATCCTTAAAAAAAAAAGATAATTTAAAGTAATAAGTAGCCAAATAGATTAAAAAGCAAACTTAAATATCATCATATCATTATTCATTAATCTCCAAAAACATCTTCATCCATGCTTTCCTCTCTTGTACTTGTGTTGTTCTCTGACTCCCACTGTTGAAAAAAGAGAGTGTGGCTGGTGTTTCTCTTCTAAGGTGTCCTTCCTTGTCTGTTTTTGTTTCCCAATTTAATGATTTTTTTTTTTAAAAAAATTTACCCTTATCTTTGTTTTTTTTATAAAAATACCCCTAAGTTGTTTCTTATTGTAAATTACAAAATGGAAAAATAGGTCAAAACATAAATAAGTTAAGAAAAAAAAGTAAAAACCAATAGAAAAAGAATTACTTCATGCAGGTGCTAGCTTTAACGCCTTGCACCCACTCACAAGGCGCTCACCTAGGCAGCATTTCATTGAAATTCATAGCCTAAGGCTAATTTGCAGCCTCACCTCGCTTCGCCTAGAGTGCCTAGGTGCCTTTTGACAACATTGTGTTTGATAATTATGTTAAGTAATTGAAAAGTATTGAGGCTCAGCATAAAATTCATATCACTATAGTTAATATGTCTCCATCAAGGCAAAAATCACTTTGAAACTGTTGCTTAAATAGTGTAAAAAGAAATGTCATATAAGAGGAGAAGCAAGGATTTTCTTAGTGGCAATGAATAGTCTAACCAAATGAGCGATCAATAACACATTAACGGATGAGTCAACAAATATTTGTTTCTGATCTTATCTCTCACGTCAAAATGTCTTGCCCTGTTTCTAAGGTATTGGACTCCAGTTTCATTCATATACACATTCACGACTTTACAGATCGTTTCATGAACCTTGGTATAGTTCTGCTTCGATGATGGAAATACATGATAGATTGGGAAAAAAGAAGAAGAAGAAGGTGCTCTTGTTTATAAAATTTCAAGTTATAGAATGCATCAAAAGGAAGAAGAGAAAAAACAAGCACCTTGATAGTGAATCTCCACTTCACACACATAGATTTAGTGTTCAACATTCCATACAAGCTGGAGTAACCTAGGATGTAGCAAGATCATCTTATAGCAAGCCACCAAGGTTGGGGAAGCAGACATGAGAAACATTTGGAAAGACAAATAAGGCCCAAAGAATGTAAAAGAAAGAGTTGATTGCACAAAAAACAACTGGCACTCTTCCTTTCAATAAATACATATCACAAAGTATTCCAGGCCTAATTCTTGCAATATCTCCAAACTCATTGACATGCAGTTACATTATGCACTAGCAATACACACACACACACACACACACAAAATTAAGCCAAAAAAAACAGCACAAACCTTGGAAGATCACAATCATTAGGCTTCCAACGCCATTTAAGATAATCGGAATCTTTCCTTCCATTACCTTGGCAATCAAAAGCCTCATCAACATAAGGACACGAAGCCGCTTTATAAATCGGATACTCTTCATCTTTCACCCAAGTACCCTTATAAAGATCACAACTTTTCAAGCTCTCCATCAATTTATCACCACCATTGCCACTCAAATTCCCACCAGACTCCAAATCCCCATCTGGGTCTTTCTTATTTTCACTAGACACCTCCACATTTGTTGAGTTATAAATCAAATCCTCACCAGAATCCACACCCCCATCTGGGTCATCCTCATTTTCAGTAGACACCTCCATATTTCTCGAATCATCACCGGTTTTGGACTCAATTGTCTCATTTTGAGAAATGGGCTGGTGAATCACTGAGACAACCGGTTCTTCTGAGTCGGGAAGGGTGAAATTAGGCAAGGAAATGTGGGAGGCAGTCGTTGTTTGTGGAAAGAAATCTCTGTAGAAATAAAGAGTGGGCTCAAGAGCTCGTTTGTTGAAGAGGAAAATTGTTAAGAGGAAAGAGACGAGGAATAATGAGGTTATTACAGTGTAACGGTGGTTGAAAGAAGAGGAATTTGCCATGTTTTTTTGGTGGATTTGGAGATCATGTTCTTTTGTTTATATTTTGCTGTGTCCGTCTACAGAGGTTAAAAAAAAAAAAAAAAAAAAAGGGGAGGGAGCTGTAGCTGTAGTAGCTTCGGAGTTGGACAAAGAGAATTTTATTTTTTTGGAAATTAAAATTATATTTTATATTGTTTAGAAATATATTAAAATAATAATTTTTTATATATATTTTTAATAGTTTTAATTCAATTAAAAATAAGTTATTCATTTAGAAGATTCAAAAGAGTTTTTAAACTTACTAAAATTTAAAAATCCTTTTGCAATAGATCGTTTCTTCTTTTCAACATTTTCAATATTAGAGGATTGTATGTTTATTTTATTGACGAATTTGATCCTTGAAATTTTATTTTTTTAATTAACAAAATCAAAGTATATCTTATTAAATCAAGCATTAATTTAATAATGCTGAAAAAATCTCTCAACACCTCAATAAGGTCAAAGGACAAAAAAGAGAAATCGCATTACAATTTTTTAATAACAATGCACCGTGACTTTTTCATGGGATTTAGTTTTAGTTCTAGTTTTAATTTAATTTAATTTCAATTTCAATTTTAATATGTCATTTTTAATGAATGATGTATTAAATGGTTGTTGCCTCATAGCAGATGTCCTAGAGATTTGTTGACATTCTAAATACCAAAACTACCCCGAATATCTTTCTTTCTAATTTCTCAACAGAAATCATTTCTTATGACACAAATATATTTACAATTTCTCAATTGACTCTCAGTTAGTAACTATGAGCGTTCGAAAAGTGCAGTTATAATTATTTTTTAAAATGTATTTTATGTTAAAATATTTTAAAATAATATTTTTTTATTTTTTTTAAAATAATTTTTAAGATTAATGCATCAAAATGATTTAAAATATAAAAAAAATTATTTTTTACTAAAAAAAAATAATTTTAAAAAAACACAAATACAATTTAATTTCTAAACACTCTATTATTATTGGTTCTAACTCTCATTTGTTTGTACTAATAATAACTAATAATAATTAATAATAATTGAAACATATATCTTTTACTTGTGGGAAACACTCTCTAAAATTCTTAATATTTAGGAATATTTTTAAAAATATTTTTTATTTAAAAATATATTTAAATAATATATTTTTTTATTTTTGATATTAATATATTATAATAATCTAAAAAAAATTTAAAATAAAAATTTAAAATAAAAATTATATTTAAAATTTAAACAGCCAGCATTTTCACCCTGCTGCGAAACATATATGAGAGATATGATACACTAAAACCTCTATTTATTGTTTTTGTTACTAATTTTGTAAGAGTAGCAAAGATAAAAGAAAAAGGAAATGAAAAGCTTTCTAAAATCTGAAGGGTATAAATCCCACATGGAAAATTTATTAGCCTAAAATTGGGTCATTGGCCAGATTCGTGAGTTCAAATCCAACAAACAACACATCAAGTTGGCTATATTTTTATTGGAGAACTTTTTTTAACCTGAGTTCCTCGTTATAGAAAACAAATAAATAAAAAAGTATAAAGCGTGTTTAATGCAAAAGGCCGGAATTAATGAAGCCTCAACTGTTCTTGTCGTCATTCCGGCAGGAGCATCAGCAAACTAGCTAGCAGCAGTTTGTCTTAACTAAAAACCCACCTAGCTAGCTATCTAGTTTTCATCATTTATTCAATCAAGCACCTGCACTCAACCAAGCAGGAATCGACTTGCTTCACAAGACAACAGGAAAACACAACCATATGCATGGTCTAGTCAAAACAATCCATTAATTTTTTCCCTTTTTTCTCGATATATTGTCAGCTTTTCTTTCTTTAACCTTGCATGGCCATTGAGAGCACGAGTAAAAACTACATGGAAAAGAAAAAAGGACTAGAGAAATCTTAAAACTCTGTGGACTCTTGAGGGTTTTGGAGAGGTACGTAGTTATGTGAGAACAGATCTCTCTACCTTGAAGTCTTTCTGTTCTGGTTTTTTGAAGAAAAAAATTTCTTTCTTTTACACTTCCCAAGTATGTCTTAGCTCCATTGGAACTGAAAGCAATTAATAAGGTTTGGTGAAGGTTCAGATCAAAGAGATGTTGATATGTCAAAGCTTTTCTTTACCTTTAAATCCGAGGTTTTATACATAGTTCATGTCACTTTTATCATCACCGCTCACTTCCTCTCCTTCTACAATTAAGCAGCTCAGCCATTCTTTTGATCTGTTGCTCTCAGCAGTATCTCCATTCCTTTTACCACTGAAACCCCTCTCCTGTCACTTTTCGAGTATAAAACCTCTTGTTCTTTTCAGGGTCAATTTGATCCAAAGTTTTCTTCGACGGTGAGAGAGAAGTATTGGTGCCATGAGATTATTAGTTGTTCTTGTTATGGCATCGTGCCTCGTGATTTTTGCAAGTACTGGGTCTGATGCAGTGCCAAAATCAGCTTTTCTTTTTCCTATTGATGATGCCAATAAGAAGAAAACTTCATCACATGTGTCATCATCACCACTTGAAGCTGTCAACAAATTGATCTCTAACTCCATCAAGAACAAGAATCTTACTTTGGATGAAATGAGAGTTGTTCCTACAGGTCCAAATCCCTTACACAACAAGTAGAAATAGAGGGCGTGAAGATTCAGTCTTCCAAAGATTTTCAACTAATTGCTCAATGCTTGATATCAATTTGTTGCAGTGGAAATTAAGTACAGATTTTGTCTAGCAAATCCTTCATCGTTTTCTTTCTTCCTTTCTTCTTCTTCTTCCTTTTTGTATTTTTTTTTAGTTTGCTTAGTTCAATCTCTGAAGCTCAGTTATGTAAATGGTGTCCTGCTTCTTGATCAATGTTATATCTGTGATCATACTTTGTCCAAAATCTTAGTCACAGCAAGAAATATGAAAGAGTAGTGGATTTTTTAGCAGCCAATTCTATGAATCCAGGATAATTTCTATTTTTTTTTTCTTTCTCTGATTAACTGCATGAGATTAATATCAATCATATATACAACATATATAAATGGTGTCATTCTCCTTCTTAATACATAATAATCCCACTCTCCACCAGTTGAAGTAATTACTAACTACGAAAAAATCAATTAATTAATCTTATTTACCATTTAATATTTGACCGCAAGGAGTAGGTAATGGAATTTATTATGAATAACTGTTTGCATAGTTCTGGACTGGTTTGAAGTTGGAATCAGTGAAAGCAACCCTATCAGTTTCTGAATGTATTTTGCCATTTTGCAACTATAAATTAGGTAAAGAATAATATAAACTGGGGGCAATTTTTGGCAAATACATGGATGGGAAGTTGGCAAGAGAAGAGAAGATAAATATTTCTGAGGTGTTGTCCGAAGGAAAACAAGTTCTTCTGTTTTGATTCGTTGCCTTTATTTATTAGATATGTTTACTGATTAGGAAAAGAGCATTAAAGTTTTGTCAGCATGAACTTAAATGCTACTTTTTTTTTCTATAATTATTTTCTTGTGGGGTGAAAGAATTTAATGGTGATTACTGTTTCATCACAGGGTGTGTATTAGGCTTTGTGTTAACTTTTTCTGCTGTTTTAGAAAAATAAGATTAAATAAAAATACTTTTAATTGTGGTTTTTAAAAAATAAGGTTAAGAAAAAAACTCTCATTTATCCGGAATCAATTCACTAATCCTTGATGACACTTCAAGGATATTTCAAACAATCATTAAATCTCTCTGTAGTTAAATCGTTTCTAGTACATTTATATTTTTTTTACTGGTATTCTTTACCAGAAAAGGTTGATAATAACCCTCCATAGAACATCTCAATAACACCATTCATAAACGTGGCCGGAAAATTCCAGGGAAAAGCAAATGGCAAAGAGTTAGTTTTGTTGTACGCAGAAAAAGAAGAGGAGCAAGGCAGAACTCCAAAAGGAAGTGACAAACCCTGCGGCAGAGGGCAAAGTGCTCAGAGTAAATACAACGAAACAAGGCCTACCCTATCAAACAACAGTTCAAATTAAAAAGCAAACCCTAGATATCAGCTAAATGCTAGGGAGCTGAGAAGCTCTGCAGACCTAAACACTGCTCTGAGTAATGAACACTGCACTTTGGAACAATAACATTCGAGCTTGCCAAGAGTTGGTTTTTTCACCACCTGTTTTGACTTCTTCTGCTGTCTCTCACTATTCTCAATTATCATATGATATGAATCTGGACTATTGGTTGACGAGGGATCTAGACTTTCAATTGGATCGGATATTTCGTGTCTGAATTTTTAAGGATCCAATTTGGCTTGTCCAAACCCGATAAGGTCAATGTCTTGTAAGAAAAACTTTGGAAGTTTTAATGAAAATAATTGACTGGGTCGGTTCTACAACCATGACTATTATAAAATCTAGAACAGCCAATTCAAATATATCACTTCATTCCCTCTACAACAGATGGTAAACGCAGGCACATCTGGGACTAATTTGAGCCCTATAATTTCAATTTTCGGCCCTGCACCATTAGTTTTGTTTATAATCTTTACAAAAAATTGATAACAATCTAAGAAGCCAGCTCCCCTGTGCCCAGAAGTACTCCTCACGGGCCACCATGACCAAATTTCATCATCTGCCAATTTCCTAGCTTGTCAGAAGCCTACACAAGCACCTAATGTAGCTTGTATTCATGAATTAAGTTCAAAGAAATAAAGCAGGATAACAGTAAAATATGATTCTATTGTAGTGATCTTGAAGAAGTTTACTCATGTTTGACAAATTCTAAGAACGTGTGTAACAGGTTGTTGAATCCTCCAAAAGAAGAGAAAAGACCTTGTGATTAAAAAAAAAAAAACCTAATTAGTACCAGCAGGAATTATAGTGACAAAGTCTACCATGGCTGCATCTATTGTTCAATGCAGATAAAATCTTCCAAGTGCAGCTACCATGCTATATATGCTGCTTTTCTACACAGAGCTACATTTCAAGTTAAATTTTCATCAGAAATTACATTACAAAAGAGCTATATTTAATGATTCTATCTTTTCATTCTCCAATCAAATCAACCTCAATTTTGTGGCCCAGGCAACGAAGGGGACTCGGTCCACAGAGGAGAAAGAAAAGCCTCAGATATGGTATCCCAAGAGAGGTTGTCATCCTTTTTACGACTTCTTTGCAAGAAAACTGGCCTCATAGGTGTCCCAACCATTTCAACTTTGCATGTTAACTGGGCAACAATTCTTGACATAGGAGGTCTCAGGTTAGCAAGAGGCTGAAGGCATAAGAAAGCTACGTGGATTACTTGCAAGACATCTTTCTCCACAATTCCATGTTCTAGCAATTTCGGATCTACCAGATCCATCACTCTTGACCTCTCATAGAATTTCCATGCCTGAGAAAATAAATATTATTGAAGTCAATAGAAAAAGGTCTGAATGAAAATATTAAAATGTTCAGAAGAGAAGGGATATTGTGGAAAGGTAATGGCATGTACATATTCAGGAAGGTATTGCATTTCTGATGGTAAACTAAGATCTGTGTTTTTCCTGCTGCTGATAATTTCAAGCACAAGCACTCCAAAGCTATATATGTCTGCTTTTTCGGACAATTCTCCCTTGATGGCATACTCAGGAGCTGTATAGCCTCTGAACAGGAGAGAGTGGAAAGTTAAGAAGAGAATATGTTGAAAGCCAATCAATGGCTCCTAGGGTGCTTGCTTTGATATCTCTGTGAACAATTCTGAGGTGTGAATCCTCATGTAGATATTGCAGTCCTCGAGCAATGCCTAAAATTATTTGGAATCTGGTGTTCCAGTTCAGGAATTTATCACTATTTCCTGCAGCAGAGGACAATAGAAGAACATTTTAAAGTTCACTGGAAGGTTACAAAATTATCATCTTGTTTCATGATCAAATGTAAGATGAGACAGTACCGTATACTATGAGGTCCAAGCTTCTATTCTTCATGTATTCATACACGAGTAACCTTTGTGGACCATCTGAGCAGCATCCTAGAAGTCGAACCAAGTTCTTCTGTTGGATGCTCGTAATCATCTTCACCCCGAAAGAAATTCTGATTCTCCTTGCTGAGATTTGTCAAGAGACAATTTTTTTACCGCAACCAGTCTACCATCATGTAACTTCCCCTATGAAACAAGAGGATGAATCATAAAAGTTGCAAGTACCAGAACATGAACTAAAGTCTTGCTTATGAAATTCAGACTCTGACACTGACTTGCCAGAAAAGACATCTTGGTTTACAAACTGTACCCGATAGACAGGCCCGAATCCACCTCTTCCAAGAAGATTAGCAGGATGAAAATTCTTTGTTGCTTTCTTCAATGTCTGAAAGTGGAATTAGTTTATTGTTTGCAGATTGCCACTCCAGAAACCCTTGGTTTCTGTAATTAGATGCAAATTATGAAAAATTAGAACTTCTATTAACTTGGTAATTATAAACAGTAATCAGAAATTCTATGACCTGTCAGACTTCTTTTTTTTTTTCAGGAATTTCTTCAATTTTTCTGGCTTGTTGAATTTCCAGAAGTACAACACAAGGATCAACAATATTATGAGCACAGTCATCCCTCCAATGACAAATAATAAGGTTGAAGAATTCCCTGATGAGGGGCTCTGTCCATGTAGCGCGTTGGGTGCTGGAGGAGTCACTGCATTCGATAATGGATTAGAAGGCCCGCTTCTATCTGAAAATTTATGGTCAAAACACATACTGCGTACATGTCACAAGAATCGGAGGAAGGGAAAATGGGACAATGGAAACTGTCTTGTGTAAAATGAAACGTTGGGGACAACGAGAAAGATCCAAATGTTAACATAGTGGACATTCCTCTCAACGTCTTTATTACTGCTAGTGCAATGGCAGGCATATCTATGACCTTGGCACTCAGCCGACGGTTTACTTATTACTGCTATTATTATTTTCTGTTAAGGGTATATGTTAGCTTTTGCAAACCAAAATTGAATCCACCATCAATCAAATTTAAGATTCCATCAACTTGTATTCACAAGAAATTATATTCTGATAACATCCCCTGATAAGCAAATCTGGACGTGAAGATATTAAACACGGTAATCTTCTAACGATAGTCCACCGGAAATTCATATGTGCCTAGCATTACAACGTCGATACAGATTACACTGCCAACGACAATAAGAGAATTCCCACGGCAGAGCACCGTAACGATAGACTTTTTCGTAATAGAAAAGTCTTCAACATACCATCAATTGATGAATCTCTCCACTAAAAAAGGGATAGGAAAGACGAGGAATGATCAGGAGGCAGCCAGACGCTGTTGCCTCTAATGGAACTCTGAAAGGAAAACCAGCGTCAATCAATACACTTGATGCCAGAAAAGGAGGATAGTTGATCAACTGGCTGGTGAATAGCGAGAGCCCGGAGAGATTTCTGAAAGTAGGGGTTGAGATAGAAGCCCTGGTCAGGAATGAAATTGAGGATTGCTTGAGTTTTTTAGATGCATTCTTAGAATACCATCAAATAAATAAAGAAGAAGAAGAAGATCAGAAGAAAACATCGTTCATCATAGATGTAGAAACTCACTGCCATCGGGTAATATCGTTGGGATTGAAAAACACGTGATTATTTTTATTAAATTATTTTTTTAATTGTCAAGAGTTCAATACGATAAAAATTGGTATAGTTTTTATATGAATGTTGGTTCCGGCTGAAATTTTGTTAGATAACTCTGAAAGCTTCATTATACAGAGGAAGTTGGTTTACCAATTGTTTTCATTTTCATGCTTAAATTCAAAATTTTATTAATTTTACGTGTTGTATTTTATTCTTTTTATTTAGATCATGAATTTCAATAACTAGAATTTTACTAATTACAATATCTTTCTTGTTTTACACAGCCTCTTATAGTCTATTTTTTAAAAAGAGATTAATTAGGAGAAAAAAAAAAAGGAATTTTCAAAATATATCAGAGTTTTTTTTTACAATTTTTATATAGCTATGAGCTATAACTTTAAAGGTGAGAACCTAATTTATTTCTCTACATTTTAAAACTATAAAACATTAGAGTAGCTCTATCGACACTACATGCTGATGTGAAGGTCAACATATTGAATATTGTTATGTCTGTAAGACTGTCCATATGAATTTACCGATATAACCTTTCATTATTAAGAAATTATATAATTCCACGTACCAAACAATGTTCTTCAAGATCCCCAGAGAACTTTCGACTTTGTCAAGTTTTGATTGTCTTTGGCATTTTATGATTATTTTTCTTCTGAATTTCAATGGATTGAAATTCATGGAATCTTTTCCGTGGGGTTGAGCTCTTTGTGTGACTTTTTGGGACATCAAGATTCAACCATCATCGTCATTCTGTACAGCTTCTTGCCGACGCCCATCAACTGTTCACTCCAAACAGGCATCGCACTTACTTTGACAGCAATTGGACTGGCCTAGGTACGAAATAGCTGCTACATATTTCTTTTATTTCCTTTCCTCTTTCTTAAATTAGCATATAAGACAAATTTAATCTTATTTTTATGTAGGATTAATGGGTATCTTAATTTCTCGTGGAATTTTACAACATTATGTGGAGGCAATTCATTATATTAGAGTTATATATAATGTCAATTGAAGCAGAATAACGTTGTTTTTGCTGTACCGTAGCATTATTTCTTATTAATAGTCCTTTTCAAAATATTTGCTAAAATTAAGCTTTTCTTTTTATAGTGTAGCGAGAGAGGAGTGTGTGTTTCATGTAAAATCTGCTTAAAAAAAAGATTTATATATATTCTGCTAGTACAGCAACAACTATTTTACATTTTATTGGTGGAGATTCAAGAAAAGAATATATAAGGCATCACAGTCTCTCTTTTTTTATTATTTTACAAAACGAGAATGATGCGTCGATGTTGAGAGTAATTAAGACGAGCTCTATGTTTTGCTTCATGCCATTGAGCATTCCGGAGGCGATCCTTGTGGGAATCGCTTGGTATCAGTGCAATAGTTATAAATCATGTAGTTCTTTTGCACCCATTTTATTCTTCCTTGGCCTGTGCTACCCAGGGACTGTGACAGCCAGGAGTTACTGGAGGAGCCAGAGGAGGAGCAAGAGGAGGAACCAGAGGTCCAAGTGCAAGCTTGAGCATTAAAGTTCCTGTAAGAAGCTGTAAACGGTGCTTGGCTCCAGTCGGTTTTGATAAGACCTCCTCTTGTAGCCCAATCATCTGCATTCCAGAGGCTTGAGTATATCCACATTGGTTGGCTCTTCGGGTATGGGATGCCCTTTGATTCCATGTTCTTGAACTCTCTAATCGGGGTCCCATCCACAGAAAGGCTGAAAAGTGTAGGAAGATGTGTTAGCTAGGAAATATAAATCTAGCTATAATTTTACTGTACCAACTAATAAAAACTCTTTTTTTAAAAAAAAAAATGTTTTTGGGGAGCTTACATGATGCTAAGAGGATTCCAAAGAACGGAATAGGTGTGGAAGTCTTTGGTGGGGTCGAACCAAAGATAGAATTGCTGCTCTCTGTTTCCTTTTCCCTGAGTGAAGACGTTGGTGTGAAGAATATAAGGGTCGCCACTTAGGTTACCAAGAAACTCAAAATCTATTTCATCGTGCGCTGATCCCAAAGAAGATAGCTGCACCATCCACAAACATGAAACAAAGTTAACAATAGTTAGTTTATCCTTCTCTCCAAGAAATCTTAGAGTCGAACGTCTTCTTCATAACAACACACACACACACACATGAAGAAAGATTTAAAGAAAAAAAACACTCACATAGTAAGCGGTGACAGTTCCGGCAGAGTTTCCAGGCACCAACTTTAGTTGCATGTCGATTTTCCCGAACAAGTATTGGTTCTTGGACTTGAACCCTGAACCAGAGGTTTTGTCAAGAGAGAGTGTAAGAAGCTGGCCATTTTGAAGGACTGTAGCACGGCCATCGCCCCATGTAGTGTCAAATTGCTGGTTGAAGTTACCAGCAGCCATGGCGGCAGCAGCCATAAATAAAAAACTTATTACAGTAAAACAAGTAAACATAGGAGAGAAAGTCATGATTTGTTGGAGGAAAAAGGGACAAGCTTAAGAAAGACAGGACAAGGAAATAGTTGAACGATTTTGCATGGAAATGTTAAGGCTATATATAGTGGAAAGAATTGCTAGAATTTAGAAGTGCATGTAGCGAGCTAGCCAGGCTAAAACAATGGATGCTTTAGAGTTGTTAGGAAAATATGCAGGCGTGCTACCAAAATTGACTTGGCTTTTGGGAGGGGACCTGACAGCTAATGGAAATGACATCCCTCTAATTAATATCTTGGGAACATAGATTTTTTTATTTTTTTTAATCTACGCGGTTGTGATTTATCGGTGGCTATAATAGTTTTTTTGTTTTTTTAAAAAGTTACTTTTAGGTTATTTTATATTTAAAAAACATTAAACTAGTATTTTTAAAAAGCTTGTTGTTTTTAATGGTTATGATATGTTAATATTAAAAAATTAAAAAAATATTATTTTAAATTAAAAAATATTTTACACTATATCTTCACATTACCATGCAAACACCTAGTTTTTTTCTTAATTGTAGACAAGAATATTATGAAGTGTCCTTCATTAATTATTCTTGTTAAAATGATTTTATTCTATCTGTTAGTTCTTTAAATTTACTCGATTAGATTTACACAAGTAAATGAAGTTATCAAAACTTAGTTATATCAACATTATTTTACTGGATGAATATTTATTATAATTTAATTTAAGATTTTATCCAAATTAACCTTTAATTAAACAGCTGTCTTTGGATGATAAAAGTTCAATCCCTGCAAGCTGTCTCGTGTTTGTTTGCAATTAAATATTTGTACTGTCCGAGTAGTTAGAGGTCCTCAAGCATATATTTCAACCCAGAAAAGAGAAGGTCCCATGCCTTTACGTCCCTGATATATATAAAGTATATTATAGCAGGCGGAAGCTACAACGAGTTCATACCTTTTCAGAAGGAAACTTATAAAAACATTAACAAGGACGTGGTTAATAAGATAATTAAGGAGCTGGCAAGATGATCCTTTAATTATATTTTATTTGATTACAGTGGATTAATCATGATCGATAACACTTCTTTCCCAGTATTATTATATAAAGTATTTTTATTTAAAAAGTATTTAAAAATATAGTAGCGTTACTTTTAAAAATATATATTTTATTATAAATATATTAAAATAATATTTTTTATTTTTTAAAAATTATTTTTGATATTAATATTATTTTAAAACGATCTAAAAATATAAAAAATAAAATAAATTTAAATTTTTAAAAAAATATTTTAAAACTAGAAATCAAACAGTTTTTTTGAACATGAATAAAAGACATGCGACTTGGGATGACGTGGAAAGAATAAGAAATAATTCAAGATTAAAGAGTTATTGGTAGATAAATGTAGTTCCTAAGTTCAATAATTGTGGCCAACGCCAGTCTAACACTGGTCAAACGCTGCTTTCGTGCAAGGCTGGCGTTTATCAACCAGGACAGGTCATGGAGGATGATACCTAATGCTGGAAAAATGCCCTTCTGGAATTTTACACTAAAAAATGTTCCATCCTCATCCTCTTGTTCAAACTCGAGCAATCAATTGTATCCCACATCGAATGCAACTTCCGGATGCTTCAGCTACAAGAAATAAAAATCAAAGAAACAAAAGTCTGTAGCACTTTTGACTTCTTTCGAGCGTTGTAATGGCAATTATAAATGTCTGATCTGGACAATGTAGAGCCTGACTGTCTTCTGTGTTTATAGTTGTTTTTTATTTAGAAATTTATTAAAATAATATTTTTTAAAAAATTATTTTTAATATTAACATGGTAAAATGATTTAAAAATATAAAAAATAATAATTTTAATTTAAAAAAACAATTTTAAAATAAAAAAACAAGTATAACCTTGTCACTGAACTTTCTTCGAACATCAAACTTGAGACAGCTGTATACGCCTAACAATGTTTTCGAGGGAGCTTTCGAAACAGCTGTATAGGCCTAACAGTGTTTCGGAGAGAGTTTTTCAATGGTTGTAAAATTGTGATTATCTCTATTATTTTTTTAGTATTTTTTAATAATTTTAATGTATTAATATTAAAATTAAAGAATTTATTTTAATATATTTTTAAATAAAAAATAATTTTAAAATATTCCTTACACCTCATTACCAAATATTTACTTGAAAAAATGACAAATGTTACTGAAATAAATTTCTAGAGTGTCCATTCAAATGGGCTGTTGAAAATGCTAATATGCAATTAGAAGCGGCGGCACTGGTGGTGGTGTGTAGTACATGTTTACGAGGCAAAATACTATAATATTTAGATTTTTCTTTCTTTCAGTTCGTGCGACTGCTTGAAGAATATACTCATAACCAGTTTTTATTTAATTTTGTGGTGATTAAAAAAGTTCTTGAAAGAATATCAATGATTTAAATTTTAGAGTAAAATATGTATCTTTACGTTCGGCTGAAGGGTCAGTGGAAGATACCTCCCCCTATTCATGGTGAAATGGCAGCGTAATTACGGTGGTCTGAACAGCTCCTCCTCCTTTGCCATATTCGAACCCACCAATAGCAGTGGGAGAGGCACCACCACCGCTGAGCATATCCACTTCCAGAAGCAGATGGAAATATAATAGAAGATCAAGAAAAGGGGCCCTTAAAAATACCTATAAAAATTATAACAAATAGGAAAAAAGGGGGCTTTTTTCGAATGAAGTACCAAGCTTGGGTTCTACTGGGACTTGCAATGGATCAGTGATGGACAAAAATAAAGTAAGAAAGAAGGACTTGAAATCCTCAAGTAGAAAATTAACAGATCAGGATAATAAAAGAAATTGTGTCATGAATTGACAGGTTTTTGTTCGATAATGAGCTCAATTATAGAAGCAAAGAAACGATACAGCATCCTGTCATTTCATTTAGATAAAGACATCTGATTTAAATTATAAAGGAAAACAAATATATCCACGAGATTTAAGACAACAAAATGCCATATTGGAATGATGTTCCATGGCTGCAGAATTCACTCTTTGAAGATTTTCTTTCCAGCCAAATCTTAGTGTATGAATATGTGAAAAACTTCATATTAAACCTGTTCTTTTTAAAGCTGTAGGTCTAGGTTGGTGACTGCTCTATAAAATAAGTCTTTTGTTGATACATGAACCATTTCATATTTATATTTAAATTAGTAAATAAAAAATTGAGTGCATGTAGAGTGTTTTAGTTTGAATTTCCTTGTGAAAAAGAACTCGCCATGGTGTTGGTTATATTATTGGAGGAGAAATTGATGAGTGACCATGCGAGAAAATACCCATTGACGGGAAAAAAAAATGATGCTTGATCTGATATAAAAATATTGTGTGCATGGAATGTTTGTATGCATAACTCTTGAAAAATAAAAAATAAATATATAGAAGTATAGTTTTGAAACTCGACCCGGTTATTGACTCGGTCAAGTGATCGGGTCACAATTAGATGGATTGATCCAGATCAACCCAAAAAACCTATAAAAAAAAAAAACACAGAACTAATTACAATGCAAGACTTACATAAACCAGATTTAAATTATAAACCAACAATATAAATTTAATTCAATATCCAAAACACAAACCAAATATAAATTATAAAATATTTAAAACAAGACATCTAACAACATAAATTCTAAAATATTTAAAACAAAACATCCAACAACATAAATTCTAAATCAACAACCCATTCACTTATACTGAATTAACACATTAAGTTCTTCTATGTCCATGGAAGAAAAATTTGGATCAAATGTCGGTGGAATGGAGCCAATTTTGTCAACACCTAATAAATCATCAGCATACTCCTTTGAAACTTCATCGTCACAATCATTTTCAATATCATTAACATTTATGACATCTACATTTCAAACACGGTTAAAAAATAAATATTATGTGTTAAACAAAACTTTATTTTAAATAATATTTATCACTAAATAATAAATCATTAATTACCATTAACTAAAGTATCTTGTATGGTCATAGTTGATAGAGCTTGGTGAAAACTCTCTACTTTTTTCGTTGTCAAGATTGATGGGCCATATTCGATTATCTAATTTTCAATGTCAAAAATTGTTTCAATATTAATTGGATCATAATTTCATCTTTTCTAATAATTTTTATATATTTAAAAGTGAAAGTAAACACAATATAAGTATTAATAATGTTACTAAACAAGATAAAATAATATTTAAAAACTTCAAAAAAAAATTACTTTTGTTTTAATCTACATAAACAAAGTTATTAAGGTTTTAGTGCTGCTCCAATCTATGATCTATGACAGAAGTGTGTGATAGGATATACTGGACAGCCCAAGAAGGGTTAAACCTCGAAATACCAAGTTTCTAATCGTTTGGGTAAGCCCAAAAAACCGACAAGTAAGCCGATTGCAAGCTTTAGGCGGCATGGGAAGCCAACTCAGAGTTCAACCTCATCGTTAACCTAGCGGGAGGGCCGTTTTGCCAAGAGTGGCATTTCGTCTCGGTAGCGAGCCTGCTGTCGGCCTGGATAGGGAAAATTTCCTCTACCGAACTGCTTGACTGCATTACCGGTGAAGAGACAAAAGATGTTCCCCGCCGAACCCTATATTTTCGGAAGCTCTCCTTGCTACTTCTTCATTTGAACGCCTCCTTTCCATACCAGATGGAGATTCAGTTTCACAGTGCAACTCCAAGACAAGACTGAACTACATTGCCAATCCTTTGAGTCGCTTCGAACCTCGCCTGTTCCGAATCCTGTTTGACTGCATTGCTTTCTTACTTTCTGACTTTACTCCTCGAATGTCATCCCAACTGCTCGTAGTCATAGTCAAAAACATTGATACCACCCCGGGGAACTCTACCCTTAACTAAGTTGCGATGGTTGTTTTTATTTACGAGTTTTGTTGTTATTGTTTTTTAAAATATTTTTTGTATTAAAATATATTAAAATAATATTTTTTATTTTTTAAAATGTATTTTTAAGACTAGAATATTAAAACATCCAAAACATTTAAAAAAATTAATTTTAATAAAACAAATTAATTTTTAAAAAAACATAAATTAGCCCGCGTGGCTGGACCCGTTTTCCTTTCCTTCCTTTTTAATATCCTTTAAGTACCCTTTTCAAATCAAAACTACCTTATAAAATCCGATTTTCAAATCAAAACCACGTTACGTGGCATCAATTATTAAAGACTATTTTTCTCACAATCTAACCATAAATGACATTAGTAATTTGAGTAGTTTCTTGATATATCTACCAGAAATCATGAATTTAATTCTTAACAAATGTCGAAAATTAAATTTGTTACCTTCTAAAGAAAACAAAAATTATCGTTTTTTTAACTTTATTGTGCTGATTAGATTGCTCTCTTTTCATTATAATGGAATGGATATCACAGGGCATTCCATTACATAGTAAATATTAAATATTGTTTTTAAAATGTTTTTTGTTTTCAAATATATTAACGTAATTTATTTAGTTTTAGAAATTTATATTTGATATTAATTTATCAAAACGATCTAAAACCACAAAAATAATTTTTAAATTTTTTAAAAGTTTTAGTTCAACCACGAAGCCAAACACCCCTCTAATTCTAATTTACCTTTTAATGCTATCAATTATCCATCAAATTAAGAATTTCGGATAAAAAAAGTAAATTTTAAAGGGATAACATGATAGTTGACTAAAAAATTATTCATTTAATTTGTTTCATCTAATCAATAAAATTATATCATCATCATAATAATAATTATTGTCCAATATCACAATGTATTCATGCAGTGAGCAGCTTTCTAACATATTTGTTTTTTAAAAAAATATTATATTTTAAAGTGTTTTCCAACTATATTTTATTTGAAAATATTTTAAATTAATATATTTTTAAGTTTAATATACTCATGTTAAAAATAAATTAAAAAATCTACTTTATTTAAACTAAATTTTAAAAATATTTTAAAAAAATTATTATACACCACGTTGATAAACACATGTATGAATTACCTTAGGGTGGTAGAATTGCAGATCTAACAGAGAGGGAACTACTTTAGAAATTCTAAAAAACGCATAAAATTTATGTATTTTGCAAAGAATATGGTGGGAACCCAAGGTATGTTTTCAAATCCGGCCCTATACTTTATTTAAACTTTCAGTCATGTCCTTGTTCAACTCCAATATCCCCCATCCTCTCAACAATCGGTTCTCCTCTCTTCATGGAGGGGCCAAATGAAGAATACAGGAGAAAATAGGCCAAATGAATTGAATTTCTCTTTAATCATTTTCTTAATTCTCGACACCATTATGATATCAAAGATCTTAAGTTCAATGCACTATTTTAAAGTCAGCAGTCAAATAAATTTATTAAATTTCTCTAAATGCACTATAACAATGTATATTATAGTCTTGATTGACATGTATTAATATTAAAAAAAACAAAAGTCAGATGGTCCAAAATAATAAAACTTAAAACTTAATGACCCAATCTAACAATTCATTGAAAGTTCATGCACCAATTTGATATTTCCCTCTAACATAGACACGTTATATATCTATAACGTGTCTATATATATATATTCTATGCAAGAGAGACTCCAAGATATTTGGCTTTCTTAATCACAAAGATACATCAAACCACAGATAATATGAGATCGAAATCTTTGTAGCGAGTCTAATTTATTCCACGAAGAGAGAGGGAAAAGGAACAAACAAAGAAAGGGGGGTGAGGTTGAAATTCTTAAGACAGAAACATCTCATCCAGCTAAAAGTATCCAAAGAAAGAGGAAAAAGAAAAAGAAAGGTGAAAACGAGATTCTTCTCTGTCTGACAGATTCCAGATTTCTAGGCGTAAGTTTCTATGTTTCATGAATTTTATTTTTTTCATTTTCATTGGTTTTCTCTCATTCCCAATTCCTCCCCTCAGGTTTTTTCCCTTTCTCTCTTTGAATCTAATATAATAAAGATTATTTTTTCTTCTTGAATTAGATTCAGATTTAGAGCACCCGAATTCATATTTTTCAAGAAACCCCCCCCCCCCATTTATTTATTTAATATGATTTAGCAAGCAACCCCTTTTTGTTGAATTCTCTCCCATTTTTATTTATTTCTTGTAAAAATGTTCTCTTTTTAATTCTCTGCAAAAGAAGAGAGCAAGAAAAGGAATCTTTTCAGATTTGGTCTTATTACTATATGCTTTTTTAGCATGGCATTGAAGTTTTTATTTGAATTTTAATTGGTGTTTATGATTTAGATTTCTATTTATTCAAACAAGTTCATTTCTTTTTCATTGAATTCCAATTCTGTTTTTTTTTTTTTTAAATAAAATAAAATCAGGGACTTTTTAGTTTGTCAATTCATTTCTGACAACACTTCACTTTGACTTAAGATAGTTTAAGAAAAACATAGTTTTTACTTTTTAGTTTCCCATTTATGTTAAATCACAATTTTTCTTTTAGTACCCGATTTTAATTGTTGTCTGATCTTATGCAGGTTTTTTTTGTTTCTATACTCTCTCTCTCCAATCCTTTCTGCTCAAGGTTGGAATATCAAAACATAGTAAAGAGAGGAGAGTGGGAGAATGGAGTATGAGAGCAGCAGTTCGATTTGGGATGGAGTGTATTACCACCCACATCTGTTTGGAGGACTAATGCTAACAGCTGCTTTGCTTGGATTATCAACTAGCTATTTTGGTGGACTTGGGTACTCTTATTTGCCTTATATGTGGTCTGATCTGGGAGTTTTTTATAAAAAGAAGAGCGAGAAGAAGCGAATTCGGGTTTACATGGATGGTTGTTTTGATCTTATGCATTATGGACATGCCAATGCTTTGAGGCAAGCTAAGGCTTTAGGAGATGAATTGGTGGTTGGTGTTGTTAGTGATGAGGAGATTGTTGCCAACAAGGGCCCTCCTGTTTTATCTATGGAAGAGAGGTATTTTAATGCAGTGCTCCTTTTTTTAAAAAAAAAAAATTCCTCTTTTTTTTTTTTGGGTTTGAAATGGCTAGACTTTGTTAATTACTATGCATTTTATTTAATTATGAGGAATTAATTTGCAAAATCTTGCTGATCAAGAAATGGAACTGGTCAAATTGTACGAGTTAGATTGCATATGTGCTATGTATTTCTTGAGGGCCACAGACCAGTTCATTCAAAAATCTCTTTTGTCTATTTAATTATAATTGCAATGGACTACAAAACATGAATAAGATGAAATATCCGTAGTTAGGCTAACTTTTATAGGCAATACATTAACTGGACTGTATATGTTCCACGTGATCATTCTTCCCAGGCTGGCCCTTGTCAGTGGATTGAAGTGGGTGGATGAAGTCATAGCAAATGCTCCTTATGCCATTACAGAGAAATTCATGAACAGTCTCTTCAATGAGCATAAAATTGATTATATCATACATGGCGATGATCCTTGCTTGCTTCCTGATGGAACTGATGCCTATGCCTTGGCCAAGAAAGCTGGGCGTTATAAGCAGATCAAGCGAACAGAAGGTGTCTCCAGCACAGATATCGTAGGTACTATTACTTCTCTTGAACAATCTCTGCAGTTATTGGAAGAAAATTAAATATTGACTAGTTCGAAAAAGAAAAAAAAATAATACAATCGTAACAATATGTTTGGGGCTATCTATGAATAAGCTCCATTTTAATTTGAGTTGAGGGCATCTCATCAGTTCAAGTGTTTGATATATATATATATATCCCACTCTCCCCTTCGTATCATTATGATCATGTCAATTGTACCGGAGACTTGAACTCATTTCATCATCATTTACACCAACAAAGATAACTTTCTTGTTTTATTTTTGCTTCTCATTGCTGCTCTACTTATTTGAATGTAGAGAGAATACTTTCTTCTTTGAAGGATGCAAAAGCTTGTGAAAATCATGATAATACATCACCTTTGCCCGGTGATGATCATAAAGGAAGTCAATCCAACAGTTCCCGTATATCTCAATTTCTACCAACATCCCGGAGAATTGTACAATTTTCAAATGGCAAGGTATCACTTGTTTGTTTTTCTGAATTATATTGTCAAGGCAGTAAAGCATGAATTTATGACCACAAACTGGAAAAAATTATATATGGTGTATTTGATCTTCCTATCCAAATTTACTTATGGTATATGTTTCATACCTGCATTTCTTGTTTGGAACTGAAAGGGAAATTAAGGTGTTAATCAGATATCTTGTGCATGATTTAAGGGCATAAAATAAATTTTTTCTTGCTTTCATGAGTGTATGTGGATCTTATTTCCTTAAGTAACACTAATTGTTGTATGTAATATTAGGGACCTGGACCAAATGCTCGTGTTGTCTACATTGATGGAGTGTTTGATCTCTTCCATGCAGGACATGTAGAGGTATTATCAATTATCTGCAATTTACGGTCAACCTTTTTTGCAATGATTCTTGCAGTTTCAAATTCACAAGGAAAATGTTGTGATTGTATCTCCCTGTTGCCATGCCAAAACTCCAATATACTTAATAATTTTCTAGATTGGTTCTATTGTGCATTGGCTTAATGCATTTTAACATGGCACTATAGGTATACATGGCTCATTGCCATTAACCCAAATACCTGCCTTTGGCATGCACACACGGTGAAACTGGTTTGTAGCTCAAACTGACAATTCCAGCACTCAGGGCTGGGTTATGACAACTTCTGGTTTTTATGTCTCATAGCAAAATCAAACATGATTGGATCAGAGTTGATCCAATCAGGTCTGAATCCAGCAGAATGGTTTGTCAAAAGCTGTCAACAAATTTAATGTCACTGTCATGGCTGTTGGGTGATGAAGCTCCATCAGATTCATTTCTTTTTTTTGGCATGTGATTGGCTAGCTTGTATCTCTCAAGACTCTAAAGATTGATTCCCTTGGTGGTTATGGTTATCCAAGTGGATGCATGATGCACACATTAATAGTATATGTCATTTACAAAATGTGGCTGTTTCCTTTATTGCTAAAGGCCAACCATCTATGAAAATTTGTTGAGAAATTTTTTTCTCAGATTCTCAGGAGTGCTAGGCAGCTTGGAGATTTTCTGCTGGTTGGGATCCACACTGACCAGATTGTAAGGTATATTGATTTGTTGCTTGATTTTACTTGTATACACTGTTCTTACCGCACTTGATATTGGCAATGGTTTGCACTATGGATGTTTGATTGCACTGCATAAGACTGTATCTGCACTTCTGCTGTGTCAATATAGCAAAATACAATGAAACTTAATGCTGTTTTGTGCAGTGAACACAGAGGGAAAGGTCACCCAATTATGCATCTGCATGAACGTAGTCTTAGCGTTCTGGCTTGCAGCTATGTTGATGAAGTTATCATTGGTGCGCCTTGGGAAGTTACCAGAGACATGGTGTGTTAATTGTTTCTATTTACTTCCTTTTGAGTGTTCTAAGTATTAGAGCCACTGGGATGTGCATACTCTTTGGCTAAAGCATGCAACTGACCTTACTTTTGGCACAAATAATGGTTTATTGTTAATGCATCACATGCGCGCACGCACACGCACATGCACATGCACACAGAGATGGTGCTGATGCATGCCAGATGCAGAAAATTGATTTAATGTTGGAATTTTGAACCACTAGGGATTTGATTCTTGGTTGTAAGGACATGATTTTACTGTGTAATTGCTTTATTAGTTGAAAGATTCAGGTTGATACTCTTACAGATAACTATTGAATATATGCTTGCTTTTAGTAAGTTGTAAATTTAGAACCTAAATAACTCGTGTGCCGAGCTTATGAACACAAGTGGTATATTTTTGGAATCATGAAAATCAGCATCAAATTAGCTAAGGTAAATGGCATGATTTCGATTGTGGATTTTGAACTCTATCCATAGGAAGTGCTCCTAAGGAATAGCATAAACCAAATTGCTGTATTCAGCTAAAATTTGCTCCTTCCTTCTCTAGAGTAGTTTCAATTCTTTGATCAAACAACTTCCACCTTAGGTTTCAAATCTCCTCCACCTTGCTGGATTTCTGTTAATAGCAGATGCATTTTTGGATCGTGTATCAAGATATGAAGCATGACTGGCTAACAGTACTTACTCTCTTGAGACATAGTCCATAATTTGGATGATCATTGTTGCTGTATGATATCTAGTTCCAAAAAAGATCCTAAGGTCTTTCTTTATTTGCTTGATCAGGTCACAACTTTTAACATCTCCTTGGTTGTGCATGGGACAGTCGCAGAGAGCAACTCCTTGTTGGCTGTAAGCTAAATTCTTTGATTTCTCAGACTGACTCACTCATCTTCTCTCACTTTTCACGCAACTTACCATGCGCATTAAGGGACTGGGAAATTGAAGAAAATATTTTGCTTTATGCAGGGTGAACCTGATCCATATGCAGTTCCAAAGAGCATGGGAATTTTCTGGATGCTTGACAGCCCTAAAAATACAACGACCACTTCAGTGGCCCAAAGGATAGTTGCCAATCACGAGGCTTACTTGGTATTCCTTAGCTTCTTACCATTGCTATACTTGAATGAGTTCAACGTGATTCTGTTTTTCGTTCTGGATTCACTTACCATTAATGCATTTTTGGACTGTCAACTGTCAACCAATCTTCGCACCACCACACATTTTTAAGAAATGGTCAGAGAAAAATTAATTAAACGTCATTGGATCCTTGCGAAATTCACTCGGCGTAACTCACCAGTTTGACTCGTGATGTGAGTGATAGGATGGGCCAGACTAGTGGGACCCACCCATCCAATGGCTCACATCATTCAGTGAGTCAAACTGGTGAGTTACAATCAGTTATTCCAAGGGATTTTCAAGTTTAGTTTAACTGTGAATGAGTTGTCATTCGATTTCTTTGTTCTTTCAATCTGCTATTCAAGTTTAAGATCCAATGTCCTTGATTTTTCCTCAAGCATTCTTCCTTTTAGGATGTTTTGTTTATAATTAACTGCTCCTCGATAAAGCTTTGGAAGAGTTATAACCTTTTCTTGTACCTCTGAAATAGTTCTTTTTTAACAATTTTAGGATAGTAGCATTGTAACCACAGCTCGCTGCATCATTCTGTGATGTTTTGCTTGCAATTAACGGTCATCTTGAATGCAGAAACGCAATGCCAAGAAGGCAGAAAGTGAGAAGAAGTACTACGCAGAGAAAGTACATGTATCAGGAGACTAAGCAGCGGGACAGTTTCACCGTAGCTGGTTTCGTACAGTTATTTATGCAGTGCACCTTAACCATCATAGAGACGTCCAATCGGCCAATGTACATGACAGACCCATAATTTTTGTATTGGAAGTTGGGAACGACAATTAGATCGATGTAGAAGACCCTCTGGAGAGGCCTTGGACGGGTCATTATATTTTATTCGTCACTTGTTGTAACTTACTTTCAGAATAGAACAGAACCCCAATAATGTCACCTTGTTTAAACAGTTAATCACGTTAGGCCTTCCCATCTTTCAAGTTTTAAGCAAATTCATTTTGAAGTTTGAGCTCTTCTGGTTCAGTCAACCACTCGCAGAATCAAAAGGGGGAGGAACTGTTTAAAGAAGCAATTGGATTTGCTCAGAGTCAATGCTTTGCTCTGGTTTTAACTTGAAAACAAAACAAGCAAAATGAACAAGACGTGATCAGCCACCATTGAAGAAACATTAACTGGAAGAAATCAAGAATTTCCAAAGCATTCACCATTTTACTATTTCATCTTAACTTTCTTCTTACAATAAGCTTCTCATCTGGAAAAAGAAACCCTCAAGAGTCTTCTCATACAAGGAACTCTCAGTCTCCAAGAACCAAAACAAAAGGGAGGGATCCCAAAAATAGCCAAGAAAACCTGAGTAACCCTTTCAAGTAGTCTCCCCACTCCATCATATATATACATTCTACATTCCCCAATTTCTGACACCCAATTTCTTACCATACTTCCATTGCATTCCAGATGAAAAACACTTGCAAAAAATGGAGGCAAATGATAAAACAAGCGAGCCTTCTTTACTGGAACCAAGTAATAGGAGTTGGGTTGGCATTTTGAGCAATCTGTGGCATCATGCAATGTTGCTGGGACCACTGAGGGAAGCCATCACTCCCTGCTCTTATTCCACCAAATCCAAATGCCTGGTTCCCTTGTGCTTGCCCTAGCTCTACACTTTCACTATAATTGTTAGTATCATTGTCTTCTTCAATGTCCATTGTTGCCTCTCCCATTTCCTCAAAATCCATCAACTCGACAACACCCTCAGTTTGTGGAGCACTAGCATTATTATCCATCATTGCGAAAGCATGCTGAGCTTGAGAAGGAACCCAAGGCACCACAGCCATGCTATAATCCCTTCTTGCTCCTGCTTCTTCTTCTTCAGGTGGTTTTACTTGACCAGATTGGCTTGACCATAGAAATTGTTCTGCAAGCACACAAAATATCTAATTTTAGCGACAACCCATCAATTTTTAACCATCAAATTCCACTTACAGACAAAAGCCCATCAAAGAAATTAGCTGAATCGCTTACTTTTGAAGCCCGAAATGATGTTGGAATCTAGAGAAACAGAGAAATCATTAGGAGAATGATGAAGCATGTGCAGGTTATTAACAGGCTTGAATAAAACAATAGCCCTCTCTTCATTATCAGAAATTGATGATGATGATGATGGCGGCAGGTTGATCAATTCCTCAATTTGCACTCCCTTGTTCTTTTTAATAATAAAACTACCGTTCCCTTCTTTTTCTTCTTCAACAAACCCAACTGGCACCGTTGATCCCTCTTCTTCCTCTATTATTGGCGGTAAATCAGCACCCTAACATAAAACAACACAAAACCCATGATTATTCTAGCAAAGAATCTCGAATTCGCAAAAAAAAGAGGAGAGGATAGTAAGTACCAGTACAAGACGGCGAATCTTACGAGCAGGAGCGGAGAGGGAAAAATCAGAGAAATCATCACTGACTTCATCTACTTCTTTTCTCTTCAACATCTTCATTGAACTGTCCAAACTGTTTGATGTTTTGTTCTGTTCCTTTGTTTCTTCTAGATTTTATTTTACTTTGGGTAGTTATATGGAGGGAGGGAGGGGGCGGGTGAAGATGTTTCTATGGGTTTCTGGAGGGATCCAGAGAGAACAACTGATAATTGAGAAAGAAAGAAAGAAAGAAAGCACCGGTGTTTTGTTTTATTTACGGTTTTGCCAGGAGAGTATAATAGTATAGTTTACTTGATGCATATAAAACAACACAAGCTCTACTCGCTCAGAGGGGAAGACACGTTCGTCAGTGTGGAGTAGAAAATAAATGACAGGTGAAAATTACATCAGTATCCTATAGTTTAGGATATTTTTCATTTACCCATTATAGTTCAAAAAATTACAATTTTGGCATAAACTCTCATATGAATCCCCCATTGAAACTTTAAGAATCCCACAACCTAATCTTGAGCTCTACTACTTGTACCAT
Source organism: Populus davidiana (assembly GCA_030145905.1). Taxonomy (NCBI): domain Eukaryota; kingdom Viridiplantae; phylum Streptophyta; class Magnoliopsida; order Malpighiales; family Salicaceae; genus Populus; species Populus davidiana. Next base: position 24,662,658 of record CM057794.1, on the reverse strand, counting down.
GAGGTGTTGAAAATTTATTTTAATTAACATGACATGAATAATAAATTAATTTTAAATAATAATTAGTTTTTTTACTTAATTTTTTTTTAGTTTTTTTAATTATTTTAATTTGATAATATTAAAAATATTTTTTAAAAAAATTATTTTAATATATTTTCAAATAAAAAATATTTCAAATTAAAATGACAACTAGAAACCTAAATCTATCAAGAGCCTTGAAACCCCGTTGACAAAGGAGGATACATATACCCGATAAATTATCAGGGGAGCCCCTCGAATTATGTTCATGGTCAAATAAGAACAGCAGCAACCATCAGCAATTTTAGAAACAATAAATAAATTCAAGCGCTAAACAAACAACTTCAAGCATAAATGATTAAACACATACAGGTTGGTGGCAACCTCCAGAATGATTCTCGTCAACATGATCTGCTGTGAAGAAATCACATGCTTATTGCGATGAAAATCATACACAACTTTCATTCTCCCACTTCTAAACCATATCTATACATTATGCTTCCAGCTTCTGGGGGAAACATTTATTGCCCCAACTATATCTGAAATCCTTGTAAACTTCTTTTCTTCAACTTTCAAGGGTTCTTTTCCCGCTTCCATACAATATGAATTATACACATTGTTGGTTCCAGGTTTAGACAGTTAAGCATTGTCGTTGGGAGAGAGTACGAGGATGATGGAAGTATAACCAAGCATAGGGTATAGATTGGCCTCAAGGAAGTGAGAATACTGTTTAACTGCGAGGTCTCTTTCTGGGATGTCACTAGAAAGGAAATCAAACGGTGCAGGCTTGCCAGAGTCTACCAGGGGCTCCCATCTGTATCCTGGCCGTTCTGGCAGTGTAATGGTAACTGCCAAATGGCTAGCATTGAAGGCGATGTAGATCTCGCCCTTCACCGAGTCAATCTGGCTCAAAGCATATCAAGAAGTGATAAATCTTATAAACCAAGGATGTCCTGAACTGACAATAAAATAAAAGAAAAGGGAACCATTAATGCATAAATTAGTTTGAGAAAGCAAGGTGGCGAGAGGGTCTATGCAGAAGATTGAGATCAACGGCAGAAACAGTAATAAAAAAATTCCACTCATTCTGGGACAGAACCAGCTATAATTAATGTGGAAAACCTTGTGAGACTTGGAATTATTTCAGCAAGTTTTCCCTTATTTCATCTTCCTCCTGTGTCCTCAGTACTGTTTGTTATGCATGAGTCCCATCTTTGGGCTCTAATAAGTTCAACTTAAAATCATGAAGCACGCGTTTGTTGGTTATGCCCGCACTCAAAATGGTCACAAGTTTTGAATGCATAGCCACTCCTAGCATTTCCTTTTTCTTGCTTAATCACATGCCCAGAAAGTATAACAACAAGAAGTGACATGCTAGTTGCAGTGAGAAAGCATACCAGTGTAAAGGCCACAAAACGGCTTGTTTCTGACCAATCTGGTGTTCCAGGATCATGACCATGCCATTGCAGCCTCTCTGCTGTTGGGAAGCCATTCAAGCCAAGGGACTCACATTCACTGCAAGTTGACTACTCATAAGATGAATCTAGGGAGAGAAACGAGTGAAAAGAAAGGAAAATGCATAAGTAAAGTTCACATCAAGGATATACTCACTGGCGGAACTTGGTCACGAGGCGGCAAAATCTAAAGAAGTCTGATGAGGATTCTTCCTTCTTATCCCAGCGGAAGTAGTTAATCTGCATAGTAGTGGACAAATAGTGAACATAATCAACAGTTAGCTTTGATAGGGGATATGAGCATCTGAGCAGTGGTTGGGTGTAGAAAGTTACATAGTTATCATGGCAATACGTGTTGTTGTTTCCCCCTTTTGTGTGACCATATTCATCACCCATGTATATCATTGGAACACCCTGGTCAGATAGAGAAATGTCAATTGCTAAACCATCAGGCTAAAAGATATGTAAATGCAAGAACAAGTGTAGAATTTGAGCCTTACTTGTGAAACCATGAGACACAGGAAGAAATTTCTCATTTGTCGTTTTCGCAATTTCTTCACTGAAATGCTGGCAAATTCACCCTCCTGTGTAATCATTTTGATGAAACAAAAGGAATCCACATAAACCATGCGCTTTAATAGTCTAATGCAGGTACTAGGAAAAACAACAATTGCCATCACAAAACCTGAGAACGGGAGTATGAGTAGCAGAAAGAGTTGTCTTGCAATATTTAACCATTTTGTCATGTTGCTCACTTACTACAGCAAGAAATGAATGCTTAATTCAATGCAAATGAACAAGTGTACAAGTTAGATAAATTATAGTGGTCTCTATGTGCCCTAAACCTCATATACTTGTGCATTCCAGATAAATTACATATGACATGGCCCAAACAAAACCCAAGTACAAGCATAGAGTACTTAGTTTTTTTATTTTTTATTTTTTCAAGATAAAAAGCATAGTTTTTTTGTTAGTGTTAATACCTGTCCACAATTCCAGCTATTGTTATGATTTTCTCCATCATTGTTGTCTTCGCCATTTGCCAAGTTATGCTTGTCGTTATATGTCACTAAATCAGCCAAAGTAAAACCATCATGTGCACATACAAAGTTGATGCTGTTCCATGGTTTCCTTCCTCCTTCCTGATCCATTGACTCATTTAGAAACCACAAATTACAATGTTGCGGAATAGAATTTCAAAATAACATGCTCAAATGGATCATAGAACAGAGTATGCTCCAGGAATTAGAATCTATCTTGTGTTACATCAAGTATCTATGTCAGGCTAGTCCATATTTAGTAGATTTCCCTATGGACAGTCCAGCAACTATATCATTATATACCAGTCAAGTACGGAGAGTGCATTAAATGGTCTGGTAACTAAACCAAGACTATATGAGTGCAGCTACACAATACAACATTGGTTACACGAAGAGGATACTTGAAATAAAAGGTCAAGAAGTAGTAGTTAATTACAGTTCAGTTATTCTCCTTTCATGTCATATAATAATATTCGCATACCCAATTTCATGATACTGCAAATTTTTCATTTAGAGAGTACAAAAGCAAAAAAGTAATTGCACAAATAAAAAAAAGAAAACTTTCATAACGGTAAACAAGATTAATGCTATCCAATAAAAGGTTAACAGAGATGAGAACTGAACAAAGAGAGACTAAAGACACACCTGGTATAAATTCGGGCTCCCACAGAGGCATTCAGCAAAAGCCCCAGAAAAACCATCTGTTCCCTTAATGAACTGCCGCACAATGTCTCGATACTAGAAAAAGAAACAGATTGTAAATCAAAACAAGCAATAACGTGATAGAGATAGAAATGAAAATGCTAAAGTTAAAGTTGCTAAACTTTTTTCCTCTTAATAACAAGGTGAAAGAAATGGAAGGGGTATAATAGACTGCCTATATATTTTGGTTATACATGCAGCATCGCATTGAGAACCTTGAGTCACCAATTGGAATGATAGAATTGACAATTTTAAATTCACACTTACCTTCCCATTCCATTCTGACCATATACGCCAATGGGGAAACATCCCAACTTGATACAATCCTCCCGCATCCCATGCTTCAGCTATAAGCTATCCAAGACATTGTGAGAGAATTTAAATTGATGTTGTGAGCTTAACTGATCATAGCACACTTCCTGGGGAGCATGGAGAAAGAAATAAAAAAACATGTACCTTAACATCACGGAGTATGGGATCATTACTCATCATGTCAATCAATGGAGGGCTGCTGAGAGGAGTACCAGTTGTCAGCAAGTCACCTTCTATGGGACTCCCGAATACATTAACTGCATCCCAGAGACTGGTTAAGAGGAAAACAAAAAATACTCATCAACATAGAAATTGAAGCGCCCAGTCTTCAACACAAGTGAACAAGAATAGGGTCTACAGTGAAAAAATAGGTACAACCTACTACTTCTAGTCATAATAGAAGCAAGGTCAAAGCGGAAGCCATCTACATGCATCTCTGTCACCCAATATCTGCAAGACAAAAATGAAATAGTGAGACCTGCTCATACCACAGTAAGAAGAAGAATTGCATTTAAAGAATAACAAACTTGAAAGAAAAACCAATAGTGTAAGCAAAGCAACAATAAAAGGCAACCAATCAAGAATGACAGAAGGAATAACGATAAAGCATACACGTGTTTAACAACTGGCATACAGTCCTTTCACCCATAGAAACAGGATGAGGGACGAAACAAAAAGGCCCTCAAGATATGCCATTTCATGAAACATTGCCAGCATTTAAATGCATTTACAACATCCACAGCATTATCGACTGAAATAAGTAAAAAAATAAGTTTGGATTTTAGGAAATTCCTTTAATTGATGATCCGAGGCTATTTTAATGGCCTCATAGACCATCAGCCAGCTGAATTTATTCATCAGCGAACCACATTAAGAGAAAAAAAAAAATTCTTAAGAATGCCTCACCACAAAAACCTCATGCGAAATGAAAACCTTCCACTTACCTTTGTGATGGGTATTTACAAAGCTGAAGGTGCACTTAAGCACAACATTTTCATGGAGCCTAGACACAAAGCGCACAAGTAACATGTGATCAAAGTAACTCACAGTTTTAAACCATGACCTTTTCTTATGTCGAAACTAAATTCATAAGGTGCAATGAAGAAACATAACAAAGCCGATAAATATCTCCTTCTAGTTTGTCCATTTTGCTTTACAGATTAGCCAGAAATTCAGAATAGAAAGCTCATGTGCTTCTACCTTAAGCAATCCAATATAAATTGACGCACGATAGGATGGTTGCAATTGAATGTGTTGCCACAACCTGAATAATTATAGAACTCTCCCTGAAATACCATAAAGTAAAACTTAGCTCATGATAAATCACAATAATAATGTGTTAAGATAAAAGATATCACAAATTCTATCTTTTGAAAAGCATCCAAATTCTTATATTCATTTTTCTCATTGGATTTCTTCAAACTATCGAGTTTCACCATGTTGTGACAGAGACAACATAAAAACTCAAAAGTGGGACATGGAGACAGAACAGGTATCCATAAAGCCAATACAGTATAATAAATTCAAAAAACAAATATGGGCCACAAAGCAATGTTGTGATACCATTTCAGCATATTTTCAATTTATTGTTAGATATTAAAAAAAAAAAGAATAAAAGTAATGGCTTCTTATTTAAGTGATGAACTGAAGAAGTATTGATTGCACCATAAATCTTAACAAATATGAATACAGACAAGCTTGGGATATTAGAAACATGTTTTTCTCCCACAAGAGGAAATTAACATATAGCAGCAATATGTTGGTATGTTTTGTAAAATATTTTGGACCAGAATTGAATTGCTACAATATCAAAAACTATACCTTAGGAGCAAGCATGTAATAGATACTGTTATCAACTCCTCTGAAAGACAGAATGGGACCTTTCTCATTTCCTTCCGCTGTGTGATTGAAAACAACGTCCATGAACACCTGCTCGAGTAAAATTAGAAACTAATATTTGATAAACTCACCAAAGACATGCTTTATCATATATCATAATGCAGCAAGTTGTCACCTCAATTCCTCGTTTATGTGCTTCTCTAACAAGAAACTTGAATTCATTAATTGCATCTTGGCCACAGTTCCTTGTGCCAGCAGATGAGTATCTTGTCATAGGCGAAAAGTAATTGACGGTAGAATATCCCCAAAAATTAACCCTGTAGAAGAAACTGTTGGTAAGCATCATATGAAATGTAACGCATCATTATGCTGTTCCTCAAACATTGTCAATCATCAATACTGTCATTTTATTTTCCAATAGGTGAAAGAAAAGGAAAGAGAGAAAGATAGCAAAAAAAATACAAACAGGAGAATAAGGTGGACATCTCTAGGGTCGCAATAATTTATCATTTTTAAAAAACTAAAAAATCTTTGACAAGCAAGCATTCAGAGGCTACAGGCAGTCAAAGAAGCATATTGTCAAAGATCTTGATGAACTCCAAATATGAAATTTGCCATACAAGGACTCACTTACGAGCTGTTTAGTTATATAAAATGTAACATAGATCTTCTAGGAAACATTCATGAGCTAATAATCTTCAATAGTATCCCAAAGTCATTGACAAGAAGGAAATTATCATACTTGTAGTCACCCAAGACAGAATTGTAACTGTAGTACTCAAGCTCATTGAATTCATGGCATGGCATTAACTCTATGCAGTTGACACCAAGGTCCTGAAAAATCAGTAAATGGTTAATAAAAACATGCAGCTATAGATTACTCAAAATTGCACAATCTCCAGTGGTGCAAGTAAAACAAACACAGCTTCAGCAAGACATTACACAGTTAAACATATCTGAAGGATCATACACAAGGTAAAATTCAAAATGCACTAAAAGAAGAATTTTGGGGTCCATTAATTCTAATCACAAAAACAACAAAAATGAGGATTTTGTGCAATTATGAGGAATTTTTCTTAAAACAAATGCAGAGAACTGCTCATGAGATAAAACATACGTGTTTGAAACATACCTTCAAATGATCAAGCTTCTCCACTACACCAAGGTATGTACCAGGGAATTCGGTCCTGCTTGATTCATGCTGTGTAAACCCTCGAACATGCATTTCATATATTATTAGATCTCTTTGTGGATACTTTAATGGTGAATCTCCCTCCCAATCAAACTGAAATCAATGGCCAAATGCTTTAACTAAACTTAGGGCAATAGTCAAATAAACAAGTAAGGAACAGGTATCAAAATATAATTGGAAGCCAGTTTCAAATTTAGCAGATTCCCTGCCTGCGAGTGTATAATAATACAATTCCTTGCTAATTTCTTTGTAAACTGACTAGTTATTTAAGGGATCCTGCTTGGTAGTCCCTTTTGAGTAAATAAGGCATCAAATTTACGCACACATCAAGTAAGAGAACTATGCCTCAAGTACCTTGTTTTCTGCAGTAGGTATCATGCAGGCCATTTGAGGCCATCGGTTATCATCATGCCCCAAAACACCAAACTCCCCTCTGCTAATAACTGACTAGACAAATGAATAGAATATCAGAGCTCACAGCATTTGCTTATACCTACACTAAAAGCAAAACTTTATGAACAACACCATATGATGAAAAGGGTAACGGAAGAAACTAACTTTTGCATAAGGGTCCAATATGATCTTAGAAGGATCATAGTAAAGTCCTACTTCAGGAGAAAAGTTCCCATCAAACTTGTACCCATATAGCATATCTTTAAAATCTCCTTTCAAAAGCACATGCCAAACATCTCCAGTCTTGTTGGTCAAAGGATCAAGAAAAATCTGCTCAGTCACTCTATTCTGCATCAGCAAATGGCCATAAAAATAATCATTCGAGGTAAATGAGAAGCTTATTAAGCATGAAACGACCAGACAAAACAACTAAAAGAAAAATGACAATCACAATCATTCTTCACCATTATAATATACCCTCCACTATTTATTCACAGCAAAAACTCTTCACCATTATAAAAACGTTAACCTTAAACCAAGAAAGCAATCGAGGATCAAATGAGCGTTTCCTATTCCATAAAAATGTGAACTTCAAAGTAAACAATAAACCTATAATCAAGAATTGAAATGGGTCTTCAACTCCATCAAAAAGTATGAACTTAAACAAACAACAAAACTACCACTACAATCATTCTTCACCATTATAATATAGCCTCTACTATTCATTTACAGCAAAAACGCATCAAAAACGTGAACTTCAAACCAAGAAAGCAATCGAGGATCAAAAGGGCGTTTCCTATTCCATAAAAATGTGAAATTCAAAGTAAACGATAAACCTATAATCAAGAATCGAAATGGGTTTCAACTCCAACAAAAAGTATGAACTTTAAACAAACAACAAAACTCTACTCAATCATTATTCACTGTTATAAAATAGCCTCTCCTATTCATTCACAGCAAAAACTCATTAAAAATCGTGAACTTCAAAACCAAAAAGCAATCAAGGATCAAATGGGTAGTTTCCAACTCCATAAAATTAGGAACTATAAAGCATATAATAGAGCTACAATCAAGAATCAATTCAACTTCATAAAAACGTGAACTTTAAACCCAATGATAAAGCTACAATCAAAAACTAAAATGGGTCTTCAACTCTTCTAAAAATATGAACTTTAGACAAACAACATAGCTACTACCGAAAACCAAAAAAGGGTTTTGAATATCAATCAACCTCAGGCAAATCAGAGAGTGAAATCAAGCAAAGAGTAGCAGAAACTGCGTTGGCAGAAAATATAGCAAAATTGACACCACCATCACGAACTGTTGCACCAAATGGTGCAGGATGGCCTTCAAACACCTGAAATTTTTTCAATTTAGGCTCCTCCTCCTCCACCACTACTACAGCTGTATCCACTCCTTCACTTGCTGCTTTAATGGGAATCAATGCTGTTGAATTACTAAAAATGTTACTGCCAATTGTTTCTAAATTGGAAGTGGTAACTCTTTTTGGAGGATAGAATTTTGGGGTATTTTGGAAATGGGAAATGAATTTGGGGAGTTGTAGTGAGTGTGAAGGAGAGTGAACTAAGTTCATGTTTTGCAGTTTGAGGGTGGATAGAGAGCTGTTGCTGCTAATTACTGGTACATGATCATGAGTGGCAGGAAGTGGTACAATTTGGTGATGGTAAGCGGTGTGTGTTTGTTTGATGGGGACACTGAATGTCATATATATCTAATCTCAGACATGTGGAGTTCCTACTGTTTATGGCATTTTCAGTTACCTTCGGAAAACTGAATCACATGATTTGGTAAACTATATTTTGTGTCAGCGCTTCGCGGCGATGCCGGAATAATTTTTCGCTCAAGAAATAATGTTCGTGTATCAAAAGCATGATTTGTTTTTTAAAAAAAAATCTGCATCTTGTGTTATAATGATACGGATCAAATAAACTAGTTTTATTTTAATTATATAAAAAAATAAAAATAAAATAGTAAATAAATCATATTTATATAAGAAAAATTATTAGAAAAACTTGAAGAAATTTTTTTAAAAAAAAAGATGAAAAATGATATATCTTAATTCATAGCTCCTTAATTATGAAAAAACAAAATATGGTAAAATAACAGAAAAATTGATTATAGTCAACTCGAGATAGCATGATAAACATGTAACCTCGATAATCAAGGTTGAATCAACTTGTGATATCCAACCAAACTCGCAGTTCAAATCATGAGATTGAAAAAACCTAATAAAAAAATAAAGCTTTTAAAAAAAAAAGGCATTCCTTCATATATTTTTTTTTCGACCATCATAATAGTGGTTGAGTTCTAGAGTGTGAGGTAGGCAATAGGTTGCTTGTTGTTTCAACATGTGTCATATATTTTTTAAAAAAAATCTTGAATTAGACAATGCAAAAATAAAACCCATGAGTGGATGATGTGCCGTCTGCTTCGAGAAAATAAAAAAAAACCAAGCATGATCCTAAGCATCCAAACCCAAAGACACCTGACTTTTTTTTATTAAGGCTAGACAATGACTTGACCCATTAACACCTAGCTTTTTCCATTAATTTTATTTCAATTTTATTATTTAATATTGGGCTTTCATTGACTTCTTTTTTATTTCATTCTTCAATATTAGTTTGATTTGTCACTCGCTCTTGATGCAAAAATAAAAAACAGGCATGAGCTTGAGCTTTTTTAGTTAGGGCTTGGCATGTTGGTTTGGCCCATCACCACTTGACTTGTTTTTTTTCTTTGTTTTTTTATATAATTTTTTTTTTAATTTTATCCTTTAATATTAAATTTGTTATCAATTTTCATACAGAGTTTTTTCAATTTCATCGATCTGGCCTTTATAATTTATTTTGATTTGCTTTTTGTAATTTGCAACAATCTCAAATAAACATCTTGGAATTTGGTGGGTGCTTAATTTTATGAGTTTATAATTTATTATTAAATAATTAAGTAAAAAATAGTTAACAATTTTTTTTATTAAACCCAATAGAGTTCAAGACCTAAATAACAAATTTGGTTGGTTCAGCTGTGAAACTTTGACTGATTTAATATGTTATTATTTTAATATTTTTTTTGTAAGAAAAACTTGTCATCTTGGATTTTTTTGTGAAGTCAAACCATGTTTTTTTTTTTATCTTCCAAGTTATTTTTGGATCCGTCAAATCGACTAAGTCACGTGGGGTAATTACCAGGTGGATTGATTATGTTTATGCATTTCAAAGACTGACATTTTTATTTCTTTTCACTGTTAAGCATAGATATAAAACTTAGTTTGACTTAATAAATCAATTTGGTAATTCATCAATCCAAGACTTGGTTAGGTTGAATTTTCTTTTAAATCTTCCATTAAGTTTTTCAATTTGACTTGGTAGATCAACATGATAACTCGTCAACTTAAAACTTGGACGGGTTAGATTTTATTTTAAATCATCTATAAAGCTTACTTAATCAAATTCAAGTGATTCAATGAGTAAATCAAATATCCAAGTGACCAAGCTAAACTAGGGCAAGATACAATCAGGATATTAAGTATAAAGCTAAAACATGTAGGGTTTTTATTGTAGTTATTTTCATTGTGCACTCTCTTGCAAATTACTGTGGATTCAAATAATCAATTTAATATTCAAAATTATTTTTTATACAATTGAGCCCTTTTAAGCTAAAATTTGCATTCAATTGCAAATTTTTTTAGGAAGGTTATATTGAAAGTAAGAAGACCAAAATGAATATATTGGATAACATAGGTGGTGGTTTTGAATTTTATACAAAAGTTTTCTTTAGTTCCCCATCTTTTTTGGTTTATAAGTGGTCAATCCCTTTAGTTTTCATAAATTCAATTTTGGTATCAAAATTCATTTCCTCAATTTTCAATCATTTTCTGTTAAAGGAGAGGAAAATTTGTCGAATTTCAGCTTAAAGAGAGAAATTAGTTGTTTATAACTATTTCAACCACTTATAAAATTGTTTGAGTTATATTTGGTGAAGAGAGTCTTAAAGTAGTTGTTTTAAGCCTTGATTTTACCTAAAAACAGATCTAAGTCGAGGAAGAGAAAATTCATTCGATTTAATTTTGTGATTTGAACTGTTATTGGGGTTATTGGGTTGTTAAATTGGTTTCTACATGTTCTAGGACTGGTTTTTGGCTTTAAATGGGTTGAAAACGAGTTTGATGAGTTAAAAACTCGTAGCCCTAATTTTTCAGCCACCATGTTAGTGGCTGAAATCTGGGTTGAGAGATGACGTGTCATCTTTGATTTTTTTAAAAGGAAATGAAAGGGGTGGACGAACTTTAAATGAGAAAAAAAAACAAGCCCTATGGCCTACGCATTTGGGCTATTCATTTGAGAGGCCTAGTGCGTTGGGCCATATAAAAGCATTGTTGGGCGTTTTGTTTATCCTTTTTTTAGATATAGAAAAAAATTATTTTACCTGGTTAGTTCCATTACTTGGATGACAAGTTTCACAAGTTAAGCCATGACATCTAGTCTTTTTTTTTTTTGTTCAATGCACTTTTAGTACCTCAATTTTTAAAAAATAAATGCAATTTCACCCTTTATTATTGATGATCTATTTTTTTAATTAACTTAAAATTTTAAAAATTAGTGTTTCACCCTTTGTTATTAATAATTTGCTTTTGCTATCTCAGTCTCATGTGTCTGTCATGTTTTTTTTTTCTTTTTAGAAAATACTTCATTAAAATATATTACATTCACTTTATTTTCATGTAAATATATTAAATAAAAAATAATTTATGGAATAAAAATTTTTATTGAATCTGATGTCGTGCATGACTTGCATCGAGAGTTTGGTTAGTTGACTCAAATTCACTTGTGTGTTTTTTTTTTTTATTAATTTTATCCTTCAACATTCAATTAATTCGAGATTTAGGTTCTTAGTTTGTGTTTTTTTCAAGATTATACTTGCAACTTTCGCATGTTAACTTAGAATGACCTAAATTGATCCAATGTATTACATTCTCAATACTAGATACAAATATCATTTAATACACGGTTGATTTAAAATTTACGAATGAAATATTTTCATTCCTTTAAAAGAAACGTTACCAATACCTTTTTTTTTGTCATCTTTCTTGCGTAGTGCAGGCTAGAATGACTTAAATTGATCCAATGTATTACATTCTCAATACTAGATACAAATATCATTTAATACACGGTTGATTTAAAATTTACGAATGAAATATTTTCATTCCTTTAAAAGAAACGTTACCAATACTCTTTTTTTTGTCATCTTTCTTGCGTAGTGCAGGCCAATGGGCTAGCTTATATGTCATTTTAATGACAATGAGTTTCATTTCATAAAGGTAGTTTGACCCAGGTGTTTTTTTTCCTTCTCCTTACTCAAGGAAGTAGATCTGACCACATGAATTATTTTAGCTTCAGATTGATTTTGGTTTTTTGAGATTTTTTTTGGGTTTTTGGTGGCTATGGATAGGTTTATCAAGATGTTTATGATGTTTTCTAGGTGTTTTGGGTTAAGACTGGGTTTTCAATTGAAAAAAATCAAACCCCTAATTTTTCATGCAACAATAAAAAGCAAATGACACATTGTCTATGTTTTTTAAAGAAAAAAATAATTCTCTCCTTTAAAAAAATTAGAAAAAAAAAAAGATATGCTCAAGTGCGTTTGTTAGGCTGAAAGGCCACACTCATGAGTTTTTTTTTAATGCTCGGGCTCACACAATTAGGCTTTTTTTTCACTATTTCATATTTAGTTTTAAAAAAATGATAAAACAAATCATTAAACCCAACCATTGCTCGTGTAGTGGTTTGACATATTGATTTATGACATCTGATTTATTATTATTATTTTTTGTTTTTGTTTAATGTTTTTTTTGTGCCTCAATATTTTTTTAAAAAAATATAATTTCACTTTTAGTGATAATATTGAGTTAATTTAAGATTGAATTTTTCAAAAAACATTTCAAAATTATCCTCACAAGCTTTCAAGTAAACTCAAATTAACCAAAATGAATTAAATAGTTTTAAATTTGATCAAAATATTATTCATTTCATATTTAAATGTTTTTATTAGAAGACACTTTAAACATTTTTTTAGCTCAATTGTTTTTTTTATTATAACCGGCGTCGTATCGCGTTACCATGGGCTATTTCTTTTCTAATGTTGTTAAACTCGTTTCATGTTTGAATTAAAACTTCAAACTTTTAAAACGACGCCCTTTTAAATGAAAAATATGAATCCCTAGCTTCCCCTCACTGGCAGCCACCACGCACAATGAGATGAATCCCTAGTTCCCTTCAGTTCTTCACTAGTCTAAAACACTTTGCCAATCTGCTTTCAGCTGCTACTATCGAGTACTGACCTTCCATCTTCGACATTTTAACCACGGCCACCACTGAAGGCAACAACTGATCTAGCCACCATTGTTGACTGGAACGCACTCTCTTTCCAGGTTATTCATCTTCTTCTTCTTCTCTTTTTATATAATAGTTATATAATCATACTAAGATTTGGTTAGGGGGTTGAATGTTAATCGGCTTTGTTTAATTTAAACCCCCCTATATATATAAATAAATAAATAAGATGGAAAAACAAGTAAGTAATTGAAAAGCTAGGAGAGAAAACTAGTAAGACTGTGCGGTGGCCTTGTGTCCCTCTCTGTTCAATGTGCTTAATGCTGGTGTTGAAAGGAAAACTAGTTTGAGTATAGCACTACTCTTAACTTAGTGAGCAGTATAGATTTTTCTGATGATAAATTATCAGGAGAGATTCCTAAGGAAATAACAAGCCTTGGAGGATTGCAATTTCTAAATCTGTCAAAAAATCTTTTGATTGGAAGAATTCCTCAACATGTAGGTGCTATGCAGTCATTGCAATCTCCACAGTATGTACAAAATAACAACTGGAACCTAAAAATAAACTAATAATTGAAATTTGACTGTCATAGAAAGATTTTACTACATTGATAGATTAGCACATGAATGACTTAATAATTCACTGGAAAAGAAAAATTCCATGACACACACACACACACACACCTGGTATGCAATTTTATATCACGAATTCCAAAGATACATTTGTATTTTGAAACATATGATATACCTTTTTAGTCTTTGCAATAACATAATAGGAGTAATAAAAAAATAATAAAACTTTTAGCAGTATAGTCCACATAAGTTACCAAATTAAGTATTGTTTCCTTTCTGTCTGTTAATCTTTCTGAAGAAATGGGCTGCATTGCATATAACAAGGAAAAAGTGGGAGGGGGGCCTTTTTTTATTCAGTCGGTCGTGGCTTAGTTAATGGTCCTTACTATGTTTCAGACAATTAGTTGCAGCCAATCAATTACCCTATAGCTATGTTTATGGTAATCAGATCTTAATTTTTTTGAGTTTTTTTTTCTTTCAAATTAGCATAGTCAACAAACTTATTTGGGTAAATAGCACAAAAGGAGAAAAAATTGGGCAATAGCACATCTCTTTTGTTGCCCTGGTCTCACTGGTGCAACAAAAAATAAAAATTTCCCTAACTGTGCCAGTACAACTGCCGCAATAAATATTTTGTTGCGGTAGTCGTACTAGCTCAACAAATATTTTTTATTTGTTGTGTTAGTGGAACTCTCGCAACAAAATATTTTTATTAGTTGCAGTGGTAGGACTGGTGCAACCTTTGAAACCAATTTATTTATCGGTCTATTCCCCTCATTTCTCTCCTCCACCTCCTTCCTCACCTAAACAACCCCTTCCCCTCTCTCTCCACCTTGAGCTTCCTTCACCCCGTTGCCTCCTTCCACCAAAAAATGTGCCCTTGTATCATAAGTGGGGAAAACAAAATGGTTAAAACAAGAATTTGTGTATTGAGCAGATGCAATAGATCAAAGATTGACATGAGGTTGAAGATGCAACTGTCATGCAAGGCTGGACTAAAGCCTATCTCTAACAATTAAGGCACAATTTTCCAGGATAAATAGTTTTCATTCAAAAAATACAATTACATTACTGGTTTTGTTTGTCCCCACTATGAATCACTAATCATTAAAAATGTTAAAAGGACATTGTATTTTATCCTCTTTTTTTTTTGTACTTGTTCTTTGGGGCATAGAATTCATAGAGGGATAATATTCCTGTCAACATTGTTGCTCTGATTTGGAAATGCTGAAAGAAGGAAAGGTGAAACTTTGTGCGATGGTTGATGCTGACCCCAGAGGTGTTGACATTTAGCAAACTTCTTTATCTAAGGCGTTGTTTGGGTGTGGCATTTTCTAATCACAATTTCATGAATACATCTCTACTCACAATTTTGTGAACATGCTATCATGCCTAAGTCCTAAGGTGAGAAATCTACCATTATGCTAATGAGTCATGATACGGTTGATTAAGTACTTGTAGACCAAGTTTATCTTTATAATTTTTCGATGCAAAAGCTTGTTGTTGTGAATCATTATCAATTAATTTAGCTACTTGGTCCTAGGAGGTTCATTTGTGCTGTTTTTGCTCTCTAATTGGTCTACTTTAACAATAATTTGGGTAACTCCATGCTAACTAAGATTTACAATCAAGATTTCAAGACACAACTTTTGTATGGAAAGTTTTGCATTTTTAAGTTTTTTAAGCACAAATCAAACAAAAACCTCAGATGTTTTTCACTATCTATGTATTTATTTATTTTGATGGGATCCACTATTGATTTATAAAATGACAGTACTATCTGTTTGTAAGCTCTATAGTGCATTTCAATTTATTTGATTAGTTTGATCCTTTTAAAAGTAATGGATAATTGCCAAATTATTGCAAATGCATGTCCCATCCATCAATTAGGATTTGTAAATGTAATGAAATATCAAAGAAGGAACAAGTTCCCAATTAAACTATAAAATACTTTATAATTTATGTCTATAATTTTGTTGTGATAAAAGGACACTTCAGCAATTAAAATTTGAGAGTTTACTTTTAAGTTCTTGTTCAAATTCTAAAGAAGCTAAAGAAGGGTTGTTCCAAATTTTCAATCCAGACCAGACCATGTGGATGCCTTGACTTTAGCAAGGGAAACTCAAAGACAAAAATCTCACTGCCTGTTTCTGATAGTCATAGCTCATTAGCCCATTCTGCTTGCTTGGGTGGAAGTCGAGTGCCTCTCAAGCATTTTGTAACAAGAAGCTGCAAAGAAAGGAACCCCTAAACTAAACCCTCTGGGAATTGATTTCACTTATCTACCAGAACTATTCCTCTCTACAACCCAATAAGTCACCCACTCTCTTTATAATTCGATCGCAGCTTTTCATTTTCTTTGAAATTTATTTGTTTTGTGCTCTTTCTGTGCTTGATTGACAGTTTGTTCGTTGGAAAAAATGCCGTTGGGATTGATAACCGGGATAGGAAGGGCAATGAGGAGGAAGCGAACGTCATCGTTGGACATTCTCTCGTCAAAACGTGCGCCCCGGACTTACTACAAGGGAAAGAATTGCAAGCCCACTGGTTTTCACACTCGTAAAGGTCCTATTTCACTTTGTACTTTTATTTAATTATGAGTTTTTATTGAACTCACCAAGTATTTGATAAAATGCTTCTTTCTGTATTTGGAAACTATAATCCCAATTCTGTAGTGTTTATTTTATTTTATTATTATTATGCTGAATCATAGGCTTTAAGTGGTAATGTGTGAGTTAAAATGCTCCAACCTTGCCGCTCGCATCTCAACTTTGTTTTGTATAAGGAATTGTATATCATTCAGATTGTTATTTCTGTTCTTTGAGTTATTGATCAAATGATGCTTAACACATTCAAAATGGTTAAATGAGAATATCAGATATGTATACTTAGCTATATGATTTGACTGTTTTATTTGAACTGCCTTGATTTTTTAAAATGTTGTCGATGTATGAATTATGAATCTATGATTTATTGTTTCCTAAAATAACTTGTTGCAGGTGGGTATGTTGTTGTACCGGAGAAACTGCCCAACTATGTAGTCCCTGATTTGACTGACTTCAAGGTAATCTTATTTCACCATTGTCATTTGTCTGAAGTTGCATTTTTTTTTGGGATGATGCACTTGCATCAAGTATCAAAATAGCATTGCTAATAAGGTGGCAATATCTGGTGTTCTGAGAGTATGTTACTCTCTTTAAATTTCTCAGGTCATAATTTGGTTAGGATGTAAGTTTTGCAAATACTTGCATGGAAGTATAAGATGGTAATCCTTTACTACCATATGAAGTTAAAACTGTAGGTTTCCTACCAATCCCTTATGTTTGTTGGAATAGTCGTTGTCATGTCAATTCTTATTGTTGGTTTCGATATGAAATGTCATGTTTTTCCATGATATCTTAGTAGGTATTGGTGTGCTTTTGAATTCTCTAGGATGTATTCTTGTGACCATGGTTCTCGATTGGGGAAGTTGTTTCATAACAATGAAAAAATGGAAAGTGGAAACTTTGATGATCAACTTTGTAGTTGACAGTCAAATTACAATTCCATCATTTGTATGATATCTTGGTAGTTCCAAGGTTCTGCTCTCCATAGGAAATGAAAGATGAGAGACGGAGCATTGTATGATACGTTGCCTTTGTAAGCAGAAGGGTCTGTATTCATTCTGCTAGTTCTGTGGTCAGCATTTATAATAGGAAAAATAGGGCCATATTTCACATATAATGCATAACATCCACACCTAAAAAATGCATATGTTCCCCTTGATAAGATTTTTTTTTTGAGATAAGTTCTGCATACATCACTGACTGGGATTTGTCTTTTTTATTTCAGCTCAAACCATACGTGTCTCAATGTCCAACGGAGGTTAAGACAACTGAAGCATCTGAACTTGCTAAGCAGAGCTAGAGTGAATATTTGATCTTTTACAATGTTGTCTAGCTGCCCATTTGCTGTTCTCAACTCAAACTGGAAGTAATGTTGTGGTGGCATTGTGAATGAGTACTTGAAAAAGGTTTTTTTCTCATTCCTGTTGAACTAATGAGAGTTCTTAGTTGCTTATTGAAGTCTATTGCTGGAAAATCTTTGATGGTACAAGTAATGTCCATTGTCTGAACCTGTAAAGATCCAGTGTCGTGATTTTGATATTATAATGAGGCAGGCAATTATGAAACGTCTAGCCCTTCAGCAAGACAGAAACAGTATTCAAAAGTTTGGAAAGTAATTTTTTTCCCTGCCGACCCTTTTGGACATTCTTTACTTCATCAACAATCTGTAATGTAATAACCACACAATATAAAAGTTTGGTCCTTTATAGCTAGGAGACATAATTGTTATAGCATCTATGACATGTTAATAATAAACAGATTTAACAATATTAAATGGCATACATGCATCAAACATCTATTTCATTATAACAAGATCACATCGTTTAACTATTACTTTGTTTTGCCAGCCACTTTTAAAAGACTTTTGAGCACTATAAGTTTTCTAGACATGAAATATGCCACCACTGTTATGGTCTTGGAGTTGTTTCAAGGTGATTGATTATGCTTTTAGTTTTCTAAATGGATAGTCTTTTATATTTATTTTATTGCACGTTGTTAGATTCAAATTTTAAAATATCTTCATAAATCAAACTAATTTAATATTAGATATATAGATTAGAACTTAAATCTGAAATTGGAAGTCTTTTTTTTTTCCCACCAAACCAATTATTTTAAAGGCTTGGCTATGCTGAATTGGTGATCACAATGAATCTTATGAGCCATTTTGTTGGGCCGGTATTTGAATCTATTTTAGAACAAGAACTTTATACTATTTTGTATTTTAATTTTTTGAGCAAAATCAGAGTCTTCTAGAAAGTTAACGTGCTCTTGTTTGTTTCTTACTATCCGTCCTCTCCTCCACTGTATACTCGAAGCAAATTCTAATTCATTTGTGTCAAGTTCTGGCACAGATGAATCTGTAAGGGTTGCGAGCGTAACTCTTTAAATTTTTTTTAATATTTTGAAAGGTTGCGTTATTTTTAGTTGTACAATTTAAGTATATTACTAGAAATAATGTAATTTGTTACATATTTATTAGTTGTGTTATTTTTAGTGGCACAACTATTCAAAATGTGCTCTTTTTTTTTATATAATTAAACTAGTTTCTTAAGACTTTTTTTTCAGCATGAGCTATATATATATATAAACTCTAATTTTATTATACCAGTAAAGTAAACGTTGGATGTAAACAAATTGTTTGGGATTAAATGGAATGTTAGTTTTTATAATATTTTTATTACTTTTTAAATTTTATTTTTAAAATCAACAAATCAAAATAATGTAAATATGTAAAAAAATTAATTTAAAACTGTTTTAAAAAAATGATCAGAACACAAAACCAGCAGACAGGACAATGCGAAGGAAAACGGCAATATATATATTGGATGATAACATAAAAAAAACAATAATTCAAAGCATGACAGAAGATTCTCCCGGGCCACAAATCCATTACAACTGACAACAGGAATCTGATGACTCATGACCACCTTCACAAATGTAGAGGGGACATTCCATAGTTCAATAACAGTACAGTATCATTATTTATTAAATTATATGAGATTAGATCTGTAATTTTATATTTTTTTACATTAAAATTATTAACTTAACCCTCAAATAAAATAATTTAATGCCTAGGATATTTTTTCATTTTTTTAAAAAATAATGTAATTGTTTTAATGCTCTTAAAGACAAAATCAACAAAATTTTCATTCAATAACTTTTTTTTTTTCATTTGATATTGGTAGTATTGTAAATTTCAAGGATATTTAGAGACATAACTGTAAATTATATTATTAAATATAATTTAAAAATAGTTATGTATGCGGCAACATGTGGACGGTCCCACACTGTTCAGGTGGTAAGTGAGGAGTTGTCCGACCATCAAATGCTATTTTTAAAGATGGTATTTGAAAGGTCTTAATATCCCTGAAATAATGAGAATGCACGTGCCCCTAATATGCATTAGGTTTGGCACTAACGACTATTTCTCTCCCTTTCTCTCTCCACCCTTAAATTTCATGTTAGTCCATTCAAAAAATCAGACAAGCCCCTCAATTTATTTCCCTTCACTTTCGATCCATTTCCTTTTAATTATTATTATTTTTATATAATAATAAAGAGCTAGATATTTCTCTACTCATAATAATAGCGAACGGCTGGCTTGCACTATGCTATGATTTGTATAAAAAGTATTTTAAACATAAAAAATATCCAGACAGCAAGAAATTATTTGATATTATTGTTAAATCTGAATCAATATATTAACTTTGAAACCACCTAATCTGACCCCTATCTAACTCGAGTTTAAAATTAACATGCTTTAGAGTTGTACTAAAATGACTTAATCAATTTTACAGATCCAAATGCAACTCAAATGATTAGTAAAAAGAGTGGTTTCACTTAAAAAATTAAGATGGTTTTATTTTTAATATTGAGACAGTGATATATTTGATTGATCCGAACTTTATAGCTTAACCTATTAAATTTATAACCCAGATCATGGACTCTATGGGTTTAACAATTTTATATATTTTTAATTATTTTCTGCTTAATGATATAACAATAAAAATAGACGCTTATAAAATTGAGCGTTAACAAAATGTCATAATGATTGTTTAATATTGTGATAAACTCATAAAAAATATAAACAAAAACAAATTACAAAGATCAATTAAAATTAATTAAATATTAAATGATAAAATTAAAAAATATATAAAAATAATTCAATAAAAAAAGCTGAAAGATGAAATTTAAAAGAAAAGGAAAAGGAAAAAAAAGGTGAAGGTTTTAATAATTGAAGAAATTTATGTAAACGAAATCACTTAAAAAAACCCAATCAATATTAAATACACTTTTATATAACACAATGCTATTTTAATACCAAAGACAATTTAAATATGTCTATGCTTAATTAATGTTATAAAATATTTAAAAAATAATTTTTATCGCATTCTACTAAAACACCCCCTCATACCTCTAAAGATTTTTCATTATTTTTAGTTTCGAAAGATTGTTGTTTTCTAATCAATTTAGCAGTAGTTTCGCAAATCTGATTGGAGTATCTTGAACGTATGCCACCATACTGTTTTCTTTATAGCAATTTGGAGATTGAGCTTTATAGCCAGATTGTGCTTGGAATGGAATATCAAAGATTTCTTAAAATCTTTGCAAATTGGTTTATTCTCCCTATGAATCTCAATGAGATCAGTACCATTTCAGGTACAAAACCAACCTAATGAAGACAAAAGGAGTGCAAAAATCGCAACCAAATTGGTATAGAAATAATCATTCAATCAACAACTATCTACTCAAAAGAAAGCAAGAAACCTTTCAAAATTAATTGCATCACCTCTTATAGTAGAAACTAACCAGGTGGCTGGTGCTATTATGTGGGCCTAACCGTTTATTCTTTCCTTTTTTTTTTTGTTTATATAGAAAAAATATTAAAATAATACAAACATTTTTCAAATAAATAAATAAATTCTAGGCGTTGTACGGTATTAGTAAACTTGGTTAATTTAATATCATAATTAAAAAGCAAGATATCAACATCAAATAAAAAAATAATTTAATACAAAAAATACATAATTTCTAATATTATACACATAATATTCATAAAACTAACTTTTCAATGATGTTATTTGCGTATTATTCATAATTATTTATGTTTTTTAAAGAAGTAAAATAAATAATAACATGGATAAATCTTAATTAATTTAATAATATAATAAAAATATAAGATAACAATAAAAAAAAAACTAAAAAATAAGTTAGAATCATGAGATTGAAAAACAATATAGCAACTGAAAATTAAGAAAAGAAGAAGAAGAAGCAACAATCACAATTAATCACATGAAAAATTTATTAATATAAATCATCATCATCATGAGCAAGGACATCACTCTTAACAAATCAATGCCCACAAAATCCTAAGAGATAAGCATTGGCATCATCGAAACAAATAGAAGCCTGCTAGCTAGAAAAACCCCAGACATTAGTGAGGAAGGAAAAAGCTTCAACAACATCTCATTGAAACCCATCAAACACTGTTTGAAAGATGGGCACAAGGATGGTCATAGCCAAAAACTCCATAATTCTGGAAAAAGAAAAATGAGATCCTAGTCTAAAAAAAAGGACCCTCACAATGTCATACCCTAGCTTTCTCTAACAATGGAGTAAAAACATTAGTTGTTTCCTTGCAAGAATCAAAACCCACTTCACAAGAAACAATCTTGAAATAATCCTCCAAACCAAACTTACCAAATCTAGTCTCGTCTTTATCTAACAACCTTAAAACCTCTTCAAAAAACTCAACCTCACAAAGCAACACAAGTCCTCCATTACATTTAAACCCAAACTCCTCTTCTGTTTTCTTTAACAAACCTACAAAAACAGGCATGTTTAGAAACCTTGTAGGTATCAAGAACCTCTTTTCTTGCATCCCAACATAAACTGCAAGATACCCAGCTGGTGGTGTTTTCTTGGTTAAAGCCCCTGATTTTTGACGGCTTCTTCTCAGGGTTCCAAGACTCCTTAGCTTCCAACGGTGAATGAATAACTTGAACCTGACAATCTGACTGATCTTGTTTACCTTCATTGTCGTTGGATTTGCCAATGAGGGAGAGGGTTGGTGTGATAGATAAAGAGAGAGTAGTTAGTGTTCAAAGTGGAAAAGGAGAGTGCCAGAGACGAGTGAAACGCTCATTGGTATAAATTTAACAGGACTTGGCTTTCATTTCTATGGCTGATTTGCCCTTCTTAATTTGTTTTTTCTTAATTTTCTTAAGATGTTTTGGGGCTTGATTAGTCAAATCCTCGAAAAAGGAGTTTGGTATGTCACTCTTTATTTATATATTATTTACTGGTATTTAGTGGAATATTTATTTTGTTTGGAAGCTGAGTTAATTTGATTTTAAATAAATTAATAAGGTGGATTTGGATTAATTCTGAAATTAAATCAGAAGCGTGATTGTCAAAAAAAAGCACAAGGGTCACGAAAAGTCTCCATGGTGAGTGGAGCCAGCCCGAGGTCTGAAAGAAATAGGGTTAAAATCAATTGGAAAAGGAGATTTTTTACCATCTAAGAAATATTCATGTAGTCCCTGTATTCCTGAACTAATTAAGCTCATCCTTGCACTTGTATAGTCATCTAAAAAAGTATTGAAAATAAAAGTTGAAGAAAGAAGCTTGTTCTTCATAATTTCACGTTAGATAGATGTCTATTCACTTTTCCGCATTGCAAAGTTAGCAGAGATCATCTTTTTGCTCAAATGTACAAATTGGGAGATAAGGAAAAATCATGTTCAACTTTTCTAATGCTTGAAGGGTGGATTCTCCTTGAAGTGATTTCATGTCAAGGGCAACGAACTCATGATGTCCTTGTTAGCTTTTATGCAAAGTAGAGAAAAAAGAGAGGGTAAAAGGTCAAATGTTGTTGGCTATCAATCTTGCAAAATGCGGTTGATACGATTAGTCATCTATTATTGATTACGTGCTTTGGTGTCAATGACACTTCAAATTGCTTCCATTTGATTACATCAAAGCTTAGCGATGCTTTAATTTTGGTTTGTCATATGTAGTCACCTCTGCCACCAATTAAAGTTATTTTTCGTCCTTAAATTTCACTTTTCCTCAAAAAACGAAAGGTATTAAACCGTGTGGATGCAAGTCATTTCGTCCATACTTTTTCAGGCAATCTCTCTGTCGTATTTTGGCAACCCAAATAATAATAAAAAAAGAAATTATCTCTGAGTAAGTAACCTTTGATTGGTTATTATCAATACCAGAAAAAACTCGAAAACAATGAGTGGGGTTTCTTGGCCTAGAGAAAATGAGGTAAAATTCTAGATTTTTTTGTTACAACGAGTGTTATTTCTTGATGGGGTTGCTTAAATTTGTCTGAAGTTTTTTTTTTTTTTTTGATAATTTAGCTTGATCCAATCGGAACTTTTTATGGGATTTATTTTTATGTAATTGAAATCTTGATTTGAGACAATGGTTTTTATGATGTGGCATTTTTTGACTGAAAGATGCTGGCTTTTCACTCATTCCAACTTTCATTTGTTTTTTGTTGTATTTTGTGATTTATTTGAATGTTTTTGTTTTGCAGCTAAACGAAATAAAGGAGATTGTTTCTGCAATGGCTGGAAGAGGTCCTGAAGAAGTGAGAGTTGTGGTCTCTCCTTATCGGATTTGTCCACTTGGTGCTCACATTGATCATCAGGTTCTGTTTAATATACTGTTCTTAATATTTTCACGGTGTTGCGATTGAAAATCAACATCAATAAGTTTTATCAATACCGGAAAAGATTGAAGTTTGTTTTGCAATTCAATGCTTGCAGGGTGGAACTGTTTCGGCTATGACAATAAATAAAGGAATACTTCTGGGGTTTATTCCTTCTGATGATACTGAGGTAAAATCTTCCGATGGCATTCTCAGTCTATTACTTTATGAGCCAGTGAGGGTTGATTGGGGATCGAGTCGGGAAATTGTATCTCTCTATGGCATTTATTTTGGAATGCAGTAGATCATAACGACAGGATCTAGGATTAACATTTCCTGTGATGATTTTGTAAATAGTATGGGGTGCAGAGTTCCAAAGATCACCTAGGCATTTGGCAATAAAGGTTTTAAATCCTTCAATAACATGATAGTTTTTCTTATCACAGGTCATAAGACCAAGATGCAAATGTGTTTCCAAATGGGCTTATGTTGTGGCTGAGAGTTCAAGCCACCAAGTGCTAGGGGGACTGATTAGAGCAGCAGGTCGTGGTTTTTTAACCGGTACCACTGTAGATTCTGTGCCTTGCTTGTAGGGTCTTGCAATATTTGAGTCTTCACATGCACAAATCTCAACTCAATAACTGTTGAGATCAGAGTAGAAAATTTTAGTTTTGTTCCCTCACTTGCCAAAGAATATTGCTTTTGGCTATTGATGATGAGTAACCTAAGGGAAAATATGATGTCTACATAAGATCATGGTAATGGGGAAGCCTGTGACTTGAATTGTTGTTAAATGATTAGATTAAGGTGGGATGACACAGCATTTTGCTTTCTTAAGTTTGTTGTGATTGGATCTAGCTTATCAGATTGGGACAACATTATCAATTTCTCCATCTGAAAGCTTCAGAAGTGTTTTGATGCTTTGCCCATGAAATTCTCATCACATTCCTTTTCCTTAGCTGCTCTCAATGTCATTTTTCTCTTAATGTCCTTGCAACACTTGGTGTAGGTTATACTGCGTTCAGGACAGTTCAAAGGAGAAGTAAGGTTCAGGTGTGGTATCGTTCTTGTAATCACTTTTCATTTTCCGATGCATCTATAGCCCATTGCAGTAGCTAAAGCTTCTTAATTTACCTTTTAACATCAGATTTTTTCCATTCACATGACACATGTCCTTGATTCAAACATATTTTGCCTATGAAAAGAGTTAATTCAACACTTCCAAGCTAGATGAGAGTAAAAAAGTTTGTACATGTTCCAAGAATGAAATTGGTTTACAAATTTTCATTTGCTTCTCCACAACGTAAATTTCTGACAGATATATGGAAATATCTATGATGGTACTTCAATGTACTTGACATGCATGGTGTAATATAAGGGAGTGCTAGATAAACACATACAAGAGGAATCCATCTCCTTAAAGAGAAGAAAGTGCCTTTCCATCTATCATTCCCAAGGGGACCTGCTCCACCATCAGACCATCAAAAGCAACAGAATGTGTGTTTGTCTTTAGTTTGCATCTTGTGATTCAGTGACAATATACATTTCGCTTATTCTTTCACTCAATACTGCTAGTGTATGAACATCTTTTGTGAGTTTATAATGTTCTCCAGGGCTACCAGAGTAACATGGTGAAATCATCAAACTGCCTTTGCCATTCAAATTTAATTGAATGTAAAAAAATTTATTGTTAGAAATTGTAGTTTATGACTTTATTTGCGTGTGTTCATCCAAGTACTTGCAAAATTTTCAATCACAGGGCAAGGTGGATTTTTAATTGCATCTCATTGCATTTCTTAGTAGCCTTACACTGAATGATTTATATCTTGTATCATGCCTTGGGTTTACAGGGTTGATGAAGTTCAGCAACCCAGACCCATTAGGAAAAAAGGAGAGCCCCATGCAACTGATTCCCCAAAACTACAGGAAGCAGATAACTGGGGAAATTTTGCAAGAGGAGCTGTCTATGCACTACAGAGCAGGGGGATCTCTCTTACTCAGGTTTGAATATTTTGCTTTCGTACTCCATTAACTTCCATCAAATTCCGAATTAGGTTTCTAGGGTATTCACATTGTCCAAGCTAATCATTTTAGGTTGCTCATGTAGGCTCTGTTTTACATAGTTTAGCAGAGAATCATGACATTCAGGCTCTATCAATAGCCATCTTTTTCTCAAGAATATGGATAACCATCTCATTGATGGATTTATAATTTCATACGAGGATTTATTTTTTGTGCCCCCCCCTCTATTATTATTATTATTATTATTATTAATGCTGCTGCTTTTGTTCTTGTTGAAAAGAAGATTAAGGCAGTGCTTTCATTGTATTTGGTTTTTTTTTTTTGCTTTTAACTTTTCTTTTCTTGAACGTAGTGGTAAATTTTAGAGGAGTTCTTTGTTTGTTTGTTTTGGATTTGAAAATGACAGCTAATATTAAAATCTTAAAGCATGACCTTGAGCTATTGATTGCTGACTATCCTGTTTAACACCTCCACTCTCACCACCATTCTGTAAATTCTCTCACTCCTTCCAGATAAGCCCAGAATTCCTTACAGAGCTTTCATGAAATGAAGACCTTTCCAGACCTCCTCAGTGAACCAACCATCCAGAAGAGGATAGGTAAACCAAGGATTGAAGGGGAAATGGCAGGAGGCATAATAAAAGAAAAAAGAAGGGATGCGAAAATGGTTGAATAATATAAAGATCAGAAAATTCCTTTTGTGAGAAGCATACTAATTTTAGGGGAAAATCATTTTCTACTATTAAACTTTAACAAATTGGAAGTTGCAATGTTCTTTGAAGCTGTGCAATATTTGAAGTGTGATTTGGTCTGTGTGTACAGAGAAGAATTTTCTTTGACAACTTGTTTAAAATAATAGGGGGTCATTTATTGGCCTCATTGTGGTGTTCTCTACCAGTAATTCTACAGGAGTTACAATTGCAAACATTCATCAGTATCAGCCAGCTCTTTTACTTTAATGCTTTTCTGGGGGCGTCTTATTCTTCATTTTGTAATTTATTTCCTTTTGTTCCCAATAAAATACTCTGAACAAAATACTTGTTTTATATAAACATTCTGACTTAGCCATTAGTACAGGCTAAAATGCACGGAGATGCACCTTTTTCACCTGTTGTAAGATTTTATATATTTCATTAACACAAAATGACTTCTAAAATACTGCAGGGCATCACAGGATACATATGTGGTTCTGAAGGTCTTGACAGTTCAGGCCTCAGCTCTTCTGCCGCTGTAAGTGTGGTTTTAATTCTTTGCCTTTGATGCCAGCTGCTTCTATACCTCCCCCATGTTATCTTTTCTTCCTCTTCCTGCAATGTATTATCTCACACTAGCATTTTGAGGTTTTATCTTCTTCTTCCCTATCCCTGTCAAGAACTTCCCAGTTTTTGAATCTGTATTGGTATATTTGACAGGCTGGAGTTGCATACCTGCTGGCTTTTGAAACTGCAAATAACTTGACCATGACTCCCACTGAAAATATTGAATATGATAGGTAGGTTTCTTTAATACTAATATCTGCTTATTGATTTGTTGCATGCATGTCTTATTGCTGACTGGAGCATAGCCTTAATGAACTTTGAATTTGGTGAACCAATTGACATCTACCTTGACTTGACATCTCATTATAACTCGGCCAGCTAATCAAAGTAGAGAAAACTTTAGTTGCTTTTTAGTAGCCCTCTCCTTCAGTTTTGATTGGATTAGGCACTATGAGGTCCAAAATTTTGCACCCTCATCTTTATCCATATTTTTTTCCAAGATTCTTGTGGCTCCTTTGTGTCTATCTTTCATTTGTCATAGTATCCTAGTATTTACATTATCATATCTGGGGGAAAAGGAGTGATGAATATAATTTAAGAAACTATTTCTATAACCAGAGAAATAGCATTGAGAAAAATAAACGACTGTCACTGTATATACCATGCAGCATCTTTTAAGAATTTTGGCTTGATAGTTGATGTTGCATTCTACGAAACAGCTCTAGACCAGGACCCTTTAACTTCCTGAAAGAAGCATCTCTTCCATGGGCGTGTGCGGCCCTCTGCCTGCTATATCCTTGTGTATACCTCTTAAATGTAGGAATATCCCTATCCTTATTGATATGAATGAATGTTTGTCAAGTACTGATTGTTGCTTACTTCATACTAACTCGGCTGCTCTGATTTAGATGCAATAGATTCTCTGAGCTATCAAAGTACCTCAGTTCTTTCAAAGTTTTAGGCCTCTACAAATCTTACTATTCTAAACTTGCAGGTTGATTGAAAATGAATATTTGGGTCTGAAAAATGGCATATTGGATCAATCGGCAATATTGCTTTCAAGCCATGGTTTCCTTACACACATGAACTGCAAGGTAATTGATTGGATCCATGTGCCTGTATTCTATATCTTTAAGCAACATGCCCTCTAAATTTTCAGATTGCAGAATGAAATTTTATTTCTGTGATTTTAACTACATTTTCCCAGTTTATCTGATGGGCTTGTTGTAAGTTGAGCATCATTTAATTTCATGGCTTCATACCACCTTCATAATAGCAAATGGTAGTTGTAAATTGAGCCAAGTCTTGTTTACCACAGCAAGTTCCTTGTGTAAATGATCATGTGGTGCATTTCTACCTAGTTAAAATGAATCCTAAAACAATTTATATAATAGATCTGAACTCAAATTCATCCTCCTTAAGGTTTCATCAATATGTCTTGCTATTTTAGTTTGGTGTTTTGAGAACCTCTACAGTCACTGAATCCCATACTATTTTCTACATTATAGAGATGGACATTTTTCTTGAATGATTATTTTGCCTCTGTTGCAACAATTATTCTTTGCAGATTTTGTTTATGACTAACTAATGTCATTACTTAGTTTACCTGAATTTGCAAAAGCACATTGCTAGTTGCTTTCTTTGAAAAAAATGTCATTTTGCGCTCTTTCTTTATTTGATACCAACACAGTGTAGCATTTGTCTTGTTCAATTGATAGACTAAAGAACACAAGCTTGTTCCTTCACCGAAGCAAAGCGACTTCCATAAATCCTACAAAATATTATTGGCATTCTCAGGCTTGAGGAATGCCTTGACTAACAGCCCTGGATATAATCTTCGTGTGGTAGAGTGTCATGAGGCTGCTAGAATTCTTCTCAAGTATGATTCTTTTCGCTTCCGAGATTAAATGGCTCTTTTAATATTGTGTCTTCATTTTGTTCATGCATAAGGTGATTGTATACCCTGTTTCAAACCTTCCAAGACCGTGATGCTGGAGGACTAGTAATTCAATACAAGGGAAAAAAAAGAAAAAGAGTGATAGAGGACTAGTAAACACAATACATAGAAAATTTGTTTCAGGACAAATATACCAATTAAGTTATTTCTTTTGGGAATTTTAATATTTTACTCTGTATCCTATTTGTGATTTTTTCCCCCATTTTCCCCTTTAGTGGCTAAAGCAGCTCCGATCTGGGATTCAACATTGTTCCTTTTTTAGTTGCTAAATTAGTTTATTAATTAATTTTACTGTATTATTTTATATTTATGAGTTGCGTTTGGTTCCTATGTAGGAGGACCATCTATGTATCAAGTCAATTTGTTGTTGAGGAACAAAAACTTTAAGTTTTTAGTTATTAGGAATTCTGCTATTTAGGAATTTTTAGTTTGATTTCCTAAAAGTAGTTTTGTTTAGGACTTGTTTTATTCATATTTTAGTAATTTCTTTTGCTATTCTGGTGCCTATATGAAAACACCTACCATATCTTTTGGGATGGTTCTTCAATTCAAGCAGTTATGACATGACTTTACCTGCAAATGAGATCTAGTTGGAATGCTTGTGTTTGACATGGACTTCTTGAAATCTAGTTGACATGGTATCTCCTAATTGAAAATTATTGTTATACAATTCCTTTGTTCCTTTACTGCAAACACTTCTTGATTACCTTTACATTATCAAGAAAAATAACTTTTCTTTCTGTCTAACACATGTTCATGGATTAACTAGTCACTTTTCCCAAAGAGTTCAGTCTCTTGCTCACCAGGTTATGTTGAAATTCATAAAACACGACCTCCTAATTTCCTGTAAAGGTTTTTTTTTTTTTTACCGTGTTAAATATGAATTTAACAATTGATATGAACATACAATTCCTCTTCTTTCATGCTTATTGTTTTTGTGTTATTGTTATATGATCAACAGAGCCTCTGGAAATGACAACCTGGAGCATCGTCTATGCAATGGCTAGCATCTTGACTCCCTCTTTTTTTCTTTTTTTTTTCCATTTTGAATTTGATTCTTCTTTATTTTCTTGCATTGTAACTTTGATTACCATCCTCTTTTTTCTAACAGTTGATCCAGAGGTATATGAGACTCACAAGGTAATTGAATTAGAGTTGACTGTTTTTGCGCATAAAATTTTTCCATTCATCAACTTGTCAAAGATAATGATTTTAAAGCATGTTTTATCACACAAGTGTTAGTGCAGTTGCTCCAATTCATCTGGTTCTAATTTTTTCCATGTTTTCTAGAATGTTGCATTTTGACTTCAAGCTGAATGCAGACTGCCAATCATTTTACTTGATTGATTCATATTTGATACAGCTGAAATAAAATGACCTAGCAAAAGTGTGCAGGGGTATGATGAAAATGAATTTACTGTCACACATATACATTACAGATGAGCTTTGTTTGGTGCTGAAAGGAAAAGAACATTTAGGTTAAAAATGACCCTTTTCCATCTTATAGTTTAATTTTGAATAAAACATGTACAAATTTTGATAAGATGTGATAATTGAAATTCAGATTTCTGCCTCCTTTTTACATTAGTTGTTTTTGTGATTCTTTCCAGTTATCAATATGTTTACATATTTCATCATAAATTTTTTCATGTGCATGTAGTTCCCCCCCCCCCCCCCCCTTTTGTCTTGATAATCAATATATAGTAAGAGACTAATACATTCTTACAAAAAGTAATCCAGTATTTGACAGTTTGTAGATAGATTTGTGTCTAATCTGTGTTTTTCTGTATCTGCAGGGCTTATTAGAACCCAATCTAGCGAAAAGGGCAGAACACTATTTCTCAGAGAATATGCGGGTTATGAAAGGTACTGCTCCATCGACTTGCTTTCATAAATTCATAGCAAGCATATTCCTTTTTTCATATTCACCTTTTAATTTTGTGCTAAATCATAGCTAGTTAACCTAATAAATATCTCAGGTCTTGAAGCTTGGGCTTCTGGCAACTTGGAAGAATTTGGAAAGCTCATCTCAGCCTCTGGTTTAAGTTCTATTCAGAAATATGAATGTGGTATGACCTGAAATAATTTTTGGGTTTTAGATGTCTTGTCTGCCAATTCCAAAGCCACCTTTTTTCTGAACAAAAAATGAAAAAAAGAAGGATTTGTTTGGTAATAAGAATATTATCAAATTGAATCATTTACTTATTTATTTATAATTATCCAAGTCATGCATTTAACTTTCTAGATGCATTGTTGAGAGCAGTTTGTCAGAACTGGCCTTTAAGGCTGGAATAACTTTTAAGCATTAACTCGTATAGCAGAAAAAAAAATTTCACAACAGGTTTCTATCCTGAAGGGTTAAGGATGGAATATGATACAGATGGAATGTCACAAAATCACTAGTGTTCGTTTTATTAAGAAAGGATTCCTTGACCTTTGAGGGTACCTTGACTCCTAAATTAGATTGCTCAAAGGAAATGAAAAGAATCTATCTTAGTTAATGATCTAAAGTTTTAATATTTAAGCAGTAGAACTTAGCAAATTGAATTCCACTCATTACAATTCATACTTTGTTTAGGTTGTGAGCCACTGAAACAACTGTATGAGATTCTTCTGAAGGCACCTGGTGTATATGGAACCCGTTTCAGTGGTGCTGGATTTAGAGGTTGTTGTCTTGCATTTGTAGATGCTAATCTAGCAGAAGAAGCTGTTACTTTTGTCACGGAAGAATATCGTAAAGCCCAACCTAAACATTCTAGTCAAATCTTCACAGAGAAGGCTGCTTTGATCTGCGACGCAGGTGACTGTGCTCGCGTAATTTGACCTGAGTTAGTTTTTTGGCAATTTATTGCCATGCTTCCATTTCTTCATTGTTAGCATGCAACTTTGTTTCATTTTTACAATTCGTTATTTGGATCCTTCTCCTTTAATGTACCAGGTTGCAGTATTGCATGTTGATTGCAACAGATATTGTGAGTGTGTTCTGCCACCCAATATATAAGCATTTCATTTTTCTTTATTGTTTTGGGTGAATACATAGATATTTGATTTAGTCCATAATGGTGGCCAGTGGGTTATTAGCTGAAGCCAGGCATTATTGCAGAAAGCTTGGAATTTAAGAAATTAACTACTCTCATTATCTCAAAGAAAATCCTTATGGGCTTCCCGTACAAATAATAAACATATAAAATGAACAGTTAGATAATACTAGTTAAGTGCCTTTTTGCTATGTCATGGGTTGGGATAACTTTTTTCTAAAATAATTTTTTTTTCAAGCTACATCAATATTGTTTAAAAAAGCAAGAAAAATCTAAGAGCCCAAGTCATTGACTTGACCGAGTTCAATAAGCTTATTTAGCTTAGTAATATGATTAAAAAAAATATCAATAGTAAATAAAACAAATAATTTTTTTTTATAATAATTACCTATAAAAAACAAAATGTTAATATTATGCTTGGGAGAAGAAGAAAAAAAAGTTTGTTGGAGATTCATAACCTTTCTATCGTGGATATCACCTTATCACTAGAAAAAGTTTATCGAAACGGTTTTAATATTATTGTAAAAGGTTGCACGACAACATTGAATAAATGTTGAATGATAAAAGTGAAAAAATAAGAGTCTAAAAAAAAAAAAAACAAGCAAAATTAGGCAAATCACCTAAACATAGGGTAATTTTTCAAACTTGTAACTCATGAAATCTTAAACTTGAACTGAATCGAGAAGCTCAATTTCTAACCATTTTAATGTTGAAGGATGAATAAAAAAAATAATTTTAAAAATTAGCCAAAAAAACTCAACAAAAAACGACAAATAAAAAGACCCGAGATAACTCAAGTTATTTTAAAAGTTAGTGAAAATTCCATAATTCTTTAACCTGACTTTGGGTAAGTCTTGGGTCACAAGTATAGGGGGTTAACTTGGGCTAACCTAGGTTAACTAAATTTTTTTATTTTATAAAAAAGTAAATATGACATCATTTTAAGAAATTTTAAAAAACTTTTTAGAGGTTCGAAAACCACCTACCTGAATTTTGAATTTTGATCACCTCTCCAATCATCATGATTTAAACAAGTGATACATTGACCACCAATTTAAAAAGAGGAAAAATAATAATTACATGAATGGATCTAGGTCACATGACCTAACTAGACCTAAGGCCAAGGCTATGTTTGTAAAGGTTTTTATGTTTTTTCATACAATTGTTATTTGAATTCATTAAACTAAATGGCTAAAGATATATTTAAGATATATTTTCCTAGACACCCTTAAATTTTCACCTTTTTTTATAAGATTATGATATTTTTTTTTTAATATCATCAAACACTTTTTTGAACAATATTTCATGATTTTAAAAAAACATTCTCCTTAGATTTTATTCATTTTCTTTTGTGTGCATGTCAATGTTTATTATTGTACAATTAAATAAAAAACATACTCCAAAAAGTTTCACTTGCCAACACATGAGGGTTGTGTTGTTCTTATATTTTTTAGGAACATATAATTACAATTTGATCTTTTTTTTTTTTTTAACTTACCTACAATATTTTTAAAAATTATAATTTCCATCTTAAATTTTTATCATACGTGTAACATATTACATCCTCTCTTTAGCGTGCAAGAAAAAAATCAATAAAAAATATATAATTATTTATAATATTGTTATCATATTCTATTTAATAACTAAAGAGCTATTGTAATATTAACATTACAACTTTTTTTTTTTTTTTATCGAAATTAATATTACAAATATTTTAAAAATTAGAAAAGAGGTAAAACTGTAGCAACAGTATTTTATCGAACACACCTTGTTTGTGATACAAAATCGACCCTTATTTCATGAGACCCGTTTGATGCAAACTACACATGACACTTCAAGGTTTAAAAAACTGAAATAGACATTATTTGGTTTCTCTCTCAAGCCTTGGACTTAAGGTTGAGTGATAAAAGTACCTAACTTTTTTTAAAATTCGTTTGCAGTTAGAGAAGTCTTTCAGGGATGTTTTTTTTTTAAAATAATAATTATGATTTGAATGGCGGTCTCTTTATTATATTATCAGAAATCTACTGTTTGTATTCTTTTTTACTTATTAATTCTATATTGTAAAATTAATCATTTAGGAGTGCATATGGAAATGTTAGGTTCTCAGCTGGCTACAGCTGCAAACAACAACTTGAACCTGACAACTTGTGCAAAGATTCATGGTTTGGATTTGTCGGAAGGTGGAGTTAACATGTGAAAATTTATCCTCATTCTCTTTGGAAGGCTTAAGAAATTCAGCATCAATGGCTGTAAAGCATGGAAGCTATCCTACCTTTTTAAAAAATAACAAGTGGCTGAGCTCTTACAAATACCCCTTTTTAGGCAATTAGCTTGTTCCCATGAGAGGACAATATTAAACAACGTTGGTTTTTGTAATTAACTTAGTAATGCACTCTAAGCCCCTTTATTGTATAAATGTGCCCCTTTATTGTATAAATCATGAGTGAAGTCGTATGATTTTGTGTGGATTGCAATCCCGAATGGTAGATGGTCCCATATTTTATTAAGGTATTTTTTAGGATTGGGGTATAATCATGTTTTTATTTATTTATTTTATATTTTAATAAGCTTCGTTTTTTTTTCCTGTCTGTTTTCTATATGTTTTTTTTTAACCATTCATTTTTAGGTTTTGTTTTTTAAAATTGGTTTATATATCAATTTTTTTTTCTTGGTTGGTCTATGTCCATAGTGATATTCTATATAAAAAAAAAACCTTTTTTAAAACATGTTGGCATAGATGCCTTTTTTTTCTTTTTTCTTTTTAATTAAAAAAATGTTATGGCCATAGTGCGGACCCACAAATTAATTATCTAATCTAAATTGTGAATGTAGATTAGATGAGTATCCCCAATATATTTGTTTAAAATCATCCTTAATGTGGACTCTTACGCATATTTGATAATTTTACTTCATCCTTGCACTTGCTCAATTAATTTATACAAATAAATTTTAGAATATAACGTGAAAGAAACAATCAATAACACAATTTTTACCATTTTGGAGGAGAGTTAGTTCACAGGAGATGGACCCTACAACCAATCCACAATTTGTTCCAATTATAAACCATCTCACTTTGACCAGAAGCGTGAACACGAACGATACTCCAAAAGCGTATCACGAGCCATTACAAGACAAGCTGATCCTTTACTTTCTTCAGTTTCTCAAAGTATTTTAATCTTATTTTTCTACGTTTCTTCCTTATTCTGCCCATATATTATTCTCTGCCTTTTAAGCAAAACCAAGCTTCATTTTTTTCAGTCCTAAAAACAATGGCTAAGGAGCACCAGTTCTTTTCATTGAAGTTAGCTCTTCTCGTTTCCTGTTCCCTGCTTGTCCTTCCCTTTTCATCTTTTTATGTCCAAGCACTCAACATTGGAGTTCAAGCAGCTGATTCTGCTATCTCCCTGGTTTGGTCGTTCGATCATCTCTCAAACTATTACATAAGCCTCACTGTGATAAATATTTGAAAATTTCTTTGTTTTCCTTAGGGCAAAGATTGTAGTAGGAAATGTGAGTCAGAGTTCTGCTCAGGTATGCAAATTCTTTTCTTTCCAAGGAGTTACTGGTTCCGCCCGAAGGTGGAGTACTACTGTAAAACTGGACAGGCACAATCACTTCATGAGCATTTTAGAATTATCCAGATTTTTTTTTTTTGTGTTCGTGTTTAGTTATACATTTCATTGTGTTTTAACTAGAATATTGGTGATCAATATACACTTGAGTTTTATACGTTTTGTTCTATGGTCAAACTTTCGTTGATTTATGTGAATGGCAGTGCCTCCATTTTTGAGATATGGCAAGTATTGTGGGCTTCTATACAGTGGATGCCCAGGAGAGAAGCCTTGTGATGGCCTTGATGCTTGTTGCATGAAGCACGATGCCTGTATCCAATCAAAGAACAGTAAGTACTCTTCCATGATATCTGGTTTATCTAGCAGGAATATATATTTTGTTATACAGCAAAGTTTAGCTACAACTTTTTGGCTAGTAGGTGTGATTTAGTAACTGGGATAACATGGTGATTAGTGTCGATGGAGGTTTATACATAGAAAATAAGTTAAAACTGGAAGCCCGATTTTATAGATGGGAACACCATTAGGGCAGGGATATGGGGAAACTATGAATTTGGTTGCCTGTGTGAGTAACTGATAGGAGATTTGCTGTTTTGTGTTGCTTTTGACTGTAGAACTATTAATTTTTTGTTTTTGTTTTTGCGTGTTGATGGTGCAATATTGCAGATAGCTATCTAAGTCAAGAGTGTAGCCAAAACTTCATCAGTTGTATGAGCAACTTCAAAACAGGTGCTCGGACGTTCAAGGGAAACAAATGCAGGGCTGATGAAGTTATTCATGTCATATCTGTAGTCATGGAAGCTGCTTTGCTTGCCGGAAGAGCACTTCATAAGCCATAAGACAGAACAATATTCCTGTTGTCTTTTCATTTCTATTTAAAAAAAAAAAAACAGAATAAATTTGGCGTTTCCTTTCCTTACACACTGCTTGAAGCTGTGCATGCAAACTTAAAAGAGCCACTAGGCATGTTAATCACTCGTTTATTTCATGTCCCAATTGTCTGCTTTCTCAATTGACGTGTGCTGTCACGGGTGGCCATAACATCTCACTTTTTTTTCCCTCTTAATTATAAAAATTATTTGTCCATTACCTGCAGACAAAAATAGAAATTAATTGAAAACTAATTCAAGCTGCAAAACTTATAAAATTCAGGCCCCTCTTTTCAAATCCACGTATCCAAAGTCGCTTGGAGTATTGTTTTTTATTTCGGAAAATGATTAAGTATTCTGTTCTTTTTCTAGAATTAGTTTATTTTTGGGTGCTTCATCTCCTTCAGAAAGAAAAGAAGAGGGAAATCTGAAATTAGTTTTAAAATACTTTTTTTTTATTACATAAAAAGAGATTTAAATTCAAGACTTCTTAGAAGAAAGGGGGACATTAATGCTAGTTGAGTTCTTACAAAGTTATCCATATATCAAATGAGTCCTTACAAAAATAAACTATCAGATGAGTCCTCCAAGTATTTATCATTCTCAACTATACCCCTCAGCCTAGATTTGTTCATGCATCTCATCTGAAGTTTAGTTTTATATATGCAATAAAAACGATGCTATTTTAGTATATTTGAAGGTTTTTAGTATTGTTTGTTAACCATTTTGACGATTTTAAACAAAAAGGGTATAATTGATAATATCTAAATTTTAGAGATCCAATTGAAGTTCTTATTTTTTTGTTCTTTCCAGAATTCAATTGAAGCTCACTATATAAGTTGAGCGACCAATTTCAGATCTTCCCAAACACTATTTGAGCGACTGCAAAACTGCACTCGTATAAAATACCATTACTTTATTAGGAAAATAAATTGTAATTAATAAAACACGAAATCAAGATTCGACATTGATACAAGTTTTATAACTTTTAAGTATTTGCTTATTTGTAAAGCCTAACATCTGACAAATAAATAAATAAATCTATATTAGTTAAGTAAGATGGTTATATAAAAAAAATTAACATTCTGTTTTTTTTTTCATTCACACAAATAAATATACATTCTATTACAAATGAGAAATTTTCATTTTGGTTATTAAATTTTTTTCTCCTCAATTAAATTCTTTTGTGGTTAAATTGATGGCCAAGTTAGGATTGAAAGATAGAGGGTGAAGTTGAAAAGGTGAGAAAAAATAAGTGGTAACTTCCAAGTTTACATAAAAAGTTTACTTTCATCCTCATATTTACTAATTTCTTTTTTGTGGTCCATTTGGTGTTTAAAATTTTAATTTTGGTTCAAAACTTCATTGTTTTAGTCTTTAATTTGAGAAATGAGAGAGAGATGCTAAATTTTAATGATAAAGAGAAAATTTCAATTGACAATGATTTAGGCTGCAAAAAAATTAATTTTGGTTTCAATAGATCTCATTTGATGAGAAAAGTCTCACCTGGGTGTTCTTTAGCCTTCTCATCGCCTGATGAAGTAGATTTGAGTTCAAGAAGTTTTATGGATTCAATTTGATTTTGGGTTTTTAAACCAAAATTTGAGTTATTTAACGTCATGAATGAGTTTATCAAGATCCATGAAATATTTTATAGGTATTTTAAATTAAAAAATAAATTGAAAAATTAGTTTCATAGCATCAAATACTCTTGCCATAGTTTCTTGCGAACAAAGGGTTGCTTTTTAAATAAAATCAAAGAGTTTATATTTTTAAAAAAATTATAAATAAATAAATTTTTATTATTATTATTATGGTGGGATAAATTATTTTTATATAGCTTAACTTTTTTTCTAAAAAAAAAAGCATAGTTTTTTTTCAGTTGATTTTCTATAATATTATTTTGATCTCATGACTTATGTAGTAGTTTAGTCATTAATCCGGGTTGACTTGTGTTTGTTATTTTTCGTTGTTTTTTTTTTTTACAAATATTTTTTTTTCAATTTTATACTTTGATAATGGGTTTGTTAAGAACTGCCTTTGCATTTATTTATTTATTTTCTATAGAGTAATCTAGTTTTCATGGCTCAGGTTATGGAATTATCCTGTTTACCTAGATTTACATGGGTTGCTATTTATGGTTTTTTTCTTTAAATTATTATTATTATTATTATTATTTTTTAATATTTGGTTGATAGTAGTTAAGTTTTGAAATTTATTTTTATTTGTATTTTATAAGATTAATACCCTTTTATAACTTGAATAATGAAATTTGTAAGTTAACCAGAGCTAAACTAGTTTAGCCAATATATCACCTTCCCAGGATAGTATCCAACGTTATTTTCTTGGCTGATAGGCCCTGATTCCAACAATGGATTTCAATGGAATAATGCAGGTCAGAGGTTTGGAAAGGAGCTCATATATCACCTTCCCAGGATAGTATCCAACATTATAACTTGATTCGTGAGTTTCGTAAGTTAACGAGAGAGAGAGAGAGAATCTATTAATTCATCATTTCTACTTCTATATAGCTGGCAATTTGTTACATATAACACCAAATATGCTAACTAAGAGTAGCTAATAGTACCCTATGCTTAAGCCAACATGTGACCCGTTCTCTTAACTTCATAAAAAGAACAACTTAGTAAACGGTGTGTTTTACATGAGTAAACAATGTGTTTTTGAGACAACCCTGCAATTCCTTCAACAGTCATATAATCCAAATGTCTTGATTCCTTCTTCCCCTGTTACTCATCTCCTCTTTGCAAGACCTGTGACATATAGTTTCAATTATGTTTTGACTCATTGTCTTATCAATCAGAAACTGTATAATATGCTTGTTAATGTTTTAATAATAATTTTTTTTCTAATAATTGGTGGGGTGATTGTGTTAATAGCCCAGCATAGATAATCAAAGAGGGTGGGATGATATTGGTTAGATAACTTTTTTATTTATTTTTAATCTAGCCCTACAAAAGCAAAGAGCTCTTTGTAGATTATAGCTTAGGAAGTTTAAGGCCGTTTTGATTTCGGAATCCTTAGAGAATCTTCTACAGATCAAGTAGCATGCCATCAATGTTGATTGGCATTTGGCAGGCAAGACACT
The DNA here is from genome assembly GCA_030145905.1 of Populus davidiana. Lineage (NCBI taxonomy): Eukaryota > Viridiplantae > Streptophyta > Magnoliopsida > Malpighiales > Salicaceae > Populus > Populus davidiana. The sequence continues at coordinate 24,622,691 of CM057794.1, read as the reverse complement.
GATTGTTGTTTTCTGAAATTTCAAGTAGCTATAATCTGCTTTTCTGTGCCCTTGCCTACTTCTATGTAATATTATGATGGTAGAATGCCTAATTGCTGCAGTTTTATAATTAATTCTTGTGATGCATTTAACCACCACTGCATGCCTGCTGCCATGCTTCTCGGAGATTACAATATTGACTCTTCCTTTGGGATTGGGATGCAGCATCTTCCCACTTGAAATCCCAGTTGCAGCAGCAACAGCAGATGGCGATATTAGTTTATCTTCGGTTTCTAGACGGATATATGTCTGGTACCTAGAAGAAACGCTATCGGATCTGTCAGGCACAGTTGCAGATAACGTAAGATACGGACCACGATTGAAGGGGAAGAAGCTTACCGACGATGAGGCTTACAAGTTGCTCTCGCTTGCGGACCTTGATTCTTCCTTTTACAAAAAGATTATGTAACAAATCTAATAATTCAGGTTTTATTGAATTAAAAGAAATTAACTACAAAGATCTAATTAAAAAAATGTATAAAAATAGTTTCCGAACATACTTGAGGTTATCAAATCTGTTGGGATATTGTCATTAATGAACAACAACATGTGCAACCTACTCTAAGAAGTAGGGTTGCAATTGTCAAAAAACTACAATGAAAATTACACCAACCATTGACAAAAATGATGCAACCCATGTGCTGCCACCATTTGTGCCATAATTGATGGTCTCTTGTCTTACCATTGATGCCTATAAATAGAAGCATTATTTGAGAGCAAAATGAAAAAGAATTGTGAGAGCATGTGAAAGATCAAGAGAGAAAGTGAAGAGCTGCAATGGCAGTGGCAGCAGCTCCAAGGACAGCAATGAGAACTGGAAGTCGAGTTCGAGTGAAGTGATCTTCCTCCTCCATATATTTGTTTTGTATCATTTCTTTATCTTTAATAATATGAACCTCTCCCATGAATGTAAGCGATTTGCCGAACCACATTAAATATTGTGTTAGTGTGCTTAGCCTTCAATGGACAACTATCAGTACATCATCGATCAGATTCCCCAACAAAATCCTCCCATGACTTCGAAAGTCCCAATAAGTTTTTCTATAATCTCAAAATTCTACTTGACTAACACTTAAATAGAAAAGAAATTAAACAAATTTGAATTTAAAAGATACTAATCTACTAACTTTGAATTTAAAGAGTTATCTGTCGGGCAAGTTCAAAGAGTTGCGCTTGCTAGCTAGGACCCTAGCGAATGAACCAGAGGTAATGCCTATTGAAATGTACAGAAAATCTTGGCGATTTGAATGAGTTCCTTTGCATCGTGTTTTCATGCATCGAATCCTCTGTTATTTCAGGTCTGCACTTAAGTGGCCAGTAAATGCTGTTCTTCTGTGTTTTAAAAGGTTTTGCTGCTGGATGAGCCAACCAGTGCATTGGATCCACTATCAACACAAAACATAGAGGATGTTCTTCTGAATTAAAGAAACAACAAGGGCTGACAGTTATTATGGTCTCTCACAGCGTCAAACAAACTCAGAGGATTGCTGATGTGGTTTGCCTCCTGATGAATTATCTGAAGCCAAGCATCCCATGGCACAAAGGTTCCTTGAACTCAGTTCTTAAGACTTGTCTTTTGTTTTATGCTCTTTCCTGATACTTTAATTCAAGCGATTTGCCGACAAATGATAACTAGCAATGCAAGTACCATCCCTTTTCCTTTAAATACTGATGATCATGTTGAAACTATCAAAACATGTTTCTTTTAATTGCTTTTTGATGGATAATATCTTACCATCTAGTGAATTTACTTGGGATAAAAGGTTGAACCGGATTTTCACCAGGATACAGTGCATATGTAAGTAGCAGAAGTCTTAGGAATTCAGTTGACAACATACCACAAGGGCTTAAACCAAAGTTTTACGGTCTGAATTATCCAGATAGAGAAAGTTGAGGGGTCAGCATTCCATTGACCGTAGTTTTCTAAATTTCCAAGGACAAAAGTTTCACTCACCAGGATCCAAGAGCTACGACTCTTCACAGATATCAGCAAGACACGCCAACCTCAAAATCACTAATAATTAATCTTACTGGAAACGTGCATGCTCAACTGAGTTCAATCCCCAAGTTCTCCATTTTCCAAAAGTTAGCAACTTTCTTTTTACACTTGTCACCCCTGCAAGGTTTTAGGTTCAGAACTCAACCCCCAGTCTGATTCCGAATGGCAAGTGCTTTCTCATCATGGACGTGCAAAATATTCCTCTTCTTAGTTGAAGAAAATGTTGATGGTAGTACATATATAGATAGCCAAGGTCCAAGAATTTACCTATAAACTGAAGAATATGTAACCAAAGAAGAAAACTTGAGAGGTTGTAAAATACTGTAATTTGTATAATTCTGGTGAACTGTAGTCCTCAGAGCACAGATGTTACAGAAAGCATATACCCCATTTCCCTTTTCTCGATGAGCAAAAACTAAACTAAACACATGTACCCTACCCCTCAATTATTTCTGTATCCTTTTCTGCTGTGGTAATTAGAACTTGATTTAATGAAGTAAACGAAGCTGTAGTAGTAGTTGTAGAGTTGTTACACCAAAAGAAAGACCTCAAAGAAGAAGGCCCTTGGTTTTGCTTGCCGGTGGGTTTTGAAGTTGAAGTCAGTACCGCTGCTGCGGCCATTTGCTGTCGATTGGATTCAATAAACATATTCCACATCACTTCCACATCTTTATACCCACACATTTGTACATCATCTTGCAACTTCAACAAACCACTAGCACTCCGACTAGTCGCACCACCCCTGCCACCTCCTGAACCTGCTTAATCATAAAACAATGACATCAACATCCATTCTCGTAGTAGACTACAATCATGGGTTCAAGCAAGTTACATTTCCATCTACAATGGACAAGACTCTGGTGCAGTAAAAGGAAATAAACCATGATAAGAAGCAAAAACAAACCAGCTTTATGAAACTTGACTCTTGAAGAGATAGCAAACCAAGCTTTCCTCATCTTATGCCACCAATTCATATTAGTCTCTTGTGCTATACCTCTCACTAACAGAGCTCCAAAAGCAGCAGGGGTTAAACAGCGTTCCACTCGTATAATACTCAGTCCAGGAGGATCAGGAGGAGGAGGAGGAGGGGGAGGTTAAAAGCACACGCGGCAAAAAGTGCACCGAAATCCATAACACGTTTCTTGATGACCGTGCCAGGCGTCTCATCCTCTATCACATTATATATATAGTCCATGAAGAGTCATGGAACATCTCCCTTTGCCTTGCCTTGTTAACTTCCAATTTTAACTCTCTTTTTTCCCTTTTGGCTGCTTCTCATTAAATGATGGCTAGAGTACTTTCTTTGGCAACGTTTGGCGCAAAAACTGTAAGAGCACACCATTGAAAATGCAAATTGTTTTTGAAAAACGAACCAAAGAAAGAAAACTGGTTGCAACCTTTAGTCAACAACAACTTGGTCCCTAATACTTTAAACTTCTGATAAGTGGCTCCTATGTTCTATCTATTTCTTTGGAATGTCACTCCTTTTTCAGGGTTCCGTCTATCGGCGACGGCCAAGTTATGTTGTGATCGGTCATTTAAAGGAAAGGAGCCACTGTTTTCTCTGCTAAATCTGTTAATGGATGGAAATTGAACCTTAATAGAGGGGTGCTAATCGAGAGAAAAAAGAAGCACAAGGGACTAAAATAGAAACAATTTAAATGTGGGGACCAAATAGCCAAGAGAAAGAATCACAGGCTAACAAGCTTACGTTGTCTAATAATAAATGAGCTGCCGTTACATTCATCCATCTACCCTTGAGCAGGATTGTCAAACGAGACGGGGTTAGCTTGTAAGGATTATTTTGACTGCCTTTAATGAAAAGGGACTTCTCTATTCATGGAAACACAAGAAATTAAAATAAAGAAGCAATATTTTAATATATTAAAACATATAGTCTACTTAGATTCGGCTCTCCTCGAGCTAATAATTAGGATGACACAGAACGATGATTTTTCATTCTCTTGGACAGTAACGTAGCACACAGAAACCTTTCAAAAGCTATATATTATGCGTGGATACAATTAATTAATTTTTTAAATTTAGTCAATTAAAATCTTTGATTCTATAATACAATAATTAGTCTACAAGAAGATGTATTTCTTAAGTAAAGATTAATGATTTCCATGTGTGGGGCAACGAGAATTTCTACCTTTTTTGAACGGTACGAAATCATTATTCGATAACACAATCCATCATCATGTTTGTAAAACCTAAACCATATATTGATTCTTTTATATTAATGGTTTTACATTCCTTATAGAGAAAATAATCCTTACATTTCAAATTAACCAATGATTTGAACGTCACCAACGTAATAAATCATGATAATATTCTCAAAACCCTAATTATGATTCAACGTACGAGGGATAAATTCAACTTGAAAGCCCTGTGATTTAAGACTTTATAGAACACAGTGTATGAAGGGCTCATATCAAGAGGAAATGTTATACAAACAAATTATAAATTTTTCAAAAATCTCGTATAAACCGATACCCATAGTTTAGAGATCGAAATGTTGTGCCAGAATAAATAATACAATAATATTGCTAATTAATGGTAATGATGCCCATTTAACAACAATATTAAGGAAATAATCATAGCAAATATTCATTGTTCAAAAGGAAAGAGAGAAAGAAAGAGGCTTCTATCCCTTCCCAATCACTCATCTGCAATTTTTACAATCTTCTTCCCAACATTATGACCGTGAAAGAGTCCAGTGAAAGCTGAGGGGATGGTCTCCAGACCAATAGATATGTCCTCTGACACCTTAATCTTCCCACTATAGATATAATTAATTGTTGTTGTTAGAAAATAATATAAATTATATCATGATATTTTACCTAACAATTTAAGTTATTGGATTAAATTGATTATATAATATGATATCAGAGCCTTGATGACCAAGTGGTTACGAGTTCGAATCTCACCATCCCTATTTATTTAATAAAAATTAAGAACTTGTGCAAGTTTTAAGTTCAAAGAGCTTTTACTTGAGGAGATGTGTTAGAGAATAATATAAATCAAATCCTGAGATCTTATGTAACAGCTTAAGTTAAATTGGTTCTATAATATTTGTAGTTATAAAATCTGAATGAAGGTTCGAGTGATCAGTGCCTATGAATCCATGGATTTTAATCCTCTTGTAGATTATGTCCATCATACTCGGTGCTGCTCGTTTTCCACCATCTGTATACTCAGCAAGTACCCCGCATGCTGCTACTCTACCCAGCTTGTTCGTATTAGCAACTGCTGCTTCCAGCATTTCTGCCCCAACGTTGTCAAAATATATATCGATTCCGTCAGGGAAGTACCTGTGATGTGTGGGAATAAAAAGGCAATCACATGGGAAAAAAATTAAATCCTTTCTTTTTTATTATTATTATATATAGCTTAACTTGAAAAGCTGATTTAAATTAAGCTCTGTAATATAATGCTGATAACATAGCTAAGTAGAGGTCAAAATGCACTTTCAAAGGCTCATTTCTAGGGTTTTTTTTCAGTCTATAATATAATGTTGATTAGTGATTTTTTTATTCATGATTTATCCATTTTCCTTGTCGTCGTTAATATTGGAATAATTTAAAACTATGTGTTTGCTTTATTTTATGATTTAGTAAATCATACTATTCAATCAACTTAGTATAAGTCTTTGACCATCAATTACGATTTGATCAAATTGAATTTTGTGAGTAACCTACCGTCATCTTTTATTTAATTGTTATTGGTTACTATTTTTTTCATTTTATTATTTTAAAAATTATTAAAAAATTATATAAATTATATTACAAAACCTTAACTTAAATTATTGTGTTCAGATGGTTCTTTAATATCATATCAAAATTTTAATAATTAAGCAATTTTGAGAAGATGTGTCATAAAATTATATAAATCAGTAAGCCTACATGTAAGCTTAATGTTTACGGTCCAACCTTTACTTACCTTTGGAGTGTGGATTTAAAATCAGTTTCTTCTTTGTAGTTGAAGGCATCATCAAAACCAAGCTTCTCCTTTAGCAGTGCTACCTGCATGTATGAAGCTAAGGTGAGACCCTTTTTTTATCGCATGACATGAAGAGTATGTTTCGTATTATAATAATTATTTTTTAAATATTTTTTATTAGAAAATATATTAAAATAATATTTATAATTTATTTTTTATATTAGCATATTAAAAAAATTAAAAAATTAAAAAATTATAATTTTTTTAAAAAACAAGTAAATTTATTTTTAAAATATTTTTAAAATAAAAAACAAAACAAATTCAGACACTGACCTTACAATTGTTTCCAGCACTTCCTATCACATAGCAGCCCGATGTTTTTGCATACTGACCCACCAAATTTCCACCTGATCCACAAGCAGCAGATACAGACACCCTTTCTCCCTTCCTGGGCTTACATATTTCAAAAAGCCCAACATATGCTGTTAGTCCATTAAATCCTGTTAAGCCGACAAGGGAGATCATGTATATATATAAAAAAAATGTATAGAAATTTATGATTTTAACAAATATTCAAGAGAGGAAATAACCTAGAACTCCAAGATGATAAGATAATGGGAATTCAATTGTTGGTCAAGCTTCCTTAGCATTTCCACTTTTTGCACACTATAATCTCCCCAGTGTATAAATCCCACAACCAGGTCATCTTTCACGAACTTAGGATGATGAGACCACAAAACCTTCGCTACACCAAGAGCTTGAATAGGCTGTCCAAAACAAACAACCATGCTTAGTAAAGTAAAAGTAATGCATTTTAATCTTGAGTGGTTTAGCGCAACTGGTCAGATTCTATATTTGTTTTTTAGAAATTACCGGTTTGAATTTCATAAATCTTAGGGTTACTGAAAATTTACATAATCATTAACTTTATGGTTTGTGGAATTAATCGAGTTCCACACAAGCTGATCCCGATACTTGTGTTAATAATTAAAAAAATACTGCATTTTGAAATTTAAATCCGATGAATAATGCTTTGTCCATCAATTGTCATGCCTCCATTCAGCACCTTTTTTTAATGTTTCTAACTCTTCTATATGTCATTCTATATAAAAGAATGTTTTCGGACAATTCCTTGATATTAATTTGTATGATTTGCTTTTTTTATTATTATTTAAATGATAATGAATGTATCAATTCATTGAGTTATAGTATGTGAACCCTCTGCCTCTGCCCAGGCTAAAAATAAAATTTTAAAAATTATTTCAAAATATTTTTATTTTATATTAAAAAGACATAATTTTGCTTATATTTTTTGAATTTTTTATCTTTGATAATAATTTATTTTTGACCTTTAAACTGACACTGTAGTTTTTTAAAACTCTCATGATTAATTTTATGACAGCTATATATTTCATAAAAGCTCTTTTAACATTTCTAATAGCTATTTTTCGAAAAAATATTGTAACAACAACCAATTACAAAACAACACCTTAATTCTACAATTTATTTTCTAACAAAATAAATTTCTTTTTCTAGATAAAAACAAAAAAAGGGCATCCATTAAGTGATGATAATAAAGACAAGATGACAAGCAAGTTAGGCTTTGCAGCATCAAGCTGTACTGTGATAATAAAGTGATGACATACCTGACCAGGAACGATGCCAGATTCAGTTTTTACTGATTTCTGTGAGGAGCTGTAACTCTTCATGCGGTTAATCTGGGCAGGATCTATTGATACAATAGGTTTCTTAGAACAATCTCATCAGAACCGGGCTCCGCCGCCAGTCCAGGTGATGCCACCTTGAGCTCGAAGTCAGACTCATAAGCTGAACCCTGTACGTGAGTCTTTATTGTTATATACCTGCTGCTCACTTCCATTTTAGTGTTCTTGCTGTGCTATCCAAAAATCCCTGGTCTCTGCAACAGAGTTGATTAGGTCGAGTGATGACTTTTTTCTGCTCTAGTTTTCAACAAAACATCAGCGACGGTGACCACTTGAACGACTCATTACTTTATCATCACAAAAAGCTAAAAGAGAGATACCGTGCAGTGTCTTTTTTTTAACTTTCTCTTAAATTTTTCCCCTTGCATGAGGCCTTTTTGTAACCCAACCCCCCCCCCCCCCCCCCTAGAAAATTTGGGAAAAGTGATAAAGACAAGGGGAAGGGAAGTGATGCCAGAAATTGCGATTGGAAAACCCAGTTCCAGCAATGATCATCGTTTGCAGTAGTGTTGCTGCTAACCATTTAGCTGGGGGTACTGCAGTTTGAACACTTGAACACTAAACAGACGTCAAACAGCAAGCCTAAATTAACAAGGAGACAAGGCGAAATTTAAAAACTAAACAAATCATCTAATCAGATGTGATCTGTGCATTAGAAGTTGGAACAACTAAATGGGATCGTTCGTTTAGTTTTCAAATTTGGCCTTGTGTCATTGTATAGATCTAGGAGTCCGTTTATTTGCGTACAAAACAAACGTTTAGTGCCCGTTTAGTAACGTGATTGCGGGAGCCACACTAAATGCCATTTAAATAACAAGAAAAAATTGCTTTTTGATGGTGGAATCCACCAAAATCTCAGCTGGACCGCATGTTTTGGAGAAGCGGCAAAATGTTGCTTCTCGTAGGGGAGAAAGGAGAACAGTGGAGCCATGCTCCACTGTTGCAACAATGTGAGTGAATTAATTCACTCGCACTGTTATAGTTTTGTTTTTTCTTTTTGAAAAACATTGCGAGAAGTTTTGTTTTTTTTTCCTTTAAAAAATCAGTGCAGTTAATTGATTTTACTCGCATTGTTCAAGTGAACATGAATAATATTATTTTTTTAAAAAATTAGTTTAAGGTGAATTAAATTTACTCGTATTGTAATCTTAATTTTATTTCTGATAATATTTTACCTAATTTTATTGTACACTCAAAAAATTATTTTTTCTGTAGTTCTTGTCGAATGAATTTTGTACATAATGAAATTGTAAATTTTTTTAAAAAATTATGTTTTACTTGAAAAACTAGTATTTAATAACACTTCATAAATTAAAAAGATATCGCATGATAACGTAGCATTTATGGAATTTGATCGCAATTCCAATTATGTTCTTGCCGAGTCCGACCCAGTTAAAAAGATATTCAGTTTTTATTTATATTTTAATTGTGTTTTATTCAAAAAATTAAAAGGAGATCGCTTGATGACGTAACAAAAAATTCAGTTTTTATTGTTGCGCGCTTAAGAAACCATGGAAAATATAGTCCTTGTTGGATAGATTTCGTATGTAATGATATTGCACATAGTTTAATGAAATAATAAAAATATTTGATATCAATTTATTTATTTCATAATATAATAACAGTGGTTAAATCTACAATATTTAAATTTAAAAAATATATATTTTAATTATTTTATAACCTCAATTTGAAAAACATTTTTTAATCAAACACATTAAATTATTTTTTGTTCAACCTTAATTTCAACCATAATTTTAACCAAATATATATTTTTCCAAACCAACCTCAACTAAAAGTATTTTTTATAAAAACAACTATTACAAAAGCCTAGCCATGGGGAGTAGGATGCAGATTGTGTGTCCCTTGTGCTAAAATTATTTTCTCGTTTTGAAACAACAGCCCAGCCATGGGGAGTAGGATGCAGAACATTCTTGGAGAAGATATACAAGACTTTCGATGCATGGCATCCCATTATCAAAAACAACGTATAGAAGTCAATAATCTCCATAGGAAGAAGAACGTTTCTAAATTGTAATTCCATTTCAAGGGAGGGGGTGCATCAACATTCAAACAGTTTTGAACAGCAAGACTTAATTAATCAAAATTTCAAAGTTCCAGAGGATTTTGATCAAGATTTCAAAGTTACAATAAATTTTTTTAAATTTCAATGTTCCAATCAATATTTCAGTTTAGCCCATCTTTTAAAAAATCAAGTTCCAAATGATTTGGGATCTCTTGCGGTTTCCATATAACATTATGGCCGGCTTCACATCATCTTTCATCTTCAATTTCTATGGGTGCATCCTTGTCCTATTCGTCTGCATGCTTCACAGCATCTAGATCTAGAACATGTGACATTAAAAAAACTTTGTTATTTGATTCAATTTACAAGGAAAAATTGTTTTTAGATCAAAAGAGAGGAGAGAAAATGGAATTCTAAAGAGAGAAAGCGGAACAAGAAAAAGAGTGCAAAGTATAATCTATACGTAATTTCATATTATTCTATATGAAGGTCATTTCATCTTTTGATTTTTTTTGCAATTTTTATTTGATCCATGTAAAGAGTAATTTTCAAAACTAGAAAGTAAAAACGTGATGAAACCTTAGGAGATTTTTTGTAATTATCCCAAAAAAATAATACTCAAAATATCATTCATTCATCTCACAGGAGAACAAAAAAAAAAAGAATTTGATCAACAATGTCGCAATATTCTTTGTAGTTTACTGATCATAAAAACAAAATGAGTTTTCTCTTCCTAATCACGCATCTGCAATTTTAACAATCTTCTTTCCAACATTATCACCTCTGAATAGTCCTACGAAAGCTGAGGGGATGCTTTCTACACCATTAGAAATGTCCTCTTGCACCTTAATCTTGCCATTGTGAATGTATTCAGTCGTTGTCGAAAGAAAATCTGAATGCAGGCTCATGTGATCCATGGCTAAAAATCCTTGGATTTTAATCCTCTTGTATATAACATCTATCATATTTGGTGCTGCTCGTTTTGCAGCATCTGAATACTCAGAAATTACTCCACATGCAGCTACTCTACCAGAGGGATTCATATTAGCAACAGCAGCTTCTAGCATGTCACCTCCAACATTGTCAAAATATATATCAATCCCATCAGGAAAGTACCTGTGGAGTTAATGTGGAATCAACAAGCAAGCTCAAATAATTTATCAGAAAAAAGCAAAAATAGTCAAACTTGACTATTTTTCAAATTTTCTTGTATGTTTTCATGTATTTGGAGTGTCGAAGTGTCCATATTAGACATGGAATGCTCTGCAGCAACGTAGACCATGCTCAACGTTCAACTTCCAATTTTTACTTGTTATAGTTTTCGCATTGAGTGATTTTCACGAGCTGAAGCTTTTTCCTTTTTCGTTGACATCATAACCTGAAATATTGATTTTGATGTTTCTAACCTTGTGAGAGCGGAATTCAAATCAGTTTCTTCCTTGTAGTTGAAAGCATCATCAAAACCAAGCTTCTCCTTCAGCAATGCTACCTAAATAAATGACGCTAACATAAGATTTTAATTCCTAACTCTTCAGATTGAAATACAAAACTAAACCAGATTCCTAACCTTGTCTCGACTACCAGCACATCCAACTACATAGCAACCAGAAAGTTTTGCATACTGGCCCACCAAATTTCCAACTGATCCACAAGCAGCAGATACAAACACTTTGTCTCCCTTCTTGGGCTTGCATATTTCAAAAAGCCCAGCATAGGCTGTCAGTCCACTTAATCCTGTAGCATGAAAAGATCTGTGAACAAATCAAACAAATGTTCTTGATGATCATTACTATGCTGGTGATTTCTGATTTTTCCAAAAAATGAAGACAGGTGATTGATTACCTAGAATTCCAGCATGATATGATAACGGTAGTTCAGTTTTTGGGTCCAACTTCCTTATCATGCCTCCTTTTACTACACTATATTCTCCCCAGTGAACAAACCCCACTACCAAATCATCTTTCACAAATTCAGGATTGTCAGAAACCAAAACCTTGGCTACTCCAAGAGCATCAATAGGCTGGCAAAGAGAAAGAAATAACTCACTGCTCCATCTGAATGGATATTCATTCTGAAACTATAGTAAATTGATGTACGTACCAGACCGGGAGAGATACGAACTGCGGTTTGTACTGTTTTCTGTGAGGAGCTGTAACTCTTCATGCGATTAAGCTGGTAAGGATCGATTGACACACACAGATTCTTCACAATAATGTCATTGGAACCAGGCTCCACCGATAATCCAAGAGGTGCAACCTTGAGCTCGAAATCAGACTCCTTTGCCGAACCCTGTATGTGTTTCGTTATCGTGACATACCTGTTGTTCACTTCCATCTCAATGCTCCTGCTGTGGTGAGTCTAAGAATCTAAAATCAGTGATAGAGTTTAACACTGAGAAAAGAAGAATCAAGAGAAGCCAACAAAAGGTCAATTTCTAAAAGTTACCTGGCCCGGAATGTTTGCTGCCAGTTGTTCTAGACAAAAATTAGATGGCTGTTGTTACTCTTATCATAAGTGCTGGTATTTATGGTAGTTATTAAAGCGGATCGAATTTTCTTTCGATAAAAAAAAAAAAAAAAAAAACCCTTGATTTGGTGATGTCCAACCCTTGTCTTGTTTTAAACTGAATATGAAATGAGTTCAAGTTGATCTGTGCTCGATGATTTCTAGAGATAATTAATAAAGAGCAATTAACCTAGAATTCAAATTAACGAGAAAGATTCTGTAGTATTATCAATTTGATGTCATTTTCCATGGTGAAAAAGAAAGGTATAAAGAAATTAATCATGGCCAGCTACTATCTTCCAAACAAGTTTCATGTGTGTGCTAACTCGCTCATCCAATAAGATTCCTAGTCGAGGGCGATGGTGAACATGCTCATTTGGTCGTATTCTGGTATTCGAAACGTGTTATTTTGAAAGGCTTGTGATGGTTGGGTCAGATTTTCATTGCCTGCCTCTACTCTAATAAGGGTTGGACTATCATAAGTTGTTTTTTGAAAATATTTTTATTTTAAAATATATTAAAATAATATTTTTTATTTTTTAAATTTTATTTTTAATATTTATCTATCAAAAACAATCTTAAAATATTAAATATTAAATTTGAATAAAAAAATTTCATCACCGCAGTACAAATCAGAGACTTATATATGCTGCTAGTATACAAATGGAGCCCCGGTTTTGCCTTCTATCCAATGACAGAAATAAGGCATTCTGTGCCTTTTTTTTTTTTGCAATAAATAGTATAATTAATTCCATATAAATAGTATATGGAAATAGTCCACAGAAAATTTTTCCATATAATTAATTCAACAAATCAGGCCAAAAAAATTAACAAATAAGTCATGAAGAAGGATGAACTTGAGGGATCTGACAATGGAAAAATGTGAAGCGCCACCTGTGTTGGACCGTGATCAGACATGCGCCAGTCATACTATACTCTAACACCCAAAATTACCATAATTTTCCAGTTATAAAATGTTAAAAATTTATTTAATTAACATGATTAAAATAAATTATAAATAAATAAAAAATTAATCTAAAAAAACTTGATTTTTCTATTAAAAAATCTTTAATTTTTTTATATTTAATTCTTGATTTATATTGGTTAATTAAAAATTAATAATAATGAGAATTAATTCTCACCGTATTTTTAATTTTTTCTTTTTATTTTTAGTGTTTATTTTTATGCTTTGATTTTCCTTAAAAAAATTTAAAGCTTAAATTTATTTTGTTGAGAAATAATCAAGTTCTTTTGCTTTCATTCAATGTAACATCCCACATTTTTAACTGCACTTATACTTAATTATAACGATCTTGTACGCAACAATTCCAGTAAATTTCCTTTTACATCATGTACATGGATGTACCATTTATTTTTACATATTAGTAAGTTTTCCAATACTTTTGATAATATTTTCTTTTTTTCCATTCGTTAAAAAAAACTAAATAATTTGACAATCCTTCGAAGGAGAGTTGATATCTTCTAAGATAATTTTCCCAAATACATGTAAAATTATAGAATTTAATTGTCATTCAAATAGTCATAATATTTAGTATTTATCAATCAATATTAGCAACTCAATATTATTAATCTGATTATACAAATATCATGCACACTTCAACATACTATTTTTTTCATTTATTATTGATAAAATCCCTTCTTTTATTAATACTTATTATTAATTATAATCATCCCACTCATTTTAAAATTCCTTAACTTATAATCTAATTTCTTGTTTAAAGTTTGATATCACACTTTTCATTAGCTATCTAGTTGTAATACTTAATAAATATATATATATATATATATATATATAATTTATTAAAATACAACACACGACCGTGTTTTTTATCTCCATATTGTTCACTTGAAGAAGGATATTTTGAGATTTTTTTTAGAGAAAATAGAAAGTCTTCATCTTTTTTTCTCTCTCGTGGCTGTTCAAATATTATGCAAATTATCAAAACTACCTTCATTACACGATTTAACACAGTACCACTATCCATCATCACACATAAGGTTCGATAACTTTTTCCACGTATATTACATCCCCTTTCCTTGCACAGTTTCCATTTATTCTTGCTATTGTTAGTTAAGATACTACCCCACGTAATATCTTGCCAAATAAATTTTCGACTACTTGCTTTACTTCATATTTTCGTTTTGACGTTGTTCTTCCAATTATCATTATCGTTACTATTATCATCGTTATCTCTCTATTTAATCATGTTTTAATGAGTTTATTGAATCACAAACCATATTTTAATACCAACTATAACACCAATGATGAAGACCCAATATTTTCATAACCTTTCGAGTCTTAAATCTATTGAAATTAGAGTAATTATTTTTTCACAATTTAACATCATGTTTCTAACCTTTACATCATTTAAGGCTATATCAAAATTTAGATACGATTTTCCTTTAATGTGAACCATTTCCAAGTCATCGAACTCCTACACACACAGTTATATCACAATTTTAACACTATCGAAACGGTTTCAATTCCGTTTCCAAATATTATTCATGAGATAAGGTTCACTTAATATTGAAGTGGAAAGAAAATGAATCCTCTTGGTGTTATTTCCATGCCTACCAACAAGCTTGGAGTTAGGACAGAGAGAATCAGTGTAGAATCCAGTTCGAGGTGGATGGACAAGATCTAAAGAAGAGGTCTATATGGTCATGTAAGGGGAGAATCCCTAGGATCCAGAACAAAGGAAAACTAGGCAATGGTTTTCTGCTATATGAGACTTTTTTTCAAGTCAAGCTCCTGTTTGTGCATATTTTGTAAAGAGCATGTGAATTCATGACCATACATGTTTTGCAGTAGTAATAAAACCCATGTACATCTAACAAAAGTCTACTGACTTGCAAAATACAGACATGTTTCTACACAGCCAAGAATCAATCAGTAGGAGCAGCATCTGTTTCCTGCAACAGAAATCGACACGGACATGAGAGAGGGACTTCACATCGTAGAGTAATAATTTAAGCAACTCATCCACATATATACAAATTTCCATCAATCTATAATTTCTTGCTCTGATTTCTATAATTATACATGGAGTTCATTAACCAAATAGCCAGATACAGTTGCAGCTACTTGAAGTAATAGCAGAAGCACTGGAAAACTCTGGCATACCTTGTTGATAGTACTGCACCAAATCTCAAACTAATTGCTGGATGGTTTAACCTTGAAGCTCGAGCCTTATGATTCTTTTGGTCCACTAGTTTTTGAAGGACCAGCTCTCTCCACCATAACGTCGTAGAGCTGCTTGCCATTCTATTTATAAAAGAAACAGCATTGATCATAAATTTTGGACACCGAAACGTAATTATAGAATTTAATTGTCATTCAAATAGTCATAATATTTAGTATTTATCAATCAATATTATCAACTCAATATTATTAATCTGATTATACAAATATCATGCACACTTCAACATACTATTTTTTTCATTTATTATTGATAAAATCCCTTCTTTTATTAATACTTATTATTAATTATAATCATCCCACTCATTTTAAAATTCCTTAACTTATAATCTAATTTCTTGTTTAAAGTTTGATATCACACTTTTCATTAGTTATCTAGTTGTAATACTTAATAAATATATATATATATATATATAATTTATAAAAATACAACACACGACCGTGTTTTTTTATCTCCATATTGTTCACTTGAAGAAGGATATTTTGAGATTTTTTTTAGAGAAAATAGAAAGTCTTCATCTTTTTTTCTCTCTCGTGGCTGTTCAAATATTATGCAAATTATCAAAACTACCTTCATTACACGATTTAACACAGTACCACTATCCATCATCACACATAAGGTTCGATAACTTTTTCCACGTATATTACATCCCCTTTCCTTGCACAGTTTCCATTTATTCTTGCTATTGTTAGTTAAGATACTACCCCACGTAATATCTTGCCAAATAAATTTTCGACTACTTGCTTTACTTTATATTTTCGTTTTGATGTTGTTCTTCATAGGAATATGTTGTGTGTGGTCCCGCACCATATAATATTGGGACCACCACATTAATTAAAAGAAAAGGTAGTTAATTGTCTCTTTGATTTAAATACAGCTGCCATTGTGGAGGGCTGCAGAGAAAAACAAAAGATAAGAGAAGAGAAAAGGGATAAAGAAAGAAAGAAGAGGCAGCAGATCAGCCTGACTCATTTCTTCGATTCTCAGCTCGTTCACTGTTGGATCGGGCTGAGATTTTGATAACAACTTCTAGACACGTTACTCTTCATTCTGAACGGTTGGATCGAAGATTGGTGGTGTGGAAGCTTGCCGTTTTGACAGAAAACGAGGCTGTCAGTATTGTAAGTTTTTCTCAAATACTTCTCCTTTAATCTTGTTGTATTCCAAGAATAGATTGTTCTTGATAATATGTATGTTCTAGCCCTTAGTTAAATCTAAAGAAGAACAGTTGTGAACCCGTTATTTGTTGATAGTGGAAGTTTTTAGATGGACTACGGTCCCGTGGTTTTTCTCGCATCGAATTTTCCACGTAAAAATCTTGGTATTCATTTGTATGATTGTTTGCATTATCTTGTTCATTGTTTGATTCTGTTTTTTATTGCACAAAGAGGGAAAAGGATTGAGACTTATGAATTGTGAATTGTATTCCGCTGAATTGATCCGGTTATTTGTTTCTAGTTTTCCCAACATAATATCATTATCATTACTATTATTATCGTCATCTCTCTATTTAATCATGTTTTAATGAGTTTATTGAATCACAAACCATATTTTAATACCAACTAGAACACCAATTATGACGACCCAATATTTTTATAACCTTTCGAAGTTTTAAATCTATTGAAATTAGAGTAATTATTTTTTCACATATTAACATCATGTTTCTAACCTTTACATCATTTAAGGCTATATCAAAATTTAGACAAGATTTTCCTTTAATGTGAACCATTCCCAAGTCATCGAACTCCTACATACACAATTATATCACAATACTCCTACATACACAATTATATCATAATTTTAACACTATCTAAGGTTTCGATTGCGTATGAGATAAGGTTCACTTAATATTGAAGTGGAAAGAAAATGAATCCTCTTGGTGTTATTTCCATGCCTAACAACAAGCTTGAAGTCAGGACAGAGAGAATCAGTGTAGAATCCAGTTCGAGGTGGATGGACAAGATCTAAAGAAGTGGTCTATATGGTCATGTAAGGGGAGAATCCCTTGGATCCAGAACAAAGGAAAACTAGGCAATGGTTTTCTGCTATATGAGACTTTTTTTCAAGTCAAGCTCCTGTTTGTGCATATTTTGTAAAGAGCATGTGAATTCATGACCATACATGTTTTGCAGTAGTAATAAAACCCATGTACATCTAACAAAAGTCTACTGACTTGCAAAATACAGACATGTTTCTACACAGCCAAGAATCAATCAGTAGGAGCAGCATCTGTTTCCTGCAACAGAAATCGACATGGACATGAGAGAGGGACTTCACATCGTAGAGTAATAATTTAAGCAACTCATCCACATATATACAAATTTCCATCATTCTATAATTTCTTGCTCTGATTTCTATAATTATACATGGAGTTCATTAACCAAATAGCCAGATACAGTTGCAGCTACTTGAAGTACCAGCAGAAGCACTGGAAAACTCTGGCATACCTTGTTGATACTACTGCACCAAATCTCAAACTAATTGCTGGATGGTTTAACCTTGAAGCTCGAGCCTTATGATTCTTTTGGTCCACTAGTTTTTGAAGGACCAGCTCTCTCCACCATAACGTCGTAGAGTTGCTTGCCATTCTATTTATAAAAGAAACAGCATTGATCATAAATTTTGGACACCGAAACATAATAAGCTGCTATGAACATTGTATGGACCTGATCCCATTAACTCCCCTTATGGAGAAGCAACTAGATGCATTGGAGCTCTGATGTTTATTTTCTATGATGTACTTACAAAAATTACTGGGAAGAAGTGCACTTGTCCTTCAGGTTTCGTCTGTGTCTCTTTAAAGTACACCAGAATCGGGAAATTTGGCCACCACAGTTCCCAATTCACAAAAGTCGAATACCTATAGTAAACTGAGGGGTGAGTAGGCTTCATTGATCCTTCAAATTTGTAGGAAGCACAGAGAGACTTACTTCCAACGGTTTTTTCCGCCCACAAAGACATTTTCACCTGATTCCTGAAGCTGCTCACCTACTTTTACCTCCTATATGACCACAAATATCACGTCCTTGTAAAGCACAATGAAGTCTAGAGATGCAGCATGCAATGCATAAAAGATATGAGTTGACACTGACTGCAAGTTGGGAAAAAAAATTCATCGAGTTCCACACAAATCAAATTTCTCAGAAGAAGCTACGTGCATTTCCATTTAAGTAAAGCCAAGATAGCAAGATTTATTCCTCAATTCATTCAAAAACTCACAGCAGCAAACCTCTTGCACTTGATTTGAGTTTCATAACAAATGGATTCAGTAGAAATAGATTTCAGATATAAGCATCATTAATCCTTTTGCACAACTACTTACAAACGATTTCAATGGGAAAGCAAAATTGCTACCCCAACAAACACATGCACTCATGTATTATCACTAATCTGAAATAGCCTCAATCAAAACCCATAACTTATAGAACTCACTCAACTCAGTCATTAAAAAAGATGGGTTGTTCAAAGTACATTTCATTGCTGTTAACCAAGTGTAATGAACGAGATGTGAAGAGATTATAATAGAGATAACAAATTAACACGGATTCATCTCTTTGTTTCTTAACTGTTAGAGAATTAACTATTAGTACAAGTAAGTCAACAAACCAGAGCCTTGTCGTCAAAAACAAATCTCACTCTAGTAGTCTGGAACAATAGTAGCAAGCCAAGGAGACCAGCAGGCGCAGCTGGCAATAGATTATTTGTATATGCTAACCCGCCAGCTAAACCTGTTTGAACAGAAATATCACATCATATATAAGACTACTAGATACATAACCCGCGCAATGCCGCGAGTTATTTTTCTTGTATAAAAAATATTTTAAAAAATAAAAATTTAAAAATCTTGGGTTTTTCTGCAAAGCTATACCCAAGAATCTTGGGTTTGGCTGCAACGACTGACCTAAGAGTAATATTTATAATATTAATAATAAAATTAAACTTGCATGACCCAAGTTTAAGTGAGCCTAGCTACAACACTGGACCCAAGAATATTGGATGTGGGTCTGGCTATAAGGTCATATCATAAAAGTGTGATAATTAAATAGATTAATTAAAAAAAACAAAGAAAAAAAATCAATAGGAAGGAAAAAACTAATGAAGAAAAAGAAAAAAAATTGAATTAATTGGGTTAACCCTTTAAACCAGGTTATCCCGTAAAACCTGGGATTCGCGTCATGAAAGTTTGATAACTAAATAGAAAAAAAAAAATGACAGGTTTACCCAAAATTAACTGGGTTAACCCATCAAACCAAGTTAACCCGTCAAGCCCAGGACACGTGTCATGAAAGTATGAAAGTCTGATAATCAAATAAAAAAAAATTAACTTTAACAAATTAAACTAAATGAAACAAAAAAAACTCGTTAAATCAGGTTAACCCATCAAACCAGAGATCCGTATCATGAAAATCTGATAACTAAATAAAAAAAAATAACATTAACAAACTAAATCAAACAAAAAAAATTCATTAAAAAAAATTAAAAAGAAAAAAAAAACTAAGACTGTAGTAATCCATAGTAATTTTTTTTTTTTTTTTGAAAAAGGCTACAAAGCTAAGTTCTCAACCAGCTCAGTATATAAAAAAAACCAACAAAAAACCGACAAAGACTATTTTTTTTTTAAAAAAAAGAAGAAGTCAATTTTGGGTAAAATTAATGAAAAAAAAACATGTAAAAAAGGAAACAAAAGCGAGAAAAAAAAACACGTGGGGAAAGCTACAGTGTTTTAAAGAAAAAAACTAAAAAACTAAAATTTCAACAATCTCAATAGTAAAAAAATAAAATCAACAAAAATAATTCTGAAAAAACAAAACAACAAAAAAAGAAAATATGTAAAAAATGACAATTTTGAAAAGAAAAAGAAAAACAAATAAAAAAATATGGGGAAAGCTAAAGCTAGATTATCAGCCAACTCAATATTGAAAAAATAAATTTGATAAAGATAATTTTTTAAAAAAAATATGTGGGGAAACACTGCAGCAAAACAAAAACTATGTAGGGGAAACACTGTAGCAATCCATATTGTTTTTTTTTTAAAAAAAAAAACTACAAAGCTAAATTGTCAACCAACTTAATATATAAAAAATAAAATCTCCAAAGACCATTTTTAAAAAAAAATAAATAAATAAATCATAAAAAGAAAAAAAAACAATGTATGAGAATATTATAGCAATTCATAATGTTTTAAAGAAAAAAACTACATATTTAAATTTTCAACCAGCTCAATATTTTAAAAAATTCGCAAAGATAATTTTGAAAAAAAAAATAAAAAAAAGAAAAAAAAAAAAAAAAAGTCAATTTTGAGTAAAAAAAAACATGTAAAAAAAAAGAAAAAACAAAAGCAAAAAAAAAATGCTACAGAAAAAAAAGAAACAAAAGCGGAAAAGAAAATAAAAAAATTACTACTACAGTGAAAAATTCACCCGTTTTAGAGTTTTTTAATACTTGTCAAAGAAACCTCAGAGTTTCAGACGATGAGAAACTAGGAGAGACAGTGAACAACTTTTACTAATTCATATTTATCTTTTTAATTACACAAATGCAGGCATTACAAAAACCTTTGAAAATCCAATCACCCTTGGGCATGGAGCATCAACAGAACAAAAGCCATATCCGAGTTGACCCAATCAAGAAAAAAGAAAGATAAGGCTAGTTAATAGGCATGAATGCAAGTTTCGGTATGCAGACTCTAATTGGTCCAAGCAAACCTTTCATCCAAAGACCACAAGATTAACATCCATACACATACAATTCATCATGTGAAATGCCACTACTGTCTATACTGCTTGGTCTGGTTACTTTCCATCTTATTCACCATTAACTAAAAAGAGAAACCGGGTTCAAAATACTCCACTTGCAAAATTCCTAGGTCAGTTCAAAGTGGAATCTTAATTGTTAATACCACAATGCTTCTCAAATCCTCCAAGCCATTCTCCTGATGAAATAATTTTCACAAGCAACATACTCTATGCGCACAAAATCAAGTGCTTATATACGTACCAAGTAAGACAGCTGGGATTCTGTAATCAGGCTCAGGAACAACAGTCTTTCTCCTTCCAAGCTGTGTCAAAAAAATAAAACCATGGTAAACATCTGAAAAACAATAATTTATCTAAATGAAAGTAACCCATATCCAAGAAACACACCCATTAAATTACCAAGGAGCTAATGAATCAAACATAGAAAATTTCGATAGTATAATCACAAACCACTGAAGCAGCAACAAAAGGGTCTCTCCGTATACTTCCAGTTTCCTTCTTTATATGAATTTGATTAGCTATCACTTTTCCATAGAATGAACTCCTCAGGTTCATCACATATCCATTCACTTCCCTATCTGTTAAACAAGAATAAAAATGAAAGATTCGAGACAACCAGCTTATAATTCAAAAACCCAGAGGCGTTTTTCAATGGATTTAAGGATAAAGGTTCTTACTTTGCGAAGGGAGAAGGCACAAGGTCGATAGCGGAGCACTAGCCATCATTTTTTTAAGGAGAAAACAGAGGATTTTGAAAATTGCTAGAAACAATTGCTGTAAAACTGGTGTTAGAAAATATTTTAATGACGTTAATGCACTTGGTTAACGAAGTGCCAACTACTACCTAGGCATGGATAGGAAGGGCATTCGAGTGAAATGAAAGGAAACTATTTCTTACATGTGAGGCGTTATCCGTTGATACACTTGGGTTCCTTACAACCACCAAATAACTAGAACAAGCGCCAACAGAGAAAAGAAACTTGTTTTAACGGAAAACATTTTCCAGCCATTTTTTCAGAAAGAGAGACACCCGAATTTCTAAAAATTAATTCAAGCCGTTTTAACAAATGCTCTTGCTATTTTCTTACTCTCTTTTTTTTTTTTTTTTAGGAATCAAGATATTCTAAAATAGTTTATATCTCAACTAAGATCAAATTTAAGACATTCAAAAAAATTATTACTTTTTAAATACGATATCAGAGTTACACTTTCTTTTTTCCTCCACAACGTAGCCAATCCATTAATGATTTTCACAAATGCATGCCCTTAATATTTATTTGTATTAGATTTGATATTTGTCTGTAGATAAAATTAAAAGGGTGTTTGAAAGTGTAATAGTAGATATTTTTTAAAGTATTTTTTATTTTAAAACATATTAAAATAATATTTTTTATTTTTAAAAAATATTTTTAATATTAACACATTAAAATATTTTAAATTTTAAATTTTTTAAAAAATATTTTTCAGCTAGAAACACTTAGTAAAAGTGAGTCCCAAACACCCTTTCTTCTCCACATACCCAATACGCAATGAATAATAAAACCACTTCTCACTTTCCGAACTCCCAAATTCCTATCATCCCTCACCAAATAAGATTTAACAATGCTTCAATAGCACAAATGAAAAAAAAAAAAAAAAAAAAAAAAAACACTAAACATGATCATCGGTTGGACAAGCCCACTCCATCCTTCACCAAAAAAAAAAAAAAAGGTTGTAATATTGACAAACAACTAGTTAATATTTTTTAGTTATTATAAAGATCTTGGTGTTTTATAGTTGTTTATACCAAGACACAAATAAATATGAATGGTACTGTTTCTCTGTGTGTAATCTTTAACAGTTTAATTTGGCCTTTGAAGTTTTCATAAAAATTCAATTGAAATCGTAGCGTGGCCATGTAACTAGTAGTTTTAACTTTTAACTATAAATAAAAACACCATTTTCTGGCAAGCATACTGAGATTTAAAGAGTATTTTAAAAAAAATGCTAATTATATATAATAATCTTAATTAAAAAAATGATAAATTATTTTATTATCTTCATGTCACAAGGCTGCTCGAAAAGAGTCCAAGCACTATAATTAAATGAATTTCTTCAATTTACTAAAAAATAGGCTCTCGGTGCTTTTATTAGAGGATTACATGAAAATAAACCCTTAAGAAAAACCATGATCAACAAGGTCTTGGTAACTAGGTCAATCCTCAACTACATGACAAGCCCATTATTAGTTATTATCATAATGTGTTTAACAAAACACAGCAACAATCATCATCATGATCATGTTGTCGTCTACATAATTGCCGTTGACAGAGATGCACGAACACAGACATTAAACCCATACCACACCCCATTCGGAAGGAATTTGTTGTGGTTGAATTTAACAGTCTTGGTGTATGGACCGTAGATCTTCACGCTCTCAGGTTTCCAGCCATCATATCCTGTTCTAAGCATGTATAGATAGCAGATATCATAAACGCATGGTCCATTTAGCTGGAATGTATCTGTTGAACACCTCTCAAATGTTCCTGAAGATGGATCGTCAAGCCTCTTCATATAGACCTAAAAGAATCAATCAATCTATTAATCAGTTTTTTAAATCAGATCAGACCCTTTAACTAGAATTTATTTTCCTTTCATGGGTTCATTTTAGATTTTGGTGTCCAGATCTGTACGTAGCAATGAAAATCTGATTAGGCTAGAGATGTTCTGTTCTTGTGCTGCTGGTTCCTTTACATTTTCTTACAGCTCATTAGCAACTAAGCAAACATGAATCCAGACCCAGGATATATTAGATCTTATGTAGAACTAAACTAGGTTGCATACTAACCTCGTTGCCATAGGAATCACCAAAAGCTAGACTGATTTTGTCTCTGGTGTAAGTTGTAGAGGTGCAACTGGTCTTTATAACAAGTGTGTATGGACAGCTCTTTGCAGCCTGAAAAAAAGAAGGAAAAATAAGCAATTATACAAGCTTTCTGAATAATGTGAATAAAAAATCATGTCAAAAGAAATGCTAATCTCGATTGCTCCATACCTGAATATTTTTGGGATTGAAGGATTTTGGAGCATGGGGCTGCAAGGTAAGAGAGAGAGATCTACCATGTGAGAATGTTATGGAGAAGACAAAGATGAGCCAAAACAATGAGATTTGTTTGACCATTTTTGTCCGGCTCTCTTTCAGAGAGAGAGACAGAGTTGCTTCATTTAATATCTCTCCTACCATATATATGGAGATGAGAAGGATATTGATTCATGAAGTTAATTACTAAACAACAGACAGCAATGAAAAGAATGTGCTAGGTCTACGCCTGGTACATTATTGAGTTTCTTGTTGAATTTCCAGCTCGTACACGTATTTGGAGAGGAAGGCAGCGTGCTCTACGGCTACTTAATAATAACTCATGGATAAATTTCAATTTATTCCCTCAAAATATACGTGTTTTCTTACTTTCATCTAAAACTTTTGATTAACTTTAATTATATCCTATATCTTCCATCAGGTTTGTAAATTCAATTTGATCATGAAGTTTATGAAATATCTCAATATCATCCAAAAAAAATAAACAAATTGAAGATATATTGGCGCGCGGTAGTTGTTTTAGTGAGCTTGCACTATATATAGGAGGTCATCTTTTTTCCATCTAGATGTAGTAACAACACCAAATCTATAGGTTGTATGGGCTCAGGAACACATGCCTTGAGCAACAGTTGAGACTTGAGAGAGATTAAAATCTTGAATTAATACCTCGCCTTTTTCTTTTTTGTGGTAGGGTTTGCACATGTATTCAGGAATGCTATGAATAAAAGTTCAAGTAATGTTCAAAGGATTAGCATATTACTATTTCACCACAGTACTGTTTCTAGGACTTGTTCTAGGTTGTATTATGGGAGTGTTCAAATAATTAATTTGTATAATATAGAAGCTTCTCTTCTATAAGAAGCAAGATTCAAAAGGTCACACGTTACAAAAATCTTGATGTTCAGCTTTTTCAATCAGTGGCATGTAATAGATTACTAAATTGTCTAGTCTTAATTACTCATCTTATTTCTTGGTGGGTTAAGAGAATCATCTTTGTTCTGCATATTATGCGGCTTGATCAAGGATTCATCATCATAATTGTATGAAAATTGTATTGTTCAAGAATACTTTTGATTCCTTCTTCTTCTTTTTTATTCACGTGGGGTGTCCGCACCAGTTTACACGCATTCGACTAATCTTCATGGGGCCTGAAATTAACAACCAGGTAAGCTTACAGTGATCATCATATTAGCAATTATAAGGCTCAAACCTGAGATTACGGGGAGATCAAATCCTTTAATTCCAAGTTCTTAATAGTCATTATATTGACAATTATAAGGCTCGAAACTGAAACTAGAAGGAGAACAAACTCTTTAATTCTAAGCTCTTATGACTGGTGATCTATTATATGGTTTTAGTAGATGGTTTGATTCTTTCTTTTCTTACACACTTGTTCTCTACTGATACTGTTGGGTACAGCCTATGGGTTCATGACTTTTTTTCTTTCTTTTTTTGCATAGACAATAAACAAATTTTATACAGCAACTTTTATATGTTTGCAGGTAATATGTGAGTCAATATGTGCATGTGTATGTTGTTTGTTTACATGCTTTATTTTTATAATTATGCCATTAACCCCGCAGCAAGGCAAAGGCACGAAACTAGTAGAAATCAGAGGATTCGAGTGATTTGTTAGGCACAATAGTAAAGGGAAGCACACAATGACTATTATAGAGTCCAAATGCATTATTCTCACACTCTCATGCTCAGCCTGCAATGAAACGTGAAATTGGGTGGTCACATGTTTAGTTCAGCAAATTGTTCTTCGTCTTAAACATCAGCAATTTTCATCACATTAATAAAAACCTAAAAGAGCTCGGAATTTCACTATAAACAGATAAGATACTCAACATATTATGAATTAAAATAGTGAAATGATCATTTTGTATTTTATTTATATAAAAAAAAAAAACTATTCAACTGATTATGATTATTAAAGGTAATACAATAATCTCTTAAAAACATTTATGTTACCTTAGCATTTTTGTCATGGTTATAAAAATATTTAAACCGATTTGTGCTACAGGACAGGTCACCTAACTAGTAGGTCGAAATGGTCTCAGGGTATAGACCTGCTTCAGTAACTTGGCACACTCGCAGTGCAAAGGTCATAAGACCAGCTTCAACACGATGCCATCACCATCTCATTCCCATGACATTCAAGGTTCGGGACCCGTTTTCAGCAGCAGAATCCAACTATCTCAAAATTCATTGCCCGAGCATCCACTCCACAATCTGATAATCAATCACTTCTACCATTTTTTTAACATGAACACCATCCACACTTCAAATAATTCTTCTGTAACAAAATTTCAAAAGTGAGGGAACGTAGCCCAATGCCAGAGAGTTCAAAAATGATCTCCTGTGTTTCAACACTACGCTTTGGCCAAAGTTAAGGTGATTGAATTTATTATATTGAATAAAGTACAACATAAGTTACATGATTTCATTGATAGTAAAGTTACAATGGAAAAGGAAAAGACTTCATCGTATACACAAATACTTGAGGCTTGCGCCTTTACACAAGACTACAAGTATGTCAAGCAATTATAACATCACTATAATATCAGGCGAAGAATCTCCCCTGAATGCTTGAATGATTTCTCTGTTTCTTCTAAACAGTGGTTCTTCTCCTCTCTGGTCCAGCTCTGAGCAATCCCAACAATTAACACATTATAGTTAAGAGGTTGTAGAACTCATAACAGAATGTTCATAGAAGTAAAGTGAGTCATATTAATGATACCAGGTTGAAATTAGCAATGAAATGAGATTAACAGGGAAATTTTGCAAGAATCGCAAGAAGTACCTCCGCAACTTTATTCAATTTGTCCCTGACATTCTGCAACAGCTGGGAAAGGTCACCATCCCATTTATAGAATTCTAACTCCTTTTTCTCAAGTAACTGCTCAGCAACCTGATGCAAAACAAAATGGTAAAAGTGAATATAGCACCTCACAAACGAAAATATTATTGATATTATCTAGCTGCATTTCAAGACACATCTGAAAAATCAAAAGGTTGAGCTCATTGAAAAATGTTACCAGTGCCTGTATCAGGCACCGCACTGGGTTATATCCACATAGCTGCTGCCAGACAACCTTTATGCAAACCAGACCGCAATTGACAAGAGGAAAATCACATTCCTAATTCATTACAAAACTGCTATCCTGTTGTGTTAACAAAATTTTTCTCTTAGATGGATTCTGGTACATGAGAAAATAAAGCTTAGGTCGCAGAGAAATCAGTATACAGATAAATACTCTTCAGGAAAAAGAAAAGAGGCTTCAAAATTCCCTCACGCCCACGCCCAAACATCAAATAGTACCAAATATCAGCTAACCATGAAGCTATAAATATAGCGCCATCCATGTAAATGCATATCATGTAGCATGAAAAATATTTTTGGCACATTTTCAAGTTAATAATATTTGCTTACCTTCCTCCCAATCATTCGACCACCAGCAGAGTGGGCAAAATATATATTGTAGAAGTGACAAATAAATGCTTGAGGATCCTTCTCTGACAATTCCTGCAGGATCTGTGAATAGGTAACACCAGGAGAAGAAGGTTCCGGAATGGTATACCCTTGCTCTTTGAACCACTCCAAATCTTTTGCCAACTTTTCAGATCTTTCCAATCCAGTGTTTCTGAACTCAGCATCTAAGGGAAAAGATAAAACCAGATTTAGAGTTTAAGCTCTCTCATAAGTGAAAGTCATTACACATATTGTACACCATGGTATACAAAATGTGCAGAAGCTACAAAGAGTGCAAAAGGGAACTTGGGGATGCATTGATATAAAACAATAAAACCAAAACACCACCAAAACGATTCCTCCCCATGCATTTTACAGACATGGAGTGGTAAATGTAAAAGCATGTCCAACTTTTGTTCATTATTATAACCATTAACCACAACAGACATTGATCTCCATCAGTCTCTCTTTCTAAGTTCCATAAGGACAATTCAAGATGAAAGTAGTGGGGGGTGTAGGATTGGGAACCCTGCAATATGGCTGTTCTTCTATTCCACATTGCAAAAGGAGCACTCAACCACTAGAACCAAAGCCTTAAACTTAAATGAGAGTCTATGCTTTACCAAAACTAAGCCGAACCTCACTTTTAGCAGAAACATACCCCACCCCTCATACTAAAGGGCAATTTATGAATTACAAATTGAAAGTCAAACTTCCATAATAGAGGGTTGATTTGCCTACAATACATTGAATTCCATAATGCCTAGCAAAAATTACTAGTGCAAACAAATAAAAGCAAAATCAAAAGACTACAGTAACACAATCCTTCAAGCAATTCAATAACAATCACTGAACCAAACGAGATAACCATTCCCACACTTCAGGGACAAACATAAACAATATTAAAAGACAGGCAAACAAATCATCCAAAACAAAATCAAACTAACAAAAGGATATCAAGAAATTCATAAATAAAAATCTTAAAAAAAGAATCAAACTTACAAAAAGGAAAAACAGCTTTTTCCACAATCCCTTCAAGTGTATCATAAACCAACTTACTATCAACCAAAAACTTCAGGTACCCGTCAATAGTAGGCTCCCATTTACGAACAGCCTGTTCTTCTTTCTCTTTCACCTCCTTCTCTCCTTCCTTTGCTTGATCCCTTGTATGCAACTTCATAGCCACAAACCGCATCTCCTCCACAAACCCTTTTGCCTCACCTGGATACCTCTTCTTAGGCTTCTCAGCTGTTGTAGCAGACACAACAGTAGCAGCTTTCAAAGGCATTCTATCAAAGAATGGAACTCTAAATTGAAAAGACAACCTTTTTGACACCAAACTTGATTGAAAAAAAGTTTCAAGACAAGGAGATGAGGATTTGAGGTGGGGCTTGTTAAATAAAAACTGGGTTTTAGAGATTGGAGTCAGAGAAGCCATGTTTGTCAATAAATATTGGAATTTGACAGTAAATTTAGAAAATTTTATGAAGAAAGAAAGAGTACACGGCACCTTCTTTGATTAAAGAAAGTTTAGGAGAGGGCAATAAAAGAAAGATGCGTTGGCTTCAAATGGCTGTTTAAGTACTCTTGAAGACAAAGGGATAGACACGGATACAGTAGTCTCTGTCTGTCTGGCTGTGTATTTGAGTGAGTCTGGGCTATGTAAATAAGAAAAAAAATGGGAGAATTGAATAGTGGAGTATGGGTTTCCTCTCCTTTCCAGCTTTCCTTGTAGTTGTGCGCATCTATGGAGTTTTGTGCTGTTGGACCTTAGCTGATAGATATGGTCTACGGTAAAGTGTGTTTTGGGACCTATAGCTTTAGCAATATTTCACTTTCACTCCTATTTTTTAAAAATTTCTAACATTAATTTTATAATGTAAGGATTTTTTGTTTTTTTATATATTTTATAGTAAAGAATATAATATAGACACTATTTAAATTCATAATAACATGTCTAATTAATAGTCTACTGTGTTGCTGCTTCTAATGTTTTTGTTTTTAGTTTCACTTTCTTTTATTTAATTATTGTTCAGATACAGCATAAAATGAAAAAAAAAAAGTCTTTAAAACTTCGCTAGGTATTCAACAAAAAATGGCAATATTAAAACTTCTCGAGACTACAAAGTTAAAATCATGACAATTTGAAACAATAGAGATTGAAAGAGAAAGTCTCTGAAACTATAAGGGCCAAAATACACTTTTGTTAATTTGAGACTTCGGGTTTTGAGGTTAGCAACGAATTTGGGCCTCTTTTGTTTGTGGCTATTTGCGCTCCGTGCCGTGGAGAATTGTAGAACCAACACAAATTATTTTTCCTGCCCACCCATAACAGCTCTTTATTATATTGGAGAATGGTGGCCTTTTTTTTTAGTTTTCAAACTTTTTTTTCTTATTAAATAAATCATTTTATAACCTAATTAAAGGAAACTAGATTTGCAATTATGATAAACACTTCAAATTAATTTTAAACTACAGGAAAAAAATATATGTGTAATTCTAAATTCATTATAATTTTTATTTTGATATAATTTTTAATTTATAGATCAAGAAATAAAAGAAAAGGTTATTGAAGAATAACATAAGAGAATGAAAGTGATTGATTACCACTATTCTAGCAACTAAAATAGTCATGTTTGGTGTCAACAATGTCCATTCACGGAGAGAAGTTTAATAATAGTGATTTTTTTACCTTTTTTTTGCTGGAAAAAGGTGGATTGGGCTTGAGAAGAGTCTATAATTGTAATTTTATATCACCTTAGAGTGTTTTGTGTTAAGAAATTACTTTATTGGAGTTTCTAAGGTGATTTTTTTAGTGTTTTGTGTTAAAATAGATTAAAAATAAAATTTAGAACTTTGAAACACCACCATCTGATTTTCTAGCCACCCCAAGTGATTAGAATATGAGCTTGAAGATGACATTATTTTATTAAAAAAAAAATCATGTCATTTATCTCTAAAAAGAAAAAAAACCAAACAGGTGGGTCTAGCCTTCAGCCTAAGCATGCCTAATATTTTTCTATTTTGGGTCCAACGCCGACCCTTTCTTGTTTTTTCAATTTAAAAAAATTATTGAACTTGATAGTTCACCTACTTTTTAATTTTGATATGGTTTTTAAGTAATATTGGATGATGATAAGTAAATACAGTCCCGATCTGTTTCAAAATATTTTTATTGTTGAAAAAAAACAATTATTAAAGTATTAAATAATACTATCAAAGCAGTTCAAAGCAATTGAAATCTGAATCACGTCCACCAGCTTTATCTACAATTTAAAGCAGTCCATTGAACCAAGAAGAAAATTTATTTTTCTCATTAGATTTTCAACATATCTTAATACAGTAATAGTATATGTTACACTGATTTTGTGTATAATTGTTGAGGTCACAGCACTCCTTTGATTGATTAATTGAACTTTGAACAGACTTTTCTTATCTCTCCATCAGTCCCAGTTTTCACTTCAATGCTACTCATTTTAACCATAGCTTGCCTAAACTCAATATCAAACCTAAGTCCCAGTAATCCTCTTATGGTGCCAGCATATTTTTTCACAACATCACGTGTTGCAGCGTCATCCCAAAGTCTCTGGTCCGACTCCAAAACTCCATTGCCATCACGTACGTTCTTGAAGAAGCTTGTATCAAAATCTGTCTGGCTATCTTTGTCTAATGGAACTGGTTTTGAGCCATCGCCATTTTTGGGACATAGAGCTTGAAGTTGTGATAGGAATGACTGGTTTATTGTCGGGTCTGCGTTGCCTGTTGTTGTGAAGTTGTATAGGCGATATCGAATGAATTGACAGTGTGTTTGGCCAATGGTATGCGCCCCTGAAACATAAACAAGCACCATAACAATATGCTACAGAACATGCGACAGTAAAATTATTTCTTGAAACCGAAGTCCACCCTGATGGTTGAGAAGATACGTTTTTTCTTTAAATCTCATACATGGTTACAAGAACTAAGAGTTTCATGAGTTCTCTGGCCTCGACATGAACATGTAGCAAGTCTTGAACCAGATCGAAGAGATTGGCTTGGTCTCAACCTCTTCGTACTGCGGATTAACTTAGAATGGGAAAGAAAAGATTTATATATACCGACGAGGGTTACGAGATCGTGATCGTCCAGGCCTTTATCGGAAAATTTTTTCTTCTGGGCAGCTACGGTGTCTAGAGGTGAAGGTAAATTTGAGGCCTGGGATGATGAAGAGACCCTGCCATCTCTTCTACCTGTCGGGACTGACCAGCTTGGACCGTCACTCTGAAAATATTGCAACAAGTACAACCCTTAAGGAAACCATGGGTACAAATTCATGTAACTCTTTCTTTCAAGTATTGGAAATGGAGGGTGAAGGGATCTGAATTACCAAGTCCACAGCATCACGAGCAGCCAAAGCTAGTATGTCAGCACATGAGACCACCCCGGGGCATAAGGCCTCGATCTGTGATTTAGCATCATCAATTACTTCGAAACCTCTTAATCCAAGATTCGGCAAGGCATTTCTCTCGGAAGAAGACCCCGCAATCAATACTGAACCATCGCAGCCCTGTAA
The DNA here is from genome assembly GCA_030145905.1 of Populus davidiana. NCBI lineage: Eukaryota > Viridiplantae > Streptophyta > Magnoliopsida > Malpighiales > Salicaceae > Populus > Populus davidiana. Next base: position 24,590,376 of record CM057794.1, on the reverse strand, counting down.
AAGAACATTAATGTTATGAGTCCATGTAGATTATTGACAATATTTATACAAACATGCCAAAGGAGGTGGAGAATATATATATATATACACACACACACACACACACACACATAGGGCATGCAACCTGGACAAAGCAGTCATGAAAATGAAGCCTGAGCAATCCAGCTGCAATGGTGGGATCTTTTTTGAAGTAAGATTCAACAGTGGACCTAACAATGGCCTCAGCTTTCGAGCATGAAGTAGAGTAAAACCCTGTTTTCAATTGGCTTTGCACAGACAAAGCCATTACAAAAATCACCAAAACAACCAGCCATAATCCTTCCATTGTTCTGCTCTTTCTCACTTATCAATGAATTACCACCGGAATTTGCATTATACATGGTATTTATAGCCAAATGAATAATTGCTCGATGCTTCAATCCACTTCCTTTGGTGTCCATTTCATTGAAATTTGGGCTGCCGATCCACCTTCTTTTGTTAGTGGAGACGCGTGGGACCAAAGAAATAGTAGTGGTGCAGCTCCTTTTCATCCTTGTTTTTTAGGAGTAGAGTGGATTTCACTTATGATTGTATATTTTTTGGAGGAGCTACAGGGCTC